>CM060979.1:138085657-139408565 GCA_030765065.1 Deroplatys truncata | reverse complement strand
TCACTGCTATCTGAAAATGGATGTAAGGGTGGATCGAAAAGTAACGCACAATAATTTTTTTACAAAAAAATTAATAGTTAAAACAACAACAAAAAATCACAAATGAACTTGCACCTTTTCCCTAATTTTCGACATAGTCGCCAAGTTTCTCAACACATTTCTCCCGTCGTGATACCAGTTTCAATATGCCCTGTTCGTAGAAGTCCATTTCCTTGGAGTATAGCCATCTGCGGACTACTGATTTCACTTCTACATCTGTCGCAAAGCGTTGGTCGGCCAGGAATTGCTTCATGGGACCAAACAGATGAACGGTGCAAGGTCCGGACTGTATGGTAGATGCTGGTGCACCTCCCAACCAAATGTTGTGATTTTCTGGCGAACAGCAACAGTAACATGGGGGCGAGGATTGTCATGAATTTTGACATCGTCAGCATTCATGTGTTGACGTTTGTTACGAAGGACACGACGCAACTTCACCAAAGTTTTCATGTAGGCTGCAGCATTCACAGTGGTCCCGTGTTCAGCAAAGTCCACTAATACAACACCATGTATATCCTAGAGCACCATCACAAGCACTTTCCTAGCAGATTGAGTCACTTTGAATTTTTGCTTCACTGCGGAACCAGCATGTTTCCACTCCATACTTGCCTGCTTGGTTTCGGGCGGGCAGTGGTATGCCCACGACTTATCACCAGTGACGATTCCTTTCAGAAAGTCATGCTCTTCTGCGGTGTACCACGTTAGGTGATCCAAGCTCGTCATCATTCGCTGGTCCTTGTGGTGGTCTGTCAGGTTCTTAGGCATCCAGCGAGCACTAACTTTACGGAATTTCAACGTGTCATGTACGATACCGTAAACTGCATCATAGGAAATGTTGAACTGTTGCGATAGGGTTCGCAGTTGCACACGCCGGTCGTTCAAAATTGCCGCCTCAATGGCTTTGACATTCTGCGGGGTTGCAGCTGTTATCGGCCTCCCAGAGCGTGGTGGCCCTCTAGGAAGAATGCACACCACCTGAAGACATTGCTACGGTCCATACAATCATCCCCATACATGCCACGCTTGTCCATGTGAATGTCACTCGGTTTATGCCCTTTGGCTCACAAATATCGAACCGCACCTCTCTGCTCTTCACACGTGGACGACAGTAACACGCGCGCCATCTTCTTTGCGTAGTTAACGCTTCTCTCGCTAGAGCTGCACATGAAAAACAAATTACCCTCTGTAGTGAAAACGTCAAAGTATATCTGTGTGAAATTGCAACATTCCAGTTGCAATTCCAAGGCAGAAAAAATATTGTGCGTTACTTTTCGATCCGCCCTCGTACTTTTAGTACGTCTCGGTGTTAAATAGTAACGCTAACAATCTTCTTAACCAGAAAGTAACAGAACAGACCTGAAAATGTTACTGCCCTCAATGAATGCCAAATGACATTTGTGTGTCGTTAACCATTTCCGAGATATTCCTAATTATTCGTTTGGATTTTGAAATACTTCTACTGTTTTCAAATGGTAGATCGCTATTCGCTTTTTCTTGTGGTCGTACAAAGAAATGTAATTTCAAAGCCATCACTTAGCGATCCGCGTTTTAAAACAAGAACTAGTTGGAAGAATAAGTTGTAAGAATACAAGGGCAACACTGAAAATGTTTAGAATGTCAAGTCTCCAAAAACAAATAAAATATGTTTCTATTTGACAGCCACTTTCTAATATTTTTGTTGTATTTGCTCTAATAGTTTGTTAATTATCATCATTTAGAGTTTTTGTGTTCATCCAAAAATGAATTTGATTAGCGAACATTTCCGGGCTACTTTTATGATTTTAAATCGTCATTAACGAATAACAATGTGAAGATTGGTTTAGAAATGCATTTGGCGAACAAGCCCCATCTAAGGCAACAATTTGTAATTGCCACAGTAAATTTAAAAGAGATCTAGTTTTCCTTAGTGATGAAATGTCGTGAAGGGCGCCCAAGAACTGCTGTTACCGATGAAAATATTGCCGCTGTTCGAGCATGTTTGAAGATAATGGACGGACATCTTATGAATTTGTTAGGGCGACATTGGGCATTGGTATGAGTCAAATCCAAAACATTTTACGTCAACGGATGCGAGAAAACTTTGTTGTCGATGGATTCCACATAAACTGACTCCCGATTAAACACCACAACGCATTGATTGGTGCAGAAAAACTCCGATATGGCACTTCAAATTTGGTTTGGAATATGTTACTGGTGATGAATCTTGAATTTATTGTTATGGTCCTGAAACGAAAAGACAATCAGCTCAATGGGTCTTTTGAGCAGAACCTAAGCCTACAAAATTCCAACAAATTCGCTATGCTGGTAAGACATAGTTGCTAAGTTCTGCCCCCTAAAACGGGCCATATTGCTACTATAGCATTAGAAGATAGACGTATCGTTACTGCCGATTGGTACACAAATGTTTGTTTACCGGAAATTTTTGAAAAAGTTCGTGAAAAAGGAAAAATAATGTTACATCATGACAACGGGTCGTCGCATACTGCAAAACTAACAACTGAGTATGTGGATGCCATCTGAGCATCATAGACCCTCCACCATACAGCCCTTACATGAATTATTTCTGTTAAAGATAAATGCGTGGAGTAACGTGTATTGATGTTAAAGGGGAATATTTTTAAAAACAATAAAATTATTTAAATTTTTTAAAACTAATCCTCCTGGTTTGTAGAGAGGGCGTAGAGAAAGTCGTTTGAGTGTTTAAACATACGTTTTTTTAGTGTTATAAACTTTGTTTTTCAACTTGACACTTCGTAGGTTTCCAATGCCTCCATAGAAATATACACAGTGTTGGAGATAACATTTCTCAGGGTTTTATAATCAAATCCTTGTGACCACTTTCCCACCACAGGCAAACGGAAGGATCTCGATAAGAATGAATGGACATTCCAGCGGTGGCGTACGCATGTACCGGATGAATGAGAAAGTATCACGTGACTGCGTGGCGTTGCGTTGTGATAGGGGTTTGGTTTTAATGATCTTGCTTCAAGGACATCACTACATACTTTTCCTCGGGGAAATCTTTCCTGGTCCAGTTTTCTTAGCACACGCCGGAAGCGATTTTAACTCGCAAATGAGGAAAGAAACATCTGGCGTGTTACATTCACGCGACTTTCTCTACCCACTATCGTGGATTTTTAATAAACTTGTATGAACATTTCTTACGAAAGCGTATTCTTCTATCTGCTTCTCCTTAATTGAGAAATTTGAGAAATTTTCAAAAACATTTTATTACAGATTTCGTTGTAAGTACACAAGAGATACAGTAGCCTTGAGCTAGGGTTTGCCAAACAAAACCCGCGGGCCGAACCCGCCTCGCGTGCTTACGTTTACGCGCCTACAAACTTTAAAAAATATAAATTAAAAGAAACGGTGATCCTGTATTAGATTAATTTATTTACTAATTTCGAACGATTAAATAAATTAAACCCTCAGATTTTTAATGACAAGGAAGTTAATACTTTTAGGTGCAGCTTTCTGCCGAGTGTCACATTTCCTCATTCGAAACGTTTTCCACGAGGTCTGTTCGTATTACGTGTGTCTGTGAAAAAACATTTTCAAAAATGAAATACGTGTATGTCAAATCTAAATATAGGTGCCTGCCATGACTGATGAACATTTTAGAGTCTGTTTTATGATAGACAGCACAAATGTCTGCAATTATAGCACAGAGAAATCAGTTCTATT
Source organism: Deroplatys truncata (assembly GCA_030765065.1). Taxonomy (NCBI): domain Eukaryota; kingdom Metazoa; phylum Arthropoda; class Insecta; order Mantodea; family Mantidae; genus Deroplatys; species Deroplatys truncata. Next base: position 139,404,839 of record CM060979.1, on the reverse strand, counting down.
TTTCTCATTGAATATGGACGACTATTAACTTAAATAGTTATTTATGCAACGATCCTATAATGGGGTTATTGAGACGCTCGTGAAGTTTTCTATGTTCACTCGCGTCTTAATAATCATTATATGAGCGTTGCATACAATAGTTTTTCTACGACATTTAGATATTCAATAAATACTTAATATTTAGATGAATACGAAAGAAAATAAAAATGGATGAATCAATTTCTCGATACGTATTTTAGATGCGCTTCGATAACAAGTGAATATCGATTCACGGTCGCAGGTATTGATTTTACAAGATGGAGACAGAAATGTTTATTAGTGAATTTGAAGAGGTTGAATTTAGTTCCACACCTCCTGATATCCTGGGGGAGGCGAGGAATGTAAGCAAGAATTTACTTCCTGAAAAATCAAAGAAATTGTATGACAAGTTCGTGGTTTTGCAAGGAAGAAAAAATTTAACTTCGTCAGAAAATGTATTCATAGTTTACTTGAAGAAATGTCAAAAACAACGAAATCCCTAACCTTGTGGATAAATTATTCGGTATTGAAGACTACTCTAAATGTAGGTAAAACATGGACCTGATATATCCAAGTATAAAAAACAAAAACATTTTCGACAAATGAAAGTAAAACCTTCATTGATGAAGCACCTGACAATACGTATCTACTGATAAAGGTATGTAAATATAACTATTTCAGTGGCTCTGAGTAGGACAACGCGCAAGCGCGGTAATCTGTATCGAAATGGACTTCATTTCGATACAGATTTCTAACAGCAAATGAACACGTGTCGAAAAAATACTTTATGCAACAGATGTTAATATATTACATTGCCTATGATTTATTTTGTCGCGAGACTATCAATGAAAGCTTGAACATTTGCTAAATATTTACTTACATTAGTTATTAATATGTAAGCGTAGATTTTAGTTCAATACAACACCGTGTGCCTGTGAGTGTGTTGCTCGTATTTTAAAACTATGTGGCTTCTCCCGCGATCCATTCTCTGGCTGCTAATGTGGCCGCCGTTATGAAAAGTTTGGCAGCCCCTGGCTTAAGCGATAGTTGAATCTTTTTAAAGCGATTGGCTATATGATAGGTTTGGAATTCCGTTCTCTTTGTATGACTACGAGAAAAAAGTTAACGACTTAATAGTTCAAAAAATTATAAAGCATTTGGCTATTCAAATCAATAATAACGAACGCTCGGAAATGGGCAAAGCCACAAAAAGTTTCTTGAAATAAATTCTTTGTTTTACAGAAATCTACATTTTATGTTTTTTTCTATCTCTTATCCGTTATACAAAATTAAAAAAAAATTCTTCCGAATTAAAGAACTTCACAGGCAATTCCCAGAAAATGCAAGATATGAATTCTATTTCGTCATGGAAATATCTTAAACATATGGTACAGCGTTTTTTGAGCAAAGCGAAAATTTCGAAAAGGTTTCCATGCAAAGGAAAGCTTGGGGTGGGAGGAATTTTCTTGAAAATCTTTGTGTCGCATCTTTGGAAGATGCTGAACTTAAATACCAAGGTTGGTATTTCCCGATATTTTGTTTTGGAGTAATGCTGGGCAGACACACACAGACACATGGACCCTTTTCTAAAAATCTGTGTCACATTCATCTCTACCGTTTCTTCAAAAAACTATTATTACAAAAGCTTGTGTTTATATATACTCCGTGTTAATCAAGATGAACATTGGTTGAATGATTGATGAAATCTCGAAGACAAAACAAGATAGCCTTACTCATCTTGCCCGCACTGAAGCTGATACCTTACGAGGGCGACACTGAAAAGTTTTAGAAAATCAAACCAGGATTAGTTTTAAAAAATTTAAACGACTCCATTGTTTTTCAAAATATTCCACTTAACATCAATACATTTTTGCATTCGATGAAACCAGTCCTTAAGGTAACGATGTCACTCCTCTTGAAGCACTTCAGAAACAGGGTTTTATAATGTACCACTGCTTCATCTGAGACGAAAAAGTCATTCCATATATTTTATCTTTCATTTTGGGGGGGGGGAAATCACAAGGTGCTACGTCAGGGCTGTATGTTGGAGGGTTCATGGTGATAACCGTAAGGGCATTCAGATACTTAGTTGTTAGTTTTGCTGTATGCGACGATGCTTTGTCATGATGTAACATTATTTTCCCTTTTGGGGGTTTTCACGAACTTTTTCAAGCATTTGCTGTAAACAGACATATGTGTACCAATTGACAGTAACGATACCTCTATCTTCTAATGCTATAGTAGCAATATGGCCCGCCTTAGACAGGAAAAAAAAACCTAGCAACCATCTTCTTACTAGCACTGCGGATTCGCCGGACTTTTGTAGGATTCGGTTCTGTTATAAAGAGCCATTGAGCGAATTGACTTTTCTTTTCAGGATCATAACAATAAATCCAAGATTCATCACAGCAACTATGTTCCAAACCAAATTTGAAGTGCCTCCTTAGAATTTTTTCGAGAGGTTTTCTGCACCAATCAATGCGTTCTTCTTTTTGATCGGAAGTCAGTTTATATGTAATCCATCGACAACAAAGTGTATTCACGATGTAAAATGTTTTAGATTTGACTGTCGCCCGAATAAATTCATAAGATGCCCTTGACCTTCAAGCATTGCCGTACAGCTGCAATATTTTCATCAGTAACACAGTCCTTGGTCGTGCTTCAAGGAATTCATCGCTAAGAAAATCTGATGTGTTACACTCACATGACTTTCTCTACTCTTGTACAAACTATTTTTGCAAACGCTTATTCTCCATCTACTTCATGTTAATAGAGATGTTAATCTTATTGCTAATTTTCTTGTATATGCAAGGGGAATTGGTCGGCTTTAAGCGATAGTCAAATCTTTTAAGAGCTGGTTGCTATGTGGCGCATTACATTCTCCTTGTATGTCCAGGACATAAAAAAAATGAATAACGAATTCCCATTTGAGAAAAAGTATTGGAAAGTTTAAGGGAATAACATGCAATATCTCGAAAATGGTTCACTCAACAAAAAAAAATGTATGTGACATAAATTGTGTATTTTAACGCGATCTACGTTTTTTGTGTAGTAAAATTTTATCTATCTCTTATGGTTTACCAGTTCACAATAAAGAATACTTTTGGAGACATTCCCAGAAAATTCGAGATATACATTTCATTTGCCATGAAAATATCTTAAACATATGATATTTTAATCAAAATCGTTAGAGCCATTTTTGAGAAAATTAAAATTTTCGAAAAATGTTCCATGTAAAGACGTGTCGCATCCTTGGAAGGTCCTGAACTCAAATACAAAGTTTCATATTTAACCGACTTTTCGTTTTTAGTTATGCGGTTCACAGATATACATGGGACCTTTTCTATAAATGCTTTGGGTTTAGGGTCCTCTAAACATGTATTTCCAGTCGTATCTCGACATCGAATTTTTGGCGGAATACCTCCCTCTACTTGCTGAGCAGTAGAGAAAGTAGAAATGCCTCTCTTAGAGCACATAATATATTTTTGTGAAAATGTTTTTTATTCAGGGGACCTCGAAAATTGTATTTCCCATAAAATCTCAATCGAAATGTTGGGACCACAGGTAAGCAGCGGAAGACGTAACAGTGGTAGCAGCTAAACTCTCCGTACTTTACAAAGATATAACCCAATCGTGAAAGGAAGGCAAACCAGAAAGTGACATATTGTGAAAATGTTTTTGGCACCACAGCCCGGTTGGTTTTAGTCTGGTTTAGTAAAATTTATATGCGCTTTGGTTCCCAGCGAAGGCTAACTTGTTGCCAAGGTCAGTTGTTATGGTAACTTGCTTTAACAGAATGTTTTATTGGATTGCATGTTCCAAACAAGTGTTCTCCGACAAAGTTGGCTCAGTCGTAGTTTTCTCACTGACTTCAGCCAGACAGGACGAAGCGAGATGGCTCCGTGGTAACGCGTTGATTCCCGGTGTCCGCCCACCCTGACCATGGGGTTCTCGTGGTTTTCTCTGGTTGACAAAGGCGAATGCAGCAGTGGTATATTTTACCACGGCACTCTTCTCTCTATCTCCTTTCATTTCATTTCTCTTTCATGTTTCAGGTTGACTCCGGGGTTGTCTTTCGATCGGTGTCGGGTAGATGTAGAAGCTTGCGGTTTGAAAATGTTTCCCCGGTCCCACTGGAGGGGCTTCTCCGAGCGGCCCTCCCGTGGCCGGGTGGTCAAGCATGGAACTGTTAGGGAACTTGCGCGTCTCTGTCCACTTGAGCCAACTTCGCTCTGCAACCCCTGTGCACTTTCCTCACCTCACCCGTTCCTCCACCGGGTGTACGCCCAATAGATCCCTTGAGGGCCCTAGTGCTATGTGTCCCCTCTATTCATTAGTCCAGTCCAGTCAACAAGACAGGTTATTTTGAAGACCTAGGGCCGGTTTCACCTGCCGATGTTAAAAACACTCAAACATTTGTAACATTATGTTAAAATTCCTGCTTTTCATCAAGCTTTCGCAGCGAATTGTTAGCTAACATTTTGTTAACGCCAAAGACAACTGCGTACAGGCAGTGACCGAACTGCGCGGCTTCTGAACGCGCTCCGATGCATCTTTGTCTACGCATCGCAGCGTTCTCTGTGGCAGTAGCAGACCACAGTAGCATAAGTCTCTTCTTGTTTACAATAAACTGTAGTTACATAAATGAACAATTGCCATGTGATTTTTCACTATTCTTTGAGGTTAGAAACGCGATTCAATAGAAAATAACCTTAATGCATAATAACTCGCTTTTAACCGTTCGAAAAGGACTTATTGTAGAACTGGTTACCGAGTGTGTAGTTGTAAAGGAGTCATCGAGCACAGAAAACAAATTCACATGACTTTCTTAACCATCTATCGCTTATTACCGGCTATACAAATTATTCGTACGAAAGTTTATTTTCGTATCTACTTCGCTTTAATCAAGATAAACCTTTCCGGAAACTGCTACAATACACATTTCGTTATAGATACAAAGAGAACAGCGATAGTCACATGTTTGCAGAACCGGACGCTATATGCTGGCCTTAAAATAACATACTGTTTCCATGACATCGCGAGAAACATCTGAATGTTGACAGGACTTAAAAGTACTGAACAATTCGAACCATTAATAACGCATATCTCGGAAATGGCTGATGCCACAAAAAACCTACCTATTTGACATTTTTTGTAAAGTAGATTTTTGTCTATCGCTTAACGTTTACCAGTTGTCATCATATAAATGATCTTCGGAATGAAGAAGACGTCACAGGCTATTCCCAGAAAGTTCAAGATATATATTTTAGTTGACATGTAAATATCTTTAATATATGGCATTTCAATCAAAATTAGCATTTTCGAAAAATGCTCCATGTACATGGTAGTCTGGGGTTGGGGGATTTTCTTAAAAATCTTCGTGTGGCATCTTTGGAAGATACTGAACCTAAATACCAACTTCGGTATTTATCCGAGTTTTCGTTTTTGAGATATGCTGTTCATGCGCGCGCGCTGACCTTTTTTTACTTTTTTTATTATTGTTATTATTTAGGGTGCTTAAAAAAATATATATTGTGAAACCTCGGTATCGAATTTTTGGATGGAATGCAATACATGGTAGAGAAAGTAAAAACGACGGACTTGAGCGAGAAGGAGAAATCCGCGAGGAATTTAATTGCAACGCACGCCTTTTTCCCCAACATAAAACCAATAACAAAAACGCCAGGCACGAAGAGCGTTTAGAACAGTAAAACTGAAGTTTTTGAGTTATGCTGTTCACAGATCGGTCCTTTTCCTGAAAATGCTTAGGTAATTTGTATTCAGCAGGCCTCAAAAGATGTATTTCCGGCGAAATCTTGATTACTAATTTTTTAATGGAATACAATATTTTGTCGGAGAAAGTAAACATTATACTAATGGTACCACTGATACCAAAACATTATTTACAAGCTATAAAATAGGTAATTGTTTAACCCCCAAACATAATATGCGTTTTAATTTAATTCGTAACTTTCAAAACATAGATAAGATAGTTATCAAACCTACATTTACTCTGGTTTTGGAAAATAAAACTAAATAGGGCGTAACATTTCGAGTTCATCTGCACTACGTGAACCGAGATAAAACAGCTGTTTCTTAAAATCTCGTGATGTGTGTTATGGAAGGTTTTGCGCATTAACACATGGGGCACGATTTCATCAAAACAGTTAACCCCGCATCCCTGATGTTGCGGCAGCATGTCTGCCCCACATTCAAGAGGTCCCGAGTTCGAATCTCGGTTACGGTGATTACCTGGATATTTTTTTTTCGACGTTTTCCCCTTATCCGGGGAAAACAAATGTTGAATAACTCTTACGTTTTAGGGACTCCGGCACCATTTTAATCGGTGATGGGTCGATACCACTGTTTCTCGATACTGATACTGATTTTTGAGCACGGCTACTTAATACTGGACACTCACTTTATAAAAAACTGTAAAGGCGATAGCTTGTTCATTAAATTATGTTCTTATTAGTAGCTTTCTGTGTATAAACGCGTGTAACCTTTGTATTCTATGCTAATTCAGAAATTGTTTCTGTTTGACATTCTCCATTTTTTTTATTTTGATAATGTTACATGTTATTATTATATCCCCTACTGTTAGTGAAGGCTGTTGCTAATAATAATAATAATAATAATAATAATAATAATAATAATAATAATAATAATTTCTTTGCTTCCATTTTTATGTAACTATATTTTGTGCTGAAAACCTTCTTTTAAAGTATTTTCTGTCCATATTACGGAAATTAGTCATACGGTATACCTGAAAACTACGCTCATGACCCGAGTTTGATTTGCATCAACACAAACTAACAGATGGAAGGAAAGAACAAATATTTCCATACGTTGTGTTATCTCGCGTCTTAAGTTCGATTTGTTTCTGCTGGATTCACAGATTTTGGCCACCGGAATAGCTAAATGTAATGGCTAAGAGTGAGTCACGAAGACAGGCTATTGCAGAAACGTGAGTTAGTGTGTCATCTAAATTATTTTCATTCGCAACTCAGTTAACGCCTTATAGGTCGCGTCACGGATTTTGGCGTGTGAAAATTTTAATGGAAAGCTACGATGCGAGTCATTAACCTTATAGACATATGACACATACGGGGCTGCATCTCGATGAATGGTGCAAGTTGAGTGTATACAATGGAAGGAACTGGACAGAAAGCATCACGTGCTAATTGCAAGGGAGGTATTGAAACATCTGGGGGCTGGCTGACTGGACTAGCCCTGAAGGTCATACGCCAATATCCCTGGCGAGACTTCTATTCCTTACCCCATTGTTTTGCATGTTTTCATTTAGACGCAAGAGTCTATGGAATGTTGCATTGATTCACCCAGGAACGTAGTCAAGGTCTATCAAGAACTATATACATTATACAATTAGACTGAAATCATTTTAGTGTTAAAAATAGCGCCTCAAGGTCATACGCCAATATCCCTGGCGGGACCTCTATTCCTTCCCCCATTGTTTTGCATGTTTTCATTTAGACGCAAGAGTCTATGGAATGTTGCATTGATTCACCCACAGGAACGTAGTCAAGGTCTATCAAGAACTATAGTCCAGCAACTCTTTGGGGACATGTGCGAGGCAATAACGTGAAATCTAACTGTGTTTATACCTTATCTAGCATAAAGTTAAATGCAACAATTTTCAATAATTCAAAACTTAAAACTTTAAAAGTATCTAACACGTGTCGAAGTATCATCCATTTCGTTCATTCATCGTCCAATATCAGCTACCAGGTCAGAATCCACGAAACGGTAACACGCTGTTATCGCCGCCCAAAAAACGTTATGTCTTACATTCACACGACTTTATATACTCACTATCGTTTATTTTTTATGTAGCGTCTACAAACTTTACTTATAAAAGTTTACTCTTCTGTCTACTGCAAGTTAATTGAAGTAAACTTTTGCAAAGTATTTTCAATAGACAATTCTTATAGGGATAAAAGGAATAGCGATAGTCAAATGTTTAAAAACGGATCGATATATCCTGGCCGTCCCTTATCTTAGAATAAGAACGCGAGAAACAACTGAAGGTTGGCTGAAATGTGTTGAAAAAATTCAAACCATTAACGGATACCTCGGAAATGGCTGGTGCCCAAAAAAGATATTTGAAATAATTTTTTTTTCAACGATATTGTATTTTTATCTGCTTCTCGTTCATGCTGCCTGGTGGAAAGTTGAATTTCCTGTATTCAGTGCTGGTAACCTAACCTGCCTGCGTGTTTTGTCTATGATGCTGCACGTATATGCATGAACTGTATAAAATCCTCATAATTTTTATACATTTATTATTGCAGACATGGGATGTAGTCATATCTGATGTTGAATTTCGCATTTAAATCTTACCTGGGTCTTTACTTCCTTTTTATTTGTTAATACTTACTTACAATTTCAAGGTCAACAGTATGATCGATCGCTACTTCGCCAGCCACAAGGTTAATGCTGGTAACCTTGCTACTGGAACTGCCATGTTCAACAAGTGTTTATAATTAATTTGATTTTCACACAAGTACCATTTCTATTATTCACTATTGTAAAAATAGTATCTAACACACGTGCGTTTTGAAGAACCCCGGAAGTAGAAGACACCCACACAGGGTTATTCGAAGAGAAGAAACAGACTTTAAATATGCATTTCTAATGAACGACAATAGGTTACGATACATCACTGAATAGAGAAAAGTTCAAAATTGTATTTTATGTGTTCAAAATGAGCACCATTTGTTATGGAAGGACGACCAGTGCAACCATCTACGAATTTATTGTATCAATTGTAAATTTTGTATGACGAGACGGCTCGTTGTTGAACTTACAACGAAATGCACGCCGCAATGAAACAACGGATTCACTCTGTATAATGCAGCACACAAAACGACTTTTCCAGTGGCGTCGCCATTTTCTCGTAAACAAACAGCGCCGCTGTAGGCACTGAATGAAACTAATAGGTGGGGCTTAAGACTTTGAACTTTCCTCTATTCAATGATGCGTCGTTATCTATTGTGGTTTATTAAAAATTAGTACTTTAATTATTTTCCTTCTTTTTGAATAACCCTGTACTACTGTTTTCCATACACTATAGCACGCCTACTATGTCATACTATGTACTTTTGACGAATAAGACGCTACGAAAGGACTTGTTTCAACCAATAATGGATTCTTATCTCACTGTTTGTCACCTCTAGCATTTGTTAATTTTTTTGCAATCATTTGTTTTCCGCACATTTATTCAAAGTTGGCTTACCAAACAACGCAAACAGAAACAGTATATTGAAGCAGTTCGACCAATTAATTTAGTAAGTTATAGGTATAACAAGTTAGTAAAATCCATCGGTCTAAGGAGAGACAGATCGCCCCTTTCTACTTGTCTTTTGCCTTGAGCTTCTGAGGTGTCTTACAGTGCCCTCAGTATCCGAGAAGCCGTCGATTCACTCCGGCTTCAAATGTACCAGCACCCACATCTCCGACACCAGCACCGCCAGCGCCCGCAGCACCGGACACCACCTTGCGAGATGCGATCCAGGATCTACATTCAGACGTCCTGTACATCGGATCCAGCATCTCGCAACAAGACGAAACACTCGCTTCACTTGCCACCGCCGCTCAATCTACCAACCTGGAACCACAACTCAGCCGCCTTGACGCATTGGAAAGCGCAATCCAGGACCTTCACACCATCGTCACAGACTTCACAACCGCCTTCCAGAGCTTCACCGCACGCTGCCTACGGCGGTTCGAAAGAGCCGACACAGCCATCCGAGGCCTGGGGGAATCAATCGCCAACCTGCCACCACCATCAGCACCGCCACCTCCGTCAGAATGCCTAGAGGAGGTTAGGCACACATCGACAAGCCTGCTTACGACGATTGACGAGTGGACATCCGCCCTCTCGGGCATGAAGAGTGAGCAGGAACGCACAAACGGCTACTTAATGTCGCTAGAAGCGGCATGCTTCTTTCCAAGCCACTACAGACCACCAGCGGGCTCCTTTCGAGGACCGCGCCAAAATTAACGACTAATGCAATAAAAAGAACAAACAACAACGCTACAAACCTCTCCTACTCCTTTCCACGTACCTACCCGTGGTGCCGGCCAGGGCCTCGGTCATGGTCGTCACCCGGACACTTCCTTACTCCCAGCCACCCATCCTTCCACGTACTAACGGGGGTGCATCAGCGGAACCCCAATACCTTTCCTTACTTCTCCTTTCTACCCCACGCCAAATCCTTCCGATTCCCGAAAAAAAAGAGGAAGTGGGCTGATACGCGGGAAACAAGTGTCACGTCACTGTTGTGAACACAGCAATTTTATAGTTAGAAAAATTTAATAGTATCTTGCTTACATCGTGATAACTAAAAAACTAAAATCATTATTCCATTTCTGTAAAAGGTATGTTAAAGAGCACAGTTTCCAGATGATGATGTGCGATTGATATCCCTGAAAAAAATTGAAAGCCGCTGGATTTCTTTGCTAAACTTCAATTGAAATAATTTGTATTATGAAAATCAATTAGCGAGGAACTTTTTTCCTTGAAGAGAGAGATGCGGGAGTGAAAGCTATGAAGTGCCCTAGAAAGGGTGAATTAACTTTTGGAAGATATCCCATGATAATACCGCGTGTATATGAAATGCTATCGCTAGTTATATGCAAACATTTGTTTTCACACCCGCTGCACGTGGCCTGTCACAGCAATCTACAAACATAGCATTTTTGTTGCAATGCTCTTGTGTCTTTAGTCCTGCCTTTACAGTTGGATAGCTACAACAGTGGTGTGATAAACGATTTTGTAAGAATAAAATAGAACAAGGTTTAGGCGAAATGATGGCGTGTGGAGCTTAAGCAGTAGTTCAGAGGCAGGGTAGGAGAGACATGCCCGCCCAAGGCAGATAGACAGTGGGAATAAATTGCCAGGTGAGTTACCCCTCCCTAAGTTGTTGAACTATAATTAATATTTTATTCCAATCTTTATATACTTTGTTTTAACAGTCAGATAGTCAATTAAATCCCAATCGAGTTTTGATTTTCTCTGGCTAAATAAAAGCCTCTAGCGAGATTACTGTTGATTGTTTTGCATGAAATGCATTTTTGTCTAGCTGTTATGGTTTACCAGCCATACAACATTTTACAAAATTTCTTTCGAATAAAGGCTCTTCACAGGCTTTACGTTTTATTTGTTTTGCAGCTTTGTTAGATATATACGAGGTGTGATTTTAAAGTAAAGTACAGTTTTAATATTTTGCCGCTGCAGTCGTGATTTTAGGCATACGCGATCGCTTCATTCCTTAAGAAGCTAGACGCAGCTGTAAGCGATCGTCACTTTGTGTTTCCTTTTGTTAGATAGTTCCTAAATGCTCAAAACAATCGAAAGACTCGCCGATGTGAAGTCAGTTCAGTAATTCGTTTTTTGAATGCGAAAAATGTTACGCCAATAAAACATTCATCGCCAATTGTGTGAGGTTTATGGGGAAACAATGAGTGACAATGCCCGGTCACACCAGCCAAACAAACTCAAGATCTGATCGCATCATTGGGTTGGGAACAATTCGATCACCCTCCCTACAGTCCAGATTTGACACCAAGCGGTTTTGATCTGTTTCTTCAGCTGAAGAAATTCCTTTGTGAAAAACATTTCAACGACGATGATGCTGTGAAACAGGAAGTGCAGACTTGGCTTTCATCACATGTGGCATCATTCTTTGACGAAGGCATGCAAAACCTGGTTTGCGGTTACGGCAAGTCCTGAATAACGGCGGTGACTATGTGGAGAAGTAAAACATAAAGAAAATTTTTCATGTAAATATTGGTTTTGGGCGGAGAGTATTTTCTTGAAAAATCTTCGCGTCGCATACTTGGAAGATAATCCCTGGCGCTATAGGCCATGAAGGGCCTAGACCTGCCAACCCGACTCTAGTCTCACAGCCCACTTACACAAGGAGAGTTGGGCGATCGTCCAACCGATACGGGGAGGCGTTGTGGCCAGCAATCTGCATCCCCTAGCTAGAATGTTTGTCTTCGTGGCCCGGATCGCTGCCTATCGCATCTCCTCACTTCCTTAACGATGCTGAGTGGCCCCTGGTCCTATACCCGCGATTTTAAATCCACACCCCTTGGGTGGATTAAAACCCGGGCGTATCCCGGGCCGCGAACCAAAGCTGCACGCTTTAGCCCACAGCGTCACGGCGCAGGACGTCCTTGGAAGATGCTGAACTTAAGGGGACAGCTAGTCTGAACACATGGAAATTACACCTTAAGTGTGTTAAATTACCACTGCTCTTAAACTTCTCAATGGTGTTTCCTGAAATGTTTATGAAGTATTCTGTAAATAATGAGGATTATTTCAAGTGATTGTTTGCATTCATAGCTTATGTGGGTGAATCGGTAAAAATTGTTTCATTCAGCAGAAAAATAATAAAATTTACTCTTAAAACATGTGAATTCATGTACCTTTTTCTCTGATACTACTTGCAATACAGAATCACACTTTTGTATGCGTGTTCTTAGTATATAATCTGCTATCTTCTGAACCTTAATTATTTAGTTATGTATAATCAGTTCAATAAAAAAATTACTTGCAAAGTTATAAAACTAAAAATGTGAAAAATTTGCAATGTTGTTGCTTAATATCACTAATATGCATTTTAAAATTATGATTGTGGTTTGAAAGTTTAATTATGTGTTGCATTCATGTACTGAAAATTTCAGCTCTCTACCTCTCATACTTTCTGAGAAAAAGGTACATAAGGTTCCAAAAATGTTGTTTTGATAAAACTGAATTTAAAGTTTGAACATAAAAATTCTGACGCACTTCATTACATTCCAGGGTCATAATCATCTGCACCTTCATTCCTGGATAGCTTCAGCTTTTCTGATTGCTTTCTCTTGGTCCTGGCCTCTTTTGTTAATTGCTGAACTGCTCGCTGGGCATGACATAGTCGTTCCTTGTTGAAAGATACAAAAATGTTCTAATGTTGCATGACAGCTTTAAAGGAATGCAGACTAGCATTTAAGTGGTATTTAAATGTCTTAAAAACCTCCTAACCCCCAAAAAGTATATATATTCTGAAACTGGAAATAATAGAGATTTTATTAGTGCCTAAAACAAAAAATGTGATTTTTGACTATTTCAGAGTACCTTGTCCCCTTAAATACCAAGCATTTGGTTTTGAGTTATGCTGTTGACGCGCGCACACACATACACACCGACTTTATTTTTTTTCTATATATTTCTTTGCCTTCTTTTTTATTAGGTGACATTCCGTTGAAATGTCGATATCGAATTTTTGGGTAAGCAGAGAAACATATAGGAAATGAAGATCGAACTGGGATTCGTTGCGGTTTTAACTCTTTGAAATGTGTTGTGTGGCTCATTTTAATGTCTTTAGGTATCGAAAGTAAAACAGTGATAAACTTTTATCAAATGTGGGCCTAATTAGTGAACGAAGCTTAATGCTCCACTTTATCGTTGTAGAAAACCCCGGTTCTGCTGTTTATCTGTACCATTTGGACCTTGCCCTTCGAATTTTCCCGTTTCCTTACACTTTTTATCGTATTCACAACAAGGTCTGTGGTCAACTCTTACACAATCTGCATTGAGTTTCCTGTAAATCTCAGCAGAATAGCAATAGAGGTAAATAATTATGGAGAAAATAAAAATTATTATTAAGACTGCTATATCTTATAAAGTTTTTAAATACAGTGCTTTTCTTCCATATTGTGGCCACAGCACGGCTGCTGGCTCAGCGGCCGCCGCAGCTGAAACTCTCGCCCAATGAAAATCAGTACATACCTTATCATAAGAGATGTTGGAAATGTTGTCCTTCTATATCCACACATTTCTGACAACTCAGGAAATTTTCATTCACACTCGAGACCTTAATATGCGAATTTGAGTGAATTTCTCGCCTAATGTTTTCTTTATTTCTTCCAATGTAGGGATTTGTTACACGCACTTCATTTTTCAAGTTTTCCCATAGACAAAAAATGTGTTGTGTTACACTCACATGACTTTCTCTACTCTTGTACAAACTATTTTTACAATCGCTTATTCTCCATATACTTTGTTAATCGATATACACATTTGCAGAAACTATCTTATTGCTAATTTTCTTGTAGAATATGATAGTATTTAAGCGATAGTCAAATGTTTTAAGAGCTGGTTGTTATGTGGAGTATTCCATTCTCTTTGTATGTCCAGGGCATAAAAAAACGAATAACGAATTCACATTTGAGAAAAAGTGTAAGTATTGGAAAATTCAAAAAAATAACAAGCAAATCTCGGAAATGGTTCACTCAAAAAAAAAAAAAAAAAGTGTATATGATATAAATTGTGTGTTTTAAGAGATCTACATTGTTTTGTGTAGTAACATTTTGTCTACTCTTACGGATTACTAGTTATGCAAAAGTCTTGCTCCTACAGGAAAATTAGCAATAACATAGTTTCTGCAAATGTGTATCTCGATTAACATGAAGTAGATGGAGAATAAGCATTTGTAAAAATAGTTTGCAGAACAGTAGAGAAAGTCATGTGAGTGCAACACATCAAATTTTTTGTGTAGTGCGTTTTTGTCGATCTCTTATGATTTATCCGTTATAGGAAATTCCTTCCCAATGAACAGGACTTCACAGGCTATTCCCAGAAAGTTCATCATATGCATTTTATTTGTCAAGAAAATATTTTAAATATGCGGTATTTTAATAAAAATCGTTAGAGCCATTTTTGAGAAAATGCAAAATTTCGAACACGTGAAGGGTAGTGTTAGATGTGATATAGAATATCTTTACGTTGTTAGCAGCGCGTACGCTACAAAGTTTCAGATGGCCTTCGCCCCCACGTTTAACAAATTCAACTTTGTATTTTAATGTTTATTTAAATATATATATATATATATATATATACCTCGGCTGCGTCGTAGTAATTTGCAGAAACACGTATCTCTTAGCAGGGGGTAGTACGACTAAAGAATGAAGGCTTACACAAATTATAATGGTATTTAACTTCGTTTTATTAATCCTTCACACGATTAAATAACAGTTCACTGATATATCCTACTGAAGAGCTGTGAGATTATTGTTACTTGTACTTTTTAACACGTAAACTTTATATTATTCACGTCGTAATGAATTTATTATGTCTCACACTGAATACGTACCAAGCGAACTGCTCGGGAACGCTGCCTTCTAGCATCTGCCGCTTAAATTTGTAAATTTCTCTATTTCAAGTCTCTGATTGGCTAATGCTACTCCAATAGAATACTTTTATTTAACTTAAGCTTTTTCTAGTTGTTGATTGGTTATTTATAAACTGTTTTAAATATTACATTATTGTTCCAAGAATTATTAGTAGCCTTTATTACACTTTCTAATTTATTGTTGTCTCAAGGTTACCTTATTGTTACCTCATTGTTAGCAACTTTCGGCTTCTATTCTCACAGCTCCTACAATGTTAGATTACGTAATTCATTCACATAACATTATTATGCATGTACATAATAATATAAACATTAATACAATGACTGTTACATACATTTTATATATTATTGTAGTATACACATATTGTTTTAAGGCGGGCTGTTATTAAATTTTTATATTATAATTAGACTGATATCATTTAAGTGTTAAAAATACTGCTCACTTACCAAGATTGGTATTTAACCGACCTTTCGTTATTGAGTTGTGTGCGCGGATCTTTTCTAAACTAGAATTTCTTTTATTAGTTATTCAGGGAGCCTAAAATAAACAACACATATTTACGGTACAATCCCGCTATCGAATTTTTTGTTGAAATCAGTACTTCCTCTATCTAGGGTAAGTAGGAGAGAAAAGTAAAACGTGAAGGATGGAGGAAAGGAAGGAAAGAAACGAGGTAATCTACGGCATAAGGCGAGCGAAGCTGCAGATTTTACTGGTTTAAAATAACTCGGCCGAAAACCGAATGAGGTTTATAAAATATCTTCCTATACGTATGAACCTCCTTGTATGGCTAAATCTCAACATTCCGTTGCAAATCCATAGAAAATGATGCATCGAGTTTGATATTTTATGACCGCCCCATTTAGAGGTTTTTTGTTGAGTCATGCGTATCTTCTCCTCTGATACTTGGTGAATACATTTCTGACATAGAGCAATTTCCGCACCACTTATTTTCACGCTGCGTTTCCAGCCAGCATCTCTCTCTCTTTTGAGCAGCGAGGGGAGCCATTCTGGCTTGCTGCAAACCAGATACAGACTACATCTTCCTATCACAGATCAAAGTAATTAGCTCGAAAATACAGGTAAGGTGTTTATGCTTGCAACTGACAGACGTTAGGTTTGCCAAAACTCACTGCTTGTAAGTTATGCACTGAAGAAAGAAATATAAATACGTAAACAAAAAGTTTGTAGTCAGTTTTACGTTGAAGGGAATGAATGACACCATTTATACTTTCCCCACTACCTATAGTAAGTAGGAAAAGTATTGTATTCCACCCAAAAACACCAAGCTTCGCATTTAAGTTCATTAGCTTCCAAAGATGCGACACGAACTCCAAACCACCCTTTACATGAAACATTTTTCGAAATGTTTTATTTTCTAAAAAATGGCTCAAACTATTTTGATTAAAATATCATATATGTAAGATATTTTCGCGACAAATGAATTGTATATCTTGAATTTTCTGGGGATGTCCCCAAAGTCCTCTGTATTCTGAATGGCTTTTGCATAACTGGTAAACCGTAAGAGACAGACAGAATTTTTCTGCACAGAAAATGTAGATCTCGTTAAAACACGCACTTTGTCATATACACTTTATTGTGGAGTGAACCATTTCCGAGATATTCCTTGTTATTTGTTTGAATTTTCCAATACTTACAGTTTTCTCAAATGGGAATTCGTTATGCGTGTTTTTTTATGTCCTGGACATACAAATAGATTGGAATGCTGCACATAGCAACCAGCTCTTAACAGATTTGACTATCGCTTAAAACCTACCACATTCCTCTTACATCTACAAGAAAATTAGCAATAAGATAATTTCTGCAAATGTTTATCTCGATTAACATGAAGTAGATGGAGAGTAAGCGTTTGTAAAAATAGTTTCTACAAGAGTAGAGAAAGCCAGGTTAGTGTAACACATATTTTTTCTTTCTCTACTACGTATAGTAAGTAGGGGAAGTATTGTATTCCACCCAAAAATTCGATACCGAGATTTCACCGGAAATATATGTTTTGAGACCCCCTGAATCCAAAAAAAAAAAACATTTTTGGAAACATGTCCGTGTGTGTGTCTGTGAACAGCATAACTCGGAAACGAACAGCTGGATAAACACCAAACTTGGTATTTAGGTTCAGTATCTTCCAGAAATGCGACACGAAGGTTTTCAAGAAAATCCCCCCACCCCAGATTACCCTTTACATGGAAGATTTTTCGAAAATATTAATATTCTCAAAAATGGCTCTAATGTTTAAGATATTTTCATGAAAATAAAATGTATATGTTGAATTTTCTGGGAATGTCTCCAAAAGTATTCTTCATTGTGAACGACTTTTGCATAACTGGTAAACCATAAGAGATAGACAGCATTTTATTACACAACAAATGTAGATCGCGTTAAAATACACAATTTATGTCATATACATTTTTTTTTGAGTGAACCATTTTCGAGATATTGCTTGTTATTCCCTTAAATGTTTCAATACTTATTTTCTAAAATGGGAATTCGTTATTCATTTTTTTGTCTTGGATATGCAAAGAGTTATAATCTGTGGCAAAGGGAGTGGTGCTGCACCTAGCAACCAGCTATTAAGAGATATGTATGTGCTTAAAGGCTACTGTTTTTCTATATTGCCCTTGTAAATATATATTCCCCTTACATCTACAAGAAAATTAGCAATAAGATAGAGTCTGCAAATGTTTATCTCGATTAACATGAAGTAGATGGAGAATAAGCGTTTGTAAAAATAGTTTGTACAAGAGTAGAGAAAGTCATGTGAGTGTAACACATCAGATTTTTTTTTACTTATGCTGTTCTTAGAGACTTAATGTTTGGATGGAATGCGATACTTCCTGTACTTACTAGAGGTATCTAGTACAGAATGTAACAATAACAAAGCCGTCGAAAGAAAATATTCTAGTTCGAAATCCGTTCCGGTCTTATGCTTTCTAGACAACTCATTTAGGTGCTTGTGCTTTATTTGCTTTGGTGTTCATTCTTCTGTCATTCGTTTAAAATGATATACCCAGTTTTGTCTATATTAATATATTTTTGCTATAGGTTTCAATTTCGGACTGCTCTTTAACAGTATATTCCCTCTTGCTGTCCTCAAAAATCTCATTCCTGCCGCTATAATTCTAATTTCATCTCATGTTAGGAGCAATGGGACAGCTTGTAACTTCTTAGGGATTAGTTTTGTTCTTTATTGTAGTCATCATGAAATAGTTCCAGAAACGTGTGGAGTTATCATGTAAAATACTTCTCCCTGGATCAAAACAAGGCATTTTACTCTCTCTACTAGATACACTAAGTAGGGGAAGTGTTGCATTCCACCCAAAAAATTGATACCGAGATTTCACCGGAAATACATGCTTTGTAACCCCCCTGAACCCAGAAAAAGGTCCGCGCGCGCGCGCGCGTCTGTGTACAGCATAAATCAAAAACGAAAAGTCGGATAAGTACCAAACTTGGCATTTAGATTCAGTAACTTTCAAAGATGCGACACGAAGATTTTCAAGCAAATCCCCTTACCCCGGGCTACCCTTTACATGGAAGATTTTTCGAAAATTTTGATTTTGTTAAAAATGGCTCTAACGATTTTGATTAAAATATCATATATTTAAGATATTTTGACTACAAGTAAAATGCATGTTTTGAATTTTCTGGGTGTCCCCAAAAGTGCTCTTCCTTCTGAATGGCTTTTGCATAACTGGTAAACAGACAAAGTTTTTTTTTCTTTCACTAAAATGTAGATCTCGTTAAAACACACAATTTATATCATATAAATTTTTTATCCGAGCGAACCATTTCAGAGATATTCCTTGTTATTTGCTTGAGTTTTCCAATACTTATACTTTTCTCAAATGGGAATCGTTTTCTTTTTTCCTTACTTTTCTTTTACTTTTTCCACTACGTACAGTAAGGTAGGGGAAATATTGCATTCCACCCAAAAATTCGATACCGAGATTTCATCGGAAATACATATTGATCAAAAAAGAAAAGAACTTTTAGAAAAAGGTTCCTGTGTGTGTGTGTGTGTGTGTGTGTGTGTGTGTGTGTGTGTGTGTGTGTGAACAGCATAACTCAAAAAGGAAAAGTCAGATAAATACCAAACTTGGTATTTAGGTTCAGTGTTTTCCAAAGATGCTACTCGAAGATTTACAAGTAAATCCGCTCCATCTCAAACGTTGCTTTACATGGAAAATTTTTTCGAACATTTCGAACATTGATTTTATATTTTAAAAAAGAAAGAAGGGAAGGTGGCTCTAACGATAGCCTGTGAGCTGTATTCTGAATGGTTTTTGTACATTTTGTTAGCAATTAAATTATATATTTAAGAATCTTATGCCTTAACGATATCTACATTTTTGTGTAGTAAGATTTTGTCTATCTCTTACGGTTTACCAGTTTTGCAAAGGCCATTCAGAATGAAGAGGACTTTTGGGGACATTCCCAAAAATTCAAGATATGCGTTTCATTTGCCATGAAGATACCTTAAAATATGATATTTTAATCAAAATCGTTAGCCATTTTTGAGAAAATAAAAAATTTTGAAAAATGTTTCATGCAAAGGGTATTCCGTGGTTTCGGGTATTTTATTGAGTCTTCATGCCCCATCCTTGGAAGATACTAGACTCAAATACGAAGTTTGGTATTTATCCAACTTTTCGTGTTTGAGTTATGCTGTTTACAGTAGCACACACAGGACATGTTTCCAAAAATGCTTTATTTGGATTCAGGGCACCTCAAAACATGTATCTCCGGTGAAATCTCGGTATCGAATTTTTGGGTGGAATGCAACACTTCCCCTCTTATATACTTAGAGAAAGTAAAACTTGAAACAAAAGTATAGGATACCCTTACTGCAGCCTTCAAACCTTGGAACGTACCCTATCCCAGTTATGTGGAAAATATTAAATGCGATTATACGCCTAACAAATGTAATATTTAGGATTTTACAGAAACGTGCGAATTATTGTAAAGTTAGACCTTTTGTTCAGGGTTAATCATCAGAAAGGTTTTTAAAAGGACTTGATGGACAAAGTTGAAACGTCACGTGCGTGCGGCACGAAAGCTGAGACACATTGTATAATAATTTAAACGTTGAGGTTAGCCACAGTTCATAGCGATAGGCACGCGCTCCAGCGATACGTGCCCTAAACACAGTCAAGACCTTGGCAGTAAACAAGCCCTGACATTTTAACCCAGTGCGGCCGTTATCACCGAGCTGGTGACACAAATCATGGTCAATATCACGTCGCAAACATCGTCCTTTGAACACTGACCCGCTGCCTTTGTATGAGAGGCGTAGAGAGTTCATTGTGCCACCAAGGTCTTCTGATGAAGGTTGCGGAGGCTGACCTCCGAGCAGGAAACAAAAAAAAAAAACTTGACTTTGTTATTTTTACTCCCAGTAATAAATAGAAATAACTATAGAAAAAAGGTCGTGTGTGTGAGTGCGTCTGTGAACAGTATAACTCTAAAATGAAAATTCGGTTAAGTACCAAACCTGGTATTTAAGTTCAGCATCTTCCAAGGATGCCACAGGAAGATTTAAATAAAAAAAAAACTCACTCCCAGCTACTCTTAACATGAAAAACTTTTTGTAAAAAATGTCATTTTCTCGAAACTGGCTCTTGACGATTTTGATTAAATTGCTGCATGTTTAAATATTTTCATGAGAAATGAAATGTATATCTTGAATTTACTGGTGACAGCCTCTGAAATCCTTTTCATTCTGAGAGACTTTTGTATAACTGGTAAACTATAAGCAATGGACGAAGTCTTACTACACACAAAATTTAGATCCCATTAAAGCACAGAATTTATCAAAAATGGAGGTTTTTTCTTAAACATTTTCCAGATATTCCTTGTTCTTGATTTGATTTTTCAAATACTTATATTATCTAAAAGAGAAGTAATTCGTTTTTTTTTGGTACTTTTTTTCCTTCTTCTTCTTCTTTTCTTCTGATCATGCAAAGAGAACAGACTTTCTAAGCCATCACAGAGCGACCAGCTCTTAAAATATTTGACTATCGCTTAGGACTGCTGTAATCTCCTATTCCCATTATACGTATAAGAAAATATGTGATAAACCATTTGTACAAATGTTTATCTCGATTAACATCAGGTAGATAGAAGAATAAGCTTTTGTAATAGTAGTTTGTTGAGGAATGGGCAGAGAAAGTCATGTGAATGTAACAGATTTTTATTTGTTGATAACTGTATTTTACGAAAGGTTCTTTAAATTTGGCCGTATTTTAAAGCTTTTTTTGGGGGGACTTAAAGTTTAATGTCCTTGAAATTATGCTCGCATGTACCCAGGGTCCTTAGATGTAGAGTTAATCCGAGAGTCGCTACCCCTTACACCACGGATGTGGGCTCACAAAGTATTCTTATAAAACCTTATTCTTCTATTTATTGAGTGTTCATTTCAAAGTTTTCTGGCGTCGTTGTTTTGAGTCAATTTTTTGAAGCGAGTGTCAACACTAACGGGAAGGATGTAACGTTGTATAGGTGTGGCGGAGAAGTTGCCTAGCAAGCACGGCGTTTAATCCGAACAGTACTAACACCGTAAGGATATTAATCATAAAACGTAGCCCAAATAGTGTGCCTCCCAATGTCACTCGCAAAAGAGTAAAATAAAATAAACACCCAAACATGTTAATCTTTCTTGCATAACCCTATCAACCTCCATTCATTCCACACAGATAATGTTGTTTACATTCACAGAAAGGAGTCGCAAAATTTATGTTGCCTTACACTAGCGATGATAACTTAAAACGGTTGCCCCGCGTTGAAGAGTAATTTTATGCGATGAATACAATTGTGTATTGTTATAGATCTTGTGTATTTTTTTGCTTTACCTTTGACGACCAATTGCTGCTCTCGTCATCTTTCTTTTCTCTTCCTGGGTCTACGTAGTGGTGGATCATTCTTTTTGCTTATTCTACTGTAATAAATTATAAGATTGCCTCGGGTGTTCACCTGGGTAAAACATGAGTTTCACGGAGTTCCAGGGTGACGGTTACGCAAGAGTAAATATTATGAAATAATTTCACAGAAGGTAAACTTGTTAAGAGACGTATTTATTTGTCATGGAAACACTTGTTTAGAAAGTATTAAGAAACTTGCAGTTTATAACATTTCTAAGTTATACTAGGAAACTTCCATGTTAATATTGAATTTCTAAACCATATTAACCAATAGATTGTTGTCGATTTTATCTCTAAATTCATTAATCAATTGAGAACTAATTAAGGCGCATTAAATCTACGAAACTTATTAACGACACTTTACATTTCGGCGCGGAGAGTGCCTCTGAGGCAATCTGAGATTTGACTGACTTCGCTTTCTGGTACTGACTTTATATAGTTTTACTTCTTTTCGCACTTATTTGATTTCCTATCTTCCCATAAGTTCCTTTTCGCAGCTTTTTCTAGCTATAGAAAGTTTTAGATCCTAACTCTTCAAATCTTACTCGTAGATATGTCACATGATTGTGTATAACTAATAGAAAAAAGTCCTACTCCCTTATTTCTTGGTGAAAAACCGGGAGTCGAAGTTTGGGTCTTTCTTACCCGAATATTTTACAGTAGTCTTTAGCTACTGTGTCGTAAAGCATCACGACTTGGTTGCAATTTTCCTTTACTGGTGGGTTGCAAAAATATAAAACTTTTCGTACAATTAACAATTAAATAAACTACATGGTTGACAAAGCACGAAAATGGTAGAATATAATATAATATGACAATAAATACTCGTATAATTAGGAGCGGCTAAAGTACCGTCTCAAAGCTATCACCCCGGTTACAATTTTCTTACCTTTGATATGGAACAAACAAAACACAGTACGAAAAAGGTCTGTTGCTACGACGTGAAAGGTTTTCACGTTCAGACTGGACCGCCTTGCTTGCTAGGCAACTTCTCCGACACTCTAGTTATACGCCTCTACGAAATTATTAGGCGAATTGATTTCTAGACTCAGCGGATAGACAAGTGACGTCATACAGTATGTCATGGCACAATGAAACGTACACCCAGCACGTAGTTAAACGAGGCAAAGCTTCATTATATAAATACACCTTTCGTTGCAGGTGTAGGAAGAAAATAGAGGGCTAAAGCGTTGAATTCCACGATCTTCTATGACAACGAGAAAAAAAACGAATAGCGACATAACACCTGAGAAAAGTATAAGTATTTCATAATTCAAACCAATAACAAAGAATATCTTGGAAGTGGTTAATGATACAAAAATGAAGAAATTAAGTTTGGTATTTAATTGACTTTTCGTTTTTGAATTATGCTATTCACAGGCACACAGCAACGAATTTAAAAAAAAAATTATTACTACGGACCGCAAAACGTGTATTCCCTGTAATATCTCGGTATCGATTTTTTAGTGGAAGAGACATTTTAACCCGGAAAATTGTTTTAAATGATCCAAATTGTGTTCATATTTAGGAAGAAGCCATAGTAATGGTTTTGCGTATGATAGAGAAAATTGAAAGCTAAGGTTGGCGGTGTTAACTTCACGTGCAGAACGTAGCTTTTCGTTTGAAGATTTACCGTCCCATCGCGTGTCTCACAAACGAATTAATTTATTTCTTATTAAATATTAATTCATTCATTTTGGGAATCCAAGCAGACAGCATAATTAAGTAGCAAGGAACCTAATTAAAACGTCCGCTTTGCTGGGGCGGTTTCCGACTGAGGCCTCGACGTAGTTAGAGCCCAAATTGTGAAAATTATAGCTTGTATGGTCCTAGCGTGGAGTTACTAGACCGAAAATTAGCCACATTATCACCTATAGTAAGTAGGGGAAGTATTGCACTCCACCCAAAAATTCGATACCGAAATGCCTGTTTTGAGAATTAAAAAAAGAAGCACTTTTAGAAAAAGATAAATGAGTGTTTCTGTGAACAGCATAACCCAAGCCGTGTAAATACCAAACTTGGTACTTTCAGTTCCGCATCTTACAAGGATATGACACTACGATTCTCAAGAAAATTTCCGTACCCTAAACTAGCCCTTAAATGGAAAATGTTTCGAAAATGTTTATTTTCTAAACAATGGCTCAGCGGTTTTCATTTTATATTTACGATATTTGCTTGTCAAATAAAATGTACATCTTGAATTTTCTGGAAATAGCCTGTGAAGTCCTCTTCATTGGAAAGGAATTTTGTATAACCTTCTATAACTGGTAAACGTTAAGCGATAGACGAAAACGTATCCTACAAAAAATGTAGACCTCTTTAAAACACACAATTTATTTGAAATAACTGTTTTTTGTAGCATAAGCCATTACTGAAATATAACAATGTTTCGAATTGTTCATTACGTGGTGATTTTCTTAGTCTCGTCGATTTTCGGCTGTTTCTCGCGATGTCATGGAAGCAGTACGGAATTTTAAGGCCAGCGTATAGCGTCCAGTTGTTAAACATTTGACTATCGCTGTTCTCTTTGCATCTATGACGAAATGTATAATGTAGCTATTTCTGCAAAGGTTCATCGCGATTAAAATGCAGTAGATAGGAAACTAAACTTTCGTAAGAATAGTTTGTATACTCATTAATAATAGGATTAGCACCAGATTTTTTAAAAATCTGACTATCGCTTTACTTTATCCTTCGTATACCTAGGATGAAGTATGCACTGAAAGTTTATCTCGATTGACGAGAAGTAGATAAAGGAATAAGCGTTTGTAAGAATAGCTTGCAGGAGAGTGAATAGAGAGTCATGTTCATGCAGTATCAGTTTTTTTAATGAATAGCATTGAGAAATTCATTGGCAAGCCTTTCCATATTCTTGCTTTTCCCACAAGAGGTACGTATTAACTATTGCTGGACAAAGAGCAGTAAAATGTTTACTGCACGGAGTTGTGCAGTCATGGAGGACGAGCATGGCAATGTTGTTGGTAACTTGGAAGCGAAATAACCATAGAAATGTTCTGAAACGCTTTGATTGCATTCATAAAGGTGAGTTAATCATTGTCCTGGACTGGAAGACAGGCTTCATTCTGTCTCGCTTTTGTCAACCACGCGGTGTGAATTTTAATATTTTCTTTAAGGGGCGCTTAAAAGTCCTATCCCGTCAGTGTTAAGTTTACCTTTTATATCGGAAATTTTTTAACATACGAGAAGATACTGAAATTTTTTTGAATCGTAGTTTGGTAATCATAATTTGAAGATGTTGTGTTCACCCAAAAATTAATTTGACTAGAGAACATTTCCGGGCTATGATTTTTTACGACTTTAAATCCTTCATTGTCGCTTAAACAATATGAAGATCGGTTAGAATTGCATTTGGAGAAGTCCCATCTAAGGCAACGATTTATAATTAGTACAACGAATTCATAACAGATGGGTTTTTTTCTTAGTGATGAATTTCGTGAAGGATTCCCAAGAACAGCTGTTGTTCCTGATGAAAATATTGCCGCTGTTCGAGCAATGCTTGAAGAAGATCGACGGGCATCTCATGAATTTATTCGGGCGACATTAGGCATTGGTGTGAGTCAAACCCAAAACATTTTACATCAACAGTTAAACGTGAGAAAACTTTGTTGTCGATGGATTCTCCCGATCAAAAACATTGATTGGTGCAGAAAAACTCCAAGGCGGCACTTCAGATTTGGTTCTGAATATCGTTACTGCTGATGAATCTTAAATTTATTGTTATGATCCAGAAAAGAAAAGTTAATCGGCTCAATGGGTCTTTCGAACAGAACCTAAGTCTACAAAAGTCCGGCGAATTCTCGATGCTGGTAAGAAGATGGTTGCTAGTTTTTTTTTAATCGGGTCATATTGCTACTATAGCATTATTTAGAATATAGAAATACCTTTCCTGCCGATTGGTATACAAATGTCTGTTTTACAGCAAATTTTTGAAAAAGTTCGTTTCCAAAAGGAAAAATGTTACATCATGGTGTCGCATTCGGCATTACTAACAACCGAATATATGGACTCTCCACCATGCAGCCCTGACTTAGCATCTTGTGTTTGTTTTTGTTTTCAAAAATTGAAGATAAAATGAGTGGAATCACTTTTTTGTCATCAGATGAAGCAGTGGAACATTATAAAAACCTGGTTTCTGAAATGCCTCAGGAAGAGTGGCATCATTGCTTTAAGGACTGGTTTCATCGACTGCAAAAATGTATTAATGTTAAACGGGAATATTTTGAAAAACAACAAAATCATTTAAAGTTTTTACACGTAAATCTTGCGTGATTTTTCTAAACATTTTCAGTGTTGCCCTCGTACCAGACTGAAATTTTTGCACTATAGATAAAAGCCCTCTAAGTTCGGTGATCTACTTTTAGACAATACTTTTCTTTATTAAGGAAGATAGGTTATTATCTTAATTATACCATCTTTTATTTAAAGCTTATCAGCCAATTATTTGCTTAAAGAATAAGTTGTAATATTAACACAAAAATAGATCCACAACATGTTTTTATCATCTTAAAGTGTAATTTAGTTATTTTCGGTATCTTTGGAGAAAATGGGTAATTCATACCAGAAAATGTTATACACAGTAAAATCTGTTGAAATCAAAAAATAGAGGAAACAAGGACATGTATTTACAAAGAATGAAACCGCATGGGTGGAGCACACGGACGCTGGCATACTTGACAGTGGTGCCAATTTACAGAACAAAACTTCCCTTAAAGCAAGAGCTAAAGTTTCTCGCTGTTTCAAAGTATGTTAAACTTGCCATGTTTTTCTTTAGAGTGATGCAGAACTCACAGCACAAAATGGCAGATAAATACTAAATTTAAAAATTGGATGTGTTGCATTCACATGACTTTCACTACTCACTCTACTCTACAAACTACTCTTATGCTTCTGGTACTTTTTGTTAATGGAGATAAGCTGTCGTTACACGTATAAGAGGAATACAGCAAGTAAATTGATAGTCACGTGTTTAAAAAGCGGATCGCTATGTAATGGGTTTGAAATTCCATTCTCTTTGCATGACCACAATAAAAAACGAATAGCGACGACTTAAGGCTTGAAAAAAGTATTTGAAAGTTCAATCCAATTACAAAGAATTTCTCGGAAATGGTTAACGCTACAAAAACCTATGTTGGACATAAACTCTGTGTTTTGACGAGATCCACACTTTTTTTTGCAGTAAGATTTTGTTTTGTCTCCTAAGGTGTGCCAATTATATAAAAGTCCTTCCGAATGAAGGTGACTTGACAGGTTGTGCCCAGAAAATTGAAGATACACGTTTATTAGTTATGGAAATAGCTTAAACATACGGTATTTTAATTAAAATCGTTTTGTCATTTTTGAGAAAACAAAAGTAACCAGATTTTTCATATACAAAGGGTAGTTAAGAGTGGGGGGATTTTCTGGAAAGTCACCTTACCGAATCCTTTGAAAGACTTTGATTTAACTGACTTTTAGTTTTTTAATTATGCTGTTTATACCTAGATGTGCACGCCAAGCTGTTTCGGAAGATGTTTATTTTTTTGGATTCAGGGAGTCTCAAAACGTAAATTTCCGGGGAAATCTTGGTGTCGAATCTTTGGGTGAAATGCAATATTTTCTGTACTTTCTGTTTTATAAGAATGAAAAAAAGAAATTAAATCTCATGTTTGGCAGTTTTCCTCCATTTAGTCTCCCCATAACAAGAGTTTTATTTTTAAATGTAAGGAAAGATTATGACATACAGGTATATTGCATAACAGTGGTAGAGTTGGCGCTTTCCTGCCGTTATCTCTTGCAAACAGTTTCGCGCCGAAACAAGCGAATGTTTTCCTGGTTAGCGTTTTTTCCCGTGCGATGAACAGCTCGATATGAGACATATCTTGGTAACCCGCGGTTAGCTAGCACTGATAAAGTTTTCCTGTTCTCTTTTTGCCAATCTCCACTGAAGCTACTTTTGTCAACATTTATTTAGTACAAGGCAACTTCTTGGAGTTAAGAGAACTAATAGCCCCACAACACTATTTTATACCTGGGTGATAATTAGAGTTGGACATCTGCCTATTTTGTTCCTTTGCTTAGAATTGTAGGATTTGTATATTTATACACTGTCGTTTGTGAAAATTGCAACACCAATAAGGTATTCAATGAATTTAATAGCACAGGTTAGGTACATGACAAGTAACAAATGATAAACTTATACATTACCTTTGAGCCCTAATATTCAGTATTTGGTGTGGCCTCCATGCGTTGCAATTAGAGCTGCTATACGCCGTGGCATTGAATCAAAAAGGTTCTGCATAAGTTCCTGAGGGATTTCCCTTCACGCAGTTTGTATTCGAGCCCACAAATCCGTGACACTGGTTACTGGAGGATCGTGACGCACTAGGTGCCGACCAACCATATCCCAGACATGTTCGATGGGCGACATGTCAGGCAAACGTGCAGGCCAGGGAAGCAATGGTACCCATCGATCGTCGAAGAAGGCTTGTACATTCCCCGCAATATGTGGCCGGGCATTGTCCTGTTGAAATGTGGCCCGTGGAGATGCCTGAAGAACGGGGAGTACCTCAGGCACTACAACCACCGTTAGGTACCGGTTGCTGTTCCAAGTGACCTCAATTCGTAGGAGCGAGATCGGTTGTTGTAACCAATGGCGCCCCAAACCATCACACCTGGTGTTTGTCCGCTATGTCAACAATGCAGCCCTCCAGATTGCGCTCACCACGGTACCGCCGGACACGTATGCGGCCATCACTGTAGGACACGTTGAAGCGGGACTCGTCCGAAAAGACTGCATTTTGCCAGTCAGCACCCCAATGACGGTGTTGACGTGCCCATTGCAGTCGGAGGAGCTTGTCGTCCTACGTGGTGTAGTGGTTATAATGCTAGTCTCTAGTTCCCGAGGTCGCGGGTTCAAATCCGGCGGAGGGCGATGGATATTTTCGGGTGTAAAAATCCTTAGTATGGCTTCCTTCGGAAGGGAAGTAAAGCCGGTGGTCCCGTGTCGTAGATTTACGGCACGTAAAAGAACCTCAAGCCTGATAAGAGGCCTCTGAGCAAAATTACCTGCCTTTCACGGTCAATATAAAATGGTACGCAAAGGACCACAGCAGTTAAAGAGCATCCATAAATAAAACTCTATTTAAAAAAAATTCGGAGGAGCTTACGGTTTCTGGACAATGGAAGCCGACGTAATGACATGCATGCAACCAGTCCAACTTGCAGCAGACGGCGACGAACCGTTGATGCAGACAAGTTCACACCTGTTGCAGTGCTCCAGCGTCGAGCCAACACTGGATGAAGCTGTACGGTCCCTTATGGCCATGCGGGCAAGATGGCGGTCATCCCGTGCTGTGGTCATATTCCGTGGTCCAGCACCCGCTCTTCGCTGCGTACGACCTTCATCTATCCACTGCTTCCACACACCGTAGCAGCATGCCCTGTACGAGCCGAAATGTCACGGTATGACAAACCCACTTCCCGGAGACCGATCATTCTGCCCCGTTCGAACTCACTCACATGCCGATATGGCTCCTTTTAATGTCGACGAGGCATTCTGGCACTTTATTGTTTCCACCTTGTTTGACAGCTCTGCACTGACTATACTGGACGCAACACTGACCTTGTCGGACGGACACGAGAGGTTTTGCTCGGCCTATGTATACCCCATCTCTCTGCAAACCTAATCACTTATTGCTTGCACACTCTTCTACACTTCCACCAAGTTTGGAATTATTCGGGAAATACTTTCTTAGTGTTGCAATTTTCACATACGGCAGTGTATGTGTGTGTGTATATATGTATATATATATATATATATTTCATGCTTACGGGAGTAAAATGTACTACAATACAGCAACTTAGTAAAAACCCTTAGGAGGGGTAATTCACCTGGTCATGTATTCCCTCTAACTTCCTTGGGAGTGTATGCCTCTCCTACTCTGCGTCTGAGTTGCAGTTAAGCACCACACGCCATAATTCCGTCTAGCCCGTGTTTTATTTTATTTAAAATCGTTTATCACACCACATTTGTTACTATCCAACTGTAGAGGCAGGACTAGAGACACAAGATAATTATAAGAAGAATGCTGTGTTTGTAGATTGCTGTGACAGGCAAAGAGCAAGGTGCTGCTGGGGGTGTGAAAACAAGGGTTTGCATATAACAAGCGATAGCATCATGCGGTATTATCATGGGATATCTTCACACTTTTTAGCTGATTGATTTTCCGTAATGGAAATTATTTCAATTGAAGTTGTGCAAAGAAAACTAGTGGCTTTAATTTGTTCTTCCAGGGAGACCAATCACACACCATCATCTCGAATCTGTGTTCTTTACCATACATCTTACAGAACTGGAATAAGGATTTTAGTTTTTGAGTAAACAAAATCCTATTAAATTTTTCTTTACTATAAAACTTTTGCTGTGTTCACACCAGTGACGTGGCACTTGCTTCCCGCGTATCAGCCCACATCTTTTTTAAAGACAATTCAGTGGATAACTCAGTAGCTAAAGGCAAAAGACAAGTAAAGTGTGCCATCATTCTTGGATCCGCGGCCCAGTGTCTTCAGCATTCTCCTTCCAGGGAGCGCCCCCTTGTGGGGGCATAGATACAATATCCTCACTGGAGTAGTGCCGAGTCTCCTCCGATCCACACAAAAAGAAAAGAAAAAAAAACCAATAAAAAGGCATTTCTTTCCTAGCATCAACAATTGCATTGTTTCGTGTTACAATAAAATAGTGGCTGCTTACGACTATAAAGCGCACGGGAAATGGTCAACAAGAAACTGTTGGTTTACGTCTGGAAAATCGAGCATTTTAGAAGTTTCAGTCATCTCAAAATGTGTTTTTAGTGGTAAATGGGTAAATACTGTGCCTACTTCAGGATTATCATTACTGATAGTGCCAACTTTGAGGTTCTTGTAGTGCTTATTTTAAGTTTTTAGCGCCTATTGCGCCTAGCTCTGATGATGAGATTGTAAATTTTCACAATCAGCACACATGGGTTGCCGTGAATCCTAACGCTATCAACAAAGACTTTCTGTCAATGTTTGGGCGAGCATTGTTGGTAACTGTCACGGCCTAGTGTTCTACCCTACTCTGCGGATAAACTTACCGCGCTTCATGCGCGATACTGGTCCTCCCCATTTCAGTGTTGATGTCCGTCGGCTTCCAAATAACAGATTACGTGAGAGACGGATAGGTAAAGCTGGACCAATTCTCCGGCCTCCACTCAGAGTGTGCTGGTGTCCGTATTGTAGAAGACTGCGAAACATTACGCAATTCTCCAGGGATACATCAGCTCATCCGGGATTCAATGCGATGGCATTTTGATGATTTATCAGTGCTTACGGATGGTATTTTGAACATTTCATGTAAAAAAAGCTTCATTTGGTATGTTGGCAAGTTCTGTTCCTGTGTGCTTCCCGTGATTAATATACTATGAAGCATTGTAGAGAATTAGTTGTAACATGGACATATAGCGTTTCCGGACCCATGTCCATACAACATATTTTGATCCTGTACATGTGAGAAATGTGTCCTGAAAGTTTGGCCGTACCTTATTGTTACATTTTGCATACTATTCTTTAAGGCGCTATTATGGGGACTAAGTGCTATAACAGAACTAGCAGTATTCCTTTGTGTTAAGTGAAGAAAGTAGTCCATGAAATACGATTCGTTTTGCTTTCTCTACTACGTTTAGTAAGTAGGGGAAGTATTGCATTCCATCCAAAAAAAGTCCAAATCGAGATTTCGCCGGAAATACATGTTTTGAGGCTCCCTGAATCCAAAAAGGAAGCATCTTTAGAAAACGGCCCGTATGTGTGTCTGTGAACAGCATAACTCAAAAACGAAAAGTCGGATGAATACCAAACTTTGTATTTAGGTTCAGTATCTTTCAAAGTTGCTACACGAAGATTTTCAAGAAAATTCCCAGACTACTCTTTACATGGTACCTTTTTGAAACAATTTTATTTTCTCAAAAATGGCTGTAACGATTTTGATTAAAATGTCATATGTTTAAGATACTTTCATGGCAAATGAAATGCATATCTTGTATTTTCTGGGAATGTCCCCAAAAGTCCTCTTCATTCTGAATGAATTTTGTATAACTGGTAAACCGTAAGAGGTAGACAAAATTTTACTGCATAAAAAATGTAATCTCTTTAAAACACACGGTTTTTTTGGGGGGGTGAAGCATTTCTGAGATATTCCTTGTTATTTGTTTGAATTTTCCAATAATTATACTTTTTCTCAAATGGGAATTCGTTATTCTTTTTTTTTATGTCCTGGACATACAAAGAGAATGAAATGCTCCACATAGCAACCAGCTCTTAAAAGATTTGACTATCCCTTAAAGTCTACCATATTCCCCTTGCATCTACAAGAAAATTAGCAATAAGATAGTTTCTGCAAATTTGTATCTCGATTAACAAAAAGTATATGGAGAATAAGCGTTTGTAAAAATAGTTTGTACAAGAGTAGAGAAAGTCATGTGAGTGTAACACAATATTTTTTTTAAGATCCTTTTCCCGAGTACCTCAACTTTCGGTTTCTGGAGATAAGTAGTGCCGCACTACCTTGGAATAAATTCTGGTTGTTTTGAATGTGCCTTTAATGCTTACGAAGCAGCGAATGTTTTGAGTCCTACGGTATTTAGACAAAATTACTGTTGATACGTTAAAGGCGGAATCAGACTGAAACATTCGTTTCGCTGTTTTAACTAACTGAGCTACCATGGGAACATGCTGGTACGACATTTGACTCCCCAACTGACTTAAATTGTTCTCGGTAAACCACATAGGAGTTCTCATAATTATTTTGAGATAACATGCCGCAATGGCAACTTAAAATTTTGTAAGTACTTCAGGTCCTGGGCTTTATAGTTAACCACAATTAGGTCAGGAAAGGTAGAATCAGACTGAAAAATAGAAGTGTGAGGAAAAAGAGCTACTCAAAGGAAGAAAAGCGACTGAAGTCTCAAAAATGCATTAAAAACTAAAAACACTATGCAATTCTTGAACAGAATATGTGGGTTTACATGATTTGCGCCATTAAATGACTATTTAATACGGTAGTGCGCCCTATAAGTACCAGCCATGTCTCCACTTTAAATTGGTTTTTCTCAAAACTATGTGTTCTTTATCTTATGTACCCTTTAAAGTAATCGTAGTGAAACTTTGCAGAAACATGATTTGTTCGAGCATATATTATGTCATTAATTATAATTATCAGATGTACACGACGTGTATATTGCGTATGTAACAGACACTAGTATACTTGCATATGACATTTGGTGAGCTTATCTGCAATAGCTTAAGGGAATCTAAAAGGATACACTTTTGCTTGTTCCTGTCACCTAGCTCCCCTTAACATTTATGGACTTAACAGTGGTTAACTATGAAACCAGGACTTAAAATGCGATATCTTTTTTACTTTCTGTACCACGTATATAGCAGGTAGAGAAGGTAAGCATTCCACCCCAAAAAATCGATACTGAGATTTACTGGAAATACATGTTTTGAGGTCCCTTGAATAAACAAAACAAACCTGGTATTAAGGTTCAGTACCTTCCAAAGGTGCGACAAGAAGATTTTCAAGAAAATCCACCATCCCAAACTACTCTTTGCATGGAATTTTTTTCGAAAGTTTTGATTTTCTGGAAAATGGCTGTAATGTTTTTGATCAAACTTCCATACATTAAAGATATTTACTTGATAAATATAATGTATATCTTGAATTTTCTGGGGAATAGCCGGTGAATTCCTCTTCATTTGGAAGGAATTTTGTATTATCTTGTAGCTTTAACTGGTCAGCGTTAAGCTATACGAAAACGTGCTACGCAAAAAATGTAGTCCTCTAAACACACAATTTACTTCAAATAACTTTTTTTCCTAGATATCTGTTATTAATTCTTCGAGTTGTTCATTATTTCGTCATTCTTTTCAAGTGCTGTCGATTTTCAGCTGTTTGTCGCGATGTCTTGGAACATTTTAAGGCCTGCCACCAGTTCTTAAACATTTGACTATCGCTGTTCTCTTTGTATCTATAACCAAATGAGTAATGTAGCTATTTTCGGAAACGTTTATATCGAATAAAATGAAGTATATGGAAATATAATCTTCCCTAAGAATACGTTTTATGAGGGGCATTCAAAAGTTGCAAGTGTCATCTTAAAGTCCAAACTAGGATGGAATTCAAAAAGTTATCCTCACAGTCCTTCAAAGCAGTCTCCATCTCTCTCCACACACAGTTGTGGACGGTACAACCACTTGTCAAAAGCACTATGATACTCAGACTGAGCTATTGTCAACAGAGCTGAATTTATAGCCTGAGCAAGGTCCTGTACTCGTTTCAAAGGTTTTCCAGCAATGCAAGATTTCACTCGAGGAAATAAGCAAAAGTCGCACGGTACAAGATCAGGACTGTAGGGTGGATAGTGAAGTAACTGGACTTCAGCGGCTTCCTGTTTCCTCAAATTTGCCGCTGTTCTGCGAGGAGACGCATTGTTATGCAAAAGCAACAGCCTTGAAGTTCCTGTCTTTGGGCGTCGCCGCCTCAGCTCTTAAATAAAGGAATCAAAACACAAGAGTCATAATATTGTGCATTCATTCATTGTCATTCCTTCTGGCATGCAGTCAACCACTAATGGTTCTTCATAGTTGAAGAACAAGTGAACATGCGCTTCCTAGAACGAAAACCTTGTCGAAGAACGACTGGTCTTGGATCATTCTCATTTACCCAGACACAATTCTGAGCTTCATTTGCTGTGGTATAATAACAAAACCAATTTTCATCACCAACGCATACGTCTGTCAAACGTTTAGGGCTATTAATATGCTCAGCAGTTTCCTTGCACATTTCTTTCTCTTTATTGATTAGAGAATGCGGAGCCCATTTTGCACAGCTTTAAATGTTC
Source organism: Deroplatys truncata (assembly GCA_030765065.1). NCBI lineage: Eukaryota > Metazoa > Arthropoda > Insecta > Mantodea > Mantidae > Deroplatys > Deroplatys truncata. The sequence goes on along the minus strand of CM060979.1, from coordinate 139,369,768 downwards.
GAGTATACCGTGCTGCCAACACTGGTACCGACTTCCATACTTTTCAACAGTAATGTGACATTTTCCTCCACCAAGTTGCTCTCTCTTTGAATTGTACTTTCGCTCAGAGCTTCCCGAGGTCGGCCAGAGCGAGGGTTGTCTCTCAAAGTCCCGCTCTTCTTCCAATGGTATCAAATGAATGCACTTGATCACCATAAATAGCTAACAAGCCCTAATGGCTCTTCTTTATTTTTCGCCTTACCTGCACTTGTGAAAATGTAGGATCTAATGTTCTCTTTAGAAATATCCGTGATTTTTCACCAGCTATTGACACAGGACTGAACTCAACAGGCTGTACGGCTGTGAATATTAAAGTTTAAACTCGCACTTAAGCATATTTTGATAGCTTAAGGTCAATTTTTGCAACCGTATTAATTACATTTTTGTAACCATTATTGTCCAACAAGGGTAGGCTGGTTGCAACAGTTTTTGAATACTCCTCGTGCACCAAAACGATAGGAGGTAGAGAAAGTATGTGAATGTAACACATCAGAATGGTTTTTTTGTCCCATTTATATGCCGCCTTTAACATCTAAGGTCATATCGGCGTTTTGCCTTTCACCCGTTTGCTGTTGTGTTAATATTTGGGTTTGTTTACTTTGGGTTTTCTTTATAAACATTAAATTCACGCGCACATGCATCTCTCATTCTTTGAGACTCTAGGGAGGACAGGGAATAATCCTGGCTAAAGAAAAATTCATCTGGGAATCGAAACCGGGACATCTGGATTTGGAAGCTAATGTTTCTCCACAGAGGCAGTCACGACATTTAAGTTGGCAATATGGGTATGTTATCTCAAAATGAATGCGAGAACGCCTTTATTGGGATGTTGTCATTGCACGAGGGCCCTCCCAGAAGTACCCGACCTAACAAAGAAAACACAAATTTCGGGGAAAAATCTTTATTTCTCTACATAGTCTCCTTTCAGCTCGATACTTTTCTCCTGCGATTTTCAATAGTTTCGATACCCTGTTTATAATGAGAACCATCGAGTTCTGCAAAATAGCCATCAACTGCAGACTCCACCTCTTCATTGTTGGCAAATCTTTTACCACCAAGCAATTTCTTCAACTTTAGAAACAGAACATAATCAGAGGGGGCTAAGTCTGGCGAATAGGGTGCATGAGGAAGCAATTCGAACTTAACTCATTAATTTTACCCATGGCTATAATGTATGTGTGAACTGGTGCATTGTCTTGAAGAAACAGAACTTTCTTTTCCACTAAATGCGGCCGTTTTTGCTTGATTTAATTATTCAAACGCTGCAATAAGTTTGCATAATACTCGCCATTGATTGCTTTTCCTTAATCAATGAAAATTATCCCACATACATCCAAAAAAACTGACGCCATGACCTTGCCTGTAGATGGAACTGTCTTCGCCTTCTTTGGAGCTGATTTTCCCCTTTCAATGCACGTTTTTGACTGTTCCTTCGTCTCAGGTGTGAAGTGATGGACCCATGTTTCATCCATGGTTATGAATCGACGCAAAAACTCGGTTTTATTGCAGCGAAACATCGCCAAACACTTGACTGAAACACCCTCACGATGCTACTTTTGTTCCATTGTGAGCAAACGCGGCACCTTTCTTGCGCACAGCTTTCTCATGCCTAAATTTTCAGCTAGTATGCGATGTACAGCACTTTTTGAAACGTCTACGATGTCTGCTAACTCGCGCACTTTCAATCGACGGTCATCCAATGCCATTTTGTGGATTTTCCTCACAATTTCTGGCGTGGTCACCTCATTTGGTCGACCACTGCGATGTTCGTGTTGGTAACTCGTACGGCCTCGCTTAAACTCTACCACCCAATATTTTACTGTTGTAAACGAAGGAGCAGACTCCCCCAGAGAAGAATCTAGCTCAACTTTAATATTAGTTGGACTAAGACCTTTCAAATGAAAGTATTGTATCACATAATGATGGCCAGTTTTATCCATGTTTATACACATTTGCTGAGAGAGTTCACTATTAATGGCTGCCAAACAATTACTAAACAACGTAGCATCGTTAAACTTCAAACTTAGCTTTATAAGGGTGGCACTTTCTACCATAGTCATTTGTTTGAAACATCAACTGCTATATATACGTCAGGTCGGGTACTTCTGGGACTGCTCTCGTAGCTCAGTTGGTAAGGGGCTGCCCTCATAGCTCAGTTGGTAGAGCAGCGAAGATCCGTGAATCAAATCCCGCTGTAACAAATGAATTTTTCAGTCTAATTCTACGTTTTCAAGCAATGCATGTGTGGAAGAACAATCAAGTAAGACAGTGTTTTGAGATGAATAGATATTTGAACGACCTTGACTAACTAATGCTATTGTTTACCTCCCTCGCTCTTATGAAGCGACAGGTGCGTCTGCCATGCGACATGCAAGTCTTGGCACAAGGTTAGTCACTCCGCCACTCTGACACATTAATTCCCAATTGTATTTTTAACGAAATCCCGGAACCTTACTCTACGGCCAAGACCTGACACATTTTCCGGGTGGGAGTCGCGTGCAAATTACCGAGGTAAAAATGTAACTTGGCTTTGAATCCGGGGGAACGAAAACGAAATTGTGGTTAAAGCATGTGACTTAGTGTTCTGATGCACCAAGTAGCACTTTTTACCTTCTCTACCGCATTGTAGTGTAGGAGACATTTTACTCCCCCTCAAGGAAAAAATCTGTTTCATATAAAGGTGAAACAATAATACAGTTTACATGTTTTGGCGCTTTTTCAGATCCTTCATTTTCTTACATTTATAAATGTTTAAAAAAATATGCCAAAATTGCTACTTATTCGGTACGTGGTGTTTTCAAAATTACTTTCATGCATAGAGTAGAGCATTTTTACTTTCTCTACTACGTATAATGGTAGGGGAAGTATTGCATTTCACCAAAAAAACCGATACTGAGATTACACCGGAAATACATGTTTTGAGGCCGCATGTATAAAAAAGCCCTTTTAGAAAAAGTTCCGTATGTGCATCTGTGAACAGCATAACTCAAAAACGAAAAATCGCATAAATACCAAACTTCGTATTTAGGTTCAGTATCTTTCAAAGATGCGACACGAAGTTTTTCAAGAAATTTCCCCCTCCCCAGGCTATTCTTTACATGGAACATTTTTAAAAACGTTTGATTTTCTCAAAAATGGCTGTAACGATTTTGATTAAATATATTTTATTTAAGATATTTTATGACAAATCAAATACATATCTTGAATTTTCTAGGAATGTCCCCAAAAGTCCTCTTCTTTCTGAATGGCTTTTGCATAACTCATAAACCGTAAGAGATAGCCAAAAGTTTTCTACAGAAAAAATGTAGAACTCGTTAAGACACACAATTTATGTCATACGCCAACTTTTTTTTATAGTGAACCATTTACGAGATATTCCTTGTTATTTATTTGAATTTTCCAGTACTTAAATAAAATACTTTCCAATAATAAAAGATGTGACTGCCGCTTAAAGCCTACCATATTCCTCCTGTACCTACAAGAAAATTAGCAATAAGATCTTTCTGCAAATGTTTATCTCCATTAACATGAAGCAGATGGAGAATAAGCGTTTGTATAAATAGTTTGTACAAGAGTAGAGAAAGTGATGTGAGTGTAGCACATTAGATTTTTGTGCATACACCCACAGACTTTCATCTGCATGTGACAAACTGGTGGACAAACAAATTCGTGACCTCAGTTTCGGCCCACGAAACGCAAGGAATAAACGTTGAAAATCCTAACTTTGAGATTTTGTTCCTCCGTTAAATAAAGCCCTACTTTCAGCGCAAAATCTAGTAATGCACAAAAAATTGTTCTACTTAGTGCATGTAAAATAATTTTGAAAACACCACGTACAAAAGAGTTGCAATTTTGACATATTTTTTCAAAAAGTTATAAAACTGATAAAATGAGCGATCTAAAAATTCGCCAAAAAACATAAACGTTGTTACTATTTGATCATTATGTAAAAAAAATAGATTTTTCGCTCCATAATTTGGCTACTAGAAGTTTTAAAGTGCAGAAGACGAATACTTCCTTGAGGGGGTGTATGTTTAAATTACATTGCAGTACTAGAGTAATGTCACTTGAACTCAAAAAATGCCTTGTAAGGAAGTAGGCAAGCCGAACATTCTCGGAAATTCTCCAAAGGAAAATGTTGCTTATTTCCTAAACAAAAAATCTGATATGTTACATTCACATGACTTTCTCTACCCTCAATCGTTTATTAGTGGGTATACGAACTATTCTTACGAAAGCTTATTTTTATATATATATATATATATATATATATATATATATATATATACTACGTTTTAGTCGATATAAACCTTTCCAGAAACAGCTACATTGCACATTTCGTTATATATACAAAGGGAACAGCGATAGTCAAATGTTTAACAATTGGACGCTATATGCTGGCCTTAAAATTCCATACTGTTTCAATGGAATAAGCTTTAGTAAGAATAGTTTGTATACTCACTAATAATTTATAGAGTGTAGAGAAAGTGATGTGAATGCAGATTTTTAATATAAATCTTACGGTTAACCAGTTATACAAAATTTCCTTCGAAGAAGGGTAGTTCACAGGTTGTTGCAAAAAAATCAGTATATGCAATTGTCATTTAAATGTCTGAAACATATGGTATTTTAATCAAAATCGTGGCCAGTTTTGAAAACATTAAACAAAGAAAAATGTTGCATGTAAAGAGTATTCTGGGGTTTTGTTTCTGAGTTATGCTGTTCACACACATATGTGGACCTTTTACTAAAATTGCCGTTTTGGATTCAGCCGCCTCAAAACATGCATTTCTCAGGAAACCTCGACGTCTAATTTTTGGGTAAAATGTAATACCTCCTGTACTTAATAAATATCTGGTAGAGAAGGTAAATATAGTCGAAATAAATATTTCGATGTTTTAATTTTGCGCCTCATTAGAACTTCCTGCATTTAGGGAAAGTAAGTAAAATGTCCCGTGCCTATTTCCTAAGTGGACGTAAGCTATGTTACATACCAGTCTTGGCCTTTTTTACACGCATAGGAACACACACATACACACATACACACACACACACACACACACACACACACACACACACACACCTTTACTTTCTCTACCACCTACATAGCAGGTAGAGAAGGTATTGCATTTGAGGCAATATTTTATACCATTACATGCTGTGAATGCCAGAGTGACTGTAGTGTAAATTAATATTATTGTATGTACAGGATATTAGATGTTTGTTAGCCATAAGTATTGTTAGGAAATAAGTTTGCACGGTTAACTGACACTGACAATAGAAGTGGGTAACAATAAACCGAGGGAGTGAGTTGTTTATCACTAAGAAGAGATAAACAAATGACGTCAGGGTAGCGTGCCTTTTTTTAGAAATGGAGGAATATCTTCCCTAGAGCATATATGTTAGTAGTAGTGATTGGCTGACCAAAACAGACGCTAAAGTGGACGTAATTTGGTAACAAATAGCAGTTATATTAAATGTTTACGCAATTCGAGGTGAAGGAGTATATATTCTCGAGCCATAAGGAAGTGTTGCACAGTTCTGAAGAATCTCTCACGAGGTGCACGTCGTAGAGCTAGTTACAAAAATGCAAAGTACGCGAAGTAATTGGTGCGCGGCAACTAAAACGACTGTAGTTACATTCAGAAGTATCAAGTTTCAGTCAGGCGTGTATAAAGATTAAACATGTCAATTATTAATTAAGTGTGACAGCAATAAAAGTCTAGATTCAATTTTTTTTTATCAGTGTTATCTTTTAGTAACAACTCCTTTCCGTTTACACGCCCTGCTTAGAGTCACGTGCTCGACTGAGTTATGATAGCTAGCCGGAGGACAAAGAACCCAAATTAAAAAATAATTAAACAATAAGCGCCCAACAAATAAGATAACACAAGCTATTGAGAACTGCGACACATTCCACCCAAAAATCCGATATCGAGATATCACCGAAATACATGTTTTGAGGCACTGTGAATAAATAAATAAATAAAAACATTTTTAGAAAAAGGTCCACGTGTGTGTGTGTGTGAGAGAGAGAGAGAGAGAGAGAGAGAACAGCATAACTCAAATCGAAAAGTCGGATAAATACCACACTTCGCATTTAGCTTCCCTGTCTTCCAAAAGTGAGACACGAAGATTTTCAAGATAATCCCCCAACTCAAGTAACCCTTTACAGGTAACATTTTTCGAAATCTTTGACTTTCTAAAAAATGGCTGTAACGATTTTGATTAAAATACCATATATTAAAGATATTTACATGACCAAATGTGTATCTTGAATTTTCTGTTACTAACCTTTTAAATCCTCTTCATTCGGAAGAAATTTTGTGTAATCTTGTATAACTGGTAAACGTTAAGTGATAGCCGAAAAATTACCACACGGAAAATGTGGAACTCTCTAAAACACACAATTTATTTCAACTGACTTTTTGTGGCATTAGCCATTTCCGAGGTATCTGTCATTAATGGTTTGAATTGTTCAATATTTAGCCATTCCTTTCAAGTTCTGTCGATTTTCAGTTGTTTCTCGCGATGTCGTGGAAACAGTATGGAATTTTAAGGCCAGCATATAGCGTCCAGTTCTTAAACATTTGACTATCGCTGTTCTCTTTGTATCTGTAACGAAATGTGTAATGTAGCTGTTTCTGTAAAGGTTTATTTGGATTAAAGAACAAGTAGATGGGAAAATAAACTTTCGTAAGAATAATTTGTATACCCACTAATAATCGATAGAGGGTAGAGAAAGTCGTGTGAACGAAACACTTCGAATTTTTAGAAACAAGGTCCGTGTGTGTGTGTGTGTGTGTGTGTGCGTGTGTGTGTGTGTGTGTATAGCAAAACTCAAAAATCGAAAAGTCGGATCAATACGAAACTTGATATTCAACTATCTTCCAAAGATCCGACACGAGGATTTTTCTAGAAAATATCCCACACCAATTCTTTATATGAAAAAAATATTCGAATATTTTATTTTCTCAAAAATGGCACTAAGATTTTGATTAAAATACCGTATAATAAATATATTTACATTACAAATGAAATGTATACGTTGAATTTTCTGGGAATAGCTTGTGAAGCTCTCTTCATTCGGATGAAATTTTGTATACTGTTGTATAACTGGTAAATTGTTCATTATTACTTTCTCTACTACGTATAGTAAGTAGGGGAAGTATTGTATTCCACCCAAAAATTCGATACCGAGATTTCACCGGAAATATATGTTTTGAGACCCCCTGAATCCAAAATAAGCATTTTTGGAAACATGTCCGTGTGTGTGTGTCTGTGTGTCTGTGAACAGCATAACTCAGAAACGAACAGTCGGATAATCACCAAACTTGGTATTTAGGTTCAGTATCTTCCAGAGATGCGACACGAAGGTTTTCAAGAAAATCCCCCACCCCAGATTACCCTTTACATTGAACATTTTTCGAAAATTTTAATTTTCTCAAAAATGTCTAACGATTTTGATTAAAATATCATATGTTTAAGATATTTTCATGACAAATAAAATGTATATCTCGAATTTTCTGGGAATGTCTCCAAAAGTATTCGTCATTGTGAACGACTTTTGCATAACTGGTAAACCATAAGAGATAGACAAAATTTACTACACAAAAAATGTAGATCGCGTTAAAATACACAATTTATGTCATATACATTTTTTGTTGAGTGAACCATTTCCGAGATATTGCTTGTTATTCCCTTATATATTTCAATACTTATTTTCTCAAATGGGAATTCGTTATTCATTTTTTTGTCTTGGATATGCAAAGAGTATTAATCTGTGGGAAAGGGAATGGTGCTGCACCTAGCAACCAGCTATTAAGAGATATGTATGTGCTTAAAGGCTACTGCAAGGTTGGCGAAACCGACTTCCTTCCGCGAGTCACCAAATATGCAACACGCACTGCAACACTCTGCAGCATGTGAAAATCAAACAAACGGTTGCAAAGAGGGAACGTGCGCCTGCGAGTCAAAATGACTCGCGAGTCACGTTTTCGCCACCTTTGGGCTACTGTATTTCTATATTGCCCTTGTAAATATATATTCCCCTTGCATCTACAAGAAACTTAGCAATAAGATAAGAGTCTGCAAATGTTTACCTCTATTAACATGAAGTAGATGGAGAATAAACGTTTGTAAAAATAGTTTGTACAAGAGTAGAGAAAGTCATGTGAGTGTAACACATCAGATTTTTTTTAAGTCCTGTCAACATTCGGTTGTTTCTGGTGATGTCAAGGAAACACTATGCAATTTTAAGGCCAGCATATGGCGTCCAGTTCTTAAACATTTGAATATCGCTCAATACACACTTTAGTACCAATTAATCATCCAAAATCTAATTTAACCTACCCAAAAGGGTTGCAGTTTTACTCTACTTATAGATCTAACTAGCGTGTGTTGTCATCATTTTATATGTTACTAGTGTTTTTGCTCTTTTTCTGCAAATAAATGCATATTTAATTGTATTGCTGGATTTGGAGCTTCAGCCTAAATAAAACGAGAAAGGGGGTCTTAAACTATTTTCCCGCTCAGGGCATCGCATATTTCTTACCCCTCTTGATGTGCAGTCGAAAAGCACATTTCCTCTCAATACTAAAATCTGAAAGAAATTATTTATATTAAACCTCCGAAAGAAGTAGGTGGGAAAAGAAACTTGAAAAGCCTTTACGAGGCACTAAGGTAGCAGTTTGCAATCACTTAAAAGGATTCTTTTCTGAAGAAAACTATTAACAGCTTGCATTCAGTTTATTGGAAAGCTATAGAAACAAAAGAATGCATTTAAGTTTCAATTTTTTCTCTTCCCATACCCGGACTGTTTCCTGAAAAATGTGGAATTATTTTAGAAATGATGAATCCGTGATTAAAAAGAGGTACCTACACTTCCGCGCAAAGCTGTTTGGCGTAGCATTTGCGTCGCAAACGACTTGATTCATACGCGTGAATTAACTCCTGAACCTCCACGCAAAGAAGAGAATCAAATATGTCGACAAGTTTTTAATGTGATGGTTGTTTGTGTGTCAAGTACGCTAAAGTTTTACCGTATGTGGTGCATACAATATTTTGTAGTTAAAGCTCATATTTAATGAAATAATTACATATAAGTACTGCATAAATACAAAAGGCATAGCCAGTCATTTGTCGAAATATGCTCACATAATCCTACACTGTGAACCGTACCAGCGCCTCCTAGGAAGCGTTGACCGTAACAATACGAGATGCGGATGTAGATGGCAGTGCTCATTTTGAGCGCTCGTTTCTAAATAACAGGCTTGTGACTGAAAATATGGGCGAAAATCCCGAGGAAAGGACTCGTGATTCTTCAATCTCTGGAATGTGCATTTTCAGGGAATAGCTTCAGATTTGCTAACAACTGTCATTTTCACTTACATGTTGAGAAATAAATCTAGAAGAGCGTGTAGAGAATGTAACGTGAATGAAACGCGTCAGAATTTCTTATGGTGTCGTCACTGAGTTGTTTTCGCCGGGTTATGGAAAGAGTATGGAATTTAAACCCGCGTTTAAACATGCGATTATCGTTATGGTTTGCTTATACCTGCTATGAAATCGGCAAAAGCTTATCTCGATTAACATGAAAGTAATTACAAAACTAAGATTTTATAGGAATATTTAGTATAAAATAAACAATATGTTTTTGAGGCTCCAACAATTCACGATTTTCAACAAAACTACTTGTATCAGGGTGATACCGAAAACTTTTATGTCATATTTCTAAAAACAAATAAAATTTGTATATATTTGACAGCTACTTTGTAATGTTTTGCGAGTTGATTGTTGTGTAGTTTGTTCGATTTGCTTTAATAGTTAGTTAATTATCATCATTTAAAGATTTTGTGCTCACCCAAAAAATGAATTTGACTGGAAAACATTTCTGGACTATCATTTCTTACGATTTTAAATCGTGATTAATGCCTAAACAATGTAAATATTGGCCTATAGATGCATTTGGCGAAGATATTGTTGCCCCATCCAATGCAACAATTTATAATTGGTACAGGGAATTCGAAAGATACCGGACTTTCCTTGGTGATGAATTTGGTGAAGGACGACCAAGAACTGATGCAAATATTGCCACTGTTCTAGCAATGGTTGAAGAAGATGAACATCTTGTGAATTTATTCGGGCGACATTGGGCATTGGTATGAGTCAAATCCAAAACATTTTACGTCGACAATTAGACGTGAGAAAACTTTGTTGTCAATGGATTCCACATAAACTGACTCCCGATCAAAAACAACACATTGATTGTGCAGAAAAACTGGAAAAATTCCAAGGCGGCACTTCAAATTTGGCTTGGAATATCGTTACTAGTGATGAATCTTGGATTTTTGCCATGATCCTGAAAAGAAAAGTCAATCGGCTTAATGAGTAGTTAGAACAAAACCGAAGCCTACAAAAATCCGACGAATTTGCAGTGCTGGTAAGAAGATGGTTGCTAGTTTTTTTATTTCTTCTAAAACGGTCCATATTGCTACTATAGCATTCGAAGATAGACGTACTGTTACCTCCGATTGGTACACAAATATCTGTTTGCCGCAAATTTTTAAAAACGTTCGTGAAAAACGCCCAAAAGGAAAAATGTTGCATTATGACAACAATCGTCGCATATAGCAGATCTAACAACTTGAGTATCCGGTTGCCCTAAAGGTCAGCACCATGGACCCTCCACCATACAGCCCTGACGTAACACCTTGTGATTTTTCTTGTTTCCAGAAATGCGTGGAATCACTTTTTCGTCATTAGACGAAGCAGTGGAACATTATAAAAAACTGGTTTCTGAAGTGCCTCAGGAAGAGTGGCATCATTACTTTAAGGACTGCTTACATCGAATGCAAATGTGTATTAATATTAAAGGGGAATATCTTGAAAAACAATAAAATAATTTAACATTTTTAAAACTAATGTTTGATTTTCTAAACATCTTCGATGTCGCCGTCGTAGCTTGTAAGTTAATCTATAAGAGTTAAGAGAACCTTTGGTTAATATCGGGCAGCTTATACAGGTGAGCCAAAAGAGTCCGAACCGCCTGCGCGGTGTTTTTCATGCCCGCGTCCTCGGCGCTCGTTGCCGTCTGCTGCTATCATAGAAAGGCGCGGATGAAACCATCCAACATTTTTAAAACTACTTTTAAAGGCTTTACTTACCAACTATATGAAAGGAAATACTGAAACTGGCCACCGTCGTTGTTCATACATTTTGGCACCACTTTAGGAAACTATCCATCATGAAATTTTTGGGGGGAATTTTCCAAACCATAATCGATGTCGTCTAATGTTTCTTCGGTAAGAACCGAACGCCGTCTTTTAGATTTCTTAGCCTGAACACTTCCTGTGCCCTGAAATTTACTGAAAGTTCATGGATTGCTGAACGGCCTGGAGGAACTTTTACACCTGGAAATCTTTCTGCAAATCGTACTTTCACTTGGCGAGCTGACCGAGTTAACACATACGAATCATAAATAAATACACGCTGTGCAGTAGAAAAAATACACTGAGCCATAATATACTTTGTGACTAAGTACAGGAGAAAATAGTAAATAACTCGTAATAACTGAACCACATCACATCACCGTCAACTCAATACTGCACTTCACACAGCACAGCAAAACCACAACAGCGTGACTTTGTTTATAGCAGCAGTGCGTTATCATGTTTTTATCATATTTCCACACGTCCAGTGGAAAAACACCGCGCAGCCGGTAATATTGTTCATAAAATACCCTCCGGGGTAACTTAAAACATAAAGTATACAAGACAAACCCCACACCCTGGAAGAATTAAAACAAAATATCCGACAGGAAATTTCCAGCATTTCTCAACGTGAACTACGGCGAGTGATGAACAGTTTCCTAAAGAGGTGCCAAAAATGTATGGACAACGACGGTGGCCAGTTTCAGCATCTCCTTTCATAAAGTTGGTAAGTAAAGCCTTTAAATGATAGCGGCAGACGGCAACGAGCGCCGAGGACGCAGACAGGAAAAACACCGCGCAGGCGGTTCGGAGTCTTTTGGCTCATTCTGTATAGGGAGAGACTGTTAAAAATGTATGAATTGTTTCATAAACATTCAAAAAGAACGCAAGTAAAATGTAACCAGTAGATAGTTTCAACTTGGCTGTTGTTTTCTAAATAGAGAGAGATTAAGATTATTTCATTAAGGGCGTGGGAGGGAAAAACGCAATGTTACATTTTACCTTTCAAATGCTGAAACTCGTATCAATGTCCTTGTTGGCATTTAATATTTCTCAACAAGTACAACTTGAGGAGAGATGCTTTTGTTTAACAAGTGATTATCCTCTGTTTACTGCCTCATATTTAAATACTTTAAAGTGAGCAGGTATTTTAAAACTGCTCAGCTGGCGAAAACAAAGAAGTTAGTGGGAGCATTAATAATAACTGCATCCATTGTCTGTTAGCAAGCGATTAGAAGGAATTAAGTTGTGAACATGGGGTTGGATGAGTTGCTAAAACCATGTAGGAAGGGAAGGGTAGGGTGAAGGATTTAAATACTGTACGTTTTGTAGCACAAGGTTTACACGCTCGTCTAGGAATACCGGGCGAAACACAAACAAAACAGATTACAACGCCCTGTTTCCCTGACTTGGAAATTATGAATGGGGCCGAGTGTCGGTGCGGCAGCTAGTAGGTTCTTCGTATACAACGAATGCAACATTGGCAGGATAATCTCCTTATTAAACTCGACATTCATTGACCTAATATGGTTAACTATGAAGCCCGGGACTTAAAGTACTAAAGGAGTTGTAAGTAGCCATTGGGTTATCTTAGTATATAGGGTAGCTAAATTATATTCGAACCCACTCGTGGCCTCTCTGTACTGCGCGGGACAGCCGGCAGTCGTCGGGGAAATTACGCCGGCAGAGGCGGACTAAAATCCTTACCTTATAATAGCTCAGCAGCAGGAATTCTTGTGATGAAACGACTCATTGTGATCAGAAAATTGGAGTGTGGTGTGCGATAAGTGCTTGAAGAATAATAGGGCCCATATTCTTTGATGAAACAATACATGCAGAGCGATATCAGAGGTTAATTCTGAGGCCATTTTGCAATCGCTTGACAGAAGAAAAAAAAGTCGTATGGTTGGTTCCAGCAAGATTCTGCAACAGCACATACGGCTACCCAATCATTACATGCAATAAGAGAGGTGTTTGATGACGGAATAATTAGTGTTGATTTGTGGGCTCCTCGTTCTCCTGACCTAACGAGTTGTGATGTTTATTTATGGGGTTCTTTAAAAGACAAAGTGTATCGTTCCAATCCTCGCACACTACAGGAACTTAGAGAAAGCATTGTGCAAAAACTATAATTTAACTGCGCTATATAAAACTCTGATATGATACATTCATTTGACTTTCTCCTCTGTATCGTTTATTAGTGGGTATACAAACTATTCTTACTCAAGTTTATTCTACTACATTTTAATCCAAATAAACCTTTGAAGAAATAGCTACATTACATATTTCGTTATAGATACAAAGAGAACAGCGATAGTCAAATGTTTAAGTACTGGTCGCTATACGTTGATCTTAAAATCCCACACTGTATCCATGCAATCGCGAGAAACAACTGAATGTTGAAAGCACTTTAAGAGAATGACCAAGAAATGAATAACTTGAAGCTTTAGTAACGATTATCTCAGAAACACAAGAAATCTTATTTTAAATAAATTGTGTGTTTTAAAGATATCTACTGTGTAGTAGATATCTTTTCGCCTGTCGCTTAACGTCTACCAGTTATACAAGATTATATAATTTTTGTTCCAAATGAAGTGGATTTCACAGGCTATTCACAGAAAATTCAAGATATACATTTTAATTCTTATGTATCTAAATATCTTTAACATATGCTATTTTAGTCGAAGTCGTTACCGCCATATTTTTAGAAAATAAAAATTTTCGACAAACACTTTCATGTAAAGGGTAGTCTGGGGTGGGGGATTTTCTTGAAAATCTTCGTGTCGCATCTTGGGAAGGTACTGAACTAAAATACCAGGTTTGGTGTTGAACCGACTTTTCGTTTTTGAGTTATGCTGTTCACAGACAGACCCACACACGGACCTTTTTCTAAAAATGTTTTTATCTGATTCAGGGGCCTCAAAACCTGTATTTTCGGTGAAATCTCGGTATCGAATTTTTGGGTGGAATACAATACTTCCCCTACTTACTATACGTAGTAGAGAAAGTAAAAAATGAGGTAGAGGTGTGTGGAGAGGGTTTGTTTTGTTTTCTTTTAGGCACAAATAGCCTTTGACACAAGGCAAAAATTCCTGTCTAGCATAGAATTCCAAATTCCTTCGCCTGTCACCTATTAATCATTTAATTTTATCTGATGTCTACAAAAATCTTTCTCAACGATAAGAGGTCGAACATTGCCAACGTAAAAATACTAATTACTTAGGCTTTCACGCCTCACAAAATAACAAAGGAACAGTGAGTTCACATGTACGTTGATCTCCTCTCTTACATTGATCATGGAATAATAACACAGTAAAATAACGACAACTATGTCACCTGTGGCTAGCTTTTGCAAATGTAGAGGCGCTATAATCGCCGGGTTGAAAAAACTGAACAAAATTTCTAACTGTATTGTAGGTATTAGACTGTCATAACAGCAACAGTATCAAACCAGATACGAGGGTGAGTCAATAAGTATCCGCACATTATTCTTAATTTTGTGTAGGTTGGCTGTATAGGTTTGTGCGCGCGCACGTCGACATGTTGTTCCTTTGTCTCCGCTTGTGGAATGTTTGACCGTTATCACTCCAGTGTGTGTTGGGTTGTTGCATAATAAGCATGGCTGCGCCACTCACCGTTTGCACCAAAGAAGAACAGCATGCGGTTACCCCCCCCCCTCCTTTTTTGTCTGAAGGTGTACCAGGAGCCGAAATCCATGGAAGACTTTCGCATAATATGGGGACAAAGTTTACTCCGGCAAAATGTGTACGAATGGATTGAAAAGTTAAAACTGGAGGACGAGGAAAGAGTAGGACGCCCATCCATATCTACTAGCGACGCCAACAATGAGCAAGTCCGTATTCTGATTCAGAGTACCGAAGAGTGGCTGTCGATGAAGTGGCAAACCATATCTTTTTTGGTCCGCTTAAGTATGCCTTAAGGGGCCGTCGCTTCATCACAGAAGTGAAGGAAGCGGTGCATACATGGCTTGCTGCTCAGCCGTAAAACTGTTTTTCTGAGGGATTCAGAAAGCTTGTGTAACGATAGAACATGTGCATTGAGAAGCAAGGGGACTACGTGGAAAAATGAGGTAATTGTAAAGGTATAATCAGACGTCTGAAAAATCCATTGCCATAGCCGGGATTTGAACCTCGGATCTCCCAGTCTCCGTCCGGTTGCTCTAATCACGGAGTTAGCATGGCAACTTGCCGGTATGACATTTTCAACTCTGTCCAACACACGGTTTGTGTGGAAAACAATTAATTCCGGCAGAGCCGCGGTTCAAATCCTGGCTATGGCATTGAATTTTTTAGTCATCTGATTCTATCTTTCCAATCTTGCCCAACACACGGCTTGTGTGGAAGAACAATTAATTCCGTGGTAATTGTAGGTTTATATTGTTATAATAAATTTAAAAAATTGTGTGCGGAAACTTATTGACTTACCTTCGTATTTATCTTAACTTATTTTTTAGTATTGAGATAAGGTAACAAAGGATTCAACATAATCGCATTGGGTACAAAAGTCTCTATGGTGCTCATTGTTAACTTAATAGAAATAAATAAGTCGAAGTTAATATACATATTTTCTATGATCATACTGCGATGTTCGAATATTCACTTATTATAATTTGTACTTTCTCTTTTTTTCTATGAAAAGTTTGTGATACTTTTATAAGCAGAAAAGCAAAAAGTAAGTGACATAAAAATGGTAGTAGGCGTGGATAACAGCAACAACATCCAATCAGACAAAGTTCTTCCTCTTGTTTTTGTTCTCCTTTGTATGTTAATTTTTGCCTTTATTTTATTTTGTCTTGCGTATGTTTTGTCAGTATTATATTGACGGTACTTAAACTGCCATTTTTTTCCTGCCTAACTGAGGTTTTCTCTATCAATAGGTAGCCCGAATGTGACAACCTGGAAGTCAGCATCTGCATTAATGAGGAATCATAATCATCAACTGTGGTGTATGCGATTGTTCAACGCTGCTTTTGTATAACGTTTTCTCAATATTTTTATTTTGTTTTTCATAGTGTCCTGAGTTTTTAACTCCTTGTTTATAAAGCTACCCGTGCGACGTTAGGCAATCGAGCTAGTGTTATTTAAAAAAGAAAGGAAGGGGCGAGGGGGACAGTTTGAGAACGCTTTGTGGTTTACTGGGAAAAATGAGGGTCAGTTTGGAAATTTAATGTTGTCGGCATGTTGCCACGGTAACTCAGTTGGTTAGAGCGGCGGCATGGAAAGCAATGGCATAAAAATTTTCAGTCTGATTCTAACCTTCCAACGTTAGCCATGTGTGCAAGAACGGTTAATTACAATATGGCTACCACCCCCCCCCAGGAGGAAGGGATGAAGTGAAGGAAGCTCAGGAGGCTATAGGCAAACAGGCCACCGTGACGCGCAAAAGTCCCCTACAATTCCTAGCTCGAAGGCCCTGTCCAACTACTGGAACTACCTAGAGAGGGCGGTAAATGACCTGTTACACAGGTAGCTCTTTCCTTGGAGTCTGCCCAGCACTGCCACCTACCACGAAGCTTTGCACATCTGAAACACGAGAAGGAAACTAATTCCTGTGAAAGGATATAGTGGTAGATGAGAAACTACCCTATTACTCGCCTACCGACCAGGAAAAATCAGGAAAACTCCACGGTCAGAGTGGGCGGTCGACGGGAATCGAACCCGGAACCTTCCGAATGCGAGCCTCACTCGTTACCGCGTATATACAGCCTGAGCCAAAAAACTACGAACAGGCTGCGCGGTGTTTTTCCTGTCCGCGTCCTCGGCGCTCGTTTCCGTCTGCTGCTATCATAGAAAGGCACGGATGAAACCATACAACATTTTTAAAACTACTTTTAAAGGCTTTACTTACCAACTTTATGAAAGATGCTGAAACTGGCCATCGTCGTTGTCCATACATTTTTGGCACCTCTTTAGGAAACTATCCATCACTCGCCGTAGTTCACGTTGAGAAATGCTGGCGGATATTTTGTTTTAATTCTTCCAGGTTGTGTGGGTTGTCTTGTATACTTATTTTTAAGTCACCTCAGAGATAGAAATCGCAGGGGGGGACCGAGGGAGCCACAGATCTCTACTAATAATTCTGTCTCAAACACACTTTCAATGTTTCTCATCGAAACATTGGCCGTATAGGCTGTTGCAGAGTCTTGTTAAAAATTGGCGAGTGATGGATAGTTTCCTAAAGAGGTGCCATAAATGTATGGACAACGACGGTGGCCAGTTTCAGCATCTCCTTTCATAAAGTTGGTAAGTAAAGCCTTTAAAAGTAGTTTTAAAAATGTTGTATGGTTTCATCCGCGCCTTTGTATGATAGCGGCAGACGGCAATGAGCGCCGAGGACGCGGAAAGGAAAAACACCGCGCAGGTGGTTCGTAGTTTTTTGGCTCTCCCTGTACGTCACGCTACTTTAGTAATAATAATTTCTGCTAAGAAAGCGACACTTCTGAAAGTTTCGCGCTGCAAATATTCAGTAGATTTCATCTGGTCCTGAACCCATGACCCCTGAAAGTAAACTCACGCGTGCCACAATCGCCGCACTGTAGAATAGTGAGTGTGCTATGATTTATTGCTACATCAGAATTATTTACAAAATACAGAACAAAATTCTCTGGACCCTACGTGTACAAAATTGACTTTTTACTTTCAAATAGGGAACGGGGGGGGGGGGAAAGAAATGTAGAGACGCGAATACGAGCACATATAACAATGGCTGTTTCAGAGGGGAGGGGGAGAATAAAGTAGCTGTCCTATGGCAGTAACTGTGCGTTTGGAGTTTGGATGCACACATTATAAGTAAGAGATACGAGACAACACGGAAAAGCGTTTCATTGACCGAGAGGTTAAGAAGGTACTGCTTGCGCTCATGAGCTCCTCGGTTCAAATCTCGCATTAGTTATAATTTTTTGTAATGTTAATTTTATGACTTGATGTGTAGAACATAATATTGGATTAATATAACTTCAACATTTTAAGTTTTAGGCTTATCTATGCACCAAAAGTACATTTACTAAAATACACACACACACACACACACACACACACACACACACACACACACACACAAATAATAATACAATTAATATCATGTGTGTGAACCCTGAGCACTTACAACAGCGCTCATTTTGGGGTTGTAGATGAAATTAAATCCCTGTGGTAACGTGGACGAGGAGCTACAGCACTCCAGGCTGCTTGAATTTGTGCCAGAATCCTGTACGAGTAGCTACAACACCCCAGGCTGCTTGAATTTGTGCCAGAATCCTGTACGAGTTTAACAACTCCATCAGGGTATCTTATCCTCACATAGGAAATAAGGGAATAAAATATCAAGTATTACCGTGTATTGCTCACTGTTCGGTGTATCGTCAACAACACACCCAGACCGTCCCCTGATAACCAACAGTATACAGGTATGCAACCATGATGAAATTGTGAAGCATCGTAATAACTATTATGTTATGATCTTTGCCAAATGCCGTGTATGAAATGGAGGATATCGAAAATAAGTAGTGGCGATGTGCTGATTAAACATTATTAACAGAAGAAAAAAAGGTGTTTGCTGCCTTCGAGAAGCAAACCTGCAGTCTTAACCACAGAATTACCCTACGCTTTGCCACAGTGCCAGTGTTTAATAATATCGTACAACTTGCTGCAGCGGCTACACAACTGTATTGCATATGGTGTAAACAAGGCGCTATGCCGTGTAGAACTTAGACAAATTTGGCATTCAAAACATGGCTCATTGATTTTTGTCCACGGGTGTACATAGATTCACTAAAAGTTAAATATATACTTGGATTGTACTGGGGATGAATACACCTTTCGTTCTAGTTAGATATTTATGAAGGTTGTACGAATTACGTCAAACCAATGATAAAAAATATCTCGAAAATGCTTAAATTAATTTTTACTTTCTCTACTACGTATAGTAAGTAGGGGAAGTATTGTATTCCACCCAAAAGTTCGATACCGAGATTTCACCGGAAATACACGTTTTGAGAACCCCTGAATCCAAAAAAAAAAACATTTTTGGAAACGTGTGTGTGTGTGTGTGTGTGTGTGTCTGTGAACAGCATAACTCAGAAACGAACAGTCGATAAACACCAAACTTGGTATTTAGGTTCAGTATCTTTCAAGGATGCGACACAAAGGTTTTCAAGAAAATCCCCCCACCCAGATTACCCTTTACATGGAAGATTTTTCGAAAATTTTAATTTTCTCAAAAATGGCTCTAACGATTTTGATTAAAATATCATATGTTTAAGATATTTTTATGACAAATAAAATGTATATCTTGAATTTCCTGGGAATGTCTCCAAAAGTATTCTTCATTGTGAACGACTTTTGCATAACTGGTAAACCATAAGAGATAGACAAAATTTTACTACACAAACAATGTAGATCGCGTTAAAATACTTAATTTATGTCATATACATTTTTTTTTGTTGAGTGAACCATTTTCGAGATATTACTTGTTATTCGCTTAAATTTTTCAATACATATTTTCTCAAATGGGAATTCGTTATTCATTTTTTTGTCTTGGATATGCAAAGAGTAGTAATCTGTGGGAAAGGGAATGGTGCTGCACCTAGGAACCAGCTATTAAGAGATATGTATGTGCTTAAAGGCTACTGTATTTCCAAATTTCCCTTGTAAATATATATTCCCCTTACATCTACAAGAAAATTAGCAATAAGATAGTCTGCAAATGTATATCTCGATTAACATGAAGTAGATGGAGAATAAGCGTTTGTATAAATAGTTTGTACAAGAGTAGAGAAGGTCATGTGAGTGTAACACATCAGATTTTTTATTGCTCCATTTATATTCCTCCTTTAACTGCGGTGGTCATATCGGCAATGGTGTTACTGTCTGTTCAGCGACATTTTAGCCGGGTGGGGTAGCTTATCTCTCAGCTAAAGCTTTCGCTGGTGGAAGGGGTACACAGTATGCTGAACTCGTGATGCGTGCAGTAGAAGTAGTCAGCAGTATTTCACTATCACGCGTCTTTGCCCCTCACTTACCTCAGACCAAGCAAACACTACCTCCTTCCTGTATCTAAACCCCTACCTGCTTCCAAAGGCTCCCCACTCACTAGCTGAAACGTCGTTGAACGGCCAGTAACTCGTATACAGTTTTCAATAGATTTCTGGTGTTTCTTTCGGTTTTATACATTAGATCTCTCTCTCTCTCACTCACACACACACACACACACACACACACACACACACACATTCACACTGGCATTCATACTTCCAGGTCCCAGAAAGGATAGGGCTAGAGAAAAATTCCCACCCCAACGGGGAATCGAACACGGGACCCCTTGCACAGTAGACAGATGCTCTACAGATTGAGCTATGATTCCAACCAGAAGAACACTTTATGGTACATAAACTGTATGTTTTATCGACATGTGCATTGGTTTTTAATAGAAGATTTTATGTAGGTGCCTCTTACAGTTTACTAATGATGCAAAAGTCATTCAGAATGAAGAGGGCGTCGCAGGCTGTTAGTAGAAAATTCAAGCCATGTGTATACTTTCTTATTTAAATATCTTAAACATGTGTTATTTTAATTAAAATGTTTTAAATGCATTTTTGAGAAAATTAAAAGTAACAGCCGTTTCCATGTAAAGTATACTTAGGGAGTGGGATTTTCTTGAACATCTTCGTTTCGTATCTTGGAAGATGCTAAAGTTAAATACCAACATTGGTATTTAACCGATTTTATGTTTTTGAATTAATAATCTCTCTCGCATACACATTCACGGGCCGTTTTCTATAAATTCCTCTCTTTTTTTTTATTCAAACTGTGTATTTCCGGTTAAATCTCGATATCGAATATTTTATCATATTTAGCGAGCGATTGAATGAAAATTGGCTTGAGATCCGCCACTGCTCTAAGGACATAATTACGTTGCGGACAACACAAAGGATTTCTGCAGGCGAGAACGGCAAGCGCTCGGCGTCTAAACATGTCTGTCCCCCGCAAAATGACACGTCGAGCGCTGCAACTGGGCGTATTGTTACCCTCAGGGAGCATATTGTTTCACATGCGGGCACTTGCAGAAATATCGCTCAGAACAAAAGAGAGTCATATCCCATCAGGGACTCACGATCTTGCAGATAAATCTACTCCTTATCTCTTGTAATGATCTTGTTCCGAGGTGTTACAAACTCTATTATGCAATCTGTTTTGTAGCTTCACTGCAAGCTTTGCATTTCGAAGCTGAACTTTCGTTGCGTTGCTTGTTTTACTTGATATTTCTTGGTTTTGTATTAATTTATGTAGTTTTCGCATTGTTGCATTTGCTGCGAAGAGTTTTCTCTCTCCTTTTCTCTCCCCCTCTGTCTCCTTTTGTGCAACAGATGGTGCATAGGGTTTTCAAAATAGGTAATTTTTTTTCCAGTGTGTTAATAAAAAATAAAATTAACTTTTGTGTCTCATAAAGACCGTCTTCGTGAGCAACTTCCAGACAGATGGCCTCAGTTGTGCAGCTTCTTCCTGTGACCTC
Source organism: Deroplatys truncata (assembly GCA_030765065.1). Classification (NCBI taxonomy): domain Eukaryota; kingdom Metazoa; phylum Arthropoda; class Insecta; order Mantodea; family Mantidae; genus Deroplatys; species Deroplatys truncata. The sequence continues at coordinate 139,347,992 of CM060979.1, read as the reverse complement.
TAGTCCGAATGGAGTAGTGCCACTCCAAACTCTCCTACTGAATTGGATAGCTACCATCTGTTTAAGGTTTGCTATATATCCGGCCGTGCAATAATCCCAACAGACCGCTCCAACACCCCACCGAGTCGTCGCATAATGAATGGGCTTATCTTACCTGGAGCGCACCCAAGCCACCGCGCAAATCTGCATGTCAGTGGGTAAACCCTCGTCCAAACAGTTTCAGAGAGTCGAGAGATACCATTGAGATCACGCGTTTTATAAATTGCACTTTGTCAGGAACCACTTTGTTCTGGAAGATATTGAAGCCTACAGAAAGTTGTCATGTCTATGGCAGGTTACAAATATTGACTACCACAACAAAGTGAAAAATAATGCCGCTCTAGTGGAACTACTGTAGGCCTCTGACGAGAAAACGTTTGCGGGGTGCTCTGCTCTTCGGAAGAGTGAGGGGGTGGATAGTACCATGTGGCAACTCACGATGTTGTCATAAATAGATCTACTATCTACATTAAAAACCTCGCGTAACTTTAGTATTCCAGCATGTTTCACTTGGAGCAGTGTGTGTTTTCTAGTGACTTATAAAGTTATTTACAACGCTCAGTAAATAAGCAAGAACTCAACACAGTCAAGTCCGAGAAATAGTTGCTAACGTTGTTCAGATCTGTGACGAGAAAGAACAAAATCAACTGGTCATTCAGCATTACTAGCAGAAGAGCGTATGTTTTCTGAGAGGCTTTAAGTCTTGTTGATATGTTGAAAGTAGAGCCGTAATCTTTCTCATTTAGAGCTAGAATTGTTGATGTCAACACATTCCTTACAGACAGTAGTTACCTTGGTTCGTCCAAAGGCAAATGGCGGCAGCAATCATAAGTTCTTCGATCGCAGCTGGGCGCCAAATTGCGAGCGTACGTACAGTACATGTGGCAACGGTGCGCCCCATTTAATTTGTACTGTCTTTAAAGTTTGAGACGCAATTTATGGTAGGCCAGAACGTATGTGTGTTTGTCCTTCATTACGATCATGTTACCCTTTCACTGGGCTGCAACAAAATGCATAGCGTGTACACTTAAAATTTTATTACATCACTAGTGACCTCTAGTAAGCAGCAGTAGATGGGTGCGAACATTCAGCAATGGACGACATGAATTGTGAGGCAGTATTTTTAACACTTAAATAATATCAGTCTGATTATATAATATAAAATATAATAACAGCCCGCCTTAAAGCAACATGTGTATAAATAATATATAAAGTGTATGTGACAGTCATTGTATTATGTTTATATTATTATTACGTGTATAATAATGTTATGTGAATGTATTAAGTAATTAACAATATAGGAGCTGTGAGAATAGAAATCGAAGGTTGCTAACAATGAGGTAACCTTGAGACAACAATAAATTAGAAAGTTTAATAATGCTACTAGTAATTCTTGGAACAATAATGTAATATTTAAAACATTTTTAATAAATAGCCAATCAACAACTAGAAAAAGCTTAAGTTAAATAAAAGTATTCAATTGGAGTAGGATTAGCGAATAAGAGACTTGAAATAGATGAAATTTGCAAATTCAGGCGTAGAAGGCAGACGCTAGAAGACAGCGTTCCCAGCCGGACGCTATTAGGCAGCGTTCCCGAGAAGTTCGATACGTGTTCAGTGAGAGACATAAAATTCATTACGGCGTGAATAATATAAAGTTTATGTGTTAAAAAGTGCAATTAATAAATAATCTCACATCTCTACAGTAGGATACATCAGTGAAGTGTTATTTAATCGTATGAAGGATTAATAAAACAGAGTACAGTACACCTATAATTTGTGTAAGCCTTCATTCTTTAGCCGCACCAACCCCTGCTAAGAGATACGTGTTTCTGCAAATTACTACTGACACAGCCGAGGCATACATCTATAATATTTAAATAAACATTAAAATATAAAGTTGATTTTTTTAAACGTTGGGACGAAGGCCACCGGAAAAGTGAACGGAGGCGAAGGCCACCGGAAACTTTGTAATGTGCGTGGTCTAAATCTACTTCAAATTGGCTCCCATACGTGGTGCAACAACTATAAAAAAAAACTCTACTTCAAATTGGCGCCCAAAGTGTGGTGCTAATAACGTAAAGATAAACTACTTCAATTGCCAAGTCAACTCTCTCAGTAAACCGTTTACGTTAATCGCGTTTTATGGCTGCGGAATATACGTCTCCCACTTTTTGTAACAGTTTTTTCTTATAGTTTGTTATGAAGCGTAGAATATGTTTATAGTATAGGAAGTGGTTTTGGTTGCTTTTATACGTGTTTATTGTGGTACCAGGAAGATTTGACAGAAAGAGGCAGTACCTACTGCCAGGTCTTCAAGGATTCTTATAAGGCGGAACTCCCATTTATTTTATTTGTCATTTTTGTATATTTACTGCACTGAACATTTTATGCACTCAAGTTTTTGTGTCATCACCAAATTATTACGCTTTGCTGGAAGAGCTTTACGGATTTCAACTTCAGGAAGTTGGCAAGTGAGTTGCGTTCGTTGTATGAAGCTGTTAAACAAAAATGGAAAAGGATTGCTTCTCGGAAAAGCTTGCCGACGCCATAACTTACAAACGTAATTAAATTTTCAAGGCGCAAATACTCCCAGTAAAGAAACTTGACATTGCAACAACGTCCTTATCATAGATCTGAAGGTCGCTTACGTCATAGTCAAAGTCATCGTTTGACATTCTTAATACAGCTTCATAATGTTCGCTTAGGAAGGGTGTATTATATATAAGTGGGGCCCGGATTTTTAGGTCCTGCTAGCCTTCGTTTTAGGTTTTTTAATACCTTTAAAATAGCTTTTTTTTTAGGTTTTCTTTTAGGATCATTATTTATGCAACGGAGCGTGACACCTCGTGTACTAACACCTTCATCCCCAGGAGAAAGGAATGAAGTGAAGGAGCCATAGGAGGCTAGAGGCCGCAGGCCACAGAGACTCGCGGAAGTCCCTAACAGTTCAGGCTCGAAGCCTCCTCCCACTGCTGGAGTTACCTAGGGAAGGCGATGAACGAACCGTCGACCAAGCAGCCTTCTAGTGTCCAAAAGGGAATACTGTTTCCTTTCAGCAAACATCCGTGCCATCTATCCGCCACCGCCATCGCGACGAAACCTAGAATCACACCTGAAGGATGGGAATGAAAGGGAAATGATGGAAAGCAAAGCTTGGCATGTGAAAAACTACCCCAGCATTCGCATACCGACCAGGGAAAACCACAAAAAACTAAGGTCAGAGTGAGATTTGTTTTGCTGTATTTGTTAACGTAGTATACAGGGTGCGTGTCCTTATAGGTGTCACAAAATTGCTCGAAGTGGCTTCCTCTTGCTTCGATACATGCAGTAAGCTTGCGTTTCATGCTCTGGCGTACTCTGTTGGAAATTCCTGGTGTATTTCGTATTTGGTCAAATGCAGTTTGGATACGTCCTCTCAAAATGTCAACATCAGCTACAGGAGTCGCATAAATCAAGGACTTCAAATGTCCCCAGACGAAGAAATCCATTGGATTCAAATCAGGCGATCGAGCAGGCCATGCAATGTGTCCCCCTCGACCATTCCATCTTTGCGGAAATCGATCACTCAAAAACTTACGAACTATCATACTGAAATGTGCTGGAACACCATCGTGTAAAAACCACATTCGTTGATCTTCAGAGGCACATTATCGGTTAAGTGATGCAACCCGTTTCTGAGATATTGGAGATGGGTTTGTCCATTCAGACGTGGAGAGAAAAAGTAGGGACCAGTAAGGTGATCATGAATGATTCCACCCCGGACGTTGAGAGAGAGAGCCTCTGTTGATGGTTGTCCTGTCGTACTTCATTAGGATTTTCAAATGACCGGTTATAAAAATTGAAGATGCCGTCGCGAGTAAAACCAGCCTCATCCGTGAATAAGATACAGGCTAGGAAATTGATGTACACAGCGCCCTGCTGTAACATGCGTTGACAGAAGCGCCTTCTTGGCTCAAAGTCCGCCTCATTTAATTCTTGCACACGTTGAAGGTGATACGGGTACAGAAGATTTTCATGCAGAATTCTCCAGATAGTCGTATCACTAACTCTTTCCCTTGTAGCCTCTTGTGCTATGTACCTATGAACTTGTTTTACTGTTTTGATGTCAGGAACATGTCTCCCAAATATATGACACCAATAAAGATAGACCCTGTATAAATAAAAGATTTCAAATATTGTCTGAGTGAACGATTTCATATCATCACTTCTTATTTTACTATCAAAAACCCTCCTCACAAGAAAACACACACATCATAGATTTCACTTCATTTCGCTTCACGTATCTCTCGTGAGTGTGTTTCTCTCTCCCCCTCCCTCCCTTCCCCCTCTCTCTCTTCGATGCAGTAGATAATTACATTCATGCCCAAATTTTCCTTCATGAATGATTTCCTGTTATCATGTTGCACATTCTGGTATGAAGAAAAGATTCTCTCCGCAGAACATGTCATTGGAGTATAAATCATAAATGTTAATGCTGCAGGTTCTAATACCTACTAATTTTCCTGTATATTTTTCTCCCTTAACAAATCAGCTTCATGTCTTCAAAGCCAGGATTACGTTTAATAATTCTCTGCAGACTCCCACTGGTCCAGGTACTTCGAAATTTGAAATATATATTTTTTTCAATCATATGAGTATAAAATAGGCATTGCCCAATAACAAATAAAACAATACATGCATGTAATAGCTACCCGTTGCATGGAAAAGTGTTCGAAAGTGTTGATTTTCTGAAATATGGCTCAAACCATTTTGATTAAGATGCAATGTATTAAAGATATGTACATGACAAATAAAATGTATATCTTGAATTTTCGTGGAACAGTCTGTGAAGTCCACTTCATTCGGAAGGAATTTTGTGTAATCTTGTATAACTGGTAAACCAGTGATAGACGAAAATTTTCTACACAAAAAATTAGATCTAATTAAAACACACAATTTATTTCAAATAACCTTTTTTTTATGCAATCAGCCATTTCCGAGGTAGTTATTATGAAAATTGTTCAATACTAGGTCATTCTTTTACAGTCTTTCGATTTTCAGTTGTTTCTCTTGATGTCATGGAAACAGTGAGGAATTTTAAGGCCAGTTGTTAAACATTTGACTATCGCTGTTCTCTTTGTATTTATAACGAAATGTGTAATGAAGCTATTTCTGCAAATGTTTATTTGGTTTAAAATGTAGCAGATAGGAAAATAAACTTTCGTAAGAATAATCCGAATACCCACTAATAAAAGATAGAAGGCAGAGTAAGTCAGGTGAATATAACACACAAGATTTTTTGAAAACATTCCGTATGTGTATGTGAACAACATAACTGTAAATCGAAAATTCGATTAAATGCGAAACGTGATATTTAAGTTTAATACCTTCCAAGTTAACGACACGAAGATTTTGAAGAAACCCCTCCTCCCACTCCAAGCTACTCTTTATATGGAACATGTTTCGAAAATGTTTGTACTCTCAAAAATTGTTTCTGAATAAAGAGGACTTCACAGGTGTTTTCAGAAAATTCAAGATATACACGCACTGTATTTTATATATACGGTATTTTAATAAAAGTAGTTAGCCCCATTTTTGAAAAAATAAAAGGATTCGAAAAATCTTGCGTTTTAAGTATAGTTTAGTGGGGATTTTCTTGAAAATCTTACTGTTGCGTCTTTTTTTTTTAATTCGGGGTCTCAAAACATATTTACGGTGAAACCTCGATATCGAAGTTTTGGGTAGATTGATACCTTTTCTACGTGGGTACTATGTACGTGGTGGAGAAAGTAAGAAGCGATAGAGAATGGAGAAAGTCGTGTGAATGTAATGGTTGAGATTTTTGACGATAAAGAAATGTGTAGTGAAACTATTTATGCAGAGGTTTATCTGAGTTGAATGAAGTAGAAAAAATTCTGATTCATTCACATTACTTTCCATACCACCTATCGTTTATTAGGGTATACAAATTATTCTTACTCAAGCTTATTTTTCTAACTGCTATGTTTTAATCCAAATAAACATTTGCAGAAATAGCTACATTTGTTATAGATACAAAGAGAACAGCGATAGTCAAATGTTTAACAACTGGACGCTATATGCTGGCCCTAAAATTCCATACTGTTTCCATGACATCGCGAGAAACAACTGAATGTTGAAAGGAATTTAAGAGAATGACAAAGAAACGAACAATTCGATCCTTTAATAACGAATATCTCAGTAACGCTTATGCCACAAAAAAACTTATTTTAAATAAATTGCGTGTTTTAAAGGAGATCTACATTTTGTTTGAGTAGTATGTTTACGTTTGTCGCTTAACGTTTATCAGTTATACAAGATTATAAAAATTCCTTCCGAATGAAGAGGACTTGACAGGCTATTCCCCGAAAATTCAACATACACGTTTTATTTTTCGTGTAAAAATCTTTCATATATGGTATTTTAAACAAAATCGTTAGCCAGATTTTAGAAAACAAAAAAATTCGAAAAGTGTTGCATGCAAAAGGTAAATTGGGGTGGGGGGCATTTTGTTTAAAATCTTCCTGTCGCATTTTTGGAAGATATTGAACCAAGTTTGGTATATATCCCAGTTTCTGTTTTTGGGTTATGCCGTTCTCACCACACACACATTCCCACACGGACATTTTTACAAAAATGCTTTATTTGGATTCCGGTGGCCTAAAACGTGTATTTCCGCTAAAATCTCGGTATCGAATTTATGGATGGAATACAATAATTCCTCTACTTATATAAGTAGTAGAGAAGGTAATAAGAATTTCTTAGATTAGTTTGTAGAAGCTATTGTTGAAACAAAAATCTAATGTTTTGCACTCAGATGACATTCTCTATTCTTATACAAACTATTTTTACAAACGCTTATTCTCCATCTACTTCATGTTAATCCAGATAAACATTTGCAGACTGTATTTTATTGTTAATTTTCTTGTAGGTGCAAGGGGAATATAGTAGGCTTTAAGCGATAGTCAAATCTTTAAAAAACCGAATAATGAATTCCCATTGGAAAATTCAAACAAATAACAAGGAATATCTCGGAAATGGTTCACTAGGCAAAAAAAGTAACATAAATTGTGTGTTTAATGACATCTACATTTTTTGTATAGTAAAATTTTGTGTATTTCTTACGGTTTACCGGTTATGCAAAACCTTTTAGAATGAAGAGGACTGTTGCGGGAAATTCAAGATTATATTTATCTGCCGTAAAAATGCCTTAAATATATATTTTAATCAAAATCGATAGAGCAATTTTTGAGAAAATAAGAATTTTCGAAAAATGTTCCATGTAAAGGGTAGTTTGGGGTGAGGGCATTTTATTGAAAATCTTCGGGTCGCATCTTAAAAAGATATTGAACCTAAATATGAAGTTTGGTATTTATCAGACTTTTTGTTTTTGGGTTATGTTGTTCACACACACACACACACACACACACACGCGCGCGCGCGCGCGCGTCCTTTTTCTAAAAACGAGCTTTTTTGTTTTTGGATTCGGGGAGCCCTTAAAACACGTATTTCCGCTGAAATCTCGGTATCGAATTTTTGGGTGGAATGCAATAGACAGATTTTCCACAGCCTTCCCTAAGCTATCACAAGTTGACTGGACAGTGAGATTAATCACGAGCAATGAGAGTGAACGATTAGGCGTGGACTTTCGGCTGATTTCAAATCTTCACTCGTATCCAATTAAGAGGAAAATCCCTGAGAATGATGATAATATGTGCGCGCGCGGCACTTTGACTGTTGTTACATAATGAAAAGCGATGTCGAAACGGAATGCAGCAGTTGACCTCGACGTGAAGCCAGCAATAGCTCACGTTAAACGCTGGCGCCAGTGAAAGTTGCACTTGCAGTGGGTGGCGAATGCATTGCTGCACACAACTATGTCAAGCACTCAGTCATGGTTATTTGCACTTCGTTGCGAATCAGATGTTTACGACCAAGGCATTGGCGAGGTCGAGTGAAAAATATTAGCTCTGCGGTAACGGTGAAGCTATCATTGGGTAATCGCAGGTTCATTTCCTTCGGGACGTCCACTGTGACCGTCGGTCTCTTTGTTGTTTCCCGGGTTCGCTAGGCGAATTCATGTTTCAGGATTTTAGGACCAGGTGACGGCGGTTGTGTGTTGCGGCGTGGCCGTGGAATTTGCGTTTTGGAAATATTTTTTTCTGGCTCTTGGCGGAACTACTGGGGCCCCATTCCTTCTTGGAAGGTGCCTCGACTACACCTGGACCCTCAGGTTACGGGACAACCGACGTCAGCTTTTATATATGTGTGTGTGTGTGTGCGCCGGTTGGAATTATTAGGAACGCCTTCCTTGCTACCGGATATCGTCTGGGTCTGGTCTGCCCTTCATCACTGAGGTCACGTGGGATACACAAAGGGCCTACTGTGTCTTAAGTACCGAGCGGGAGGCGAATCTTCCATCCCCCGGATTTCCTTGCCATCCATTTCGTTCCCTTAATTATTTCATTCATCCTTCCCGGTTTGGTTTGTTTGAAGTTCGGAAGTGTTGGCGATTGTGTTTCGGTACTGTGCGGCAGGGGAAAAGGATGCTCTCTGCACGTTCTCCGTCCCTTGTCCTTCGGCTAGCTGCCGGGTACAAGGACTGCTCCTTGAGGGGACGTTGGATCCTGTGTGGTGCGGGGTTCTCGATCTGCTTATTCGACTGCCGGAGCGTTTCTATATCTGGAAACTGTAGGGATCCTGCCATTGCTGTTCCGTCACTCCTGGTTCCTCCCCTCCCCCTCGTGGGCGTCGGTAATTAGATTCACTGGATCGGTGCCAGATCTCCTCCGCTTCGCAATCAAATCCAATGTCTTAGTTGTGGTGCTGTGTTCCAGTTACTGGAGGCCCCTCCTTCTGACGACTCCTAACTCCACAAGCTGTTACTCTATTGTGTTTTAATATAGGAATGTGTGATCAAACGTAAGTAGCTATAATAGCTCAGTATATTCATCTCCATTAAAATATAGTCGTTCTCCGTGGCGTAATGGTTACCTCTAGTCCCCGAGGTCGCGGGTTCAAATCCGGCGGAGGGCAATGGATTTTTTCGGACGTAAAAATCCTTAGCATGGCTTTCTTCGGAAGGAAAGTAAAGCCGGTGGTCCCGAGTAGTAGATTCACGGCACGTTAAAGAGCTTCAAGCCGGATAAAGAGGTCTATTAGCAAAATTACCGGTCTTTAACGCTCAATATAGAATGGGACGCTAAGAACCACAGCAGCTAAGGAGCGTCCATAAATAAAAAAAAAGTCTGTGTTACACTCACATGACTTTCTCTACTCTTGTACAAACTATTTTTACTAACGCTGATTCTCCATATACTTCATGTTAATCGGGATATCGAGATGTTAATCTTATTGCTAATTTTCTTGTAGATGCAAGGGGAATTGGTAGGTTTTAAACGATAGTCAAATATTTTAAGAGCTGGTTGCTATGTGGAGTATTTGCATTACTAGGACAAAAAAAATGAATAACGAATTTGAGAAAAAGAATAAGTATTGGAAAATTTAAGGGAATAACAAGCAATATCTTCAAAATGGTTCACTAAAAAAAAGTGTATTTTAACGCGATCTACATTTTTTGTGTAGTAAAATTTTGTCTATCTCTTAATGGTTTACCAGTTATGCAAACGTCGTTCACAATGAAGAACACTTTTGGAGACATTCCCAGAAAATTCAAGATATACATTTTATTTGTCATAAAGTATCCTAAATATATGATATTTTAATCAAAATCGTTAGAGCCATTTTTGAGAAAATTAAAATTTTCGAAAAATGTTCCATGTAATGGATAATCTGGGGTGGGGGGATTTTCTTGAAAACCTTCGTGTCGCATCTCTGGAAGATACTGAACCTAAATACCAAGTTTGGTGTTTATCCGACTGTTGGTTTCTGAGTTATGCTGTTCACAGACACACAGACAGACACACACACGGACATGTTTCCAAAAATACTTTTTTTTGGATTTAGGAGGCCTCAAAACATGTTTTTCCGGTGAAATCTCGGTATCGAATTTTTGGGTGGAATGCAATACTTCCCCTACTTATTATACATAGTAGAGAAAGTAAACAACTCAATTATTATGCATTAAAATATATACAGCTGTATATTTAACTGGTAGAATGTACTAATTTTTTACTTTTTCTACCACCTACACAGAAGGTAACCCAAGAATTGCATTCCACCCATAAATTCGATACCGAGATTTCACCGGAAATACTAAGGGCGTTCAAAAATAATTGGCACTACAGTGTTTTTGTGATCACAGGAAGCATTTGCTGAACAAAAGAATACAGATTGTATTATAGATATTCCCCGCCAATGTCTATGCACTTTCGCCATCGTCCTGTCAGCTTCCATATTTGCATAGCAAACCATTATTTGGGGATATCCTGGCGCCACTGGTGGACAACTGCATGAAGTTCGTCATTGGTGGTGAACTTCTTACCCCACATGACCTCTTTCATTGCGTGGAATACGGCATAGTCGCTAGGAGCCAGATATGACGAATAAGGAGAATGTGGCAGTACAGTAAACCCTGTCCATGCATGGTGGTAATTGTCTGGCATGTAGCTGCGCATTGTCGGTTGGAGAAGAACGCCACGGCCCATTTTCCGTGACGGCATTGTTGACTTGGTGCAGTACCCATCACTGTTGATGATCGTATTGGGAGGGAGCCAATCCACCAAATTATCCCTTCCTGATCCTAGAACACAGTAGCCACTTGTTTCTGCACGAATAGTCCCGGCCGTGACGAGGGCTCCCAGTATGCTTCCACTCCATAGACTGGCATTTCCTTTCTGGAGTCTCGTGGATGAACCATAACTCGTCGATGGTGACCAGACACTCTGGATCTGCACTGTACTGTTGCACCAACTGCTGGCATATCTCCAGCGCAGTGGTGAGGGTATGAGGCACCCATTGTGCACACACTTTCTTCATCTTCAAATCCTCATGGTTGATGGTGTGAAGTTCCCCGTGATAGACCTGTTGCCTTCTCTAGTTCATCAAACGTGATACGTCTTTTCTCCATTATCCAGTCATTGACACGCTGGGCACTGTTTGGTTGCTAGATACCCAGCAAAGACCCTGCCGCCTTTCAACTCTGATACCCAACGAAACTCGGATATGCGACTTGGTGATTTCTCCCCACCTCTTGTGGAAGTCTGAAGCAGCCACTCCTTCCCTCCAGAGAAACCACACTGTCCACCGTTCCGCAAGCCGGAACAATTGCTGCTGCAATGCTCTACAAATGGGAAGCAGTAACATCATCTGGTGGCAGCAGACAGCAGTATTGCCAACTTAGCTATTTTATGGTTAAATCTAGCATTTTTACAGTAGCGATTAGCCATATAAAATCATAAAATGCTTATAGCCTGAAATCTAGTCTATTTAACAAAATCCCTAGGCAAAATCTAGCCTAAAAATCATAATTTCATCTGCGCTTTAGCTATGCAAAAGGAAAAAATGATTAGGGTGACTCCCCAATACCTGTATAGTTGTATTATATTCCTACGAGTCGTGGCATGTCATTAAAACGTGTACTAATCATAAGGCCGATTTTCTAAAGTATGCCCTCAAAATCTATGATTTTTGACACACAGAATTGGTCAGTTTTTATATATTTTACCAAAAGTATTTCAGTAAATTTCATATCCCAATATCAGAGATATATTTAACGTACGGTGTTGGTGCTTAGCAAAAATATACGTTATTCCATTACAATTTTATATTAAATAAATTGTTCTTTTACAATATTCAAATATTATGGAATTATCTAATCAGCTATATTTTGCAGGGGTTTAATTGTTGTTGGGGTTGCACCACGTTTGGATACCAATATGAAGCTGTTTTTAGACCACGTACGTAATGGATGCCAATTTGCGGGAGATTGTTTCTAGGAGTGTTCGCCCCACGTACGGTACAAAGTTTCCGGTGGCCTTCGCTCCACGTTTACTTTTCTGGTGACCTTCGCCCCACGTTTACTTTAGGTATAATAACTATTTTAATGTTATTTATTTAAATATTATATATATACCTACGTCATTAGTATTTTGTAGAGCACGTATCTCTTAGCAAGGCTGGTACGGCTAAAGAACAAGGCTTACACAAATTATAATTGTATTGTACTATTTTATTATTCTTTCACACGATTAAATAACACTTCACTGATATATCCTACTATAGAGCTGTAAGATTATTGTTAATTGTAACACGTAAACTTTATATTATTCTCACCGCAATGAATTTTTATGTCTCACACTGAACCCGCACCGAAAGCGAATTGCTTGGTTACGCTTTCTTGTAGCGTCTACCGCTTGAATTTGTAAATGTTCTCTATTTCTAGTGTCTGATTGGCTAATCCTACTCCAATTGAATACCTCTATTTAACTTTTAGCTTTACTAGTTGTTGATTGGCTATTTATAAAGTGTTATATATATATATATATATATATATATATATATATATATATATTATTGTTCCAAGAATTATTAGTAGCCTTATTAAACTTTCTAATTTATTGTTGTCTCAAGGTTACCTCATTGTTAGCAAGTTTCGGTTTTTACTTTGTAATTCTGGTTGCTACGGAAGGCCGCTTGCTTCTATTCTCACAGCTCCTACATTATTAAACTACATAATACATTCACATAACAGTTTTATACATATACATAATAAAAATAAACATAATACAATGACTGCAATATATACTTTATATATTATATTATACTCATACTGCTTTAAGGCGGGCTGTTATTTTATTCAATATTATATAATTAGACTGATATCATTTAAGTGTTAAAAATACTGCCTCAATTTAAAATACCTTAATGGGGTTTAACTTCTGCAAACAAAATATGGATAGTTTTAGAGGTCAATTATATTTAGCGTTTTTTTTTAAATAATCTCTTTTTAAAGATACCATCTAACCATTATTTGCGAGGAAGTGTTGGCAACACTGCTTCACATACATCGACACACATTTCAAACTGCTACTTTGCAGTAGTTATAGGGGGAATGCCAATCAATATTGACGAACTAAATACATGGGTATTTTGAGGTTCTCTGAATAAAAGAAAATCATGTTTAGAAACAGCTAAGTGAGCAGCATAATTCAAAAACGAAATGTTGGATCAATACGAAATTCGGCGTTAAAAGGGTAGGTTTTTTTTGGGGGGGGGGAATTTTCTTGAAAATCTTCGAGTCCCATCTTTGAAAGCTACTAAACTTAAATACCCAGATTGGTGGTTACCTATTGAATTATGCGAGCCTTTATCTAAAAACTTTTTCTGTGGATTCAGGAGTGGATTCCATACAGAACTGTTCCTCAAAATACTAGGTCCGTCCTCTAGAAAGTATAAACAATCCTGATAACTTCAATTTCCATTCCTTGGCGAATTTTTACTTTCTATACCACGTACCTAATAGATAGTTAAGGTATTGCATTTCACCCAAAAATTCGTTACCGACATTTCACCGGAAATACGTATTTTTAGGTCCCTGAATCCAAGAAAATCATTTTTACAAGAACGTTCCGTGTGTGTGTCTGAAAGCATAACTCAAAAACGAGAAGTTGGATAAATACCAAATTTGATATTTACGGTCAGTATACGACAGGAAAATTTTCAAGAAAAAAACCCCAACTACCCTTTACATGAGGTATTATCCGAAATTTTTTATTGTTTAAAGAATGCCTAACGATTTTGATTAAAATACCGTATATTAAGGATATTTACATGTTTACAACTGTATATTTTGAATAGCCTTTGAAGAACCTTAAAGGATAGACATAAACATACTACACAGAAAATGCAGATCTCCAGTAACTTTTTCGTGGCTTCAGTCGTTTCCGAGATATCGTTATTAAGGCTTGAATTGTTCATACATAGTCCTCTTGTCGCTTTTCAGTTCTTCCTCGTGATGTCATGGAAACAGTATGGAATTTTAAAGCCAGCATATAGCGTCCAGTTGTTAAACATTTGACTATCGCTGTTCTCTTTGTATCTATAACGAAATGTGTAATGTTGCTATTTCTGCAAAGGTTTATTTGGATTAAAATGAAGTAGATAGGAAAATAAACTTTCGTATTAATAATTTGTATACTTACTAATAAACGATGGAGGGTAGAGAAAGTCATGTGAATGTAACACAGAATTTCTTCCCCTCAAAAGAGCTCTTAGACATTCCTAATGTGTGTATAAATCCTTATCATGTGTCCCAATTTATAAAAATCTGATGTGTTACACTCACATAACTTTCTCTACTCTTGTACAATCTAATTTTACAAACGCCTATTCTCCATATGCTTCATGTTAATCGAGATATCGAGATGTCAATCTTATTGGTAATTTTCTTGTAGATGCAAGGGGAATATGGTAGCTTTTAAGCGATAGTCAAATATTTTAACGCTGGTTGCTATGTGGCGAATTCCATTCTCTTTGCATGTTCAGGACATAAAAAAATGAATAACGAATTTGAGAAAAAGTATAAGTATTGGAAAATTTAAGGAAATAACAAGCAATATCTCGAAAACGGTTCACTCAACAAAAGAAACGTATATGACATAAGTTGTGTATTGTAACGCGATCTACATTTTTTGTGTAGTAAAATTTTGTCTATCTCTTATGGTTTACCAGTTATGCAAAAGTCGTTCACAATGAAGAATATTTTTGGAGACATTCCCAGAAAATTCGAGATATACATTTTATTTGTCATGACAATATCTTAAACATATGATATTTTAATCAAAATCGTTAGAGCCGTTTTTGAGAAAATTAAAATTTTCGAAAAATGTTCCATGTAAAGGGTAGTCTGGGGTGGGGGGATTTTCTTGAAAACCTTCGTGTCGCATCTCTGGAAGATACTGAACCTAAATACCAAGTTTGGTGTTTATCCGACTGTTCGTTTTTGAGTTATGCTGTTCACAGACACACAGACACACACACAGACACACACACAGACACACACACAGACACACACACGGACATGTTTCCAAAAATGCTTTTTTTGGATTCAGTGATTCTCAAAACATGTATTTCCGGTGAAATCTCGGTATCGAATTTTTGGGTGGAATGCAATACTTCCCCTACTTACTATACGTAGTAGAGAAAGTAAAAATGTATAATTATTAGCTCGTTGTTTGCTCAATTTCTATTTTAGGGTATTTCTTTACGTGTGTAGGTTATTATTTCGTAATTTTCTTGCATTTACATTTGAGTATATAAAGGTTTTTTAAAATTATTGGCATTTTACATAAACTTTTCAAACACCAGGAATTTCACTGTTCAACTGAGAAATTAGACGAACTTTGTATGTACATCGTCTTGGGAAAAATCACATTGATATATAATGCTTAGTGTGGATAAGAGTTACTGGTGGGTGGAGCGGCGGGTATTATCAGGGGAGCAGGTATAATTCCAGTTATGAATAGGTGTCCTAAACTAGATATGAGACAGGTCAGTTTTACCAATTTGCGTGAATAAGTACGTACAGACAGGTTGCTGCTGTCATAGGCTGTGTGTTTGCTAGGATTTTATAATACTTACTTGCTTCAAAAACAAATTTGTTAATATATTTTTGTAATTAATTTCTAAATTACCGTATGTACGCGAATCTAATGTGGACCTTTTTGACCACATGTAGTACTCAAAAGCGTGGTGCGCATTAGATTAGAGTGCAAATCCGTTCCGTAGAACGCCAGTAACTTCATTCAAATTTTTCGTTTATTACGTCACAATGGATTGCTGGAGTTAACATGCATCTGGAAACCCGTGACAAGCTAGCCGCTCATTTATCATTGGCCTATTATTGAGTTATGATATGGAGGGCAAGGGCAAACAGAGAAGATGCTTCTTTAAAGCGCAAAGTAATCCTTTATGCTGAAAATAATGCTAACAGAAAGGAAGTTCATGTATCAGAGAGCAATGTTTGCTTGTGGCGAAAACAGAAATTGGCATTATTTGCTACTAAAGCTGGTAGGAAGAACTTTACGGGTCCTCGCAAAGGAAGACATCCTGAAGTTGAAAAAAAAGTGTTGGAATTTGTGTGTGAAAGGAGAAAGAATGGGCAACCTGCAACTAGTGGTGACACTATACGAAAGAAAGCTAAAGAAGAGCCTGAAGTTCTTGTTTGAGGCTAGCCGTGGATAGGTGGTTCGTTTCAAGCAGTGGACAGGTTTATCTCGAAGACGCCGTACAACAATGTACCAGAAGGTTCCTGCAGATTTTGACAAACTACAAACGTTTCAGCGGTATGTCATTTCACTTCGGAAGAAAAACAAATTTCCTTGGGGCAAATAGACAACGCTGATGAGACGTCAGTTTGGTTTGATATGCCGTGGAACTATTACTGAGAAGGGTACAAGGGAAGTTATCAATACAACAGGGAGCGAAAAACAACGCGTAACACTAATTTTGTTCTTTAACAATGTGTCACCTAACAATAGGGCACTTACAATTCTATAATCTGATGGTTATGTATACGATGAATTCATTGTTGTATTACATAAATTTAAATAAAATACCTATTTTCTGTCATTGATGCGCTTTACGTTCGATACAAACCCTTTTTTTTTTTTTTTTCATAATTTTAAATTTCAAATATGGGATACGCGTTAGATTCGCGTTAATATAGTATTTCATTCTTATATATACCTTTTCTCCTCCTATAGCAGTTATACCCATAATTATGTATAACTTTCTGTACGCTATTTTTAATACATTAAATAAAAGTTTTGTGTAACTTTTAAAAAAAAATTAGAGTAATTTTATAGGTAATTTTTTCGAAGATTTATAGGTGATGAAAATCCGGGCCCACGTCATAAGTTTCTCATCGGTACGTTTACAGTTCTGAAACGTGGCAGATATTACCATAAGGAAGCGTTCTGTCACTCTGTTTAGGGAAGGAAAACCTTGGCACGTGTTGGTATTTAAACCTTTATCGCTGTAAAGAACCAATTAATATTATCTTATCTCGAAAAATACCCCATTTGAGAGAAAGCTGTACCTTGTAGGTCTAGACAAGCTATATAAGGCCGCCTATCGCGATATTCCAGTATTCTGGTTGCAGTGGCGGTTTCGGGACTACAGCCGGCGTACTAAATAGTCAATGATAAAATACTGGGTGTCCGGGTGGAAGGTATCTAAAATCAACAAACTATAACTCGCAAGCTATTTATTAAATACATTTATAGCTTACAATGTCGCAGAAGGAAACTGTCAAAGTTGTTTTCCTGAATGTCGCGTCCTGAATACATTTCAACATGGGATCCTAGGCATGACATATCCAGACGATATTCCACCTCGTTTCTGGAGACCTAGGAAGCCAAGCATTGGCCCATCCTTGCCGATCTACCTCCGGGGAATTTCTCTATTCAGAAATTTGCTGACGATGAGGCTGCTGGAAGATGGATTCATATGGTAGTTGGGGGAGAGCATACTGTGGCAGCATATCCAGGTACGAAGTTCCAGTCACTGTCGGCTCTAAGAAGAACGGTCCATCGCCGTGTTATGCATTAAGGCGGCCCACACGCTGACTTTCGGGGTGTCCCTCTCCAGTTCGCAAGTGACATGTGGATTTACATTGCCCCATATTCTACAGTTGTGTCTGTTTACAAATCCACTAACATGAAACTTCCCTTCGTCAGAGAAACACACCTGTTTGAGATAGTCGGTTGACTCATCAATCCTTTGTAGAATTTCTAATGTGAAGTTCAGACGTACAACTTTGCCGTAAAGTGTTATTGCATGAGGCATTCGAATCTTGTATGCTCTTAGACGGAGTCTTTTGCGCACTGTTGAACGTGGAATCTGTAACTGTAAACTGGCAGCACGAGCAGATTTACGCGGGCTTCGTTGAAATGCTTCTCTAATACGATTGACATTTTCTTCGGAGGTCCGTGGCTTTCCAGGAGAATTGACACGTAACAGACTACCTGTGGTTCTCAGTTTCTTGTCCCAGAATCGAATTCGAATGCTTTTCCTCGTAGGCGGTTGACGTCCATATCGCGTTCTAAGACGTCGTTGCACAGCGTAACAGATTACAACTACCCTTGCACTGTCGCCATTTTAACTGCGCGTGACAAAACCAAACAATATTGCCAACCACGCAAAACAAAGCTTCCAGAGATTCTCTTTGTAGTGACGTAACTTTACCGCGTGTATATGAATTAGTTTACGAGGTATTAAAGTTTTATTTTGGATGCCTTTCAACCGGACACCCGGTATATGGAAGTGTGATACAGTTACTTTCTCTACTCCTTTACCTGCAGTAAGTATTGCATTCCACTGAAAAATTCTATACCGAGATTTCACCGGAAATGCACGTCTTGAGGCCTCCTGAATTCCAAAAGAGCATTTTTACTTTCTCTACTACGTATAGTAAGAAGTGGAAGTATTACATTCCACCCAAAAACCCGATACCGAGATTTCACCGGAAATACATGTTTGGAGGCGCCCTGTATCCAAATAAAGCATTTTTTGAAACATAATCGTGTGTGTGTGTGTGTGTGTGTGTGTGTGTGTGTGTGTGTGTGTTTCTGTGAACAGCATAACTCAAAAACCAAAGTCGGATAAACACCAAACGTGGTATTTGAGTTTTATATCTTCCAAGGATTTGACAAGAAGATTTTCAAGAAAATTTCCCCATCCCCAACTACCCTTTACATGGAACACTTTTTGATAATTTTTATTTTCTAAAAAATGGCTCTTAACGATTTTGATTAAAATATCATATGTTTAAGATATTTTCATGACAAACGAAATGTATATCTTGAATTTTCTGGGAATGTCTCCCAAAGTCCTCTTCATTCTGAATGACCTTGCAAAGTTTTACTGCACAAAAAAAATGTAGATCTGGTTAAAACACACAATTTATGTCCTATACATTTTTTTGTGCAGTGAACCATTTCCGAGATATTCCTTGTTATTTGTTTGGACTTTCCAATACTTATACTTTTTCTCAAATGAGAATTAGATTTTCGTTTTTGACTTTCTCTACTACGTATAGTAAGTAGGGGGAAGTATTGTATTCCACCCAAAAATTCGATACCGAGATTTCACCGGAAATACATGTTTTGAGACCCCTTGAATCCAAAATAAGCATTTTTGGAAACATGTCCGTGTGTGTGTGTGTGTGTGTGTGTGTGTGTGTGTGAACAGCATAACTCAGAAACGAACAGTCGGATAAACACCAAACTTGGTATTTACGTTCAGTATCTTCCAAGGATGCGACACGAAGGTTTTCAAGAAAATCCTCCCACCCCAGAGTACCCTTTACATGGAAGATTTTTCGAAAATTTTAATTTTCTCAAAAATGGCTCTAACGATTTTGATTAAAATATCATATGTTTAAGATATTCTTATGACAAATAAAATGTATATCTTGAATTTCCTGGGAATGTCTCCAAAAGTATTCTTCATTGTGAACGACTTTTGCATAACTGGTAAACCATAAGAGAGAGAGAAAATATTACTACACAAAAAATGTAGATCGCATTAAAATACTCAATTTATGTCATATACATTTTTTTTGTTGAGTGAACCATTTTCGAGATATTGCTTGTTATTCACTTAAATTTTTCGATACCTATTTTCTAAAATGGGAATTCGTTATTCATTTTTTGTCTTGGATATGCAAAGAGTATTAATCTGTGGCAAAGGGAATGGTGCTGGACCTAGCAACCAGCTATTAAGAGATATGTATGTGCTTAAAGGCTAATGTATTTCCAAATTGCCCTTGTAAATATACATTCCCCTTACATCTACAAGAAAATTAGCAATAAGATAGAGTCTGCAAGTGTTTATTTCGATTAACATGAAGTAGATGGAGAATAAGCGTTTGTAAAAATAGTTTATACAAGAGTAGAGAAAGTCATGTGAGTGTAACACATAAGATTTTTTTTTATGTCCTGGACAAGCAAAGAGAATGGAATGCTCCACATAGCAACCAGCTCTTAAAACATTTGACTATCGTTTGAGAATATTACAAATTTTGTTTTTCCTCGAAAGGAAGGCAGATGGCATACATAGCTGCTCTCGGCGCCGTAAAATATATCGGAAGTTTCATTTTTGTACTTTGGCTCGGACGTGAAGTTAGCAATGGCCTCAAAGCTCAGCAGGGTCAGAAAGCATACGTGTTTTATCTCCGATCTAAGAATATTCGCGGGAAGATATTATTCTCAAAATAAGTTGTAAGACGCAGAACTTGAAAGCTGTCGAAGTGGGGATAACCAATAATAAAATCATGAAATGAAAACGATAGCCAATAAAAGATCGCGGATACATCACATGATACGTTTGAACTCAAAACGGAACGAAGCATAAGAAGGATGGGGGAAAAGTCTTAGTTTGGCGAAAGGCGTGGAAAAAGAAAAGAAACGCCGAGCGCGCATTCGGGTAAAAACTAACCACGAGGACGGATGTTGAAAGAAAAAAAAAGAAGAAGAAGAAAACAATCAGGAAATTTGAAGTGTGGAAATCTAGGCAATTCGAGGGCTAGGCGGAGGAACATATAAGTAGCGACTTCGCGACAGTTATGACTAGGGCCCGGATTTTTAGGTTTTAACCTATATTTTTCCTCACTATTTAATTAAGACATTTCAAGTTATATATATATTCGTTTCACACTTCCTGGAGCAGAATATGCGAATTTCATTACACCTAAAAATCTAAATGAGGGGTTGACACTTAAAATTAACCTGAACAGCTGTTTAAAACTTTT
Source organism: Deroplatys truncata (assembly GCA_030765065.1). Taxonomy (NCBI): domain Eukaryota; kingdom Metazoa; phylum Arthropoda; class Insecta; order Mantodea; family Mantidae; genus Deroplatys; species Deroplatys truncata. The sequence goes on along the minus strand of CM060979.1, from coordinate 139,327,240 downwards.
TCAAAATGAAGAATGTTGTTTTCGGATTGAAACTCATTGTAAATTTTTTCCACCACTTGTAGCCAGCAGATAGTTCAAGCTACCACCGTTAAACGCAGCACATGTGACGTGGTGACACCTGGATGAACTGAGGTCAGGAGGAGCGTAATCTGCGTAACTTGATCGCCTCCAATCGTTCACCGAGAGTACAACAGAGTACTTTTCTAATGTAATTGTTGTATAGTGAAACAATACCTAAATCACATTTATTGAAAAAGTGCATTGCTGTAGATCCATACTTCACTTTTGTTAGTGACAGACAGTGCTGCGGGGGGGGGGGTTTCTACAGACCTTCCACCCGACCATGCTACATGTTACATGCTTGGCCCACGGCCTGCACCGCCTTGCGAAGGAGATTAGGAGCCACTTCGATGACGTGAACAGCCTGATATCTTCGTCCAGGAAGGTTTTCTTAAAAGCCCCAACACGTATACAATTGTTCAAAAAGAAAGTACCGGCAACCCCTCTTCCACCTGAGCCGATATTTACCCGCTGGGGAACTTCGCTCTCTGCTGCCATTTACTATGTTGAGCACTTAAAAGACATTAAAAATGTCGTCAATGAATTGGTGAAACCGAAACTTCCTGCATTGCCAAGGCTAAGAAATCACTCGAGTGTCCCACTCTTTCCCCTTCCCTTGCATATATTAAGACAATTTAGTACAGCTTTGCCACTGAAAGATGCTCTAGATATCATTGGCAATGTTTGCAATAAAGAAATACCTGGGCCAGTGGGAGTTGCATGTTCTTCGAAGTTGCAGAAGATTCTTCAATGAAATCCTGGTTTTGAAGATATGAAAATCAATTCAGTATTGCAGGGAGAAAAGCATACAGGAAAACTACCCCTAAAACCTGCTGCACTGGCTCTATGTTCTACGCTCCAATGACGTCATGTTCCTTTGAAAGAACCTTTTCTTCATACAAGAATGTGTTAAGTGATAATAGGAAATCGTTTACGCCAGAAAATTTGAGAATGCATATAACTATCTACTGCAAGCCAAAAAATAAATATTACAACTATGTACCAGAAAAGCAAAATTATTGATACCTCTATTACTCCATGAAGGCCGCCCCCCCAAAAAAACTTATTTTATTCAAGAAAAAACCCAAAAAACCTATTTTAAGCATATAAGAAACCTAAAATGAAGGTTTATTCCAACTAAAAATCCGGGCCCTAGTTATGACAATAGTAACAGTGGTTTTGACGACGAAGATGACAGGTCGACCAGATAGGAATCTTATTAACAAAATAAAGAAATAACTCAATCTTCGCCGACAGCATTATCAATATTATCAAGTGAGTGTCACCACCCCGGAAAACCAGAACCTCAGCTCTACCAGAACAAGTTCCTAATCCCTGCCATCCAACAATCGAACCCGGGACTCCGAGTCTCCTCGAAGTAGCAGCAAGAAACAATACAGATGCGTCAAAGGTCAGCATCACCTTCAGTTTTGTAAATAATGAAAACATTTGCTAGAAGAGCAGCCCTTTCTGAATCCCTTATTACTAAATCCTGTTCCTTCCCTTTTGTTATGCGCTGTAGAGAGGTTAACAACCTCAATCTCGTACCTTCAGTCTTTCTGAAATGAAAAAGACTTCCCCACACGCGAAAACAAAAGGAACTTCATATCTTCTGATATCAAAGCTGCTTGCTCAGTCTTCCGTCGTAGCGAGTTAGCTTTGTGCTGAGAAGTATATATTAATAATTAAAGCAGACAATTTCCTTTGCTCGAGAATTCAAGATGAACAACGAATTCAACTTATTATGAAGACGATATTGTTTATTTGATAAAAAATCTGATGTGTTATATTCGCATGACTTTCTCTACCCTCTGTAGCTTTAGTGGGTATACATATTATACTTACGGAAGATTTTTTTCCTATCTGCTTCATTTTAGTCGAGATAAACGTTTCCAGAAATAGCTACATTACACATTTCGTTATACGCACAGGAGGGTTAGAAGAAACCGAATCGATAGTGTGTTTATCTATATAAAATTCCTTACGAATGCAGAGAACTTCTCGGGCTAATCCCAGAAACTTCAAGGTATATACTTTAAGTGACAAGCAAATATCTTAAATTAATGGTGTTTTAATCAAAATCGTTAGAGCCATTTTGGGAAAATAAAAAATAACCAACGTTGCTTCATGTAAAACCAAGTTTATTATTTAACCGATCTTTCGTTTTGGAGTTATGCTGTTCACACACACACACACACACACACACACACACACACACACACGCTTGCGCGCGCGCACGCACACGTCGTCCTCCGTGGTCTAGGGGTACCATGCTAGCCTCTACTTCCCGAAGTCGCGGATTCATACCCTACAGAATGCGATGGAATTTTACGGCGTAAAAATCCTTAGCATTACTTCCATCGGAAGGGAAGTAAAACCAGTGGTCCCGTGTCGTAGATATACGGCACATAAAGAAACTTCAAACCTGATAAGGAGTCTTCTGAGAAAATGTCCTGTCTTTCGCGCCCAATATACAAGGGCGGATCGAACAGTAACGCACAATAATTTTCTCTGTGTTGGTATTGCAGCTAGAATGTTGCAATTTCGCACAGATATAGTTTGAACTTCTCATTACAGAGGTATTTTTGTTTCATGTGCGGCTCTAGCGAGAGAAGCGTGAACTACGCAACAAAATGGCGCGCATGTTACTGTCGTGCACGTGTGAAGAGCAGAGAGGTGTGGTTCGATATTTGTGGGCCAAAGGGCATAAACCGAGTGATATTCGCAGGGACATGCGTGGCGTGTATGGGGATGATTGTATGGACCGTAGCAATGTCTCCAGGTGGTGTGTATTCTTCCTAGAGGGCCGCCACGCTCCGGGAGGCCGGTTACAGCTGCAACCCCGCAGAATGTCACAGGCATGGAGGCGGCAATTTTGAACGACCGGTGTGTGCAACTGCGAACCTTATCGCAACAGTTTAGCATTTCCTATGGTGCAGTGTACGATATTGTTCATGACACGTTGAAATTTCGTAAAGTTAGTGCTCTCTGGGTGCCTAAGAACCTGACAGACAACCACAAGGGCCAGCGAATGATGACGAGCTTGGATCACCTAACGCGGTACACCGCAGAAGGGCATGGCTTTCTGAAAGGAATCGTCACTGGTGATGAGTCGTGGGCATACCACTACACGCCCGAAACCAAGCAGGCAAGTATGGAGTGGAAACATGCTGGTTCCCCAGTGAAGAAAAGATTCAAAGTGACTCACTCTGCTAGGAAAGTGCTTGTGACGGTGTTCTGGGATATGCATGGTGTTGTATTTTTGGACTTTGCTGAACACGGGACCACTATGAATGCTGCAGCCTACATGAAAACGTTGGTGAAGTTGCGTCGTGCCCTTCGTGACAAACGCCACAATATGAATGCTGACGATGTCAAAATTCTTCATGACAATGCTCGCCCATGTTGCTGCTGCTGTTCGTCAGAAAATCACCAAATTTGGTTGGGAGGTGCTCCAGCATCCATCATACAGTGCGGACCTTGCACCGTCGGACTTTCATCTGTTCGGTCCCATGAATAGATTCCTGGCCGGCCAACGCTTTGTGACAGATGCGGGTGAAATCAGCAGTCCGCAGATGGCTATACTCCAAGGAAAGGGACTTCTACGAACAGGGCATATTGAAACTGGTATCACGATGGGAGAAATGTGTTGATAAATTTGGTGACTATGTCGAAAAGTAGATAAAATGTGAAAGTTCATTTGTGATTTGATTTGCTGTTTTAACTGTTAAACATTTTTGTAAAAAAAAATTATGGTCGGTTACTTTTCGCTCCGCCCTCGTAGAATGGGACGCTAACAACCACAGTAGTTAAAGAACGTCCAGAAATAAAACTCAATTTCACTTTTAAAACATACCCACGAGGCTTTTACTAAAAATATTTTTTTATTCATGACATGTCAAAACGTGTATTCTTTTGTTTATATTTGTAAGTAGTCTATTATTTATTTTTGCCATGGGTTCCAAAAAAGATTCTCTATATATGGCAAACCTAGACAAACTGCACCTGCAGAATCTATGAAAACGATCGTGTTTCTGCAGTCCACGTTTCGTAATGAGGCGGATGTAAAACAGGTATAGAAGACACTCGAGTGTCGTGTAGCGAAACGATAAAACTTTACTCAAGGACAGCTGTCTCGATATTAGCCTTGAAGAATGAATAAGAAGCGATTACTCCATGGTTTATCAATAAGCGCTCTTCGCAAACATGTACCCGAGTACTCCACTGTGTAAACTTTCACATGTTATTCAACACCCCAGGTAGTTGTTCCTAGAAGATACTGACGTCATAAGGAAGATATTGCGAAAATTATGCGGAAATTGGCTGCCTTTTATCAGGGGATGTTTGTACGTACCTAGCAGTCGCCGCATTGTCCGCTGCAATACTTTAGTATTGATAATGTTAATCAAATATTATGTAACGTGGAACTCGTGGTTCCAGGAATGTATGGCTTAAGGATGGTATCTCAACAGCTTGCGCTATGGCAGAAGTCTGCAACGGGTTCCGGCCTAGGCCGTGTTCGGGCTTAGTTTGAAAAGTGTTTGGGGGCTCGGCTTGAAAATAAAGACGAAAAATAATTAATTTGTCACATTCAACATAGCATTTTATTTGTCATTTAAATATGTTAAATGTATGGTACACTCGCTTCCATTTAGACCGTCACCGCAGCTTCTGGAAACGAGGGCATACATAGTAGGGAGGTGTGTATCTGGAGCGTTCTGCCGTTGTTGTTCCACCAAACAATCGTGTGTGTTAACTGTAGCTCACGCGATGTATGGAGATATTTCGGAAGTGCATCGCGGAAGAATTGTGGGTATGTGGGAAGCCAATTTGTCATTTGAAGACGTTGCTAGGGCAATTCCATGCAGCATTCGCATGGACAGATTATTAAAATAATGTCTAGTGAATGTGTCCTCTTTGAGAGTAAAAAGTAGGCAACATTTTGTTGCCATTAAACATACTTTTTCGTGGAGATATTGAGAAAAACAGGGTTTTATTTAGTTATATAAGGTGTCCCAATTGAATCGCCCTATTTTCATCTCACTATTTCTCCCAATATATTTGATATATCCAAATGAACTAAACTTTATTAATAAGTCTGGCTCATCAAGTTTGTATACAAAAACCAAGAACGTCATAACACTTCAACATGTGCCTCACCAGTCACGAAGGATCTCCAGCCGATGATCGAGTTCCTCCATGTATGTTGAAGCATTCTGGTGTGATGGTTGCAATTGCATTCTCAGTGCGCTCCATAGTTGGTGGATGTTAGCTATCTTTGTCGCATACACCCAGTCCTTGACATATCCCACATGAAAAAGTCCAGAGGATTTAGGTCCTGCGATCTCAGTGTCCATGAAATTGGTCCGCCTCTCCCAATCCACCTACTGGGAAACTCATCATCCATTCTTTCCCTCACCGCTCTGAGCCAGTGCAGAGGTGCCCCATCTTATTGGAAAAGGAAATGTGGATGCCTATGCTGAATTTCTGGGAATACAGAGTGCTCCAACATATCCAGATACGCAATGGCCGTTACAGTTCCTTCAGCAAAGAAGAACGGCTGAACGAAGAAGATTGACCATCGTGGATGAGTCGCATTAACTTTATGGCTGTTGTTGTCGTACTCGAGGAGGTTCAGAACCCCAGATTCGTACATTGTGTCGATTGACATACGTGAAACGTGGCCTGATCGGAAAACAGCCCTCGACAGAAAGGTGGGATTGTTGTCAATGCGTTCCAACGCAGCTGCAGCAAACTCCGCTCTTTTTAGTTTATCGGTGGGCTTCAGTGCCTGCAGTATTTGCAATTTGTACGCGAACAACCTCAGGCGCTTACGCACAACTTTATGGGCAGTTGATTTGGGTATAGCGAGCTCCTGCGAGCCTCTACGAATGGGGACTTAAGTGGATTTCTTTGCAATGCGCTGCACATTGTCTTCTGAAGCAGGTTGTCGGCCACCACCGTGCTTTTTAGCCACGGAAGCAGTCTTCAGGAAATTCCTTTTCCATACCCTAATTGTCTTCACATTGAGAGGATCTCTCTGGTATTCCTGACGGAAGCGTCGTTGCACCTCCACAAACAGGCCAAATTCCGCGTATCACCAAACGACCTGTGCTTTTTCTGCGACGGTCGCCATTTCACTGTGCAAAAATGTCTTAACAAAACTCGTACCTTGCATGTGTTGGAATACACCTGTAAAACCACAAAATACACAATTATTAATCCATTATCCCAAACTAAAACTATGGCGATTCAATAGAGACACACTGTATATTTAAACATTGTTATTATATTATAAATGTTATATAAATGATGGAGTAAAGCTATTGCTCAAAGTTATATGTGAATAATCTAGAACTGTGCACGCAAAACAGAACGCCACTGTGCATGCGCGATAAGGTAAATAGATACAGACACCACCTCCTTGCTATACATACTCCACCTGTGAAGGCCAGTAGAATGTCGCCTAAAGCTGCGGTGGCGTCATATATGGAAGCGAGTTGCATTTTAAGTTGAACAGCGATGTTGAGTATCCAGAATGGCACAGTTATAGCAGCATGCACACATCCATAGCAGTGGTAATACTAGTAACAATAAATAAATACTCGTTTTGGACAATTGAGAATGACATTATAGCAACAGCTGCAAACTCTCTCCCCTTCCACCCACACCTAGGACGGACATACTGGGCAAAGTGCAGTAATAGGGTCGACGTGTCGCCAATACGACAGTATGCCGTCAACATGCCGCTTACTAAATGTGGATTCCAGGACCTCAGCCGCCATATTTACAGCTCCCAAGGTTCTGAGTGCATCCCTTACCGGGCCTCTCAACAGGGAAGAAATTCTCACGTCGGTATACAGGAAGTTGAACCCGACTTCCATCGCATCGCAGGCAATAGCGTTTCGTTAACTAATAATAATGTTCAGTAACTGTAAAATAAGATTATTTAAAACAAAATTAGACAATCGGCCCCGGGCCGAGTGGTACCGTTGGGTTTGGGCTGGATTCAAACGGATAGGCCTGGCCGAGCCAAAGGATTTCGGGTCGTGCAGACACTATGGTGGAAACCAAGGTGGTCATTGTTTTAAATGTTCACTCTTTAACACACGAATTGGGCTGTATGGCATGTGCGGTCTATCCCCCGACAAATCATTATTTTATCATTTTCACTCCAGGACATAGACATTTTTTACTTTTGCGTCTTCGCAGTAATCTTATCTTCTATATGGTCTGCCTACAGCTCTTTTACCAGAAGGTCTATAATTGTAGATCTGTTTTGGAAGTCTATTCCATCCATGATGATAACTGTTTTGTATGTTTTCCAACGGGTGGTACGGCATGAAGGGATGGTGATGCAGTAGGTAAAACTACCCATTGACCAGTTTTGTATATTTTTGAAGGATGGGGTCGGCCCCGGTTAAATAATCGATGCTACGTCATAACTGGATAATGACAGAGCAGGTAGAACCGCTCAGTGTGAGATCTGTTTTGTACATTTTCGAAAGATGGGGTGGGCCCAGGTTAAATAATCGGCGATACAGCAGGTCTGGATGATGACGGGGCAAGTAAATCAGCCGCTCCGCTGCGACACCCGTTTCTTAAATTTTCTAAGGATGGGATGGGCGCAGGTTAAATAATCGGTGGTACGGCATGGCTGGATGATGACGGAGCAGGTGGAACAATCCAGTGTGAGACCACTTTTGACAGTTTTGAAGAATGGGATGGGTCACGGTTAAATAATCGGTGGTACGGCATAACTGGATAATGACGGAGCAGGTAGAACCGCCCACTGTGAGATTAATTTTGTACATTTTCGAAAAATGTTACTATACGCACTTCTTAAAACTACTATTAGCTACAGGGAGAGCCAAAAGACTAAGAACCGGCTGCGCGGTGTTTTTCCTGTCCGCGTCCTCGGCGCTCGTTGCCGTCTGTCGTTATCATAGAAAGGCGCGGATGAAACCATACAGCATTTTTAAAACTAATTTTAAATCCTTTAATTAACAACTTTATGAAAGTGTGTTTGATGACAGAATTACTAGTAGAGAGTTGTGGCCCCCTCGGTCCTCCGACCTAACCTCCCAAAGTGTACAAGACACACACACACACACACACACACACACACACACACACACACACGCCTTGAAAGAATTAAAGCAAAATATCCGCCAGGAAATTTCTCAACGTGAACTACGGAGAGTGATGGGATAGTTTCCTAAATAGGTGCCAAAAATGTATGGACAATGACGGAGGCCAGTTTCAGCATCTCCCTTCATAAAGTTGGTAAGTAAAGCCTTTAAAAGTAGTTTTAAAAATGTCGTATGGTTTCATCCGCGCCTTTCTATAATAGCGGCAGACGGCAACGAGCGCCGAGGACGCGGACAGGAAAAACACTGCACAGCTGTTTCGTAGTTTTTTGGCTCTCTTACACACTGATTTTGGGGTTCACTTGCATAAAAATTCAGCCCAATGTTAGAAAAAATTCATTTTTTGACATTAATGCGCCTACATATACCCTTAAAGACTAAGCCTACACTATCGAGTAAAAAATGTTATTGTATTTTTAATGCATTTTTAAATCAGTTATTTGCTTTTCCTGTAAAATTCATAATAGAGTTACGAGGTTTTCATGCCTACCATCGTTATGCAAGTTCATTGAGCAACGAAAGAAGGTGCTTTAACGCAATGGAGTAAGTTACCAGATTTTTTCACAATGAAGAGGCAGGGGATGTTATCAGTGGCACTCTTGTATGGCGCCATTTTGCAGGTGTGGCGCGGAATCAGTCTGGAGGTGACAGATAAGATAAACGCCCGGGTTCTGCGAATCGAGACGGAATAGTGTACCTTATGGTGGATATACACATAGCGTGTAAACACACGCCAGACTCTCGTGTTGATACACACAATCCCCACGTGCAATTAAATTCCCTTCTTCTTCAGCCTGGCAGGTAAACGATAGTAATACAGGGAAAATTCACATGGCTTTCTCTACACACTATTCTCACAAAATCTTATTCTTTTTCATGTTTATCGAAACAAAAATTCCCAGAAATTATTTTATTGCATATTAGCTGACTTACCGGACGTTTCTTAGGCAGTTTTTTAAATTCGAATGACGTTTTAAGTAACTTCATTCCTTACTCCGTTCTTTAAAAATTATTGTGCATTGATGTAGAACAGGGTTCGCTAAACTACGGCCCGCGAGCTGCTGTTGTTTGGTGGCCTAAGACTTCAACAAATAAACATTAAAAGAAACGATGCGCCACTATTAGATTAAAATTTATTCCCGAATTTCGAACGATTAAATAAATTAAGCGCTCATATTTTTACTTTCTGTACCACGTCTATAGTATATAGAGGGGTTTAGCATTCCACCGAAAAATTCGATACCGAGATTTCATCGGAAGTACATGTTTTGAGGTCCCCTGAATCTAAAACAAATGTTTAGAAAATGGTACGTGTATGTGTCTGTGAACAACATAACTCAGAAACGAAAAGTCAAATAAATGCCAAACTTGGTATTTAAGTTCAATATCTTTCAAAGATGCAACACGAAGATTTTCAAGAAAATCCCCTACTCCAAACTACCCTTTACATGCAACATTTTTCGCGATGTCATGGAAACAGTTTGGAATTTTAAGGCCAGCGTATAGCGTCCAGTTGTTAAATATTTGACTATCGCTGTTCTTGTATCTATAACGAAATGTGTAATGTAGCTGTTTCTGTAAAAGTTTATTTGGATTAAAATGAAGTAGACGGAAAAATAAGCTTTCGCAAGAATAATTTGTATACACACTAATAAACAATAGAGGGTAGAGAAGGTCGTGTGAATGTAGCGCATCAGATTTTCTATATATATATATATATATATATATATATATATATATTCTAGTTCCGCTGAATAAACTAAGAAACTTCTATTAATGGTTTTTTTTTTCTGAAACGAATTTTTGAGCTGTTATAGGATGTTTTCAATGAAGTGTAGATTGGTAGAAAATAGTACTAAACCAATAAGTAAGTCAATAAATAGCCAGTTGATCACTTTAAGTTACTTTATTCATTGCTCAAAGTAGCCTCCATTAACAAGTGAACACTTGGTGATTCTTTTGCAAAGGTTTTCCGTAACTGTTAACAACACATAAAGAGTATGAAATTTCTGAATTTTGAAGAGTCACAGTAAATATCAACATGACCAGTACATACAGTGTTGTTTTGTGTGTTCAGGTGGCTTTGAAACCATAATGGCCATGTCCTTTCAATGTTACTTTTATTTCTTCTCCGAGTTCATGAAGTATACTAACTTCAATGAAAACATCCTATAACAGCTCAAGAATTCATTTTAGACAAAATCATACCTTAACAAAATTTGCTTAGTGTATAGAGGGTAACCAGAATAATAAAAAAAAGTAAAATGATTCTTTTATAATCCTGAGGTTGGCCCCTCTGTACCCCGTGGAAATATTTCCCATATCACAGTTTGAAAGGCCTCTTGCCCCAAAAAGTTTTGGAATACTTGCCGTTTAGTTTTTTTAATTCAGAATTTTTCACCTGTAATACTTTGTGGACAACCCTGTATAAAATGCCAATATTTACTATTTTGTTTGACATTTACAACATTCTCTTACAGTTTCAACAGAATATGTTGTTTTACGTAGCAAATGGCCATCATTAAATGCCTATTAAATTCACGCAAAAAAAATTCTGACGTCTTATATTCACATGACTATCGCTTATTAGTGGGCATTGAAATTATTCTTACTGAAGTTATATTTTCTTACCTACTTCATTTTAATCGAAATAAACCTTTGCTGAAATAGCTACATTACACATTTCGATATAGATACAACAGAACAGCGATAGTCAAATGTTTAAGAACTGAACGCAATATGCTGGTTTTAAAATTCTATATGGTTTTCACGAGATCGCATGAAACAGCTAGAAACTGACAGGATTTGAAAAGAATGACTGAAGTATTGAACAATTTGAACTATTAATGCATATCTATGCAATGGCCAATGCTACAAACAGGTTATCTGAAACAATTTGTGTGTTTTAAACTGATCTACAGTGTTTGTGTAGTACGGTTTAGTCTATCGCTTAAGCCCCCCCCCTAAAAAAATTGAGTTTTATTCATGAAGGATCTTTAACTGCGGTAGTCCTTAGCGTCTCATTCTACAGGCAGAGCCAAAAGACTACGAACCGGCTGCGCGGTGTTTTTCCTGTGCGCGTTCACGGCGCTCATTACCTCTGCCGCTATCATAGAAAGGTGCGGATGAAGCCATACAACATTTTTAAAAGCACTTATAAAGGCTTTATTTAACAACTTTATTAAAGTGTGTTTGAGGACAGAATTATTAGTACAGATTTGTGACCTCCTCGGTCCCCCGACCTAACCCGCTGCGATTTCTCTCTCTGGGGTAGCTTAAAACAAAGTGTACAAGACAAACGCACACACCCTGGAAGAATTAAAACAAAATATCCGCCAGGAAATTGCCAGCATTTCTCAACGTGAACTACGGCGAGTGATGGATAGTTTCCTAAAGAGGTGCCAGAAACGTATGGACAACGACGGTGGCCAGTTTCAGCATCTCCTTTCATAAAGTTCGTAGGTAAAGCCTTTAAAAGTAGTTTTAAAAATGTTGTATGGTTTCATCCGCACCTTTCTATGATAGCGGCAGAGGTAATGAGCGCCGAGAACGCGGACAGGAAAAACACCGCACAGGCGGTTCGTAGTTTTTTGGCTCTCGTGTATATTGAGCGTGAAGGATCGCTTTTATGCAACATATAAATTTTCTTCGCAATGAAGAGGACTTTACAAGCTACTCCCAGAAAATTCAAAATATACACTTTCTGTTGTAAATATATTGAGCATATGGCATTTTAATAAAAATCGTTAGAGTTTTTCAAAAAATAAAGAATTTCGAAAAATAAATGTTCCATGTGAAGGCTAGTTTGGGGTGTAGGGATGGAAATCTTCGTGTCGCATCTTTTGAAGGTAACTGAACTTTAAATACCAAGTGTGTATTTATACAGTATTTCATTTTTGAGTTATGCTGTTCACACACACACACACACACACACACACACACACACACACAGGGCTTTTCAAATAATGCTGTTTTTTATCCAGGGGGCCTCAAAACATGTACTCTCGGTATCAAATTTTTGGGTGGAATGCAGTATATCGTGTAAAAATATCAGTCTGATATCTTAAACAGTTCCTGAGATAATGAATGAATCATGAATTTAGCAAGAGATAGGGCTTTTAATCTGCTCTTAAAGAAGAGAGCAGAAGATTAAGGTAGAGAATTAGGTTACTGGCAGGAGATAAGTTTGTATAGCTAAAGGATTTGCACGGTTGGGCATGTGACCTCGTTTCTAGCACCAGAAGAAGCGCACACAATGTAGCAGCTGTGTTTTCCTTTCAGTAAAACATACGCACTGCTGAAATGTGTGTGAATCACGCTATACTGGATGAGCTATAAATGAAACAATACGTGTGTGCTTAGACATATCCTGTAAATGCGTGTATTCTTTACTCTCAATTTATATATAATACAACACTTTTTTTCTTTCTCTACCACTATATACAGGCAGAGCCAAAAAACTAGGAACCGTCTACGCGGCGTTATTCCTGTCCGCGTCCTCGGCTTTCGTTGCCGTCTGCCGCTATCATATAACTACGGGACCGGTTCTGCCTACGCAGAGACCACGCCCTCGCATGACCCAGGATTGCTCGTGGGCCCTCTCCGTTAGGGGCGGTTCCTGTTTTATAACCCGCCCCCACCTGCCTGGTCAGATCGGACTGGAAGTCCAGTCCGTCCTTCCAAACAGGACCGGAAGTGGATACGCCACTTACGCGCGTCAGGCCAGCAGGGCGAACCCTACTGGGGGAGACTACCAAACAACCTCGGTGGTGCCGACAGTTTCTAGCAACCGTCTACCAGCTATCCCTCATGGCTGGTGCCGGAGAGTCTCGAGGCGTCTCACAACCCCGCCTGGGCGGATAAACCAGCCAAGCGTACCCAATCTCCCATGGGTGTCGGGAACCACTGCCCCGCCGAATCCAACCCAATCCGAACAACTCCCTTTCGGGGGGGGGGGAGCTCCAATGTTCGGCCCGGCATACTTCTCGTGACGTCAGAAGTACCACGAGTGCTAAGGGTCCGCAGCGCCCGCACCACGGCAGCTGAAGGGGTCGGAACCCCCCCTCCTTACGGGGTGCCGCTATCATAGAAAGGCGCGGATGAAACCATACATTTTTAAAACTACTTTTAAAGGGTTTACTTACCAACTTTAGGAAAGGAGATGCTGAAACTGCCCACCGTCGTTGTCTATACATTTTTGGCACCTCTTTAGGAAGCTATTCATCACTCGCCAATTTTTTTCGAGTCAACAGTTCACGCCCATACATATGTGAACACAATTTTGCCTCCTTTTTTTTTTTTTTTTTTTTAACAATACTGCAACAGCTAATACGGTTAATATTACGATGAGAAAAATTTAAAGTGTGTTTGGGGACAGAATTATTGGTAGAGATTTGTGGCCCCCTCGGTCCCCCGACCTAACCCCTGCGATTTCTATCTCTGGGGTAACTTAAAACAAAATATACCAGACAAACCCACACACCCTGGATGAGTTAAAACAAAATTGCCAGCATTTCTCAACTTGAGTGATGGATAGTTTCCTAAAGAGGTGCCAAAAATGTATGGACAACGACGGTGGCCAGTTTCAGCATTTCCTTTCATAAAGTTGGTAAGTAAAGCCTTTAAAAGTAGTTTTAAAAATGCTGTATGGTTTCATCCGCGCCTTTCTATGATAGCGGTAGACTGCAGCGAGCGTGGTTCGTAGTATTTTGGCTCAGCTGTAATAGGTAGAGAAGGTATAGCATTCCTCCCAAAAATTCACCAGAAATAGATGACTTGAGGCTCCCCGGATTAACAGCATCTTACAAAGATGCGACTCGAAGATTTTCAAGAAAAATCCACCCATCCCAAACTGCCGTTTACATGGAATATTTTTCGAATTTTTTTAGTTTCTCAAAAATGCCTCTAACGATTTTGATGAAAATATCGTATATCAAAGATGTTTACAACACAATTAAAATTAGTCTCTTGAATTTTCTGGGAATAGTCCGTGAAGTGCTCTTCATTCGGAAGGAATTTTGTATAACTGGTTTAAACGATAGGCTAAAACGCATACACAAAAAATGTAGATAGTTTATTACAAAAACCTTTTTGAGATATAAGCCATTTCCAAGATATCGGTTATTAATGGTTCGAATACTTCAATACCTTGTGCTGTCGATTTTCCGCTGTTTCTCGGGATGTCAGGAAACAGTATGGAATTTTAAGACCAGTACATAGCGTCCAGTTGTTAAACATTTGACTATCGCTGTTCCCTTTGTATCTGCTCTGCCGTTTGTAAAAATTGCAACACCAAAAAAGCATTTCCCGAATAACTCCGAACTTGGTGTAAGTGTAGCAGAGTGTGCAAGCAATAAGTGATTAGGTTTGCAGAGAGATTGGGGTACACGTAGGCCGAGCAGAGCCCTCTCGTGTCGGTCCAACAAGGTCAGTGTTGCGCCCAGTGTAGTCAGAGTAGAGCTGTCAAACAAGGTGGAAACAAAGTGAATGCCAGTATGCCTCGTCGACATCAAAGGGAGCCATATCGGCATGTGAGTGAGTTCGAACGGGGCAAATGATCGGTCTCCGAGGCGGGTTAGTCATACGTGGCATTTCGGCTCGTACAGGGCATGTTGCTACGACAGTGATGCGTTTGTGAAAGCAGTGGATAGATGAAGGTCGTATGCAGCGAAGAGCGGGTACTGGACCACGGAACATGACCACAGCACGGGATGACCGTCATATTGTCCGTACAGCTTCATCCACAGCGTTGGCTTGACGCTGGAGCACTGCAACAGCTGTGAACTTGTCTACATCAACGGTTCGTCATCGTCTGTTGCAGGTTGGACTCGTTGCAGGCATGCCATTACGTCCGCTTCTATTGTCCAGAAACCACAAGCTCCTTCGACTGCAATGGGCACGTGAACACCGTCACTGGGGTGCTGAATTGCAAAATGTAGTTTTTTGGACGAGTTTCCCTTCAACGTGTCTTACAGTAATGGCCGCATACGTGTGCGGCGGTACCGTGGTGAGCGCAACCTGGAGGGCTGCATTGTTGAGCGGCATAGCGGACAAACACCAGGTGTGATGGTTTGGGGCGCCATTGGTTACAACAACCGATCTCGTCTCCTACGAACTGAGGGCACTTTGATCAGCAACCGGTACCTAACGGTGTTGTCGAGCCTGAGGACTTCCCCTGCTTCAGGCATCAAGCCACATTTCAACAGGACAGTGCCCGTCACATATTGCGAGGAATATTCTTCTTCGAAGTGCGACGGGTACCATTGGTTCCCTGGCCTGCACGTTCGCCTGACATGTCCATCGAACACATCTGGGATATAGTTGGTCGGCACCTGGTGCGTCACGGTTCTCCAGTAACCAGTGTCACGGATTTGTGGGCTCGAATACAAACTGCGTGGAGGGAAATCCCTCAGGAACTTATTCAGAACCTTTTTGATTTAAATGCCACGGCGTATAGCAGCTCTAATTGCAGCGCATGGAGGCCACACCAAATACTGAATATTAGGGCCCAAAGGTCATGTATAGATTTGAAAAGTTTATCATTTGTTACTTGTCATGTACCTAACATGTGGTATTAAATTCATTGAATTTCTTCTTGGTGTTGCAATTTTCACAAACGGCAGTGTATAACGAAATGTGTAATGTAGCTATTTCTGCAAAGGTAGAAAAATAGGTTTAAGAATAGTTTACATACCCGCTACTAGATGATACGGGGTAGAGGAAGCCATGTGTGTAATACATCAGATTTTCTGCATACCTATACATTCTTTGAAATCTTATGTGTTGCATTTACATAACTTTCTCACTTACTCTTCTATTAACTATTCTTACAAAAGCTAATTGTTCTGTCTACTTCTTATTAATCGAGATAAATTTTCATTACACATTTACACATTTCGTTGTAGGTACAAGGACACAGTACGCTAAAGCGATAGTCAGATTTTTAAAAAGCAAATCGCTAAGTAATGGCTTCGAAATTCCATGCTCTTTGCATGACTACGAAAAATAAATAAAAGAATAGCCACTCCACTTGAAAATAGTACAAGTACTTGAAAATTCAAGGCAATAACCAAGCGTTATCTGGACTGCTCTCTGGTCTGGTGGTTAGCATAGTAGTTTCTAAATACGGAAGCCCCGGGTTCGATTCCCGGTTGCTGTCGGTAATTTTTCTTTATCCAGGATTATTCCTCCGTCCTCTCTAGAGTCTGGAAGTATGAGAGAGACACAGTAAATGCGTGCGCGTGCGTGCGGGTCCCTGGTAAATTTAATATTTATAAAGAAAACCCAAAGCAAACAAACCCAAAGATTAACACAACAGTAAAACGAATTTACATAATTGTCTATGAGCATATTCCAAAGAGAAAGCCGCCCGAAATGACCTTAGATGATAAAGGTTGCATAACAATATAACCTCCAGCCCAATATAAATCTCGAAAATGGTTAGCGGTACAAAAAAAGGTTATTTGAACATAAATTGTGTGATTTTTAAAAGATTTGCTCTACCAGTTTACCAATGCAAAATTATACAAAATTTCTTCGAATATAAAGGTCTTCACAGGCTTTTGCTAGAAAATTCAAGATATAATTTTATTTTTCATCCTAATATCCTAAAACGTATGTTTTTTTTAATCAAAATCATTAGGAATTTTCGAGAGAAAAAGTTACTAAAAATTGTCTATGATAAAGGTACCTTATGGTGAGGAGATTGTTCTTGAAAGTCTTCGCGTGACAACCTTAAAAGACAGAGCTTTAATCCTAATTTTGGTTTTTAAATCGACTTTGCGTTTTTGAGTTGCTGTACACACACACACACACACACACACACACACACACACACAATGGACCTTTTTCTACAAATGCTTTTTTAGGATTCGGGTGCTTCAAAACATGTATTGCAGATGAAATCTCGATATCGATACGTTATCTACCTACTGGGTGCTTAGTAGAGAAAATAAAAAGAACTGTTTGTAAAAATATAAATAGGCAGTAAAGCAGCAATATAACTAAATAAACAGAGCAAGCTACAAGCAAGATAGAAAGAAACGAAAGCGGAAGAAAGAATGGTCAACACAAGTGAATACAAGCAGTGGGGGCTCCGCACATTTTAATTATTGGTGTACAACTTTAAAAATTGAAGAAGATGGTTGCTTCGTTTTGTTATTTGCCCCACATTTTTGGGAGGCAATTTGAAGGAAGTTTCTTGTTGCTACGTATGGAAAGTCAGTTTGCAGATGTATTATATTTCGAATGTTGGGGAGCCGAACTTGAAGTAGTTGCAACCGCACGTATGGTAAAAAGTTTCCGGTAGCCTTCGCCCCAAGTTTAAAAATATTAACTTTGTAATTTGACTGTTTCTTTAAATATTTGTTTGCCTCGGCTGCGTCAGTATTTATTTTTAGAGACACGAATTTCTTAACAAGGTGTGATGCGACTGAAGATTGTAGGCTTACACAGATTATAATTTTACTTCACTCCTTTTATTAATGCTTGACACGATTTAAATAACACTTCACTGATTTGGAGACCTGTGAGATTCCTTTGTTAATTACTTGCACTTTTTTAACGCGTAAACTATTTTCGTCTCACACTGAATACGTATTAAATTTCTCGAGGACACATCTCTCGTCCGGTTAGGAACACTGTCTACAACCAACACGTCCAGTTATGAGCACTGTCTACAAGCAATTGACTTGATTTCTACCGCCTAAATTTGTAAATTTCTATATTTCAAGTCTCTGATTGGCTATTTTATAAACCTTCACAACAATTACATTATTTTTTCCAAGAATCACAAGTAGTGTTGTTAAACTTTCAAATTCATTATTGCCTCAAGGTTACCTCATTGTTAGCAACTTTTAACCTATTATTCTCACAGCTCCTACATTATTAAATTACGTAATACATTCACATAACATTATTGAACATGTATACAATAATATAAACATATACAATGTCTGTTACATACACATATTGCTTTAAGGGGGGCTGTTATTGAATTTATATATTATATAATTAGACTGAAATTATTTAAGTGTTAAAATACTGCCTCAAAATACGTTGAATCTCGACTGTAAGTTACCTAGCCAAGTATTTTTTTTCTTTCTTTTTCTGGTGATTTCCCATGTCTTGAGAAAACAAATTAGCTTGTTTATACACACTTAAGGCATTTATTTTTATAAACCTCAATCAAATCTCCCGCAAAAATATCAACCAACGTTTGTTGCATCTATTGTTCCTTACTTCTTTTTTCTACTCTTTTACTTTACCCTAATATGATTCAGGAAGGAAACAGCGGAGTTGTTCTACTTTCCGTCCTCTCCAGATAGGCTCCGGCTACAATCAAATTGAGTACCTGGGAAATTGCCTCTTTCCCAAAATTCCCTCCGGGCTAAGGGAGAGTTGGCCATCTTGTTCACTCTATTCATCGAGAGCAGACAGGAAGAGAATATTTGGGGAGAGAAAAGCAGCGCGTGCGCTTCTGCTGTGTCCGGCCCCGCATAAAAACTTGAAGTTCTTTCTTCGGTTGCTCCGAAAGTGTCAGAAAATAAACAGTCTGTGGGAGTGGAGTGTAAAGTTAAAAATTTTGTTATACTGCTATCACTTGTCTATTCCACCTTATCAGATCCCCTACAACGTAACTGGGAATAATACTTCGATACCGAGATTTCACCGAAAATACGTGTTATAAGTTACCCTAAATAAATAATAACCGTTTTTAGAGAAGAGATCCGTGCATGTGTGTGTCCGCATGTGTAACTGTGAACAGCATTAACTCAAAAACAAAGTTTACGATAAATACGAGGACGGATCGAAAAGTAACACATAATTTTTTTACAAAAAAAATTAATAGTTAAAAGAAGAAAAAATCCCAAATCAACCTACATCTTTTACCTACTTTTCGACATAATCACCAAGTTTCTCAACACATTTCTCCCACCGTGATACCAGTTTCAATATGCCGTGTTCGTGGAAGTCCGTTTCCTTGGAGTATAGCCATCTGCGGACTGTTGATTTCACTTCCGCATCTGTCGCAAAGCGTTGGCCGGCCAGGAATTTCTTCATGGGACCAAACAGATGAAAGTCCAACGGTGCAAGGTCCAGACTGTATGGTGGATGCTAGAGCTCCTCCCACCAAATTTGGTGATTTTCTGACGAACAGCAGCAGCAACGTGGGGGCGAGCATTGTCATGAAGAATTTTGACATCGTCAGCATTCATGTTGTGGCGTTTGTCACGAAGGGCACGACGCAACTTCACCAAAGTTTTCATGTAGGCTGTAGCATTCACAGTGGTCCCGTGTTCAGCAAAGTCCACCAATACAACCATGCATATCCCAGAACACCGTCACAAGCACTTTCCTAGCAGAATGAGTCACTTTGAATTTTTTCTTCACATGTTTCCACTCTATACTTGCCTGCTTGGTTTCGGGCGTGTAGTGGTATGCCCACGACTCATCACCAGTGACGATTCCTTTCAGAAAGTCATGCCCTTCTGCAGTGTACCGCGTTAGGTGATCCAAGCTCGTCATCATTCGCTGGCCCTTGCGATTGTCTGTCAGGTTTTTAGGCGCTCAGCGAGCACTAAATTTGCGAAATTTCAACGTGTCATGAACAACATTTGCACCATAGGAAATGTTGAACTATTGCGATAAGGTTCGCAATTGGACACGCCGGTCGTTCAAAATTGCCGCCTGAATGCCTCTGACATTCTGCGGGGTTGCAGCTGTTACTGGCTTCCCGAATCACTAAGGTTCACACAGCCCTCTAAGAAGAATGCACATCGCCTGGAGACATTGCTACGGTCCATACAACCATCCCCATACACGCCACGCATGTCCCCGTGAATATCACTCGGTTTATGCCGTTTGGCCCAGAAATATCGAACCACATCTCTCTGCTCTTCACACGTGGACGACAGTAACATGCGCGACTTCTTTGTTGCATAGTTCACACTTCTCTCGCTAAGCTGCACACGAAACAAAAAATACCCACTGTAATGAAAACTTCAAACTATATTTGTGTGAAATTGCAACATTCCGGCTGCAATACTAAGGCAGAAAAAAATTCTTGTGCGTTACTTCTCGAACCGCTGTCGTACCAAATTTGGTGTTTAATTTCAGTATCTTTCAAAGACAGGAAGTTCTTTAAGAAAATCCACATAACCCAATCTACCTTTACTTGGAAAAAAGTTGCCTATTTATTATTTTCTCAAAAATGGCTTAGAACATTTTTATTAAAACACAAATACTTAAGACATTTGCACGACAAATAAAATGTACATCTGGAATTTTCTGGGAATAACTTGTGAAGTCCTCTTCATTGTGAAGAAATTTTGTGCATTTGATAAACTCTCTCGTTTAAACATAAGAATTTATGCCAAATACAATTTTTTGTGGCGTTGACCATTTCCGAGATATTTTTTGTTATTCATTTGAATCTTCAAATACTTGTACGTTTTTTGAAGTGGTAACTTGCTATTCGCTTTTCTTGTCTTGCAAAGAGGATGGAATTTAAAAAGCACCCGCATAGTGAAAACGAAATGTGTAAATGTTTAGATAATGAAAGTTTGTCTCTAATAACGCGAAGTAGTTAGTAGAATAAGCTTATGTGAGAGTGAGTAGAGAAAGCCCGGTGCCCGGGTGTGTGCCGCAATAACGCGCACAGCTGGCATAGCTCGGCACGCTCTTTGAGTAGCAATGTAAACTTGAGATTTAGGTATAAAATAATTGGGACATTTCGTACTTTTTTTTCATTAAAATCTCAAGCTAAGGATGACTAATACAAGGTAACGGAGAGGGACACCTGGACCCAATACGGATCTTTTGTTTCTACCACCCTCCCCAAGGAGGAACGGATGAAGTGAAGAAAGAGCAGGAGGCTATAAGCCGCAGGCATTCGGGTGACAGACGCGCAGAGGTCCGTAACGATTCCAAGCTTGAAGACTTGATCATACCGTGGGGTTGCTCATAGAAGACTTCCGTCTGGTGGAGTGAGAGAGAACTCGATCCACTTTAGCGACTTAAAAATGCCTACCATCTGGCAGGGCCGAGAAAAACTTTCTAATGAGCAAGCAATTACGCCATCTGTCCGACACCGACTGACACTGCACTAGGGGCCGAAATTCTTAGGCCCGGCGTGGCCTGAACGAGCACGAGAATAGATAACACTGTACCACCGGGTCCGATTGTACTCCAGTTCGGTTTCCGGAATAGCGATTTTTTCCCCTACTACGAGGCCTAGTACTTAGGTCCTTGTGACCAATTTTATTAAGGAGTCTTTTTACAGGAATAGTGGCGGCTGAGTTGAGGTAGATATTTGTTGGTAGTTGGAAGATGCTTTATGTTTATCTACCCCACGTATGGGAGCCAATTTGTCGCGGTCACTTCGTGTTATCTATTGCTGGGCGCCTGTTATTGTATTAATAGTTTGAATTTTGGGTTATTTGTCCTCCGGCTAGCTATTATTACTACTCAGTCGAGCATATCTCTTGAACAGGGTGTGTAACCGGAAAGGATTTATTACTGAAAGATAACACTTACAACAGAATTTGTTTTTACACTTTTATTACCGTCACAATTAATTAATTTCACATATTGACTCTTGATACACACCCGACTGAAACTGTTATACTTTCTAATATCACTATAATCACTTATTTACTGCACATTATTAATTCGCGTATTTCAACATTTGTAACTAACTTTACAACGCGAGAGATTTTGTAGAATTGCGCGACGTATAACGCGTGAACGATTCTCTTAAACTGTGCGACGTATAACCTTTGTATGATTCTATTGGACTGAGCGACGTTTACCTCGTGAATTATTCTGTCAAAACTGAGCGACGTGTAATCCGTGAATGATCCTGTTGAACTGGACAATACTTGCCTCTGGCTTTAGCTTTTTATACTCCCTCGCCCCGATATGCCTAAACATTATAACCGAGCTGCTATTGGTTAATAAAACGCGCCAACATTAGCGTCTATATTTATATCCAATCAAAATTACGAACACATATGCTCTAGGGAAGAAATTCCCTCCATTTCTACAGAAAAGCGCGCTAATCTGACGTCATTTGTTTGCCTCTTCTAATTAATAAACAACTCACCCCCTCGCTCATTGTTGCCCACTCTTATTGCCAGTTTCAGTGAGGCCGTGTAAACTTATTTCCTAACAATGCTTATAATTAACAAACATCTCATATCAATGTCATACAATAATGCTTATTACACTATAATCACTCTGGCATTTACATTGTTATGATATAAAATACTGCCTCAGAGTCCTGGAACCCCCACGTAGTAAGCGGCATTACTGACCACTTGCCGCACCTATTACTGCACTCTGCTCAGGATGTCCTGGGTGTGGGTCAGTGGCGTAGCCAGAAAAACATTAAGGAGGGGTTATGTATAACAGCGATCATCCAACCGATACGAGGAAGTGATGTGGCCAGCATCACATATCTCCAAACGAAATCGCTGCCTATCGTACCTTCTTAGGATGCTGAATGGGCACCGTTCTATACCCGGCACTTGAAATCCCCACCCCTATGGGTGGGATCGAACCAGACCTCCACGCTCTAGCCCATAGCGCCACGGCGCAGGACGGGGTTATGCATAGGGATCCATATCTTAAACAATTTGCATTAATTCAGATGATAAATGTGAATTAATTCCGAGTTGAAATATATAAATAATCGATTTTATATTCACAGTTAAGGTGCAGCAATTGGAATTGAAATTAGTATAGGATGTTTTGCTTATTCTAAGCAACAAATGTGTTGGAGAGGTGAGAATTAATGACCACTGCTGCTATTAGCTTCGTCCTTTTCTACTTTCGTGCTGACACAAAGTTGCTAATAAGTAGTCTTGCTGTAAATACTCATTTGTTATATATTTCTGTGGGTATAAATTTCTAAAGAAAATGAGTTCTTCAGTAAAAGTCCGATATTTGCTGTTTCTAATAAACTAAAGGGTAAAATGCAAAGATTTTTTTCCCCTTAGCTAGAGTGAGCTGGTGTGTTGATAACTGCCCAGCTTGAATTCTCTCATAAGATGAGCGTTATAATTGTTTAAAGTAAATATTTTCGAAAAATTGGGTACTTATGCAGTAGAAAAGTTAGCCAGTGAGAAACTTTTTTGTTATTAGGTTTACAACGGGTACCAAGCTAGAGAAAATGTTGTGGAGGGTTGTAGACAGTTTTCAAAAGAAGCCGGAATCCTGTAATTTGTTGCATTCATTGTGTATGACAAACAAAAGTGATTCATCTATTCAGATAACAGGCGCCAGGCGAGACGTAGAAGTCAGTAAAGGTTAACATCAGTTGTAAGGACGTGGGTACGTTTATTATGTGAAGCGTTATTTAGATTATTTATTTAACATTTTACGTAAATATTTAGGGTTATAGAGGGAGAAGCTAGGTAGAGACGAAATGTTGGTAAACTAAGAACGATAATAATGAAAGCGTTAGTTTATTATTCAAGTCAAACCTCTAAGGACCATAAACAATAATACAGGGTGAGCCAAAATACTACGAACCGGCTGCGCGGTGTTTTTCTTTTGCGCGTCCTCGACGCTCGCTGCCGTTTGCCTCTATCAGAAAGGCGTGTATGAAACCTTATAACATTTTTAAAACTACTTTTAAAGGCTTAACTTACCAACTTTATGAAAGGAGACGCTGAAACTCGCCATCGCCGTTGTCCATACATTTTTGGCAACTCTTTAGGAAACTATCCATCACTCGCCTTAGTTCACGTTGAGAAATGCTGGCAATTTCCTGGCGGATATTTTGTTTTAATTCTTCCAGGGTGTGTGGGGTTGTCTTGTACACTTTGTTTTAACTTACCGTAGAGATAGAAATCGCAGGGGGTTAGGTCGGGGGACCGAGGGGGGACACAAATCTCTACTAATAATTCTGTCATCAAACACACTTTGAATTTTTCTCATCGAAATATTGGCCGTATGAGCTGTTGCAGCCTTGTTGAAAAAAGGCAAAATCACTCCCTGGCTGTTAATTCTCTAAAAAAAAAAAAAAAAAGCATCGGCAAAATTGTATTCACATATGTGCGGGCGTCAACTGTTGACTCGAAAAAAATTCGCGAGTGATGCATAGTTTCCTAAAGAGGTGCCAAAAATGTATGGACCACGACGGTGGCCAGTTTCAACATCTCCTTTCATAAAGTTGGTAAGTAAAGCCTTTAAAAGTACTTTTAAAAATGTTTTCATCCGCGCCTTTCTGTGGTAGCGGCAGATGGCAACGAGCGCCGAGGACGCGGACAGGAAAAACACCGCTCAGGCGGTTATTTGGCTCTCCCTGTACAAAAGAGGGTGAGGGAAGCAAAAACACGCTAGGTTAACGCGATATAATGGAATAGCGCAAAACGGAGTGAATCGTTCCTTCCTTGCTGTTTGTAAACATTCCACCCACGTTGAATGCAATTTTGTCAAGGGTAAACAGGGATGATATCTTACCATATTATGCTTTTATCGTTTGATATCTCCTTATTTGTTTGATAATATACATTTTTGTCTGTAAAATCCTATTTCGAAGTACTAAAAATACAAAGAAGAGACAAAGTGTAGGTGAAAATTAAATGTCGTACAATTGCCTCAAATAGCAGTGCAAAAATTTCAGGATTTGGTGAATTATCATTCACAAGATGACATTAAATTAGTGGATCGATCATAGCTGGGCGCTAAAGTGTCAACAGTGCGCCCCATTTAACCTGTACTGTCTTATGTGATATAGAACTTTTACAGAATGCAATAAATGTAATTAGATAACAGAGCAACAATTTCCGCGTTACATATCCGCATGTGTGAAGAATACTGGGATAAAAGGCCCTGGAGAGATGCTACAGATCCCTGCAGCTAATTTAGGTAGAGCATGACCATGTGATGCAATACCTCATTCCAGCTGCACTAGTCACTGGCATACAAAAGTGATGATGATGTGGGTAATATACACGGAAGAGAGCGCGCTTATGTTGAATGGACGGCCAACATGTCTCTTCCCATTACGTCATGCTATGCCAGCGCTCCTCCCGGGAAAAACATGTAATTATACCGTCACCTTGGTGCCACATCCCAAGGCGGTCCAGAGATCCTACGGCTTGACAGTGGCATTAACAAGCGATAAAATTAAATACATCAGAAGACTAGAGACAAACGGATAGCAAAGAGGAAAAGAAAAACACAATAACAAGCAGGAAATTGAAGGCTTGAATCAGGAAACATTGGCAAGTTATACTTAGTTTTTATACCACTGAAATGATCGGGAAAATCAGGTGTTGCAATCACATGACCTTCTGTACTCACTCTTTATAAGCACGTCTTATAAAAGCTTAATCTTATATCTAGTTCTCGTTAATCTATATGTAAAAGCAGTATATGTATTTGAAAACTCAAACCAATAACAATATCTCGGAAATGGTTAATGCCTCAGAAAAGTTTATTTTTTTAAAACTGTGTGCTTAAACTAGATCTGCATTTTGTTGTGCTTTTCTCCATCTCTTACGGTTCATTAGTTATACAAGATTATATAAAATATATTTAGAATGAAGAGAACTTCACAGTCTATTCCCAAAAATTCAAGATATCCATTGTACTTGCCAGTCAAATATCTTATATAGGTATATGCTCTTTTAATCAGAATAATTATTCTTTTTTTGTTTTTAGAAAAAAAAAGTAGAAAATATTCTACATAAAGGGTAGTTTGAGGTGAAGGGATTTTCTCGAAAATCTTCGTATCGCATCTTTGGAAGATGCTAAACTTAAATATCAAGAGTTTTAGTTTTTGAGGTACGCTTTCCAAGGAAACACACACACACACACACACACACACACACACACACACACACACCAGATCTATTTCTAATTGTTTTACTCTCTCTACCACGTACATAGTAGGTAGAGAAGGTACATTCCACCCAAAAATGCAGTACCGAGATTTCACCGGAAATACATGTTTTGGGGCGACCTGAATCCAAATAAAGCAGTTTTGGAAACATGTCCGTGCGTGTGTATGTGAGCAGACACGGAGACACACGCATTTTCTAAAACATTCAACACATTTTCTAAAAAATCGTTAACGATTTTGATTAAAGTGCCATGTATGACATATTTACATAAATAAAATATATATCCTGAATTTTCTGTGAAGCCTTCATTCAGATGTAATTCTGTATAGTCTTGTATAACTAGTAAATGTTAAGCGATAAACGAAAACGTACTACACAAGAAATGAGATGGGGAAGTATTGCATTCCACCCAAATATTCGACACCGAGATTTCACCGAAAATACATGTTTTGAGGTGCCCTGAAACAAATAAGGCATTTTTTGGAAACATGTCCGCGTCTGTGAACAGCATAACTCAAAACGAAAAGTCCGATATATACCAAAACTTGGTATTTGAATTTAGTATCTTCCCAGGATGCCACAAGAAAATCCCCGTCTCAAACTATCTATATGGAACATTTTTCGAAAATTTTGATTAAAATGCCATATATGAAAGATATTTATCTATATGGCAAATAAAATGTATATCTTGAATTTTCTGGGCATAGCCTGTGAAGTCCTCTTTATTCGGAAGCAATTCTGTATAATCTTGTATAACTGGTAAACGTTAATCGATAGACGAAAACATATTAGATCAAAAATGTAGATCTCTTTAAAACACACAATTTATTTTAAATACATTTTTTGTGGCATAAGCCATTTCTGAGATATGCGTTATTATAGATTCGAATTGTTCACTTTGTCATTCTCCCAAAGCCCTATCTAAGCCCTATCTACATTGTTGTTTCTCGTGATTGTATGGAAACAGTATGGATTTTTTAAACGACAGAGGGTAGAGAAAGTCGTGTGAATGTGTCACATCAGATTTTTATCTTTTTTGTTCCTCACTTTTAGTCTTTTTGCGGGTTATACGCGATTTTCACTATGGGCACCCAGTTCCATCTATAAACAGTAGTTTACTGTGTATCATTTGTAAGGATAGACAGTCTACACTCTACAAGAGTTAATGAGTCTTATGCCCTTACTGCGCTCGTTGAGAAGGCCAGGAATGAATGACTCACTGAGTAAGGCGCGCGACTCTAGGAACAATCGCTATTCTGCGAATTCAACTCACTTAGCCGTCCCACACTTGGCCAGCGACGATATTCTCTTGTTTATCTGATATGTTATTTTCGCTATTGCTATCTGAACAGAGTTTGCATCCAGTGTTCACGTGATGCGAATATTATCGTGTTGACGCACGAGTTCCATGAACGACAGACGCTGTTGGAATTTCCGAATTGGTTTAGCGAGCCCAGAAACGTTGCCCTTATGATAATGTGACCTTGGTGAGAATGTCTCTGGGGCCGATACCATCTGGCAGCGAGTGACTAGCAAGCAGTTTTGTGTCCCTAGGGCTTGCATATTATATGACTTCTCGACGTTGCACATGCAGATTTTTAAACTCGAATGACGGATTAATGTCATTCACTCCCCCCCCATTCTTTATGTTATGTGTCCATAAGATTTTTATGTGAATCCCCTTATAATTGGAATTTCGTACAGCCCCGGCTGTAACAATTATCGATCGGAATGGTTGAGTAATTTCTTACATAGTTACAGAAGGTGAAATTTTAAACCGTGGTACATTTTCTGTGGTTCCGTAATTATTTAATAATATAAAAAACACACACCTTTCACATAACACAGAGAGCCTTTACATATACAAGGATATAGAGGTGAAGTTGGTGAATATGTAGATTTCACATCACACGCCACCAAGTTGACCTCTTTGGGAAAGAGAGACAGTCTACGGCAATCGAGAAAAAACAATTTCATCAGTTCTTAATTTAAAAATCTGATGTGATACATACACATGACTTTCTCTACTCTTGTACAAACTATTTTTACAAACCCTTATTCTCCATATGCTTCATGTTTATCGAGTTATCGAGATGTTAATCTTATTGCTAATTTTCTTGTAGATGTAAGGGGGATTGGTAGTATTTAAGCGATAGTCAAATATTTTAAGAGCTGGTTGCTATGTGGCGCATTCCATTCTCTTTGCATGTCCAGGACATAAAAAAATGAATAACGAATTTGAGAAAAAGTATAAGTATTGGAAAATTTAAGGGAATAACAAGCAATATCTCGAAAATGGTTCACTCAACAAAAAAGATGTATATGACATAAATTGTGTATTTTAACGCGATCTACATTTTTTGTGTAGTAAAAGTTTGTCTATCTCTTATGGTTTGCCAGTTATGCAAAAGTCGTTCACAATGAAGAATACTTTTGGAAACATTCCCAGAAAATTCGAGATATGCATTTCATTTGTCATGAAAATATCTTAAACATATGATATTTTAATCAAAATCATTAGAGCCATTTTTGAAAAATCAAAATTTTCGAAAAATGTTCCATGTAAAGGGTAATCTGGGGTGGGGGGATTTTCTTGAAAACCTTCGTGTCGCATCTCTGGAAGATACTGAACCTAAATACCAAGTTTGGTGTTTATCCGACTGTTGGTTTCTGAGTTATGCTGTTCACAGACACAGACACACGGACATGCTTCCAAAAATGCTTTTTTGGATTGAGGGGGTCTCAAAACATATATTTCCGGTGAAATTTCGGTATGGAATTTTTGGGTGGAATACAATACTTCCCCTACTTGCTATACGTAGTAGAGAAAGTAAAAAATATGAGTTCACTGATTTCTAATGTTAGCAATTTTCTCTCTTTATAAGATTACCCGCTAACAAAGTTGATTACACGATAAGTGCTAAGGAAATAAACTTTGTTACACGAGGGTTATTAAAATATTTTGGCACTGCGCATAAACAGATTCGATTCGCTATTGTTTTGCTGTGTCTTAGTTGCTAAATCGTGACCATCTACGTATTATACAGAGAAAGCCAAAAAACTAGAACCAGCTGCGCGGTGTTTTTCCTGTCCGCCTCCTCGGCGCTCGTTGCCGTCTGCCGCTATCATAGAAAGGCGCGGATGAAACCATACATTTTTAAAACTACTTTTAAAGGCTTTACTTACTTACTTTGCCTGCCAATCCTTTTCCACAGTTTTAATCGAATGCAGAACATGCATTTTACCGGGTTTCGATCCTACGATCCTTGATTTTGATAGGTTAGCTACTCCTATCGTGCCTTAGACCGCATGGCCATAAATCCCGAAGTCGAAGTCAAGTTGTATATATGGAAGCACATTGGAGTGTGTAGCGGAATGTTCAATGCGCGCGCTAAAAACATAATAAACGTATAAATTATTTATTTCCTTTTTAGTTAAGCGATGAAGTCCTCCCAATGGTTTGCCATATTCTAATAGCACACCCCTCAACCACAAACTCAATTTAACGTTTACAAAACAATCTGTATGCACACAGCTGGCTGGCATAACCTTCTATATACTACGGTGATTCAGCAGAAATTCCTGTAAGAAAAATTAAGATTTTTCTGTTTGGTTTTATGCATGTAAGAAACGTAGAACATATTGGCGTTGAACACCCTACAGAAAAGGGGCGTAACCATTGGGAATTTAATTTTTAAAGGGCATTTGTAGTTGGAATTTCGGCCTAAAATTTTTGTGATTATTCTAGTAGCATAGTACTATCAAATGAGACAATAACATTTTTTGACCGATTCTGACCTACGTCTCCCCTTACGAATAGTTTGTGTGCTACTAGTAAACGATAGAGGGTAGAAAAGTCATGTGAATGTATCACATCAGAAACTTTTTGTTAAAATAGTCGCATCATAAAAACATATGACATATCAACTTCGTGCTATTGTTATTGTTGGTTTTATCTGCTCTTATATTCCGACTACACAAATTTGTTGTCATAAACTTGAAGGAATTTGTTAGATAATTTCGAAGCGGTGATGAAACGCCTAAAAGAATTAGGTGCGTTGCATTCACATGACTTTATCTACCCATTTTACAAATTATTATACCTAGAATATCTACTTCTTGTTAATGTAGATAAGCTTTCATTAACACATTCCGTTATAGGTGCAAGAAGGATAAAGCGATAGTGAGATTTTTAAAAAACGGGTCGCTCTGTGTTTGTTTTGAAATTTATTGGTGTTTGCATGACCATGAAAAAAAAGGATAGCGAGTTCTTGTTGATTTAAAAAATAACGAAAGTTTTTCCATTTAAATGGTAGTTTGGGTTTGGGGGGGGGTGTTCTTGAAAATCTTCTTGCCGCATCTTTGGAAGACCTGAACCTAAACACCAAGTTCGGTGTCCACACACACACACACACACACACACACACACACACACACACACACACACACAAACACATATACATACATACATACACACACGCGCACACACGCACCCTTTTTTTTCTAAAAAAAATTGAATTTTTAAATTCAGAAACTTCTAAACGTGTTTCTGGTGAAATCTCTGTTTTTTTTTTCTGTCTTCTTAGGTTGATTTATGGACGCTCTTTAACTGCTGTGGTCCTTAGCGTCCCATTCTATATTGGGCGTGAAAGACCCGTAATTTTGCTCAGAGACTACTTTATCAGGCTTGAGTTTCTTTTACGTGCCGTAAATCTACGACTTGGGACCACCGGCTTTACTTCCCTTCCGAAGGAAGCCATGCTAAGGAGTTTTACGCCCGAAAAAATCCACCGTCCTCCGCCGGGTTTGAACCCGCGACCTCGGGAACATGGTAACCACTACACCACGGAGGACTACAGGTGCAATCTCTGTGTCGAATGTTTGGGTGAAATGCAAAATTTCCGCTATTTTTATATGTAATAGATAAAGTAAGAAGTGCAAATATTTGAAAATTTAAATCAATAGCAAAGAATAGCTCGTAAATGGTTAATAGTCCAAAAAACTTATTTCACATAAATTGATTTTAAATGTACTTTTTTATGTAGCAAGATTTTTGTGTATCTGTTACGGTTTGTCGCTTATATAAACGTCACTAAATAAAGAGGTCTTCACAGCCTATTCGCAAAAAATTTAAGATGTACATTTAGTTTCTTATAAAAAAAAGTTAAACATATAATATTTTAATCAAAATCGTTACAGCTATTGTTTGAGAAAGTAACAAATAACGAAAATGTTTCCATTAAAGTGTGGTTAGGTGTGGGGGGATTTTTTTAAAAATCTGTGTCGCATCTGTGGAAGATGCTGAACTTGGTTTTAGAGTAACGGTATTCAGAGATACACACTTACATGGACATTTTACCAAAACACGCTTTATTTGGATTGAGCGGTCCTCAAAACATGTATTTACAGTGAAATTTCGATATCGAATTTTTTGAGAGGCGTACACTTCTTACTATTGTAAGTAGTAAACAAAGTTACCCGTGAAGGTCGACTAACAATAGGAACGGATAGATATTTCTGTTCGTGCATTCCAATATGAAAGTTACAGTTATATTTCTATTTGGTTTCTCACAGAATAATGGTGTAACTTTTTATTTTGTAGTCCATGTGTGCTTCCATGTGCGTGCGCATTCCACTCATAGCGATAGGGATCTGTTTTGGTTTTTAACGTGCTCAGTACACAGCTCATGTCTGAGTGCGTCATTCTTTACCTGTCACTTGTGAGCGTATATCCGTTGAGAGCCCATACTTCTCTCTTCACTTAGCGTTCCAATGATATAAAATGACAGGATGGGTTCAGATTTGGTTTTATACCTACCTTTTCCAGCACCGACGAAGTCTTGAGTTCCTTCAGTTCAAACCAAACTTGCTTTGTTCTCTATCCTCAGCGCATATGAACCATCTATCTTCTCCTGCCCCGCACCTTTTTGTGCTTCAATATTCTTTCTATGCACAGCGAGAGCCAAAAGACTACGAACCTGCTGCGCGGTGTTTTTCCTGTCCGCGTCCTCGGCGCTCGTTGCCGTATGCCGCTATCATAGAAAGGCGCGGATGAAACCATACAACTTTTTAAAACTACTTTTAAAGGCTTTACTTACCAACTTTATGAAACTGGCCACCGTCGTTGTCCATACATTTTTGGCACCACTTTAGGAAATTATTCATCATGGAGTTTTTTAGGAGAATTTTCCAAACGATGACCGATGTCGTCTAATGTTTCTTTGGTAATAACCGAACCCGTATTTTAGATTTCTTAGCCGGGACACTTCCTGTGCCCTGCAATTTACTGTAAAGTTCATGGATTATTGTACGGCCTGGAGGAACTTTTACACCTGGAAATCTTTCTGCAAATCGTACTTTCACTTGGCAAGTTGACCGAGTTAACACATACGAATCATAAATAAATACACGCTGTGCAGTAGAAAACATATACTGAGCCATAATATACTTTGTGACTGAGTACAGGACAAAATATTAAATAACTTGTAATAACTGAACTACATCACATCACCGTCAACTCAAAACTGCACAGCAAAACCACAACATCGTGACTTTGTTTTGTTTATAGCAGCAGTGCGTTATCATTTTTAATCCTATTTCCACACGCCCAGTGGAAAAACACCGCGCAGCCGGTAATATTGTTCATAAAATACCCCTCAGGGGTAACTTAAAACATGCAGTGTATAAGACAAACCCATACGCCCTGGAAGAATTAAAACAAAATATCCGCCAGGAAATTTCTCAACGTGAACTACGGCGAGTGATGGATAGTTTCCTAAAGAATTTTAGAATTTTATTTTCTAGTTTACAGAATGGCTGCCTAGCGACTTTTCAAACGTACTGAACTAAACCCTAGCTGCATTTCAAGAATCTTTAACCTACTATGTTGTATATTAGTCTGTTACTAATGTCTACCTTACATGTCTTTCTAATTATGTTTTTCTTTCCGGACAAATCTTTTCAGCTTAAGTTTATTACTTTATACATTGATTTAATATACACAAATTATTTATTGCAGTTATTTTTCCATCTTACTGTCATTTCTTTATTTAATTATTTATATCTTCCGTCAATAATTACGGTACCACACCCCGAAGTTCATATTGAGATTTTTCAGAAATACATGTTTTCAGGGCCCGTATATCAAGAAATTAGAAAAAGGTCTCTCTGTAAGTCCTGTTGATTTTCAGTTGTTTATCGCGGTCATGGAAGCAGTATGGAGTTTTAAGGCCAGCACATAGCGTCCATTTCTTAAGCACTTTGATTTTCGCTGTTCTCTTTGTATCTATAACGAAATGTGTAATTTAGCTATTTCTGCAAAGGTTTACTTGGATTAAAATAAAGTAGATAGCAACGTAAGCTTTCGTAAAAATAATTTACACACCCACTAATAAAAGATAGAGGGTAGAGAAAGTCATGTGAACGTATCAGATGAAAAAAATTTTTGTTAAGTTTTTTATCCGGACATTTTTCCGGCTAAATATCGATACCAATTTTTTTTTTACTTTCTCTATTACGTATAGTAAGTAGGAAAATTATTGCATTCCACCCAAAAATTCGATACCGAGAGTTCACCGGAAATACATGTTTTACCGCTTCCTGAATAAAAAAAATTTAAAAAAAAGGTCTGTGTGTGTGTGTGTGTGTGTGTGTGTGTGTGTGTGTGTGTGTGTGTGTACAGCATAACTCAAAAAAACCAAAAGTTGGAGAAATACCAAATTTGGTATTTAGGTTCAGTATCTCTCAAAGATGCGACACGAAGATTTTCAAAAAAATCCCCCCAACCCAGATTACCCTTTAAATGAAACATTTTTTAAATTTTTAATTTGCTCAAAAATGGCTCTAACGATTTTGATTAAAATTTCATGTATTTAAGATATTTTTGTGACAAATAAAATATATATATCCTGACTTTTTTGCGAATGTCCCCAAAAATTATCTTCTTTCTGAATGTCTTTTCCATAATTGGTAAACCGTAAGAGATAGACAACATTTTTCTACAAACACACACAGACACAAAAGGAGATCTCGTTAAAACACACAGCTTATGTTATGTACATTTTTTTTTGAGTGAACTATTTCCGAGATATTCCTTGTTATTTGTTTGAATTTTGCAATACTTATAGTTTTTTTCTCAAGTGGGAACTCATTCGTTTTTTTTTGTTTTTTTTATGTCCTGGACATGCAAAGAGAATGGAATGCTCCACATAGCAACCAGCTCTTAAAACATTTGACTATCACTTAAAGGCTACCATATTCCCCTTGCACCTACAAGAAAATTTGCAATGAGGTTTACATCTCGATATCTCGATTAACATGAAGTAGATAGAGAATAAGCGTTTGTATAATATATACAATAGAGAATAAGCGTTGAGAATAAAAACAACTTGTATAAGAGTAGAGAAAGTCATGTGAGTGTAGCACATCAGAACCTTTTTTTTTTTTTTTGTGGAGTGCAATACTTTCTCTACCTTACTACGAGGCAAATCCTAGAGAAAGTAAAAATTACGCTAATAACCATATTGCGTGCCTCTCTTGTTTTTTTCTTTCCAGTTTACTGTCGGAAATGAACTTAATGTCAAAAAGTCAACAAACTTTCAAAGCAAACGCGTGTTTAAATGGAATATGGGATTACCACTTTAATGCTTAATGTATCATGGTTACTCCGAAGTTGGAACGATTTTCTCATAATTATTGCAAGTTCGCTTAGAAGATCACAGTCAACATTAGGGTAGTTTCTTTTTGACGTGTACAGCTGATAAACTTGCCTTCAAAGGTTAGGCTGCCACCATTGTCCATATTTTTCGAACCAAACGAGCATGAAATTGAAAGTATTTTGTAGTTTGTACAGATATTTGCTATCATGCGTTAATGAGCTTGCCATACACAGCGAAGAATCTGTTTATTTCTTGTATCAGTTAAGTACATATTGAGTGTACTTAGTAATAACTGAGTATGTTGGTATATTGGCAAAGCCTTGACTGCGAGTTTTGCACGTGTGGCCCTCTTGAACAGCGGCGGCTAGTGAACCAATTTTACTTTACCTTTATTCTCTTCCATAAGTTTGTAAGTGCATTCATTTGACAGATGTTCTTGAATTAGTTAATGGAATAGTAAAATAATGCGGACAAAATTCTAGTGGTCGCTTTCGTTGCTGCACCAACGCCGAGTTTAGCGTCTTATGTTAAGTTTAGGGGGGGGGACTAAATGAAAATCGGATGTGATAAATTAACATGACTTTCTTTGCCCCATATCTTTATTACTGGGTATACGAACTATTCTTACTAAAGCTTATTTTTCTAATTCATTTTAATCAAGATAAATATTTACAGAAATAGCTACATTACACATTTCGTTATAGATACAAAGAGAACAGCGATAGTCAAATGTTTTAACAACCGAACGCTATATGCTGGCCTTAAAATTCAATACTGTTTCTATGACATCGAGAGAAACAACTGAATGTTGGCAGGACTTTTAAGAGAATGACAAAGTAATGAATTCCAACCATTAATAACGGATATCTCAGCAATGGCGTATGCCACAAAAAAAAACGTAATTAAAATAAATTGTGTATTTTAAAGAGCTCTTTGTGTGTGTAGTACATTTCCGTTTATCCTTGACGTTTACCACTATACAAGATCGTACAAACTCCTTCCGAATCAAGAGGACTTCACAGGATATTCCGAGAAAATTCAAGATATACGTTTTATTTATCATTTGAATTTCTCTAATATATGGTATAACAACAATTATAGCCATTTCTGAGACAATAAAATTCCTTCCATAATTTTTTTAGTAAAGGGTAATTTGGGGTCGGAGGAATCCTCTTGAAAATCTTAGGAAGGTAGATGTCTTCCAAATCTTTGAAAGATATTGAACTTAAAAACCAAGTTTGGTATTTATCCGACTTTGTTTTTGAGTTATGTTGTTCACACACACACACACATATGCGCCTTTTTTGGATTCGGGGGCCTCAAAACATACTGACATCGAATTTTTGGGTGGAATATATTATTTCCTCTACTTACTGCCTATACGTAGTACCGAGCGGGATGGCTCATGCGACAACGTCTGTGATCCGCATTCGGCAGGTCCCGGGTTCGATCCCCAGCGACACTCGTGGTTTCCCCAAGCCGGCAGGCGAGTTTTGGGTGATTCATCTTCTACCACGACTTTCCTGCGTCTCATTACCTGCTGCCAGCTTGTTGGACCAGGCGACGGTGGCTGTTCGCACTTAGAGGTTTCTTCGCTGGCGTCGCCGCGGGAACTACTCAAGCTTCTCGCCTGAGTGGGCTCCAACAGAAAGGGGAATGCCGGTTGTTCGGTGCTTTGTGGGCAGTACCCGGCGGGCTTAATGTGTTCAATCTGGAAACGTTATGGACCTCGTCTAGGTTTGCGCCTGCCGGCATTCGGATCTGTTCGCCGTTCGGGTGTCTCCCCTCATCCCTCTCTTTTAGGGGTCAGTTTGGAAGCAAAAAGGCCCGTTGCGGCCTACTTGCGGTGCTCTGCCCCGGTTCCGCGGGCCCCTCCGTGATGTATGCTTTTACTATACGTAGTAGAGAAAGTAAACAAGCTATTTTTGGATTCGGGGACCTCAAGACAATTTTTTTGTGAACTCTCGAAATAGAATTTTTGGCTGGAATGCAATATTTCCCTAGTTACGTGGTAGTGAAGGTTGTGTTTCAATAATTGCTATTGTGCGGAAACTGCGCGGCTTGAGGCTCGCAATTTACCATTGTGCATGTGGAACATATTGAATGGGTTTAACCTCCCATTGAGGATGTCTCATCAGTCACTAATATCAGTACTTGTCGACCGCAATTTGCTGATGGAGGTTTCTC
Source organism: Deroplatys truncata (assembly GCA_030765065.1). Taxonomy (NCBI): domain Eukaryota; kingdom Metazoa; phylum Arthropoda; class Insecta; order Mantodea; family Mantidae; genus Deroplatys; species Deroplatys truncata. The sequence goes on along the minus strand of CM060979.1, from coordinate 139,290,331 downwards.
GATTGTGTTTTGCAGGTGAGTTTGAAGGCCGCATCTTGGAGACCGTGACTGGGCAACTTCTCTGGCTTCTAATCTCTACAAGTAACTAGCAAAAAGAATGGGAAGGCGGTGGAATGCGGGCTTTTTCACAAGCTTGGATCACTTTAAAAGGTAAAAGATCTCCGAACGTGTTTGCAACGCTGCTTGCAGGATTTGTGGGAAGATCATCTGTCATTGACAGAGGTCGTTGCAAGAAACTTCCTGGCTCTCCAAGGCGCCAAAATGGGGAAGGGTGAGCTGTTTTATAGTTGTGAAAAGCGAATTAGGTTGCTTTTCGGTTCATAAAACGTGAAGTATATCAGAATTCCTACTTCAGAGTAGGGTGTATAGCTGCTTTACCAATTACTTTACAAAACGTTGTTTTTGACAGTTTTTACAACATTGATAAGAAATAATTTAGTTTATATAGTATAAAGAAATACGTATTTGTTTAGAAATATATCCTGCTACCTGTAAAATAACTGACTTTTTGTAGGAGCTCATTAAGAATAAAGGAATAACCATTTAGCATTTCAAAGCGTACGGCTTAAAATACGGAAATATTAAAAGCAAGGTAAAATACAGGATTATTAAAAAAGAATGAACATACTGTACATATTTATTTCTAATGTACGACAATAGATAGCGACACATGCGATACATCACTGAATATAGAAAAGTTCAAAGTTTTATTTTGTGTGTTCAAAATGAGCACTATTTGTTATGCGAGGACGACCAGTGCTTTTCCGTTTGCATACGCAACCATCTTCTACGAATTTATTGTATCAATTGTAAATGTTTTATGAGGAAGCGGCTCGTTGTTGAACTTGCAACGAAATGCACGCTGCAATGAAACAATGGATTCACTCTTTGCATACTGCAACACACAAAGCGTCATTTTCTCGTAAACAAATCCAGCACCGCTGTAGGCACTGAATGGAACTAATAGGTGGGGCTTAAAACTTTGAACTTTCCTATCTTCAATGATGTGTCGCTCTCTATTGTCGTTCATTAGAAATAAACATGTAAAACCTGTTCCTTCTTTTTGAATAACCCTGTATTTAGAAATGTCTAATGCAATAAAATAGTTTTTATATGTGGGTTTCGAGAAAACATTAATTTCCTTCAAAAACTAACAATAAAATCTTATAATAATAATAATAATAATAATAATAATAATAATAATAATAATAATAATACAACTAATAACAAACATTCTTTTTCTTTCTTCGCCACTTCGCAGTTCCGCCCTCACAGTTGTTCCTTGCATCGTCTCACAGGTCTTCCTAAATCCCTTTTACCCTTTGATTTATAGTAATATACTGTTTTAGGCAATCTAGTTGGCTCTATTCTTTCCATCCAGATGTTTCCATGTTTCATGATATTCCTTGATTTAGGCGTTTACTATATTATTTACAGTGCTTTTCCTTCACACTGTGGCCACCGCGGACTTGCTCGCGCGCCGCCTCAGCTCCGGCTTCCGCTGAAACAGTATATCCCCGCAACCGTCTCACGTTCTCTTAGTTATAATTACAATGACTCACTCATACCGCAAATGGGAGATAATGACCAATCACGTTTAAAGGAATGTTGTTTTTGAACCAATCACGGCCATATTCTACTCAATCTTTATCAAAATGTCTTTATCACCTCCTCCTTTTCTTAATACCCTGAAGAGGTTGGAGTATCATTTTGCAGAGACTCGGCTACTAACAGTCAATGCCAATACGTTCGAACATAAAGTGGCAGAAACGAGATTTGGCGGCTCTTCAAATGAAGATATAGACGAGATTATTAATTAGGCAGGCCAGTCCTAGCGCACCTATAAAGAACTTCATTTGTAATCCTTCAGGGTTATTCTCACCATTGTTTCATATTCTTAGGCCTTTAAAACAACTTTCTTTTTTCCGATAAGTTTTGGAGCAGTTTGCTTTTCTTTTCGATTCCTTGCATCACTCGCTTCTTGAAACTCCTGGTCTTCAAATTAATTGAACTTTATATGATATTTCTTAAAATACATTTCTTGTAGCATTTTAGCTGCGACATTTCGCATTGTATATCTCAATATGAAGAAATCAAAACGAAAATGAGTATAAGGAATACACTATAAAATCAACCAGATAATTGTGTTTTTCAATAATATTCATAATAAACCAATGAATTCAAACAAGTTAGCTTTTATCGGCCTTTCTCTGTAAAGGAAGTTATCATAACCTATAATGTTGATCATTTGTGTCATGTTTTCTGTACTGGGATCATTCTTACTATCATAGATAAAAGAATAGCGAATTCCTACTGCAAGTTCCGCATGCCAGATGGCAGAAACGTTGCACTGATCAAACAAAACGTGACCATCGAATCTAACTTGTTTTCGAAAACACCACTACCTGTATTGCAAATCAACACAAGTATTTTATGATTTTATTCCGGCAAACATGATATTTTCATAAATCACTTCATTTTATTTGTAAAATTGCCTTTGCAAATGCCACTCGTGATTTCCAAATCCTCTAGATAAATTCTGTCATCACTTCGTGACTCGGAAATGTCCTCTATCCGCAAATTTGTGGCATCTTCTCAGGAAATTTGCATTCGCACTAGAATTCATTGTTTGTGGGTGAATTTTTTCGCCTGATGTTTTTTTCCTTTGTATAAGCATACACCGCATTTTTAATGGGACTATCAGAGTTTCTGTAATTGGATTAATATTCTTCTCTGACGAAGCATCGTTCCATTTATATGGCTGTGTTCCATCGTAAAATAATAGATATTGGAGTACAGAGAAACCCGGTTTTACGCACGAGATTCCTTTGCAAGACGCGAAAATTGATGTGCAATAAATGCTTACAGAATAATATGCCCTATATTTTTTGAATAAGCAATAAATACAGAGGTCGAAAGGAATGATTTACACCAGTTTTTGAGCATCTGACTGACGTTGAATGTCAATCTGGATTTTTCCAACAAGACTTTGCTACTGCGCATGCATCTCATGGGTCATTAAATTTAATCAGGAAATTTTTGAAGATAGGGAGAGCTATAGCTTTATAAAATTTTGATCTTATATCTTTACTTACAAATCACTCGTAAGTCGTTCACAACTATCTCCTAACTGACTCACGTTTATTTTATTGTTGTTTAACTTTTATTGAGTCTGATGAATCCCTGCAAAATAATATCAGGTTACGAGATCTGAAATGTGGGCAGATCTGGACTTTCTAGTCTTTTCGTATGCCGAAAGTGGCCGCGCGAAGAATTTTGCAGCACTGCAGTCTTCCAAATATGTTTTATGTTTATGGATTTACGTCCATATCCGCAGGAAGTCGCATATCTCTTAATAGAAGTCCACACTTAGTTTTGTAACAATTCACTGACCCCCTTTTTAGGAAGATGCAGCGCTTGCTTACAACAATAAGCGTTGTTTTCGAAGTTTCCAGGTCATGTTCAAAAAAAAAAAAAAAAAAAAGTCAGCATTTTTCCGTATTTAAGTCTCACTCGGAAACGACGAGATGCAGTAATTGCATTTTACAGAGAAATCTATCTGGGCTTTTCTGTAAAAAAAAAAAATTCTGATGTGTACACTCACATGACTTTCTCTACTCTTGTACAAACTATTTTTACAAACGCTTATTCTCCATATGCTTCATGTTAATCGAGATGTTAATCTTATTGCTAATTTTCTTTTAGGTGCAAGGGGAATATGGTGGGTTTTAAGCGATAGTCAAATCTTTTAAGCGCTGGTTGCTATGTGGCGCATTCCATTCCCTTTGCATGTCCAGGGCATAAAAAATGAATAACGAATTTGAGAAAATGTATAAGTATTGGAAAATTTAATGGAATATCTCGAAAATGGTTCACTCAACAAAAAAATTGTATATGATATAAATTGTGTATTTCAACGCGATCTACATTTTTCGTATAGTAAAATTTGGTCTATCTCGTATGGTTCACCAGTTATGCAAAAGTCGTTCACAATGAAGAATACTTTTGGAGACATTCCCAGAAAATTCGAGATATGCATTTCATTTGTCATGAAAATATCTTAAATATATGATATTTTAATCAAAATCGTTAGAATCATTTTTGAGAAAATTAAAATTTTCGAATATTGTTCCATGTAAAGGGTAATCTGGGGTGGGTGGATTTTCTTGAAAACCTTCGTGTCGCCTCTCTGGAAGATACTGAACCTAAATACCAAGCTTGGTGTTTATCCGACTGTTCGTTTCTGAGTTATGCTGTTCACACACACACACACACACACACACACACACACACACACACACAGTTACACACACACGGACATGTTTCCAAAAATGCTTTTTTTTGGATTCAGGGGGTCTCAAAACATGTATTTTCGGTGAAATCTTGGTATCGAATTTTTGGGTGGAATACAATACTTCCCCTACTTACTATACGTAATAGAGAACGTAAAAATTGATTTGGATTGCCTGAAACCCCTTTTTGCCTTAAAATATGTTGTAATAAAAAAAAAACGGATTAAATATAGCTTTAGTGCCAGCTTCACAGATTTCAATGTGCATAACTTTCTTTACTTTCTCTACTACTTACCTTGGTAGTGGAAGTATTGCATTCCACCAAAATTTCGATACCGAGATGGTGTGCCTAGAAAGAGAGTTTAGAAAAACGTCCGTGTTTCTGTGAATAGCATAACTCAAAAAGAGTCGATTAAATACCAAACTTGGTATTAAAATTCAATACCTTCCAAGGATGCGACACTAATATTTTCAAGAAAATTCCCCCATCCCAAAATACCGTTTAGATAGTAGATTTTTCCTTATTTATTTTCTCTAAAATGACTTTTGGATTAAAATACCACATACTTAACACATTTGCATCACAAATAAAATGTTCATCTTGAATTATCAGTGAAGTCCTCTTCATTACTGAATTGCTTTTGCATCATTGGTAAACCGTAAGAAATAATTAAAATTTTACTAGACAAATAATGTAAATCTCGTAAAAGCACACCATTTATGTCAAATAAAAAAAAAAAAAAAAAAAAAACGTCAGTGGCATTAACAATTCCCGAGACATTGTCTATTATTAGTTTAATTTTCAAATATCTATTTCAAGTGGAAAGTCGTTATTTCTTTTTACATTCTCTGCCACGTACACCCGTGGACAATAAAAATGAGTCATGTCTTGAACGCCAAATTTTTCCAAGTACATACTACACGGTACAGCGCATTGTTTACACCATACGCAATGCAGTTGTGTAGCCGCTGCAGTAAGTTGTACGGCACTATTAAACATGCTAACTTCCATGTGTCTTCTCTATAGCGCTATGACAAAGCGTGGGGTTCTTCTGTGGTTAAGACCGAAGGTTCGCTCTTCGTATATAGTAAACACCTTCTTCTTTTCCGTTAATAATGTTTAATCAACACATAGTAACTACTTATTTCCGATATACTGTATTTCATACAGGACATTTGGTAAAATTTATAGTATTTATGAATTACTATTCATAATTACGATTGTACGATGCAAAATACGTGACCTTTACAATTTCACCATAATCGCATATCTGTATCTTGTTCGATATAAAGGGACGGTTTACGTGTATTGTGGCACCTGGACGATACACTGAACAGTGTCAATACCCGTAATACTTGAATATTCCCTCTGTGAGGATAAGATCTCCTGATGGAATTGTTAAATTCGTGCAGGTTTCTGGGCACAAATTCAATAAGCCTGCCAATGTTGTAGCTTCTCGTCCTCGTTACTACAGACATTTAATTTCATCTATAATCCGAAAATGAGGGCAGTTATACGTGCTCAGGGTACATACACCCGATTATAATTTAGTTTATTTTTTGTGCTTTAGAAGATAATAATTTATTTTGCATTTATTTCTTTAGTTATTTAAAGCCAATACTTTAGTGGAATTGTGTTTTTGTGTGCATAGATATGCCTAAAACTTAAAGTACTAAAGTTATATTAATGCAATATTATGTTCTATACATCCAGTCATAAAAATGATAGTATAAAACAAATAATAACTAATGCAAGATTTGAACCGAGTAGCCTATAAGCGCAAGTGGTACCTACCTTCTTAACCTCTCGGCCAACGAAACGTTTTCCCATGTTCTGTTTTAAGTAGCTTATAAGCGTCACCACCGAGAAACACCGTTATAAGGTGACCATTGCGCTCACAGGGCAGAGACTATTCTACAGTTCCTGCATGTGCGTTGTGAACACAGCTGTAACGAAGGTACACGAAGCCCTCCGATCGTCACTTGGAATCTGGCATGGCTTTTTTTTGGGGGGGGGCTTTCAAATTCCACTAAAAAAATTCAATACCGAGAATTCACCGGAAATGTACGTTTTGAGACCCCAGGATTAAATAAAGAAAAAGCATGTTTAAAAGTTTGCGCGCACGCGCGCTTCTGGATCTGTTTGTCTGAACAACATAATTGAAAAACGAAAAGTCGGATAAATACCAAATTTGGTATTTAAGTTCAGTATCTTCTAAGGGTGCGACATGAAGGTTTTCAAGAACATTCCGCCATCCCAGCTAACCTTTACATAGAACATTTTTCGAAATTTTTTATTTTCTAAAAAATGGCTCTAACGATTTTGATTAAAATGTCATACATGAAATATGTTTACAGACAAATAAAATGTATTTCTTGATTTTTTTTTGAGAATAGCCTATGAAGTCTTCATTCGGAAGGAATTCTGAATGATCTTGTATAACTGATAGACGTTCAGCTATAGACGAAAACGTACTACACAAAACACGCAAATCTGTTTAAAACTCACGATTTATTTCCAATAAGTTTTTTCTGCCATAAGCCATTTCTGAATTATCCGTTATTAGCGGTTCGAATTGATTATTACTTGGTCATTGTTTTAAAGCACCGTCAACATTCAGTCGCGATGTCATGGAAACAGTATGGAATTTTAAGGCCAGCGTGTAGCGTCCAGTTGTTAAACATTTGACTATCGCTGTTCTTTTTGTATCTATAACGAAATGTTTAATGTAGTTATTTCTGCCAAGGTTTATCACGATTAAAATGTAGATAGAAGGGTAAGCTTTAGTAAGAATAGTTTCTATACCAACTAATAAGCGATAGAGGATAGAGAAAGTTATGTGAGTATATCACATCAGATTTTTTTTTCTCGTGGCCTTGCAAAGAGCGTGGGATTTCAAAGCTATCGCAACCTTCTTATACCTACAACGCAATGTGTAGCAAAGAATAACAAGAAGCAGGTAAAAGAATAAGCTTTCGTAAGAATAGTTAGTATAAGAGTGAGTAGAGAAAGTCATGTGAATGCAACATATCAGATTTGTTTGTTCTAGAAAGAACAGGGTTTTCTTTCCTGATCTCTAAAAGTTCAACAGATAGCCTGTAAAACAAATTGCAGTGTAATAACTCGCCAGGTTTAGCAGAGTTAACTAAGATTTAATAATCCTTATCGAATCACAACGTGGCGTGGTTGCAAAACTCGGCAGACGATGAAACGATACGCAGTTCAGTGAAGTGTGAAACGGTGAGTGAGTTATAATGAAGCATTCTTATTAAATGCTCGTCGTGATTTGTAACTTAGGAGTATTTCTTGTAACAGCTGACGTTATGGGACTTTTCGCCAGCTAGAATCCATTAAAAGCCAGGTAATTGAGTTTAGATCTGACAAATGGACAGTAATAGGACAGCGGAATGGAACAAAATTATATGACTGGAGAAGCAAAGAAGCAAGTTTCATGGCATTTGTGTCTATATCTTTTTAATTTCTTCATTTTATATTAGACACCTCGCAGTGTTATTGACTCGTTATTTATGTACATTCTTTTGATGTTCCTGGACATTTCATATCTGTTCCCTGTAACGCCTTGAACGTTTACTTTCTCTACCACCTACCAGTGGTACGTCAGGAAGGAACGAGGCGTATTCCAAAACTAAGCTCTTTTGGATCATGTTGACAACATCGCTCATGAGACAAGGTTTTTATTGACAGCAATATGTGCCTCATATATATTTTACTTTTCCACATAATCGCCGTTCACATGTATACACTTGCGCCAGCTTCTTTAACCTCTTGGCATAGAAGTTTGCCATCTGAGACTTGAACCAGTTGGTAACGCTCGTCTTGAGTTTATCGTCGGTTTGAAATCGTTGTCCACCCAGCCACCGTTTCAAATGCTGCTTTTCGTCCCAAAACACGGTAGCCACCATTTTGCGATTCGTGTACGGCGATTGGCTAACACTTTTTTGTTTTGGGTGAACCGGAACGGCGCCACTGCATTGACTGTTGTTTCGAGTCTGCTTTGATGTACGCCAAGGGTGGCGAAAACGGCTTCCTTCCGCGAGTCACCAAATATGCAACATGCACTGCAGCACTCAGCAGCATGTGAAAAACAGGGACGGTTGCAGAGAGGGAACGGCGCCTACGAGTCACGTTTTCGCCACCTCTGGTGTACGCTAGCCAAGTCCGTCGCCCGTAGCAATGCGGGAAAACAAACCATCTCCATCTTGCCTATAGCGCTCCAAAAACTGTCGTGCACTACGTATTTGTTGCTCTTTGTGCTGACCGGTCAGCTGTTTTGGCACCCACCTCGCACAAAGTTTCCATATCCAAGCTGTTCAGTGACAATTCGAGCAACACTTGGGAATTCATCAGCCAGACCACTAAACGTCAAACGCCGATCACTTCGAAGTTTTTGGTTCACTTACTCAACAATGTCGTCGGTCCGAATACTGGGCCCACCACTCCGCTGTTCATCGTGCACATTTGTGCGGCCATTTCGAAATTCTGACACTAGTGTCGAACCTATTTGTCACTCACTATGTGCGGTCCATACACGAGACATAACTCACGATGGATGTTCGCAGCTGACGATCCTTTTGCCAGCAAAAATCTAATCACACCGCGCACTTCACAACTGGCGGGATCTACGATTGTCGCACCCATTGCGATCTGCTCTCACCGACTGGCAAACGCCTACTGCGTCACATTAACACTGCGGTAGGTTCCTCGGAATCGGTAGACAGCGCTGCAGGCGTGAAACGTCATCCAGGCCTAGCATCCGTTAAATATTACTCACGGACCTTAGTTTTTGAATACGCCTCTATTTTATATTGTAGCACCCTAGGATGGTTTCCTCCAAGGGATCTTACAACCAGGTAGGCGGTAACGTCAAACGGTTAAGCTGGCGGTCCGGAATATGGCGGGATTAGCGGGGTAGTTGGTGGGTTGGGGAGGAGGCATTGAATAAAACTCCGGGGATGGTATAAGAACTAACAACTATATTTCTACACAATTTACATGGTTGACGGGGAGGGGTAGATAGGCAGACGGAGAGACTGATAGATCGTACGAACAGGAGCCTATCACTAGTGCATCTTACCTGCGTGTTACTGCAGTCTTGAGGTTCACACTGATTTAAAGTCTAACTTAATTATGGTGAGGGGTGACGCACCCCTGTTGTGAGGCGTGTGACGTAATTCCGTGTCCGTTAAATACTCTTTAGTCTGCTGACAGGGCAGCCCCGTGTCCCACAAAGCCGTGTCTCCATCATTTCACCGTCTTACTGAATATTAACAATGCCGACGCAACTTTTGATTCCCTGTTCGAACCTCCTCTGTAGCTCGCTACATTATGCCCACATAATTTTTAAAAAAATTGTGTTGCATTCACATGACTTTCCTTACTCACTCTTCTACAAAGTATTCTTACGAAACCTTATTCCTCCCTGTTCTTAGAGATGCACTTTCATTTCGTGGTAGGTATAAGATGAATACAATACGCTAAAGTGATAGTCAGATTTTTAAAAAGCGTGTCGCAATGTGATGGCTTTGAAATTCCATTTTCTTTGCATGATCACCAGGAAAAATATAATAAAACGACCTTTTTTTTCTTTCTCGCAAGGGGTAGAGGAGGATTTAAGCACTCCGGTCTTAGGCCTATTGTGCCGTATGTAGCCTCCGGGAGGAAGGGATCCGAAGCTTTGTTGCCTGGACCAAGTAGTGGCAAGTGTGGATATTGCGAGGTCGCTAAAGTTCACAGATGGAAGCACTCCTGCAGGCACTCCTCAGCGCTCCTCCTGACGAACAGGCCCGAATTGCCTTGGTTTCGTACCGGAGAGGAAGAAGCAGTCACAGAGCACATATGCACCGCGCACCACACACCACCAAACTGCCCAGTCAAGTCCCGTACCCCGAGAGGTGATATAAAATAAAATGAGGGGGGATGAGGGACCGAACAAATTTGTGGTATTAGAAAAGCCACCCCATCATTCGCCTGGCGACAAGGGAAATCCAGAAAAAAGCGAACTCAGAGTGGGCGGTTGCCAGGGGTCGAACCGGGGACCTCCCGAATGGGAGCCACACGCATTACCGTGGCGTCACCTCGCTCGGTAAATAACGACTTTACTTACTACAAGTTTGCCACTGCGGGAGACATGAGATTTAACCCATCCGCATGTTCTGTTTTACGGTTTGCCTACCGTCCAAGGAGCATCTATTCGGTTAGCACTGTGTCGCCATAAAGTCCGACCACTCCCAACACACGAAGGTGCAGGTAGAAATGAGGAGAATGACGCCGAGTGTCACATAATGGAATGACTAGCTTATTACTTTAAGAAGGTTATTAAGTATTTAAAAATTCAAACCAATAACAAAGAATATCTCGGAAATGGCTAATGCTACAAAAATTATTTAACACAAATTGTTTGCTTTAACGATATCTACATTTGTTTGTGCAATAAGATATTTATCTATAGCTTACGATTTACTAGTTATATAAAAGTTATTCAGAATGAAGAGAATTTCACGGGATATTCCCATAAAATTCATCTTATTTTACTTATTGCATTTTAATTAAAATATTAGGATCATTTTGAGACAATAGAAAGCAACGAAACGCTTTTTTATATAAAGGGTAATTTGGGGTGGGGAAGATTATTTTGAAAATCTTCGTGTCGTATCCTTGGAGGATGCTGAACTTAAATAACAAGTTTGGTGTTTAATTGGTCTTTTGTTTTTGAATTATGTTGCTCACACACACACGGACCTTTTTCTAAAAATGCATTTCCGGTGAAAGTGGGTATCGAATTTTTAGGTGGAGTACAATTCTTCTTCAACCTATTATACCTTTTTCACTCGAAGTTTAAAGTAGAAGTAAACACAGCTATACTGGTATGTATCACTCCGCTGAAAACGTGGCAGTACCAGTGGATGATAACGGGAACTAAATAAGTATCCTCGAAAGGAAATCGCTTTAGACAGCATGTGAATACAGCTGGTATTTTGTGCCTTTCATCTTAAGCTTCTAAGAGCTAAGAAACTGATGAGCACAGTAGGTTAGAAAACAAATGCGACGCAAAGCATGTGAGCAACAATTCTGCATCTTTAACAAAGGAGTTCAATTATTTCTAAACAACAGTTAATCAAAACCCTATAGTCAATACAGTTCACATTCTTGGTGTGCTCTTCGACCGGAAGCCCACCTGGACTCCTCATCTTAAAGCCGACTGTGGCCAACGACTCAATATACTGAAAGTATTATCAACAAGATCATAGGGAACTGACTTCAGTGTGTTACTACGAACTTAGAAATCTACCATATAATCTAACTGGACTACGGATTTGTAGTTTACAATTCAGCAAGTATCACAGCTCTTGATGCTGGGTTCAATCCATCTACGGCATTAAGAATTACTTTAGGATCCTTTCACACCAGTTTCATAGAGAGCCTACAGATTAAAGCTAACATACCTCTGCTGCAAATTAAAAGGAAAATCTCAACGCGACCATCATCTCTAGTCCACTCTTACATATTTCCACCAACAATGTAGGAAGTGTCACAGAATCAGCACAACCTTCACATTTTCCAACTCGTCTCTCAGGGTACCTCAAGGAATTGAACTCTGCCTAATATGTTTCCTTGTTTTATAGACCCAGATTATACACCATGGAGACTCGTACACCGTTTTATTGACACATCACTGGCTAGACAAGGAAAATCTTCACCAGATAGGTTTCTTGCAAACGTCTGTTTAACAAATTGTGTATACTTTATTCAACACCCACTCATATCTTCACTGATGGATCCACACTTGACGGTCATAATGGATGTGCAGCGGTATTCCCTGATTACACCATACAATACAGTCTTCCCAACTATCTTTCTGTCTCTTCTTGTGAATTGTTCGAAATTCAATTCATTAGAATTCATTTGAGTGCTTTAACACCCCTTCAACAAATCTCAACCTTCCATTGTTAAATAACTTCAGAAATCAGTAAATCAGTATCATTCGCCTGGACTCCGTCTCATGTCGGTATTCTGGGAAATGAATCAGCTGATCAGGCAGCCAAAGAAGCCACCAAACATCTCCTTCAGGACGTCAAGATCCCACATGCGGGCTTCATTAACTTCATCAAAACGACTTGCACTAATCAATGGCGACAAACATGGAAAGCCACGTCTAGAAGCAAGTTACTCGAGGTGTACATTTCCGAGTCCAACTTTAACATTATCATTTCATCCGCAAAGACCAGGTTGTATTAACTCGACTACGTACTGGATATACCTGTATAACGCACAAACATCTCTTCAGCTGTGACCCTCCTCCTATGGCGACCTCTGCAGATGCAACCAGAGCCCTAAATTCAGCACATCATATACAATGTTATCGTTTTAATAAAGTATAAAAAGTTACAAGACTGTGTAGCACACTTGTCTAGAGAATTTGTTTTATGTATTATTACTGTTTTAAAATATTGTATTTTTCATTGTAATCATGCTCTGTATTCTAAAGTAGTCGCGATATGGCTTTATTGTTGAAGCGACAATAAAGAAATAAAAGTTAAGTAAATGTTCGCGGCATTTGTTAAAAACATTTGACGCAGTCATCTTGTCTCCACTTTTTAACGTTTCCACGTTTATGTTGTGGAGGACTCGCAGCCATGACACATTCGAAAACATTATTTTCCTAACACATGCACCACGTGGCAAGGATTACACTGACGGCTTATACGGAAACGAACTACAGCGCCTGCGCGTAGTCTCTTAAATTAACACTGCTATAACCCTGTTTCTTGTAACCTTGCCCCGGATACATTTATTCTTCCGCTCTGCGTTTCCTGCCCCTTTCTCCTGGTTGGCTAACGTACACCTTGGAATGGTGACAACAAGCCGTGTGCAGTGCAAGGGTAGGCGATAAAAGTGATATAAACATTGTCATGATACATGCACGTGCTTTCGTCATACCTAAGGGCAGGTTTAAACCGAAGAACCCTCCCATCTATTTGTTGTAAACACCTAACTCGCCTCTGTAGGAAATTAATCTCAACCTAGTTCATTTTAAAAGATTGGGCTTCCAACCGACTGCAAAACGATATTGCAGTTTCATGTTTCACAAAAACAGATTTTAACCGCAAAATCTGGTGTTATATAAATATATTTGCTCTACTAAGTGCATGTAACAATTTTGTAAACTCCACACAGAAAATGGTTGAAAAATCGGTGTATTATTAAAAAATTATAATTAATCTAATAAAGGATTTTGAAAAACGCCAAAATATGTAATTTGTAATAACGTTTGTTCTTTTGTGAAGAGCTACCAGCCATATCGCGGTCAAAACCAACGGTTGTGCTCAGTGCCAGGAATGCCAAAACACTTTACACTTTACTATGCTCAGTATTATTATCTACGGTTTCCTATTATATCCTGCGGGACTAAATTGGGTTGTTGGCAGTATACGCTACGGGACTAAATTGGGTTGTTGGCAGTATATACTACGAGACTGAGTTGGGTTGTTGACATTATACGCTACGGGACTGAGTTGGGTTGTTGGCAGTATACGCTACGTGACTGAGTTGGGTTGTTGGCAGTATACGCTACGGGACTGAGTTGGGTTGTTGGCAGTATACGCTACGGGACTGAGTTGGGTTGTTGGCAGTATATACTACGAGACTGAGTTGGGTTGTTGACAGTATATGCTACGGGACTGAGTTGGGTTGTTGGCAGTATACGATACGGGACTGAGTTGAGTTGTTGGCAGTGTATACTACGGGACTGAGTTGGGTTGTTGACAGTATATGCTACGGGACTGAGCTGGGTTGTTGGCAGTATACGCTACGGGACTGACTTGGGTTGTTGGCAGTATATGCTACGGGACTGAGTTGGGTTGTTGGCAGTATATGCTACGGACTGAGTTGAGTTGTTGGCAGTATACGCTACAGGACTGAGTTGGGTTGTTGACAGTATATGCTACGGGACTGAGTTGGATTGTTGGTAGTATATGCTACGGGACTGACTTGAGTTGTTGGCAGTATATGCTACGGGACTGAATTGGGTTGTTGGAAGTATATGCTATGAGGAAAGAGTTGGGTTGTTGACAAATGCTGCGGGACTGAAGTGGGTTGTTGGCAGTATATGCTACGGGACTGAGTTGAGTTGTTGGCAGTGTATACTACGGTACTGAGTTGGGTTGTTGACAGTATGCTACGGGACTGAGTTGGGTTGTTGGCAGTATATGCTACGGGACTGAGTTGGGTTGTTGGCAGTATATGCTACGGGACTGAGTTGAGTTGTTTGCAGTATACGCTACGGGAATGAGTTGGGTTGTTGGCAGTATATGCTACGGGACTGAGTTGGGTTGTTGGCAGTATATGCTACGGGACTGAGTTGGGTTGTTGGCAGTATATGCTATGAGGAAAGAGTTGGGTTGTTAACAAATGCTGCGGGACTGAAGTGGGTTGTTGGCAGTATATGCTACGGGACTGAGTTGAGTTGTTGGCAGTGTATACTACGGGACTGAGTTGGGTTTTTGACAGTATGCTACGGGACTGAGTTGGGTTGTTGGCAGTATATGCTACGGGACTGAGTTGAGTTGACAGTACATGCTACGGGACTGAGTTGGATTGACAGTATATGCTACGGGACTGAATTGGGTTAACAGTGTATGCTACGGTACTTAGGTGGGGTTTTATCAGTATATGCTATGGGACGGAGTTGAGTTGTTAACAGTATATGCTACGGGACTGAGTTGGGTTGTTGCCAAAGTATGCTACGAGAGTAAGTTGGGTTGTTATCAGTATATAATACTGTGGGACTGAGTTGAGTTAACAGTGTGTGCTACGGGACTGAGTTGGGTTGTTGGAAGTATATGCTACGGGACTGAGTTGAGTTGTTGGCAGTATATGCTACGGGACTGAGTTGAGTTGTTAACAGTGTATGCTACGGGACTGAGTTGAGTTGTTAACAGTATATGCTACGGGACTGAGTTGAGTTGTTAACAGTATATGCTACGGGACTGAGGAGTTAACAGTGGGTGCTACGGGACTGAGTTGGGTTGTTGAGTATATGCTGCGGGACTAAGTTGGATTGTTGTCTAAATGCTACGGGATTAAGTTGGATGTTGTCTAAATGCTACGGGACTAAGTTGGGTTGTTGACAGTATATGCTACGGGACTGAGTTGAGTTAGCAATATATGCTATGAGATGAGTTGGGTTTTTAACAGTATATGCTACGGGACTGAGTTGGGTTGTTGGCAGTATATGCTAAGGGACTGAGTGAGTTGCTGACAGTATATTCTAAGGGACTGAGTTGAGTTGATGACAGTATATGCTAAGGGACTGAGTTGAGTGCTGACAGTATATGCTAAGGGACTGAGTTGAGTTGCTGACAGTATATGCTAAGGGACTGAGTTGAGTTGTTGACAGTATATATTACGGGACTTAGGAGGTGTTAACAGTGTGTGCTACGGGACTGAGTTGGGTTGTTGGCAGTATATGCTACGGGGCTAAGTTGGGTTGTTGAGTGTATGTTACGGGACTAAGTTGGATTGTTGACAGTATATACTACGGGACTAAGTTGGGTTGCCTACAGTATATGCTACGGGACTGAGTTGGGTTGTTAACAGTGTGTGCTACGGGACTGAGTTGGGTTGTTGACAGTATATACTAGGGGACTGAATTGGGTTGCCTACAGTATATGCTACGGGACTGAGTTGGGTTGTTAACAGTGTGTGCTACGGGACTGAGTTGGGTTGTTGACAGTATATACTACGGGACTGAGTTGGGTTGCCTACAGTATATGCTACGGGACTGAGTTGGGTTGTTGACAGTATATGCTACGGCACTGATTTGTGTTGTTTACAGTATATGCTACGGGACTGAGTTGGGTTATTGACAATACATATATGATACGGGAGCGATTTAGGTTGTTGACTGTATGTGATATGGGGTCGAGTTGGGTTACTGACATTTTACTCACGAAGATAAGTGGACCGTATTAGTATAGGTTCAAGAATTTACATGCATTCCAGATGTATTAACTATGTTACAATAACATTTAATTCATGCGGTTATGAAAATGTAAATGACAATTACCTTCTATATATCAAGGTCAATGGTCATATTAAATAAGGAACCATTTTATATCGTATAACAACCCATTTTGGGACTACAGCTAATGAGGGGTGACCGATAAGGATACCGATCAAAGTTATGTGCAATGAGCTTAGGTATAGGTGAATCTGAACGAACACATTTTGTTTCGCAAATTGAACTGTTACAATAATGGATTTTTTAAAGTTTCTCTGCACAAGAGTAACTACAAAAATGTTACGATCTCAAACGAACTGTTCTAGGTAGAGGAGGAGAAGATATGCTAAGCGGGAAAGGTTGTAGTTCGCCCTCCAACCAATGAGGCGCTTCCATGTCACGTGGTTTTGTTTGGAACTCCTTTGAACTTAAAATTGAAAAAAAGTCTTATTTGTTATATTTACATCACTTATTCTAACCCTTTGTGATTTATTAGTGGGTATACAAATTATTCTTAGAAAAGTTTATTTTCCTGCTACATTGTAATTGAGATAAACCTTTCCGGAAATACTCATTTCGTTATAGATACAAAGGGAACAGCGATGGTCAAATGTTTAACAACTGGACGCTATATGCTGGCCTTAAAATTCCATACTGTTTCCATGACATCGTCCTTCCGAATGAACATACAAGTCTGTTCCCAGAAAATTCAACATATACACTTTATTTGTCCTTTGTAAATATGTTTAATATATGGTATTTTAATCAATATCGTTAGAGCCATTTTTAGAAAATGAAACATTTGAAAAGTGGTCCATTTAAGAGGTGGTTGGTGTTGGGGAGCTTCTTGAAAATCCTTGCGTCGTATCTTTGGGAGACACTGAACCTAACCAAGCTTGGTGTTTATCCAACTTTTCGTTTTTGAGTTATGCTATTCACAGATACACACACGGGCGTCTTTCTAAAAGTGTTTATATATATATATATATATATATATATATATATATATAGTTCAGGAGGCCTCATATTTTTCCAGTGAAATCTCAACATCCAATTTTTGGGTGGAATACAATACGCGGAGACAAGCATTAGTTCCCTTATTTCCTTATAGAGGCTAAAGATTATGACAAACTTGAACCTTGTCAAGCCTGCTGGAATGGCCTGGAGGTTCCAGAAAGTCCAGATGTATCCCGGAATTCTCATACTCGATATTCATTTTGTGTGTTAAAAAGTGTACATGTATGGGTTTATTTTGAGCGCGTGATCTCGTTAAATCTGGAATGGAACAGGTATGCAAATGTACCTAATGACGTAATGAAAATGTACGATGAGTTTTCTCTTAGAAGGACACGCATTCTCGTATTCCGGTAAAGATAGATCTGACGCTTATTGCATGAGTGACTTCAGCGGGGGATTAAAAGTCCTATACCACCAATGTGAAATAGCAAACTATTTAACATATCTGAATGAATTTTTTCCAGAATGTATATGCATGCAGTACCAATGTCCCCCCAACCCAGTCTTAATTTATATGCTGCCTTTGTAATATATCGGCGACTACCTTTGGAACAATTTCTCAACAGCAGTGATGTTCACTCGTTTTATAGTTTGATGGAATTACTTTGGGTAATGACATTTAATTCACACAATCATACTTCAGACTCTAAAGAGGATGGGGAACAAATAATATTCGCTAAAGAAAAATTCCCGCCGTCCAGCCGGGAATCGAACCCGGGACCTCCGTATTTGGAGGCTATCAAACCACAAGGCTACAGAGACAGTGAAAGCAAGGTTTCCCTTCCCCCCAATAATACTTTATTTAGAGTAGCTTTGATTGTGAGTCTTATCGCGATTTAAATGTTACATTGGCTTGTGATACGGTAAATCATTATAATGTTTAGATTATGCAATAAGAAAATCGAATATTAATACAGTGAATTAATACACTTTGAATGTGTGTTGACATGTTATGTATGGTAGAAGTTGAATACAATTACGAGGGTCGTCCAATAAGTAAGTTTCATTTTATAAAAAACATTACACACAATTGTTCATGTCGAATTAATTTTATTTATATTGTACACTCCTTCTGTGACTTTTCTACATAGTCGAACATGTTTCTCCAAGCATTTTTGGGGGCGTGACACAAGTTTTTCCAAGCCAGCGTTGTACCAGGTCGGATGCTGTGCTCGCAGCCAGCTGTTCACTTCTGATTGATCTTCGTCACGGTGTTAAAGTGCTTACCTCCATGATCTTTGAGTCAGGGGAACATGTGAAAGTCACGAGGGAAAAGATCTGGTGAATATGGACTATGCGAGAAAACTTCCCAGTTGAATCTTTTGAGTTTCGCCTGGGTCAAGATTATTCAACTTGGAAGTTTTCTCGTATCCTCCGTATTCACTGGAGATTGCCCCAAGTGGTTTTCACATGTTCCTCCAACTCAAAGGTAAGCACTTTTAACACCGATGATGAAGTCAAATCAGTGAACAGCTGGTTGCGAGCACAGGACCCGACCTGGTACAACACTGTCTTGGAAAAACTTGTGTCACGTCCCCAAAAATGCTTGGAGAAACATGTCGACTATGTAGAAAAGTCACAAAAGGATTGTACAATATAAATAAAATTAATTCGACATGATCAATTGTGTATAAATGCTTTTTATAAACTACGGAAACTTACTTATTGGACGCCCCTCGTACATTCTTCTGTAGTAAATTGTTGACATAATGTTGAGGTAAGTTATCTTCTTTTTTATCTGTTTAACCTCCTCTTATATAGGACTTACACCCCCCAGGACTTACAGGCGGGTGCCTGGGGTCAGAGGCCCTTCGAGGAGCAGACACTCATGGATCAGACAGAATATCCAGAATGGGTGATCAGCCCGATGCCTGGTATGGAATGAAGGAAATGATGGCGAAATGGATGAAAGGAAAGGTGTTGATGGAGCAGTTGGTGGAATGAATGGCGTGGGAAACCGGAGAACCCGGAGAAAACCCGCCCAGACGCCGCTTTGTCCACCACAAATCCCACATGCGGGCCGCCTCGGTGAGAGGCGAGCGGTCTAACCACTCGGCCACGGCGCCGCCCGAGTAAGTTATCTTGGTTAGGAAATGTAATGATTCACTTTTATAATTGTTCCAGTATAGATATTTTTTCTATAAATTGTACTATATTTCTTACACTAATTGCACCTTTGAGGACTCTTGAAAGTACTGTTGGGATCTTGTACATCTTCCTGCAGTTATATTTTGGGTATTCAATGATGATGTGGCTGAGGTTAGGTCGGTATTACAGCTATCGCAGGTTTTTTGGAGAGCAGGAAACAATGTGTGTCCAATTCTCAATCTGGCTAGGGTAACTCAGTTAAGTTTGTTTATTAAAGAAGATAGGATTACTTTCTTACTATCCTTTCATTAACGCTTATCAGATTTTTTTTTTTTTGTTTTTTGGTCATATCGGTGGACTTTTGACTTTGGAACAAATGGCTATCGATAATGGTGTTAACTTGTATACAGTTGTCACTGGGTTTCCGGTTTTTCTTTGCGTTTTATTCATTAGATCAGGCACAGATTCACACACTCATTCACGCCGCCAGACTATGTCGAGAATAGGGAACAATTTTAGCTACGGAAAAGTTCCTACCCCCCCCCCCCCTCAGCCGGGAATCGAAACTGGGAACCCACGTACAGCAGGTAAGTGCTCTACCGCCTGAGCTGCCGGGCCAGCAACATTTCTTTATTTTCTCCATTACTAACCTGTAGTAAGCAGAAGAATTATTGCACTTCACCCTATACCGGAGATATCCAAGCAATTTAGAAAAACGTCTGCGTGTTAGTGTTGCGCAAATATATAAGGAATTTATAGGAAATTCGTTAGAGCCATTTTTGAGTCAATAAAAAAAACTTTTTTCCCTGTAAAATAAAGGTTTGGATGGAGAATTTTCTTGAAAAACTTCGTGTCACATTCTTAAATATCAAGGTTGACAATACAGTTAGGTTTATACAGCGGAGGGGCACACCTCGCCACTTAGGCCTACAGAGATCTATTGCAACTCCCAGGTTGAAGGGATGAAGTGAGGGAATCACAGGAGGCTACAGGTCGCAGACAGACAGGGAACAAAGACGCGCGGAAGTCGCTAACAGTTTCGGGGCACGAAAACGCGTCCCACTACAGGAGAGGACGATGAACGACCCGTCGGACAAACAGCCCTCTAGTGTCTAAGGCGAAGTACTCTTTCCTTTGAACAAGCATCCGCGCCATGTGTCTGGCACCGCCATACGCCTCGAAACCTAGAAGCACTCTGGAAACATGAGAAGGAAACGGAATGAAGGGGAAATAATAGAAAGCAAATCGTGGTAGAGGAGAAAACACCCCAGCATTCGCCGACCCGGGGAAACCACGAAAAACTCAAGGTCAGAGTGGGCGGTCGACGGGAATCGAACCCGGAACCTTACACAGTACTGCGGAGGTAAGGTTTGTATTAAACGGACTTTTCGTTTTTGAATAGTGCTATTCAGATACACACGCACGCACACGACTTTTACTTTCTCTACCAACATAGTAATACAGAAAGTATTGCATTCCACCCAAAAACTCGATACCGAAATTTCACCGAAATATATATTTTAAGGCCCCCTGAATAAATTTTTTTTAGAAAAAGTTCCGTGTGTGTTTGTGTGTGTGTGTGTGTGTGTGTGTGTGTGTGAACAGTATAACTCAAAAACGAAAAGTCGGATAAATACTAAACTTGGTATTTAAGTTCAGTATATTCCAAAGAAGATTTTCAAGAAAATTCCCCGAACTACTCTTTGCATGGAACATTTTACGAAAATTTTGATTTTCTAAAACATGGCTCTAATGATTTTGGATTTTCTAAAGCATGGCTCTACTGATTTTGAATTGTAGTACTATATATTAAAAATATTTACACGACAAATCTTGAATTTTCTGGGAATAACCTGTAAAGTTCTCTTCATTTCGAAGTTATTTTGCATAATTTTGTTGAACTGATAAACATTAGGCGATAGACGAAAACATACTACGCAAAAAAAAAATGGATCTCTTTAAAACACGCAATTTATTTCAAATAAGTGTTTTTGTGGCATAAGCCATTTCCGAGATATCCGTTATTGAAGGTTCGATTTGTTCATTACTTGGTCATTCTTTTAAAGTCCTGTCAACATTCAGTTGTTTCTCGCGATGTCATGGAAACAGTATGGAATTTTAAGGCCAGCATATAGCGTCCTGTTGTTAAACATTTGACTATCGCTGTTCTCTTTGTATCTATAAAGAAATGTATAATTTAACTGGTTCTGTAAATGTTTGTCTCAATTAATATGAAGTAGACAGAAAAATAAGCTTTAGTAAGAATAGTTTGTATACCCACTTCTAAGCAACAGAGGGTAAAGAAAGTCATGTGAAGTTAATTCGTAACATGGGATGTTTTTGAAAGTGCTTTCTTTTTTTACTTTCCCTGCTTACTTTCTCTACTTCGTAGAGTTGAAAAAAAAGTTTTTGAAAGCGACTGTATACAGGATGCAGTTAAAACGCCTACCTGGGCAGCATCAGTCAGTCCCAGACAGATATCGCGCACTTGGCAGCGGTGGAAAGCTGGCGCCTGGCCATTCCCAGTTCGACTCCCGTCTTCAGAGAACGTGAATCACGTCTGGGCCAAGGCTGAACGCGGCGCTCGTGCGTCATTCCACAAATACTTCCTGCAGCTACAAAGTTTAGCCAAGTTGTAACACTTTCTCGTCTCAGTCTTCTTGATAAATGCATACTTGGGTGAATCACTTTCTCAACCAGAGCAGGCTGCAGTTCCCTCTCGCCAGCCTTTCAAGGAAATTGCAACGGCTGAATCAGATAGACACATCTTATGGGCACAACTTCTGATGATTGTCATAACAATTCCTGCCTTCTCTCTTCAAGGGTACATTCCACAAAAACGATAAAGCATGAGTCTAAATGCGGTCTCATGACCTTTACTCACTCTTCTATAAACTCAAAAACGAGGTGTGGGATAATTACAAACATTTGTATTTAAGTTTAGTACCTCGGAGATAGGGAAAGCACGAACCCGCACGAACCGTCCGTGGTAGAATGCACCACTCGAGCATTCGGTGTCAACCAGGGAAAACCACGCAAAACCCATGGTCAGAGTGGGCGGCCACGAGGAACCGAACCCGGTACATACCGAATGTGTGGCTCACACGTTACCGTAGAGCCATTTCGCTCCGTAATCTTCCCTTAAAGAGAAACTTTAAAGCAAATTCCTTTTCGACATTCCTTTCCAATTTTACACGCATTCAGAGGCCAGAGTAAAGACGGCGCTTGAAACAAATAAAAATAAGGCAAAGCATTTTCTTCTAGAAGGAAGTTAATGGCATGGGTCCACGTTCTGGAGTTCAGAAAAACTAATTTACGAGTCACGCCATTATAGAAAGGTTGCGGTGTGTCCGTCGCATTGAAATATTTCCAGGCGACCAAGTCCGCATGCCTCAAGAGGGAGCGCTATTGCCCTCGATTGCGGCGCATAAGGGCACTTGAGTTTCGTTGGGCACTGCGAATACCCACTCATGGTCGTCAGTGCTCGGGAAAGTTTACCTACTTACTACATGGACCTGCTACTATTTCTACTACACGCCCCAAGCAACTCACCGTACACTTGCTTTAGAATGTGTGAGACTTTGCTTAAGTAATTGAAACCGTCAATCGAGTCATGCTATTTCCTATCCATTCATTTTAGGGGAGATAAACCGACTACACGTAGTTTTTTTTCCTGTTTATTTTACGTCGCTTTAACTACGTGGTCATGTCGCGACGTATCTATTAAGAGATATCGTTGCACTGTGTGTGGGGCATAGTTAGCCTTGTGGATCTCATCTCATCTCGTCACCTGTCCACTGTACTTCTGCTTGTATACGTGACTAGCATATGGTAGCTTCGTCACGTGTTTACAGAGACCTTAGTGCTAGGCAACTGTACCTCTGCTTGTATACGTGACGAGCAGATGGCAGCTTCGTCACTTGTCCACAGAGACCTTAGTGCTAGACAACTGTGCCTCTGCTTGTATACGTGACGGGCGGATGGCAGCTTGACACGTGTCTACAGAGACCTTAGTGCGAGGCAACTGTACCTCTGCTTGTGTACGTGACGGGCGGATAATAGCTTCGTCAGGTGTCCAGAGAGACTGTAGTGCTAGTCAACTGTACCTCTGCTTATATACGTGATGGGCAGATGGCAGCTTGACACGTGTCTACAGAGACCTTAGTGCGAGGCAAATGTACCTCTGCTAGTATACGTGACGAGCAGATGGCAGTTTGACACGTGTCTACAGAGACCTTAGTGCGAGGCAAATGTACCTCTGCTAGTATACGTGACGAGCAGATGGCAGTTTGACACGTGTCTACAGAGACCTTAGTGCGAGGCAAATGTACCTCTGCTAGTATACGTGACGAGCAGATGGCAGCTTGACACGTGTCTACAGAGACCTTAGTGCGAGGCAAATGTACCTCTGCTAGTATACGTGACGAGCAGATGGCAGTTTGACACGTGTCTACAGAGACCTTAGTGCGAGGCAAATGTACCTCTGCTAGTATACGTGACGAGCAGATGGCAGCTTGACACGTGTCTACAGAGACCTTAGTGCGAGGCAAATGTACCTCTGCTACTATACGTGACGAGCAGATGGCAGTTTGACACGTGTCTACAGAGACCTTAGTGCGAGGCAAATGTACCTCTGCTTGTATACGTGACGAGCAGATGGCAGTTTGACACGTGTCCACAGAGACCTTAGTGCGAGGTAAATGTACGTCTGGTTCTATATGTGCCGGGCAGATGACAGGATTTCGTTCAATCTACATGCTTCCATTATCTTTAGATAGATGGCAGAGCATTCTACATTACTATCTATTTTTATTATTCTATTCTTTTAGAATTCAGGTTGAACCTTTGGTCGTGGTATTAAATATCGGGTATGTACCGTGGTGACTGAGGGAAACTACGAGGGAAAAATACAGGTCGGTCGCCCCCCCCCGAATGCGGACCACAGACGTTACCGCCTGAGCCATCCCGCTTGGATGTTACAACCCATTTTCTTCCCCGTTTTTTCTACTTATCGCCCAAAACCGATGGATTTCACCGGAAAGACAGCTTTTGAGGCTGCGTGAATCCATTTTTTTAAAGATAATTATCTATCTGTGAACAGCATAACCCAAGAACGAAAAGTCGGATAAACATCAAACTTGGTCTTTAAACTCAGTATCCTCCAACGATATTGTTATATACCGGGGTGAGGCCAAAAGGTTTTGCAGCTAGATATTAAATTTAGTTACCCCGGGATACACATTGGGGGACGTAGCTGCAGTGGCAACGAGAGGACCAGGAACTTAGTTGCACATTCCAAAGCAGTCGTGGGATATTCATAACAAAATGCACATAATTTCTCATTAACGGTGGCTTATTATAAATTTACTTTGGTGGCACTACATCATTCACAGAAGATTACAGAACAGACATTGGAGGGAGAGGTTCCACACACACGAACCACGTACTCTTACATACACAACCACTCGCCCTGAAGAGACACACAAGACTGACGCCACTAGAACAAAGAAGCCAGTCCCTCTACTTGTCTTTACCCCCTTTCCTCTCTCCACCCCTGACTAGGAGGTGGGGAGAGAAATGCCGCGTCGGACGAAATTCAAACTCCCAAACGAAATAATTATCCCATCAATGTCATGCTACAAAGCAATAATGTGTCCGACGCGACATGCACACACATACACGCTACCATACGACACGCAGATTTTCAAGAAAATCCCTCCAACCCCAAAGTATCGTTTACATGGTACATTTTTCCAATTTTTTTATTTTCTAAAAAATGGCTATAACCGTTTTGATTAAAATACGATATATTAAAGGTATTCACATGACAATTAAAATGTCTATCTTGAATTTTCTGGGAACAGCTTATGAAGGCCTGTTTATTGGGAAGGAATTTTGTATAATCTTATATAATTGGTAAACGTTAAGCGATAGACGAAAACATACTACACAAGAATTATAGATCAAAACACAGTTTATTTTAAATAGGTTTTTTGTGGTGTATGCGTTTGAGTTATCCGTTATTAAAGGTTCGAATTGTTCATTCCTTGGTTATTCTCCTAAAGTCTTCCCAACATTAAGTTTCTCGCGATGTCATGGAAACAGTAGGTGTGGAATTTTAAGGCAGAATATTGTTATATACCGTGGTGAAGCCGAAAGGTTTTGCAGTTAGATATTAAATTTAATTACCCCGCCATAAACATTGGGGGACGTAGACTCAGCGGCGAGAGGACCAGCAAATTCAACTGTATATTCTAAAGCAGACATGGGATATTCATAACAAAATACACATAATTTTACGTTACTTGTGGTTTATTATATATTTACCTTGGTGGCTCTACATCATTCACAAAAGATTACAGAACAGGCGTTGGAGGGAGCTGTCCCACGCTCACACGAAAACACGCATGCTACATACACAACCACTCGCCCTGAAGTGACACACACACACACACACACGACTGACTGGCTACTACTGACGCTACCAAACAAAGAAGCTAGTCCCTCTACTTGTCCTCACCCGCTTTTCTCTCTCCACCCCTGACTAGGATATGGGGAGAGATGCCGCGTCGGACGAAATTAAAACTCCCAAACGAAATAATTATGCCCAACAATGTCATGCTACAAATCAATCATGTGTCCGACACGACAATGCATACACATACACGCTACAATATACTCTCCAGTTCTTAAACATTTGACTATCGCTGTTCCCGTTGTATTTATAATGCATTGTGTAATGTAGCTATTTCTATAAAGGTTTATTTAGATTAAAGTGTAGTAGATAGAAAAGAAAATCTTTTTTAGTAAATATAGTTTGTATACCCACTAATAAACGATAGAGGGTAGAGAAAGTCGTGTAATTATCACATAAGATTTTATTTTAAATATATTTTTAAAACTTCTAATGTATCTGCTATTTTATGTTGTGAATTCTGTAGCAGTGTGTAGGAGTTATCCAGGGGGGGGTAACTCCTACACACTGTGGAGTATATTGGTAAGTTCAGCCCATGTTTTAGGGGAAGTTCTGCTCTACAAATTGGTACTACTGTTAAGTATAGCAGTTTGTGTGTGTTCAAGCCATTGGTTCCTTTGTAAATATTGTTTTATTCATTTTTGCTTTGAGCAGCTTTTTCTGTGAATTAAACTTTTCAACATAAATGATCCGTTTTCTCAGAAACTATTGAACAAGTATATTAAATTTTAGGATGATAAAAACACTTCTAAATGTTGTGGATTTACTTTGGTGTTAATGAGATGTTTGGTTATAAAAAATATAATTGTTGATACATTTTAATCAAAATATTGCATAACTAAGAAAATAATCCTATCTCCCTTAATAGACAAACTAACTGGATAAAAGTAGATCGGTGAACTTAAAAGGCGTGCGTCTATATCCAGCATTACTTCAGTTTGATAACTCAAAAACTTTCTGAGATAATGAATAATTAATTTGTGGTGGATTAGGACTTTTAATCTCGTGTTAAACTTGGGTGAATTACTGTTATGGTGTATTTAGATATTTATCAAGTTCGTGCGAAATATTTACACGGGGCAACTAGTTAATATTTGTAACCACATTTAATAAATTTAAAGCTACTAATTTTGCTAAAACCTTATGCTCGCTTAAACACCATCTGAGGGCTTTAACTCCACTTCCTTGTGACTGTCTTTTGTTTTTAACTTTCCTTTTTTGGGGTAGTGTTTAGCGTCCTTTGTTATTACATACGGCACCACCGCCGGCAAATGATTAATGAAATGAAATTTGCGAAGGAAAGGAGCCCTAAGTTTAGGGTGCCTCCCCGACATTTGCCAATTATTATAAGGATGCAGGAAAACCTGGAACAAACCTGTCACGGAGGACCGTCCTGGCGGGATTTGAACTGCTGATCTCCCTCTTACGAGCCCGTGCTTGAACAAGCTTGGACACCAGTATCGGTTTTAAGCTGTAATGCATAGCCATTCCTTTTGGTAACAAAGATGTCAGCGTTTTTTAATATTTTAATTTTTTATTTTCGTATTGTACTAGGCTTTAACAATAAAAAACCAAGTATTTGTAGGCATTTTATGTCAGAAATTCAATATTATTACAATGCTTTCTGGAGGAAACGAAAAATCCATGCAACTGCAGTCAATTGTAACCCCGTCATCATTCATTCGTGGCATCACACCCGTTATTTACATGGGCCCTCCCCATCCGTCACCACAGGCACATAGGATTGCAGTGACCGGCCCCAGAGGTATAACTTGGAGGGGTTTTGGGGGTTGGAACCCCTACTAAAAATGTAAAAAAATTAATAGCAAGAAAAGCTTTCTTAAAATAGTAGCATATTTCTAGATTAGCGGGAATGAGATAGCATCACCGGTAGCGCTATATTTACGCCACGTGTCTTGGACAGTATCGCCAAAGGTAACAGCAACAGAAACTGTACTTTAGATGGCGCTGGTACAACCATGTTAAGACATCAGGGCCACGTTTTCGTTCCGGTGCTAAATTTGAGCGTTTCCAAGTGAGTGCAATGTCACCAGTTTAGAACGTAACTAGAAACACTGTATTATAGTGAAACAAAATGGCCTGCAACGTTAATAAATAATACAGTGCTTTTCCTTCACACTGTGCCACATAAATGGAACCGTGATTCGTTAGGGAAGAACATTAAGTCTTATCATGTCGCAAATTTACCCTCCTCTGATGATCACGTGAAAAATTAGATGTATGTAACAAACCCCCATACACTGTAAGAACTAAAAGAAAACATCAGGGCGAAAAATTCACTCGATTTCGAATACTGAACTCTCTATTGTGGATGATAATTTCCTGAAAATATGCGGATTAAGAAGGACATTTCCAACATGTTTGTTGTTGTTATTGTTATTTTTATTATTATTATTATTATTGGAATTGTAAATGTGAGAACGTGAGGAGTTTGCGAGGATACGAGGACAGTCCCAGAAGTACCCGAACTGGCGTATATATAGCGTTGTTGTTTCAAACAAATGACTATGGTAGAAAGTACCACCCTTATAAAGCTCAAGTTTGAGATTTGACGATGCTACATTGTTTAGTAATTGTTTGGCAGCCATTAATAGTGAGCTCTCTCAGCAAACTTGTAAACATGGATAAAACTGGTCATCGTTTTGTGCTACAATACTTTCATTTGGAAGGTATTAGTCAACTAATATTAAAACTGAACTAGATTCTACTCTGGGGGAGTCTGTTTCTTCGTTTACAACAGTAAAATATTGGGTGACAGAGTTTAAGGGGGGCCGCACGAGCTGCCTAGGAGAACATCGCAGTGGTCGACCAAATGAGGTGACCACGCCAGAAATAGTGAAGAAAATCCACAAAATGGTATTGGATGACCGTTGACTGAAAGTGCGCGAGCCCTCAGACTTCATAGGCATTTCAAAAAGTGCTGTACATCACACACTAACTGAAATTTAGACATGAGAAAGCTGCGCACAAGATGGGTGCCGCGATTACTCACAATGGAACAAAAGCAGCGTCGTGAGGATGTTTGAGTCGAGTGTTTGGCGATGTTTCGCTGCAATAAAGCCGAGTTTTTGCGTCGATTCTTAACCATGGATGAAACATGGGTCCATCACTTCACATCTAAGACGAAGGAACAGTCAAAACAGTGGATTGAAAGGGGAGAATCGGCTCCAAAGAAGGCGAAGACTGTTTCATCTGCAGGCAAGGTCATGGCGTCAGTTTTTTTGGGATGCACGTGGGATAATTTTCATTGATTATCTTCAAAAAGGATAAGTAATCAGTGTGAATATTATGCAAACTTATTGCAGCATTTGAATGACGAAATCAAGCAAAAACGGCCTCATTTAGCGAAAAAGAAAGTTCTGTTTCATCAAGACAATGCACCAGTTCACACATACATTGTCGCTATGGCCACAATCAATGAGTTAGAGTTTGAATTGCTTCCTCATGCACCCTATTTGCCAGACTTAGCCCCCACTGATTGTTTTCTGTTTCCAAAGTTGAAGAAATGGCTTGGTGGTAAAAGATTTGCCAACAATGAAGAGGTGGAGTTTGCAGAACTCGAGGGTTCTCACTATAAACAGGGTATCGAAGCTATTGAACATCGCTGGGAAAAGTATATCGAGCTGAAGGGAGACTATGTAGAGAAATAAATATGTTTTTTTTCCCAAAATTGTTGTGTTTTCTTTGTTAGGTCGGATACTTCTGGGACAGCCCTAGTATTATAACCGTTTCGGCGGGAGCAGTTCGAGCTGCAGCGGCCACGGTGTGAAGGAGAAGTCCTGTACCTCACAGTGGTCATTAATTCAAATGACCACAAATTTGCCGTTCAGAAGACGCAATTATTGGTCCTATCCTAATTTTAATTCCATTTGCTGCATCTTAGTCTGTGAATATAAAATTGATTTGTTTAAATATTTCAACTTGGTATTAATTCATATTTATCATGTGAATTGATAGAAATTATTTAAAAAATGGATCTATATACATAATATTTTTCTGGCTACGCTGCTGCCTTGGCCAGACCGTTTCACCTTTGCATTAATGATCACAGGTTCTTCTCTTCGCTTCAATTAAGGTGCTGACAGGGATGTAAAAGTTGGTTTAGAGAAGAGTGGCACTTGTAGCCAAGTAAATTCATGGATTAGAGGGTTGGTTAATTATGCAAATGCGTGAGATATATTGTTTGGAGCAAGTGTTCCACAAGAGAGGAAGGGAAGGCGATGTGTGTGGGCAAATGACGTACACCGCCAGTTCGTTCAACTTGCCATGCAGTAGCAAGCAGACTTGGCTGGGACAGACACTGCAACTGCAGCAGGTTTTATATAACCACAAGCTAGCTCACTTGTCGGGCTTCATCCAGCCACCGTATTTTTGCAACACGTGGCCATGCTCTCCTTTCCCATGGACCTAAAGTACACTACGTACATAGTAAGTAGAGTACCCAAAAATTTCTATACCGATATTTCACCGACAATACATGTTTTGAGGCCTTCTGAATAATAATAAAAAAACATTGTAAGCAAAAGGCCAGTGTGTGTTCCTATGAACAGCATAAAGTTGGATTAACAGTAAACTTCGTATTTAAGTTCAGTATTTCCGGAAGAGGCCACACAAAGATTTTCAAGAAAATCTCCCCACCCCGAACTACCCTTAACATGGAAGCTTTTTCGAAATGTTTGGTTTTCTGAAAAACGTCCCTAATGGTTTTGAATAAAATGTATACATTAAAGGTATTTACATGATAAACAAAATGTATATTATGAAGTTTCTGAGAATCGCTTTTGAAGTCCTCTTTATTCTGAAGGAATTTTGCAAAATCTTCTATAACTGGTAAACGTTAAGCAATAGACGAAAACGTACTACACAAAAACTATAGAGTTCTTTAAAATACACAATTTATTTTCATTAAGTTTTTTTGTGGCATAAGCCATTTCTGAGATATCCGTTATTAAAAGTTCGAATTGTTCATTGCTTGATCATTTTTAAGTC
The DNA here is from genome assembly GCA_030765065.1 of Deroplatys truncata. Lineage (NCBI taxonomy): Eukaryota > Metazoa > Arthropoda > Insecta > Mantodea > Mantidae > Deroplatys > Deroplatys truncata. Next base: position 139,259,429 of record CM060979.1, on the reverse strand, counting down.
CTGTCAATGCGTTTCTTGCGACTGCATGGAAACAGTATATAATTTTAAAAGCCAGCATATAGCATATAGCGTTACCTTCTTAAAAAATTAGATCTCGGTGTTACCTTTCTGTCTATAATGAAATATATAAATGTAGCTATTTCCAGGAAGTTTTATCTCGATTAAAGTTAAGTAGGTAGAAGAATAAGCTTTCATAATAACAGTTACAGATATAGGGTAGAAAAAGTGATGTGAATGTAGCAAGGTATTTTCACAAAAAGATCCGTCTCTCTCTCTCTCTCTCTCTCTCTCTCTCTCTCTCTCTGGGTGTTTCTAACAGCGTAGCTGAAAAACAAAGAAGTCGGATAAATACTGTGTTCCTCTGACGAGAATGTGGCAGTAAGGAATGTGTTGACATCAACAATTCTAGCGCTGTCTGAGAAAGATTACGGCTCTACTTCCAACATATCGACAGGGCACAAGGCCCTCTTAGAAAACATACGCTTGTGCTAGCAATGCTAAATACAAGTGAAGATTTATAAGGCGAACGAATGAACACACATTACTTTGTACTTCCTTTCTTACTGGGCATTGTAAATAACTTTATAATTCACTAGAAAAGACACACTGCTCCAAGAGAAACACGCTGGGACACTAACGTTGCTTGATGTTCTTAATGTAGATAGTAGATCTACTTATGACGACATTGTGAGCTGTCACGTGGTACTGTGCCCCTCTTGCTCCTCCGGAGAGCATAACACCCCGCAAACGTTTTCTCGTCAGAGGCCTACAGTACCAAAATTGGTAACCTGGATATTCTTACATTTCCCTGCATTTGTAATCTAAATTGCACTTGTTATGTTAAAAAGGATTTAGATAACTACTTCAGGTGTAAATATTGTAAAACACAAGAGACTTATAAGCTAGTCATTTAATATGTTTATCTGTTAACATAAAAAATCTTACAATGAAAGTTGTGAAAGGCGTATACGAATAATTCTATCAGCAAATCCTCTTTATAATTCACGAGATTAATTTGAATGTCCAGTAGCTAATTTATTTATTTCGACGGTTGCTATACATTATACAAAGGGAACAGCGATAGTCAAATGTTTAAAAACTGGACCCTATATACAGACCGTAAAAATTCCATACTTGCTCTTTCCATGACATCGCAGAAACAGCTGAAAATCGACAGGACTTGAAAGAAAGCCAAAGTATTGAACAAATCTAACCATTATAACGGATACCTGGGAAATGGCTTGTTCCACAAAGAAAGTTATTTGAAATAAATTGTGTGTTTTAAAAAGATTACAGCTTTTGTGTAGTACGTTTTCGTCTATCGCTTATTGTTAAAACAGTTATAGAAGATTTTGCAAAATTCCTTCCGAATGAAGAGGACTTCACAGGCTATTCCCAGAAAATTCAGGATATACATTTTGTTTGTCATCTAAATATCTTTAATATATAGGGTGAATCACCTAAAACTTGCACCGCAAATATTTCGAAAATGGAAAGTGCTATTGATGTGCAGTTTTCACAGCATTGATTGGTAGTCAGGGCCTCGTACATTTAGCCTATAAACAAATTTTAATAACACTGAGAAAGTTAATTTCTTGAGCAAACATACACTTTTTTAAATGTATTGTTTTGGCTGCCGTTGCAGTAGATCCGCAAATTAGTTCCCGCACAATCACACGTGGAAGTGGCATAAGTCAGGCAAGTGTACTGCGCCTTCTCCATCCCTATCACATCTCTCTCCATCAAGAGCTGCATGGAAACGATTTTGAGAATCGTGTTAACTTTTGTACATAGGCATTAAGACATGATACTCCAGATTCATCATGTATCTTGTTTAGTGATGAGGCAACATTTACTAATCATGGACAGGTAAACCGCAGAAACATGCACTATTGGTCTGTTGACAATCCCCGTTGGCTTCGTCAGGTGAACGTCAGCGTCTATGGAGTTTAAACGTGTAGTGTGGGATAGTGAACCATCAGCTCATAGGCCCTTTGTTCATAGAAGGAACTATGACTCGCACAAGTATCGCGGCCTCCTGACAGACCATCTGCCACAGATGCTAGAAGACGTTCCTTTGCAGACTAGGAGGAACCTATGGTTCCAACATGATGACTGTCCAGCCCATAGTGCACGAAGTACTACAGCTTGTCTTAACGGATTGTTTCCTAATCGTTGGATTGGACGAAGAGGACCTGTACCTTTGCCGGTCAGTTCACCGGATCTGACCCCTTTAGACTCTTTTCTGTGGGGAAGGCTGAAAGACACTGTCTACAAGGATGTACCAACTGCACCAGATGATATGAAACGACGTATTACTGCTGCCTGCTCTGAAATTTCCGCTGAAATGCTAGAACGTATGCAGCAGTCTTTCCAAAGCGGACTGGAAGCGTGTATTGAAGCTGCCGGTGGTCACTTTGAAAACAACCTTTGAAGGGCCACGTTGTCTTTACTTATAAGAATCCACAGAAGTATTGTATTTCCCTTTTGTTTTTCTTTAGTTTGTGCTACCACAGGTTGTACAAGTGTCGGCGCGTAAAAGCTTCAAAATAAGATTTCTCGTAAACCACTTGCACTAGAATCTTGCAACAAACGCCACTGACATTCTAATTTACCCTATCTTTATTCTGTTGATGAAACTAGGCATTGTTCCATTTAAAAATTGTATGTTTGCTCAAAAAATACACTTTCTCAGTATTATTAAAATCTGTTTGTAGGCTAAATGTACGAGCCCCTGACTACCTATCAATGCTGTGAAAACTGCACATCAATAGCACTTTCCATTTCCGAAATATTTGCGGTGCAAGTTTTAGGTGTTTCACCCTGTATAGTATTTTAATCAAAATCCTTAAGAGCCATTTTTCAGAAATCAAAAGTTTCGAAAAAAAATTATCCATTTTTGCTAGTTTAGGGTGGGAGATTTTCTTGAAAACCTTCGCGTCGCATCTTTTGTTGTAAAGAGCTTAAATACCAAGTTTGGTATTTATTTTGTATTTTAGTTTTGCTGTTAGCACGTGCACACATACATACACATACACGGACTTTTTCTAAAAATGTCTTTTTATTGCCGTGTAAAGTCGGTATAGAATTTTTGGGTGGAATGCCTCACCTTCTCTACCTACTATGCAGGTAGTAGAGAAAACAAAAAGCTCTCACCTATTATTACCTCCTCTGCGTGTCTCTCATTCGCTTATTAATACTATGGAAACATAAACAAATCTCATTACCGAGGGAAGTCTTTTATCAGCCCGAGCACGTGCTGCGAGAGTCGCGCCGCCATTGATATTTACGTCACATACAAGAGATTTAATTGCCTTCCGGATTCAGCGCTTCAAGTGCTTTAAACCATTTCAAATGCTGCATCATTTAATTACTCTCCACGTTTCATTAATCTGGAGTAAGTGGTAAGAGGCGTAGATTATTAAGGTAAGATAGTTGTTTTCCAGTTCGCGAGGAGACTGGAAAAAAGTAGCTTGTTCTTGCTAATGATCTGCCACAGGTAGGTGGAGATAGTTGGTTGCATGTAATTGTGTTCTTAGTATTCCGAAGGCCTCCAACCTCATTCTCTTGGAATAGTTGCTGGAAAAAGTTGATTTTACTGAATATAAGGTATACAAATAATTGGAAAATCGCTTGATACTTCCTCTACTGGTAGCCTATAGGTAGTATTGCACTCCACACAAATAGATTCCGATGTGCTACATTCACAGGACTTTCTTAGTATACAAACTGTTGTTATGAAAGCTTATTACTCTTTCTACCACCCAACAAGTCGATACCGAGATTTCACCGGAAATACATGTTTTGAGGTGTCCTGAATCGAAATAAAGCATTTTTGTAAACATATACGTGTATATGTGTCTGTCAGTCTGTGAACAACATAACTCAAAAACGAAAAGTCGGATAAATACTAAGTTTGTTATTCAGGGTCGGTGCATTCCAAAGATGCGACACAAAGATTTTCAAAAAACCTCCCCCCCAAAAGTATCCTTTATATGAAACATTTTTCAAATTTTTTATTTTCTAAAAGTGGCTGTAACGATTTTGATTAAAATTCCACATATTAAATATATTTTACATGACAAATAAAATGAGCTTTTTGGGAATAGCCTATAAAGTCCTCTTCATTTGGAAGGAATTTTGTGTAATTTTGTTTAAGCGATAGACCAAAATACTACACAAAAATTTGGGTCTCTCTATAACATTCAGTTTATTTCAAGTAAGTTTTTTTTTGGCGTAAGCCATTTTTGTATTATAGGTCTCGCCAGGGATATTGGCATATGACCTTCAGTTAGTGTAGCTGCCGTTAGTACCGTGCTAGTCTCTAGTTCCCGAGGTCGCGGGTTTAAACCCGGCGGAGGGCGATGGATTTTTTCGGGCATAAAAATCCTTAGCACGGCTGCCTTCGGAAGGGAAGTAAAGCCGGTGGTCTCGTGTCGTAGATTTACGGCACGTAAAAGAACCTCAAGACGCTAAGAAGAGCGTCCATAAATAAAACTCAATTTCAATTTTTGACTTTCAGAGCTAGTCCAGTCAGCCAGCCCTCTGATGTTTCAATACCTCCCTTGCAAGTAGCACGTGGTTCCTTCTGTCCAGTTCCTTCCACCGTATACAACACCTCTCTCAACTTGCACCATTCTTCGAATTGCAGCCCCGTATGTGTCATACATCTATCTATACGGTATATGACTCGCATCGTAGCTTTCCATTAAACTTTACACATGCCAAAATCCGTGGCGCGACCTGTACATATAGTAAGATTCCGTGATTTATAACACAATGAAACATATTTTACTGTGCATGGTTAGACAACGAGAGTGCTTACTAAGCAGTATGCGGTTCTGAGTATTTGCTACTTGGTGATCAAGTGCAACTATGTAAATCGCTCTTTATTCACTTTTTGTGTAATACCTACGAACACCTTAACATTACCGCTTCTCTTACTGACCCTATGGATCATTCACAATGTAATAGTTTAGTTTTATAAAAATCCGAAGACGCTTAAAATAAGTAAAAACTGTACGTAGATTTTTGTGGATATTATAAAAATAATAAATATATGTTGTAATGAAATGTGAACTTTTATCTACAAAATGAGATTTGGAACAATATTCTGAAATAAAGGTTTGTGCCTTAAAATGCGACAAAATGAGTTAATGCGATACATTTATCTAATATGACAACCTTGGGTTTTAGATCCTAATATTTGATAAATGTGCTTTCCTTAGTACCCTTATTAATAGGAAAAATTATAAGGGAAACAAAAAATGCGAGGTTTTTAGCCGTTCGATTTGACATGCGAGTGTTCCATAAAGAGCTCTGATTGCTCACTACCAATGAACCAAGAGGCAACGGTAACGTAGGAAGTATTGATGATGAACGTTATGTCCCAGTTAAAGACACGTCCACTGCAAATAGAGCACGGGAGGAGACAGTAGGTTCTAGGAATTGCTTGCACAACGTCTTCTTTAGCGAAACAGGTTTTTGAAGCGTATACATCTCTTAATTAACTTGATACTAATTGGTCTGGTCGAGTTGACTGCCGTTTATCACGACCGGAAACTGCCCTACCGGAAACACCGTCTGCGGTTTGCTAAGAATGATGCACTTCCACAGGTAGGGGAACTTCTAAGCCGATCCAATGCCACCGTACCTAGCATCCGGGACGGCATGAAGAAGTAGGGTTGCCATGTCTGTGTATTGCCGAAGGATACCAGAATACAACTTAGAAACATTTCCACCAAGTCACTAGGATTTGGTGATATTTGAGTCGTTACCTTGCATGTTCAGAGGTGGTCAAATTATTAGACTAAAGCTCTGAAAAACCTATTTATTTACTTTACATTACTACATGATCTCTGAAATGTATATATGTGACAGAAACTTGAGTCAATATTTTGTATACATTCCTTTGTTGCAAATTAACGTTAACGTAATGTGGACTTTCTTGATTTTCTTCTTCACAATGAACCGCACATTCTCGATCGGGTTCAGATCAGGACTATTTCCTGGCCATTGATGCAAAATCATATATTCACCAATGGCTCAAAGACAGACATGTGGATATGCACTTGTTACAAATACAAATCAAACTGTTTCTTCCCGTTTACCAGATATGTATTCCAATTTTTCTTGTGAATTAATGGCAATTCATAAGGCAATAACACTAATTCGTTCAACAGATAGTAATCATTTCATATTTACTGATTCCAAAAGTGCTCTCCAAGCTCTTCAAGATCGATCCCCTTCTCAACCACTGGTACGTGACATTCAGCATACTCTTCAATCTATTTTAACAGAAGATCGTACTGTAACTCTTGTCTGGATCCAATCACACATCGGCATTAGAGGAAATGAGCATGCTGACTTAGCAGCCAAAGAAACCACTCGCTTTTCATTAGTTGACAAATCCATCAAAATTCCGTGTCAGGATGCTGCATCACACTTTAAAAGAGCGATTCACAGTCTTTGGAAGCATCAATGGACCCAGATCTCAAACAGTAAGCTGCTGCTACTAGACAGGAAAACACCGGTTCCTTCCCGTATACTGCCTTGAACCGCCAAGACCAAACAATTGCTGCTAGATTACGAATCGGACATGCAAAACTCACTCGCCTCTACCACTTCACGAAAGCGCCAGCTCTTGAAATTTGTTTCTGTACTACAAGACTCAGTGTTGAACATCTACTACGCAAATGCCAACGACATGGTAACTGTCGCAGCACTGAAAACATTTCCTCCTACCACCACACTGCAATAGATACTCAAGTGGCCTATCAAAAACTAAAGAAATTCCTGCAGAATATCGGTCTTTTTAACAACATATAAAATGCTTCAATATAATATTTAATTATTTTCTTGTTCATACTTGAATACCAAATTAATATTAATATTTATTTGACCATGTTAAAATTAACGCTGAAATTCCATTACATATTTTATGTTCTCCTTGTGAACATGTAACTGTCCAATTATGAAGTAATGTAATTAATTGATGAGTCGCATATGACCATGTAGGTAGCGCGACTTTAAATACATAAAAAAAAAAGAAAGATTGATCACCAATACCTTATCTAAGGTAAAAGTCGAGTTTGAAGAACTCGTAGGTACTGATTATGTGTCATGGTATCCTCAACAATGTACAAGCTGCCAATGACAGACATAACACTCCAGACCATCACCCATGTAGGGTGTTTCATAGTCGGTTGCACACACCGAGGATGAATCTCTTCTTCAGGTGTTCTCCGGACATACTGACTACTTTCGTCAGTGACTTCGAATATGGATTCATCACTGAAGCACACCTGGAAAGAGAAATCCATAATAATGGCAGCTCGTGGTCAACAGTATACAAATAACGTATCCTAAATAATAGCTATAGTCCATGAAGGTTATCGATAAACACTTGACGTAATTGAAAGTGGTTATTAAATTATCTTTGTGAGAAAGAGTAACAGAGTGTAACACATTAATTAGCTTTTTCCAGTCATCAGAAGACCAAGTCCCTTTGCCCAGTCTTTCTCTAGCGTGAGCTTTGTTTGTTTGTTTTTTCTGGGTCTTTGAGCCTTCAAACCGCCGTTGAACAGGGTTCTCCTGATAGTTCTTTCTGGTATTTCTATGCTTCTAGTTACTAAAGTATTCAGGCCTCTACTAGTGGCTTTTCGGTTTCTACATGCTTCAGCCATCACTTTTCGTACACTTCTAGGGCTTAACTTGCTTTTTCCACCACATTTACCGCTTCGCTGTGCCTGGTACATCTTATTGTTTTCGTCCGTTTGTTTGATTCTGTTTACAGACTTTTGTGATGTTTTAAATCTCTGTAGTATTGCATCTTGTATATACCGTCCTTCCGCTATCAATGTTCTTGTGATACCAATAATGGTGATGTCACTTTTCGTCCCATAACTTCAAATTTCTTTTAACGTTAAATGTACAGATTCTCTTGTCTTCCACTACGGGCATAGAGCTTTAAACTCTTGAATATGATATACGAGGGCTGTCCCAGAAGTACCCGACCTAACAATGAAAACACAAACTTTTAGGGAAAAAACATTTATTCCTCTACATAGTCTCCTTTCAGCTCGATACACTTTTCCCAGCGATGTTCAATAGCTTCGGTACCCTGTTTATAGTGAGAACCGTCGAGTTCTGCAAAATAGCCATCACCTGTAAACTCCACCTCTTCGTGGAATCAATTGTTCTTTCACACAAGCATGTGTTGGACAGGGTTGGAAAGGTAGAATCAGATGACTGAATTGGCATTGAATTCTACCTATCCACTTCTTCATTGTTGGCAAACCTTTTACCACCAAGCCATTTCTTCAACTTTGGAAGCAGAAAATAATCAGAGGGGGCTAAGTAATAGAAAATTAGCTGACATTTCATTCCCATTTGTGTGAATTTTTGGTGAATTATTATTAATAGCATAGAATGGGAATTTGATAAAATTGCAGTTCTAAGGGATAAGTGTGAGAATTGAGCATAAAGAATGTCGTACAATAATTTCAGTGCAGACAGAAAATTCAGTTAAATCGCATTCGAGATTTAGAAAACAAGATCGTGTATAGCAGCTAGTAATAAACACGATTCATACGAGGGCGATACTGAACATTTTTAGAATGCTATGTTTCTAAAAACAAATAAAATTTGTTTATATTTGACTGCTACTTACAAATGTTTTGCGAGTTGATTGCCGTGTAGTTTGTTCGATTTGCTCTAATAATTTGTTAATTATCATTTAAAGATTTTGTGTTCACCAAAAATGAATTTGACTAGAGAACATTTCCAGGCCATGATTTCCTAAGATTTTAAATGGTCATTAACGCCTAAACAATGCGAGGATCGCCTTACAAGTGCATTTAGCGAAGAAGCGCCATCGGGGACAACAATTTATAATCGCTACAGGGAATTCAAAACAGATGGTTTTTTTTCTTAGTGATGAATTTCTTGAAGGACGCCCAAGAACTGCTGTTACTGCCGCTGTTCGAGCAATGCTTGAAGAAGATCGACGGACATCTCATGAACTTATTTGGGCGACATTGGGCATTGGTATGAGTCAAATCCAAAACATTTTACATTAACAGTTAGACGTGAGAAAACTTTGTTGTCGATGGATTCCACTTAAACTGACTCCTGATTAAAAACAACAACACATTGAATGGTGCATTGAAAATTCTAAGAGGGCACTTCAAATTTGGTTTGAAAAACCAATCGGCTCAATTGGTCTTTCGAACAGAACCTAAGCCTACAAAAGTCCGACGAATTCGCAGTGCTGGCAAGAAGATGGTTGCTAGTTTTTTGTTTTTTTCTAAAACGCTCATATTGTAATTTAGGGTTAGAAGATAGACGTACCGTTGCTGCCGATTGGTCAAGTTCGTGAAAAACCTCCAAAAGGAAAAATAATGTCACATGACAACGCATCATCGCGTACTTCAAATCTAACAACTGAGTATCTGGATGCCCTAAAGGTCAGCACTGTGGACCCTCCACCATACAGCCCTGACCTAGCACCTTGTGATTTCTGTTTCCTAAAATTAAAGTTAAAATGCGCGGAATCACTTTTTCGTCATCAGATGAAGCAGTGGAACATTATAAAAACCTGGTTTCTAAAGTGCCTCAGGAAGAGCGGCATCGTTGCTTTAAGGACTGCTTTCATCGAATGCAAAGATGTACCTACCTATTGATGCTAAAGGGGGATGTTTTGAAAAAACAGTAAAATCATTTAAATGTTTTAAAAGTAATTCTTGTTTGATTTTCTAAAGTTTTCAGTTTCGCCATCGTATTATGACTGCAGAAGAAATAAAACCAGTAAAGATACTAAGCTGGCGACAATACGCATTTGAATACCTGCAGTTTTGCTGCAATAAGGCTCGTGCAATACTGAACTTTTAAACCTTCAAGGCAGAAGATGTATCTGTTACGTTGGCACCCTTTATATAGAGTTGCAGTAGTGCTAAGCTTGGCGCTCTCATATCTTAACCTTCTATTAGAGGAGTTTATAGTACCAATGAATTCTGCGCTAGAATTTAAGTGCGTTGCGTGCATTTACTCGACCTGGTTGTTTCAGGCGGTTAGCGCCTATAGTCGCATTCGGGAGGTCTCGGGTTCAAATCCAGTACGGTTCCGTTCAAGTGAATGTGGAACTGGATAATTCAGTGCTATGACCAAAAGCTATGAAATCAATGGCACAGCATTCAGCAGGTGGTACCTACAGGAAGGAGACTACACAACTAAGGTCATTTGTCTGGCATAAATGGACATGTATGCCGCCCTCAAGTTTAAAAACGAGCCTAAGGCCATGCTCTAGAAAAATAGACACAGCGTCAGGAATTTTTACTTTCTCTACCACGTACCTATTAGTTAGAGAAGGTATTGCATTCCACCCAAAAATTCGATACCGGGGTTCATGGGATACGTGTTTTGAGGCCCCCTGAATAAAAGAAAAAGCATTTTTAGAAGAAAAAAAAAGGCGTGTGTGTATGTGTCTGTGAACAGCGTAACTCAAAAACGAAAAGTCCGATAAACACCAAACTTGGTATTTAGGTTCAGTAAGTTCCAAAGACGCGACATGAACATTTTCAAGAAAATTCCCCCACCCCAGTCTACCTTTACATGAAATTTACATTTTTTAGACTGTTTTGATTTTCTAAGAAGTGGCTCAAACGATTTTGATTAAAATACCATATATTAAAGCTATATACATGGCGAATAAACTGTATATCTTGAATTTTCTGGGAATAGACTTTGAAGCCATCTTCATTCGGGAGGAATTTTTTATAATCTTGTATAACTGGTAAACGTTAAGCGATAACGAAAACGCATTGCACAAGAAATATGGATTTCTTTAAAAGACAATTTATTTCAAATTACTTCTTTTGTGGCATCAGCCATTTCCGAGATATCCGTTATTAATGGTTCGATTGTTCAATACGTAGCCATTCTGTTAAAGGCTCTTCGATTTTCAGTTGTTTTTCAAGAGTTTGGAATTTTAAGGCCAGCATATAGCCTCCCGTTAAACATTTGACTATCGCTGTTCCGTCTGTGTCTATAACGAAATGTGTAATGTAGCTATTTCAAGTAGAAAGAAAAATAAGCTTTCATAAGGATAATGTGTGTACCCACTAATAAGCTATAGAGGAAAATATTTAAACTGAGTTTTATTATGGAGCTCTTTAACTGCTACGGTTCTTATCGTCCCATTCTACAGGAAGAGCCAAAATACTACGAACCGGCTGCGCGGTGTTTTTCCTGTCCGTGTCCTCGGCGCTCGTTGCTGTCTACCGCTGTCATAGAAAGGCGCAGATGAAACTACTTAACATTTTTAAAACTACTTTTAAAGGTTTTACTTAACAACTTTATGAAAGTCTGTTTGAGGACAGAATTATTAGTAGAGATTTGTGGACCCCTCGGCCCCCCAAGCTAACCCCCTGCGATTTCTATCTCTGGGGTAACTTCAAACAAAGTGTACAAGATGTCACAAAATATCCGCCAGGAAATTGCCAGCATTTCTCATCGTGATCTACGGCGAGTGATGGATAGTTTCCTAAAGAGGTGCCAAAAATGTATGGACAACGACGGTGGCCAGTTTCAGCATCTCCTTTCATAAAGTTGGCATGTAAATCCTTTAAGAATAGTTTTAAAACTGTTGTTGGTTTCACCCGCGCCTTTCCATGACGGCAACGAGCGCCGAGGACGCGGACAGGAGAAACACCGCGCAGCCGGTTCGTAGTTTTTTGGCTCTGTGCATATTGGTCGTGAAAGACCGGTAATTTTGCTTTATCTGGCTTGAGGTTCTTTTACGTGTCGTAAATTTACGACATAGGACCACCAGCGCTACTTCCCTTCCGAAGGAAGCCATGCTAGGCATTTTTACGCATGAAAAAATCCATTGCTCTCTGCCGGGTTTGACCTCAGGAACCAGCATGGTACTCGCAGACCACGAAGGACGACAAAGGGTAGAGAAACTCATGTGATAGTGCATCATATTTTTTATTTATATATGTGTACAAAGAATTTATTAGAAGGATATATTTACAGTTTTAACATAAAATATATGATAAATTTAGCAGAAAACCGAAGTGTAGTTATGGCACTGTGTGGAGAAATTTGTTTGACCGTTACACATTGTATTCAAATAATAATAATAATAATAATAATAATAATAATAATAATAACATTGCTACACTTCAATGCACTCAAAGGCCAACGCAGGAAAACATCTGAAAATGTTTGAATCAGAAGAATTCATGGAACGCCAAGCCCTCGACGATAAGGAAATGACGGAAATGCAATTTAAAAGCGCTAGAAGGGATATTACCGTGAAACCGGCAGCCAATCCCTCGAGATCATGAATTAGTCATTAGGTACAATGACCAGAACCGCCAACACTTGGTGCTGAAGACCGCGGTAGGTAAAATCGATCGCCTTTTGCCTTTATATTACTTCTACCTCAAAAACGTATAAGGAAACATCTGCCGCGATAATGAACGTGTTATAATGTCCACTGTTCGCAATGAAGTCAAGCGCAACAAAACTTCCCGCATTGAAAAATGTGGTTTCTTCTTTTAACTCTTCCGCCATCCCAGAAAAATAAAATATGAAAATAAATATATAGTGTGTGCAGAAAGTATTTGTCTCAAGAAAATTATGTAACTTTCTCTACCCATTCTTCTACAAATTATTATTAACAAGGCTTACAACCTAGCGAGATGGTGAGGTTTGCATTCGGGAGGTCCCGGGTTCGATTCTCGTCGACCGACAACTCTGACTTTGGGTTTTCCATGGTTTTCCCTGATCGGTAGGCGAATGCGGGCTAGTTTCTCATCTACAAAGATTTCCTTTCCATCATATCCCTTTCATTCTATTTCCTTCTCATGTTTCAGGCGCACTTCTAGATTTCGTGGTGTATGGCGGTGCCGGACAAACGGCGCGGATGCTTGCTTAAAGGAAAGAGTACTCCCATTGGACCGAGCGGGATGGCTCAGGTGGCAACGTCTGTGGGCCGCATTTGACTCCCGGTGACCGCCCACTCTGACTGTGGAGTGTTTTCGTAGTTTTCCCTTGATGGCCAAGGGATGGTGTATTCTACCACGATTTCTCCTTCATTTTCTCTCCATTTCATGTTTTAGGTGTGATTTCAGGTCCTGCGGTGACAGGTAGATGGCGTAGATGCATGAGCACTGGAAAGATTTTTCCCCGTGTACGCCAAAGCGAGCTGTCCCGCCAGTTAGGGTCGTTGCGTCGCCCTCTTGAGGATTTCTCTTTCACTGATTCGCGGGTGCTCAAACTGGAAATATTAGGGACCTCTACGCGTCTCTGTAGGCCTATCTCCTGCGGACCTCCTCTAGCTCCTTCGCCTCATCCCTGCCTCCGGGGAGGTGTAGCCAAGATGGAGGCAGTGCGCTAGGTGTCCCCCTCCGATAAACACATCCTACTCCCCGTGAACATTAGAGGGCTGCTTGGTCGATGGATCGTTCAGTTTCCTCTCTAGACAGTTCCAGCAGTGGATCTGGTCTTTGAGCATGGAATTGTTAATTGCTTCCGCGCGTCTCTGTGGCTCCACTTTCCTTTCCCCCCGCAATGGATCTATGTAGGTCTGAGGTGTCCCCCACCGTTGTGTAACCTATGCTGTTCATACACACACCTTCTTTTAAGTTTGATGGACCTGAAAACGTGCACTTCGGGGTGAAATCTCGGATGAATACAATACAACATCTACTTAGTAACAGGGGAAATAGAAACGTCTTGTGCTACGCTTGTTCTGTGTTGATTAAATACTGATGCGCTTCCCAAACTGAGATTTGAACCTCCTAGACGATCCATGTGCTTGTCTAGTGCGAAGTGAACTTGTGGGATATATTTACCAGCGACATTTCAAGGGTGACACGTTCGCACCAGACGTGTACAGACATAATTCTATTCTTGCAAACGGACGACTGGTCGGGCCGCCCGCCCGCCTGCCTGCCGCGAAATTGGGTCACTTGCTGCCGCTATAATTACCTGGAACAGACGCGGAAATAGCCCAAAACAAAGAGACAGCTGTAACAGTCTGTCTGCGTTGAAGGCATTGCTCTTCTTGCTTGCTTGCTTGCTTGTTGAAATGTTATTGTTTGCTATTGAAGGCATACCAGCTGGTCACTGTGACCTTGCTACCATCTGCCACACAGGGTGCGCCTATAAATATGGAAATTGGGTTTGAATACAGGAGTGGATGAGGTAACTAGGGAGCGGATTCTTAGGTTTTTCAATCGGTTTATTTTCCTTGCTAATAAAAACAGAAAGGGTTATACAGTTTCTCGACTCAACTCCGTAAACATCTAAACGGGATATAAAAACCTAAATGCCTAATATACTCTTAACAGGTCATCTTAGTTCATGATCGTTTTTCACTTGAGAAATCGATATTTTGCGGAGAGAGACAAAAATCGTTTTGTCGGGTTGAAGGTAACATTATACTCTTCCCAAAATAAGAAACACACTTGAGGTAAACAAAGGCAAGAGGCGTCGTCAAGCACGTGACCGCAGTGAATGCTTTCAAAGGACCCTGCCAGTAACACTCGGCTAAGAGAAGAAAATAGATCTATAATCTTTTCTTTATGTTATTACTTTTATAATGCGCTAATGAATACTTTTAATGATTGCATTGCAGTATACTACATTTTCACTGTTATTTGGAAATAGAAACGAGTCCATTTACTCAGATGGAACAGTTATCGATATCGGTTGAATGTTGTAACGTTTTGCCCCGCTACTTCGTCGTGTGTATCTTACCTGCGTCGTTGTATGTGAAGTCTTCAGGACTCGTAATCGCCGATGTCAGTCAGGAAGCACTTCTCGTCGCATCTCAGGGGCAACTGTCGGCGAATCGGCCTGAAATTCACTACTGTTATTGTCAGGGTAGGATTGCGGGAGTGGTGACATTAGAATATTGTCTTGAAAGAAACACTGTTTTCACTTTTCTCACTCTTTATTCTAGAAATCCTGCAAGATTCGTTGGTATTCCCTAACACGTGTGATTCGTTTAGTGCTGTCTTCACACTATTGTCTCTTGGAACACTGAAGTTTGCTCCGGCTGGTTATTTAATATTTCGGCGCTCTATCGCCGTTCTTTAGATTCGCGCGAACTTGAAGTAGTCTCTTGATTAACAGTAAGTCGTTTATGAGCTTACATATAATTATATCGAAGAATATCGTTAGCACATTGTACAAATATTTCACCTACATCACTTTATAATTGCATAATTGCGCGGCACTTAGCAAATTTCGGAACTGAGCATCCTTTTCTGACCCGGAGTGCTACGTGTTACCTTAACGAAGAATCATGACAAACTGTCCCAAATCCACGCTCGCGTTCGCGTAGATATAGGTATCAGTCACTGCTCGCCTCCAAATTTTGTACATGTCACTACATCTTCCTATCTTTTCATTGGCTCTAATACTTATCCTCTACGTTCATTGGTTCCCTAGTTGAAAATTCAAAGCCTAACTGTAAAAAAAAGTCCGTTGCCTCATTGCGTCTGTTTATTCCTAAAACTTGACTCATCCCCACGAAGTACAAAAGAAGGTTTCGATTTTTATGGCCGCACGCTCGGAAAATATAATGGACAGTCTGGAACGAAGCTATTCTTATTTTGCCTAAATCTTGCAGTTTTTTATTAGGCAATTACGTATTTATTTATTTGACAACAGTATTGAAACTTAAAACATGTTTACAGCTTCAGAAGGGCTTTCGATTGATGCAGTTTTGAATCAGATTGCTTTTAAACTTAGGGAAAATTACCAAATTGCAACTTAATTAATGATCAATAATTCCTAAATTATAATTATTAGAGAATTCATTTTTGTGTATACGTAACAGACGGAAATATCGCTACAATGTGCCTCGCACTTGTCGCGCGGAGTAATACAAAAGTGTGTTTCTTAGAGCCAGCATACAGAGTATTTCTTTCAGATGATGAATGACAGTGTTGTCTGGAATGCACAAGGCAAGAGAGAAGGGGTGAAAGTAATCTTACAGCGCGGTGCATTCCTGTTAAATATCGTTCAACCTATTGCAGTGAATTGGGTATGTTGATTTGTTTTCTTTATCGGTTTCTGTGTTTTGAAGTGGTTTTTACTTTCTCTACTATGTATAGTAAGTAGGGGAAGTATTGTATTCCACCCAAATATTCGATACCGAGATTTCACCGGAAATATATGTTTTGAGGTCCTCTGAATCCAAAAATAGCATTTGTGGAAACATATCCATGTGTCTGTCTGTGAACAGCATAACTCACAAACGAACAGTCGGATAAACACCAAACTTGGTATTTAGGTTCAGTATCTTCCAGAGATACGACACGAAGGTTTTCAAGAAAATCCCCCCACTGCAGATTACCCTTTACATGGAAAATTTTTCGAAAATTTTAATTTTCTCAAAAATGGCTAACGATTTTGATTAAAATATCATATGTTTAAGATATTTTCATGACAAATGAAATGTATATCTTGAATTTTCTGGGAATGTCTCCAAAAGTATTTTTCATTGTGAACGACTTTTGCATAACTGGTAAACCATAAGAGATAGACATTTTACTAAACAAAAAATGTAGATCGCGTTAAAATACACACTTAATGTCATATACTTCTTTTTTTTTTTTGAGTGAACCATTTTCGAGACATTGCTTGTTATTCCCTTACATTTTCCAATGCTTATACTTTTTCTCAAATGGAAATTCGTTATTCGTTGTTTTTTTGTCCTGGTAATGGAAAGAGAATGGAATACTCCACTTACCAACCAGCTTTAAAATATTTGACTATCGCTTAAAGCCTACCAATTCCCCTTGCATCTACAAGAAAATTAGCAATTAGATTCACATCTCGATGTCTCGATTAACATGAAGCATATGGAAAATAAGGGTTTGTAAAAATAGTTTGTACAAGAGTAGAGAAAGTCATGTGAGTGTAACACATCATGTTTTTTGCTCTTGCGTCAGTATTGACCTTTTATTCGTATTGAGCGGACATATTGTCATTTTTTTAGTGTTGTGATTGTGCTGGATCAAATCGCATTTATTACGGCAGTGGATTGGCACGATTTGAATTTCACTACAAAAGGCAATGTGGTACTTTGTCAAGCCAGGACCCTCCTATGTGTTCTACCTCCAACACTGTCCATACAAACACATCGTTACTCCATCTTCAAGCGAAAAAGAGGTCTACATCACATCTCCACAGATTTGGCCAAAGCAATCAACCAACCTGAAGTACTTATTTTATAGTTTATAATTTTTGTTGTTGTGTTAGTCAATATTGTAAATGAATATTGTGTTAACTTATTTGTGAATTCATTATGATGTTAATAATCACGCTATGACTTTAGTGAGATAAAAATAAATTTAAAACATGGAGTGTTCACCTTTCTGCAAAAGGGGGGATACGTTTTAATACTCCATAAATACTTTTTCACTTTCTCTATCACATAGTAAGTGGAGAAGGTATTGCATTCACCTAAAACTCTGATCTGACACATTCACATGACTTTCTCCAGCCTCTATCTTTTTATTAGTGAGTATACAAATTACTCTTTACTTGAGCTTATTTTTCTATCTGATACATTTTAACGCAAACAAACGTTTGCAGAAACAGCTACATTACACATTTCGTTATAGATATAAAGAGAACAGCGATAGTCAAATGTTTAACAACTGGACGCTATATGCTGGCCCTTACAATTCCGTACTGTTTCCATGACATCGCGAGAAACAACTCAATGTTGAAAGGAACTTTAAGTGAATGGTCAAGAAATGAACAATTCGAATCTTTAATAACGGATATCTCATAAATGGCTTATGCCACAAAAGAAGCTTATTTGAAGTAAATTGTGTGTTTTAAAGAGATCCACATTTTTGGTGTAGTTTTCGTGTATCGCTTAACGTTTAGCAGTTGTACAAGATTATACAAAAAAAAATTTCAAAGTGGACTTCACAGGCTATTCCCAGAAAATTAAAGATATACATTTTATTTGGGATGTAAATATGTTTAATATACCCATAGTACTGTATCAAAATCGTTAGAGCCGTTTTTTAGAAAACCAAAAATTTCGAAACATGTTCCATGTAAAGGGTAGTTTGGGGTGGGGGGATTTTCTTGAAATTTTTTCTTGATTTTTCGCATCTTTGGAAGGTACTGAACTTAAATACCAAGTTTGGTTTTGATCCGACTTTTCGTTTTTGAGTTATGCTCTTCACAGACACACATAGTAGCGTGGTGTGGTTGGATTTTCTTGAAAATCTCCGTGTCACAACTTTGGAAGATACTGAACTTAGAGGTCAAGTTTGGTTTTTCTAAAAATGCTTTTTATGAGTTCACGGTGCCTCAAAACATGTCTTGTGAAATCTCAACATCGAATTTTTGGGTGGAATACAGTTGCTTCCCCTACTTTACTATACGCAGTAGAGAAAGTGAAGCACGTAAATGAAGCGCTGGGTTTTAAAGGCGATTTTCCTCGAAATAAAGTCAAGTGTCGCAGTGTTTCTCCAGATCTGCAGCACTTATCGCGTCCTATTTGGCTCGAGTCCATTGCAAAGCAAAACGGCCAGTTAGTGGCATGGATACAGCGTCAATGCCAAGCGTTAAATAAACGAACGAAACATTCCTAGTTTTATTAAAGGCGGCATGAGCGTACCACTTCCGGGAAAACTATATATAAACACAGCCTATTAGAGGGCGGTGAAGAAGCATTTTAGCTGGAACACTCAGTGACGTAATACTTTGTGAGGCCAGATATAAACACATCTTCAATCTTATGATGAGATTGAACACTCAGAGGAAAACACACAATCGTTACAAAGAACTGGCAAAAACAACAGAGAGATAGATTTCAGTGGCGTCGGTTCGCTTATTGATGCGTGGGCTGGAATGTGTTTAAAACAAAACTTATGCCTCAAATGTGTTACATTCACATACTTTCTCTACATTCTACAGTTTGTTAGTGGGTTTACAAACTATTATTACAAATGTTTATTTTCCTACCTACTTCATTTTAATCGAGATAAACCATTGCAGAAACAGCCACTACACATTTCGTTATAGATACAAAGAGAACAGCGATAGTCAAATGTTTAACAACTGGACGCTATATGCTGGCCTTAAAATTCCATACTGTATCCATGACATCGCGAGAAACAACTGAAAATCGACATTTTGGCTAAGAATGGTCAAGTGTTGAACAGTTCGAACCGTTAAAATATCACTTAACGTTTACTAGTTGTACAAGGTTATACAAAATTCCTCCCGAATGAAGAGGACCTCATAGGCTATTCCCAAAACATTCAAAATTTTCTACATTTTATTTGACATTTAAATATCTTTAATATATAATAGTTAAATAAAATCGTTAAGAGGCAGTATTAGAGCATAAAAAATAACTAAACATGTTCCATGTAAAGGGTAGTATGAGCTGGGGGGAGGCATTTTCTTGAAAATCTTCTGTAGCATCTTTGGAAGGCAATGAACTTAAGTATCAAGTTTGGTGTTTTTCCGATTTTTACTTTTTGAGTTATGTTGTTCACACACACACACACACACACACACACACACACACACACACACGGACGGACCTTTTTCCAAAAATGCTTTTTTATTTATTTATTCAGTGTGCCTCAAAACATTATTTTCTGTGAAATCTCGGTATGGAGTTTTTGGGTGGAATGCAATACTTTCTCTACGTACGTGATAGAGAAAGTAAAAGGAAATATTGAACAATTCGAGGCATTCATAACGAATGTCTCGGAAATGGCTAATGCCACAAAAGAGTTATTTTGATTATATTGTATGTTTTAAAGAGATCTACACTTTTTGTATAGTAGGTTTTCGTTTATCGCTGAACGTTTACCATTTATACTAGATTAGCTATTCAGAATTTCTTCCGAATGAAGAGCACTTCACAGTATATTCCCAGAAAATTCTAAGTATAAATTTCATTTTTCATAAAAATAACTGAAACGTATGGTGTTTAAATCAAAATCGTTGGATCCATTTTTGAGAAAATCAAAGTTTTCGAGAAAAATTCCTTGTAAGGGATAGTGCGCAGTGGGGGAATTTTCTTGAAGATGTTCGTGTGGCATCCTTGGAAGATACTGAAGTTGAATATGACGTTTGGTATTTATGCGATTTTTTCGTTCTTCAGTTATGGTGTTCATATATACACGGGTGAGTCTTCTCAGACTGCGGATTGAGAAGTTATGCAGGCTATGCCGTAAACACTGTCCACTGCATCGCGTCATATCAATTTTGGGCAAATGACTGTAGTGACGCACTCGTAGTGCAACAGTGTGCGCGTTGGCTTTCAATGGCGAAGGTCGCAGTTTCAAATACGGCCACTTGAAGGTTAACGAGAGCTGATACTTTGGCATGGAAGTGTCGTTTCACTTAATTAGTTTAATTATGTGAATTTCATTAAAACACAAATTGCTACTTGTTAGAATATGCTAAACCACTTTCTACTGCATTCAGACAGAAAGCGTTTCTAAAACGTTCTCGAAACATAAACAGAAATGAATAAAAAAACTCGTTTATTCGTTGGCGTGATTTGAACTTGCGACCTTCAGCATATCTTTCCAGCATGTTAACCATTGTGCTACTAGAGCACGTTAAAACGAGCACCGCCGGGCTGGTGAATGCGGTGTCAGCACCTGCATTTCGCATCGTCTGTAAAATACAGGGTTGCCTAGTTACCAATCTGCAGGATGAGAAGAGTCACTACGGACCTTTTTCTAAGAATCTCTCTCTCTCTCTCTCTTTCTTTGTTCAGAGTGCCTCAAAACCTACTTGTGGTTTTTTGGTAGGAAAGAATACTTCTACTTACCATAGGTAGAGAAAATAAAAAAAATGAATAGTGATTTTCAATCTGAAAAAAGTGTAAGTATTTGAAGATTTAAACCAATATCAAATAATATCTCCAAAATGGTGAACGCCCCCCTCTGCCCAAAAAAAAGTATTTGAAATTCATTGTGTGCCTAAACGAGATCTGTCGTCCTCCGTGGTCTAGTGGTACCACCTCTCAGTTCCCGTCTCGGGTTCAAACCCAGCGGATGACGGTAGACTTTTTTCGGGCTTAAAAATCGTTAACGTGGATTCTTTTGGAAGGCAATTAAATTCGGTGGTAGATTTACAGCACATAGAAGAACTCAAGCCTGATTAGGAGGCCTCTGAGCAAAATCTCCCGTCTTTCACGCCCAATATAGAATGGGACGCTAACAGCAATAGTAGTTAAAAGAACATCCATAAGTAATAATTAATTTTGTTGTGGAGTAAGATTTTGTTTATCTCTTACGGTTCACCAGTTAAACAAAAGCCATTTAGAATGAAGAGGACCTCACAAGCTAAATATCTCATTATTCTTAAACTTACACTTTCAGCTTGTATAGTAGTTGTACATACATGTAAGTTAATTTACAAGTTTCTGTGCACGAATGTTAACACTTTAAATAAATCTGAGTTTTTAGGTTATTTTTTATAATTATTGCATATGTTTTTTAAAAAACATTAGGCATTTGCAGTTCATTTTTCAAAGCTTTTAGGTGATAAAAATCCAGGCTGTTCTGGCTATTTATACTTCGTTGTATTAGATCCTTTAGTCAGTAAACGATAAAGAATTAACCAAACACACACACGTATATTTAAACAGAGTCTGCACGGCACGTGTAAAGAGAGAAATGTGGGTCACCACGGCTTCCTCTCCCCCTCATTAATTTTAACCATTTTCCTGCTGGCCGCGAGACACTTTTGTGGGCGTTTGGGTCTAGCACCTAACCCAAAATGCACCTTTTCACGGCACATTAGCATGTACACGTGGACATACGTATTTGAATGTTTAAGGAAAATAACCGCAGCTGATTTTAGCGTTGTCAACAGCGAGATGGCTCCGTGGTAACGTGTGAGGCTCTCATTCGGGAGGTTCCGGGTACGATTCCCGTCCGCCGCCCACTGACCATCGATTTCCTCTCTCCCCCATTTCCTGTCATTTCATTTCCCTCTTTCATGTCTCAGGTTGATTCCGGGGCTGTGGTTCGGTCGGTGTCGGGCAGATTGCACAGAGGCTTAGGAAGTGGAACTTCTTCTCGACCCTGTTAGAGGAAAGCCTGTCGAGCCGCCACTGCTGGATGGTGTTTCCCCGGTCCCATTAGAGGGACGACTCCGAACGACCGTCCCGTGCTCGGGTGGTCAAATTTGGAACTATGGGGAACTCTGTGCATCTCTGTCGACGCGCTCTACAGCACACACGTCTCCTGCGATTCCCTCACCTTATCCGCTCCTCCCCGGGGGTGTACGATCAAAAAGATCCATTGGGGGTCGAGGTGCTCGGTGTCCTCTCCGTCAGCTGGTCAAAGTGTTGTAACCGAAACTTCACCATGCATTATCTCGCCTAATCTTCGTCCATCACCGGATACCTTTATTGTGCCCTTTGTGTATAAATATGTTGCACAAGTACTACATTCGATCTGCTTCCGATATAAAAATTAACTCTTAAAAATGTGTTGCCATCTAATGATTTTCTCAACCCATTCTTCTACAAACTACTCTTACAAAAGCTTATGCTTGTTAATAGAGACAGGTTTATACATTTGGTTGTAAGTATAATACAGTAGGCTGAAGCGATAGTCAGATTTTTAAGAATCGGATCGCTATGTGATTACTTTGAAATGCCATACTCTTTGCATCACCACGAGAACAAAACGAATAGCGACTTAGCACTTGAATCTTATGTGTTACATTCATATGTATCACTTTCTCTATCACTTACCTATTGCATTCCAACCAAGAGTTCGATACTGAGATTTCACCGTAAATACATGTTTTAAGGTCCCCTTAATTCAAACAAAACAACATGTCTGTCTGTGCGTTAAAAGCGTAAGTCAAAAACTAAAAGTCGGATAAATACCAAACTAGGTATTTATGTTTAATATCTTCCAAAGATGCAACACAAAGGTTTTCGACAAACTCCTCTCTCCCCCACGAACACTTAAAAAAATAATTTTCTAAAACACGGCTTAACGATTTTGATCAAAAGTCATTTACATAACAAATAAAACGTATATCTTGAATTTTCTGGGAATAGCCTGTGAAGTCTTCTTCATTCGGAAGGAATCTTGTGTAACTGTAAACGTTGAGCGATAGACGAAAATGTACTACACCAAAAAGTTGGATCTCTTTAAAACACAGAATTTATTTCAGATAACTTTTTTGTGGCATAAGCCATTTCCGAGATATCCGTTATTAATGGTTCGAATTGTTCATTACTTGATCATTCTTTAAAGACCAGTCAACATTCAGTTGTTTCTCGCGATGTCATGGAAACAGTATGGAATTTTAGGGCCAGCGTATAGCGTCCAGTTGTTAAACATTTGACTATCGCTGTTCTTTTTGTATCTATAACGAAGGCTGTAAGGTAGCTATTTCTGTGGATTTATTCGGATTAAAATGGTAGATAGAAAAATAAGCTTTAGTAAGAATAGTTTGTATACCCCTTAATAGGCGATAGTTTAGAGGAAGTCATGTGAATGTAACACATCCGATTCGTTTTCTATCTAGTTCATGTTAATCGAGATAAACGTTTGCGGAAATTGTTTTATTACATATTTCCTTGGAGGGAATACACTAGGCTTAAGTGATTGTCAACTCTTTTAGGAGCGGTCGCTATGTGATGGCTTTGAAATTCTGTTCTGTTTGCAGGCTATATTCATATGATTTTCTTTACTCTCGTACAAACTATTTTCACAAACACTTATTCTCCGTCTACTTCATGTTAATCGAGATAAACATTTGCACAAAAGTCAAATGTTTTAAGAGCTGGTTGCTATGTGGAGCATTACATTCTCTTTGTATGTCCAGGACATAAAAAAACTAATAACGAATTCCCATTTGAGAAAAGGTATAAGTATTGGAAAATGCTTCACTCACAAAAAATCTGATGTGTTACACTCACATGACTTTCTCTACTCCTGTGCGAACTATTTTTACAAACGCTTATTCTCCATATGCTTCATGTTAAGCGAGATGTTAACCTTATTGCTAATTTTTGTAGGTGCAAGGGGAATATGGTGGGTTTTAAGCGATAGTCAAATCTTTTAAGAGCTGGTTGCTATGTGGCGCATTCCATTCTCTTTGCTTGTCCAGGATATAAAAAATAAATAACGAATTCCCATTTGAGAAAAAGTATAAATTATACAAAATTTAAGGGAATAACAAGCAATATCTCGAAAATTGTTCACTCAATAAAAAATATGTATACAAGAAATTGTGTATTTTAACGCGATCTACATTTTTTGTGTAGTAAAAGGTTGTCTATCTCTTGTGGTTTACGAGTTATGCAAAAGTCGTTCACAATTAAGGATATTTTTGGAGACATTCCCAGAAAATTCTAGATATACATTTTATTTGTCATGAAAGTATCTTAAATATATGATATTTTAATCAAAATCGTTAGAGCCATTTCTGAGAAAATTAAAATTTTCGAAAAATGTTCCATGCGAAGGGTAATCTGGGGTGGGAGATTTTCTTGAAAACCCTCGTGTCGCATCTCTGGAAGATACTGAACCTAAATACCAAGTTTGGTGTTTATCGGACTGTTTGTTTCTGAGTTATACTGTTCACAGACACACACACAGACATGTTTCCAAAAATGCTTTCTTTGGATTCAGGGTGCCTCAAAACATATATTTCCGGTGAAATGTTGGTATAGAATTTTTGGGTGGAATACAATACTTCCCCTACTTACTATACGTAGTAGAGAAAGTAAAAAGTGTATGTGGCATAAATTGTGTGTTTTAACGAAAACTAAATTTTTTGTGTAGTAAACTTTTGTCTATCTGTTACGGTTTACCAGTTATGCAAAAGTCTTTCGAGTGAACAGGTTTTTGGAGAGATTCCCAGAAAATTAATGATATTCAATTCATTTGCCATGCAAATATGTTAAACATATGATATTTTAATCAAAATCGTTAGATCCATTTTTGAGAAAATCATAATTCTCGAACGTTCCATGTAAAGGGTAGTTCTTAAATCTTGATGTCGCATCTTTGGACGATAGCAAACTCAAACACTGAGTTTGGTATTTACCCGGCTTTTCGTTTCTGATTTATGCTGTTCACGGACAGACACATGGACATGTTTAAAAAAATGCTGTATTTGGATTCAGGGGGTCTCAAAACATGTATTTCCGGTGAAATCTTGGTATAGAATTTTTGGATGGAATGCAATACCTTCTCTATTTACTGTACGTAGTAGAGAAAGTAAAAACGAATGACTTAACACTTCGAAAGGTAGGTATCTGGAAATCCAAACCAGTAACAAAGAATACCTTGGAAATGGTTAACGTTGTAGAGTTTTATCTAGCATAAATTGTGTTTTAGCGAGATCCACATTTTTTTGTGTTTTTGTTTGTCTCTTACGGTTTACTAATTGGTTATTCGGAATAAAGAGGATTTCACAGTCTATTCCCTGAAAGTTCAAGATATACATTTTATGTATTTGTCATACAGATGTCTTAAATGAATGGTGTCTTAATAAATATCGTTAGTCACTCACCTTTTTCTAAAAATGCGTTGTTTTTTTGTTTTGGGGGGGGGGCTCGGGGAATCTCAAAGCGTGTATTTACAGAGAAATCTCTTCGAGGAATTTTTTGGGTTCAATAACCTATTTCTGCTACTTACTATAGGTAGAGAGGTACGGTCGTAAGAATAGTATTTCTCGAATGTACGTAATCTAAGGGCGCGGGACCCCAGATCTCGTCACTCGTTGCAAGGAAACCAAAGAATTGGTGCCAGTCCAGGTGCGAGGCTGAAGACGACCGGAATTAGCGCTGGAGGATCAGCGTGCAGATGGGATGCTGCCTGACACGGATTCCACCGAGCCCCAGAATAATGTTACCGGGCCGGAAATGCCCAAATGACCCATGTTGCAACAACAAGGGGACAATCAGTCCAGGGGACGTGACAAGACAAATATAGCCCGGGTCAGACGCCGCCATTCCTCCCACGCAACAGGTGCGTTCACAGCAGCCCAAATCATTCCCGGAATAATTGAACTCCTAGGACGCCTTTATTTACCAAACATTCAATTACATGCGCGTGCTAATGCAGCGCGTTTCATTTTTCTTTGAATAAAGGAACTCTACATACAAGTTCGTTTAATACTGCTTATGATGCAAGTTTTTAAAATTTGAGTTTTATCTCGCGAGTAGGAATATGTGCAGAACGAGGATGAAAGCTGGCTGTAACAAAATAATGGTAGGTTATGATACAAGGGTTTTATTTTACGAGCAGAATAAAACCACTTTTAACACGTGTGGCATATACTATGTTTTAGTCAGCGCTCGAATTTTAAAATATCAATAATATCATATTGATTCCTGAAACTAACAGATATGACGTTTAGAACGCCTTCTTGAAACAAGAAAAATGACGTTAAAAGCGAGGTGCCAGATGTTTTGCTGATTCGCTAGCAGTTACTTTCAGTCAAATTATTTTCAACATGTGTTGCGTTACACCAGGCAATGAAGTGATTAAGTGCTCTATCATATTGCTTCCTGGATTTTTTTGGGCAAGTACTTCTAGTGTTGTTCTTTCTGCTGCTTCTGAAATTTCGCTTCCATTTTAGTTTCTTCCGAATTCATAATTTCCGCCATTTAATTTTTGTGTAGGTTATATAAGTGAATAACGTTTTAGATAAAAGAAAGTGCCGATATAGCTCTACAACGAATTGCGATAAAAGTGTGACGATTTGTATTGAAGAGATAAAGCGAGGCGGCATGAGAAATCAATCATGTAAAGAGATATAATGAAAAGTAAAACCTAATCAAACCAAGTCGAGTTATTAAACATGTGCAAATGCATAGGGTAATGTCATGTGATTGGACTTGAAACCAAAGTTGGTCACAATGAAGCTTTTAGCTCGTGTGCTCTGTGTTAGAAGTTCTATTTTTAGGCCGTGTTGTGTAAAAAATAACTTTTAACGCTTGCTGTCGTATACTATTTTTCCACTATCGGAGCTAAATGTCGGTTTCTAGGTTACCAAACACGGGAGAGAAATATTAATAACTACATGTTTTGCGGCGATCTAACCTCAATCATCATAGTTTACTAATTTTCTTAATCAACACATACACGACGAGAATATTGTGTCCATATCGTAGAAAACTTGTTTTCCTTCTCTATTTCCGTGCAATAAACCAACAAGACGTTTTCTGAATGTATTTGTATGTTCTTCAGTAAACACTATTTTTTAAAACTAGCATACACTCGACTGAAAAATGCAACCGGACGGAGACCGGGAGATCCGTAGTTCAAATCCCGGCTATGGCATTGAATTTTTCAGTCGTCCGATTCTACCTCTCCAACCTTGTCCAACACACGGCTTGTGTGGAAGAACAATTAATTCCATTAATATACACTCCTTTGTGTAATCTTCTGGATTTTTTCGGTAACAAAACCAGTAATTATCTTACTAGCAGCACACGTTAAATCTTCGGCTCTTCAAAATTATCCATTTAAATTCACAAAGTAAACAATGCAATCCATATAAATAAGGTTACTACGCTATCCTTTCAATAATTCCAAAGCACCTCAATGAAATAGTTGCAGTGAAGCTCAATAAAAGTAAATAAAATGCGGCAATTTAACTCCGGTCGTAGTAAAAATAGTATATACACCACGGTATCGAAACAGATTTTCCCCTCAGCCTAATTATGTACCTCCTGGAAAATCAGCTCTCTTAAATGTATAACATACTAATTTTAGAGAACCCTGAATATTCAATTAAAAACTATCCAGTTGAAACTAGTGTGGAAATAACAATATACATTCTGACATGCGCAATGGTGAGCTCTGTAGTTGTTGGGCCTTCGTTGTTGTTTGAGCTTCATAGCAGCAATCACTTAATCGTAACAGTCTTTAATATGTAGAAGGCTGTGGCAAAAGTAAATCAACTGGGTAAGTGTAACAACACTTTTATTAATAAACATGTATTTTATTGAACATTATTATTAATTCTTTGACGATTAATTCTTTGTGATGATTGTGAAATTGTGTTACGATATAATTGATTACATTAATCGATACAAGGCCTCCGCTTAATATACGTATAGTTTCCGTTGCAAGAAACAAGGTTGGTAACAATGGAGCATTATAATCTTCAATTTCTACTGTGAGTGACTCGTGTTAAAAGACCTAATTTTAGTGTCAGCTGTCTAAGAATAGTGTATTATGCAACAAGAGTAATGGTAGTAATTAAGACACAAGTTTCATAATTTTCGTACGGCCATCTTAATTACCATCATAGTCAAGTTGCATGCGACTGTTTTTTTGTCGACTACAGTATAATTTCAAAATGTTGAGTTTTTACAAAAAGATGCTACCTTAATTGTATGTAATTAAATGGTGATCATCGAGCGAGATGGCTCAGTTACCTCTGAGGTCCTGGGTCGTCAGGCGAATGCTGGAGTGGTTTCTTTCATCCCCCGAATTTCTTGTCCCTCCATTTCGTCGCATTCTTCATTTAATGCATGTTTCATCCCGTTGGTTCCTTTCAGGGTCGGAAGTGTCGGCGATGGTATTTCGGTGCAGCGTGGTAGAGAAAAAGGATGCTTTATGTGACTCCCCGTCCCTCGGCTTTCGGCTGGCTGCCAGAGTATCCGAATCCCCCTGAGGGGCATTGGACCACCTCTGTGTGGGGTGGGTTCCCAGTCTGCCGGGGTGTCTGTATCTGGAAACTTATGGAGCTTGTCATCGTTGTGCCATCGCTCCTGGTTCCGGCCGCCCGGTGCCTTCTCTCGCTCCATCCTTCCTCCCGGGGACACCTCCTCGTGGGGTGTAGGTACAATATCTATTCTACTGGTGCCGAGTCAATTCAATGCAAATGCTGATCGGATGGCAGCATCTTGAGCATTGCGAGTACTGCAACAGATGGCAGTACTGTAGAGTCCAAGCCGTATTTAATCTTATTTTGCAGGTAACATATATTGAACAATATTAAAAGTATTTTTTTTTAGATTTATTTACGGACGCTCTTTAACTACTGTGGTTCTTAGCGTCCTATTCTATTTTGAGCGTGAAAGACTGGAAATTTTGCTCGATGCCTCTTTATCGGGCTTGTAGTTCTTTTACGTGCCGTAAATCTACGACACGGGACCACCGGCTTTACTTCTCTTCCGAAGGAACCCATGCTAAGGATTTTTACGCCCAAACAAATGCATCGTTCTCCGCCGGGTTTGAACCCGCGACCTTGGGAACTGGAGGCTAGCATGGTACCTTTAGAGCACAGAGGACGGCATAGTAACACAAAGGAAATGTACTTAATTTATTAGAGTATTGAAATTACAATGAACAGAATTTATTTTATTTTAAATACACACTGATTTTGTTTATCTGCGGAATGTATCCCAGTGGACTGCTACTTTGAAGATGTTAAAAGGTGTGGGGATGGGAGAGCTGCGGTCGCCGCCGAGTAAGATTATGAGTCGGTGAAGTATAAGGATGTCATTATGGTTCAGTTACGTAACATATAATCATCGTATTATAGTATGGTCTACCAGGAAGTCCATTTGGAAGTGTTAGAGACTTTAAGGAGCTCATACTAGGGCGGCTGTCAGGGCCTGGTCACACCTAGGAGTAGCATATCAACGAGCTCACGTTTTAGGCATGTACCTTGAGCTTAGGTCTGGAGCGTTTCCTTTCCAAATTTCTTCTTTTTCTTTTTCCCCAAGCTCTTTAGCTCTCAGGCATCGGGTTCACCTCTTTCCGTCCATTTCTTTCATCGTTCTCTGTCCATACACATTCTTTCATATTTCAAACATTGTTTTGCCTAGCTTTTGTGCTATTCTTTCTATTGTGTTTTCCCGTTTAATTCTTGGTTTTCCTCTTCCTACTTTCCCTTCTGCTCTCGTTCTGTATTGCCTCCATCTTTCTGTAGACATGCCCGAACGAATTCAGTTGTTTCTCTTCTAAAGCTTCCGTTATTGATTTCTTCAATTCTGCCTCTTCTCTTATTCTTTCATTTCTGATCACATCCCTTCTAGTCTTTCCCGCAGTTCTTTTTACTTTCTCTACTACGTATAAGCTTGGGGAGTATTGCATTTCTTCGTTACCTAGACTTTACCGGAAGTACATGTTTTGAGGCCCCTGAATACAAGAAAGCACTTTTAGAAAAAGGTTCGTGTGTGTGTGTGTGTGTGTGTGTGTGTGTGTGTGTGTGTGTGTGTCTGTCTGTGAACAGCATAACTCAAAAACGAAGATAAATACCAAACTTGGTATTTAGGCTCACTATCTTTCAAAGATGCGACACGCAGATTTTCAAGGAACTCCTCCACCCCAGATTACCCTTTACATGGAACATTTTTCGAAAATTTTGATTTTCTCAAAAATGGCTCTAACGATTTCGATTAAAATATTATATGTTTAAAATATTTTAATGGTAAATAAAATGTACATGTTGAATTTTCTGGGAATGTCTCCAAAAGTACCTTTCTTTCTGAATGGCTTTTGCGTAACTGGTAAACCGTAAGAGATAGACAAACGTTTTCTACACAAAAAATGTAGAGATCGTTAAAACACACAATTTATGTCATATACATGTTTTTGTGGAGTGAACCATTTGCGAGATACTCCTTTCTATTTGCTTGAATTTTCCAATACTTTTTCTCAAATGGGAATTCCTTATTGGTTTTTTTTAATGTCCTGGACATACAAAGAGAATAGAATGCTCCACATAGCAACCAGCTCTTAAAACATTTGACTATCGCTTAAAGCCTACCATATTCCCCTTGCACCTACAAGAAAATTAGCAATAAGATAGTTTCTGCAAATGTTTATCTCGATTAACATGAGGTAGATGGAGAATAAACGTTTGTAAAATTAGTTTGTACAAAAGTAGAGAAAGTCATGTGAGTGTAACACTTCAGATTAAGTATTTCATGTTACTGCTGTTATCTTGCTTTTATGTATGTCTAATAGTATCAAGTTACCTTATCATTAGTGACATTGTCTCTGGTAGCGTATGTAAGAAGGGGCGTTAAAAGCTACAAATGAATAAAGTAAAACGGCAACAGAATACCTCAACACGTTTTAGGAAACAAATGTTTGCCCTCCAGGTGGATGTGCGCGGACCATTTCAATTCCTCCAGGCACACTAGCGCTGGCAGTGGGTCTAGCCAGTACTATTGCTCTAGACAGTTCATTTTATTGTGACATTGCCGGTTTTTTCTGGTGACCGCGGTTGTTAACCCAAGACATAGATAGCACAAATGAAAATAAAGAGAAACAAAAGCATTTGCTTGGGGTTTGCCAAGAAACACATTTCGGGGGTCCCACGCGAACTAACACCTCTTGAGGTAAGGAGAGGGCCATTAACCCACCCAGAGAGAACCACGCTGCGCTATTAATAGCAGTAAATGGGGTGCGGGCGGGCTGGCGGCTTGGAGGATGCGACGTCCCACATTCCGCGAGACAGTGTGGCCCCCTGCCAGCAGGAGCGCTAACCTCTCCCAAAACAAAAGCAAAGCGGGCACCTGTTTAAATTAGGCACCACCGTGCTCCTAATCTCATTAACACGGTTTCAAAAGAAAAAGGAAGAAGATGGAGCGGACGGGCGGGCTTCCCTTCCGCGTAGCAACCCGGACCTGGGATCTGTCCCAGCCACACCAGACGCGATATTTCAAGTGCTGCGCGGCGCGGCGCGGCGCAGTGTTAAACCCTTCTAAGGAGAGTTGGGGGTCCTGTCTCCCACATTTATGCACCAAAAAAATCGACACAGAGATTTCACAGGAAATACATGTTATGAGATTCCTGAATCCAAAATTTTTTTTTTTAGAAAAACGTCCATGTGTGTATCTGTCTGTGAACAGCATAACTCAAAAAACAAAAAGTCGGATAAATACCACACTTGGTATTTGGGTTCACTACCTTCCAAAAATGCGACACGAGGATTTTAAAAGAAATAATAATAATAAATAAATTTAAAAAAATGGCTAACGATTTTGTTTAAAATATCATTAAATATATTTACATGACAAATAAACGTATATCGTGATTTTTCTGGGTATAGCCTGTGAAGTTCTCTTCATTCGGAAG
This sequence comes from Deroplatys truncata, assembly GCA_030765065.1. Classification (NCBI taxonomy): domain Eukaryota; kingdom Metazoa; phylum Arthropoda; class Insecta; order Mantodea; family Mantidae; genus Deroplatys; species Deroplatys truncata. The sequence continues at coordinate 139,227,327 of CM060979.1, read as the reverse complement.
GAATTTTGTATATTCTTGTGTAACTGTAAACGTTAAGTGATAGACGAAAACGTACCATACAAAAAAAATGTAGATTTGTTTAAAACACACAATTTATTTAAAATAAGGTTTTCTGTGACATAAGCCGTTATTAAAGTTTCGAATTGTTAAACACTTAAGTCATCCTTTTAGTCTCTTCGATTTTCAGATGTTTCTCGCGATTACATGGAAACAGGATAGGATTTAAGGCCGGCATATAGCATCCAGTTCTTTGGATTAAAATGTGGTAGGTATAAAAATAAGCTTTAGTAAGAATAATTTGTATACCCACTAATAAAGATAGAAAAAGTAATGTGAATGTACGCGTTTTTAAAAAGGTCAGGTTTTAAAAAAAGTCCATGTGTGTGTCTGTGAACAGCATATCTGAGAAACGAAATGTCGGATAAATACCAAGTATTGTATTTAAGTTCAGTATCTTCCAAAGGCGCGACACGAAGATTAAAAAAAAATACTTACCCCAAAATACAATTAACATGAAACATTCGAATTTCTAAAGAATGGCTCTAACGAGTTTGATTAAAGTATCATATATTAAATATATTTACATAACATATAAGATGTATTTCTTGAATATTCTGGCATTAGCGTGTGAAGTCCTCTTGATTCGAAGGAATTTTGTATAATCTTGTGTAACTGGTAAACGTTAAAGCGATAGACGAAACTATTTCCGAGATATCCGTTATTAATGGTTGGAATTGTTCAATACTTTTTGTTTTCAAGTCCTTCCAATACTCAGATGTTCTTCGCGATTGTACGCAAAGAGCATGCAGTTTTAAGGCCAATACATAGCGTCCAGTTCTTAAACATATGATTGTCTCTATACTCGTTGTACTTATAACGAAATGTGTGCTGTTTCTACAAATGTTTATTTAAATTAAAATGAAGTAGATAGAAAAATAAACTTTAGAAAGAGTAGTTTGTATACCTAGATATAGGTATAGAGAAAGACATATGAATGTAACACATCAGATTACCGAGCGGAATGGCTCAGGCGGTTACGTCTGTGGCCGCATTCGGGAGGTCGTAGGTTCGATTCCCGTGGTCGAGCTTCCTGACCCATGCGTTTTTTCGTGTCGCCAGGTGATTGCTGGGATAGATCATTACATCCCCCGAATTTTCTGTTCCTCCATTCCATCTCCATTCTCATTTCGCTTCAACTTCCATCTGCTTGGTTTCTTTCTTGCATGCAAGTGTCAGCGAGAGGTCTCGGTGTGTGCATGGCAGGGGAAAAGGATGCTCTATGGAAAGATTCGTCCTCCGGTCTGCTAACGGTCTCCGGGTCCCGGATCCCCCGGGGGATAAGGGATACCGGCTGTACCAGTTAGCACCCGGGGAGTTCGAAACTGCAAGTGGTAGGGACCGTGTCGTGCCTCCTGGTTCGCCGCCCTCGTCTCGGGGTTCCGACCCCTTCAGCTGCTGTGATGCGGGTGCTACGGACCCTGAACACTCGTGGTACTTCTGACGTTACTAGAAGTACGTCGGGCCGAACATTTTAGTCCCTCTCGGAAGGGAATTGTTCGGATTGGGTTGGACTGGGCGGAGCAGTGGTTCCCGATACCCATGGGAGATCGGGTACGTCCATATGGGTTTTCCATGCAGGCGGGGTTGTGAGACGCCTTAACGTCCTCCTGTACCGACCTAGATAGCCGGTAGAGGTATGCTCTATTGCTGTCGGCCCCACCGAGGTTTTCGGTAGTCGCCCTTTCGGGATGACGCGCGTAAGTGGCGTATCCACTTCCATCCTCGCGTAAGGGGGGGCCTTTTTAGATTCTAGATATTGGCCTCATGGGAAACTCCCACGGTTGGAGAGCCACTCGGAAGGCGTTAACCCTGGGATTTAGAGGGGAGCTTGGGCTAAGGCTCTTGCCCTGGTAGACCTTCGCTCAACATGTCTCCTCCCTCCCAGGGCGCCCCGTCAGGGCCCTAGGTACAAAAGATAGTTCGAGGTACTAAGCGCCCGTCCGCTTCTGGTTCTATCCTATCCTAACACTTCAGATTTTTAAAAAAAGAGCCACTATGTGATGGCTTTGAAATTCCGTTCTCTTTGCATGCCCAAGTACGAATAGTTATTTAGCAGTAGAATTTTTTTTGTGATGTTTTGCAGTCATATAATTTTCTCTACTCACTCTTCTACAAACCATTCTTACCAAGGCTTATTGTTCTTTTTACTTCTTGTTAACCCAAATAAATTTCCATTAGAGATTTACACACTTTATTGAACGATACAGTAGATAAAGCGAGTCAGGTACTTGAAAAGCGTGTCGCTATGTGATGGCTTTGAAATTCCATGTTCTTTGCACGATCACGAGAACAAACGAATGTCGACTTACAGCTTGAAAAAACTATTCCAAAACTCAAACCATTAACAAAGAATATCTCCAAAAAAGTTAATTCCATAAAAAAACTTATTTCACATAAATTGTTTACTTAACGACATCTGTGTTACCTGTATAGTAAGATTTTTCTATCTCTTATAGTTTATCACTTATGCAAGTCATTCGGAATGATGAGAACTTCACACAGGCTATTCCCAGAAAATTCTATATACGTTTTATTTATCAAGCAAATATTTAAAACATATGGTATTTTAATCGAAATCATTAAAGCCGTTTTTGAGAAAATGAAACATTTCGAAACATTTTCCATATAAAGGATAGTTTTCGGCAACGAATTTTTTTCTTTCTTTCTTTCTTTCTTTCTTCTTTTTAAATCTTCGTGTCGTATCCGTGGAATATTCTTAACTTGAATACCAAGTTAGGTATTTAACCGACTTTTAGTGTTTTAGTATGCAGTTCTTACACACGGACCTTTATGTATAGAATGTTAAACAAAAAGTATTCCATATTTTGAGAGATACGGACCAAAACAAGGAAACAATGTCCAGTAAACATGGGCTCTAGTATGCATACCTTAAGAGCTATGAGCACTTGTTCATCTTCACTACTGTGAAACATCTCTTCTTCTACAAGCTCTTTGCTATTACGTACGACCTACAGAATGCAGTAAACAAATGAGGACACATTAGTCTGTTACTGTGAAACAGCATAGCTCCTAATTGAAGTAGTTGTCCCCACTGTTGGAGAGCCAAACTTGCAGTAGTTTAATTGCTGTAGTTGTAGTCTCCATATTTTGAGAGATATGGACCAAAACAAGGCAAAAATGTCCAGTAAACATGGGCTCTAGTATGCATACCTTAAGAGCTATGAGCACTTGTTCATCTTCACTACTGTGAAACATCTCTTCTTCTACAAGTTCTTTGCTATTACGTACGACCTACAGAATGCAGTAAACAAATGAGGACACATTAGTCTGTTACTGTGAAACAGCATAGCTTCTAATTGAAGTAGTTGTCCCCACTGTTGGAGAGCCAAACTTGCAGTAGTTTAATTGCTGTAGTTGTAGTCTCCATATTTTGAGATATGGACCAAAACAAGGAAAAAATGTCCAGTAAACATGGGCTCTAGTATGCATACCTTAAGAGCTATGAGCACTTGTTCATCTTCACTACTGTGAAACATCTCTTCTTCTACAAGCTCTTTGCTATTACGTACGACCTACAGAATGCAGTAAACAAATGAGGACACATTAGTCTGTTACTGTGAAACAGCATAGCTTCTAATTGAAGTAGTTGTCCCCACTGTTGGAGAGCCAAACTTGCAGTAGTTTAATTGCTGTAGTTGTAGTCTCCATATTTTGAGAGATATGGACCAAAACAAGGCAAAAATGTCCAGTAAACATGGGCTCTAGTATGCATACCTTAAGAGCTATGAGCACTTGTTCATCTTCACTACTGTGAAACATCTCTTCTACTACAAGCTCTTTGCTATTACGTACGACCTACAGAATGCAGTAAACAAATGAGGACACATTAGTCTGTTACTGTGAAACAGCATAGCTTCTAATTGAAGTACTTGTAGCCCCGCTGTTGGAGAGCCAAACTTGCAGTAGTTTAATTGCTGTAGTTGTTGCACCACGTATGGTATACCAACTTCAAACTGTCTTAGACTACACACGTAATGGATGCCAATTTTGCGGGAGATTGTTTCTAGGAGTGTTCGCCCCACGTACGATACAAACTTTCCGGTGCCCTTCGCCCCCACGTTTAACAATGAACTTTTTTGTTTTAATGTTTATTTAAATATTATATATGTATACCTCGGCTGCGTTATTAGTATTTTAGAGCACTTATCTCTTAGCAGGACTGGTGCGGCTAAAGAACAGGGCTTACACAAATTATAATTGTATTGTACTTTGTTTATTAATCCTTCACACGATTAAATAAGACTCACTGATACATCCTACTGTAGAGCTGCGAGATTATTGTTATTTGCACTTTTTAAACACGTAAACCTTATATTATTCTCACCCTTATAAATTTTCTGTCTCACACTGAGCCCGTACAAAATCTGACTGCTTGGGTACTCTTCCTTGTAGCGTCTCCCGCCTGAATCTGTACATTTCCTCTATTTCAAGTCTCTGATTGGCTAAGCCTACTCCAATAGAACACTTTTATTTAACTTAAATTTGTTCTATTTATAAACTGTTTTAAATATTACATTATTGTTCCAAGAATTATTAGTAGCCTTTATTATTGTTGTCTCAAGGTTACCTCATTGTTAGCAACTTTCGGCTTTTACTTTGTAATTCTGTTTGCTACGGAAAGCAGCTTGCTTCTATTCTTACACCTCCTACATTGCTAAACTACGTAATACATTCACATAACATTTTTATACACGTACATAATAAAATAAACATTATACAATGACTGTAACATACACTTTATATGTTATATTATACACATATTGCTTTAAGGCGGGCTGTTATTATATTTTATATTATATAATTAGACTGATATCATTTAAGTGTTAAAAATACTGCCTCATAATGTAATCTGCTTGCGTTTGTATACAACCTGCACTTGTGAACCAACGCTAAAGGAGGTGCTCAATATGGTGCCCATTCATTGTAAGCCAGGCTTCTGTCCGACGTCTTAAGGAATCACGCACTCTCATCACTCCAGGTTGTTCACGGATGCTCTGGCAGACATTAATGACGCATTCCTGTAGTGTTTGTACACCATTAATGGGGGTTGCATACATGAAATATCTAGATAAAATTGCAATGTAAAATCATTTCACAAACTTATCAAAACACAAACTGATTCCATTAAAACTAATAAGCATATGTGTTGCACTTACCCAGAACTTGAATACGGTTTACAGTAACAAACTAACAGATGTTTACTGCATGCTGTATCCATGAACAGTAACGGCCCTCACTTGTTTACTGCCTGCTGTAGGTCATATGTAATAGCAAAGAGCTTGCAGTAGAAGAGATGTTTCACAGTAGCGAAGATGAACAAGTGCTCATAGCTCTTAAGTTATGCATTTTAGAGCCCATGTTTACTCGACATTTTTTTCTTGTTTTGGTCTCTCAAAACATGGAATATTTTTTTTGACACCTGGTATAATCGGGTGACCTCTAAAAGTGTATTGGTAGTGAAATCTCCATTTCGAAATTTTGGATAGAATAAAATACTTTCTCTACTTACTATACCTAAGTAAAACCATGGAAACCAATCTGTACGTTTTCCCCTCTTTTTCTTAGATTTTTTGGCAACAGTTTCACAGGTACCTTCCCTTAACATTTCAAAATGCACTGCTTAAAATTTAGATACATTAAAACGAATAGCATAGTATTCATTTAAGGATTAATTTTAAAGAAACGCTTATTTGAGGTAAATTCTACTTTTAAGAACATCTGAGGCTGGCCCCGTAGCTCAGTCGCTAGAGCACTTGCCTGTTGTGCGAGAGGTCCCGGGTTGATTCCCGGCTGGGGTGGGAATTTTTGTCTATCCAAGATAATTCCCTATACTCCCCAGAGTTTGGAAGTATGAGAGTATAAATATGTGTATGTGAGAGAGAGAGAGAGGGGGGGGAGAGAGATCTAATGGTTAAAATTACAACGTTTAGTAGAAAGCCAACGAAAAGCGAATGCGAGTTAACACCATTGCGTATAGGCAATAATATTGTGACAGAGCGGCTGCGACTCAGGATTGTGGGAGGTCGGCCCGAGCGGTCCGAGTAAATCATAACGCCGCTTGCCAGCGTAAACACGGGCGCGCCTTCGGGAGATAACTAGAACTTTTTGGAAGCTGTATCTCCCCCCTCCTGTAGAAAGTGTGTCGACATAGTTCTAGAAGGTTCGAGAACCTTCTTTGGGAGATTCCACTGCCTCTATAAGCGAGCGTTCTCACGCACAGTGAAGGCAGTCACGAGTTGAAGGTTAGTACGAGTCGAGTGCTAGTTGACTCCGTCAGTGTGCGAGAGAGTTAGCGACTGTTTTTGGTGCGACATCAAGAGTGATTCTCCGAGCGAGTTGGTGACATGACATGCCGTGGAGGACTTGTGTTCGACTTCCGAGTGAAGTGAACTGTCCGGCCTGAAGAGGCAGATTGACGAAGTGGAAATGACGGAGAATTGAACTACTGTCTGTGACTCAGGAGTTTAGCTTTGTCCTTGAGGTTGACGTAAGCGAACCTGAGAGAGGGTTGTGTTATTCTTTCCTATCGCTTTATTGTTTACACCCTGTTCCAAAGGTACTTATCCTTTCTTTCCGCGACAACAAATATTAGGCGAAGTAACATCAATATTACATTATTACCGCATCAAACAAAACAATTATGATCATAATTTCAATAAGTGAACTTGTAAAGCATGTATACATGTAAAACAATATATTTACGACACTACATGTGGAATATTATTTTACTAACCCCATTAATCCAAAGGGTATGCAAGATCGATGCAGATGATTCGGAGTCCGAGTCATCGGATGATATCCCTTCTTGCTCATCAGAAGAACTGTCGTTTGCATTTGAAATAATAATCTGATCGATCACATCAGAAACCACACGATCCATGGACAGTAACCATCTTCTAATTTTCTAATATGCCGGTGATATCCTACCCAGTGTTCTGCAGGTACCGCAGAGATTCCTTCGTTGGTTAAACTCAATAAACGAAATAACGAAAATGCCCCAGTAACGTTGCGCTCCCTTATGAAGTGCTTTACTGTCGCCCATGCAACCTCAATGGGATTAAGATCGCAATTGTAAGGCGGCAGATACAGAGTGGAGTGTCCATGTGCATTAAGGATGCGGTCAATCTTAAATACCTTTTCTCTTGGTCAATGAGTATTTGCTGCACTACCATCAGTAAGCACCCCTGTGATCCCATCAGCTTGCCAACATTTCTTGAATGTTAAATTATTGTCCATCCACATTTCAACCAAATAAACGATATCCCTGCCTTGACTTCGGTATTCCCCTAGCTCAGCCAAGTATTTGCATCTCCATTCAACAATTCTTGGCTTTTCGATTAAGATTGTTCGCTTTCCTCGGCAATTGCGCCATCTAAATCCCAATTTCCGAATAACTCTTCTTAACTCTCCCCCCAAGGAAATTGTATCTTACTTCTAACTACAGTAGTAACTTTCTGCATGTCGGAACTATCTTTTTATTGACGTAGAAGTCCATTATTGTCCGCTTAATGAGCACATGTCGAAATCGCCTATATTTATATTTCGTTCTGGATTTGGAGGTCTTGTCTTGCCTGCAGTGCGTAAAGGGCTTCCTTCTGTTCTCTTCGCAATTTCTTGTCTTATATTCTTAATTGTTCCCACAGACACACCGCACTAATTGCCTGTTCTCTCATCCCTCGCGAAATCGGTAGAATTAGTTGTTTCTGCTCTGCTTCCTTTTTGCATTGCTCGTTTACATGGTTTATTATTTCCCGAGCCTTGCTATGAATGGTTTTTCCCTTTTTCCGAAAGTTAGCCATTTCACTAATGGATTATATTAATTTGACACTCGCGATACAACGCGTTTTAACACTGTAGCATCCTCTGACACTGCCTGCAGTAAGACTGCACTTGTTGAGAATATTTTTGAACTGTTGGTGTTGCACTATCTACACCTTACGCAAGAAGCTCCCAGTCACTACACGCTTGCAGTTCAAGGACAAAGTCAATCTCCTGAGTCACTGACAGTAGTGGTAGTGTAAACGATATGAACTCACCGGAGTGCACTAAATAAAACAAAACAGGGACAGATAATAACTGAAAGAAGCGACATTGAAAACTGAATGATAGCGGAAAAGCTAGACAAAGTAACAGTATTTTCCAAAGGAAAGGCCGCCGATAAGACCAAGAAGGAAACGAATGAATTTAATACCACAGGTTAGGTACATGACAATAACAAATGATAAACTATACATGACTTTTGAGCCCTAATATTTTGGTGTGGCCTCCATGCGCTGCAATTAGAGCTGCTATACTCCGTAGCATTGAATCAAAAAGGTTCTGAATAAGCTCCTAGAGATTTCCCTCCACGCAGTTTGTATTCTAGCCCAAAAATCCGTGACACTCGTTACTGGAGGACCGTGACGCCGATGGGCGATATGTCAGGCGAACGTGTAGGCCAGGGAAGCAATGGTACCCATCGCTCTTCGAAGAAGGCTTGTACATTCCTCGCAATATGTGGCCGGGCATTGTCCTGTTGAAATGCGGCCTGTGGAGATGCCTGAAGCAGGGGGAGTACCTCAGGCTCTACAACCACCGTTAGATACCGGTTGCGGTTCAAAGTGCCCTCAATTCGTAGGAGGCGAGATCGGTTGTTGTAACCAATGGCGCCCCAAACCATCACACCTGGTGTTTGTCTGCCATGTCGCTCAACAATGCAGCCCTCCAGGTTGCGCCCACCACGGTAGCGTCGGACACGTATGCGGCCATCACTGTAGGACACGTTGAAGCGGGACTCGTCCGGAAAGACTACATTTTGCCACTCAGCACCCCTGTGACGGTGTTCACGTGCCCATTGCAGTCGGATGAGCTTGTGGTTTGTGGACAATGAAAGCCGACGTAATGGCATGCATGCAACCAGTCCAACCTGCAGTAGACGGTGACGAACCGTTGATACAGACAAGTTCACACTTGTTGCAGTGCTCCAGCGTCGGGCCAACACTGTGGATGAAGCTGTACGGTCCGTTATGGCCATGTGGACAAGATGACGGTCATCCCATGCTGTGGTCCAGTACCTGCTCTTCGCTGCGTACGACCTTCATCTATCTACTGCTTTCACACACGCATCACTGTCGTAGCAGCATGCCCTGTACGAGCCGAAATGTCACGGTATGACAAACCCGCTTCCCGGAGACCGATCATTCTTCCCCGTTCGAGCTCAATCACATGCCAATATGTCTCTCTTTCATGTCGACGAGGCATAGTGGTCCTTACTTTATTGTTTCCACCTTGTTTGACAGCTCTGCACTGACTACACTGGGCGCAACACTGACCTTGTCGGACCAACACGAGAGGGCTGTGCTCGGCCTACGTGTACTCACTCCATATCTCTGCAAACGTAATCACTTATTGCTTGCACACTCTTCTACACTTCCACCAAGTTTGGAGTTATTCGGGAAATTCTTCCTTGGCGTTGCAATTTTTAGAAACGGCAGTGTAATTAAAGGCGGCGTATAAATGGGAAATCTGCACTTTCTTACGAGTATAATGAGATTTTACGCTATCTCGTTATATAAAACAATTTCCTTCTTTTTACAAGCTTATTGTGCATTTATTCCAAGCAGAGGTGATATGGGAATGATACGTATAGCACCAAGACAATCAACTGAGGTTTATTATCCGGGCCCACAGTAGCGGGGGCGTGATGCAGTACCGGGAAGGACGGTTGGTGGGCGGTGGCTAACGCGATAATCATCATCATTATTATAATGGCATGGCTGTGTTGCAAACAACATTAACTGATCGTTGTCAAGGTGCCAATTTTTAAACGCTTTTTAAAATAACGTCTAAATGTCCAGTTTCGTTATAGCCAGCGACGTCTGAATCAGCAACACTAAGCGTATTAGCTCAGCATTCCTGTAGAAGACTGTAACAAATAGAATATCTACAAATTACTTAAAAAGATCCACACTTTATACGAGAGGCGTTCTCAAAGATTCGTCCAACTGCAAAATAATAGTTTGTCTCAACTTCAACCTCAACATTTGATGTGAAACTTCGTCCACACAGCCTTTCTTCAGCTTTGGCAATGAAACCTAAACGCTAGGAGTCAAATCCGGCGAATATGGCGGATGTGAAAGCTGGTCGTTTTTATAGTAACAATCCCAGACGTGGTGAAGATGCATTATCGAAATGAAAAAGAACGTTCTCGCAAGGTGTGAGCGTTTAGACTGAATAGATCACTGAATTATTGATCCAGTAGTGAATAGTAGCCATGACTGTTCCTGCAGATGAAACAGTTTTTACTTTCTTTGGTACATTTCCACCTCTTTGGACTGCTCCTTCGTCTCTGGCGTGTAGTTATGAATCCGAGTTTTATTTACTGTCACGTCGAGAAACTTACTGCAAATGTGTTTAAACAGATATAATCACTATTGAAAAATGTCCATTCAAATGCGTTTTCGGTCTATTGCTAACACACCTGATACCGTCGAGTGGAAAGCTGTAAAATGTAGTGCACACGGCCTATCAAGGTCTTTGCAGTGCGTACCTTAACTCGACGATGTCTGAGGAAGGATTGTGAATTTTCTCACAATCTCGTCGGTGGTGGTAGCTTTGGGGAAGAGTGCTTTAAAGTAGATTCTAACTTCTTGTATTGCGTTTGGGTTAAACCATTTAAATCTATTATTTTTTTTATCACAGTTCGTGTTTCAGTTTTATCCATTTTGTAGAAATGATTACTTTTGTTTACATGATCGTCACAAACAAGTGACTACATTTACGCGTCTGAAACTCTACAGCGTGCCATCTAATGGATGATACTTAGCAACCATCATAATAATTTGGCCAACTTCAGGACATCTGAATCAGGCCAACGTCTAGAACGGCTCTCCTAGAGTTCACCAGTCCTTTTTTTTTTAACAAGCTCCGTCGTCCCTGCTATTTTTTACAGAGTCGGTATAATGTAGCCGTACTGTACAGTGCATATAGTTTAATTACAACTCCACCTCTTGGCAGTCAAAGAGCAAACCTTGGAAAAGGGTATACTGTGTTAACAGCCACAATCACTGGTGACTTGTAACCATAGGTATTGCAACCAGGTGTCCCCAAACGACTCTGCATGCAACAATTTCTATACCTGAAATTTTAAAGAGTAATGCGAAATTATGAAACACAAATAAATCCAATTTAACTTAATTTTTTCTTCAAGGTTGAGCTTGGAATTCATCTTATACATTGCCCCTTGCAACAAGTATTTTATCCCATGGAATATTCGTCATGGCTTAAAAATGTGATGTATTACGTTCACATGACTTTCTCTGTCCATTATTATCATTCCAGTCTAAGGATCCCCAACCGGCGGCCGTTGTACAGTAGCCAAACACTTGTTCCCTACCCTCCCTAACCACAACCACCATAAACATCTTAGTGACATCCATGTGCACGTGCGCGTTGTTGCCACAGTTAAAATTAGTATTTAAAAGCAAAACGTTGAGCTGATTTCCACATGTACAGAATACAATCATGCAGTTTGTCTGCTTGCTTTACACACAAATGCAGCAAACAACTATGCATCGCATAATAATTACATTTATGCTTTAAAATATAACTGAGAATGATATGAACTAATATACTACGCTACAAGAATGGAAATGCGATGTTAATATACCCGAGAGAAACTTAGAAATATGTCCCGAATAAACTACATATTGTTGGACTATCATTAAATTATAAGTAAGGGTTGCATGTTTTCAGTTTTGCTTACTGCAATTATTACTGTGCTATTACATAGCTCCTATGGTGAAAGTATTCTTTATTTTGTTTGTCCTGCAACCACAAAATGTAGAAAACCCAAGTTCCAGAAGATGTAAACAAAAACAGTAAATATGTAAAATTAAAAAGAAGAAGCAGGTGAAAAAAGTAAAGCGAACGCAAGTCTTTGTATCACCCTTGGAAGATAGGTGCTTTATTTGTAGTTTTGAAAAGATAATAAGTTTTCTTCACAACAATGATTTTATTAATATAAAGCTAATACATGAAGTTGTGTATTGATTAAGATGTAAGATTTTTAAGCATGACAGGTTCTGTTTACTTAAATGAATAGCTTTATTATAAAATGCAGGATAAGTAAAAATACGGAAGGCAAAATAAAGAAAATAAAAAGGAAATCTTATGTGTTAGATTCACATGATTATTTCTACTCACTCTTCTACAAACTAATTTTGCAAAAGCTTATTCTTCTATCTGCTTCTTCTTAAACGAGATAAAATTTCATTGCACATTTCGTTGTAAATATAAGGATACATAGGCTAAAGCGATAGTAAGATTTTTAAAAACCAGATGACTATATGATGACTTTGAAATCCCATGCTTTTAGCATGAGCACGTGGAAAATACAGATAGGGACTTCGAACTTCTATTTCAAAACTCAAACCAATAACAAAGAATTTCTCGGAAAGGATTACCATAATTTGACCTAAAATGTGTCCTTTACTGAGATTGCATTTTACGCACAGTAAGATTTTTCTATCTCTTACGGTTTACCAGTTTTACAAAAAGTTGAGAACAAGGAGGAATTTACAAGTTATTCCCAGAATATAAAATTCAAGATAAAAGTTTTATTTTTCATGCAAATATTTTAAACATGCGGTATTTTACTAAAAATCGTTATAGCTGTTTTTGAGAAATTCAAAACAATAAAATCGTTATAGATGTTTTTGAGAAATTCAAAACAATAACAAACATTTTTCCACGTAAAGGGTTCTTTTCTACATGTTCGTGAACGTTACACACCAAAATCTGGCTTTGCTTATTCAACGTTTTTGTAGCCCTTTTCTTCGTGGTGTTGGCACTACTGGTACTCGGCAGAGGGTCATTTGCTGGTGCGGCCGGAGGGGCAGCAGCTTGGTTCGTTTCCCAAGGCCTCCACATCTTAATTAAGCTACTAAACGCTAATAACTATTAAACACTGCTAAACTTACAAAACTGCACTAAGTAAAACACTATATAACTTCTCTGAAGAAGTAAGATATAAGCTTAACTAAAAGCCGGAAGAAAAGCACGTGCGAACAGTCACAGCCGCTAAAACCGAAGAAACAACAGAAATGACATTGCAACAACGCTTTGCTTTGGTGGAGCTAAAAAAAGGACCACGTATTGTAGTTGAGGGATGGGAAGACCCCACTAATCGTTCACTGATGGGTTTATGCTCAGGCTTCAAAGCTTTCCGTTCGCTTTGTAGACGACTGGGGAAACGTTGCCTGCGACCAGTTTACCATTTATTTTTATATAGCTTCTACAAACTACTCCTATTTTTCTATCTTACTTGGTATTATTTGAAATAAGGTTTGCAGAAGTAGTTGCATTAAACATTTTGCTGTAGGTACAATTGGCATACAGAAAACAGAATCGATACTAGAGTTTAGCTATACGCTGGTCTTGAAATTCCATACTCTTTCCACAATATCGGAGAAACAACTGAATAACAACAAAGTAATGAAAAATTAAAATCAATAAGAACCGATATCTCGGATATGGCTGATGGCACACAAAAAGCTATTTGAAATAAATTCTGGATTTGAATCTGTGTATGGTTTGCAGGTATACAAAATTCCGTCCAAATGAAAGGGACTTCACAAGCTATTCCCAGAAAACTCACATATTTTTTTCCACTATCTGAGCTAAAGGTCGATTTCTAGGTTACCAAAAAAGGGGACAGAAATATAGTGCCTTCGTTTTATGCCAAGGCCACTACCGCCTTATATGCGTATCGGTCAAGACGGCAGTGACCTCGGTATTAACCCACAGCGCAGATGCGGCGCAGGATGTGTTAAGGGCACGTTTATCAGCTTTGAGCTGTTTCAGTCGTTGCTTTGTCTTCGTGTTATGGAGTGTTTCGACAATACGTCTGTTGTGTGTGATTTCCTTAGGAATGCTATTCTCTTATTAGTCCACGAAATGCCTGCCAACAAGTGCACGCTTGAATATCGTATTTTTATGTACGATACATACGTGAAAACTGAATCATGTAGACAGGTGTGTAGACAATTTCAGGAGAAATTTTCTGGATTTTTCCAGTTCCGGGTAAAGACACTGTGAGATGTGTGGTCAATAAATTTAGAAACAACGGAATCGCTAAACACTAAAAAATAAAGTTTATAGGAACAATCCCCACACCATAAACGAATGTAAGGACAATATACGAGGGCGGCTCCAAAAGTAACGCACAATAATTTTTTTATAAAAAAGTTTAATAATTAAAACAAAACAATCACAAATGAACTTATACCTTTTATCTACTTTTCGACATAGTCACCAAGTTTCTGAACACATTTCTCCCATCGTGATACCAGTTTCAATATGCCCTGTTCGTAAAGTCCGTTTCCTTGCAGTATAGCCATCTGCGGACTGCTGATTTCACTTCCGTATCTGTCGCAAAGCGTTGGCCGGCCAGGAATTTCTTCATGGGACCAAACAGATGAAAGTCCGACGGTGCAAGGTCCGGACTGTGTGGTGGATGCTGGAGCACCTCCCAACCAAATTTCGTGATTTTCTACCAAGCAGCAGCAACATTGGGGCGTGGATTGTCATGAATTTTGACATCGTCAGCATTCATGTTGTGGCATTTGTCACGAAGGGCACGACGCAGCTTCACCAACGTTTTCATGTAGGCTGCAGCATTCACGGTGGTCCCGTGTGCAGCAAAGTCCACCAGTACAACACCATGCATATCCCAGAACACCGTCACAAGCACTTTCCTAGCAGATTGAGTACACTTTGAATTTTTTCTTCACAGGGGAACCAGCATGTTTCCACTCCATACTTGGGTGAAGTGGTATGCCCACGACGCATCACCAGTGACGATTCCTTTCAGAAAGTTATGCCCTTCTGGAGTGCACCGCGTTAGGTGATCCAAGCACGTCATCATTCGCTGACCCTTGTGGTTGTCTGTCAGGTTCTTAGGCACCCGGCAAGACTAACGTGTCATGAACAATATCGTACACTGCACCATAGGAAATGTTGAACTGTTGCAATAAGGTTCGCAGTTGCACACGCCGGTAGTTCAAAATTGCCGCCTCAATGCCTCTAACATTCTGCGGGATTGCAGCTGTTACCAACCTCCCAGAGCGTGGCGAATGACTAAGGTTCACACGGCCTCTAGGAAGAATGCGCACCGCATGGAGACATTGCTACGGTCCATACAATCATCCCCATACACGCCATGCATGTTCCTGTGAATATCACTCGCTTTATGACCTTTGGCCCACACATATCGAACCACACCTCTCTGCTCTTCACACGCGGACGACAGTAACATGCGCGCTATCCTTGTTGCATAGTTCACGTTTCTCTCGCCAGAGCTGCACACGAAACAAAAATATCCCCTGTAGTGAAAACTTCAGGCTATATCTGTGTGAAATTGCAACATTCCAGCTGCAATACCAAGGCAGAAAAACATTATTGTGCGTTACTTTTCGATCCGCTCTCGTAAAAGCAGAAATAATTAACATTATGCAAGGAGAACTTATGCGTGTGAATGATAATTTCATCCGACGATGTCAAGCATGTCTTCGCGCAGATGGGCACCACTTTGAACAACACTTATAACAAGGTTAGTACTCATTACATATATGTTACTACGCTCCTGAGTAAGCAACGCGGGAGTTGCGGAACGGAAAACCCCACAGTGTAGTAGACTGTTTGCGGAGCAAGCATTCGCTAAACCCGCGGCCTTGGCATAAAACAAAGGCACTGTATTAACAACTCTGCTTAATGTTTTACAACGATTTAACCTTAATGAACAGTACACTAATTACCTTAATCAACAAATACACATCGCCATCCGCCCATATCGTAGACGATTTGTATTCCTTCGTTGTGAAATAAACTAACAATACATTATCTGAATACAATCTTGTAAACACCAGTTTTAAAATAAATGTACGCTCCTTCGATAATCTTCTAGAATTTTTCGTTAACAAACTGCTAACTACCTCACTAGCAGCACACACTATTATCTTTTGCTTCTTCAAATGTATGCATTTAAATTCACAATGAAAGCAATGCAATCGATATAAACAACAACGTTGCTACATATATCCTTTCAATCATTCCAAAGCCCTACAATGAAATAGTTCCAGTGAAATTCAGTAAATATAAATAAAATGCGACAATTCAGTTCCGGTTGTGGAAAAAATACCATGTATGTTCACCACGGGATCGAAACAGACTTTCTCCTCAGTACATTTGTAGCCCTCAGGCTCCAATCATGTACCTCGTGAAAATCATCTGTTTCTATCCCTTAATGTATAATATAAACTGCCGTTTGTGAAATTTGCAACACCAAGAAGGAAACGCATGGATTTAATACCACAGGTTAGGTACATGACAAGTAACAAATGATAAACTTCTCAAATCTATACTTGACCTTTGAGCCCTAATATTTTGGTGTGGCCTACATGCGGTGCAATTAGAATTGCTATACGCCGTGGCATTGAATCAAAAAGGTTCTGAATAAGTTCCTGAGGGATTTCCCTCCACGCAGTTTGCATTCGAGTCCACAAATCCGTGACACTGGTTACTGGAGGACCGTGACGCACCAGGTGCCGACCAACCATATCTCAGACATGTTCGATGTACAGGCCAGGGAAGCAGTGGTACCCGTCGCTCTTCGAGGGCTTGTACATTCCTCGCAATATGTGGCTGGGCATTGTCCTGTGGAAATGTGGCTTGATGCCTGAAGCAGGGGGAGTCCTCAGGCTCTACAACCACTGTTAGGTACCGGTTACTGTTCAAAGTGCCCTCAATTCGTAGCAGGCGAGATCAGTTATTGTAAACAATGGCGCCTGAAACCATCACACCTGGTGTTTTTCCGCTATGCCGCTCACCAACGCAGCCCTCCAGGTTGCCCTCACCACGGTACCGCCGGACACGTATGCGGCCATTACTGTAGGACACGTTGAAGCAGGACTCGTCCGAAAAGACTACGTTTTGCCACTCAGCACCCCAGTGACGGTGTTCACGTGCCCATTGCAGTCGGAGGAGCTGGTTTCTGGACAATGGAAGCCGACGTAATGGCATGCGTGCAACCAGTCCAACCTGCCGCAGACGGCGACGAAACGTTGGTGCAGACAAGTTCACGCTTGTTGCAGTGCTCCAGCGTCCAGTGCTCCACTATGGATGATGCTGTACGGTCCGTTATGGCCATGCGGACAAGATGAGGGCCATCCCGTGCTGCGGCCATGTTCCGTGGTCCAGTACCCCCTCTTCGCTGCGTACGACCATCATCTATACACTGCTTCCACATACTAATCACTGTCGTAGCAGCATGCCCTTTACGAGCCGAAATTTCACCGTATGACAAACCCGCTTCCCGGAGACCGATCATTCTGCCCCATTCGAACTTACACGCATGCCGATATGGCTCCCTTTGAGGTTGTCGAAGTATATTGGCACTCACTTTATTGTTTCCACCTTGTTTGAAAGCTATGCACTGACTACACTGGGCGCAACACTGACCTTGTCGGACCGACACGTGAGGGCTCTGCTTGGCTTAGCGTACCCCATCTCACTGCAAAACTAATCACTTATTGCTTGCACATTCTTCTACACTTCCACCAAGTTTGGAGTAATTCGGGAAATTGTTCCTTGGTGTTGCAATTTTCTCAAACAGCAGTGCATATTCTGACACATATGGTATTTTAATCCAAGTTGTTAGTCATTTTTCAGTAAATAAAAAATAACGAAACAATTTACATGTAGAGGTGGTTTGGCCTTTTTTTTGAAAAGCTTCCAGTCATCTTTGGAAGATACTGAACTTAAATACCAAAAGTGGTATTTATTTCACTTTTCTGTTTTGAGTTAAGATGTTCAGACGCGCGCACCGAGCTTCTTATAATTTTTTTTCACAGGGCTTCGAAGCATGGATTTCCAGTGAAAACACGACATCGGATTTTTTAGTGGAATACGGTAGTATCCTTATGATTATAATCAATATAATAATTTTTAAGAAAGTTCCACCTTCTACAGACCCTAACGCTCCAAAATTATCTAAATATAACCGTAATTAGCACTAGTTAATATGAAACAGGAAATGCTAGGGATTACAGAAAAATGAAGACCTTATCTGGGACACGATTGCAGAGAAAATCGTCTTTACCACATCGTGTACAGAACCGCCCTGTGATTAACTCTGCCTTGTAACTAAACGAGCACCTGAGAACCTTCTGGAATGGAAATGTGTCAAGGAAGTTGTGCTTATTACCTCCATCGCGTTCAACTCCAGAATCAAAACATGTGACTTCAACTGTCCTGGTCGATTGCTTTGTAGCGCCTGCAGCCTATCGCCTACATCCTGTAAAACGCTGTTACGGCATCCATACAAGTCTTCTCTGCTTATCTCTCTTGAGTGGGCAAGCACGAAAACTATTACGTCTCACCTGCCCAAATTAACCGTGTCTTTAACTCCAGTGTTCGGATAACATCGCCTCTACACTTCCTAAAGCAAGTAGTCCTAAAGAACGGATGTGAGGGATCCAGTCGACTGCAGTGTCGTATTGCGGGAGATATGTTTCTTGGAGTGTTCGGCCCCACGGACGATACAAACTTTCCGGTGGTCTTCGTCCCACGTTTAAAAATAAACTTTGTAATTTTAATGTTTATTTAAATATTATATATGTATGCCTCGGCTGCATCAGTAGTAATTTGTAGAAACATGTATCTCTTAGCAGGGGTGGTGTGGCTAAAGAATGAAGGCTTACACAAATTATAATTGTATTGTACTTTTTTTATTAATCCTCCACATGATTAAATAACACGTCACTGATATATCCTAATGCAGAGCTGTGAGATTATTGTTATTTGCACTTTTTAAACACGTAAACTTTATATATTCTCACCGCAATGAAGTTTTATGTCTCACATTGAACACGTATCGTACCGATCGGGTACAGAATCTTGTAGCGTCTGCCGCCTGAATTTGTAAATTTCCTCTATTTCAAGTCTCTGATTGGCTAATCCTACTCCAATAGAATACATTTATTCAACTTTTAGCTTTTTCCAGTTTTTGATTGACTATATTTAAACTGTTTTAAATATTACATTGTGGTTCCAAGAATTATTAGTAGCCTTTATTAAACTTTCTAATTTATTGTTGTCTCAAGGTTACCTCATTGTTAGCAACTTTCGGCTTCTACTTCATAATTCTGTTTGCTTCGGAAGGTATTTTGCTTCTATTCTCACAGCTCCTACATTGTTAAATTACTTAATACATTTACATAACATTATTATACATGTACATAATAAAAATATAATACAATGAATCTTACATATATTTTATATATTATTATACACCTATTGTTTTAAGGCAGGCTGTTATTATATTTTATATTATATAATTAGACTGATATTTAAGTGTAAAAAAATGCTGCCTCAAGTGAGGTGATTCGCCATTTAAGATCTACGCCAAATGTATTCGTATACAGTTTTTAAAATCTGATGTGTTAAATTCACATAACGTTCTCTACCCTCTATCGCTTATTAGTGGGTTACAAGTTATTCTCACGAAAGTTTATTTTTATATCTACTTCATTTTAAAGATAAACATTTGCAGAAATTAGCTACATACCTTAAACATTTCGTTAGGATACAAAGAGAACAGATAGTCAACTGTTTAAGAACTGGACGGTATACGGTGTCTTTAGAATTCCTTACTGTTTCCATGCAATCGCGTGAAACAACTGAAAATCGACGGGCCTTCAAAAGAATGACAAATCGATCCATTAATAACGGATATCTCGGAAATGTCTGATGCCTTTAAAAAGTTATTTGAAATAAATTGTGTGTTTTAAAGAGATGTACAGTTTTTGCATAGTACGTTTTATCCATCACTTTACGGCACGTAGAAGAGCCTCAAGCCTGATATAAAATATAAGCTCTGTACAAAATTTACGCTCTTTCACGCTCAACATAGAATGGAACGCTAAGGAGCACAGCAGTTTCCGAATGAACAAGATTGCACAGGCTATTCCCAGAAAACTCAAGATACACATTTTATTTGTCATGTAAATATCATCGTTATCATCAATTGTTAAAGCGATTTTTAGAAAATAAAAATTTTCGAAAAATGTTCCCTGTAAAGCATATTTTGGGATGCGGGGATTTTCTGAAAATCTTCGTGTCGCATCTTCAGAAGGTACTGAACCTAAATACCAACTTTGGTGTTCGTCCGACTTAACGCCATTCATAGCACACATGCACACACGCGCGCGGGGACCTTTTTCTAAAAATGCTTTATTTGTATTTATGGGGCCTCATAACATATATTTCTGGTGAAATCTCGGTATCGAATTTTTGTGTGGAATGCAATACCTTCTCTACCTACTAGGTACTGGTAGAGAAAGTTGAAAATATTTGGATAAATTTAATATAAAAGGATGTTATTAAAAAATCTGATATGTTACACTCGCGTTATATTACCCACTCATGTACAAATTATTTTTACAAACATCTACTCCATGTTAATCGAGATAAACATTTGCAGAAACTCTCTTATTGCTAATTTCCTTTTAGGTGCAAGGGGAATATGGTAGGCTTTAAGCGATAGTCAAATGTTTTAAGAGCTGTTTGTTATGTGGAGCATTCCATTCTCTTTGTATGTCCAGGACATAAAAAAACGAATAACGAATTCCCATTTGAGAAAAAGTATTGGAAGATTCAGCTAAATATCAAGGAATATCTCGAAATTTTTCACTAAGCAAAAAAATGTATATGTTTTAACGAGATATACATTTTTGGGTAGTAAAAGTTTGTCTCTCTCTTACGGTTTACCAGTTATGTGAAAGTCATTCAGAATGAAGAGGACTTTTGGGGTCATTCCCAGAAAATTCAAGACATGCATTTCATTTGTTATAAGAATATCTTAAAAATATGACATTTTGATCAAAATCGTTATAGCCATTTTTGAGAAAATGAAATCTTTCGATACATGTTTCATGTAAAGGGAAGTTGGGGGTGGGAGCATTTTCTTTAAAATCTTCGTGTCGCATCCTTGGTATTTATCTGACTTTTCATTTTTAGTTATGTTGTTTACAGACAGACATGTTTCCGAAAATGCTTTATTTCGATTCGGGCACCTCAGTACATGCATTTCCGGTGAAATCTCGGTATCGAATTTTTGGGTAGAATGCAGTGGAGAAAGTAAAAACGACCCCATCTTCAATAAGAAACTAGTTGATCGGTGCCCTTACCAGGCATATAAAGGGTCTTTCAACAAAAGTGTTCTATCTTTAACATGTGATAGCTTTCGTTATTGAGTTACAGCAGTCATTTTTTCATGTGGTTACTGTTGTTATTGACAAATAGCCATGGAACGTTACAGCATTCAGCAACGCGTAGAAATTGTGAAAATTTATTATCAAAATGGATCATCTGTTCGCCAAACCTTCCGTGTACTGCGTGAACTTTACGGTGTGCATAATCGTCTCTGCGAGAGAACGAATCGGGGTTTCATCGATAAATTTGAAAGAAGTGGTTCTGTCAGCGATCAAAGAACGCCTGTACATAATCGACGTAAGCGCTCCAACGAAAACATAAGCTCCGTTCGTGAGAGTGTACGCGAGAACGGCAACAAATCAATTGCTGGTCGAGCTCAAGAATTGGGGCTTTCGCCGACCACAACTTGGCGAATTCTGCATCTGGACTTGAAGTTTCACACTTATAAAATGTGTTAACTCAAGAACGAAAGCAACGACCATAGGTTGCGCCATGTATTCGCTGACTGGGCTATGGAGCAATTGGAAGCTGATCCGGATATTTGTCGAAAAATCATCTTCTGCGAAAGCCCACTTTTGGATGGATGGTTGTGTTAACAAACAAAATTGCCGCTATTGGAGCAATCACAATCCAATGCAGATTCAAGAACGACCACTTCATCCCCAAAAGATTACTGTGTGGTGTGGATTTTGGTATGGTGGAATCATCGGTCCATATTTTTTCCAAGATGAAGATCGAGAAGCTCTAACTGACAATGGAGAAAGTTACCGGGCTCTTATAAGGGACTATTTTTGGCCACATTTGGAGGGTATGGATCTCAGAAACATCTGGTCCCGGCAAGATGGTGCCACATGTCATACTGCTCTCGAAACAATCGATCTTTTGAAGGAGAAGTTCAAAGGTTTCATCATTTCCCGTGGTGGTGTTGTTAACTGGCCCCCGAGGTCATGTGATTTAACGCCGTTGGATTACTTCTTGTAAGGTTATGTTAAATCTCGAGTTTATGTCAACAAGCCAGAAACAGTAAATGATCTTATGAATAACATCACGCGTGTTATTCGTGAAGTTGGATCTAATTTACGTTCTTCTGTCATTGAAAATTGGATCAACCGTATACGCGCAACCCAACGAAGCCGCGGCGGTCACTTAACTGATGTTATCCTCCACACGTAATGGCATTAATTATGTTCCAGAATAAAAAACAAACCTCTATCATTTATAGAACGTGTTTTATTTAAGTTCAAAGATAGGACGCTCTTGTCGAAAGACGCTTTATATTTATCTAAAATTTTGTCTGACAAACTGAATAGATAATGGGTGTAGAATTTAGCAGATTTAAGTTGGTGAGTTAAAGCTCTTATTCATCACTTAAATTGAATTTATGTTAGCAAAGTGTAGTCAGGGGGGATGGATAATTCCGTCAAAATCTACAGTTACAGTTCTTAAAATAATCTGATTTAAGCATCACGATTGGTTTGTCTCAGGAATTTTCGGCTTTACGCAGGCTATGAGCAGACATTTAGAGGATTTAAAAGTGGTATTATCGAGTTTCACAAATACTTTCCGCATTATTAACTTTGGAGATGGCAGGTTTTGTTCGCGGAAAGATTGGTTGTTGTCGCCTCTTCCTGAAGCAATTCACAGAACCTCTGATTGCCACATCCCTGCAGTATTGGACCGGTGCCCGCAGATGACTGGCTCTAAGGTATTCAGTATTCCGGATGTGTGCATGCCACTTTCTCCCGACTTTTCGTGGAACACGGCAGTAGGTGCTAACAGCCGGGCCACCCCTCACTTCGTGACGTGAACAGCTACCAAACTTCCCCACTTTCCCCTATCAGTAATTTCTGTTTCTAAAACAAGGCCATTTATGCAAATTACCAACAAGCGGCTCAGAAAGCTGCTGGTATCTTCGCAAATTATTGCAAGGTACTTTCAAACACCCTGATGAGTAGACTTCGAATCTTTAGGTCCTAGATATGTACTTATGCTTTTTCTCAAATGGGAATTCGTTATTCATTTCTTATGTTCTGGACATGCAAGGAGAATGGAATGCTCCAAATGGCGACCAGCTCTTAAAACGTTTGACTATCGCTTAAAGTCTACCATATTCTCTTGCACCTGCAAGAAAATTAGCAATAAGATTGACATCTCGATATCTCGATTAACATGAAGTATAATTGACGCAACAGTTCTAGACACGTGAAAATCTTAATGACAGCTAGGAGGCGAGTTACTTACCAGATCAGGAGGTGACCGGTCGTCTGCATGTTGCAGGAGTGCGTGGGACAGTCATTGTCAAATATCCGCACACCGTTATGCACTGCATTGCGCTGATAAACTTAGTTATATACCGTATATTAAAATCTACGCTTAATATAAAAAACACTGTCAATCATTGCCTCCAATTCTTCCACACCTAACAACCCTTCCTCTTCTGCGGAATCACTCACATTATTGCCGTCATCACTGCTGTCACTACTTTCTGCACCATTATCCTCAATGAGAATTCTTTCTGTTTGATTTTCTGCAATTCCGTATTCTTCGAAATAATGATTCTTAATTTATTCAGCATGTCGCCATACATTTTCCCATTCTGGCCTCCCAATTTCAGCAAATTGCTGGCGTTATAACTGCTCCACATATTTTAATTTAAAAGTGATATTTCTGCATGCCACCCATTTTTTGATATCAGCCCAGATTAATTCGATTAGGTTTAGTTCTGGGCGATACGATGGCAGTCTTAAGTACATTATGGCGATGTTGTATTACTATCTGGTCAAGTATGTATGACTTCTGAAGCTGTTTGTTGACTTTAATTAAGTTATATAGCTTTGTTTTACTCATGCTTTCATCTAAAGCTATATTATGTCTAAGTAATCAAGCTCTCATTTCTTCTTTCAAGGAATTTTAGGTAGGTGCTTTGTCAATTTGAGTGTTGAATCATTGTGAAGCATTGTCGATAACCAGAACAGACCCAGCAGGCATATTAGGTATCAACATGGCGTTGATTCACTTCATGTATTCATTTCTTGATGAAAATCTCCTGTGGTTGCGACTTGTAAAAGAAGGGCATTTGGAACGAAGCCGATCTTTCCAACAGCATGAACGATAACAAGTATTTGCCCTTTGGCAACAGGTGCCTGCAAACCTAATTCGCTATCGTCACTCCAACTTTTAGATGCTGTATGACTGCTGTGTATGTATGACTCATCTTCATACACTATAGTATTTTTCTGAAATTTGTAGCACCACCTTGAAAATTGATGCTGATATAAGTACACACTGATATAAGTACATATAAAATTATAGTCATTTGGAAAGGTAGAATCAGACTGAAAAATTCAATGTCATAGCCGGGATTTGAACCACGGATCTTAGGCTTTCCGTGCCGTTGCTCTAACCGACTAAGCTATCATGGCAACATATACTTTTTATTTTTATTTTATTTATTTTATTATAATTTGTTTATTTTATTTATTTATTTTGTTTTTCTGTTAGAACTCTTCTATTTGATTTCGGTTTCTTCCATTTGAACCCTAAATCTTTAATAATTTTTCTGAGATTTGTAGCACCACCTTGAAAGGTTTCCGCTGTCTTTCAGCTTGATGAGCCATCTGCTTATTGTTAGCACAGTTTTTTCTTCCACATAGCAATTGTGAATCGTGCGCCGAATGACGCATTCGAAATCGTCTATTTCTGTAATACGTTTAGGGACCTTATGTTTCTTCCCAGGTGTGTCAAATGGTACTCTTTCATCCATATGTTTTTTTCTTATCTTTGAGAACTCTGGAAACGGAACTCGGTGAAACACCAGTTGCTTTGACTACTCTTTCTTTCACTCTCTTAAGGCTTTTGTAGAACTCGGATGAACATATAATTTCTTCCTTCATCTCTGCTACTTGCTTCATGAAGTCGATGACATTTGCAATTATTTCCCTACTTTGACTGTGTAACACCTTAGCACTAAACTTTGAAAACATAGGAGCCATAGTTATAAATATAACAAATATAAAGTAAGTACTATTTAGATACTGCTGCTCTCTTTAAAATTACAACCAGATGAAGACACTTTTTCTATGCAGACTGTATGTGTTACGCACTGTGAGTAAGCAAAGGTATTATATCGCTTTCATTGATTAAGCTAAACATAAACCATTCCTAGGCTCGGCAGCTGGGGTGGCAATCAAGGTCACGATTCCCGAAGTTTTGCGCGAGTTATAGATGTTTGTAAAAATAGTTTGTACAAGAGTAGATAAAATAATGCGAGTAAACATATCAGATTTTTTAATTACATCCTTTTTTTACTTTCTCTACTACGTAAAGTAGGGAAAGTATTGTATTCCACCCAAAAAATCGATACCGAGATTTCACCGAAAATACATGTTTTGAGACCCCCTGAATCCAAAAAAAGCCTTCTTGGAAACATGTCCGTGTGTGTGTGTGTGTGTGTGTCTGTGAACAGCATAACTCAGAAACGAACAGTCGGATAAACACCAAAGTTGGTATTTAGGTTCAGTATGTTCCAGAGATGCGACACGAAGGTTTTCAAGAAAATCCCCCCACCACAGAATACCCTTTACATGGAGAACTTTTCGAAAATTTTAATTTTCTCAAAAATGGCTCAACGATTTTGATTAAAATATCATATGTTTAAGATATTTTCATGACAAATAAAATGTATGTCTTGAATTTTCTGGAAATGTCTCCAAAAGTATTCTTCGTTGTGAACGAGTTTTGCATAACTGGTAAACCATAAGAGATAGACAAAATTTTACTACACAAAATATGTATATTGAATTAAAATACACAATTTATGTCATATACATTTTTTTTGTTGAGTGAACCATTTTCGAGATATTGCTTGTTATTCCCTTAAATTTTTGAATACTTATTTTCTCAAATGGGAATTCGTTATTGATTTTGTTTGTCTTGGATATGCAAAGAGTATTAATCTGTGGCAAAGGGAATGGTGCTGCAGCTAGGAACCAGCTATTAAGAGATATGTATGTGCTTAAAGGCTACTGTATTTCTATATTGCCCTTGTAAATATATATTCCCCTTACATCTACAAGAAAATTAGCAATAAGATAGACTCTGCAAATGTTTATCTCGATTAACATGAAGTAGATGGAGAATAAGCGTTTGTAAAAATAGTTTATACAAGAGTAGAGAAAGTCATGTGAGTGTAACACATCAGATTTTTATTAAATTTATCCAAATATTTTTAACTTTCTCTATCAGTACCTAGTAGGTAAAGAAGGTATTGCATTCCACCCAAAAAATCGATACGGAGATTTCTTCGGAAAATAAGATGTCATGATTCCCCATAAATCCAAATAAAGCATTTTTAGAAAAAGGTCCCCGCGCGCGTGTGTGTATGTGTTATGAATGGCGTTAAGTCGGACGAACACCAAAGTCTGTATTTAGGTTCGGTACCTTCTGAAGATGCGACACGAAGATTTTCAAGAAATCCCCGCTACCCAAAATATCCTTTACATGGAACATTTTTCGAAAAAATTTATTTTCTAAAAATGGCTGTAACAGTAGATGATAACGATGATATTTACGTGACAAATACAATGTGTATCTTGAATTTTCTGGGAATAGTCTGTGCAATCTTGTTCATTCGGAAGGAATTTCGTACAATCTTGTATAACTGGTAAACGTTAAACGATAGACGAAAACTATTACACAAGAAATGTAGATCTGTTTGAAGCACAGGATTTATTTCTTATCACCTTTCTTGTGAAATCAGCAATTTCCGAGATATTCGTTTTTAATGGTTCGATTTTTTCAACATTTAGCCATTCTTTTGAAGTGTTGTCAACGTTCAGTTGTTTCTCGCGCTGTCATGGAAACAGTATGGAATTTTAAGGCGTCCATTTCTTAAACATTTGACTATCGCTGTTTTCTTTGTATCTGTAACGAAATGTGTAATGCATCTATTTATGCAAAGGTTTATCTCGGTTAAAATGAAGTAGATAGGAAAATAAGCTTTGGTGAGAATAACTTATATAGGAAGTAATAAGCAATAGTGGCTAGACAGTCATGTGAATGCAACACATCACATTTTTAAAAAGAAATAAACTACCAATTTAGGTCCACTACAGTACTTTTAAGTTTGCTGTGTTTTTATTTAGTTAGTTTCAATATTGTCTGAGGAAACACATCATTTATGCCAGGAAATGCCATTCACAACAATGGGTGTTCAAAGTAGAAGGTGGAGAAAGCACAGGCCGATATGTTTACAAAGAAAGAAATCGCATGGCTTGAGTATACAGAAGCTGCCATATTTATTAGTATTTTGTAGAGCAAAACGTCCTTTAATAGATGAGTATAGTCTACCGCTTTACTTCAAACTGAGTGATGTGGTACCGCGGTGACGTTTGCGACTCGCATTTGGGAGGTCCCGGGTTCGATCTCCGGCAACCGCCCATTCTGACACATGAGTTTTTCGTGGTTTCCCTGGGTCGACAGGTGTTTCCTCTTCTAGCACGACTTTCCTGCCCATCATCTCCTTCATCCTCATGTGTTTCAGGGTTGTAGGACCGGGCGACGAAGTTTGGCGTGTTGCGGCTGGGCGGTGGCGGATGCATTCGGTCTGAAAACGTTAGGAATCCCGTCCATTCTTGTGCCCGTTGTCATCCAGATCTGATCCGCTACGGGTGTCTCACCTCATCTCTCCCTCCCAGAGGTCACGGCCGGAGCAAAGAGGCCGTTGCGCTTACTGCAGTGGTCTGACCCTCCTCCTTTACTCTACTTCTAACTGTATAGCATTCATGACTTTTTATTCACAGTACAAAATGACAAAAGTAGTATGTATTGTTTTAAAAACTATTACTCAATTCAAAATAGAAGTTTATGTGTACAATAATAAAATACATAGGCCTGGAATTAAAGAGAAAATTCCGATAAATAAAGTTAATAGAAAGAACTATTTTCCGATGTTTGGTCTTCCCTTAATAGCATGACTTGGAAATAGTTTTATAAACAATGTTTACGATTGAAAATGGGATAAAAGTCATAAACACTATATAATTATCTAATACCCAGAAGCTTTTTGGTGGTTTTCAGTGTTTTTTTCGTTGTTTTGTACTCATAGTTCGATTGCACAGACAAGCGTTGCGAAACATTTAACTTTATTTTGTTTTTATTATATTTTTTCAGCTCGTTAACTAATGCACCAAATTTTCACTAGAGATGGAAGGTATGTTGGCACATTTTTTTTTTGCCAGTGCTCAACCAAAAGCAATACAATTGCTTGCCCCCACAGAGGCACATAATTATCCTCTAAAACACATGAATTTCCACTGCTCTGTAATTATCGTTTAGAACATGTGCAAACAAGAGATAAGGGGAGACAAGGCAACTTGTACAAGTTTAGTAAGGGCGCTGAAGGCAGGTTATTACAATATGCACCCCATCCCCCCTTTTTATATCATAGCTGCTCTCTTAGAACTTGAGCTCTTGGAGAGTTTTTACTTTCTTCCTATGAAAAGTGGACGAAATAGTGCATTCCACCCAATAATCCGATACCGAGATTTCGCCGGAAATGCCCGTTTTGAGGTACAGTGAACTAGCACCCCCCCAAAAACGGTTTTAGTAAAACTTCTGTGTGCGTATGGTTGTCCGTGAGCAGCATATCTCGAAAATGAAATGTTCTATAAATACAGTGTTTTTTCTCACTCTGTGGCCAGTGTACGGCTTTTCGCTCGTCGGTCGCCGCAGCTCGGACTCCCGCCCGAACTATAATATCCCCATAACCGCCTCACGTTCTCATAGTTAAGTTACAATGATAATAGGTACATACCTAATCATAAGGGGATGTTGGAAATGTTGTCCTCCTGTATCCGCACATTTTGGCATCTTCTCAGGAAATTTGCATTCACACTCGAGAGTTCACTATTAGAAATTGAGTGAATTTCTCTCTGGTGTTTTCTTTAACGTGGTTATCACAATGTATGGTATCGGAATCTTATTTTTTAAGTTCCATAGATAAAATTCACATACAGTTAAATCGGGGAATCTTGAGGGACTAACTACCCTATTTTCCAAAATTTGCATTAGATTTGACGACTCATCAGTTGTATATGCGGTAGCAGAGTTTGTTGGAAAAATCCAGGCTGACATTCAACGTCAGTCAGCTGTTCAGGAATGGTTTGTCATGTACCTCTCTGCATTTAATCTCTGCAGCTCCCATTATTCTGCATCCATTCACCGCACACTAATTCTCGCGTCATGCAAGGGAATCTCCTGTATAAAATCGGGTTTCTCTGTACTCCAATGTCTGTTAATTTGCGAAGAATTATAAACTGAAACATGTTCCGTCAGAAAAGAATGTTAAGTGTGGGTGAGTTTCTCTTATCATTTCGCAAAATCCAATTTCAGAAACCTACCCAAATCTGATGATCACAAGAAAAAATATATGTGTTACACTCACATGACTTTCTCTACTCTCGTACAAACTATTTTTACAAACGCTTATTCTCCATCTACTTCATGTTAATCGAGATAAACATTTGCAGACTCTGTCTTATTGCTAAGTTTCTTGTAGATGTAAGGGGAATATATATTTACAAGGGTAATATAGAAATACATTAGCCTTTAAGCACATACATATCTCTTAATAGCTGGTTGCTAGGTGCAGCACCATTCCCTTTGCCACAGATTAATACTCTTTGCATATCCAAGACAAAAAAATGAATAACGAATTCCCATTTTAGAAAATAAGTATTGAAAAATTTAAAGGAATAACAAGCAATATCTCGAAAATGGTTCACTCAACAACAAAAAAATGTATATGACATAAATTGTGTATTTTAACGCGATCTAGATTTTTTGTGTAGTAAAACTTTGTCTATCCCTTATGGTTTACCAGTTGTGCAAAAGTCGTTCACAATGAAGAATACTTTTGGAGACATTCCCATTGATTTCTCGAGTGTGAATCCGAATTTCCAGAGAAGATGCCAGAAATGTGTGAATAAAGAAGAATATTTCCAACATCTCTTGTGATAAGGCATGTGCGTATTATTATTGTAATTGTAACAATGAGACCGCGAGGCGGTAGCAGGGATATTATAACAGTTTCGGCGGGAGTCCGGTGCGCGAGTAGTCATGCGGTGACCACAGTGTGAGGATAAACCACTGTATATACACAGTCCTTCAAAGTAATCTTACAAAAGCGTATTTTTCGATGTACTTTAGATCAATCGAGATAAAGATTTGCAGAAATAGTATTGTCATTGTTCTTCACAAATGCCTTGTATAGCCTAAAGTTGGAAAGGTAGAATCAGACTGAAAAGTTCAATACCTTAGCCGGGATTTGAACCAGTGGTTGACCTAATAGTGGAGATTGTAAGTTGCCATTGGGGCATGTTTACTCGAAATGAATTTGAGACCTTGTGGTTTACCGGGAAAAGTGCCAGTCGGGAAATTTAATCTCGTACAGGCATGTTGTGACGGTAGCTCAGTTTGTTAGAGCAGCGGTACGGTAAGCCGAAGGTGTTTCAAATCCTGGCTGTGACATTGAACTTTTCGGTCTGCTTACAGAAATAGCTCCATGACACAGTTCGTTGTAGGTACATGGGAGATAACAGAAAACCGGTAGTCAAATGTTTACAAGCAGGTTACTGTATACTGGCTTTGAAATTCCATACTCTTTCCATGACATCGCGAGAAACAAGTGAATAATGCCATTTCAAAGAACGACGGAAGTATTGAAAAATTCAAAGCAATAACAGATATCTCGGAAACGGCTGATACTACACAAAAGGGGTTATTTGAAATAAATTGTGTGCTTTGAGATCTATGTAAACGTTTTGTGTATGCTTATGGTTCAGCCGTTATACACAGCGTTCGCTATATTGCGGGGCCGCGGATCGCTCGTATGCGTGTCTTTTACCCTGGCGGGTTTTCCGTTATAAATCTCCTGCGCTACTTACGACTGATAGCTACATGCACTTTAATGAGTACCTACTAACCTTGTTATAAGTGGTTTTGAAAGTGAGTCCATCTGCATTGAGGCACTCCTGGCATCTTCGGATGAAATTTCCATTCACACCCATAATTACTGTACCTATATTGTCTTTAAGTTCATCTGTGGTGTGAGGATTGTTCCTATAAACTTTCGAGTCGTGCCTTCGAATGATGCACCAATTGTGTCAATTTTTTCCTCCGTTAGAGCATTTTGTTTTCGCCTACTTAGGCTTAGTGATCCCGTTGTCCAAAATTTATTAGCCAGACGTCTAACAATTTCTTTACGTGGAACTGGAATACCAGGAATTTTCTCCTGAAATTATCTACACACCTGTCTACACGATTCGGTTTTTACGTATTTATGGTACATAAAAATTCGTTGTTCAGCGTGAATTTGTCGTAGACATTTCAGTGCAGTAAGGACAAGACAAGAGCAGCAATAGTAACAAGAACACTTAAACAAATCTCACACAACACACATGTCTTGAATAAACTATCTTCTTTGAGATGCACACTGCACAAACTCTAGTGCTTACTGCACGAACAGAAGGTAGCAACTGACGCAGTGCGAGTATGACACAGCTTTACGTACTGTGTTTGACTCAGGAGTTTATCTATGACCTTGTGGTTGACTTAAGCGAACTTGAGGCAGCGCTGTATTGTTCTTCCCTCACGCTCTATTGCTTTACACCCTGTTCCAAAGGTACTTATCCTTTCTTTCCCGCGATAATAAATGTTACGCGAAGTAGCATCAGTAATACATTATATTACCGCATCAAACAAAACAATTAATATCATACTTTCAATAAGCAAACCTGTAAAACCTGCATACATGTAAAACAACATAATTATGAACATACACATGTGAAACTGCAATTGGTGACCATATTTTTGAACTGCTGGTGTTGCACTATTTGCATCGTAGGCAAGAAGCGTCTACTGCACGCTTGCAGTTCAAGGACAAAGCCATTCTCCTGAGTCAACCACAGTAGCCTTGAGCGAGTCATTCACCACTAGTGCGCAGCGGAATAGAACTGAGGTCACTGAAGTTTTTACGGAACAAGCATACACGCGATCTGTGGTCCCAGCATACAGCGACTGCTGTTTATAAATTGTTTCCGAATGAAGAGGACTTCACAGGCTATTCCCAGAACACTCAAGTATATATGTTTTATTAGTCATGTAAATATCTTAAACATATGATATTGTTATAAAATCGTCGAGTTCATTTTGGAGAAAATGCAATTTTCTAAACATGTAGCATGTTGGGGTTTTGTTTTTGTGAAAATCTTAAGT
Source organism: Deroplatys truncata (assembly GCA_030765065.1). Taxonomy (NCBI): domain Eukaryota; kingdom Metazoa; phylum Arthropoda; class Insecta; order Mantodea; family Mantidae; genus Deroplatys; species Deroplatys truncata. Next base: position 139,194,723 of record CM060979.1, on the reverse strand, counting down.
GTCGCATCTTTGGAAGATACTGAGTACCAAATTTGATATTTATGGAACATTTCGTTTTCGAATTATGCTGCGCACTGACACCCACATGCCCCGGATGTTTTTCTAAAAATGAATTCAGGGAGCCTCAAAACGTGTATTTCTGGTGCAAGTTTTTGGAATAGAATGCAAAACTTCCTCCGCCTACTAGGTATGTTGTAGGGAAAGTTAACAACTGTATTGTGTAGGTACCGTACCTTTTCTTGCGTGTTTATTTTGGAAAGAGTTGAGCGAAGCAGGAATAGTTGCCCACAAGCTCTTACACTAAAGAGAAAATTACAGTGCGTGGCTTGCAATTTTCCTGGAGGTACCATTTGTTTACTCTTTCATTACTCTTGTAATGTCTGCTAACTTAAGTTGTTGAGGAACTTCCGGAATGAGTGTGCAGTTGTTTTGAACAGATTACTATAACAAGGCTGTCGATGAGAATGACAACAAAATTCACCGGGGAAAAATCTTGTGTGTTATATTCACATGAATTTTTCTACCTGCTATCATTTATTTGTATATGAGTTCTAGAAACTATACTTACGAAACTTTGTTTCTATCTACTTCATGTTAATCGAGATAAATCTTTACAGAATCAATGATGATTCAATGATCATCCTCTCCAAATGCTCAGGTGTGAGCTTGTAACGTTTATCGGCTAACACAAGTTTGTGCGCTGAGAAGGGTCTTTCCATATCTATGGAAGTTATTGGGAAATATTTTAAAGCAATGACCTGGGGAAATTTCTTCAGGAAGCACATTTTCTCCTTGATAATCCACACTACACAAAACTTTAATGTCGGGAGTTCTCTATGAAATGCTGCGTGATTTGCAGCTTAATCGCCCTACATAGTTATAAACCAGCACTCTCAGGTCTACTGTGGACCTCACTGAGAAATTATATGGGTCTCTCCATAGTAAGGACTTATTCTTTTGTCACTAGTGTGTTTAAGTATTAATTTTAAAATTAAAAATTTAAATTAGATGTATTATATGCACTATAAAATACAAGCACAGAAGAAGATGAAAACATATTGCAAAACTTAATTCCATATCACAAGTAAACACAAACTAAATATGCATCATACAAATGTCTACTAATAAGTAGACAGTACTGGCCTTGTGCACCATCCTCGTTAAACAAACCCTTCAGTGACCTTCAGCTTACCGCGGTAGGAATTTGACCGGGGTAAACATCACAAAGCGGTGCACCAAAGTTCACCGCAGTTTAGCTGACCGTGGTTACCTGGCAGCCTCACCTTGGTTCATTGCAGGTAAACTCTACTGAACGCTCCCGGGTGTACAGTTGTTCTACCTCTTTTTGCTGAAGAGCATGCATGTAGCTCAGCGTGCAATGGAGGAAAGCAAATGCAGACCCAAGTTTCTCTGTTACGTTATTAAATTTAACATGCAATTCTTAAGAAAACATAGAAAGTACAGAATTAGAAGCAATAATCTGATGATGGACACGCTGACCTTACAATCGATTAGAAAAATATGCTGAACTATTATAGACGGTTTTACTTTCTTTCCTCACTGACTAAATTCCAGTTAGGTTAGTCGATATTCACTTAGTGAAAGACAAGCAGGGAAAATATATATATTATTTCCGGGCAAGATTTGAACCCGGGAACTGTTGAGTAGGAGGCGCATACGCTACCCCGACACCATGATGACGACTTGAAATTAAAAGGCTTTGGCACTGATCTCTTCAGGTTACCGGATCCCTATATCTGTGCAATTGATGTACCTAATATTCCTGAAAATGTATTAATTGCACCAAATCCATTCATTACTCCTCAATTGCTGCCTTGTTCATGGAACTATGCTTCAACCTCGTGATTGTGTGGATTTTCGTTATCCTTGGGTCAGGATATTTAAGGCACCTGTCGCACAAAAAGGCCCTAAAGCCTTAAAAATACATTGTGAAAATTTATCAGGATGTATTCATTGGCGAAAATTCGTTGGGAATTCTAACCTATACCGTTCCGCCATTGTAACATTTCAGCACAAGTGAAGTTGGAAATAATCGACGAAAACCGGCCAGTCAGATTTAACCGTGGTAAATTCCTCGATAAAATTTTACCGGCGTCGATGCACCACAAAGTCCATGTTTTACCACGGTAAAATCTTGATCGGGAATGGTGCAAACGACCACAGATATCATAATTTTATACCACCTGTTAGACATGGTGTTAGCACGCGTCACGTAAAAGTTCAACGTTATCCTGGTTTTAAACACAAGAGGTCATTGGTCACGAAGAAGCGCACCTCTGCTGACATTAATCACGTGACGAAACTGATGATGTGTCTTGTAGCTGGCAGATCCCTTAAATCGAGCGTGCAAGCCAAAAGCGAAGTGTCCAAGCATTCTCTATGCTCCCAAGTTCGACTCTCCGCCCGTGTTGGCTGGCAATGCCTGCAGGTGTTAAATGGGGCTCTCAGGTTGTTTGATTACCTGCTAACACCCTCAAACACAAAGTGGCAAACGAAACTATGTTACAAATCTATGATGTATCGGTTCTGGCAAAGCTGGCTCGTGAATACAATGTGATATGTTTGATGTTTCTCTTTCCTTGCTTCATTCTGTGTTACAAGGGCGTTAACAAAACGCAAAGGATGCTGTTCATTTTTGCTTTCTCTACCCTTTGCCTGTAGTAAGTAGAGAATTCGATACCGAGATTTCACCAGAAATACACGTTTTGAGCTCCCTTAAATAAAAGGGAGTGTGTCTGTAAACAGCATAACGAAAAGTAGGTTATACTATATTATATTTAAGATATTTGCATGACAAAATGTGTATAATGAATTTTCTGCGAATAGGCTGTCAAGTCCTTTTCATTCTGAAGGACTTTTGTATAAAATCTTCCTCATAAAAAATGAAGATCTCGTAAAGGATGCAATTTGGTTTTAAATTGGTAAGTTCGCTATTCGTTTTTCATCATGGTCATGCAAAGGGCATGCAACTTCAAAGCATTCACTTAAGAGACCCACCTTTCAAAGATGTCGTCGCTTATGCCACTTTTTCGAAAAATCTTCCATGTAAAGGATAATTGGGTGTGGATTTCTTGAAAATCTTCATATTGCATCTTTCGAATATACTGAACTTAAATACCAAGTTTGGTATCGATCCACCTTTTCACTTTTGACTTATGCTGTCCACAGGCACATGCATACATGGACCTTTTTCTAAAATATTGTTAATTATTCAGGAGTCCTCAAAACATGTATTTTCAGTGAAATCTCGATAGCGAACTTTTGGGTAGAATACAATATCTTCTCGTAGAGAAAGTAATAAACGTTGTAGTGAGTAGAGTAAGTTAGATTTTCTTCATTTACTTCTTTCGGCAATTGGCAACTTGCTTTATATATACGGACGCTCTTTAACTACTATGGTTCGTAGCGTCTCATTCCATATTGGGCGTGAAAGACCGGTAATTTTGCTCAGAATATTCTTTATCAGGCTTGAGGTTCTTTTACGTGCCGTAAATCTACGACAAGGGACCACCGGCTTTACTTCCCTTCCGAAGGAAGCCATGCTAACGATTTTTACGCCTGAAAAAATCCATCGCCCTCCGCCGGGTTAGAACCCGCGACCTTTGTGAACTAGAGGCTAGCACGGAGGACGACGGGGCAACTTGCTGTTTATCGGCAATTATACCCTTAAGTTTCAGGCTCACCTATATTCCTCGAGCAGGTTGTATGCTGCATAGAATTCCTCAGAATTCAAGGGCGAGAGGGTCGGCGACCCGAAGCTTGCATCACATCAAGAGCCAGCCTTATGTAGGTTATTACGTTAGCAGGGTTCTAAATGTTGCTCTAGTGAATCATAGACACTTACATAACAGCGACCACATTGTAAACCACTTCCCTGTTCACATCATCCATATAATTCCCAGTAATGTGAGCTACGGAAACCACTACGGAAAACACTGGAGGACGAAGTGCACTTGGGAAGTAAATGTTTCATTCTTAACCTCTAACTTCCTCTGAGGTTTCTAAACAATCACGACTTCGTTGTTAAGAAGGCGACTACAAGCTTAAAGAATCGCTCTTGACAAATGTGCCATTATTTGGCATTCTGTAACTTATTTGTTATCGCGATATTTGTTTTCTCGCGGTTTGTTAGTCCACTGGAGTGACTAATCGAAAACTCGTGCGCTCTGCGATAGCGTTTTGCTTTTACACTGCCGCCAGCGCCGAATTATCGACTACCGAGTGCTGTTATTACTTTACCTTGCCAAGATGGAGACAATGCGTGCTGTGAAAACATTACACGAAAAATATAAAATATACTATGAGGATTTTTAAAATTCGCAACCATTGTTTAGAATAGCAAGCCTTACTCGTACATCTTTTTAGTTCCATTTATACACCGCCTTTAACTACATTGGTCGTATCGGCGGCCTTTCCTTTGGAACTTATTACCAATGGTGTTAACTCGTGTAACTCTTGTCGTTGGTTTCTTCCACTTTTGATTTTTAATCATTAGATCATACGCACATTCACACTCTCATTCATACTTCCAGGCTCTGGGAAGGATAAGGAATAATTCCCACCCCCAGCCGGGAATCGAACCCGGGATCCCTCGCACAATAGGCAGGTGCTCCACCGACTGAGCTACGGGGCCAGCCTCGTACATCTTCTTGTGACCCCAAATAATTAGACTTTTAATGGGGAAAACTCGCAAAGCTGTTTAACAGCTATGGCAGTGGCCCTGTAAACTGAGTTTAATTTTAGGTGAGAAAAACACAAAATAATTAGCAACGCAGTTTCATATTGTTTTGATGCAAGTTTCGTTAACTTTGCTTAATTTTGTTTATGGCTTTTAGTTTTTAAGTATACCTTTTAAAGATAATCAGTTGTCATGCAGATTTTTATGAAATTTTAATATATATCATCAAGCATAAGAAGGTACTTAACCTTTTATTCACGATTGGTTACTTCAATTCTGTGGACATGTGCTTGTATCTTAATCTTCGAATGAAAATCGTTATTAGTGTCTGATAATATCGTATTATTTTAGGTATTCGTTAAGTGGTTAGACCGCTCGCCTCTCACCGAGGCGGCCCGGGTTCAATCCCAGGGACCCGCATGTGGGATTTGTGGTGGACAAAGCGGCGTCCGGGCGGGTTTTCTCCGGGTTCTCCGGTTTCCCCCGCCATTCATTCCACCAACTGCTCCATCATCACCTTTCCTTTCATCCATTTCACCATCATTTCGTTTCATCTACTTCCTTCATCCCATACCAGGCATCGGGCTGATCACCCATCCTGGATATTCTATCTGATCCATTAGTGTCTGCTCCTCGACGGGCCTCTGACCCCAGGCATCCGCCTGTAAGTGCTGGGGGGTGTAAGTCCTACATAAGAGGAGGTTAAACAGATAAAGAAGAAGAAGTTAAGTGGGAGGTCGTAGTGAAAAAAAAGTTTAGTTTCAGTAGTTGTATCTGGGCGAATGTTACACGTACAATTATTTTATTTGACACCATTTTTCATATGCAAATTTATTAAATATAAATTATCATTTTATAACCCAACCGGCTGCCTTCTGTTACGCATTAGTATGAATTCTATTTTCTATGGTTATGAGAAATTGATAAATGGTTCTCTGCTACCCACCTCTTTTAACAGATTGCAAGTTATCTTAATATAATCCTGGGAAGGGAAACGTATCCTTTTACTATCCTCCAGCTCTCAAAAGGGCTCATTTCCGAAACATAACCTAAAAATGAGGCAAATAAATTCGTGAAGCATGCAAGTAAACACAAGATTTATCACTATTTGAACCTAAAATTTGTCCCAAATTATGTTGGGAGCATCATTTACCAATGCTACACAATGCTATCCAACTTCTATTGCGGTTTATCCTCCTACAGCAGTATTAACACGGCGTCTATGCGAATCTGTTGTGTAATAAAGAGGATCTCGGGGTTTGTTGCCTTTAACAACCAAATCTTTATTCTTAACAAAGTTTTGTTTTGTTACGAAGTTACAGAATGCTGATCAATTAGCGGCTTTAACAATTTGTTAACAGTTAAAACATTGCAGAATAGCCCTGGTTATCTTGTTATTCCTCGCCTAGTTCAGTGAGCTTGCGGATTTGTAGTTGATAATGCCACATTAAAGCCATGTTTACTTTCTCTACTACCTACTTGCAGTAAGTTACTGTCGAGATTTCACCGGAAATACAGGTTTGGAGGGCACTAATCCAGTAGAGGCTAGCGAGTATCAATACATTTTGGGTGCTCAAAGTTTTGGTCACAACCCTGGAAATGTGAAATAGTGTGTGCTACATACTAGTTATGATTATGAACAAAGTCACATAACTGCACCCGTCCCAATAATAGTAATGAAGACGAGAATTTCATGCAAATGCATGTTTTTGTACAATCATTGGACATAGCTCAAACTTCATGCCATTACTTTCTGATTCCAAATATGTGTAGGTAGTTTTTTCATGCATATTTGGATACTTGCATTTGTTGGACCTTTTCTGGGATTAAAACATGCATATAATATACATTATTTTCAGTTTAAATGTATGTTTTAATGGTTTTCAGTTTTATTTAAAGTAAATAAATGAGAATACCAGATTTTTTAATACCTATATATATCTCCACACAACCGGAAGATCTTTTATAATTTCAGATAAAATGTACTAAAAAACTTCAAATCGAACAGCATGTCGCATCTGAAGAATGTGAAAAACAGAAGACTGCAACGCATCTAATCCAGTCGTTTATTACTGCTCCCTCACCTAACGCGCCGCAAAATAATGTTTACGTGGATTTGTGCGGTGCGTTTGTAGGAGTATTACCACTTGAGAAACTCAGAAACCCAACTTTTAAGGGTTTTTCGAGAAGTTTACATCAAAAGATGTGGAGAAATGCTGTTATGTGTTAACTGTGCAAAAAGGGAAGTGAATTAATGAATTGGGAACAAAAATGATAGTTTGATGGTGCATGCTTATTTCGGGATTTTATTGAATTCTCGTCTTTAGTAACAATATATTTTTTTGTTTTCCTTTTACGAAAGAATTTTGTTTTTGTTTTTGTGTAGGTTTATTGTTGTGTACATAATTACGAGGGTAGTCCCAGAAGTACCCGACCTGACATATATAGTGGTTGTTTCAAACAAATGACTATGGTAGAAAGTACCAACCTTATAAAGCTTAAGTTTGAAGTTTGACGATGCTACGTTGTTTAGTAATTGTTTGGCAGCCATCAATAGTGAACTCTCTCAGCGAATTTGTAAACATGGATAAAACTGGCCATCGTTATGTGATACAATACTTTCATTTGAAAGGTCTTAGTCCAACTAATATTAAAGCTGAGCTAGATTCTACTCTGGGGGAGTCTGATCCTTCGTTTACAACAGTCAAATATTGGGTGGCAGAGTTTAAGCGAGGTCGTACGAACTGCCAAGACGAACATCGCAGTGGTCGACCAAATGAGGTGACCACGCCAGAAATAGTGAACTTAAATTGAGTTTTATTTATGGACGCTCTTTTTAACTACTGTGGTTCTTAGCGTCCCATTCTATGTTGGACGTGAAAGACCGGTAATTTTGCTCAGAGGCCTCTATCAGGCTTGAGGTTCTTTAACGTGCCGTAAATCTACGACACGGGACCACCAGCTTTACTTCCTTTCCGAAGGAAGCCAAGCTAAGGATTAGAAATAGCGAAGAAAATCCACAAAATGCTATTGGATGACCGTCGATTGAAAGTGCGCGAGCTAGCAGACATCGTAGGAATTTCAAAAAGTACTATACATCGCAGACTAGCTGAAAATCTACACACGAGAAAGCTGTGCGCAAGATGTATACTGTGTTTACTCAGAATGGAAGAAAAACAGCGTCGTGAGGGTGTTTCAGTCGAGTGTTTGGCAATGTTTCGCTGCAATAAAGCCGAGCTTTTGCGTCGATTCATAACCATGGATGAAACATAGGTCCATCACTTCACATCTGAGACGAAAGAACAGTCAAAACAGTGGATTGAAAGAGGAGAATCGGCTCCAAAGAAGGCGAAGGCAGTTCCATCTGCAGGCAAGATCATGGCGTCAGTTTTTTTTGGGATGCACGTGGTATAATTTTCATTGATTATCTTCAAAAAGGAAAAGCAATCAATGGCGAGTATTATGCAAACCTATTGCAGCGTTTGAATGATGAAATCAAGCAAAAACGGCCGCATTTAGCGAAAAAGAAAGTTGTTTCATCAAGACAATGCACCAGTTCACACATCCGTTATCGCCATGGCCAAAATTAATAAGTTAAAGTTCGAATTGCTTCCTCATGCACCCTGTTCGCCAGACTTAGCCCCCTCTGATTTTTTTCTGTTTGCAAAGTTGAAGAAATGGCTTGGTGGTAACAGATTTGCCAACAGTGAAGAGGTGTGCAGTTGATGGCTATTTTGCAGAACTCGACGGTTCTTACTATAAACAGGGTATCGAAGTTATTGAACATCACTGGGAGAAGTGTATCGATCTGAAATGAGGCTATGTAGAGAAATAAAGATGTTTTTTCCCAAACTTTTTGTTTTCTTTGTTAGGTCGGGTACCTACTTGTGGGACAACCGTCGTAGGTACGCCATGTTAGGGCAAGAGCAAAGTAATGAGGAAATTAAATTGTAGTTGAGATTATAGATGATCTGAGATTACGGGGAGACGTTTCTGCGCTCGTGCACGTTAATTACTTGTGCTACAGTGACACTAGTGTGCTACCACCTAGTGGCATTGAACGTAAACTTACAGTGGCAATATGGTTGCAGAGTGTGGGAAAAACTTCGCGCGCTAGTACACTTCTTCACGTGTGCACGACCCGTATGTATTTGGCGTCCAATTTCGTCATACCAGTTGCTCATGCGCACAAGCTCCTTAAAACGTGCACAAGTCAAGATGGGCTAGTGACTTGTTTTGCCCTGTCTCATCCAGTTTAGAGGAGTAGTGCCGTAGATTTTAAATTAGGTAACATATATGCGTTTAATAGCATTCAAAGAAAAAATAACCAATAATATATAAGATGACAAAACTTAGTGTTCACGTGCTCTTGCGCTAGAGCTGCCACTGTCCTAAACCCCCAAATAGTATTCTAGAAAAACACCTTGTGTAACAGCATGAGTCAAAAACGAAAGTACGTTTAATATACAAAAGTTCAGAACCTTCCAAAGATGTGGTACAAAGATTTTCAAGAAAGTCTTCCTCCCACTCTAAGTTACCCTGTAAATCGAAAATGTTTCGTTATTTTATATTTTCTCAAAAGTGACTAACGATTTTGATTAAAACGCCATATATTTGAGATATTCAAGTAAGGATTAAATGTGTATCTTGAATTTTCTGGGAATAACCTTGAAGTCCGTATTCTGAAAGACTTTTGTATAACCGTTAAACCGTAAGAGACGGAGAAAATCTTACTACACAAAAACTATAGATCTGCTTAGAGATACATTATATATCTCAAATAAAACTTTTTGTGGCGTTAACCATTTCCCAGATTTTCTTTGATATTGGTTTGAATTTTGAAATACTTATACTTTTTTCCACTGTAAATGGGTATTATTTCTGTTTACTTTCTGTACCACGTACATAGTAGTAAGAGAAGGTATTGATTGCATTGCACGCAAAAAACACCGAAAATACACGTTTTGAGGTTCGCTGAATTAAAAAAAAAAGTCTTATTAGAAAAAGATGGAGTGGATGTCCGTGTCTGTGAACAAAACTCAAATACGAAAGGTGGGATAAACACCAAACTTAGTATTTAAGTTCAGTATCTTTCAAAGATGCGACACGAAGATTTTCAAGAAAATCTCCCCAGCCCCAACTACCCTTTACATGGAACATTTTTTTAAATTTATTTTCTCAAAAATGGCCCAAGCGATTTTGATTAAAGGGCATTATATTCGTGATATTACATGAAAATTGAAACGTATATATTGCATTTTCTGGGAAAAGTCTGTGAAGGCCTCTTCATTCGGAAGGGATTTTCTATAATAGTGCCTTCGTTTCATGCCAAGGCCATAACCACCTTATATGCGTTTATCAGCTGCGAGCTGTTTCAGTAGTTGCTTTGTCTTCGTGTAGTGAAGTGTTTCGCCAATACCTGTGTTGTGTGTGATTTCCTTATGAATGCTATTCCTTCATTAGTCCACGGAAATGCCTGTCAACAAGTTCCCGCATGAACAGCGTATGTATGATACAACTGAATCATGTAGACAGGCGTGTGGACAATTTCAGCAGCAATTCGCTGGTTCAGTATTACAAGGTTGTATGTAGTAGTATATAACTATTGAGAAATAAGAGTTTGAAATTTCAGATTATGAGTAAGCAGTGTGTTGATCCGACCATTATTTTGTTTATCTCCTAAATAAATATAAAAATGTACATTATACATACTATTAACTTCATAATATTATTATTTTTGAAGAAGTTATTTAATGTTATATTTCTACACATAACCTTGTAATATTGAGCCAGCGAATTATCTGATTATTCAGTTCCGGGTAGAGACACTGTGAGATGTATGGTCAATAACATTCGTGAGTAAGTAACGCGGGAGTTACGAAACGGAAAACCCCGCAATGTAGTAGACTGTGTGCGGAGCACGCATTCGCGCGGTCCGCGGCTTTCGCATAACACGAAGCCACAGTATAACTGCTAATTAAGCGATAGACTAAAACGCACTAGACAAAACATGTAATATCTTTAAAACACACAATTTATTTCAATGACTTTTTTGTGGCATCAGCCATTTCCGAGATATTCATTATTAATGCTTCGGCTTGTTCAATACTTAGCCATCCTTTTTACTATTACGCTTATTATTAGGAAGTCTTACTTGATTACAAAAAATACAATTTGTAACATTTTTGTAAATGAGAATAAACGTATGACCACGTAGGCTGTTAAAAGAAGTAGATGACTCAAATATTCAAGGAAGAGTGGCCCCTGCCAGTGAGAAAAAAGAAAGGGAATGGTTTAGAAAAAGAATGGGAAAAGTTAATATAAACCAAATAGACGAAAGCAGAAGAGAATGTGTTAGAAGGGAATGTGGGGGGAGCGGAGGGAAGGGAGGGAGAAAGACTGAGTGAATATAAACCAGGAATGATGAATGAAAGACGCTGCGAACTGTACGTTACGTAAGAATAAACGGAAGTTCTCGAAGCGGATAGGAGGTTATTTGACGTAGCATCTGAACCATCGCTTCGGTCTTGCAACACAAGATGTTTTGAGACAGCAGCGCAGCCCGACGTGACCACCGCATATCATACACAGTTCCATTGATTCGCGGCGATACAGTAACAGCGAGAAATTGATTCGTTGTATTCACACAACTTTCTTTACTGACAGTTCTACAAACTCATCTTGTTAATGATGATTAAACATTTGCACGTTACGTTGTAGGTATAAGAAAGATAGAGCGATAGTCAGGCTTTTAAAAAGCATGTCGCAACGTGATGGTCTTGAAATTCAATGAACTTTTGCATCGTGGTGGGAGGGGAGAAAGAAACGAATAGCGACTTGCCACTTGAAGAAATTACAAGTATTTGAAAACTGAAACCGATAACGAACAATAGCTCGGAAATGGCTAACGCCACAAAAATTATTTGACGCAAATTGTATAGTTTAACAAGATCTACATCCTTTGTGTAGTCAGAGAGTATTGTGATCGCGTGTTTCCGCAAAACCTTTCTGTCTCTATCTCTCCCCTCATTGTTTTTTTCTAACAAACATTGCTGTGTTGTCAAATAATGCAGTTTCCATTAGACCAGTGTGGCTTGTGTGTCTAAACGTTGAGAAATTGCAGTAAGCACAAACTATGCTAACGTTGTGTACGACAAAGAAATTCGGCAACGTAGGCATATGACCAATGACTCTCCTCAAACTACGTCATTAGATGCCTTATTCACTTGTTTACTTCTTTCAAGCGGCGTATCATTTGTACGCATACGCATACCCTTTTTACTTACGCTACCTACCATGTGTACTTGGATGCTTTTAAATTTGTAAGTTCCATTTATACCCCGCCTTTAACTACATTGGTCTTATCGGCGACCTTTCCTTTGGAACTTATTGCCGATTAGCAATGGTGTTAACTCGTATTCGTTGGGTTTCTTCAATAATCTTGGCTAGAAAAAAAAACTCCCACCCCAGCCGGGAATCGAACCTGGGACTCCTCACACAGCGGACAGGTGCTCTACCGACTGAGCTACCAGCCTCTGCATTATTGAAACTTATTGCGTTTGACTTTATACTTGATACTACTCGAGATTTCACGTTATTGCCTCGCACGTGTCCCAAAAGTGTTGCTGGACTGTAGTTCTTGATAGACCTTCACTGCACTTTCTGTGGGTGAATGAAGGGACACTCCATAGACTCTTGTGTCTAAACGAAAACATGTAAAACAATGGGGGAAGGAGAAGGGATGGGTACTCATGTAAAATGCAGCGTTGTGAATGAAGCTGATTTAGCTGACACACTAAATCACGTTTCTGCAATAGCCTGGCTTGATGACTCACACTCAGCATTACATTTACCTACTCGGTGACCAAAACTGTGAATTCGGCAGAAACAAATCAGAGCCTAAGACGTGAGATAATAGCGCATGGAAATATTTGTTATTTCCCTGCATCTGTTAGCTAGTCAAACCTTTTGTATTAAACATGTATATTGCTGATGTATGAGGGTGGGTAGTAGAAACTTACTGTGTTTCCGAGTGTTATATGGCTAATTGCTTATTACCGGCTGAAAAATATACCTATATGTTATGTGCTGGTTGTGAATAGTGGTAGAATGGTGTAACACACACATTATTTTTAATTGTTTGAGTTGATGTAAAATATATATTAGTTTATATTTTCAAGACTGCAGAAAAAAGATGAATTGCTAGTATTTGATTTTCTATGGGTAGAAAATCCTATAAAATAAAGTTTTCAGCACAAAATATAGTTACATAAAAAGGGAAGCCAAGAAATTGCCATCATTATTATTATTAACCTTGCTTAACAGTAGGAAATAAAATATAACCTGTGGCATTATCAAGATAAAAAAATGCTGTCATTTAGAGAATGTCAAACAAGAACAATTCGGGGTAAGTATAAGTATAGAGTATCGGTGCTCAAAAAGTAGTAACGATATCGAAAAATAGTGGTATCGGCCCATCACCAGTACTGACAAAATCTAGCCCCATCCGCTACTAGCGTGACCACATCTGGGCATAATGTTAGCCACTGGATTTTCAGGGTACTTTACCTCCCCCAAAGCATGGCCGAACTGCGCAGGGCAACATTAGAATTTAAACCTTGTATTTTCATGCTGCGCTACCGTTTCTTATTGCCGTTTAGTAGCAGCAACAACTTTAACCTTCGTCTGCATGTCGCTGATGAAAGCTCTCATATATGTAAATGTCGTTCTCTTTAACCAGACATGCAAATAGTTCTTCATCCCTTCCTCTAGAATGCCTAATTATTTGTTAATTGGTTTAGTCTTGCTTTGTGTGCCAATCACAGCGAAACTCTTTCATAGAGGTGGTATCCGAATCACCCCTTCATTTCACATACATTATAAACATCGTTCATTGGTTAGTTCGTGTTTCCCTGTATTGGTTTTCAGGTAGAGAACTGATAGCGGCTGGGTGGAGTCAAAAGTTGGTTACCTGAAGGTAAACCTTACGAGCTGAAAAAAACATTATGGCGACCTGGGAGAACGGACCACATTTTACACACAACATTGTACATATTAGGCAAAAAAAGGTATTGCATTCCTCCCAAAAATTCTATACCGAGATTTCACTGGAAATACATGTTTTGAGGCCCCCTCAATCTAAATAAAGTCTTTTAAAAGAAGGTCCGTTAGTGCGTGTGTGTGTGTGTGTGTGTGTGTGTGTCTATGAACAGCACAACTCAAACGAAAAGTTGAGTAAATACCAAACACGAAGATTTTCAGGACAATACCCCACCCCAACTACTCTTTACATGGGGCATGTTTCGAATTTTTTGATTTTCTAACAAATGAGAAACGATTTTGATTAAAACGTCACATATTAACGTTATTTACACGACAGAATGTATATCTTGAATATTTTGGGAATAGCCTGTGTAGTCCTCTTCATTAGGAGGGAATTTTGTATACCTAATCTTGTATAACTGGTAAACGTTAGTGATAGACGAAAACGTACTACAAAAAAAAATGTAGATCTCTTTAAAACACAATTTATTTCAATTAGCTTTTTGTGGCATAAGCCATTTCCAAGATACCCGTCATCAATTGTTCAATACTTTGTCGTTCTATTAATGTTCTGTCGACATTCAGTTGTTTCTCGCGATGTCAAGGAAACAGTATGGAAGTTTAAGCCCAGCATATAGCGTCCAGTTCTTAAACATATGACTATCGCTATTTTACTATGTATATATAACGAAATGTGTAATGTAGCTATTTCTGCAAAGGTTTATTTGGATTAAAATGAAGTAGATCGGAATGTAAACTTTAATAGGAATACTTTGTATACCCACTATTAAGCGATGGAGGTTAGAGAAAGTCATATGTAAGAGAACTTTTTTTATCCAAAACCTTTCCCCTCCCGAGACCTCTTAGCAAGGGAACCCGAATGTCCCGTTGCTTGGGATCGGTCGCGGTATCATCTGCAGGTCAATCACGCAATTCCATCACCTGTCCTAAGTATTTGCCTTTGGTGGCCGCATGCCTCGATCAATTTTTGTAAATGAAGGCGATAAACAAGATTGCGGCCCGGTGTGCGCGGGGGCGGGAGTTCGGTGAACCGAGACCGAGGGTATCTCAAGTATGTGTTGAGTGCAGCAGAGAGATCGTTGACCGCGTGCAATTCGGCGAGCGTCACACCTGGTCACGACAAGGGCGCGGCAGGACCATCCTCCGGCGGTGACGGCCAACTCGTTTGCCTTGCGACTATCCAAGTCCTGCCCTTCCTTCCAGGCCAAAGAGTAAATAGATAGCGGTATTTTTAAATGTATACCTTACGCGTAATTAAATTGGAACCGAGAATCTTATTGTAAGCTTTGATGTTAACCTGTACAAAATTTGCGTACTGAAGGCGAAAAGTAGCATGTTGTTACCTTTTATGTAAGTTATTTTTTTCTCTACAACTACAACGTACAGTCTACCCAAAACTCCGATGTCGAGATTACACCGGAAGTAGGTACATGTTTGAAGGCTTCCTGAATCCAGAAGAGCATTTTTAGCATAGCGCAAAACGATAATATGTAGAATAAATAAATTTGGTGTATAGGTTCAGATCTTCCAGAATGGACACGAAGATTTTCATGAAAATGCCCCGTACAACTACCGTTTTTGCGGAAAATTTGTAGTTATTTTCTCAGAAGTAACCAATGAAGATATTTACATGAACAAAATGTAGATACAGGATGGATCTACATTGGTGTCATAATTTGGGGGACGTATTCCTGACATCAAAACAGTAAAAATAGTCCATATGTACATGGATCTGAAAATCAACCGTTTCGTTGTTATAGATCAAAGAAGATGTATTCCATGAGTGAACAGGCGGATATGCACTACACGTATGGCCGTGCAGACGGCAATGCAATACGATCACGTGAAATTGATGCAGAAAGGTATCCTGACAGACCGTTACCGAGTGCAAGAACATTCGCACGAATTCACCAACGCTTGAGAGAGAATGTCGCATTTGAGAGGAGTACTAGGGATGTTGGGAGAGCAAGACGGTACCAGGCATTGAGCTTGAACGAGTTCCTCGTGCTCTGGATGTAGACCCATCACAAAGCACAAGATGTATGGCTGTAAGGAAAATAGTTACTCATACGACTATCTGGAGAATTCCGCATGAAAATCTTCTGTACCCGTATCACCTTCAACCTGTGAAAGGATTAAATGAGGCGGACTTTGAGCCAAGAAGACGTTTCTGTCAACGCATGTTATAACAGTGCGCTGTGTTCATCAATTTCCTAGCCTGTATCTTATTCACGGATGAGGCTGGTTTTACTCGCTACGGCATCTTCAATTTTTATAACTGGTCATTTGAAAATCATAAGGAAGTACGACAGGACAGCCATCAACAGAGGCTCTCTCTCTCTCTCTCTCTCTCTCTCTCTCAATGTTTTGGGTGGAATCATTCATGATAGCCTTACCTCCGCGTCAGAATGGACAAACCTCTCTCCAGTTTCTCAGAAATGAGTTGCATCACTTAACTGATAATGTGCCTCTGGACATCATCCAACGAATGTGGTTTTTACACGATAGTGCTCCAGCTCATTTCAGTATGATAGTTCATAAGTTTTTGAATGATCGATTTCCCAAAGATGGATTGGTCGAGGGAGACCCATTGCATGGCCTGCTTTGAATCCAATGGATTTCTTCGTCTGGAGACATTTGAAGTCCTTGGTTTATGCGCCTCCTGTACGCGATGTTGACATTTTGAGAGGACGTATCCAAACTGAATTTGAGCAAATACGAAACACACCAGGAATTTTCAACAGAGTACGCCAGAGCATGGAACGCAGGCTTACTGCATGCATCAAAGCAAGAGGAAGACACTCAGCAATTTTTGTAATTTTCCATTTTGTGTTGCAACTCTGAAATAAATGATTTTCAGACCCATGTTCATATGAACTTTTTTTACTGTTTTAATGTCAGGAACACATGTCTCAAATATATGACAGCAATAAAAATACTTCCTGTATATCTTGAATTTTCTGCAAATAGCCTGTGAAGTCTCCTTCACTCGGAATGGCTTTTGTATAACCGGAAAACTGCAAGAGATAGGCAAATCCGTACAAAAAATGTAGATTTCTTAAAGTACACAATTTACGTGAAATAAAATATTTCTGGCGTTAACCTTTTCCGGAAATCACCTTTATTGTTAGTATCCATTTTCAAATACATATTTTTTTACTTTCTCTACTACGTATAGTAAGTAGGGGACTTTTTGCATTCTTCCCAAAAATTCGATTCCGAGATTTCACAGGAAATACATGTTTTGAGGTGCACTGAATGCATATAAAGCATTTTTGGAAACATGTCCGTGTATGTGTGTGTGTGTGTGTGTGTGTGTGTGTCTGTGAACATCATAACTCAGAAACGAACAGTCGGATAAACACCAAACGTGGTATTTAGGTTCAGTATGTTCCAGAGATGCGACACAAAGGTTTTCAAGAAAATCCATCCATCCCAGATTACCCTTTACATGGAAGATTTTTCGAAAATTTTAATTTTCTCAAAAACGGCTCTAACGATTTTGATTAAAATATCATATATTTAAAATATAAATAAAATCTATATCTTGAATTTTCTGGGAATGTCTCCAAAAGTATTCTTCATTGTGAACGACTTTTGCATAACTGGTAAACCATAAGAGATAGACAAAATTTTACTACACAAAAAAAAATGTAGATCGCGTTAAAATACACAATTATTTCATAACTGTTTTTGTTGAGTGAATTATTTTCGAGGTATTGCTTGTTATTCCCTTAAATTTTCCAATACTTACACTTTTTCTCAAATGGGAATTCGTTATTCTTTTTTTTTTTTTTTTTGGTCCTGGTAATGCAAAGAGAATGGAATACTCCACATAGCAACCAGCTCTTAATATATTTGACTATCGCTTAAAGCCTACCAATTGAGGCAGTATTTTTAACACTTGAATAATTTCAGTTAAATTATATAATATGTAAATTCAATAACAGCCCGCCTTGAAGCAATATGTATGTAATAATTTATAAAAATGTATTAAACAGTCATTGCAAATGCTTATATTAATATTCAATAATTGTATGTGAATGCATTACGTAATATAATAATGTAAGAGCTGTGAGAATAATAAGTTTAAAGTTGCTAACAATTAGGTAACCTTGAGGTAATAATGAGTTTGAGAGTTTAAATGCTACTAGTCATGATTAGGGCAGGAATAATGTAAATTTTGTGACAGTTCAAAAATAGCCAATCAATAGCCAGAAAAAGCTTTAATTAAATGCAGGTATTCTATTGTAGTAGGATTAGCCAATCAGAGACTTGAAATACAGAAGCTTACGAGTTTGGACGGTTGAAATATGTTCAGTTGCTGGCAGACCTTGGTAGTGACCGGATGGAAGATGTGTTCTCTAAAGAAATATTACGTGTTCGTGTGAATCGTAAAATATGTATACGCGTTAACAAAGTGCAAGTATTAAATTAAAGAATCTCACAGCTCTTGATATCAGTGTAGTGTTATTTAATTTGTGTCAAGGATTAATAAAAAGAAGTTAATTTAAACTTAAAATCTGTGTAAGCCTACATTCTTGTCGCACCACGCCCTGATTAAGAGAAACATGTATCTCAAACAATACTGAAGCTGCCGAGGCAAACATAAATAACTATAGAAGCAGTTTAATAACAAAATTAATAGTTAATATTATTTTTTTTTAAACCTGGAGCATAACAACAAAAATACATCATCTTCAAATCGGCTTCTCATACGTAGCAACATATTACGTAACAAACAAACAATCTTCTGCAAACTTTAACTCCAACAAAATCAATAACTCCAACGTAAAGACAATACCTACTTAAAGTTGACGTCCATACGTGGAGCTAAAAAAAAAATACATAAAAATAAACTCCAGTGGGGCATAACGACTTCACAGTTGCACTTGCATCTACAAGAAAATTAGTAATAAGATTAACATCTCGATATCTCGATTAACATGAAGCATATGGAGAATAAGCGTTTGTAAAAATAGTTTGTACAAGAGTAGAGAAAGTCATGTGAGTGTAACACATCAGATTTTTTTTCTTTCAAGTTGCAAACCGCTATTGTGTTTTCTTTACTTTCTTTACTACGTATTCCTCCAAAATTCAACATCGAGATTTTACGAAAATAAATAAAGTGAGTTAAAAATTGTTCAATTTAATACTCTTCCTCCAAACACACGTTTCGAGGCGCCCTGAATAAAAAAATAGAAAAATGTGTGTGTGTGTGTGTGTGTGTGTGTGTGTGTGTGTGTCTAAAATCTCCCCCACGGCAGACTACCCTTTCCTTGAAAGATTTTTCCAAATTGAATTTTTTAAAGTGGCTCTAGCGGTTGTGATTAAAATACCATACATTAAAGATATTTACAGTACAAATAAAATGTATCTATATCTTGAATTTTTTGGGAATAGCGTGTGAAGGCCACTTCATTTTGGAAGAAATTATGTATAATCGTATACCGCGTAATCCTTCTCGTCCTGCGGATTGGTAACTAGGCAACCCTTCATTTAAATGACGACACTCGTACCTTCGAGTGCCAATGTTTGAACTTAGGACTTCCACCACTGAAGGCCAACGCGCACACTGTTGCGCCTCGAGTGTAAGTCACTGCGCACACACAGCGGTGCAATGATCATTTTCGGCGGAAATTAAGACGACGCGATATTTACGGCATAGCCTGTACAACGCGGGCACTGCATAACTTCTCAATCCGCAGGCTAAGAAGACTCACCCGGTATAACTGGTAAATTTTAAGTGATAGACGAAGAGATACTATACAAAAAATGTATATCTCTTTAAAACACACAAATTTATTTCAAAATCTTTTTTTTAGCATCAGCCATTTCCGAGATATTCCGTTATTAATGGCTCGATTTGTGCAATACTTTTGTCATTCTTTTTAAGTCCGATCCATTTTCAGTTGTTTGCCACGATTTAATGGAAACAGTATTGAATTTTATGGCTAGCATATAGCGTCTATTCTTAAACATTTGAGTAATGTTATTTTCTTTGTATCTATAACGAAATATATAATGCAGCTTTTGCAAAGGTTTATTTACATTAATATGAAGTAGAAAAATAAGCTTTAGTAACAATAGATTATATGTATATATACAGGGAGAGCTAAAAGACTACGAACTGGCTGCGCGGTGTTTTTCCTGTCCGGGTTCTCGGCGCTCGTTGCCGTCTGCCGATATCATAGAAAGGCGCGGATGAAACCATACATTTTTAAAACTACTTTTAAAGGCTTTATTTAACTTTATCATAGTGTGTTTGAGTACAGAATTATTAGTAGAGATTTGTGGCTCCGTTGGTCCCCCGACCTAACTCCCTTGCGATTTCTATCTCTGGGGTGAGTTAAAACGGAGTATACAAGACAAACCCACACACCCTGAAAGAATTAAAACAAAATATCCGCCAGAAAATTGCCAGCATTTCTTAACGTGAACTACGGCGAGTGATGGATAGTTTCCTAAAGAGGTGCCAAAAATGTATGGACAACGACGGTGGCCAGTTTCAGCATCTGCTTTCATAAAGTTGGTAAGTAAAACCTTTAAAAGTAGTTTTAAAAATGTTGTATGGTTTCATCCGCGCCTTTCTATGATAGCGGCATTCGGCAGCGAGCGCCGAGGACGAGGACAGGAAAAACACTGCGCAGCCATTAGTAGTTTTTTGGCTCTCTCTGTACTAATAAACGATAGGGAGTATAGAAAGTCATTTGAATGTACCACATCAGACTTTTTCTCGTGGTCATGCAACGAACATGGAATTTCAAGGCTATCACATAGCGATCCGCTTTTTAGAAATCTGACTATCCCTTTACCCTGCTTATACCTACAACGAAACATGTAGATAGTGTATCTCCATTAACAAGAAGTACATAGTTTGTGGAAGTGTAGTGGAGGAAGTCATGTGAATACAATGAATCAATTTTCGCTGTTACTGGATCGCCGCGAATCAAGGGAACTCTCTGATATACGGTGGTCACGTCGGACGGCGCTGCTGTCTCCAAACAAACATCTTGTGTTGCAAGACCGAAGCGATGGTTCAGATGCTACGCCAGATAACCTCCTATCCGCTTTGAGAACTTCCGTTTATTCTTACGTAACGTACGTTTCTTCGCTGTGTCTTTCATTCACCATTCCTTGTTTACATTCCCTGAATCATCCTTCTTCGCTTCTCTCCGCCCTCCCACGGGCATTCTACTAACAGATCATTTTCTTTTTCTGTTTTCTGTTTGATTCGCTTTCATCCTTCGTAGTCTTTCTTTCCATTATTTTCCTTCCACCCTGGTATTACTCTAAAATCAACGGAAAGCCTATGTTGCACACTGAAGTTGTATGCTTACTCAGATCTATCCTTGAAGCAGCACATATATGCAGAAAGATCAGCGGAGGAACCACGGAATAGCAACGGTGTTCAACTATACTAAGTACTCGGTGTCCAGGTGAGCAGACACTACTGGTAGCATTTCTTGTTGGTTCTTATTAAGGTAATGAATACATCCTGGAAATTTGTGAGAAAAAACTTTAAATAATAAAAATTCCAAACTTTAAAACAGCCTATCGTTCTCTCCCCCTCCCCCCACTTGCCACATTTAAACTACCAATTAACTTAAGCTATAAACGGACAGGTATATGCTTATTAATAGACACATCCAACTTCAAATCAGGTTTTTTGCAAATTCTTTCTCAACATTTTTCTATGCTCCAAATCCTCCACACGAAGTAATTTTTAACTAACTTGTTTGAACAATTTTGTACTGCCTCTCAAAAGTGCATTAAAGAAAATGGCCATATACTTATTTTTTTTTAAAATGATGCTCAATTTTGAGAAATAAGCTATTGACTTTTGAAAACATGAAGAATTTTGGAGAATATAAAAAGTAATTCTCTTTACTTTCTTTACCACGTACAAAGTAGGTAGAAAAGGTATTGCATTCTACCCAAAAATTCGATAGCGAGATTTCACCGGAAATACATGGTTTTACGCCCCCTAAATCCAAATAAAGCATTTTTGGGAACATGTCTGTGAACGGAATAACTCGATAACGAAGACTCGAATAAATACCAAGCTTGGTGTTTAAGTATCTTTCAAGGATGCGACAGCAAGATTTTCAAGAAAATCCCCCAACCCAACTATTTCTATGGAAAATTTTTCGAAAATTTTGATTTTCTAAAAAGTGGCTCTAACGATTTTTATTAAAATGCCATATATTAAAGATATTTACGCGACAAATAAAATGTATATCTTAAATTTTTTGGGAATAGCCTAAGAAGCCCTCTTCTTTCGAAAGGAATTTTATGCAATCTTGTATAACCTGTAAGCGTTAAACGATGGACGAAAATGTAAAAGACAAAAAATGTAGATCTCTCTAAAACAAACAATTTACTTCAAATATGTTTTTGTGTGGCATAAGTCGTATCCGCTATTAAGGGTTCGAATTGTTCATTTCTTGATCATTTTCTTAAAGTCTTTCAACATTTACTTGTTTCTCGCGATGTCACGGAAAAAGTATAGAATTTGAAGGCCAGCATATAGCGTCCAGTTGTTAAACATTTGACTATCGCTGTTCCCTTTGTATCTATAACGAAACGTGTAATGTAGCTGTTTCCGGAAAGGTTTATCTGGATTAAAATGTAGTAGACAGAGAAATAAACCTTCTAAGTATAATTTTTATGGCCACTAATAAACGATAGAGGGTAGAGAAAGTCATGTGAATGTATCACATACGATTTTTTTAGCTCGAGTGGTGCATTTGGCTCCTAAACTTCAGTTATTTAATTGTGCAGTGACAAACATGAATTACAGAGAAATATTTACCTCTATTTCAGAGCGGAACGCTAAAATTACCAAATATTTTACATCTCGGTCATGACAGCTTGTGAATCAGGCTTATTCCAAGAACATTAGTATACGCAGCTAAACGTCACGTGCTCGTCGCTTGTTTCAGAATAGCCGCTGATACAGACCAGCAAAACGTCGCTGATTTTGTGAGCTTTTATATTGAGTTTAGTGTTGGTCCATTTTGTACTTGCTTGGATATAATCCGACTCTGCAAAGCTCAGAGCTACGCAAACAAACCACAAACATCATCACAAAGGCCTGTCCGGAATGTTTGCACACCCACAAAGAGGCCCTGGGTGCGCTTGTAGAGCTCATCTTAACCCTGATATTCCAGGAATTTAACCGCCTAATTCACATCTCTGTATTATATACCGTTACTAGCGCAGTGGCGGTTGTAGCTTAGAGGTTCTTTCAGCAAAAAGTGCGCGCGCGCGCGCGTGTGTGTGTGTGTGTGAGAGAGAGAGAGAGAGAGAGTGAGAGAGAGAGAGAGAACAGCATAATTCATAAACGAAATGTCGGCTGAACACCAAATTTGGAGGATGCGACACGAATATTTTCAAGGCAATCACGCACCCCATACAGTCCAATGTATGGAAAAGTTTTCGAAATGTTGTATTTTCGCAAGAATGTTTCTAGCGATTTTGATTAAAATTGCATATATTAAACATATTGTGACATAGCGGCTATGGACCAAGGTTATCGGGAGGTCGGCGCCGGACAGTCGGAATAAACAACGATAAGTAGCGTTCGCCAGTATAAACACCAGGCACGCTATTGGCAAATAAGCAGAACCTTCTGGAAGTTTCTTCCTCCTTCCTTCAGGATGTGTGGAAGCACTTGTAGAATGTTCTGCGTAAGATTCCACTGCCTATATAACCTCTTCATGCATGAATTATCAAGGAACATGAGACAAAAATGTTTAATACTTTAAAATTATTAAATAATATGATTTTAGGCTCATCAATGTATATTATTGCTTTTTGAACAAATTATGAACATGGTATCATATGTGTACATTATGCATTTGAGGCTCTAAAACAAACATGCAAAAACGTTTACAAAAGTGAAAAATTTGAGCAGCACGTATGTTACTTGATGTGGAAGTTCTCGATACATTCAGGGCGTATTGCGTTTATTGCACTTACATCTCGTTCTTCATTTACATATGTCATCATGACAACGCATTGCCTTTTCTTAGTCACCTTCCATAAGATAATAACCTCTTCCATGGAATCTTAAGTTAGCAATTGCTGTGTTTAAAACAGCTGTGTCGCCCTCTCTTCTTTTGATGTTCATTATCAAGCATAATAAATTTGAATTTGACAAAATAACATTTATTGCCATTAATATCTTTATAAACTGTTCATACATTTACCAGTATGATATTAACGATGTGGAGAACACTTCAAGTACCATTTCTTATTACTTTCTCTACTACGTATAGTAAGTAGGGGAAGTATTGCATTCCACCCAAAAATTCGATACCGAGATTTCACCGGAAATACATGTTTTGAGACCTCCTGAATCCAAAAAAAGCATTTTTGGAAACATGTCCGTGTGTGTGTCTGTGTGTGTGTCTGTGTGTCTGTGTGTGTGTGTGTCTGTGTGTGTGTCTGTGAACAGCATAACTCAAAAACGAACAGTCGGATAAGCACCAAACTTGGTATTTAGGTTCAGTATCTTCCAGAGATGCGACACGAAGGTTTTCAAGAAAATCCCCCCACCCCAGACTACCCTTTACATGGAAGATTTTTCGAAAATTTTAATTTTCTCAAAAATGGCTCTAACGATTTTGATTAAAATATCATATGTTTAAGATAATGTCATGAGAAATGAAATGTATATCTCGAATTTTCTGGGAATGTCTCCAAAAGTATTCTTCATTGTGAACGACTTTTGCATAACTGGTAAACCATAAGAGATAGACAAAATTTTACTACACAAAAAATGTAGATCGCGTTAAAATACACAACTTATGTCATATACATTTCTTTTGTTGAGTGAACCGTTTTCGAGATATTGCTTGTTATTCCCTTAAATTTTCCAATACTTATACTTTTTCTCACATTCTTATTCATTTTTTTTATGTCCTGGACATGCAAAGAGAATGGAATGCGCCACATAGCAACCAGCGTTAAAATATTTGACTATCGCTTAAAAGCTACCATATTTCCCTTGCATCTACAAGAAAATTACCAATAAGATTGACATCTCGATATCTCGATTAACATGAACCATATGGAGAATAAGCGTTTGTAAAATTAGATTGTACAAGAGTAGAGAAAGTCATGTGAGTGTAACACATCAGATTTTTTTTAAACTAATGGGCAATTAACCATAGGATCCAGAAGGTCCGCTCTACCCATGTACATGTTGAGTAAATGGACCAGAAATAGAAATCATGGATTTTTCTCTTCTCTTCCACCTTTTAGCTTCATTTTCTTCCGCTTCTAATGTAGGTAGTACTTCTTGTTCATCACGAAACAAATTTTCTTCTTCCATTTCTCTTCTCCCATTTCTCAGAAAATCTTTCCTTTAGAAACTGAAGGTGGGTAGTAATTTCACAATCTCCTCCTTTGATAATTGACATTTCTGGCCTTTACTAAATTGCAAATTTGTAATAACGTACCTGAAATATTCAAATAAATCTCATAAGCAAGAATACAAGATTATTAGATCGAAATACTATGATGTAAAATTATGAATGGTTACATAACCTCAAAATCTTCAACACGCCTAAATGCATATGTTTTCATTTGTGTACATCACTATTTTCCGATATTATTAATATTTTCATTAATTAATTTCAAATTATTTATGCATGGTAACTAATAATATATACGTACATTTCTAATAATTTTCTTTTGACCTTTTATAATATGAATTTTTGTGTAAACCATGGTTCCAAACTTCTGTAAACTAGTACTTCCAATAAGGTTTTGCACACTCTTTCCTTCGAGATATATTGCTTCATCCAGGGAGTGCTGCACTCTTGTATCAAACGTTACCTTCATGCAATCATGGGTGGTCCTGGTGCCATACTTATGAAATAAAAGGAAATCAAATCATGTGATAACTTCATGCATGAAGAGGATAAAGGAGCATTCTCGCGAGAGGAGAGTTTTCAAAACCACTCCAACAGGGTGCAGAAGGGTCGCTGCATGTTAACAGACAGCCGTCGAGGAGCAACATGCTTCCTCCTATCTATACCATTCCATCCTAAAGCAGAAAAACGCATTTCCTTAAATACCCATCCTGAAGTAAGCAGCCTATTGAGGGTGGGCACGCAGGAAAATCACTTAGGCTGAACCTGAACCTGCCTGCAGCAAGTCGGAATCGGAGGAGTCAGTGGGACGAGTCGGCGGGTGAGTTACCGTGCGACATCAAGTGCGTTCTTCGAGCGAGCTGGTGACGACTTATGTGGCGTTTAGGGGGGCTGCTGCGGAGCGAGAGATTGTGGGAGTCTTGTGTTCGACTCCCGAGTGGAGTGAACCATCCGGAACAAGAGACTGCGTCACGAAGTAAGTGAACTGACGGAGAACTTAACTGGTTCACCGTAGTGAAGTGATAGTGAAAATTAATGAACTCCCAGTGGTTTAATTAGATAAAAACAGAACAGTGATAGTGAACTGAGAGAGTGACAGTTGAAAAATTGGACAAAGTGGCAATACTTACATGACAATAAAATTTATATATTCAATTTTCTGCGAATAGTATGTAAAGTCGTCCTCGTTCTGAAGGAGTTTTGTGTAATTTTTCATAATGGTTCCATGATAAGACACAGACAAAAAATGACTGTACAGAAAATGTAGATCTCTTAAAACACACAATTTATTTCAAAAAGCTTTTTATGGCATCAACCATTTCCAAGATATCCATTATACAAAGTAAGTGGTTTCTCGCGATGTCATGGAAACAGGATGGAATAGTCTTGGAATATACCCGCGTTTAAACATCTATCATTTCCGTTTTCTCTGTCCCCTTGTATCTACAACGAAGGGTAGCAAAACTACACTACGTGATCAAAAGTATCTGGACACCTGGCTGAAAATGACTTTTGCATAATTGGTAAACCGTAAGAGACAGACAAAATTTTACTACGAAAAAAGTAGATCTCGTTAAAACACACAATTTTTATCATTGCATGTCTGTTGTCCAGTGAACCATTGCCGAGATATTCCTTGTTATTTGTTTAAATTTTCCGATACACTTTTGCTCAAATAGGAATTCGTAATTCGTTTTTTTTTAGACCCTGTACATACAAAGAGAATGGAATGCTCCGCATAGCAACCAGCTCTTAAAACATTTGACTATCGCTTAAGGCCTGCTATATTCGCCTTGTATCTTACCAAAGTTAATATATTGTAAGTAGACCAATATTTCGGAGGGAGAGAGAATAGGTAAAGCGACACTATACTCGTTTAAAAGAATTTGGGAATTTTAAAGCGATTCCCTAAGAGTCGGAATTTGTTGTAGAAATCAATTGCCCTGTTATCTTGCAACACGCTTGAATTGCAATTCGTGCCGGGGCATCAGGGCATCTATGGAAACGAGAAAGCTGATCAGCTGGCTATAAGCGGTACTAAGATACCCCACGTTGGCCCTGAACTCCTGGTAGGTACAGGTACTACTAAAACCTCGGTAAGGGCAATGGATTAGGGGAAAACACCAACTGAGGTGGCATACCTGCTCTGGACAAAGATAAGCCAGCAAACTGGTCTTAGGTCCACACAACGCTCTTTCCTCATCTCTCCTGAGATTGAACAGGACAGGAACAAGGAAAATAGTTGCATTAATTTCTGAATGTTATCACTTCAGGAAACAGCTACGCAAAGTGGGACTGCAAGGATGAACGCGTGTGTAGAACGTGCAAAGACGAGGAGGAAGCTGCCTCGTTTTTGACTGCAAGAAAGGGACTTACTCGTTCTATAACCAGACATTGGAACTATAATACTGCAACTTGTTCAGGGAACAGATGAAAACGCCCTTCCAACGGGGTTGCACAATAAGACTTTTAGGCTGAGGTGCGCATGATCGATAAAACTAAAACAATAAAAACTGTCATTCTAATCTAATCTGTTGTAGAATTGCTGATGATGATACAGGAGTCGCCATATTGTAACAACAAATCCTTCCTTAAATTAATAATTGATATAGGACAGATCATTCTAGCATAAAAACATCCCCAGCAATTATGCATGTTTCGTAGTTTTGTTCCGGATACACGAATGATGTTAGAAAGGCGTTAGAAGTGGCTCGGAATGTAAAACACTACTATTACAGATGGCTGTTTTAGATGAAACTGGCATTTCAATCAAACTTTGACGTGCATTTCCCTTTGACAGCACCATTAAGGGTTGTAACTTGAAGTTGTTTTTGTTTAACTTATCGGTTTTTAAGTTCACTGCGTGTAGCAAGCGAACTCAGCTGAAAAACGTAATTAAGGATAACAAAAATTGACAGTTTGTAATTTGATATCTAAAACAACTTCGCCCCTCCCTCTTGCAGCTGTTCAATCCGTAAAACAATAACTTTTTGCCAGCACGTAAACGTACTTTTGAACGCAGCCCTTTGGAATATAAAGACATTTTCGGTATTTGTTTTTCCAAATCAGTCAACATCCACTGCTGCTCTCGACAGGCAAAAACCTGATTTGTTACACTCGCAAGCCTTTCTCTACCCAACGTCGTTTTATTTTTATATAGCTTCTACAAATTATTCTTACGAAAGGTTATTTATGTACTTTATGTTAATGCAGATATACCTTTGCACAAATGCAGAGAGAGCCAAAAAACTACGATCCGGCTGCGCGGTGTTTATCCTGTCCGCATCCACGGCGCTCGTTGTCGTCTGCCGCTTTCATAGAAAGGCGCAGATGAAACCATACAACATTTTTAAAACTACTTTTAAAGACTTTACTTACCAACTTTATGAAAGGAAATGCTGAAACTGGCCACCGTCGTTGTCTATACATTTTTAGTACCTCTTTAGGAAACCATCCATCACTCGCAGTAGTTCACGTTGAGAAATGCTGGCAGTTTCCTGACGGATATTTTGTTTTAATTCTTCTAGGGTGTATGGGTTTGTCTTTTACACTTTGTTTTAAATTACCCCAGAGATAGAAATCGCAGGGGGTTAGGTCGGAAGACCCAGGGAGCCACAAATGTCTACTAATAATTCTGTCCTCAAACACCTTTCATAAAGTTAAGTAAAGCCATAAAAGTAGTTTTAAAAATGTTGTATGGTTTCATCCGCGCCTTTCTGTGATAGCGGCAGACGGTAACGAGCGCCGAGGACGCCGACAGGAAAAACACTGCCCAGCCGGTTCGTAGTCTTTTGGCTCTCCCTGTAGTTTCATTACACGTTTCATTGTAGGCGCAAGGGAAGTAAGGAAACGGAATCGATAGTCAGATGTCACTATTTGCTGGCCTTCAAATTCCATACTGTTTTCATGATATCGCGAGAAATAACTGTAAATCGACAGGACTTAATAACGAAGTACTGAACAAATCGAACCTTTAATAACGGATATCTCGGAAATTGCTGATGCTACAAAAAGTTATTAAAAATAAATTGTGTGTTTGAAAGAGATTTACATGTTTTGAGTGGTGCGTTTTCGTCTGTCGCTTAACGTTTACCAATTGCACAAGATTATAAAAAATTCCTTCCGAATGAAGAGGACTTCACAGGCTATTGCCAGAAAATTCAAGATATACCTCTTATTTTTCATGTAAATATCTTTAAAATAAGGAATTTTAAGTAAAATTGTTAGCAATTTTTTTTAGAAAATAAAAAATTTTCATCTAAAAAGTAGTTTGGAATGAGCGGATTTTCTTGGAAACTTTTGTGTCGCACCTTTGGAAGGTATTAAAATTAAATATCAAGTTTGGTATTTATCCGACTTTTCATTTTTGAGTTATACTTTTCACAACACACACACACACACACACACACACACACACGGTTCCTTTTTCTAAATGTTTCTTTTTAAATTCAGGGCTCTCAAAACATGCAAATCGGGAGAAAATCTCTATCAAATTTTTGGGTAGAATAGTATGTACATGGTAGAGAAAGTATAATCTGAATTTTCGCACTCATATGACTTTCTCCACCCACTTTTACACGAAGTGATAGTCAAATCCTTCGAGAGCCGGTCGATATTGATGGCTTTGAAATTCCGTTCCGTTTGCATGAATACGAAAAAGAAAGAATAGCGATTTACAGTTGTCAAAAGTATAAAGTGTGTGAAAACTCAAGCCAATAAATAACAAACAATATCCCGGAAATGGTTTACGCCACAATAAAATGTTATTTGACATAAATTGTGTGCTCTAACGTAATCTTCATTTTTTGTGTAGTAAGATTTTGTCTATCTCTTACGGTGTACCAGTTATAGACAAGTGGTTCAGAATGAGGAGCACTTCAGGTGCTCTTACCATAAAATTCAAGATATACATTTTCTTTGTCATTAAAGTATCTTAAACATATGGTGCTTTCATCAAAATCGTTTGAGCCTTTTTTGAGAAGATAAAAAGTTTCGAAAAATGTTCCATGTAATGAGTAGTTTGGGGCGGCAGGATTTTTTTGAAAATCTTTGTGTAGCATCTTTGGAAGTTCCTGGACTTAAGTACCAAATTTGGTAATTATCCGATATTTCGTATTTTGCAGACACATTCGCTTTTTTTTTTTTTTTTTGTGAAAGTGATATTTTTGGATTCAAGGTTCCTCAAAACATGTATATTTCTTGCGAAATCTCGACGTCAAAGTTTTTGGGTGGAATACCAATACTTGCTCGTACTATGGGTAGGTGGCAGAGAAAGTAAAAACAAACGAGTAATGACCGTGAGGTATGCAGTGTTGTACCTCTCAGTAATTGCATTGGAACGGCTGCGGTAGAAGGCTTGCCGTTTTTAACTGCACACCTTCGGGTACAAGATTCAACATTTCTGTTGGTTGATGAAGCGTAGCTTGCATCTCACAGTCTTCTTATTTTAGTCTGGAGAAAATATGGAAGAGTGGGTAGTAAATACAGCTTTAGAAACGTTGCAGAGGAATGGAAGTATTATCAATAATAGTATCACGAGTTGGAAAACTGGAATCGGACTGAAAAGTTCAATGTAACAGCCGGGGTTTAAACCACGTATCTTTGGCTTATCTTGTCGCTGCTCTAACCAATTGAAAGACCTTAGCAACATGCCGGCAGGGCATTAAATTCCCCAACGGGGTTACGTGTTTTTCCCAGTAAAACACAAGGCGTTTTCATATTCACTTTGAATTACGATGTCCAACTCATACTTAGTTGCTTCAAGCATTAAACCGAAAGTAAATATTAGGAAATAAAAATGAAGTAAAAACCCAAGTGAGGTTAAAATGGAAAATTTCAACTATCAATTATATTCCACGTCTATTATACGTGCAGTAAAATACGCAAAACACGCACGTGGGTCAACTTTCCACCATGACAGCATTAGCGAGAAGTGAACCAAAAACCCCATGTCCAAAAAAAAATATATTGTGATCAAGTACGGTAAGTGCCCTTTTGGAGAACGAGGAAGGCTTTTCTGTTTCCAAGATTCTCCAATGCACATAATGCATGTTTTTTGCATACTATTTTTGTCTACGATACTGAATAATAGAAAATAAGTACAATTACTAACAGCTGTAGCACATGGTGGTTCCAGTAGCAAGGCCAACAACATTAATCTTGGTGGCGATCGATTATCCGTGCCTGGTTGTTGACCTTTAAAAAACCTGATATGTTACACCACATTACTTTCTCTGCCCTTACTAGTGGGTATACAAATTATTCATACAAAGGGTTTTTCCCATCTACTTCATTTTAATCGAGACAAACCTTTCCTAAAATAAATATTTCATTAGATACAAACGAAAAGAGATAGTCAAATCTTTAAGAACTGGATGCTATATATGCTGGACTTAAAATTCATACTGTTTCCATGCAATCGCAAGAAACAACTGAATGTTGACAAGATTTTAAAAGAATGACTGAAGTATTGAATAGTCCCAACCATTAATAATGAATATCTCGGAAATGGCTTACGCCACAAGCAATCATTTGAAATAAATAATGTGCTTTAAAGAGATCTACATTTTTTGTCTAGTACGTTTTCGTCTATCACTTAACGTTTACCAATTGTACAAGTTTAAACAAAATCCCTTTGGAATGAAAACGATACACGGGCTATTCCCAGAGAATTTAAGATATATATTTTATTTGGCAATTAAATATCTTGAATATACGAGGCCTGTCCAAGAAGTACACCATGTAACAAAGAAATCACAAACATTTTGGTAAAAAACATCTTCATTTCTCTACATAGTCTCCTTTCAGCTCGATACACTTTTTCCAGCGGTGTTCAATAGCTTCGATACCCTGTTTATAGTGGGAACCGTAGAGTTCAGCAAAATAGTCATCAACTGCAGACTCCAGCTCTTCAATGTTGGCAAATCTTTTAGCACCAAGCTATTTCTTCAACTTTGGAAACAGAAAATAATTAGAGGGGACTAAATCTGGCGAATAGGGTGCATGGGGAAGCAATTCGAACTTCAACTCATTGATTTTGCCATGGCGACAATCGATGAGTGAACTAGTGCATTGTCTTGATGAAACAAAAGTTTCTTCTCCACTAAATGCGCTTTTTTGCTTGATTTTATCATTCAAATGCTGCAATATGTTTGCATAATACTCGCCATTTGTTGCTTTTCCTTTAGGAAGATAATCAATGAAAATTGTTCCACACACATTCCAAAAAACTGTCGCCGTGACCTTGCCTGCAGATGGAATAGTCTTCGCCTTCTTTGGAGCCGATTCTCCCCTTTGAATCCACTGTTTTGACTGTTCTTTCGTCTCAGGTGGGAAGTAATGGACCCATGTTTCATCCATGGTTTTGAATCGACGCAAAAACTCGGTTTTATTGCAGCGAAACATCGCCAAACACTCGACTGGAACATCCTAACGACGTTGCTTTTGTTCCATTGTGAGTAAACGCGGCACCCATCTTGCGCGCAGCTTTCTCGTGTTTAAATTTTCAGTTAGTGTGCGATGTAGAGCACTTGAAATGCCTACGATGTCTGCTACCTTCCGCACTTTCAGTCGACGGTCATCCAATACCATTTTGTGGATTTTCTTCACAATTTCTGGCGTGGTCACCTCATTTGGTCGACCACTGCGATGTTCGTCTTGGCAACTCGTACGGCCTCGCTTAAACTCTACCACCCAATAGTTTACTGTTGTAAACGAAGGAGCAGACTCCCCCAGAGTAGAATCTAGCTGAGTTTTAATATTAGTTGGACTAAGACCTTTCAAATGAGAGTAATCACATAACGATGGCCAGTTTTATCCATGTTTACACATTTGCTGAGAGCGTTCACTATTAATGGCTGCCAAACAATTCCTAAACAACGTAGCATCGTCAAACTTCAAACATAAGCTTTATAAGGTGTTACTTTCTATCACAGTCATTTGTTTGAAACAACAACCACTATATATACGTCAGATCGGGTACTTGTGGAACTGCTCTCGTATGGTATTTTAATCAAAATCGCTACAGCCTTTATCAGAAAATCAAACAATTCGAAAAATGTTTCATGTAAAGGGTTGTTTGGAGTGGGGGGTTTTTCTTGAAAATCTTCGTGTCGCATGCTTTGAAGGTATGGAACTTGAATACAAAATTTGGTATTTATCCGACATTTCGTTTTTGAGTTATGCTGCTCACGCGGGCTTTTTTCTAAAAATGCTTTTATTTTTTTATTCAGGGGGTCTCAAAGCAATAATTTGTGTTGAAAACTCGATATAGAATTTTTTATTGGAATGCAATACCTTCTCTAGCTACTATGTACAGAGTAAAGAATGTAAAAATTTGGAGGATTTAATGCAGTTGATGCATATATGTGCATTAAAACAGGCAGTTAGTTACCAGCTCTGAATGCAGGAAATAAGTTTCCTATGTGCAGACGGTTTTAATGACTAAAGATTATTTCGAGGTTTTTACTGTAGCTCAGAAATACGTGGAGAAGTTTACAAGGTGAACGTTAAATACGAGAGAATGCAGAAGCAGGAAATGAGCCTGGAGAACAAAAAGAAATTTCTCCTTGTTTAGCTTCTTTTGTGTAGCAGAACGACAACATTGGTATTGTTTTCCACGCTCTCTACGTAAACAGCCTCTTTGTAGCGTTTGTTATCGGTTGCCATTCAAGGCAAGTATTTCCACTCTGAATGAAACCCCGAGCACGCGTTCATTTTGCTCTTCAACTATTGTGTTTGCTTTTTATGGCCTTCTTGTTAAGTGATTCATAATTTTTTTGAACCGCATGATTTACGGGCCATTTCTGGCCGACCTGCATGCGCTGGCGAAAAGCCCAACTTCACGGTTAATGGACGTATAAAGTCCCGGGTGTAATTCCGCGTGTCGCTGGACAGCATTGCCTCTTATACGGGTCGTAAAGCGGCTAATCTACATCTACCGTGTGCTGTTCCTTCTGGGATTTCCCAAAGCTTATAATATAACATTGTAGATGCTGCCAGAAGCTGTAAAAATATTTATATGCAGGGGCGGTTCGTCCATAAGAGCTGCGGCACTCCCAATTTAAGTTTTTTTTTTTTTTTTTTTGTAACTTTTAGAGGATTGATTGCATCTTTGACACATTTCACTATTTTCTTAGACGGCTCAGACTAAACCAGTTGAGGTGCCGCGGTAACGTGTGTGGCACGCATTCGGGAGGTCTCAGGTTTTTCGCGGTTTCCCTGGGTCGGCAGGCGAATGCTTGAGTGGTCCATCTTCTACCACGACTCTTCTTGGCCCCCATTTCCTGTACCCATCCTCTCCTTTGTCATCTGTTGCAGGGTTGTGGGATCAGGCGGCAGTGTTCGGCGGGTTGCGGCTGGGCGGACTGTGCGCTCTGTGGGTGCTTACGGGCGGGAGCTCTTTCGGGCGACCGCCGGAGGCTCGGGGCCTAATAGAGTGGACTCGGGCGGTGTTGGAGGCATACAATCTGGAATCATAGCCCTCCCAGGAGGTCACGATAGAAGATGAAGGAGCGGGCTGGCCTGCGTGCGGTGCTGATTCCCGGTTTCAGGGACCCCCCTCTGTTTGTCAGTACCTTTATATCCAGTTACAGGAAGCCTGCTTTTCCCGGGCGACTGCGTAAACTCGCTGAGCAACATTTGACTATCTGGTATTTCGGTGCTGCAGCGATAGGCAGATCCTTGTATGCACTCTCGAGACGATGGAAGGAGGGTGGGGAGTTAAGGGTTAGGGATAGAAAAGGCACAGTTTGAAATAGCCCATGTGACTGCAGGCGTTTGCAAATCGAACAGGAAACGAGGGGCTTTCTCACCCCCTAGCTCCTTCCCTCGGCCCCATCCTTAATGACTGTAATACTGGGGTAAATGAATTCCTTACTTTCTTAAAACTAAATGTCATATATTTTGTTCAGAGTTTGGATATTTTATAGCGTTGTAGAATAAAACCGATATACGGTACCCAAATTCTGCCAGAATGTCTTCTATTTGCTGAAGAATATTGCTTTAACGAATTCTTTTAATGTACAGGTTGGGCGAGAAGTCCCCGTAACCCATGTGAGTAACCCATACCTGTGAGTATTATAGGTTATTATGCAGGTCGACATTATCAAATGTTATGCTATTAGCTGTTTTACTTCTTATCAATTGTTGGAACTCATGGTTACATGTTTTGCCAGTCCAGTTTTAATTTGTAGCCAGTGTGTGGGTGCACGAACGATAATGGGACATTATGGGGGCATTCCTGGAAATATTTAATAAGGCTCCACCGCGAAAGGTAACACTTCTGGATTGGGAAAGACGTGCTTTTGCTTTTGGCAGTGTTAAAGACAGGCCGAGGAATGGAAGGAAGAAGACACGAGAAGAAACATGTGCCGATTGAACAATCTCGTATGAAGTCGACACGTAAACGTGCTTCGTAACTCGGTATACCGAGGAGAACAATGCGAGATCACATGAAAAAATACCTTAAGCTCAGACCTTTTCGATCGACGTCCGTAAACGAGTTGTCGGATAGAGACCGGAATGAGCACGTTTTAGCATGCGGTGCTTTGTTAACTCACGTAATGACCTGGACAGCGATGGCATCACATCTGCTTGGACGGTACAGTTTTTAAGGGACTTTGAATGACACAAATTATTTAAACATGTTACAAACATGGTTAATACCTCAGCTTGAGGAAAGGGGCCTCACAGAACGCATATGGTTACAGCAAGATGGAGCACCTCCTCACTACGCTCTTAGAGTGCGCGAGTTCCTAAATGAACACTTTCCAGGACGGTGGATAGGTCGTGGTTCATCAGCAACACCAGCTCCATTGAAGCGGCCACCAAGAAGTCCTGACCTCACCACACCTGACAACTCGTTATGGGGAGTTATTAAGGCGCATGTATCTGCACGTCGTTATGCTACAAACGAAGAACAGTTGATGCATTTCGTACGATAGCACCGGACTTGCTCAAGAATATGTCAAGAAGAACATGGAACTGTGTTTACAGCATGATGGGGAACATACAGATATATTGGACACTTAATACGTAAGTACTTGTGCTAAAATAAATCTATTAGCATTCGATACTAGGGGTACGGGGACTTCTCGCCCATCCTGTAGAATACCAGGCAAGGGAACTGTCTCTGGATTATCTCAGTGAATCGGCGCGTTTCTTTTATGCGACAGGTAATAGTACCTCGATGCAAATATGAGTGTTTCCGAACTACAGAATAGAAGAATGGATATCATTTACAGGAAATCAATTCTCACAAGTACTGTTCACTTATTGTTACTTCTCCACGGAGGAAAATCTGAGTACAAAACCCTCACTTAAAAAAGAAATATATGTGACTTTCGCACAAACGTGGATTCTAAGCATTTTAACAACCTTCTTGAGGAAATGACTATAATAATTATTCCCTCCCTTTTGCAGTATGAACGGGACCAAAGGAAGAGGTAATCACGTCCACAGTTAGGCGTTAACGAAACTCGTAGAAATTAGCGATTAGAAGTGACTGTACATATATTAAGTTTGTTTTTCTACCACGTCTAATAATTGGCATTTTTAAAGAAAAATTTTGATATAACCAACTTCATTGCAGCACCCCCTTCCCAATTTATAAGTTGACGAACCGCCACGTTTAGTACGGAAGTTAGCGGTCACGTTTGAGTTGAACATCAACGGTTACTGTACAGAATATCGCAGCGAAAATAAAGTAGTTAATTTATTTCAGTAGCAGGAAGTACCCCATTTATATCTTCCTTGTATCTGCTTATGTAAATTGTCTCCAGAACAAGAGAGAAGTGTTTAGCAGGAAAAAGAATAAATGCATCAAATTGCAGATACAGAGCTAACAAAAGAGGAAAATATCCCATAGAACATGCTAATGTACACTGACACACATAAAAGTGGCCCATTCGTCTAATAGTGTTTTTTTTTTTCACCTTAAAGTTTTCATCTTCAGGAACCAATCTTTGACTCCATGCTAGGTATAGTTCTTTACGTGACTGCCCTGAAAAACAATTCAGACACAAAAAGGAATCAATGAACGATGTGGAATGAAGGCACTGGTTCGAATACCGACTCTATGAAAGAGTTTCGCTACGACTAGTACACTCGCTTCCATTTATACCATCACCGCAGCTCCTGAAATTGAGTTTTATTTATGGACGCTCTTTACTACTATGGTCCTTAGCGTCCCATTCTATATTGGGCGTGAAAGACCGGTAATTTTGCTCAGAGGCCTCTTTATCAGGCTTGAGTTTCTTTTACATACCGTAAATCTATGAACGCGACCACCGGCTTTACTTCCCTTCCGAAGAAGCCATGCTAAGGATTTTTACGCCCGAACAAAATCCATCGTCCCTGCCTGGTTTGAACACGCGACCTCGGGAACTAGAAGCTAGCATGGAACCCCTAGACCACGGAGGACGACACCGCAGCTTCGGGAGGCATTCTACTGTCTTTCACAGGTGAGTATGTAGGTATAGCAAGGAGGTGTGTGTATCTGTTTACCTTTTCGCGCGTGCAATGGCGTCCTGTTTTACGTGCACAGTTCTAGGTTATCCACATACAGATATATAACTTCGAACAATAGCTTTACTCTTCATCACTTATAATTACCATGTTTTGCACAATATCTCCACAAAAAAAATTTGTTATGGTAACATAATGTAAAGCTGAAATGCATTATTCTTTTTACTCTCAAAGAGGACACATTTACTAGAAATTGTTTTAATATAATCTGTTCTAATCTCCATTCTTATCCAATACCCGATTTAGTCGGCTAGAAATTGAAATTTGAATTGAGTTTTATTTATGGACGCTCTTTAACTACTCAGGTTCTTAGCGTCCCATTCTATATTGTGCGTGAAAGACCGGTAATTTTGCTCAGAGGCCTCTTTTATCAGGCTTGAGGTTGTTTTACGTGCCGTAAATCTACGACACGGGACCACCGGCTTTACTTCCCTTCCGAAGGAAGCCATGCTAAGGATTTTTACGCCCGAAAAAAATCCATCGCCCTCCGCCGGGTTTGAACCCGCGACCTTGGGGCTAGCACGGTACCACTAGTCCACGGAGGACGACGTTAGTCGGCTAGGCACTGAATCACTTAGGTGCTGGAAGAATTCTGGCTCTAAACCTACATGTTCCCGCTTTCATGGTAGTATTCCCACAGGGTGACGAATGATTCATGGAAATTGTAAGGACTATGTCATTGCTATGCCATCACTCCAGGTTCCGGCCGCCCGGTGACTCCCTTCCACCGCGTGTGCCCCTTCGTGGGGTATCGGTACAGTATTCTCATTCCTGCATCGGTGCCGAATCCCCTACGCTTTATACCCCACTCCAAGGGCATTTTATGGCTTTTTTTTGTGATGAATACTTTAATCAAGGTTTTTCCTTACAGTAATTTCATTTTCGTTATTGGAGGTTATTTATTAACATTATTTATTAATGATGTTAATTTTAGAAGTAAATTAATATTTCGCGCTCTGAGCCAATCAGCCATTGTTGACCACGTGCCTGAGGAAGTTTCTAATACCAGCATTTCTTTCAGGTTGCACTGTTTCGTGTAATAACAAAATAGAGGCTCTTTAGCAGAATAAAGAGTACGGTAAATGGTCAACTACAAAAAGCTATTGGTTTACGGCTTGGAAATCGATCTTTTTAGTATTACCTCATCGCTTTCTTCATTAACATGATGGCTTTATCGTTTCCTACATTTACATCCCACGTGGACGAAAATATAGCGCTGACCTGAAAAGTCTAGACTTATTTCATTGTGAACCCTGTTTGACAATAATAGATAAACTCAATAATAATAATAATAATAATAATAATAATAATAATAATAATAATAATAATAATAATAATAATAATAATAATAATAATAATAATAATAATAATAATAATATAAACCAGCCTGGGAGTGTAAAAGTATTCAAAAGAGAAATTACTTACTGGTAATAGGGTTTACGTAGTAATAGAAGCGAGCAACTGTTTAGTTTACACTTTATTAAGAAAATAGTGGAAGTTAGTAAATTTAAGTATAGATATTTGATATTTCAGACTGTTTACGCCTTGAATTTTAAAATTCCAGTATATTTCCAGTGTAAGGTTTGATAAAATTCCAGAATTGCATCGTCATATTGCAGTAAAAATGAAACAGTATTCAAATTCAATTCATTTTTAGAAAAAGGTCCGTATGTGTGTCTGTTTTTTTGTGAGTAGCATAACTGAAAAACGAAAATCTCTCCACCCAGGCTACCCTTTACATGGAACATTTTTCGAAAGTTTTGACTTTCTCAAAAATGACTTTAACGATTTTGATTAAAATATCGTATATTTAAGATATTTTTATGATGTATATCATGAATTTTTTGGGAATGGCCCCAAAAGTTTTCATTGCATAACTGGAAAACCGTCGGAGATGGACAAAATTTTACTCCACAAAAAAAAAGATCTCGTTAAAACACACAATTTATGTCGAATACATTTTTTTTTTTCATTTATACCCCACCTTTAACTACATTGGTCTTATCGAGGGCATTTCCTTTGGAACTTATTGCCTATTGGTAATGGTGTTAACTCTTGTCGTTGGGTTTCTTGCACTTTGGTTTTTAATCATTAGATCTTACACACACTCAGACTCTCATTCATACTTCCAGACGCTGGGGAGGATAAGGAAATAATCTTGGCTAGAGAAAAATTTCCACCCCCCCCAGGCGGGTATCGAACCTGAGACCCCTAGCACAACAGGCAGGTGCTCTACCGACTGAGCTACGGAGCCGGCCGTTTCAATTTTCCAATACTTATACTTTTTCTCAGAACGTTCTTCGTTTTTTATGTCCTGGACATACAAAGAGAATGGAATGCGTCACTTAGCAACCAGCTCTTAAAACATTTGACTATCGCTTAAAGCCTACCATATTCCCCTTGCACCTACAAGAAAATTAGCAATAAGATGGTTTCTGCAAATATTTATCTCGATTAACATGAAGTAGAGAAGAATTAGCGTTTGTAAAACTAGTTTGTAGAAGAGTAGAGAGAAAGTCATGTGAGTGCAACACATCAGTTTTTTTTTGTTTATTTCTTCCCATTATCTCTTAAAACTGTAATTTCATAAAAATCCCACGCTACTCATAATATTGGACCAAAAATTCGCTGATATTCTCAGAAATGGGAATAAAGGATCAGCAGAATTTGTATTTATCTTAGCCTCCTCCCATTCCCTCTCCCACAACAATCTTCAAAATTTTGGAAATGTGTATTGCCTGTAAAAGAAATGTTAGGAGCGAAAGATTATCTACTTGAAACATTTTTACATAAGATGAAAAATTATGAAACAGTAGACCAAATTCAAGACAATAATATTAAAAAAATACTTATTTGGTTAACTAAATCTTCCAAGAAGCAATCAACGTGAAAATTTAATCTGAAATAAATCAATGTTATGTGGATATTTCATCCAATATTTCCAGTGTGTAATCACTAATTCCAGTACAATGTCAGGTATCCGGTATTTCTATACTGTTCTGTCGTGCCAAAATGTGTTTTAAGTGATGTTTGATTGTCCCTACTGCTGTGTTTATTATTATTATTATTATTATTATTCTTATTATTATTATTATTATTATAGATCCCTATATTGGTGCGTCTTTACCTGCCTATTTTAAGCTTTTAGCGCCTATTGCGCCGACCTTTAGTTATAACTTTTT
The DNA here is from genome assembly GCA_030765065.1 of Deroplatys truncata. NCBI lineage: Eukaryota > Metazoa > Arthropoda > Insecta > Mantodea > Mantidae > Deroplatys > Deroplatys truncata. The sequence continues at coordinate 139,153,870 of CM060979.1, read as the reverse complement.
CTTGTTGGAGTAAAAGTATAACGTATCTATATTTTAATTGACAGTGCCTTGAAAATTGTTCATGAAATGCAAAGCCTTATTTGTGAGTGACCTTTTCGCTTAGTACAGGGAAAACATCCCGACAGCCCGTACCTTATATAATCTTCTCGGAAGAATTGCTCCCACGGAATGGGAAATCTGTTGGCGCCGATATGAATGCAGTGACGTCATGCCATTCTGAAGAATATAGGTGTTGTCGCAGTTCCCTCGAAGCAGCATCGAGCAAGGTGGTCCGCGGTTCAAGGTCGGAAGGCGTACCCGACCGTATTTTGCAAACCCACGTGCCTCGCAGATGCGGCGGATTTGTATTAACTGCTATTGTGAGAGCAAGTGTGGCAGACAGACAATAAGGTCCATCTCAGAGGAAGATAGTAACGGATTTCATGCACTAGTGGCACTTATGGTTCTGTATACTTCTAACGGTTGTGAAGAGACGCTAGCAATTATGTCCTGAGTGGAGTCGTAGGGTGGCCACCTGTTATAATTTCGCGGGACAGTCCCGCATTTTGTGACTTTTAAAGTGTTTAAATGTTTCAACAACCAATGCATTTGCTGAATGAACTTTTAGCCAGGGCCAAATACAGGCTTGTCTTTGACACTGGCCACCGCACTGCTGCTCGCGCTCCTGCCTCTACAGTCATACTATCCTTGTAACCACTTCACGTTCTCATAGTTACGATTACAATAATAATAATCACATACCTTATCATAAAATATGCCGGAAATCTTGTCCTTCTCTATCCACACATTTCTCAATGAATTTTCATTTACATTGGGCACTTAAGTATCTGAAATTGAGTGAATTTCTCGCTTGATATTTTCTTTCAGTTCTTCCAATGTATGGTGTTTATTGCTTACACATGATCATCAGAGTCGGATAAATTTCTGTAATTGAATTTTGCGAAATGATAGAGTGACCCACGCTTAATATTCTTCTCTGACGAAGCATGGTTCCGTTTATATGGCTATGTTTTGTCGTAAAGTAACACATACTGAAACACAGAGAAACCCGACTTTACACCAAGATTCCCTTGAATGACATGGGAGTTGGTGTGTATTAAATGCATATACAATAATAAGACATATATTTTCTGAACAAACAATAAATACAGAGAGGTACAGGAATTAGTTACATAGTTTTCGGAACAGCTGGATATTTTCAACAAGACTTTTGCTACCTCGCTTAGGGATGATGAGTGCTTAAGTTTAATTCAGGACATGTTTTAATATAGGGCAACTAGTAAATAATTGTGGCCCCCAAGATCCCCTGATTTAACTGTGTGCGATTTACATCTATGTATGCGACAAACCCCATACTATGTGTGAATAAAGGAAAACATTTCCAACATCTCTTATGATATGGTGTGTGCTTATTACCACTGTGATTGTAACTGTAACTTACGAGAAAGTGGAGTGGTTGCGCATATACGTATTATAACTTTTACGGCGGGAGTCCGAGCTGCGACAGCCGGCGCGGAGTCGCTGTGTGGTGGCCACAGCGTGAAAGAAAAGGCCTGTAGATGCACTTAGATACACCTAAACTACAGCTTAAAGTAAAAAAAATTATGTGCTGCACTCACATGATTTTCTCTACTCTTGTACAAACTACTTTTACAAACGCTAATTTTCTTGCAGGTGCAAGGGGAATACGGCAGGCTTTAAGCGATAGTCAAATGTTTTAAGAGCTGGTTGCTATGTGGAGCATTCCATTCTCTTTGTATGTCCAGGACATAAAAAAACATAACGAATTCCCATTTGAGAAAAGTATAAGTATTGGAAGATTCAAACAAATAACAAGGAATATCTCGGAAATGGTTCACCATTAAAAAAAATCTGTGTTACACTCACATGACTTTCTCTACTCTTGTACAAACTATTTTTACAAACGCTTATTTTCCATCTACTTCATGTTAATCGAGATAAACATTTGCAGACTCTATCTTATTGCTAATTTTCTTGTAGATGTAAGGGGAATATATATTTACAAGGGCAATATAGAAATACAGTAGCCTTTAAGCATATACATATCTCTTAATAGCTGGTTGCTAGGTGCAGCACCATTCCCTTTGCCACAGATTAATACTCTGTGCATATCCAAGACAAAAAAAATGAATAACGAATTCCCTTTTGAGAAAATAAGTATTGAAAAATGTAAGGGAATAACAAGCAATATCTCGAAAATGGTTCACTCAACAAAAAAATGTATGACATAAATTGTGTATTTTAATGTGATCTACATTTTTTGTGTAGTAAAATTTTGTCTATCTCTTATGGTTTACCAGTTATGCAAAAGTCGTTCACAATGAAGAATACTTTTGGAGATATTCCCAGAAAATTCAAGATATACATTTTATTTGTCATGAAAATATCTTAAACATATGATATTTTAATCAAAATCGTTAGAGCCATTTTTGAGAAAATTAAAATTTTCGAAAAATCTTCCATGTAAAGGGTAATCTGGGGTGGCAGGATTTTCTTGAAAACCTTCGTGTCACATCTCTGGAAGATACTGAACCTAAATACCAAGTTTGGTGTTTATCCGACTGTTCGTTTCTGAGTTATGCTGTTCGCAGACAGACACACACACACATACACACACACACACACAGACACACACACGGACATGTTTCCAAAAATCCTTTTTTGGATTCAGGGTGTCTCCAAACATGTATTTCCGGTGAAATCTCGGTATCAAATTTTTGGATGGAGTACAATACTTCCCCTACTTACTATACGTAGTAGAGAAAGTAAAAAAGTGACATAAATTTATGTGGAAATCTACATTTTTTGTCGATCTCTTGCTGTTTACCTGTCATGCAAAATCCATTCAGAATGAAGAAGATTTTTGGGGACATTCCTAGAAAATTCAAGACATACATTTCATTTTCCATGAAAATATTTTAAACTTGATATTTTAATCATAATCGTTTGCCATTATAGAGAAAATCAAAATTTTCGAAAAAAGTTGCATGTAAAGGGTAGTCTGGGTTGGGGGATTTCTTGAAAATCTGCGTGTAGCGTCCATGGAAGATACTAAACTCATGGTATGTATCCGACTTTTCGTTTTTGAGTTATGCTGTTCACAAACACACACACACATGCGCGCGGACTTGTTTCCAAAAATGCTTTATTTGGATTCAGGGCACCTCAAAACACGTATTTCCGGTGAAATCTCGGTATCGAATTTTTGGGTGGAATGCCATACTTCCTCTACTTACTATACGTAGTAGAGAAATTAATTAACTTCAGTATGGCACGTAAAGACTTTCTCTGCGTTGTACTCTGTGATTAAAAAAAGATAGCATGTACAAAAAGTACATCTTTAAACTGATGTGATATATACTTTCATAAATAAATCGACATAGACCGCAATGGATTTTTGGATTTTCATAGATACATTTCTTTAAAGTGTCCCTTGTATCAACTATAAGTATGCCTTTACAGGCAACAAAATCGAAATCCAGAATCCCAAAAAATGTTGTGGATATTATTCAAGAACTATTTACAGTGAAAATGATTAGAAAATTAAACAAGGATAAGTTTTAAAAAAATTAAATGATTTTATTGTTTTTTAGAATATTCCCTTTAACATTAGTATACCATTGCATTCGATGAAACCAGTCCTTAAAGCAACGATGCCGCTCTTCCTGAGGCACTTTAGAAACCAGGTTTTTATAATGTTCCACTGCTTTATCTGATAACGAAAAAGTGATTCAATGAATTTTATCTTTAATTTTTGGAAACAAAAAGAAATCGCAAGGTGCTAGGTGAATACTGTATGGTGGAGGGTCCATGGTGTTGACCTTTAGGGCATCCAGATACTCAGTTGTTTAGTTCTGCTGTATACGACGATGCGTTGTCATGACGTAACATTTTTTGTTTTGGTCGTTTTCACGAACGTTTACAAAAATGTGAAGTAAACAGTCATTTGTGTACTAAACGGCAGTAACGGTACGTCTATCTTCTAATGCTAAAGTACCAATATGGCCTGTTTTAGGAAAAAAAACAAACATAATAACAACCAGCTTCTTACCAGCACTGCGAATTCGTCGGACTTTTGTAGGCTTTAGGTTCTGTTCGAAACACCCTTTGACTTTTGTTTTCAGCATCATAACAAATCCAAGATTCATCACCTGTAACGATATTCCTAATCATTTGAAGCGCCACCTAGGAACTTTTCCAGAGTTTTTTCTGCACCAATCAATCCGTTGTTGTCTTGGATCGGGAGTCAGTTTATGTGGAGTCCGTCGACAATCAAGTTTTCTCACGTCTGACTTGATGTAAAATGTTTTGGATCTGACTTACAGCAATGCCCAATGTCTCCCGAATAAATTCATAAGAGGTCCGTCGAACTTCTTCAAACATTGCTCGAACAGCGGCAATATTTTCATCAGTTCTTAGGCGTCCTTCACATAATTCATCACTAAGAAAAAGCTGATCTCTTTTGAATTCGCTGTACCAATTATAAATGGGACTTCTTCGCTAAGTGTATTTCTAAGCCGATCTTCAGATTGCATAGGCGTTAATGACGATTTAAAATCGTAAAAAATTAGAAAGTAGCTATCAAATATAAATAAATTTAATTCTTTTTAGAAATATGACATTCTAATGATCAGTATCGCCCCGTATTAGTCTCTGCTCATTGATTAATGCAAGAAAGTTATTTGAACAGCTGACAGATTACCATAACCTAGATAACCTTTAATCCGTCTTTATAAAGCTAAAGCGGACTTGTTACTCCGCACCCATTGCTTGCATATGTCAGAATGCGTCATTTTATGTAGATATTAAGTGCACTTTGCCCTTTTACAATTATTGCTGTTACACTAACGGTAATCCTAATGGCGCAGTTATCCCATTTATGGCGACGCCGACTTGCATCACTGAGCCTATTATTGCTCTTTGCTGCTTTTGGTGAAGTACAACAATAACATCACAACTGTACCCCTCTCAGACAATTCCCAGGTGCATATGCACGTGTTACTATGGACGCAACATGGCAATTATTTCTTAATCTCTTTGTTACAGCAGAGATACTACGAGGGCGGATCGAAAAGTAACGCACAATAATTTTTTTACAAAAAAAGTTTAATAGTTAAAACAACAAAAAGAATCACAAATGAACTTACACCTTTTACACACTTTTCGACATAGTCACCAAGTTTCTCCCATCGTGATACCAGTTTCAATATGCCCTGTTCGTAGAAGTCCGTTTCCTTGGAGTATAGCCATCTGCGGACTGCTGATTTCACTTCCGCATCTGTCGCAAAGCTTTGGCCGGCCAGGAATTTCTTCATGGGACCAAACAGATGAAAGTCCGACGGTGTAAGGTTCGGACTGTATGGTGGATGCTGGAGCATCTCCCAACCAAATTTGGTAATGAACAGCAGCAGCAACATGAAGAATTTTGACGTCGTGAGCATTCATGTTCTGGCGCGTCGTCCTCCCTGGACTAGTGGTACCGTGCTAACCTCTAGTTCCCAAGGTCGCGGGTTCAAACCCGGCGGAGGGCGATGGATTTTTTCGGGCGTAAAAATCGTTAGCATGGCTTCCTTCGGAAGGGAAGTAAAGCCGGTGGTCCCGTGTCGTAGATTTACGGCACGTAAAAGAACCTCAAGCCTGATAAAAGAACCCTCTGAGCAAAATTACTGATCTTTCACGCCCAATATAGAATGGGACGCTAAGAACCATAGCAGTTAAAGAGCGTCCATAAATAAAACTCAATTTAATTTTAATGTTGTGGCGTTTGTCACGAAGGGCACGACGCAACTTCACCAAAGTTTTCATGTAGGCTGCAGCATTCACAGTGGTCCCGTGTTCAGCAAAGTCCACCAATACAACACCATGCATATCCCAGAACACCGCCACAAGCACTTTCTTACCAGTTTGACTCACTGTTAAGTTTTTCTTCACTGGGGAAGAACCGGCATGTTTCCACTCCATACTAGCCTGCTTGGTTTCGGGCGTGTAGTGGTATGCCCACGACTTATCATTCGCTGGACGTTGTGGTTGTCTGTCAGGTTCTTAGGCAACCAGCGAGCACTAACTTTACGAAATTTCAACGTGCAATGAACAATATCGTACACTGCACCATATGAAATGTTGAACTGTTGCGATAAGGTTCGCAGTTGCACACGCCGGTCGTTCAAAATTGTCGCCTCAATGCCTCTGACATTCTGCGGGGTTGCAGCTGTTACCGGTCTCCCGGTGCGTGGAGAATCACTAAGGTTCACACGGCCCTCTAGGAAGAGTGCACACCACCTGGAGACATTGCTACGGTCCATACAATCATCCCCATACACGCCACGCATGTCCCTGTGAATATCACTCGGTTTATGCCCTTTGGCCCACAAATATCGAACCACACCTCTCTGCTGTTCACACGTGGACGGCGGTAACATGCGCGCCATCTTTGTTGCGTAGTTTACGCTTCTCTCGCTAGAGCTGCACGTGAAACAAAAAATACCCTCTGTAGTGAAAACTTCAGACTATATCTGTGTGAAATTGCAACATTCCAGCTGCAATACCAAAGCAAAAAAAAAATTGTGCGTTACTTTTTGATCCACCCTCGTGTATATAGAAACTGTTATAAATACGGGGTTCCCAGCAGTGACCTTTCGGGTTTCGAACAAGTGTAAGATGCGTGTAATAAATTTTAGAAACCTGTAACTATAGTAGTGCCAATGAAAAGAGAAACTAAAAAAATTGTTACGACTACTGAGGGACCTCGATACCGTCGGTACTCAGTGGTATCGAAGTGTGTCTATTACTTTGAGATAAAACTTCGATACTTTTAAATTTTGCATTACTGAAAGTTATTGCATTTAAGTTTGTGCTAGATAAGGAATGAAAGGAGTCGGGACTTCATGTTATTGCCTCGCACATGTTCCCAAAGATTTGCTGGACTATAGTTCTTGAATAGACCTTGACTGCGTTTCCGGGGGGTGAATCACTGCAACATTCCAAGGCTCTTGTGGCTAAATGAAAACATGCAAAGCAATGGGGAAAGGAGTAGAGGTACTCGTGTAACGTCCAGGTTGAATGAAGCTGACGCATTAAATCACGTGACATACTCCGGTGACCAATATCTGTGAATCCAGCAGAAACAAATTAGAACTTAAGGCAAGAGAATGCAGTATATGGAAATATTTGTTCTTTCCTTCCATCTGTTAGTTTGTGTTTACGCAGGTCAAATTCGGGTTACGAGCGTGGCTTACAGGTATGCTGTACCACTAATTTGCATAATATGGATAGAAAAATCTTTTAAAAGAAAGTTTTGAGCTCCAAATATGGCTATATAAAACGGGAAGTAAGGAGATTTATTATTATTATTATTATTATTATTATTATTATTATTATTATTATTATTATTATTAGCCGATATGTAAGGTGTTGCATTATCAGGATAATGAACTTTCTGTCATTTGGAGAATGTCAAACGGCTAATTTCGGAATCAGCATAGAATACAAAATTGGTTACATGTGTTTATACACAGAAAACTACTAATAAGAACAATAATTCAGTGAACAAGCTATCGCCTTTTCAGCTTTTTATGAAGTTAGTATCGAGAAATAGTGGTATCGTTCTATCATTATACAGTATTTACTCTTAGGTTGATCCGCGCCAAAACAAACTCACGTGACCAGTGCTCCGTGGTACAACACGGTAGCAGTGTGCGCAGGAAAGTAGTCCCTTGCTGGTAATCTAAATTTTAAAAGGAATTTATCCTTAAACAGTATAATATTCTATACAAATACTTAAAGAGTTTAATTAACGCTGATTTATACCGTTAAACAGAGCTACAAGTCCCAACATACAATTCGTATGTCACCTGATTCCGGGTATGCGCAGAATATTGTTTACAGCCATAGAATCATGGCGGACAGTGAATTTGCTGTTACGTCTTCGTCGATTTACGTAAGACATAAGCCGGGCAAACCATTGACTAGTGGCGAAAAAAGAAGTGTTGAATGTTTATTATAAGTTATGTGAGAAATATCCAACACTTCCCGTGAAAGAAGTGCTGAAATTAACCTCTGAATTCACCGCTCTTTCGACTACAAGTATAAACAGTGCTCGTAAAGAAACATCTGAAACGGAAAAAATGGTTACACCCGGAAATAAAAGAAAGCTTGTGAAATACGCGATGCAAGAATAAGACGATTTGTGAAGAATGCAATTCGCATAACAGTGCACAATTTCTCTCAGAATTAACTATTATTGTGTGCAAACCGTCATTTTGTTGTAACTATCAATCGTATCCTTTAATCCCTTACAGAATACGCTAGTCACCGCTTAAGTTGTAATAAAGGCTCTGTTCTTTCTGCATTACTCGCCACATGGTCGTGAAGTATGACAGTATTTCTGGCGCGAATGGCGGAAGGATATATTACGGTGCATTGGGCACCTGGGTTTTGTTTTGACGCGGATCAATCTAAGAGTGAATACAGTTTTAGTAATGATGGGTATAATCATGCACAACACTGCGAGTGGTTGGAAGTTACAACATGGCTGGTATAGGTGACAGGCGAGCGTTCTGTTTTCTCGACTATCATTGGGTGGAATGCATAAAATCCAAGCTTTGTCTTGAAGATTAGTCTTTAAGTTAAAGCGAAAGCTTTAAGATTACTCTACAAGATTAAGCTTTGGCTTGTTCAACTCATGCATAAAAAGAATCTTAATCTAGCAAGCTTTCGCTAGACGTTTTTCCAGCAAACGTTGCGCGCGCAGCTGTCGTCTGCCAAATGCGGCTCATAACTGTTGTCTCGTGTGGCGAGTACGGAAGTGTTTTGCGAATACGGTACCTAACCTATATCGAAGTTATATGCGTAATGGTAGACGAAGTGAATATTCAGAATACCTTTCTAGCAATTCTTAAGTAGTTTCCAATACTGTTGAATAAATCGCAAATCCCGAGCATCAAAGAAGAGAAAGTGAACGCTTTGCAAACCACCTGCATCAAACTGGAAGAAATTTTAGGCAGAAAATTCACCCCACAGCAGGTGCAGAAAAAGGTTCAGAATATGAAGACTGAATTAAAAAGAAAAACTGACCGTAAGGCCACGGGAAATCAGAAAATAAGGTTAAAAAGGTGGGAAGAAGAATTTCTGCAGCTGCTTGATGGCGAAAGTAACCCAACCATTGGTAGGATTCCAGGTAAGAATGCAAGTCGATCTCAGGAGCCAATTATTTAGAAGTTTCTGTGTAATTTTTACTTTCTCTACTACGTATAGTAAGTAGGGGAAGTATTGCATTCCACCCAAAAATTCGATACCGAGATTTCACCGGAAATACATGTTTTGAGACCTCCTGAATCCAAAAAAAGCATTTTTGGAAACATGTCCGTGTGTGTGTCTGTGTGTGTGTCTGTGTGTGTGTGTGTCTGTGAACAGCATAACTCAAAAACGAACAGTCGGATAAGCACCAAACTTGGTATTTAGGTTCAGTATCTTCCAGAGATGCGACACGAAGGTTTTCAAGAAAATCCCCCCACCCCAGACTACCCTTTACATGGAAGATTTTTCGAAAATTTTAATTTTCTCAAAAATGGCTCTAACGATTTTGATGAAAATATCATATGTTTAAGATAATGTCATGAGAAATGAAATGTATATCTCGAATTTTCTGGGAATGTCTCCAAAAGTATTCTTCATTGTGAACGACTTTTGCATAACTGGTAAACCATAAGAGATAGACAAAATTTTACTACACAAAAAATGTAGATCGCGTTAAAATACACAACTTATGTCATATACATTTCTTTTGTTGAGTGAACCGTTTTCGAGATATTGCTTGTTATTCCCTTAAATTTTCCAATACTTATACTTTTTCTCACATTCGTTATTCATTTTTTTTATGTCCTGGACATGCAAAGAGAATGGAATGCGCCACATAGCAACCAGCGTTAAAATATTTGACTATCGCTTAAAAGCTACCATATTTCCCTTGCATCTACAAGAAAATTACCAATAAGATTGACATCTCGATATCTCGATTAACATGAACCATATGGAGAATAAGCGTTTGTAAAATTAGATTGTACAAGAGTAGAGAAAGTCATGTGAGTGTAACACATCAGATTTTATTTTTTTTTTGCTTTGGTTTATAGTATCAAATGCAATTTAAAACGTATTCTGTAATGTGATACATGTTATACGCAACTGCTATAAAATATAAATATATCGGAAAATTACAGCGAATGATAAAGTACGTAACAATATGATACTACTTTGGCAAAAAAGGACAGTTTCAAATTCTTTTTTTGCTTCATTATGAATTTTATCAGGTTCTTCAAGACAGTTCACAAACGGGTTTACACATGACTTTCCTGTAAACAACACTAAAATTGCTTATTTTAGTTGCCTTTATTTCTGGTTAACAACTGGACGTTGCTGAGTTTACCATTTATATAAGTTTTATTGGAAAATCTTTCTTTTCTATTGTGGCTCCTCTAGTTCGAAGAGTTCCAAAATGTAACTGTCTATAGCTCTTGTTTGATGGAGCTAGTTTTACCAGCTTATAACTAATTTCTCTTAAGAAATTTCTCATTTTCATTGAGATTTGAAGTTATTATGAGCAAAAGTAATCTCAGCATTTATACGTAAGATGTTAATTATGGAAAGAACAATGACAATTGACATCATCTGTATCCCTCTGCTACTGAAGAAATTTCACTTTTAGGCTCACCTCTGAATAATCTAATGAAGGTTACATTACTAATAACTAAGCCCCGGATTCTTAGGTTCTGACCTATTTTATTCCTGACCTCCTACACTCCAAACTTCGGTTTATATTAATGTTTTAGTTACCAACGAGTAATATACTTCAATTTTATAGAGCCTAAATTGACCTAATTTTACGTTAGGACCTAATAAAACCTATTTTTTGTGATAGAACCTAAAAGTGCCTAATTCGCTTATTTCAGCAAATAACAGCAGATTTATGAATATAAAAGTATTTTTAAAACGAAGGGAGACCGAATAAGGAAACTATTAAATAATTAGATTGTGAAATCTTGGGCAGTACCTTACAATAATAAACTTTAATTAAACCGTCCGCCACAATAATAAAGTAATTAAAACGTTCGCCGCCTTCAGTTATCATTCTAGCTATGGTCGAAAGAGGTCAGTGGCACGCGGCATTTCTGAAACGTGAGATGTTTATATGCCGTAATAATAGGTGAAAACTAGAGGCAAACATTTTAATAGCGCTGTTGAGTAGTATGCATTATTGCTTCTTCCGTTATAGGGAGCTTCTAACACGATATTTTTGAATTTGGTACTTTCAAATACATACTAAAGTTAGTTAATTTAACTTTTTACAATTTAAAGTTAGTGTTTTAAACAAAGTGTCCAGTGATTTGCATGAATATATATATACCAAGGATCTTATAAATTCCTAAATTCAACATATAATCCTAATACACTGATACATAGAACCTAATTTTAACCTTTTAGAACCTAAAAATCCGGGGCTTACTAATAACATGGGGATCAGCTTAATCTGTAAACACGACCTTGTAGCACTGGCAGCAGAGCAGTCAGCAATAATTAGGCCACAGCTGAGCGACAATGTATTTCCAGGAAAGTAATGCAATACCTTACAGCGTCATCAAATCCAAACAGTATAATATATCACTAACTAAATAAACTAGTTGTCCTTTTGACTCCCTTACGGCTAGTTTATTTGGTTTTTTGTTTACTGTTTAGGTGGATGTGCTGTGGGTGGGGAAGGTTTGGAAGAACAGCTACCAAATGATGCAATGGAGCAAGTTGAAGTTGAATCTGGAACTAGAAATAATGAGAGCATTGCCCTAAATCCCAATAAGAACGCTAATGAAAAGGGTACGCAATCAAATAAATCTAAATTACCTGAGACCCCTGAAACAAAACACCTGACTACGCATGAACTGCAAAGATTGGTACTCTTAGAACAATTAAAACTGATACGCATGCAGCAGGAGGAGATATTAAACAAACAGAGCGTGCTTCCAGTAATAGAAGTACAGGGATCAAATTTTATTCAGAACCTGTAACTATATCCGATAAGCATGTTAAACACTACAGATGGTATTTATTTATATTTCACTCAGCGCTGGATAACCATTTGCATTTGTATGTATAAAGTTTAAGATTGCCATCAATTGTCCTCATTGAACCTATAAAATGATTGTACATACATTCTCTGCACTGTCGCTTCGCTTGATACACTTTTCTTTGACGGATATTCATGAACTGTGCCATTTTGTGTGATAAAACAACTCTTAAGACTTCTCTTGTATGAATCAAGTCACCTACTGAGGTAGCTTGAAAAAAGTCAAGATTAATCTAGAGGAAGTGAAGCTTTCGCTTGTTTTATGCATCGGATTTGCACTTAAAGTCAAGTCGTTGCTGGAAAATTCAAGCTAAAGCTAGGCAGCTAGCTGGCTTGAGTTCCTCTTTCTATTGTTAGTAATTTTATGTTTCTAAGTTTTATTAAGAACAAGTTACACGTATTCGAAACCCGAAAGATCATTTGTGAAAATCCTGTACATGCAATCTGCGTGGAAGTGTTAAAAAAAACCTGATGTACTACACTCCTATGACTTTCCCTACTATTCTGCAAAGTATTTTTACACACTTATTCTCCATCTACTTCATGTTAATCGAGATAAACACTTGCCGAAGCTATCTTATTGCTAATTTTCGTGTAGCTGCAAGGGGAATATGGTAGGTTTTAAGCGATAGTCAAATGTTTTAAGAGCTGGTTGCTATGTGGAGCATTCCATTCTCTTTGTATGTCCAGGACATAAAAAACGAATAACGAATTCCCATTTGAGAAAATGTATAAGTATTGGAGAATTCGAACAAATAACAAGGAATATCTTGCAAATGGTTCACTCCACAAAAAAAATGTATGTGACATAAATTGTGTATTTAAGGAGATCTACATTTTTTGTTTAGTAAAATTTTGTCTATCTCTTATGGTTTACCAGTTATGCTAAAGTCGTTCAGAATGAAGACTTTTGGGGACATTCCCAGAAAATTCAAGATATACACGAATGAAAGAATGATGTATTGTCTATTTTAACTTATTTGCAAGTTATACAATATTTATAATACAATGGAGTTGCTTATTATTTCCCTTCCCCTTATATTTAACATTCTGCTGTATATACGTACAATGGGGAAGTATAATTTTCCACTGTTCACTTTTAGCCTCGTTACCCTTTTTCCGTATTTTCTCCAATTTGCTTCACGTCTATTTTAACCACTCTAACCTAATTTTTCTAAAATAATTTCCTGCCTTCTCCATATATACATTTGCTCTTGTGTTAAAAATCTTCATACCTTTTAGCTCTGTTGGTAAATTTTTCCATTTCTCTAGTATTCAATTCTCTTTTCCTTTATTCGTTCCAGAATATAATCCCAATTGTCAAGTAATCCATTACATTTAATACATCTGTCCCCCCTTCTCCCCCCTTCATTACACCTGTCCTCGCCCATGCATACCCCATTCTAGCCTCTTTGTGGCATACTACAATGTATCTTTCTTTTCCCCATTCCATTTTTAAATATTTATGATCTATTAATAACCTTTTACCCTTGAAACTACTTATAATCTCTTGCTTTTCAATGTCCTCCACTCTTGTTCTAATTTTTTTCCAGAAAGCCTTACTTTTGTTGATTCTTTCTGCCCATGTTTCCCCCCCCCCCATTTCTATTTCTTCCAATGTTGTCTGTATTCTGTGGATCCTAGTCAAGATATACATTTCATTTATCATGAAGATGTCTTAAACATATGTTATTTTAATAAAAATCGTTAGAACCATTTTTTGAGAAAATGAAAGCTTTCGAAAAATATTCCATGTAAAGGATGGTCTGAGGTGGGGGTATTTTCTTGATAATCTTCGTGTCGCATCCTTGGAAGATAGTAAACTTGAGTACCAAGTTAGGTATTTATTGGACTTTCCGTTTTAGAGTTATGCTGTTCACAGACTAACAGACACAAACACGGACATGTTTCCAAAATTGTTTATTTGGATTCAGGGCACCTCAAAACATGTATTTCTGGTGATATCTCGGTATGGAATTTTTGGGTGGAATGCAATACTTCTACTTACTGCGCATAGTAGAGAGAGTAAAAATGCTTTATTTGGATTCAGGGGTCCTCAGGGGCCTCAAAGGATGTATTTCCGGTGAAATATCGTTCCGAATTTTTGGGTGGAATGCAATTTACGTGGTAGAGAATAGTTTGTAGTAGTGGTATAAAACTAAACGATAGTAGGTAGAGAAAGTCGTGTGCATGTAACATCAGACAACGCAGCAGTCTTAAGCACATACAAACATTTATTTTTGTGTTATCTAAAAGTAAAATACTTTTTATTTTGTGCGCGGATGCCAGCGAAGCGTACACAGGAGAACTTGAAGTGCATATCCAAGTATCGCGCTTGGCTTAACAGCAGATAGTGCAGACAATAAATCTCATGCCCTTCCAGAAGTGCGTGTGTGTGTCTATGATACTTCAGATAGCAATATTACAAGGGTATCGTTCAGCCGGCATGTCTGAAGTTCCCCTAATAATATTGGGATTGATAACTAATTGTTCTTCCACAGAAGCCGTGTGTAGGCTAAAGCGGGAAAGGTAGAATCAGACTGAAAAATTCAATGCCATAGCCTGATTTAAACCTATTCTCGTCGACCACCCACTCTGACCTTGTTTTTTGTGATATTCCCTGGTCGGTAGGCGAATTTTAGGATAGTTTCTCATCTACCACGATTTCCTTTCCGTAATTTCACTTTCATTCCGTTTCCTTCTCATGTTTGAGTTGTGCTTCTAAGTTTCGTCGCATATGGCGGTGCCGGACAGATGGCGCGGATGCTTGCTCAAAGGAAAGAATATTCCCCGTGAACACTAGAGGGCTGCCTGGTCGTCGGGTCGATCTTCGCCCTCCCTAGTCACCTCCAGTAGTGGGAGCCTCTAACTTCAGCGCGTCTCTGTGGTCTGACTACCTGCCTCCTGTAGCCTCTTTTGGGTCCTTCGCTTTATCCCCTCCTCCTGCTGGGTGATAGCCAGAATTGATTTATGTAAGTGGCGGTAAAGGTACGGATGAACCCGGGAAACCAGGGCAGAGCACCGCAAGTAGCCCACAACGGCCCATTTTGCTTCTACCGCGACCCCTGGGAGGGTGGGATGAGGGAAGAGACCTAAGCGCGCAAGCAAGGGGCGCTGCCCGAGAGCACCCGGAGGCGGGTACTAACTGGGACCAGGGAAGAAACCTCTACAAAGTGCCTACTGCAGCCCTGAAACATAACAAGGAAGATGATGGGTACAGGAAATGAGGGACAGGAAACTCGTGGTAGAAGATGCACCACACCAGTATTTGCTTGTCGATCCGGGGAAACCACAAGAAACCCATGGGTCAGAGTGGGTGGTCACTAGGGATCGAACCCGGGACCTCCCGAACGCGAGACGCAGGTCGGAGTGCGCGAGGAGATGTATACTCTATAACGCAGCGTTTTAAAAATACGAAATCAGTGTATCTTTGCTGTAAGACATCGACGCCGCAAGATTCCAGGTATGAACTATTAGAACGGTCAGTTATTTCCGGACATAGTCATCGACTTAAAATACTGTTTTTTCCGAAAACTCATTATTCATAACCGCCATACGTAGGGAACTCCAGATATGTACTCCACCCATGCATGGAAACTGAAATCGCTTATTATCTCGTTATGCACGCGAGCACTGGGCTAGTTTGCTAATAGCAGCATATGAATGCAAAATCTGCAATAAATCTTCTTGTGCTGCATGATATCACTGCACTTAAGTCAGAGATGTAGAAAGAACCTGTTTTACAGCCCTATCTGGTTACTTTTAGCAGTTGAACAGAGTGGGTATTTGTGTATTCCTTTTCGCTCTTTACGAAACAACAGCCAAGTCCTTGGAGTTGTGTTTTAAAAATCTTAAGCCGAAGTCTTGATAGACATGTAAAACATTTAATCTCTAGAAGTATCACAGCACACAATATAAATACTGTTAACAAATGACCAGTAACACCATTTACTGCCAAACACACCTTATCACTTATGCACTCAGCGTAGTACAAATGTTACATTCGAGTCACTTTTGGCACACATTTGGAACACAAATACAACCGATCCGTCAGATCGAGTGATAACAAACTCCGCTGTCCACTTTCTTCGTCACTTCTTAACTGCATACCTGGGCAAGAGTAGCCCCTTATATACACCCTGAATACAAAGCAAAACTTTCTAGAGGAGGAACCTACTAGAACGAATGTTACGAAACAGGTAAGCCGCACATAATGGGCTCTTATGCCACACTGGCTATTGTTCTGGAAGCCCCATTGCTCTGGAGGGTGCACCCACCATTAGCCTAACCCGCGGATACGTAGATGAATCGGGAGACGCTCGCACCGCCGGTTCTTAGGTAACCTAACACGCGCAATCACATTACTGGAAATCTGGGTTAATGCAGATCACCTCGTTGTTTCACCTCTGTGTATGAACCAGACGTGGGAGGTTAGGTGTACGTTGGGATGTCTGTTCACGGTAGCTCAATAGTAGAACATCGCCACCCAAAACCGAAGATCTGTGCTGCGAATACCACCTTTAGTAAGTATTGTAAAACCACCCAAAACTTTGATGTCGAAATTTCACCAAAAGTACATGTTTAGAGACCTCCTGAAACCTTCCCCCCCCCCAAAAAAAAGCTTATTAGAGATAAGTCCGTGTGTGTGTGTCTGAACACCATAACTCAGAAAACGAAAAGTCGCTTAAATACGAAACTTGGTATTAGTACAGGTCCTTCCATGGATGGGACATGAAGATTTTTAAAAAAATCCTCCCCACTCCAAACTACCCTTCATGTGGAAATGTTTTCGTTATTACCTTCTCTACTACTTATAGTATTAAGGGAAAGTATTGTATTCCACCCAAAAATTTGCTACACAAATTTTGTGACAAATACATGTTTTGAGGTGCCCTGAATCCAAGTAAAGCATTTTTAGAAAAACGTCCGTGTGTGCGTGTGTGTGTGTCTGTGAACAGCATAACTCAAAAACGAAAGGTCGGATAAATACCCAAGTTGGTATTTAGTCTCAGTACCTTCTAAAGATGCGACACGAGATTTTCAAGAAAATCCCCCACCCTAGACTACACTTTATGTGGAAGATTTTTGGAAAGTTTTGATTTTCTAAACAATAACGCAACGATTTTGATTAAAATACCATATATTAAAGAATTTACAAGACAAAATATCTTGAATTTTTAGGAAATAGCCTGTTAAGCCCACTTCATTCGGAAGGAATTATGTATAATCTTATGTTACTGGTAAATGTTAAGCGATACAGGAAACGTACTACTAAACAAAATGTAGGTCTCTTTAAAAAACACAATTTATTTCAAATAAATATTTTGTAGCATCAGCCATATCCGAGATATCCGTTATTAATGGTTCGATTTGTTCAATAGTTTGTCATTATTATGAAGCCCCATCGATTTTCAGTTACTTCTCACGATGTCATGGAAACAGTATGGAATTTTAAGACCAGCATATAGCGTGCAGTTCTTAAACATTTGACTATCGCTGTTCTCTTTGTATCTATAACGAAATGTGTAATGTAGCTGTTTCTGTAAAGGTTTATCTGGATTAAAATTAAGTAGATAGAAAAATAACCTTAGTAAGAATAATATACCCACTAATAAACGATAGAGGGTAGAGAAAGTCATGTGAATGTATCACATCAGAATTTTTGCGCTAGATTCATCTGTAATGTTTCTAAAATGGGCAGCCTAACATATTCAAACATGAAGGCCTGCAAGTGAGAATCAAACGCCGGAACATCAGCCGGCAGTAGAAGTCAGTAGTGCCAACATGAAGCGTAGAGGAACCAACCGAATGAATGAATTGCACGTGAGGGCTGTATTATATTCGCGAGAGCTATCCAGGCAGGTATTCACAGCACATCGATGCAGTTAGCGTGCGCGTGAGAGCCAGTAACGTTTAGTATAAATTGTCACCGTCACTGGTGTAACTGAAAACTTGTTTTGAATCGTCCAGCTTCAAAAGATAACCTTTTATGGTAGACTAGCTGACTTACCCGACATTGCAGGGTTAGCTTTTTAAACTCGAAGAGCAATTTTGATTAAAATACCGGATGTTTAAGATACGACGGTGGATTGAAAAGTAACGCACAATAATTTTTTTTCTGCCTTGGTATTGCAGCTGGAATATTGCAATTTCACACAGATATAGTTTGACGTTTTCACTACAGAGGGTATTTTTTTCTTTCATGTGCAGCTCTAGCGAGAGAAGCGTGAACTACGCAACAGAGATGGCGCGCATGTTACTGTCGTCCACGTGTGAAGAGCAGACAGGTGTGGTTCGATATTTGTGGACCTAAGGGCATAAACCGAGTGATATTCACAGGGACATGCGTGGCGTGTATGGGGATGATTGTATGGACCGTAGCAATGTCTGCAGGTGGTGGGCATTCTTCCTAGAGGGCCGTGTGAACCTTAGTGATTCGCCACGCTCTGGGAGTCGGGTAACAGCTGCAACCCGCGAATGTCAGAGGCATTGAGGCGACATTGAACGACCGGCGTGTACAACTGGGAACCTTATCGCAACAATTCAACATTTCCTGTGGGGCAGTGTAGGATATTGTTAATGACACGTTGAAATTTTGCAAAGTTAGTGCTCGCTGGGTGCCTAAGAATCTGACAGACAATCACAAGGGCCATCGAATGATGACGAGCTTGGATCACCTAACGCTGTACATCGCAGAAAGGCACGACTTTCTGAAAGGATTCGTCACTGGTGATGAGTCGTGGCCAACCACCACGCCCGAAACCAAGCAGGCAAGTATGGAGTGGAAACATGCTGGTTCCCCAGTGAAGAAAAATTCAACGTGATTCAATCTGCTAGGGAAGTGCTTGTGACGGTGTTCTGGGATACGCATGTTGTTGTATTGGTGGAATTTGCTGAACACGGGACCACTGTGATGTTGCAGCCTACATGAAAACTTTGGTGAAGTTGCGTCGTGCCCTTTGTGACAAACGCCACAACATGAATGCTGACGACGTCAAAATTCTTCATGACAATGCTCGCCCCCATGTTGCTGGTGCTGTTCGTCAGAAAATTTGGTTAGGAGGTGCTCCAGCATCCACCATACAGACCGGACCTTGCACCGTCGGACTTTCATCTGTTTGGTCCCTTGAAGAAATTCCTGGCCGACCAACGCTTTGCGACAGATGCAGAAGTGAAATCAGCAGTCCGCAGATGACTATACTCCAAGGAAACGCACTTCTACGAACAGGGCATATTGAAACTGGTATGACGATGGGAGAAATCTGTTGAGAAACTTGGTGACTGTCGAAGAAGTAAGTAAAAGGTGTAAGTTCATTTGTGATTTTGTTATGTTTTAACTATTAAACTTTTATGTAAAAACAAATTGTGCGTTACTTTTCGATCTGCCCTCGTATTTTCATGACTAATGAAATGCATATTGACAATTGTAAACTGTAAGAGATAGGCAAAATCTTATTAAAAAGAAAGAAAGGGAGGGGGTGGATCTCGTTTAAGTAGCCAATTTAGATTTCTATTTTTAGTTTGCCATTTCCGAGACATTCCTTGTTATTGGTTTGCATTTTAAAGTACTTTATAGGAGCTATAGATATCAGTGATTCAACGGAGGGGGACACCTCGCGCGCTGCGACCTGCACAGATTTATTGCGGCTACCAGGTGAAGGGATAATGTGAAGAACCACGAGAGGCTACCGGCCTTAGGCATACAGGCTACAGAGACGCGTGAAAGTCCTTAACATTTACAATCTAGCAGATCCGTACCACTGTTAGAGCCGCCGAGAGAGGGCGATGAACGACCCACCCATCAAGGAGACCTCTGTAGTCCACGGGGACTACTCGCACCATTGAGCAAACATCCGCGCCGTCTGTCCGACACCGCCATACGTCACGAAACATAGAAGCACAGCTGAAAGTTGAGAAGGAAACGGCATGAAAGGGAAATGATGGAAAGGAAATCGTGGTAGAGGATAAACCACCCCAGCATTCGCCTGCCGACCCTGGGAAAACCACGTAAAACCCATGGGCCAGAGTGAACGGCCGCCGGGGATCGAACCACCGACATCTCGAATGCAAGTCAGACACGCTACCGCGGCGCACCTCGCTCGGTTTCCCAAATGGGAAGCGTTATTCGTTCTCTCTTTCCCTTTCCCTCTCTCGGCCAAGCAAAGAACGGAATCTCAAAGCCATTGCTAGGACTGCGACATCGGAGTCGCTATATGGAGGAAAGCGTATAAAATAGGAAGGTAGGGGTGTAGCGATAAGGGCTGACATTGACGCCGCGTAGTACAGTCTATACAAGGAGAATTGCGCATGTTTCGTGAATATTTACTTTATTTCTGCAATATTATTTACACATAAACAGTTGACATTTAAGGAATTGTCTTTATTAAATCATTAATTAAAAACGCTACGTCACAATGTGCACATGGATAAGATTCTATGTCAGTTTATTGCAATGATTTACAGCCCGCAACGTTGTATCCTCTATATAACGGAATATCGGCAGAAACAAAAGCCTCCATTAAACGTTTCATTTGATGTAGGTGACTCTTGCTGTGGCAGTTTATCCTCACATTTTGCAATACAACGGTATGACATGTCTTCGCACGTTACTCGATTTACTGGGCGCAGAAGCAGTTTGCTATGGCACAGTTTGCAACAAAGGTTTTCTTTAATAATAGAGAAAACAGTTTCCCCATAGTGCACTGTATAGTTTTGGAACGGTGTTGACTTCCGTACCCTTTCCGTCGCCAACGTGAACACTGTGCGTTGGTACATTTGACTCAACCGCTGTGAACAGTCGACTACAGGACTCCTCTCAACAAACATAACGACTCCTATGTCGCAGCCTTAACCATCACATAGCGACCAGCTCTTAAGACACTTGACTATCGCTTACGCCTACTGTATTCTCCTAATCCCGTTGTACCTACAAGGAAATGCGTAATAGCACAATTTCTGCAAATCTTCGTCTGGATTAACTTGAAGTAGATAGAAGAAAAGCGTTTGTTAGAATACTTTGTACAAGAGTTAATAGAGAAAATCTAGTGAGTGCAATATATCAGATTTGTCTGAATATCAAGGTATTAAAGTAGTTAATAGAAAAAAATCTGTGTGTGTAATTTTCGTAATTATTCATGAAGATGTAGTATAAATTAGAAGCTGATTGCTCAAACATTTTGATGCGTGGAGCATTTTAAGTAATACAATACTGAGAGGAAAAAGCTACATTTAAAATTGGAGTGTGCTTACAACAACAACACACACACTTATATATATATATATATATATATATATATACATATAAAATTGGTAATTTTACTTTCTCTACCACGTATAGTAAGTAGGGGAGGCATTGTATACCGCCCAAAAATTCGATACCGAGATTTCGCCGCAAATACTTGTTTTGAGGCCCCCTGAAACCTCCCCAAAAAAGCATTTTCAGAAACAGATCCGCGTGTGTGCGTGAACAGCATAATACAAAAACGAAAAGTCGGATAAATACCAAAACTGCTATTTAGGTTCAGTACCTTCAAGGTACTGAAGATTTTCAATCCTCCTACCCCATACTACCTTTTCCATAAGACATTTTTTCAAAATTTTTGATTTTCCAAAAAATGGCTCTTAACGATTTTGCTGAAAATACCGTATATTAAAGGTATTTACATGACAAATAAAATGTATATTTTGAATTTTCTGGTAATAAATAGCCTGTGAGATCCACTTCAGTTGGAAACAATGTTGTATAATCTTGTACAGCTGCTGAACGTTAAGTGATAGAGGAAAACGTACCACACCAAAAATGTAGATCTCTTTAAAACACACAGTTTACTTCAAAGAAGTTTTTGTGCGTACGCCATTACCGAGATATCCCTTATTAAAGGTTCGAGTTGTTGAATACTTTCTTTTCAAGTCCTTTCAACATTCAGCTGTTTCTCGCGATGTCATGGAAACAGTATGGAATTTTAAAGCCAGTATATAGCGTCCAGTTGTTAAACATTTGACTATCGTTGTTCACTTTGTATCTGTAACGAAATGTGTAATGTAGCTACTTTTGCAAAGGTTTATTTCGAAAAAATGTAGTAGATAGAGAAATAAACTATATTAAAAATGGTATGTGTACCCACTAATAAAGATAGAGGGTAGAGAACGTCATGTGAATGTATCACATAATTTTTTTTTCAAATTTGCAACAGTTTTCACTTGTTTTTTCTAAGCTGGATTAGCCAGAATTTTTGAGTGAATTAGGGAAAGAAAGAAAGAAAAGAAAAAGAAACAAGAAGGTCAAGGAAATTCAGTATGAAGAGTCGCAGAACAGAAGAGAATTAATGATGTACAAAATATGCTGAGAAAATCCTCACCAATTGATTCGTTCGCGGAGATTGGGGGACTATAAGCCAGTAAGTTGATTTCCCAAGCGACGAACCTCTATGTATACTTTAATTTGAAAGGTTTAAGGAATGAACCTTTTAATAGAAATTATTCCATTGCCAAGTGTTCAGCACTTTTTACTGCATTGGTATGTAAATGAATTACTTCCCTTGAGAACAATTTCATGCTTTCGATGTGTGTCCACTTTCTAAATACTTCATCATAATGCTCCATTCACAATTTGGTGTTTTACAGTAATAAAAATAAATAATTATGATTGTTTCGTTTTTACTTTCTCTATCAGGTAACTAGAAGGCAGAGGAATCATTGCATTGTACCCAAAAAATCGATGTTGATATTCCAGCGATAACTTTTGTTGCCTGCTGGATCATATGTATGGGGTCTTCAGATTTATTCGGCGTATGCCGCCAATCGGTTGTCTGCGCATGACGTAAATATTTTGAAGCGAGTTTATCACTAGTATCGCTGGCAGAGGACTAGCGAAAGATGAGTGATAGAGGTGGATGTCAACAGTTTTGAGATCACCTTAGTGAAATGGTCCTTTTTTATTTTGAAAGTTTATAGTCGCTTTAACATATTAGCCATATCGCGACTTTACAACTTTTAAAATAGATATTTAACGGTAAAACAATGAGGTTATTTAACATATTGGCAGTTTTGAACCATTACAATGAACCAGTATAAAATTGTGACACTATAATTAATCAAACTGATTGAACAGTATATACTTTTATATACATTTATGCTTTTGAAAAATTCAACTATCTTAGGGTAAATCTAATAGTTAAGTGCTGTTTGTAAATCGTTGGGTATCTGGTAGTGTTGTCTCCATTGATCGTATTGGGGACATTCCACGATTATGTGCTTCGTCGTTAACAGTATGTTACACTGGTGGGTGATTGGTCCTTTGAAAGATGACTGTGTGTGATCTTGGTATGGCCCATTCTCAGTCGGATATTAAAACCTGATCTTGTCTAGAAAGAGAGTTACTGAGAAGATGTGTCGAAAAACTCGATGTTATACCACGAAGTTTGCTTCTCGAAGGGTCAAGCCATGCTGTCTTCCATTGTTGGTAGAGCTTCTTTTTAATGGTTGAGATAACATCATGGGCTGGTGTAGTTATAGTTCTTACTGGCTTCTTTTGCTGCCTGATCGGCCAATTCGTTGCCTTGTATTCCAATGTGCGATGTATCGTACCTTGCCAGTATTTACATTTGGAACTTCTTTCGCTTGCGTCTCGTAAACTCGCAGTCTCAGCGCGTATGCTGATAGGTAACTCAAATAATTGGACGGTTTAGTAGCGTGGTGTGTCTCAGCTTAGCACTCAACCATGCAAATTCTATGATTGATGACCATTTCCATTTCGAGTGCAAAGAACGTACAAAATGTCCTAGTGAAAAATAATTCTGTACCGCCGCAGTACATCAGCCTGCTTAAAAAGTTGGAAACACAAGGAATCCGCGGTTCAATTCCGCAACTCCCCTTTGATATACAAGGGGTTCAGTGAACTAATAATGACGTCATTCATTTAAACCGACTGGTGGTAAAGGCCAAATAAATTTGAAGACCCGGTATATATGAGTGCGTTTGTGAACACCATAACTAAAAAACGAAGTGTTTCCTAAGTACAAACTTGGTATTTGAGTTCAGTATTTTCCAAAGATACCACACGAAGATTTTCAACAAATCCCTCCCCCAATCTCAAAATAGCGTTTTCATGGAACATTTTAAGAATATTTTATTTTTTTCAAAAATAGCTATAACGATTTTAATGAAATACCATATATTTAAGATATTTACATGTAAAATAAAATGTTTATCTTAAATTTTCTGAGAAGAGCTTGTGAAGTCCTCTTCTTTCGGAAGGAAATTCGTACAGTTTTGCATACAAGATAGACAAAAGCTTACTAGATAAAACAAATTGTAGATCTCTTTAAAACAGAGAATTTATTTCAAATAGCTTTTTTGTGACATAAACCATTTCCGAGACATCCGCTGTTATTTGTTTAAAATTATCAATACTTTGCCAATCGAGGCGGTTTACCCCACCCCGCTTGTATGTACTTACAAAGAAACGTTTAATGAAACTAACTACCTTGAATAACGTGAAGGAACTGAATGTAACATATATTTCGACATGCATATACCGGATTTAACATCCTAGGTCATATCGGACCAGTTGTGTTAATCGTTAGGTTTATCACCTTTAGTTTTCTGTTTACAGTAAATGATACACATATTTGCGCTACCATTCGTATTTCCAGACTCTAGTGAGGAAAAAAAAAAAAATAAAGAAACCTTCAGCCGGTAATAGAAACCGCGACATCTGGATTGCGTCTTCCTTTACTTTTGTTTATAATTGCCTCGATAATGCAGTCCGTCGGTCTTCTCCTGATGCCATGATGCTCATTACCTCGGCTACCCATTGAAGATCTTATATCTGGGCTTGAATACCTGTGGTAATTATTTTTGTGGTAGAAACATGTTTTCATTGATCTCCAGGGCGTGATGCATAAACGTTCAGCTGATTAACAAAATACGAGGGCTGTACCAGAAGTACCCTACCTGATGGAACTCTATAGCGGTTGTTGTTTCAAACAAATGACTATGGTAGAAAGTACCTACCCTATAAAGCTCAAGTTTGAAATTTGACGATGCTACATTGCTTACTAATTGTTTGGCAGCCATTAAGAGTGAACTTTCTCAGCGAATTTGCATAAAACTGGCCATCGATATGTGATACAATGTTTTCATTTGAAGGTCTTAGTCCAACTAATATTGAACCTGAGCTAGATTCTACTCTGGGGGAGTCTGCTCCTTCGTTTACAACAGTAAAATATTGGGTGGCAGAGTTTAAGCGAGGCCGTACGAGCTACAAAGACGAACATTGCAGTTTGTCGTCCAAATGAGGTGACCATGCCAGAAATTGTGAAGAAAATCCACAAAATGGTATTGGATGACCGTCCACTGAAAGTGCGTTAGTTAGCAGACATCATAGGCATTTCAAAAAGTGCTATATATCCCATACTGACTGAAAATTTAGACATGAGAAACCTGTGCGCAAGATGTGTGCCGCGTTTATTCACAATAGAACAAAAGCAGCGTCTTGAGGATGTTTCAGCCGAGTGTTTGGTGATGTTTCGCTGTAATAAAGCCGCGTTTTTGCTTCGATTCATAACCATGGATGAAACATGGGTCCATCACTTCACACTTGAGACGAAGGAACAGCCAAAACAGTGGATTGAAAGGGGAGAATCGGTTCCAAAGAAGGCGAAGACAGTTGCATCTGCAGGCAAGGTCGTGGTGTCAGGTTTTGGGATGCGCGTGGGATAATTTTCATTATCTTCAAAAAGGAAAAGCAATCAATGACGAGTATTATGTAAACTTATTGCAGCGTTTGAATGATGAAATCAAGCAAAAACGGCTGCATTTAGCGAAAAAGGTCTGTTTCATCAAGACAATGTATCAGTTCACATGCATTATCGACATGGCCAAAATCAATGAGTTAAAAGCTCGAATTGCTTCCTCATGCACCCTATTCGCCAGACTTAGCACCCTCTGATTATTTTCTGTTTCCAAAGTTGAAGAAATGGCTTGGTGGTAAAAGATTTGCCAACAATGAAGAGGTGGAGTTTGCAGTTGATGGCTATTTTGCAGATCCCGGCGGTTCCCACTATAAACAGTGTATCGAAGTTATTGAACATCGCTGGGAAAAGTGTATCGAGCTGAAAGCACACTATGTAGAGAAATAAAGATTTTTCCCCAAAATGTTTGTGTTTCTTTTGTTAGGTCGGGTACTTCTAAGACAGCCCACGTAACTGTAGACGACAAAGCATATAAAATTCAACACACATTTTCTTTTTATTCTGAATAGTAACAGGAAACCCACCAACAAGCTTTTAAGTTGTGTGTTGAAGTACATGGTTACACTTCGACTTCCACCCGCGTGTTACTTAATCACTTGTCTAACAGCGTATAACAAGACTTCTGCATGTTTAGTTACTCTCTCCGCGAATTGCTTGTTCCTTTATCACACATTACTTGCCCGGTTTTGTTAAAACCTGAGTTACATTCTTAAAGTATTTCCGGCGCGAAATTTTGTTTTCTTTTCTAACGCTTGTTACATTTCTGCTGGTGCGGAAGTCTAAACTTGCAAAAAATAAAATGCAGTTACAGACATATTTCTTTACATTGCAAATGTGAATGAACCCTGCTACATAATAATAAAATGATAACACAAAAGAGAACAATAGACACACAAACTTAGTTTAAATGGTAGGAGAAGTGTAAATATACTGCCTCAGGTTTTAAGATATATTATGCTAACCAATAAAATAAGAGTAATAATAAAAATAAAAACTCTTCCTTACAACCTTGCTCAGCTGACATGTATTCTTCTGCGCTCCGTTTCCTTCCCCTTTTCTCTGGCTAATGTACACCTTTGAATAGCGATGCGATGTATGGAGAGCGCCAAAGAAAATCTTCGGTGGATTTTGTATCGTTTTCTGAGGTGTTTTGGGGCGTGTCCTTCACCTTACCTATCGCAGAGCATGGTGGCTTGATAACACAGCAATAAGGGAGAAAAGAGAGAAGGTTGATTCCTTTGCTTTTTCTGGTGTTATTGAAACCAAAACACGTTTATTGTCTCAGAACCAGTCATTCCGTATACTAGCGAAATTACTCGTGGACGTATCGTGGGTATGTGGGAGGCTGGTCGCACTGTTACAGCAATTGCAACGGCTGTACATAAAAGATAAAAGAGCATACTGGTTAGAAATATTTCAGGAAAGTGGAGAAGACGGTCTACATACTTGTCAGAAAGTGGGCACTCCTCCTATAACATCCGCAGATGATACTCGTTTACTAAATGCAAATTACTCTGTTGTTATAATTGACTGATCATGCTTAGAAACTAGAGATAAATATGTATATGTATACGGTTTATCGAATATGGCATACATATTCTGGCAATAAAATTGGGCTTTATTTTTGTATATAATTCTGTTGTATTCCTATGATCAGCAATATATTAGTAAATGTATATTAACCAATTATAGTTTGAATTAGAGGGAAAACATACTGATTTATTTATTATTTAGTTATGTTTGCTTCTATGCAGCAAGAAGCATTGATATCACTGTGAGAATACAGTTCTGTTTACTTTTTGTTATAAAGTGTTGCCTTGCTATGTATTTAATGAATACCATTCAAGCTTTAATTTGCACCCCCTGAAAATCTTCTCACACTGCACATTCTACATTTCGCTAACCTGGGCGCTCATCAAGTTTTCCCCATTAGCTTTTAACCCTTTCAAAGGCGTGTCCTGCACTAGCCGATAAGGTATGGGCTACCAATCACGATAAGAGGTCTGTATTACAAACTGAATGCACTCACTCTACCTCTTTCTCTTTTAGCCAATACGATCGAGAGCGTAAACATATATTTCGTTTCTGCGCCATTTTGTAACCTTTGTTGTGGTTATTGGTGTAACTATTTAGCTGAAGGAGTGTCGCACCCTTGCACCGTGGTCTAAAGCGACCAATGAAATGGCCATGGCTTTGCAAGGCCACGTACGACGATACACAATGTGACATAGACGCGAGGTGCAGTGAGATTTTTTTTTTTTTTTTTTTTGGCTCTCTTTATACAAGCCCTGTGCAGTCTAATCTAGGCGATAGAGACACTCGTTCATGATAAGTGCACGTGCTTTCGTCATCCTGAGCGACAGGTTTAAGCCGAAGGATCGTCTCGCTTATTGCATTCCAGATGCGCTAACTCTCTTGCCTAATATATTTAATTCATACGGTTATGAAAATGTAAATCTGACAATTCCTTTCGAATATATTATCATAAGTGATAATGTTAAATAAGTATCACACAACAAGTTATTCAGGACAGCAGTGCCAATAAGAGGTGACGAATGCACGTGACAGTTACGGGGCAAAGTTATATGGAACAGGATGTATTCCTCTAAATTAGCAGCATCGGCACACGTATGTCACTGCGTCCGTAAACAATGTAAGGTGTGAAAATTATAACATTGCTACATTCACATGACTTTCTTTCCTCGTTATCATTTACTTTTATACAACTTGTTTTTCGGAAGCTTATTTTTCTATCTGTTTCGTGTTGATCGAGATAAACATTTGCAGAAATATTTTCGTTACACATTTCATTGTACGTACAAGAGGGATAGAGCATCCCGAATGGATAGTCAGATGTTTAAAAGCAGTTCGCTATTCCACACTCTTTCTATGACATTGCAAAAAGCAAGCGAACAATTCAAATCAATATTAACGGACATCTCGGAAGTGGCTGAAGCCACAAAGGAGTTGTTTGAAATGAATTGTGTGTTTTAAGGAGATCTGCAATTTTTGTGTAGTATGTTTTTGTCTATCTCTTAACGTTTGTATAAAAACAACAGGGCGCTACGGCTCATGCATGACCTTGGCCTGCGAGTCTCATGTCCACATGTTCACAGCAGAGGTGGCTGATCATCCGAACGATACGGAGAGATGTGGCCAGCATCACGCATCCCCCTGCCGGAATGTTGGCTCTCTAGGCCGGGGTCGCTACCTATCGCAGCTCCTCACTTTCCTCACAATGCTGAGTGGGCACCTGTCCTATACCGGGCCGGAAACCAGGGCACCACGCTCCAGCTCACTGTGCCATGGCGCAGGACCTTAACCTTAGCCAAAATTTCTTCTGAATGAAGACTTGGCAATATATTTCCAGAAAATTCAAGATAGCCTTGCATTTTATCTGTCATAAAAATATGAAGTATATTTTTTTGTTTAATAAAAATTAGAGCCATTTTTTGAGAAAATCAAACATTTCGAAAAATGCTCTATTTATAGCGTAGTCTGGGGAAGTGGGTGTTTTCTTCGTGTTGCAACTTTGGTAGATACTAAACCAGGTTAGTTGTTTAGCGACTTTTCGTTTTTGAGTTATGCTTTCACGGGCGGACCATTATTAAAAATGTTTTTACAGCGGACTTCAAGCATATTTCCGGTGAAATTTCGATATCGAATTTTTGAATGGACTGCAATAACTTCTCTGCCTACTATGTACGTCAGAGGTGCGCAGAAGTCGCGTTTGCGCTCACAACACGAGAGAAACACGGAAGTAAGGCATTGCTGCGAGAGAAGGGGAGAGTTACGGTTGTAGAGTTCCTGCAGTGATGGTGGTAGCAGTTTACTTTATACTTGTATTGGAAACACCAGTGAACTCAGAAGTTAATTTCACCATTGTTTCCCACATAACTTATAACAAAGATCAACGCTATTGTTTTTTTCACCACTAGTCAATGGTTTGCCCGGTTAATGCTTTATGTAATTCGAGATAACACAAGAGCAAATCCATCATCCTCCTGATCCAAACGTAACTGCTGGTTTCTGGCTGTAAACAATATTTTGCGCATACCCGGATGTCAGATGACTCGTACAAATTGCATGTTGGGACTTGTAGTTCTGTTTTACGGTATAAATCAGCGCTAAATAAAACCTTAGGCATATGTATAGAATATTATACTATTTAAGGATAAATTCATTCTAAAATTCAGATTAGTAGCATGGGACTACTTTCCTGCGCGCATTGCTATCGTGTTGTAACACGGTGCATTGCTCACGCGGGTTTGTTTTGCCGCAGATCAACCTAAGATTGAATACAGTATACTGACCCAGGATGTGTGCGCCTTCAGTCTGAGATGCGACACAAGCTTTGCCCACCTCTGATTAAGGGAGTCTCAAAACGTGTATTTCCGATGAAATCTTGGTATCATATTTTTGAATGGAATACAATACTACTACTACCTATGGTCATCGCAGCCTTCGGATCCCCAAGCGGCGACCTTTGTGCAGTAGCCAACACTTGTTCCCTACCCTCCCTAACCGCAAGCACCATAAAAATCTTAACAACGCTTTGCTTTGGTGGAGCTGGAGAAAGGACCACGTGTTGTGTTTAAGGGATGGTAAGACCCTACTAATCGTTTACTGATGGGTTTATGGTCAGGCTTCAAAGGTTTCCGTTCGCTTTGAAGCCGGTTGGGGAAAGGATGCCCGCGACTAGAAGGTAAACAGACACTACCGACCAGAAATAACGGCCGGTGACATGCCTGACCGTAAGCTCCTCTGGGGTACAAGATGAACGTCACAAGTGAAAAGGGTGCGGCTGGAAACAGCGGCTCCCCGACCTACTGCGTGCTTTGAATAGTTCATACTTGACAAGTGATTCCCTTATTTATAGCACCTACAATAACTTTCCCATAACTCGTTTTAAAAGGGGAAGTCCTCCGCTTGGAGTTGTGCTGGGCATTTTATACAGACTTGACGTAAGGCGTGGTAACGTCATGTACACTCGGCTCAAAAGAAATCTTTCAAGGCTTATTGTATCGCCTCGCTCACTAATAAGCCATAGCGGTACAGAAAGTCCTGTGGATATAAACACATCAGACCTTTAAAGTGACCATCATTCATTTGTTTCTTGCGATGCCGTGGAAAGAGCGTGGAAATGCATGTTTTTAGGCATCCTGAATAAAAAAATAATTTTTAGAAAAAGGTCCCTCTGTGTTTGTGAACATCATAACTCAAAAGCCGGATAAATACCAAATTGCTATTTAGGTTCGGTGTCTTTCAAAGATTCGATACGTAGATTTCCAAGAAAACCCCCCACCTCAGACTACCCTTTACATGGAAAATTTTGATTTTCTCAAAAATGGCTCTTACGGTATTGATTAAAAAGTCATATATTTAATACATTTTCATGACAAATTAAATGTATATCTTGAATTTTCTGGGAGTGTCCCCAAAAGTACTGTTCATTCTGAATGGATTTCCATAACTGGTAAACCGTAGGAGATAGACAAAATTTTACTACACAAAAGGTAGATCTCAATAAAACACACAATTTATGTCATATACATTTTTTTTGTGGAGTGTACCATTTCCGAGACATTCCTTGTTATTTGTTTGAATTTTCCAATACTTACACTTAACCTCAAATGGGAATTCGTTATTGGTTTTTTTTATGTCCTGGATATACAAAGGAAAATGGGATGCTCCACATAGCAACCAGCTCTTAAAATATTTGACTATCGCTTAAAGTCTACCATATTCCCCTTGCATCTACAAGAAGTTTAGCAATAAGATAGCTTCTGCAAATGTTTATCTCGATTAACATGAGGTGGATGGAGAATAAGCGTTTGTAAAACTAGTTTGTACAAGAGTAGAGAAAGTCATGTGAGTGGGTATCGCTCTATCTTACTGTATTCTTCTTATAGCTACAACGAAATGTGTAATGAAAGTTTATCTCGAAGAAGAAGTAAATGGAAGAATGAACTTTTATAAGAATAGTATCTAGAAGAGGGAGTGGGGAATCATGTGAATGCAACAGATCACACTTTTTACAACACCAGCTGTTGGGAAACTTATTATAATGTTACATATGTACAAATTTTCATCGTGCTCTCCCGCTTGTAAATAAACTGGTCAGAAAAGGGAAAACAAACAAGACGTATAGTTGAATGGCATTTGGCTTGCGATTCCATTGGGCTCTTCACCGAGATTATGCAAAGGCGATAAGTGTGTTTTATTTCAGAGAAATGGATCAAGGGCAGTACAGTCAAGGTTAAACATCGTAAACAAACGAACAGTAAACGCAAGAGCATGGGAACTAGGCGACAGCAAGCAGAAGAGGCACAAAGAACACAATTATCAACAAACATAAGCAAAATTGAAGACAACTGCATCCAGTGAACGGCGCGTATTTTATCATTTAGTTTCTGCTTGAATATTGATAGATTGCCTCACGTTAGACTAGTTTGTTTCATAGTAAACAAAAAAGTCTGGTGTGTTACATTCCCATGACTTTCTCTATCACGTACATTCCACCCAAAAATTCCATACAAAGATTTCACCGCAAGTACATGTTTTTGAGGCCTACTGAATAAACAAAAACATTTTTGAAAAAAGGCCCTTGTGTGTCTGTGAAGAGAATAACTCAAAAACGAAAAGTCGGATAAGTACCAAACTTAGTATTTCAGTTCAGTATCCTCCAAGGATGCGACACAAAGATTTTCAAGAAAATCCCCTGCCCCCCCCCCCCCAATTACCGTTTACTGGAACATTTTTCGACAATTTTGATTTTCTAAAAATAGCTCTAACAATATTGATTAAAATTGTGGCATGTGGTGTCGATAACACTGTAATATGTGGTGTGGTCACATTGTATGGTTAACTCTTAGGTTGGCATTGAGAACAGGTAGTGACGTAGTAGAAGGGGAGGGGTTAAACTGGTTTTATCTTGTGATAGCGTGTAGCTTGCGTCCTCTTTGAGCCTTGGCTGTGGGACTGGCAGGGCGTGCGTTAGGATGAAGAAGGTAAACTGTATCAGGTTTATTTGGTATAATATATTTGACATCTAACTTCGTGCTATGTGAATTATTTATGTAGGTGG
Source organism: Deroplatys truncata (assembly GCA_030765065.1). Classification (NCBI taxonomy): domain Eukaryota; kingdom Metazoa; phylum Arthropoda; class Insecta; order Mantodea; family Mantidae; genus Deroplatys; species Deroplatys truncata. Next base: position 139,120,896 of record CM060979.1, on the reverse strand, counting down.
TCCCTTCCTTCCTAGGCCCTGATAATTTAATAATATTTTGGTGGTTTTTAGGTATTTTTAACACTTTGTTAGCTTGCCCCCGTCGGACCTCGTGTTAGGAAAATGTGTTGCTTTAGATCCCGGTCCTGTGCTCTACCCCCGTAATGCCGTGCAATAAAGGAGGTTTCGACAATATATTTACATGACAAATAAATTGTATAGCTTTATTTTCTGGGAATAGCCTGTGAAGTCCTCTTCATTCAGAAGGAATTTTGTACAATCTTGTATAACTAGTAAACGTTAAGCGACAGACGAATCGTACTACAAATAAAAAAAATAGATTTGTTTAAAACACAATTTATTTCAAATTTGGTTGTGGCATGAGCCATTTCTGATATATCTGTTATTAATGGTTCAAATTGTTCACCTCTTGGTCATTCTCTTCAGGTCCACAACGTTCAGTTGTTTCTCGTGATGTCATGGAAACAGTATGGAATTTTAAGACCAGCATATAGCGTCCAGTTGTTAAATATTTGACTATCGCTGTTCTCTTTGTATCTATAACGAAATTTGTAATGTAACTATTTCTGCAAAGGTTTATTTGTATTAAAATATAGTAAGCAGAGAAATAATCTTTAGTAAGAATAGTTTGTATTTCCAATAATAAACGATAGAGGGTGGAGAAAGTCGTAAGAATGTATCACAGAATTTTTTTTATTTCCTTCGTGCTAATCGATATAAAATTTGCAGAAACTGTACTTGCAGCGAGAGGATGGAGGAAACCGAATTGATAGTCAGATGTTTAAAAGCGGACTGACATGCTGGTCTAGAAATTCGACGCTCTTCCCATGACATCACGAGAAACAACTGAATAGCGACAGGACAAATTGCAAAATATTGAAAAATTGCGAGAAAAAGTAATGATGCCACAAAATAACACTTTGCTGCCCAAATGTGGAAGTAGATTTTGCAAAACCAGAACTTCCGAGCTTCTGCAAAGCACTTAACACACGGGTATTGCATAAGTACTATGTTTTTTACGATATTTAATAAAAGAAATGTTTACGCGAAAATAAAATAAATTACTGTCAACTTCAGCCTCCGCGAACTCTTGAGCCAGTGAACAACTGGAGATGAGATGGATGCTTGCGCTGAAAGTTTTTTTTTTCCTGATCGGAGAGGATTCGGCACTGCTGCAATGAGGGTCCCCATGAGGACGAAGGGGGTGAGAGGAGATACCGGGAGGCCGAAAGAATCCAACACCCCGTTCCGAAGCGGCGGTCTGTGTAAACCTGCAATCAGCCGAAAGCCAAGGGGCGGAGAAAGTTCCACACAGAGTATCCTTTCTCTCTGCCACGCCGCACCGAAACACTATCGCCGGTACTTCCAACTCTAAAACAGACCTAACGGGGTGAAGCATGAATGAAACGTTGAATGGAAGGAAATGGAGGGACAGGAACTTTGGGAGCTGAAAAAAACCACTCCAGCATTCGCCTGACGACCCAGGAAAATCCCGAGAAAACCTCGTGGGTCAGAGTGGGTGGTCGCCGGGAATCGAACCCGGGACCTCCCGAATGCGAGTCGTACGCGGCGCCACCTCCCTCGGTGCGCCGAAGGAGCTATATTTAAATGCTGCAGAGTTAAATCTTTAAGTGAATGTAGGGAAGCAAAGACGGTAAGATTTAAATGGTAAAATTCAACTATCCAAGAGGATTATATTGTATAACTGCAACAATAAACATACACTGCCGTTTGTGAAAATTGCAACGCCAAGAAAGAATTTCCCGAATAACTCCAAACTTGGTGGAAGTGTAGAAGAGTGTGCAAGCAATAAGTGATTAGGTTTGCAAAGAGATGGGGTACACGTAGGCCGAGCAGAGCCCTCTCGTGTCGGTCCGACAAGGTCAGTGTTGCGTCCAGTGCAGTCAGTGCAGAGCTGTCAAACAAGGTGGAAACAATAAAGTTAGTCCCAGTATGCCTCGTCGACGTCAAAGGGAGCCATATCGGCATGTGAGTGAGTTAGAACGGGGCAGAATGATCGGTCTCCGGGAAGCGGTTTGTCATACCGTGACATTTCGGCTCGTACAGGGCATGCTGCTACGACAGTAAAGCAGTGGATAGATAAAGGTCGTACGCAGCGAAGAGCGGGTACTGGACCACGGAACATGACCACAGCACGGGATGACCGTCATCTTGTTCGCATGGCCATAACAGATCGCACAGCTTCATCCACAGTGTTGGCTGGACGCTGGAGCACTGCAACAGGTGTGAACTTGTCTGCATCAACGGTTCGTCGCCGTCTGCTGCGTGTTGGACTGGTTGCATGCATGCCATTACGTCGGCTTCTATTGTCCAGAAACCACAAGCTCCTCCGATTGCAATGGGCACGTGAACACCGTCACTGGGGTGCTGAGTGGCAAAATGTAGTCTTTTCGGACGAGTCCCGCTTCAACGTGTCCTACAGTGAAGGCCGCATACGTCTCCGGCGGTACCGTGGTGAGCGAAACCTGGAGGGCTGCATTGTTGAGCGGCATAGCGAACAAACACCAGGCGTGATGGTTTGGGGCACCATTGCTTACAACAATCGATCTCATCTTCTACGAATTGAGGACACTTTGAACAGCAACCGGTACCTAACGGTGGTTGTAGAGCCTGAGGTACTCCCCCTGCTACAGGCATCTCCACAGGCTACATTTCAACAGGACAATGCCCGGCCACATATTGCGAGGAATGTACATGTCGTCTTCGAAGGGCGACGGGTACCATTGCTTCCCTGACCTGAACGTTCGCCTAACATGTCGCCCATCGAAGATGTCTGGTGGTTGGTCGGCATCTGGTGCGTCACGGTCCTCCAGTAACCAGTGTCACGGATTTGTGGGCTCGAATACAAACTGCGTGGAGGGAAATCCCTCAGGAACTTATTCAGAACCTTTTTGATTCAATGCCACGGCGTATAGCAGCTCTAATTGCGGCGCATGGAGGCCACACCAAATACTGAATATTAGGGCTCAAAGGTCGTGTATAGATTTGAAAAGTTTATCTTTTGTTACTCGTCATGTTCCTAACCTGTCGTATTAAATTCATGCGTTTCCTTCTTGGTGTTGCAATTTTCACAAACAGCAGTGTATATATTAATATTTGGAGGATTTTAAATACATTTTATTAGCGTCTATGATAAAAATGCAAAACCCACGGAGTGCAAGAATTTAAAGTTCTCGCGGATGAAGTTGTGTTTCTTAAAGAGTATAGTAGCTGTAGTTTTGTGTGGTAAAACTTTGTCTCTCTCTTAGGTTTACAAAATATACCGAACTCATTCAGAATAAAGAGGAGAAAATTCAGGATTTTCATTTTATTTGTAACGTAAATAACCCAAAATAACGAAACATTTTCCATCCGAAGTGTAGTTTGCAGTTGGGTGGTTTCCTGAACATCTTGGTGGTCGCATCCTTGGCAGACGAACTTGAATACCACGTTTGGTAATCGACGTTTGGGTTTTGAGTTAGGCTGTTCACAGATATGCAGATGCACATGGACTTTTTTCAGTATTTTCATTCAGGGAGCGTCAAAACTTGTATTTCCGATGAAATCTCAGTATCGAACTTTGGGGTATTATAGACAAAATAAAAAGAAAAGAACACTGCTAGTCACTTAAAGTTAAATCCAATAGATCCTCTGTTAACCGGGATAACGGAGGGGGGGGCGAGGTGGTTTCGGATAACCAACATTTCGGATGAAAATAAAAACGCCATGTTTAGGGGTTAAGAAACGTTTCTTGAAGGTTTGGGTGAGAGTAAATGAAAACAATACGTACAGTTACTAGTGCATTAGAATGAATGAAAGAATGTGTGAGATGTTAGAAAATCTTTTTAGATTTTTTGAACGAAAAGGCAGATTCACTTCCTTCTCATTACTTTATGCACTTGACGGCAACTGGGAAATTTCTTTAATGATAAAGTGGTGGAATGGTCTGTGTCTCGCTGTCCACCATACTATGTTCCCCACCGAGAATACTTAAGCTGCAGTAATGACAGTTCGCCGCTGTGACTGACCGTAAATGATTGACGGGTAAAAGAAGGAAGGCACATGCTGCCATTAACAAAAGAGCCAAAACGGTTGAACAGAGAAGGGATAGAAATAGTCAATGTCACAGTCAGCGCATTCCCTTATGCATCCCCCCCTTTGTCATTCCTAACATAATTTAATAAACTACCTATATTTCTTCAATTCGTTCTTACCAAAAATATTAAATGTTTCGGATAACAGAGGTAATGTAAAATTCTAAAGATAACAGTATCCTAATTAATTAACAGAAATGCAATAGAGTCTATCACTTGGTGTATAAAAATATGAAACCAAAGCCTCTTGTAGGTTAATGCACGTGAAACAGCTGGGGAAAATCCGGAGGCCCCCTTAAGAGATGTCATTGTTACAACGTACGGAAAAGTGGGGTTGTGAAGGGGAGGTAGGTACTTGAGGATTACAAATGGAGATATTACCCTTCTTGCTGGCATCCCCTTCCAATAAATGCCATGCTTTTGATTATCTTGGTGCGGTATTTTCAGCTCCGTCCCGTATTTTTTAATGCTGACTGGTGTAAACGTCGATAGAGCAAATTTTTTGCCTTTTCTGCTACTTATCTAGAGAATGTATTGCGTTCCACTAAAAAATTTATACATGTTTTGAAGCTGCCTGAACCCAATAAAAGCGTTTTTAGGGGGGGGAGAAGACCCGTGTATGTTTGCATAGCATAGCTCTAAAACGAAAAGTCCGATAAATACCAAACTTGGTGTTTAAATTAGGGATTTTCCCGTGATTGCGACACAAATATTTCCAAAAAAATTACACCATCCAAAAATAACCTTTACGGGGAAAAACATTTGATATTGCTTATTTTCTCAAAAACGGCTCTACCGACTTTGATTTACATGCCATATGTTTAAGATATTTACATGACAAATAAAATGTATATCTTGAGTTTTCTGGGAATACGGAGGGTTGCCCCACTTAAGCTCGGACTATTTTGAATCACCCTCCCACTCTGTCATTGGTCAAACCGCTTATGCTTATTTCAGCTTACTGCGAGTGCCAGCTGTCTGCTGGGCCAATCTGAGGCAAAGTTTGCTCGTAACGGCTTCAACAATCGCTGACTTGTGGCAGTGGTACATTGTTGGGCTTTCCGATGCCGGTTACAGTCATTCAATGATAGTGGAAAGGCGTAAACACAAAGGTCTTACCATTAGTAAGTCCTGTGTGGGGCGTATAACACAACTGCATAAAAATGGATTCCCACCTGAGGCTCAATGTGCAAAACAACTAGCAAGAAAAAGGTCACAACCAACACGACCTAAAGCATTAGTAGCCAAGGTGAGTGCAACAGTGAATTAAGAAAAGGCACCAACCCAAAGAAGCAATTCCAGCCGCATTGGAATATCCAAAGGGACCTTCTATCGGATAATACACAACAATTTGGGTCTAGAAAGCACGTGGACACACCTTGAAAAAGCGGCAAATCAGAGAACGCTTCACCAACGCAAGAAAACTCCATGAACACCACCTGGCAGATGAAAAGTGGCAGTGGGTTGTTTCTTTAGATGAAGCATGGGTTTATGTAGGTGACCAAAAAAAAAACAAACAAAAAAAACGAGCCATTTATTACCATCAAGTGGGCCAAAAGGGGTACTCCAACTTTATTCGGCATAACAAGGAAACGTTTTCCAAGGGATTCATGGTGGTTGCAGGTTATTGCTCTCGGGGGGAAACTCGCATTCACAGAGTTGCCAACGCTGTAAACATTAATGCAGCCTACTATCAAAGGAATGTTATGGGCCATATTTTTGACGAATAGATTCCTCGGTTGTATGGTGAGGATACCCCAAATGTTTGTATCCACATGGATAAAGCATCCAGTCACACCTCTCGGTCTTCCCAGCATTGCTACCACTGGAAACCTGTGGAAATGGTTGTCAATATCATACCATTGAAAAGGATCCCTTTGAAGTGACCAGATGCCTCGCCAATTACATATTTTTGCGGATTTGGTCTGCTGAAGCAGTACCTTGCTTCTCGGCGAACCACCACTATTGAAGGATTCTGGAAAGTCTGCCGGGAGCAGTGGGCCAACATCCCCCTTCCTGTTCTTAGACGCAGCCCTCTTCAATGGAAACTGCGCTACAGAGCCATAGTTAAAGCCCGTGGATATCACATTGAACACAATAGGTGATGGCGAAACGGAATCTCGCCATGAAAAAACAAGCTAAATCGTCTGAGCTTAAGTGGGGCAACCCTACGTAGCCTTTGAAGTCCCCTTCACTCAGAAGAAATTTTGTATACTTTTCAAAACCCACAATTAATTAAAAAAAACAAACCGATCTTTGACATCAGCTGTTTCCGAGGTATCCGTTGTTATTGGTTTAAATGCTTCATTGCTTTTGTCAGTTGTTTTAAACTGCTTTTGCTACACAGTTGTTTCTCACGATCTGAATGGAGTGTGGAATTTCAAGCCCAGCATATATCAAATGCCTTTAAACATCCGATTGTCGATTCAATTTCCTGTATCCCTCTTGCACCTGCAACGAAATTTGTAATGAAACTATTTCTGTAAAGATTTATCTCGATTAACATGAAGTGGACAGAAAAATAAGCTTTCGTAAGGATACTATGGCTTTGTTCCAGTTTTCACTTTTTTCAGTTCTCACTGACACTGTTTTGTTTTTATGTAGTTCACCATCATTGGGACTTCACTTCATTAAGGTGAACTAGTTCATTTCCCCCTCGCTGCACGTCAGGACAGTCGTCGCCAACTCCCTCGGAGCATTGCTCTTGATGTCGCACGGGAAACTCGCCCGCCAACTCAAATCGCACTGACTCGACTTCCGCGAGAGCGCTCGCTTATATAGTAAGAATATTTCCACAAGTTCTCGAACGTTCTGGAACGTTCGACACATTTCCTGGAGGAGGGGATCAGAAAAGAAGCTTCCAAAAAGTTGTAGTTGTCTTCGGATAGTGCCTAATGTTTACGCTGGCGAGCGGATTATCACTGTTTACTTGGAAGCCGCTTCGTCACAATACAGTAGGCTAAAGTGCTAGTCAGTTTTTTAGAAATCCGGTCGCTATGTGATGGCTTTGAAGTTTCACACTCTCTGCACGAGTACTAAAAAGAAATAGAAAAAAATAGAATAGCTGCTTAGTACTTTAAAAACTATTTGAAAATTAAAACCAGTAACAAAGAAAATCTCGGAAATGGTAAATGCCAAAAAATGTTCGTGTTTGCTTTACGAGATCTACGTTTTTTGTGCATTAAGATTTTGTTTATCTCTTACGGTTTACCAGTTATACATAAGTCATACAGAATGAAGAGGATTCACAGTCTATTCCCAGAAAATTCAGGATGTACATTTTGTTATGCAAATGTCAAACATGTATAATTTAATAAAAATCGTTAGCAAAGTTTCAGGAACAGTTTCTCGATGTACAGGGTAGTTAGGCTCGGAGGATTTTCTTAAAAATCTTCGTGTCACTTTTTTGGAAGATGCCGAACTTAAATATCAAGATTGGTATTTATCGGAGCTTTCGTTTTTGAGATATGCTGTTCCAAACATACACACGGACCTTTTTTCTTAAAATGCTTTTCGGTGAAATCTCGGCATCTAATTTCTGGGTGAAATACAATATTCTCTCTACCTACTGTAGGTACGTAGTGGAGTAAGTAAAAAGGGGCCGCAAATAGTAGTGGTTGTTAACCGTAAAACCGTATCGGCAGTAGTGAATATGTCCGAAAGCTTTTGCATGCTTGTACTCCACTCCCTGCGGAACATTAGGGGGGAAGAAAGTGCCCCTTCTGTAGAGCATACTGACTTGCTAATGACTCTCATTGTGATTTGTAACGAATGGGTAAGAAATTGCCTCTGCTTAGAGATAAGGGTCCATAATAATTGCCTGCCGAAATTGACAACGGGAGCGATAATGCCTTAATCAGCGAGTAGCGAAATGGACCGTCGCAGACGTCGCGGCGGTTTTAACAAGTAGAGCTACCGGAAAGGGAGAGTTAACGGCGCTCCGCCCGCAGTGGCACCAACTCGTAAAACTGCAAGATAAGTGTGTTGATGTCCAGTACTATGGAACACTGTTAAGTGGCGAGGCCTCAGGTCAAACTTGAGGTTTATACAGGATGTGTGTTTATTGGTGTCATATTTGGGGGACGTGTTCCTGACATCAAAACAGTAAAAAAAGTTCATATGAACATGGGTCTGAAAATAGTTTATTTCAGAGTTGCAACACAAAATCGAAAGTTACAAAAATTGCTCGAAGTGGTTTCCTCTGGCTTCTCGATGCAGGCAGTAAGCCTGCGTTTCATGTTGAAAATTCTTGGTGTGTTTCGTATTTGGTCAGATCCAGTTTAGATACGTCCTCTCAAAATGTCAACATCAGTTACAGGAGTCGCATAAACCAAGGACTTCAAATGTCCCTAAACGAAGAAATCCATTGGATTCAAATCAGGCGATCGAGCAGGCCATGCAATGGGCCTCCCTCGACCCATCCATCCTTGCGGAAATCGACCATTCAAAACTATCATACTGAAATTAGCTCGAGCACCATCGTGTAAAAACCACATTCGTTGGATGATGTCCAGAGGTACATTATCCGTTAAGTGATGCAACTCGTTTCTGAGAAACTGGAGATAGGTTTGTCCATTCAGACGCTGAGGGATGAAGTAGGGACCAATAAGGTGATCATGAATGATTCCACCCCAAACGTTGAGAGAGAACCTCTGTTAATGGTTGTCCTGTCATACTTCATTGGGATTTTCAACTGCCCAGTTATGAGTGTTATGAAAATTGAAGATGCCGTCTCGAGTAAAACCTGTCTCATCCGTGAATAAGATACAGGCTAGGAAATTGTACACAGCGCACTGCTGTAACATGCGTTGACAGAAACATCTTCTTGGCTCAAAGTCCGCCTCATTTAATCCTTGCACACGTTGAAGGTGATACGGGTACACAAACTTTTCATGCAGAATTCTCCAGATAGTCATATGACTAGCTCTTTCCCTTACATCCTTACACCGGAATCGAACCCACGACCTCCCGAATGCGGGCCACCCAATCGGTCCAGACCATACACATTACTTCGTTCTTGCCCTAATACGGTGTATTTAATTATGTACATAACAAGAAACATCCACAAAGCAAACCTTACTTTTGTCAGACAACTTATGCATGATTATCATTTATTATCATTGTTGTTTCTGAGCGACAGCAGTTATATCAGTTTGTTCACTATCATAACTACTATGCAGCAATCCTATTTCATATTTTCGGGGCCATCGATATCTAAAATTTTGTATAGATTTATTCATTCATTATCTGTTTACCCTCCTCTTAAAATTTTGTATAGAGCCAAAATAAATACTCACGAGCCGCTACTGCACTTTGTCTTACACAAACCTAAATCCCAATTTCCAGTAATAATTTATGAAAGGTAGATCGCTTAAAAGAAAACTACAAGCATCATTCTTGACATAATTTAAGATGTTATTCAACTTGGTGGTTCGTTATTAAACAAAAACGAATAGAAGAATTGCTAAAGTCGTTTGCTTTTTCTTATTCATGGTTTCTTCCGTTTCCTTTAGTTCTTTACGCGCACATGCAAACGCTTCACTCGGAAACACCAGTACTATAATCTGCTCGTCTAGTATGTTGGGTTTTTTTTTTTTTTCATAAGGCAATACAAAAATCTTAGTTTTTCATACATTAATTGAGTTGCTATTTTATTCTTTAGTCCACCATGCAGTTTAACACCGTGTTTATTTATGCATGATGGATCATAACAGATTCATATTGCTTTATTTTTCTAAACTATTGTTCTCTAACTCTCCTCATATATTCTCAAGTTCTTTTTATATCCCTCTCCTTTTGTATTTTCATTATCCTATCTTTTAATACTTCTTTGTTAACATTCTCCCATTCTTTAGGTAAAACTGATCTCTCCACAACTTAGTTTCTTCACATTCAGTTGTATAATGTAAGCCACTATCTGCCTTTCCACACAGAGGACACATCCAAATTCGCTCCCTTCCTATCTCCCCTTAGCCTATGTACTTAATCTAGACCAGGCCCACCCTTCTTTCATTAACCTATTACCTACATCTACATACTTCTCCCTTCCCCAGTCCACCTTTAATTGTCTATATAGTTCCAAACTTTTCTTTCCTTCCAAACTTTTCTTTCCTTCCAAACTTTGAAATAATTCTTGTTTCTCAATGTCTTCCACTCTGTTCCTCACTTCTTTCCAGAAACCTTTAACTAACCCCTCTCTATCATCCCATAAGTTACCCATTCCTATTTCCTGTATTCCTTGAGCCCAGTTCATCCCAGCACTTGATTTTTCTTGTATTATTAAACATTGTCTCAAGATATGCTCGTCCAATGATTTCAATCTATGCCAATATTTAAGTATCCTTTCTACTACCATACCCTTGCTACCTACTCTTCCCAACTCCAACATTGCTGCTCCATTTGGTGATGAAATAGATAAGGACATATACATTTACAGAACGAGATATATATATATATATATATATATATACATACATACTTTGTCAGTCATCTCTCATCCTTTGTCACTTCCCCAAATCTCTGATCCATAGACCATTTTTGCTTTAACTACAGCTTTGCAAACCCTTTCCAACCATTTAATTTGCATATCTGGTATTTTCTTTAAGCATATTCTTATAGCAGTCATTGCTAATCTTCTCTTAGCTAATGCATTTATCTTGTGATCACTCCATCTTCCATTATTGCTTATTCTCACTCCTAAATAATCAAACTTGGCTCATCTAGTATCTGTTATGTTATTCGTCCGCTAAAGCCTTTTTTTGCGTACTTGATACATATACAGGACATTAAAGAAATAGTATTCCATATTTTGAGAGGTGGTAGTATGGACCAAAACAGGAAAAAAAAAAAAATACAGTAAACATGGACTTTAAAATGCGTACCTTAAGAGCTATGGGCACTTGTTCATCTTCGTTACTGTGAAACACCTCTTCTACTGCAAGCTCTTTGCTATTACGTATGACCTACAGAAGGCAGTAAACAAATGAGCACACATTACTGTGAAACAGCATAGCTTCTAATGTAATCTGCTTGCGACTACATACGACCTGAACCATCGCTAAAGTAGGTGCTCAATATGATACACATTGATAGTAAGACATGCTTCTGTTCGACGTCTTAGGAAATCACGCACTCTCTGAAAGTCTCCAGGTTGGTCACGGATGCTCTGGCAAACATTGATGAGGATTTCCGGTACTGTTTGTTGCATACACCAAAGGTTCAACATAAAACTGCATGTAAAAGCTTTTCACAAACTTATCAAAACACAAACTGATTCCATTAGAACTAATAAGAATAAGCGTTGCACTTACCAAGAACTGTGAACACGGTTTACAGCAACAACACTAGCAGATGTTTACTAGATGCTGTATCCATGGACAGTAGGGGCGGCGTGCACTGTTGAAGTAAATTGCTTCGGAGGGTATGTTTACTAAAGAAGTTCCCAGTACAGGAGCAATTTATTCCGGAAGTAAACGTTGGAGAGCTCAATTACAATTTACTGTTTTAGTTACGACTACGGAAGAAGAGCTCATTACTCCCGGAGGTATTGTTTTGTTTGCGCGATTTACTTGATGCGATCATGAATAAAGTAATTTGCAATAGAAAAAAAGGGAGAAACGTCAGCGAAAGAGAGAAATGTTTATTAGTAGAGATAAAGAAAATCCATTTAAACAATATGAGTGTAACGTGTTATAAAGATGCTGGAAGAGAAATACTGGAAAGTCGGGATTGACGAGTTTAATAATTCGAGCGACGGGAAACATACTGAAGAGCAGCTTAAAATTCTGGAAACAATGTTTCTAATCTTCATTTTGCATCGCAGATCACTTGTGTGTTGATGGAGAAATACCCTTTCTGATTTTGGAAAAGTTCACCATATTCACGGGCACAAAATAGTAACAGTCAATTCCACACACAATGTGTGGGAACTCTGTAAAAGTGAAGAAGAATTGCCTTTTATTTTCTGAACACTCATGTATAGTTATATGTGTAGATATGTACCTTGCTCTTAACCTCAAAAGCGCTCTAACACGACCAGCAGACGCGTGGTGAACGTTTATTTATAAGATCGCCTGTAATGCCGGGATTACGACGAACTTTACTTAACGTGACATGAAAATGCTGGTAAACTAAACGTATAATTGGCATGCACTTAACGTAATGGGAATGACTCTTGATTGATTGTTCTTTTATTGCTTCGAGCTAGTGCCGATTTGTTCTAATTACCATGTGAAATCAAACTTGATGTAACGGGAAGGAAAAGTTTGACATTGCCAAGCGTTTAAGTAAATTCTAAATCTCCCTATTTAATACAGTGTAAGACTGTCACATTACGTTAAATTCATCGTAATGCCGGCTCATGCAACTGAAATATTCCGGTACAAAACACTCGTAGGTCGCATAACAATACTTGCAGTTTTGATTATAGAACTGAATTTGTGTCTGAGTTTTGTTGAAATGTTCTCCAAGCAGCTTCAAAAGGCGTGTATAAGATTCTTTCCTAATACCGAAATGTTAATTGAACTTTCTCTCTCTGTGTAAAAGTATCATATGGTTCTCTCATACCACTATAGCATTCCCGTTGTTTTCTTCACCGAGATCATCAGTGTAATCTAAGTAATCCGTGAACACATAAAAAATATATTCCTCCAAATACGATACGGTATTCTAGTTCAATCGACAGGTTAGTTACTCCATCCAGGTAGCAAGAGTAAATTCTAACCTATATTTGTGCTCTATTTAATTCCGTAGTAACATACTACATGACGGTGCTCTCCGACATTTACTTTTGCGGTAATTTAATCTGAGAGTATCTGAAAGGAGTAAAATTCTTCGGAAGTACTTTACTCTCGTATGGAAGTCGCCGAGTGTTGACTTGAATAGTAGTTTACAACGAAAGTAGAGCTTACTCCAGGTTGGTGCACGCCGCCCTAAGAGTGATGTACCCTCATTTGTTTACTGCCTGCAGTAGAAGAGATGTTTCACAGTATCGAAGATGAACTAGTGCCCATAGCTCACCAAGAAATGAACAATTGAAGCCTTTAATAACGAATATCTCAGAAACGGCTTATACCACAAAAAACTTATTTTAAATAAATTGTGTTATTTAAAGAGATCTACTTTTTTAAAGTACATTTTCGTCTGTCGCTTAACCTTTAATGATGTGTTTTAATCAAAATAAAAATTTTCGAAAAATATTCCATGTAGGGGGTAGTCTGGGCTGGGGAATTTTCTTGAAAATCTTCGTGTCGCATCTTTAGAAGGTACTGAACTTAAATGACAAGTTTGGCGTTGACCGACTTGTCGTTTTTGAGTTATGCTGTTCACACACACACACACACACACACACACACACACACACACACACGGATCTTTTTCTAAAAATGATTTTTTATAGATCAGGCGCCCTCAAAAATGTATTTCCGGTGAAATCTCGACAGCGAATTTTTGGGTGGAATATAATACTTCCCCTACTTTAAGCTTTTGCACTAATAACTTTGGTACAACTATGAAAATAGCAGTGGTTGTAAGGAAATTGGTCTTCGTTTTTTCAACTTTTTGAAAGACCAGTAATTCGTTTATGTGTATTGATGTAATTTATTTACAACTATTATTTTTTTCAACAGCAGTAATGTCATGGCTAAAGATGAGGGGGTTTGTGCGGTTTGTTGTCAGGTTGCGTGTGCATAGAGGTTATGCAGCTGTATGCCCGTGTCTGTGTTCACTTCTGACGTACACAAAGCAGTCTGAGAATGAGAAATGCAACACTCCGTCAAGGTCTAGCACACATTAGTGTGAAACATTAGTAAAGTCAGAAGAACAATCTTATCTTATGATTCATCCATAGGTTCAGAGCCATCACAAGCACTGCACTACTATACCTACACATTATTAAATTATCGAGTGTCAAACGACGGCGTCGATACTTAAACAGATTTTGAACTGCGAGAAGCTTCTTTCAACATCACAGGACGTTAACATTCCGTATGTCAAGTACGGGAGAGCCAAAAAACTACGAACCGGCTGCACGGTATTTTTCCTGTCCACGTCCTCTGCGCTCGTTGCGGTCTGCCGCTATCACAGAAAGGCGCGGATGAAACCATACAACATTTTTAAAACTACTTTTAAAGGTTTACTTACCATCTTTATGAAAAGAGATGCTGAAACTGGCCACCGTCGTTGACCACACATTTTTGGCACCTCTTTAGGAAACTATCCACCACTCGCCGTAGTTCACGTTGAGAAATGCTTGCAATTTCCTGGCGGATATTTTGTTTTAATTCTTCCAGGGTGTGTGGGTTTGACTTGTACACTTTGTTTTAAGTTACCACAGAGATAGAAATCGCAGGGGGTTAGGTCGGGGAACCGAGGAGGCCACAAATCTGTACTAATAATTCTGTCCTCAAACACACTTTCAATTGTTCTCATCGAAATATTGGCTGTATGAGCTATTGCAGAGTCTTATTGAAAAAAGGCAAAATCACGCTCTTTGAGTGTTAATTCTCTAAAAAAAGGGGGGGCAAATTGTATTCACATATGTACGGGCTTTAACTTTTGACTCGAAAAAAATTGGCCCTTCATAAACTTGGTAAGTAAAGCTTTTAAAATTTTTTAAGAATGTTGTATGGTTTCATCCGCACCTTTCTATGATAGCGGCAGACGGGAACGAGCTCCGAGGACGCGGACAGGAAAAACACCGCGCAGCCGGTTCGTAGTTTTTTGGCTCTGTGTATATTGTGCTATCTTTGATGATTTTGTATACTTCATGTTACAAATTGTTAAACAGCCCTTATTTTTCTGCAGAATGTTTGTCATTTATTCTTTATCCTCTGTGTGCAAGGTCTTGAAGGTCCTTTCTTGATTTTTCTGACAGCTCTTCTATTATTGTTATACCCTTGGATATTTGCAACTTGTTGTTGCTCTTCTGCTGGGTGTTCTGCCCTTTAGTTGGTCCGTATTTCTACTTATGCTCGCTGTCGAGTCAACGTGTATTTCTTGTCGCGCATAAAGCCCTCATCTTTAGTCATGAACATCTGTAGCACGTGTTCTTAAAAGACACTTTCATTTGTTCCAGGTCTCTACAGGTATTTGCCAAGTCTGGCAAAACAATGAGCGAGAAGCTTAAAGCACAGCGATCAGAGGATGGCGGTAGCGAGCTTGGAGGCCCTTTGCGCTTCCCACACTCTGCAATCCTTTGGCTTCAATGTGAACAGGTAGGAGAAATTGCATGACTTAAAAATTCGATGGCTTAGTTCCAAATGTGTCCATTACAGAATCGTAACTTCTCAGTATAATGAAAACAAGCTTTGAAAATGCATGTCAAATCAGGTTTTAAAGTTGCATGTTTATTTCTTTAACTGAAAAGTCGTACATATAATAAAATAAAAAAGTATAATACTACATATAAATTATTCATTCAATTACCTGGTGGTTTCAGGTTTATTTTTTAAGGAATCGTAAGATAGTCTCATTTTGAATGAAGTCCAAATGTGGAATGAGAGAAACAAATACAGCCATCTACAGCTTGATAGATACGAGGGCTGTCCCAAAAGTACCCGACCTAACAAAGAAAACAAAAAATTTTGAAGAAAAAAATTTTTTATTTCTCTGCATAGTCTCCTTTAAGATCGATACACTTTTCACAGCGGTGTTCAATAGCTTCGATACACTGTTTATAGTGAGAACCGTCGAGTTCTGCAAAATAGCCATCAACTGCAGACTCCACCTCTTCATTGTTGGCAAATCTTTTACCATCAAACCATTTATTCAACTTTGGAAATAGAAAATAATCAGAGGAGGCTAAATCTGGGGTGCATGAGGATCCAATTCGAACTTTAACTCATTGGTGATAATGGATATGTGATGTGGTGCATTGTCTCAATGAAACAAAACTTTCTTTTTCGCTAAATGTAGCTGTTTTTGCTTGATTTCATCACTCAAATACTGCAACAAGTATGCATAATACTCGCCATTGATTGCTTTTCCTTTTTGAAGATAACCAATGAAAATTATCCTATGCACATCCCAAATAACTGACACCATGACATTACTTGCTAATGGAACTGTCTTTGCCTTCTTTGAAGCCGATTCTCCCCTTTCAATCCACTGTTTTGACTGTTCCTTCATCTCAGGTGTAAAGTGATGGACCCATTTTTCATCCGTGGCTATGAATCATTGCAAAAACTTGGCTTTATTGCAGCAAAACATCACTAAACACTTGACTGAAACATCCTCACAACGCTATTTTTGTTCCATTGTGAGTAAACGCGGCACCCATCTTGCGCACACTTTCTCTCCAAATTTTCAGTTAGTATGCGATGTACAGCACTTTTTGAAAAGCCTAGATGTCTGCTAACTCGCGCACTTTCAGTTGAAGGTTATTCAATACCATTTTGTGGATTTTCTTCACAATTTCTGGCGTGGTCACCTCATTTGGTAGACCACTGCGATGTTTGTCTTGGCAGCTCGTACGGCGTCACTTATGTTATTGTTGTAAATGAAGGAGCAGACGCCCCCAGAGTAGAATCTAGCTCAGCTTTAATATTAATTGGACTAGGACCTTTCAAATGAAAGTATTGCATCACATAACGATGGCCAGCATTATCCATGTTTACAAATTCGTTGAGAGAGTTCACTATTACTGGCTGCCAAACAATTACTAAACAATGTAGCATTGTGAAACTTGAACTTAAGCTTTATAAGGGTGGTACTTTCTACCATAGTTATTTGCTTGAAACAACAACCGTATTCATACATCAGGTCGGATACTTCTCGGGCTGCCCTCGTAATTATGATTTAGTCACTTCAGAAAGATGAATTACATGTCTGAAACAATCAAGTTAGTGTTTGCCACAATCTATTTTGCAAGTATGAAACAAGTGCACAGATGCATCATACTCATTTGGAACACGATTAATACTGTAACATTTCAGTTAGTTCCCCTCATAAACATACGTAGCCAATGGTAATATCCCGCTTGATAAACGTGCATTTATTCACAAATCAAATCATCTTTATCATAGTTTACATCTAACTCCAACGTTTTAACCTTTTTCAAGAGCAGAGTCACTCAATAACTTATCAAAGAAATCTGGACAGTCATTAGGAACAGTGCCTACGAGGCGTGTTTTTAAATTAAACATCGATATTTTTTTTTAAAGAGTAACAGAACATTATTTTCCAAATACCTTGTTATCATTTACTACCTTACACTGTCGTTATTCATACGCTTGTGGTAACGGGAAACCAGTTTTTGTATGCCTTCTTCAAAGAATGATGGCGCATGTGATGAAAGATAAGTCTGCACTTGTTTCACATTATCATCGTCGTTAAAATGTTTTCCACCAAGGATTTTTTTTCAGATGAAGAAACAGATGAAAATCGGTTGGTGCCAAATCCGGACTGTAGGGAGCTTGGTTGAATTGTTTCCAACCAAATGATGCCATCAGATCTTTAGTTTGTTTAGCTGTGTGTGGCCGGGCATTGTCACTCATTATTGTTTCCCCATAAACCTCACACAATTGGCGATGAATGCTTGCTGGCGTAAGATTTCTCTCATTCAAAAAACGAATCACGGATCTGACTTCGCAGTTCGTGGGTCGTTTGATTGTTTTATACATTTCCAAACGCTCTAACAACAAGAAGACGCAAGGCTAGGAGCGCTCACAGCTGCGTCTGGCTTCCTAATGATTGGAGGAAGTGATCGCGCATGCTCAAAATCGCGACTGCAGCGACAAAATGTTAAAGCGGTACTTACTTTAAACAACACGCCTCGTAAATTGCATATTTCCCTTAAATGGTGTAGCTTCACTGCAAAAATCTTCCCTTTTTGGTAGTGTAAAGAGTGAAACATTCCTCAATAAAATTGTTGGGGTAGTAAACCGTCAGCCTTACCTTCGCAATACATTGATGTTATGGCAGTGCCGTGATTTGAAAGTTTCGGAGCGCTGCAATTAAGCACGCTTTACACGACAAGTTTTATTGTACAGAAAACATGTATATGTAAACAAAAAGACCCATATAAAGCAAAATACTCTGCATATAATTTCTGCTTTGTTCAGTTTACTATATGTATTTTTCAGCACGTAGAAAATCCTATGCATTAGTGAAGTTCAATTATAAAATGTACAATGAAATGCATGTATCAAAGCGAGCGTAAATTAAACTGTATTAAAAATTATTGTTTTATTCCTTTCAGTTACAGGAATTCTTTTGCTATTTATATTACTCGCTGCACCCGTGCGTTAATGAACACGCGATTTTATAACAAATGGATATTATCTGATTTCTTTTCATAGAATAAAGGATTTATAAATCTTAATAACACATAATTGCACATCGGGCGTAAAATTGAATGACTACATGGGAAGGACCGCCTGGAGAAGGAACCAATAGCGAAACGCCTCGGACTCCACGAAGTTGCTGTTACCTCTCGGCATCCCTCAAATATAGTCGAAGCTTTCCACTCCGCACGTCTCACTTCCAATAGTGTCTACAAACGCGAAGATTCCCGGACGGACCTGGTGTAGTCCTAAATACGCTCTGTAATACAAAAATTCGCGCTGCTCACTGTAGTATAGGCGTTTCAAAAACATTTAAAACAAAACAAAGTATATAAATTAAATCGTTGAGTGCATAAATTAATTCTGCAATGACATCCGATGTTATCCTTCCTTTCCTGTTTTTGTTCTTTATTTATGAGAAGGGGCGCCACCTTAGCGTCCTCCATCGCCAGCCGCCACGGTATTGTGGTAGTCTTCATTGTAGTCTGTACTAATTTTAATTACAAATGAGTTTGCCTGTCCATATCGTATCCATTTAATTTCCCGCCAATTTGTTTTCCCTCTTCACCTGTACATTAAATTGGCCAATGCATTCCAACTAACGAAATCTCCGTCTTCTGATTAACTTCATAGTTTGGCTGTTATGGCAATCGTCACCCATTTATGCCTTAAGTAAACTGGTTTACATTTCTTGCTGCAGGTGTTTAATCACACCCCAGCAATGACTAGATACAAGACAGCAGTTTCTATGGCTAGTTGTACTAAAACATAAACATTGCGGCTGCATAATGGTATTTGTTTTGTCCTGTGCATGTATCACTCAATAGCCTTCAATCTTCATTGTTTCTTGAATGCTTTTCAAGTGGTGAAATATGGATGAAGCAATTTTACAAGGTTGTCGTCCACTTTCTACCTCATTCCACGTGTAGCATTTATCTTCAGCATTTCCAACATTGAAAATAGTGAAGCTGTGTGCAGCTCACTTTGTTTGGATTTGTTGGATCAGTGAGAACATACAGTAGGTACTTGTTGCAAGTAACAGTTGCTATATTTTTGTATCAAGTTAACAGGTATCTTCTTTTATTCATTCTGAAGAGCTTATTAGCCTTCATCATGGATGTTGTTTTCTCCGAACTGAGAGAACATGTAGCTTCCTGTAGTGACTGGCTGTCTAAATCACCGCTGCTTTCAGAAGACAATGCAAGCCCTTCTGACAATGGATTGAAATCTTTATTCTTCATGGAATTCTCAGGATCCTCTTTGAATTCTGATGATTTATCAAAATTCTTCCCAAATTTGAGAAACAAAATGAGTACATAGACAAGTGAGAAACATTATACAGGCTGATCCGTTTGAGATGTCAGAAAAGTAACACTATATATATATATATATATATATATATATATATATATATATATAGGAGGTTGATGCACACATCTCTGAGCAGTTTGCTGTAATATAAACGGAAAGAATGGAAGTTAACAATGAGTGATGTTTCAAACTTCACCCGCGTGGCATGGCAGCGCTATCGTGCATAGGAGACAAAACAGCTGTCATGCCACAACAGCGCGCTCATGTTTCATATGGTATGCGAACTTTTCAAGAGTAACATGGACCCAGCGAGCTTTCAAACTTCAGTACAATTGTCAGCATGCTCCATCACATTGAGACAAAGTTAACTGGTACATTTTCTTGGCGAATGAATGGTCTCAAACTGCCTCGCACAGGATGCGTGATAGAAACAGGGATGAAGATATTCGGCATGTCATGACTTAGAGACCACGGAAGTCACTGCTTCGCCTATCAACACAGCAGAATATGCCACACAAAACGTATCACAAGATTGATAGACAGTACCTTAAGATGTTTCCATACCATATTCAGCAAAAGCAAGCTTTGATGCAGCGTAATTACGAAACTCGAGAGTTAAGTCTTGATCCGTCACACGCCTTGTAAATCTGTGACATCCTTTACCAAGGAGCCAGAATCCATGCTGATTCTATAATCCAGAACCCTATAGTAATATAGCTGACCGAGGCGAGAGACATGCAGATCATCACAGCCGGTAAAGGCACCTGTAAGCCGGATTTCAACAACGGAGAACGAGAGGCAAGATTTTATGGGATAAACTGTTTGAATACCTACAAACATCTGATATTTCAGGCGTGTACATTCAAATCCATCAAGTTCTGAGTTCTGAAAGCCAAAGTCTAGCGGTTGTAAACAGATACAAATCTCGAACTATTCATTTGACTGTAGACATTAAACATCGATTAACCGTCTTGCGTTATACTTTAAAGGCATCTGTTTAACTGTTCGTGAAGCCTAATGCATAACACAAAAGCTACAGTGCTTTTTTTCGCAGTGTGACCACGCGCCGGCCGCCGCAGCAGCTCGTACTTCCGCCGAAACAGTTATAAATATTCCGACAACCGCCTCGCGTTCTCGTAGTTACAATTACATTGATAATAAACACATACCTCATCATAAGGAATATTTGAAATGTATTCCTTCTCTATCCACATATTTTTGGCATCTTCTCAGGAAATTTTAATTCACACTGCGGAGTTCAATATCCGAAATTGAGAGTGTTTCTCGTCTGAGGTTTTCTTTTACTTTCTACAATGTATGGGTGGGGAATTTTCCCGAAAATCTTTGTCGCATCTTTGGAAGACGCTGGACTTAAATAAGTTTTTTAATTATGTTGTTCACAGGCACACATATACGAAAAATTTTTGGATCAAGGGGCCTCAAGACATGTACTTCTGTTGAAACCTCGGCAACGAAATTTTGGAGGAATGCAATACCTTCTCTGCCTACCAGGAACGTAGTAGGGAAAGTAAAAACCAGGAATAAAAATATTGGATTGCCTTTATAGACTGCAAATCGCAGTTTTTCTTCCCCGGAATGATCTTGACGGGCAGTTGCGCAGTTTCCTTGCTGTCAATTGAACAAAGTTACGTCACGAATGTAACCAAAATGGACGTGTAATGACTAGAAAGCAGGGCAAGTTAATTACAACAGGTTAATCAACGTTATTGACAGCTGTTCTGGCCCGAGTGTCAATAGACATGTAGTTCTAAATGTTAACTACAGCGCAGTTAAGGCGAATGGATCATTTCGCTTTGAATTAGCGCTAAAATAACACGGTATTGATCAATTAAACCACTCGAGCGAAAAGTGGCTTTCAGATAATTTGTTGCTGTGAACAGCTGTTGAGGACTGGGTACTCGATAGTTCCTGCTGATAGTGCCAGAAAGGTTGTCTCTTCCTGCCTCATTACCTCTCTGCATATTAATCAAAAACCCGTTTAATTTTCTCGCAAATTGATTATAAATTTACCACATGTCACGCAACTGTACTTTATGTACCAAGTAGTTACATAGTAGCCATTGTACTCCACACAAAGTGACCCTTTTTGCTTCTAGCGTGACCCCTGGAAGGGAGGGATGCGGGAGAGACTCGAAGGGCGACCAGATCCGGACGACAATATGCGCAGGGTCCCTAACAGTTCCAGATAGAACGCATCCGGACTTCGGCCACCAAGGCCAGGGATACTCCCAGAAAGCATGTCGGTCAGCAGTCCAACAACGCCAGGGAAAATCTTTCCAAAGCGTTTATCTACCGCCCAGGCGCATCACACCGAACGCCGTCACTTGGTCCTACAACCCTGAGACAGATAGTAGGAAATAATGGGTGCATGAAATTGAGGAGAATAGAGGAGAAAATACTTCAGCATTCACCTACCGACCCGGGGAAACTACAAAAAAATCCTGGTCACAGTGGCTAGACCGACGGGAATTGAACCCCGGACCTTCCGAATACGAGGCTCACACGTTCCCGTGGAGCCATCTCGCTCAATGATTTCACTGGAAATACGTGTTTTGAGGATCTCTGAAACAAAACAAACAAACATTTGTAGCAAAAGATCAGTGTATGTGTGTCTCTGAACCATAACTCAAAAACTAAATTTGGTGTTAAAGTTCACGATGTTCCAAGGATGCGAGACGAAGATGTTTAAGGAGACAAGATAGGTACTCAGAAATCACACTTTTTGTTTTAGGCACTAATAAAATCTCTATTATTTCCAGTTTCAGAAAATATATACCTTTGGGGGGTTAAGAGGTTTTTAAGACATTTAAATACCAGTCTGCATTCCTTTAAAGCTGTCATGCAACGCCCCTTTTTAGAACATGTTTGTATCTTTCAACAACGAACGACTATATCATGCCCAGCAAGCAGTTCAGCAATTAACAAAAGAGGCCAGGACCAAGAGAAGGCAATCAGAAAAGCTGAAGTAATCCAGGAATGAAGGTGCAGATGATTATGACCCTGGAATGTATTGAAGTGTGTCAGAATTTTAATGTTCAAACTTTAAATTCAGTTTTCTCAAAACAACATTTTTGGACACTTATGTACCTTTTTCTCAGAAAGTATGAGAGGTAGAGAGCTGAAATTTTCAGTACATGTATACAACACATAGTTAAACTTTCTGAACCACAATCATAATTTTATAGTGTATATTAGTGATATTAAGAAAGCAAAAACATTGCAAATTTTACACATTTTTACTTTTTTGACTTTGCAAATATTTTTTCTCAATGTCTAATCAAATGATTTACATAACCAAATAATTTAGGTTGAGAAGATAGCTGATTATACTAAGAATAAGAATGCAAAAATATGATTCTGTGTTGCAAGTAGTATCAGAGAAAAAGCTACACGAATTCACGTGTTTTAAAGGGTAAATGTTATTATTTTTCTGCTGAATGAAATAATTTTTACGGACTCACCTACATAAGCTATCAATACAAACAAACACTTGAAATAATTGTTATGATTTATAGAATAATTCATAAAAATTTCAGGAAAAACCACTGTGAACTTTAGCAGCAGTGGTAATTTAACACTTAAGGTGTAATTTCCATGTGTTCATGCTACCTTGTCCCCTTATGAATACACGCACACCAAACTACTCTGCATGAAAAAGGTTTCGAACATTGGATTCTCTCAAAAATTCCTATTACGATTTTGGTTAAAATTACATATTTGGAAAAATAGAATCAGATTGAAAAATGCAATGCAATAGCCGGAATTTGAACCACGGGTCTTCGGGACTTCGTCCGGTTACTCTAAACAACAGATTTATCATGACACGATATGTAAAATTAGAAGTGTTTCATATTGTTCTGTTACACACTGGGTAGATGGCCTAAAAGGTTCACATGAAAAATTAAATTAATTTTGAGTACCCACCACGTGCATTGAGTGGACGTATACTTACTTGGCTACCAAGGACCGAAACGTGGTGTGGAGGTTAGAGGAAGGCGTGGGTTTTTCACTGTACAAAAATCTATAACACAAATCTACTCACACATTCCTAGATTTACGAGGGCTATTTTTTTTTTAACCTCTGATCGCGCAGGAGCGCAACCACACGAGCGATGGAAACTGTTTGTGCGTGGAGGGGACTGGGCATGTCCCCCACTCTACCCTCAGCCACAACCAGCTTCACCATGCCATTGTGAGCCTAGTTTTATGCACGGAAACATGGCCGCTACGATTGACTCTCCCTCCAGATGTGAGTTGTGTAATGTGATTCGCTTCCTTCAAGCAGAAGGGAAATAGTGCAGCTGATAATCACCGACGAATGAATCGGGTATACAGTCCGAACAGTATGAGTGAATGGTGGAAGTTTAACGAGGGCCTTACCGATGTTCACGATGAAGGAGGTCAAGGACGCAAGTCTGTCGCTACAGATGACATTGCTCAGCAAATTGACCAAGAAGTTCTGAATGACCGAAGGTTTACCATAAGCGTGTTGAGTGAGAAATGTCCTGCACTTTCAAGATCATCTGCTTACAAGATCGTAACAGAGCACCTGCACTAAAGGAAATTGTGCGCTCGATGGGTTCCGAAGATGTTGTCTGAGGACCACAAAAGTCGCCGGATGGCAGCAGCGTTGACGTTTCTCACCCGTTATGAGGCTCAAGGTGACGATTTCTGAATGAAAATTGTGACTGGTGATGAGACCTGGGTTCATTATGCAGCCCCTGAAACAAAAGAACAATCTCGTTAATGAGTGCACACACACTCATCAAACAAACCCAAAAAGTTTAAGCAAACCTTCAACGACAAGAAGATGATGCCTACAGTCTTTTGGGACCAAGGAGGTGTGTTGCTGGTGGAGTTCCTGCAACGGGGGGTCTACGATCAATGCAGCTGTTTATTGCGAGACATTACGACGACTGCGGAGAGTCATACAGAACAAACGAAGAGGCAAGCTGACGTCTGGGTTGTCTTGATTCATGACAATGCCCGCCCTCACAGTGCTCATGTTACCCAACAAATTCTTCAGCAACTTCAATCGGGCGTTTTCGACCACCCGCCGTACAGCCCTGATTTGGCGCCGAGAGATTTTCACCTCTTCCCTGGACTGTAAAAGTGGCTGGGAGGGCAGAAGTTCGAGAACGATGAAGTCCTTCAAACCAATGTCCGTACCTATCTTAACTCACTGGCTGCAACATACTGTGCAGAGGGGATCGTAAAGCTTGTCCACAGGTATGACAAATGCCTCAACCTTAATGGCGATTATGTTGAAAAGTAAACACATTTGTACCTAACATTTAGTAATAAAGTTATTTAGCTATGTACTCTTGTCTTTTAATTATGACCCATCGGAGGTTGAAAAAAAATAGCCCTTCGTATTTCCCAACCGTTTGGGGTTCCTACATTATTAAAAATGGAAGGTGGGAGAAGATATCCACCGATCCAAAGCTCGGCCTTACACACGCGGTCCGTTCCTCACGGAATCCTAACTGAGACAGGCGCTATATCCCACACTACTCGTGGCTAGCAAAGCTATCAGCCAAGAGTGGTGTAAACAACAATGTGTCTGGTAATTACAATGTAGTTCAATAATGTAACACCTCAAATTATTAATACGCCACAATATTTTACTTTCATTGCTGCCTTGTGTTCATCCAAACTGCACATTAAATAAAGAAAATATGATGCTTCTCTTTTTAATGAAAATTAAATTAGGAATTAGTTTTGCTGCTCTTGATTCTCATAGACCAGCATTTTCGGCTAGTTTCAAATGTATTCTGTACACCACTTGTATGAGAAAACCAAGGAGTGGATATTTTGGCATCAAAAATCTAGATACACAGCACTATGCCAAATTCATTTGAGAGACATTTTAAAAATTATTCTTGTATAATAGACTGCATTGAAATGAATTGTGAAAGGCCCCCACTGTGCGACACCGCATCTTAGTGTTCTCTCACAAGACACCATTGGGATTTATACGTTTCCTTTCAAAATGTTACGGCTGTAGGGTCACTGATACGTATACACTACGTGATCAAAAGTATCCGGACACCTGCCTGAAAATGACGTACAAGTTCGTGGTGCCCTCCATCGGTAATGCTGAAGTCAATATGGTGTTGGCCCACCCTTAGCCTTGATGACAGCGTTCACTCTCGCATGCATACTTTCAGTCAGGTGCTGGAAGGTTTCTTGGGGAATGGCAGCCCATTCTTCACGGAGTGCGGAACTGAGGAGAGGTATCGATGTAGGCCGGTGAGACCTGGCACGAAGTCGCGTTCCAAAACATCCCAAGGGTGTTCTATAGGGTTTAAGTCAAGCTTCTGTGCAGGCCAGTCCATTACAGGGATGTTATTGTCGTGTAACCACTCCGCCACAGCCCGTGCAGTATGAACAGGTGCTCGATCGTGTTGAAAGATGCAATCGTCATCCCCGAATTGCTCTTCAACAGTGGGAAGCAAGAAGGTGCTTAAAATATCAATGTAGGTCTGCGCTGTGATGGTGCCAGGCAAAACAAGGGGTGCAAGCCCCCTTCAGGAAAAACTCGACCACACCATAACGCCACCACCACCACCTCCGAATTTCACTGTTGGCACTACACACGCTGGCAGATGACGTTCACCGGGCATTGGCCATACCCACACCCTGCCATCGGATCGCCACATTGTGTACGGTGATTCGTGACTCCACACAACGTTTTGCCACTGTTCAAACGTGTAATGTTGACGCTCCTTACACCAATCGAAGCGTCGTTTGGCATTTTCCTGCGTGATGTGTGGCTTATGAGCAGCCGCTCGACCATGGAATCCAAGGTTTCTCACCTCACGATTAACTGTCATAGTACTTGAGTGGATCCTGATGCAGTTTGGAATTCCTGTGTGATGGTCTGGATAGATGTCTGCTATTACTCTTTACGACCCTCTTCAAATGTCGGCGGTCACTGTCAGTCAACAGACGAGGTCGGCCTGTACGCTTTTGTGCTGTACATGTTCCTTCACGTTTCCACTTCACTATCACATCAGAAACAGTGGACCTAGGGATGTTTAGGAGTGTGGAAATCTCGCGTACAGACTTCTGACACAAGTGACACCCAATCACCTGACCACGTTCGAGGTCCGTGAGTTCTACGGAGCGTCCCATTCTTCTGTTTCAGGATGTATAATGACTACTGAGGTGGCGGATAATGAGTACCAGGCAGTGGGTGGCAGCACAATGCACCTAAGATGATAAACTTATATTTGTGGGGATGTCCGGATACTGTTGATCACATAGTGTACATACTAGATTCAAAAAGTTCCCAGAATTTCTTAATAACAGAAACAATTACCTTAATGCAATTTATACAACATTTCCTTTAAAATATTTCCCTTCCGCAGTGACCCAGTTCTGCCACCACGTGTAAAGAGACTGGAAGCCATTTTCAGATACTTGTCCTAGTGCCCTTGTCGCATAATTTCTTCAGCATTCCAAAATCTTCGCCGCTTCAAAACATATTTCAGATTTTTTTTTTCATTGCTACTTCAGCATAAACTACTTCTAGCATTCTCAATGTGTTGAGGGAGATTTGTGTTACAAAGCAGAAAACTTAATATTTGAACGTGTAGCTATATTTCCGTCTGATTAAGCATACACAAAAATGAACTTTCTAATAATTATAATTGAGGAATTATTGATAATTAATTAAGTTGTAATTTGATAATTTTCCATTATTTTAAAGCAATATGATTCAAAACTGTATCAATCGGAAGCCCCTCTGAAGCAGTAAATTTGTTTTAAGTTTCAATAATATTGTTAAACAAATAAAGGCGTAATTCCTAAGCAAAACTGCAAGATTTAGGCAAAATAAGAGTAGTGTCGTTCAGACTGTCCATTATATTTTCCGAGCGTGGGGCCATAACAATCGAAAGCTTCTTTTGTACTTCGTGGGGATGAGGCAAGTTTTAAGAGTAAACAGACGCTATGAGGCAACGGACTTTTCTTACAGTTACGATTTGAATTTTCAACTAGGGAACCAATAAACGTAGAGGATAAGTGTGAGAAGCAATGGAAAGAGGAAGACGCAGTGACATGTACAAATTTGAAGGCGAGCAGTGACTGATATATGTGAACGCGTGTGGATTTGGGACAGTTTGTCATCATTCTTCGTTAAGGTAACACGTAGCATTCCGGGTCAGGAAAGGACCCTAAGTTCCGAAATTTGCTAAGTGCCGCGCAATTATGCAATTATGAAGTGGTGTAGGTGAAATCTTTATATAATATGCTAACGGTATTCTTCGATATAATTATATCCAAGTTCATAAACGAGTTAATGTTAGTCAGGTGCCTACTTCAAGTTCGCGCGAACCTAAAGAACACGGTGATATAGCACCGAGATATTAAATAACTAGCTGGAGCAAACTTTAGTATTCTAAGAGACAATAGTGGCAAGACAGTGCTAAAAGAATCACACGTGTTAGGGAGTACCAGTGAATCTTGCAGGATTTATAGCATAAAGAGTGAGAAAAGTGAAAACGTGTTTTGTTCAAGAATAATATCCCAGTGTCACCACTCCCGCCACCCTACCCTGACAATAACAGTAGGGAATTTCAGGCCGATTCGCCGACAGTCAAAACGCTACAAATGTTGCTTTAT
This sequence comes from Deroplatys truncata, assembly GCA_030765065.1. NCBI lineage: Eukaryota > Metazoa > Arthropoda > Insecta > Mantodea > Mantidae > Deroplatys > Deroplatys truncata. The sequence goes on along the minus strand of CM060979.1, from coordinate 139,092,560 downwards.
TGCCGACATTATGAAACGCAATAAGCGAACATGCAGCAAAATCTGGTTGCCACTCACAGACAGCAATCGTTATTATTATGAAAATTTAAATGAAGTGTTGTCATGGACGTTACCAACAACTAATAACAAAATATCTTTTACTTTCGTATACTTTAAAGAGAAAAATAATCAAATCTGGGAACTTTTTAAATCTAGGGTTATAACGGTTAATTGCTGTTTTCTGAATTATATTGAACTAGATGATGTAATGTGCCATAAAGGTTTCCCTCAGATTAAAGCCTGCCTAAGTGAAAAATTTTATATATTACATTCCCATGACTTTCTCTACCCTCTATCGTTTATTAGTGGGCAGTGGCGTAGCTTGGTACTGTGTTCTGGGTATACTAGATTGTAAAAATTGAATTTAGAATTCTTTAAATTATGCACAAATTCCCATACGTTAATGTTTCATAAAATAGTGTGGATTACCTATTACGATTTGATTGTTATTATTATTATCATCATTATTAATATTATTATTAACTTTATTATTGTAACTTTACACAATACTGACAAACTCACTTAGATTTTCTTGTATATAAGCTCCAGTCGGCGATTTTTATTGCAAGCTTTTCTTTCAATGTTTTTAATGCTTGATATTTCTTCAACACTCCATTGCTTTCCCCCGCCAAAAAGCAAACATACGAAGCAACGCACTTTGTTACGAATGTAACTACCAGTTAACCAATGAAATTTACTGTACCAAGATGTTTGAAATGTCTGTTTTTTTGGGGGGGGGGTTCTTTTCCGGGAAGACAACGCCAAGCTTAGGAATTGGTCTTTTGCCTTTTAAGTTCATGCTTTTCTCATAAGATAGAGCCCAAAACCGAATTTTTGTAAGTAACCCATTAAATCGATGGAATTGTCCATATTTCTAAAGTCATAAATAAAACTCGCGAAATGAAAACAATACACAGGTTTACGTAAAATTAACACTTTACTGCACTGCACGGTTGCACGCACATAATGCTGGTTCACCAATAACTGGCTAATGAAATGTTTGTTACACTGCCTTGCCCTACTCTTGTCTCGAACTCCTATTGTCCTGTTCCGGACCTTGGGGAGCAGGTACACAGAGACTAAACACCTCATTAAACGTGTTAAGTCTCTGCTGCTGCCTTTGTACCCTTGATGCACAACAAAATATACGCATGTCTTCCTACAACGAGAGGTGAAATTTAGTGGGAAAAGCTATAAAAGTCCACTCTTGATTAGACTTGCACTTGCTCAGCCATCCCAGTCTCTACTCGACTTTGCTGCCGCATCATGAGATTTCGAAGCTGCCTAAGAACGCAGCACTACAATCTGACACTTAGCAGTAGGGGTTGGGGCGTTGGGGTAAGCAGCGGTGAAGGTGGTTGTATTAATTAGTTTTTCATCACTTGTCTGAGGCTGTCTTTATTTATATGTTTAAATATTTTCTTGGCAATTTATTTAGGTAGACTCAGTCTCAAAGTCTACCCTTACGCTACGCCACGCCACTGTTAGTGGGTATACAGAATATTATTACTAAAGCTTATTTTTCTATCTACTATAGCTTAATCCAAATAAACCTTTATAGGAATAGCTACATTACACATTTCGTTATAGACACACAGAGAACAGCGATAGTCAAATGTTTAACAACTGGACGCTATATGCTGGCCTTAAAATTCCACACTGTTTCCATGACATCGCGAGAAACATTTGCTGCGAAGGTCTACCCGGTCAAGAGCCAAAGCCCAAGCTCCCTCCTAACAACCCAGGGTCAACGCCATCCAAGCGGCTCTCCAACCGTGGGGGGTTTCCCATGAGGCCAATACCTTGTTTCCTAAAAAGGCCCCCCACCGCTTTCGCGGGATTGGAAGTGGATACGTCAATTACGCATGTCACCCTTAAAAAGAATGACTACCGAAAACCTCGGTAGGGCCGACAGCAATCTAGCATCCGTTTACCAGCCCTCACTCATGGTTGGTGCCGGAGAACATCGAGGCGTCTCACACCCCGCCTGGGCGGAAAAACCAGCCAGACGTACCCAAACACCCACTAGTATCGGGAACCACTTCCTAACCGAGTCCAACCCAATCCATACAACTCCCTATCAGGAGGGGCTCGGATGTTCGTCTCAGCATACTTCTAGTAACGTCAGAAGTACCACGAGGGCTAGGGGTCCGCAGCGCTCGCACCACGGCAGCTGAAGGGATCGGAACCACTCCTCTACAGTCCCTAGATGTTGAGAGGACTTCAAGAGAATGACCAAGGAACGAACAATTAGGACCTTTAATAACGGATGTCTCAGAAACGGCTACTGCCACAAAAAAATTGATTGAAATAAATTGTGTGTTTCAAATAAATTACATTTTTTGTGTAGTACGTTTTGGTCTATCGCTTGGACCAGTTGTTAAGAGCCTCTCTTACTAAACATCGAGCTTTTCCTAGAGCCGGCTCCGACCCAATAAATTATGAACCTGCTCCTTGTCTTGCAAGTTCATCAGCTTTTTCATTTCCCTCTATGGCACTATGACCCGGCACCCAAATGAGTTGAACTTCATTCTATTCTGCCAAGCTTGTGATCATGTTTAGCCAGTTTAAAACCAGCCCTGACGTTACCTTATGACTGCTTAGAGCCTTAATGACTATGTGTGTTTACCTGTGTAACCTCTTATATTTTCATGTATGCGTTGAATAATAGCATAAATTTGTGTTTCAAAAGCTGTAGCATATCCACCCAAAGGTAAAAACTTTACCGCTTTAGCCTACTGTATTTTGGTAAGAATTAAATGCATAAGGGTAGGAAAGACATATGAACGCAACACGTCAGATTCTTAGCATTTGTGCTACACACGACTTGCATGAAAGAACTATTTCATTAATAAAATACCCAAATGATAAGAAACTGTACGTCTGAGTAAATCCACGACGTTAGGCTTCTCCAAATGGCAGGCATTCAGTGTAACCGAATGCTATGTGTCGCCCAACCACTTGAATACACGTACGTACGGCCCCCTGGCTCATTAGCCTGCCCGCCAGAAGAGGTGTTGCTAATGAGGCAAGGTCTGTTTTTGCAAGCCCCTCTCTCTCTCTCTCTCTCTCTCTCTCTCTCTCTCTCTCTCTCTCTCTCTCTCTGTGTCATCCTCACAAAGAGTCTGTACATTTTGGCGAAGCTCAGTCCCATGTCAGCTTCTACAATGAAAACATTCTTTTGAAAAATCCATAAACATCCAGCATAAATCTGAGTCCGTTTTGGTCTAAATCCTTAGCTTTAGCTAAAGTAATTCCAACATTGATTTTTTGTATCTGTTTTTGTTGTTTGCGAAAGCTAATTGATTTCTTGGGACAGTTTAAATTATATACGACTAGCTGGCATATCCGACGTTTCACGTTGATACCGTAATTATTGACAGGAAGGTATAAATAATTAAAGAAATGATAATACAAGAAGTCAAACTAAGGTTACAAGGCCTGGAGTTTCGTCGTTAAAGAGAAATTCCTAGTGTGCGGTAATTCTAATACATGCGATTGGCAACTGTGCCGGGTTTTTTAACCACCCGCCACCTACAGCGCTAGTTGTAGGTAAGCACAAATGGCGACACGTTTGGAAAACTGATCTCGCGAAGAAATCCGCTCCGTTTTTCCATTTCTGTGGATGAGAAATGTAATCACGCCTGAAATTCACGGGCAGCTGGTAGAGGTGTACGGAAAGACTGTAATGTCTCGTCAGCATGTCGCACAATGATTTCGAAAGTTTAAGGCCGGTAGAGAAAACGTCACCGACGAGGATCGCAGTGGTCGACCCAACTCGGCATCAACTGATTTGAACACAGCTCGCATGGAGGAGCTGATTAATGACAACAGGAGGATCACGTTACGGTATATGACGGTAGAATAGGGAATGTCATTTGGAGGTGTTCGTCACATTGTTTATGATGTTGTGCAGTACCGCAAAGTTTGTTCTCAATGGGTTCCACGAAATCTGTCCAACCAACACAAGGAGAGGCGCATGGGGGCAAGTCTGCAACTTCTGCAACGGTTCTCCACGGCAAGGAACAGTTTTTGACCATATTGTCACGGGTGACTACACCCCCAGCAGTAAGCGGTCGTCAATGAGTATAAACATCCCTCCTCTGCAAAGATAAAGGAGTTTAAGGTGGCGCTACAGTGTGGGAAGGTGATAGACACAGTGTTTTGGGACAGCGCGGGTGTCATACTCGTGGAGGTTTTGGAAGGACGGCACACAGTGACCGCTGACCGATATTGACTTTGACACGATTGCGCGAAGCAATCAGGAGGAAACGGCCAGGACTTCTCACCAAGAGCGTCATTGCTTCACCACAACGCGAGACCTCATACAGCCAAAATACCATGACGCTGTTGAAGGTCGTTCTCCGTGGAGTAATGGTTACCATGCTAGCCTCTAGTTCCCGAGGTCGGGGGTTCAAACCCGGCTGAGGGCGATGGATATTTTCGGGCGTAAAAATCCTTATCATGGCTTCCTTCGGAAGTGAAGTAAAGCCGGTAGTCCCGTGTCGTAGAAGAATCTCAAACCTGATAAAGAGGCCTCTGAGCAAAATTACCGGTCTTTCATGCCCAATATAGAATGGAACGCTAAGGACCACAGCAGTTAAAGAGCGTCCATAAATAAAACTCAATTTAGTTTGTACTGTTGAAGCAGTTTATCCGGTACATCATCGACCACCCTCCCTAAAGCCCAGACCTTACTGCAAGCGACTTTCGCCTTTCGTCACTTGAAAGATTACCTAGGCAGTCGACGATTAGCTTCAGACGAGGAGCTGAAACACTTCGCAACAACGTGGCTGACATGATTTTTACCAGGAGGGAATATTCAAACTCATCCCACGAAAGTCTAAACCGATATGGAGATTACGTCGAAAAATAACATAATGTATGTACACTCAGTTGGCTGTATTGGTTGTATAAAATAAAATGTACACGTTTCACTGCAGGCTATGTAACCTTGGTTTCTGATCATCCCTTGTAAGATAGAGAAATAATTGCAATAAATAATTTGTGTGTTAAATCAAGGCATAATGTAATAAGGTTGAATTGAAAAGATTTGTCCGAAGGAAAAGGTCAATAGCGAGTCATGTTACGCAACGTCATTAGCAACAGCCGAAGTAGCGAACGCGTTAGTATAAAAGTGCTTGGAACGCAGCCATCGGGTGAATTCAGTACGTTTAAACCGTCACGTAGACAGAATTCCGTAAAAGACAAATAATGTTTCTGTAATATTGGCTCCGTTAAGAAGGAGACTTGGTGGGGGTTTTGAAGTAGGCGGAGCTTAAGTTGATATAAGTGCACGGAATCTAAATCAAAGACATTCTTTTCGTGCATACATTCTCATTCGATGCTTGTGACGACTTGCATTTTAGCGATTCACGGCTAGTTATCCTTCTAGTTTCTTAATACGGAAATAGTTATTTCACACTGTAAAATTGATACTGAAGAAGTTAGCAGGTATACTAATTGAACTGTTATAGTTTCGAGTGCTACGATTCATAATCAGTTTCGTTTTTTATCTTCAAACAGTCCGCAAATCGCTTCAAAAGCTCAAGTATTATCTCGCATTAAACTTCTCAGTCAATTTAAACTGGTGTTATCCTTTCAAAATATGCCCACGCACATCCTGAGAGAAAGATCTCGCAGCCAACCGCTGTAGTACTCGGCAGCAGAATCAACAGCAGATAATGGAGCAAAAGACACGACTTCAAAAAGTGTCAACCATCGCCCGGCTTCACGATTAGCTTTTTTAATTCTAAGGAATTAATTTGATTTACCTTCTTCCGTTAGTATGAAATTATTGTTTAATAACTTAGGAAGTAAGTCGACGCAAGTGGACAGAGAAGCGCAGAGTTCCTTAATACAGAGTGAGCTAAAAGACTCCGACCGCCTGCGCGGTGTTTTTCCTGTGCACGTACTCGGCGCTCGTCGCCGTCTGCTACCATCGTAGAAAGACGCGGATGTAACCATACAACACTTTTAAACTACTTTTAAAGGCTTTACTTACCAACTTTATGAAAGGAAATGCTGAAACTGGCCGCCGTCGTTGTCCATACATTGTGGCACCTCTTTAGGAAACTATCCATCATGGAGTTTTGGGGGAAAATTTTCCAAACGATGACCGATGTCGTCTGTTTCTTCGGTAAGAACCGAACCCGTCTTTGAGATTTCTTAGCCTGAACAATTCCTGTGGCCTGAAATTTACTATAAAGTTCATGGAATGTTATACGGCCTGGATCTTTTACACCTGGAAATCTTTCTGCAAATCGTACTTTCACTTGGCGAGCTGACCGAGTCAACACATACGAATCATAAGTAAATACACGCTGTGCAGTAAAAAACCTATACTGAGCCATAATATACTTTGTGACTAAGTACAGGACAAAATAATAAATAACTCGTAATAACTGAACTACATCACATCACCGTCAACTCAAAACTGCACTTCACATTGCAGAGTGAAACCACAACGGCGTGACTTTGTTTATAGCAGCAGTGCTTTATCATGTTTTAATTATATTTCCACACGCCCAGTGGAAAAGCACCGCGTAGCCGGTAATATTGTTCATAAAATACCCCTCCGGGGTAACTTAAAACATAAAGTGTACAAGACAAACCCACACACCCTGGAACAATTAAAACAAAATATCCGCCAGGGAATTTCTCAACGTGAACTACGGCGAGTGATGGACAGTTTCAGCATCTCCTTTCGTAAATTTGGTAATAAAGCATTTAAAAGTAGTTTTAAAATGTTGTATGGTTTCATCCGCGCGTTTCTATGATAGCGGCAGACGGCAACGAGCACCGAGGACGCGGACAGGAAAAACACCGCGCAGGAGGTTCGGAGTCTTGGTTCACTCTGTAGTTCTAGGCTTGACCATCCGGCCATGGCCGGTCCGCTCGAAGACGTCCCTCCAGTGGGAACGGGGAAACATTTCCAAAGCGTAAGACTGTGCGCCACGTGCCCGACACCGACCGAACCACAGCCCCGAAGTCAAACTGAAACATTAAATGAGAGGAGAGGCGTGGTGGAATACAGCACTCCAGCATTTGCGTTTGTCAACCAGGGAAAACCACAAAAAATCCATGGTCAGAGTGAGCGGGAATTGAAGCCGGGGCCTCCCATTGCGAGCATCACACATTACCGCGGAGCCATCTCGCTCGGTGAGTCCTCCCCTTTACCCCTTTTAGTTGTAATTTTGTACAGCCCCGGCTGTTCCTGATAACAGATGAAAAGTCCCGTGATATTCACGCAAAAGGATGTGAAACACACGCGAACCGTCCGACTGGCTTAGTCTCTCCCCGACAGTCTGCCAAGTTCTGGAAATGCTGTGTAGCTTTGGCGGTGGAACAATTATCGGTCGGAATGGTTGAATAATTTTTTTTAAAGATAGTTGCAGGAGTTGAAGTGTTAAACCTTTGCACATTCTCTTAACATATACAACGAAATAGAGGTGAAGCTAGTGAATATGATGATTCCACACTCCCAGGCCGCCAAGTTAACCTCTTTGGAAAATCACATAATCTGCGACAATCGACGTCAATAATCTTCCCAGTTATTATTTTATAAAATATGGGATTTCTAACGTTGGCAATTTCTCTCTTTATACAATTGTATAAATCATACCCTGCTAACGAATCTGATTACATTATAAGTATGAAGGAAATGAAGTAAAACCACCTTACATACTAGTTTAAACAAAATGTTTTGCTGGTCTTTTGTTTTCTTAGTTGCTAAATCGTGACCATCTTCGTATGTTGTTTGGAATGAAATATACGTGGCATTTGTCTTGTTTTACATGCATTTTCTGTGGAGTAACAACTGTTGTCTACTTCATGGCATTCTCAACGAAATGCCAAAGCATTCTTCGCCAATATGTTCTTTTATAACTTCAACCTGTTTGCATTCTAGAAGATAGGCTTTGTAAATTCTGTTTAGTCTTTTAGCAATGTCGGAGTTGATTAGTAAGTGTCTTGTAGATCATGCCTATCAGAAAGAATTATTACAATCGGCTGAATGGTATTTGAGACTCAGCAACAAACAATGCTTTTCCGTCACATGTGTACACAACACGGTTGCTCGCGCGCAAAAACAGTTATAATATCCCCGGAACCGCCCCATGTTCTCGTCAATTACAGTGATAATCAGCAAAAAGGTGTTAGAAATACATATCTGGCATCTTTCATTTACACTTGAGAGCTTCATATCCGAAATTGAGTGAATTTCTCGCTTGATGTAGAAGCTGATTTTTTCGTCCTGAACCCGGTTATCTGTATGTGCAGTAGCTGGGGAAGTCCATCATTGCGGGAGGGGTGTACAGAGTAGCACGCGCGTATACACCTAAGATAAGTGACATCACCACCGTTCCGAGCCTATTGTAATACAGTCGCGTGCATAATTATTGTGTTACTATGTCTGTACCTAAAAGTAAATTGGGCGAAAATAAAGTTCTGCATTATCATACTAGAGAAGTGATATACAATGTGTATAGTTACTTTCAGAAGAATCTAGATCAAGGACAGTCACTTTACAAAGTAGTTGAAGAATCTTCCTGTGTTTCTGTGAGCAGTGCAACTTTTGATAGTATTGTACATGTTTACATTTGTGCTTCGTTTGTGAACCCAACGCTTTCTGTTCCACGCAAGGGGAATATTGCCAGCCATTCTCCCCCCATCCTGGACTACCTTCTCCTCTGCGCTTCTGTAGGGTCAGGTCGAAAAAATCGATATACAGCCCCTGTCTGATGTTAAGTCTACTGGTGACACCGTCTTGTCCAGTACAGGTTGTAGGCAGTGCAGGTTGATTTTTTCTTCGTGACACGCTTATCTGTTATCTCAGTAGCTGGACAAGTCCATTTATCTTCTGGAAGGGGTGTTGGGTCAGTAACAACAGAGCAGCAGGCGCGTACACAACGTGATATACAGCGACATCACCACACGTTCAGAGTGAGTGTTCTTTCTCGCAAGGGGAATACTGCTAGTCGCTCCCCCCCTTCACCCTGCCGTGTCAGGTGGAAAAAAAAACACCTGTGCTTATTTTTTGGGACACACTTGTGTGAATTGTTCTCTTTGAGGGCTGTAGGACAGCCGACGGAGTTCGGCGGATCACGGCTGAGCGGTGACTGTGATCTCTGTGGACTTCTTCCTGACGTCGTCCAGGGACAGTTTAGTTAGGACAGGCCTCCGGGTGCTTTCGGGTAGGCGTTTCTGCGAGTGAACCCCGGAGATTAGGGTTTTGTGGGTCGGCCCTGGCGGCGTCGGTTGCCGATCTTGAAACGTTAGAGACCGCTTGCGCCCGTTGTCATCCAGATCTGGTCGTCTTTCGGGTCTCTTCCCTTATCCTTCCTTCCCAAGGATCACGATGAAAGCTTCAGGGGCCGGATAACCTACATGCTGTGCTTTGTTCCGGCTTCGGGGGCCCCTCCGTTCGTCAGTACCTTTCACTGCCAAAATGCAGATGTTTCATGCAGTGTTCCTGTTATTACCTCAACTGTTACTTACCTTTCTACTCTCCGATATGCTCCACGTTGTTTTTTCCGGGTTGTATTTGGATTCCAGGGAACAGAATTGTGAGTGACGATGATTAAGCAATTAGAAAACCTAAGCCGGTAGCCCTGTCCGTGCAGTGTATGACTAAGATGCCAAGGATGGCTAATAGCCAAACTGTAGAAGCTGTTTTTTCCTTATGGTTGACCTAGGAAAAGATTTATTGTCCAGTTTGAATGAGCACAGGAAGCGGTCCTTGGCTTTTCTTGGAAACAGAGGAGAGCTGAGGCTGTTAGGGACGCCCCCTAACATTGGCAACCAATACCTCTCTAGGGAGGTAAAACAAGAACATTTACATGCCACTCATAATAATAGATTCCAGCAACGATTAGAGAAATGTGTACAATAGTTAGAAAAAAATCTTGTGTGTTACATTCACACCACTTTCTCTACTGTCTGTCGTTTTTTGGTGGCTATACAATTTATTCTTATAAAAGCTCATTTTTCTGGCCACTACTTTTAATCTAAATAAGCCTTTACAGAAACAGCTGCATTACAAATTTCGTTATAGACACAAAGAGAATAGCGATAGTCAAATGTTTAACAACTGGACGCTATATGCTGCCTTATAATCCCATACTCTTTCTATGACATAGCGAAAAACAACCGAATGTCGACAGCACTTTAAAAGAATGCCGAAGTATTGAACCATTAATAACGGATATCTCGAAAATGACATGTCACAAAAAAGGTTGTTTGGAATAAATTGTGTTTTAAAGGAGTTAACACTTTTTGTTCTGTACGTTTTTGTCTATCGCTTAACGTTTGCTAGTTATACTAGATTATACAAAATTGCGTATAAAAGAAGAGGATTTCACAGGCTGTTCTCAGAAAATTCAAGATATACTGTTTATTTACCATGTAAATATCTGTAAATTTATAGTATTTTAATCAAAATCGTTTAAGCTATTTTGCGAACATTTAAAATTTCGAAAAATGTTTCATGTAAAGGGTAGTTTATGTTGGGGAGATTTTCTTAAAAAGCTTCGTGTCGCATCTTTGAAAGATACTGAACGTAAATACAAGTTAGGTTTTTATCTGACTTTTCGTTTTGAGTTACGCTGCTCTCAGTCACACACAGACCTTTTTTCTAAAAATTTATGTGTCCTCAAAGCATGTGTTTTCGGTGATATCTCGATACGGAATTTTTTTGGTGGAATGCAGTTCGTTCTCTGCCTACTATTTACGTCTGCCTCCGAATGTGCGCCACAGACGTTACCGCTTGGTTAAAGTAAATTGTATGGTTTAATGAGATATAATTTGGGGGGGTGTAGTAAGATGTCTATCTCTTACGGTTTATTATACAAAATTCATTCAGAATGAAGAGGACTTCAAAGCCTGTGCCCAGAAAGTTCAACATATACATTTTATTTGTCATGCAAGTATCTTTAACACATGGTACATGGTGATTTATGAAGAACCGACACATTTATTTCTTTAATTGTTTCAAACGAGTTATGCTAGCGACAACTTATTATACCTGAAATGCAGAGGAATTTTGGGAGATTATTTACCTGTATAGAAAATGAAAATGTCCTCCATCCTGCATAAGGCACAACTCAACTCGTCCTTCCATGTTACTGGCTACTCCTTGGAGGACTCTGTTGTCAATAACTTAAATCTCCTCTGTAATGTTGTGCTTAGATCGTCTGTCTGGGGACGTGTGGAATAAACCCTGTCTTTTAAGTAACCCCATAGAAAGAAGTTCGGCGATGTCAAATCCGTAGATCTCGGTGGCCACAGGTTTTTGGAAATAAGGTTGTCAAAGAAGCTTGCAATTAGTACTATGGATTGATTTGATGTATGGCATGTAGCGCCGTCCTGCTGAAAATACCTTGACTCAGCTGGACATCGTCTATTTGCTCAGCAAACTCCATGAAAATCCGTTGGTACTCTGAATTGTTCACATTGTTTTAAAAAAAGTTGGTCCCACTATTCTCTGTGCGGATATTGTGCACCAAACTCCGATTTTAACCCGGTGCATAGCCAGATAAGTGGAACCATGCTTCGTCTGTGAAGCATGTGATGGCCAATATGCCAGGATTTTGCACAATGAACGCGTGAAACCGACGACAATAACACAGTCGTCTATCCTTATCTGGTTCCTGTAACTGATGGACAACCGTAATCCTATACAGCTACTCAATGTGTCAGAGAGCTGTGAAAAGTGCGACAAACGTCTTGATGATTTTTTGGGTGACTGATCTAGTCGTGTTCTTACGTCAACAATCGTGGTAAGCCTAGATGAACGAGTTTTGCCTTTTTCACTCAGCAGAGATCCAGTTGATTCCAATTTGTTTACCAGTCCCAGTATTGTGTTTCTTTGGGAAGGATTCCGAACACCAAATTCTCTCTGGTATGCCCTATGAGTAGCTGTAATTGAATTCGTAATTCAGTATTGCTTTACAAGGAAGAGTCGTTCATTTAATGTGTACTCCATTTTCACGTTGACTAGAACAAAATCTCAAAAACAGTTTCCGACAATAAAACTAACAATTACGAATAAAACATGAACATCTGCGCATCTAGTGATAGGCAATCGACACTGCAGAACATTCTGCTCAATTTGGTGCTAAAACTGGGGCATTGAGTGAATTTCGAACAAAATAATTAAAGAAATAAGTGTGTCAGTTCTTCATAAATCATCCTGTATTTTAATCAAAATGGTTAGTTCTTTTTGAGAAAATAAAAAAATCTCAAAATCTTTAGCTTGTAAAGGGTAGTTTGGGGTGGGGAGATTTGCTTGAAAATCTTCGTGTGTTTAGAAGATGCTGAACTTATTGTTGTTTTCTGAGTTATATTGTTCACACACGAATTTTTTTTAAGCAAATTGTTATTCATGGTCCTCAAAACATGTATTTTCAGAGGAATCTTGACAAGGAGTTTTTGGGTGGAATACCTACAGTACTTCCTCTTTCCTACTATAGGTAGGTGGCAGAGAAAATTAAAATGGAAAGCGTATGTGTGGGGTAGAGAAACCTGGGATGTCACATCAAGCGTGTATTATTACTGAAAGGCAGGTCATGTAAATCCAAAGCTAATACGTACAGTTATATCCTCGCGGCTCTAGTTAATGGAGTTCTTGACAGCCTCACCATGGAAACAGGAACCAAGAAAATTATTCTCGGCGCCTAACAAAAGACAAAATACAGAAGGAATGCTTTTAACATTCTAGATGAAGACGCAGGAAGTTTTAATCACGACCGACCTTACACACCAGATGTAATAATAACCTTTGAAGTGTGAAGACTGGGGGGGGGGGACTGACTCAGTGGTAGGTCAGTCAAATTACATGAGTGGTCCCTGATACCAGGAAACAAGTGGCTTTTTCTGGTTAACACTAGTTGTGGTTTAACTTATGTCGGGTGTCCCCCGCCTAAAATACTCACAGGCGTGTGATAATACATCAAAACGAACCCCCCCTTTTTATGGATACCCATCTGTGAAAACAGGCCAAAATTCATAAATGTGGATTTTGGTGGTGTTAAACCGAGCGGGTTGATTCAGGCGGCGTTTGTGGCGCACATTCGGGAGGTAGTGAGTTTGATCACCGCGGACGACCTTCCTCCATTTCACCTCCATTCTCATCTCACTTCATCCTTTATCTGCTTGGCTGTTGCAGTGTTGCATTGCGCGGGAAAAGGATGCTCTATGTAACACGTCGTCCCGCGGAGTGGGAGCGGTCTCCGAGTTCCGGGCACCCAGTGGGTGTGCAAGCCTGTAGAGGGCAGGGGAGCCGGTTGTATCAGTGACATCCGGGGAGTTTCATTCGTGCCTCCTGGTACGGCCGCCCTCTGTCTCCTCTAACCTCGCCCCACTCTCCCGGGGGAAGATAGGTGGAGGTGCTAAGTCCCCCTCCGCTCTTAGTCCTAGTGTTACTGAACACTACAAAACTCTTTCGGATTGGGTTGGACTCGGCGGGGCAGTGGTTCCCGAGACCCGTGGGAGATTGGGTACGTCTGTGGAGGTTCTCGTACAGGCGGGATTGTGAGACCCCTCAATGTCCTCCGGTACCGCCCTAGATAGCCGGTAGACGGCATGCTAGATTGCTGTCGGCCCACCGAGGTTTTCGGGATGACGCGCAAGTGGCGTATCCAGTTCCATCCTCGCGTAAGTGGGAGGGCCTTTTTAGACTCCAGGTGTTGGCCTCATGGGAAATATCCTCGGTTGGCGCCAACCCTGGGCTAGGGCTTTGATTCTTGCCCTGGTAGACCTTCGCTCATAACTAACTCCAGTTATATGTAGCTTTTATAGCTGTACGACCTTTAAAAGCTTGGCATATTGCGATTGAAATGTAAGCCTAGCTTCCTATAAAATTATAGAAAAAAGCCGGTGCTTTGCCAACATTAACGTGAACAAAGCATTCAAGAGATAACCTCAGGAATCTTTAAATACTAAATTAGTCGCAGAGGAGCAGAAAAACACGGAGCGCCTGTGTATGTGTACTAAAAGCAACAGCATAAAGTCGTAAACAGTGTTATTTTAGCGTTAGCATATAGTAGGTAGGGGTACCCAAAAATTAGATATCGAGATTTCACCTGTAATACATGTTTTGAGATCCCCACATGTGAAAAAAAGTTTTGGAAAAAGATTCGTGTGTGTGTCCGTGAACAGCATAACCCCAAAACCAGAAAAAAAAAACATTAATAGCAAATTTTCATATTTAAGTTCAGAATCTTTCAAAGATGTGACACGAAGAGTTTTAAGATTCTCTCTCCACCCCAAACTACCCCTTCTTTACATGAAGAGTTATTTCTTATTTTTTATTTTCTCAAGAATGGCTCCAGCGATTTGATTAAAATATCATATATTAAATGTACATATATGTATGACAAAATGTATATCTTGAATTTTCTGGGAATAGCCTGTGAAGTCCCCTTCAATCGGTAGGCATTTTGTATAATCTGGTATAACTGGTAAACGTTATTGATAGACGAAAACGTACCACACAAACAATGCTGATCTCTTTAAAATACACAATTTATTTCAAATAACGATTTCGTGGCATCAGTCATTTCCGAAATATCCGTTATTAATGGCTGGAATTACTCGATACTTAGTCATTCTTTTAAAGTCAACATTCAGTTGTTTCTCGCGATGTCATGGAAACAGTATGGAATTTTAAGGCCAGCATATAGCGTCTAGTTGTTAAACATTTGACTATCGCTGTTCTCTTTATATCTATAACGAAATGTGTAATGCAGCTATTTCTGCAAATGTTATCTCAATTAAAATTAATTAGGTAGAAAAGTAGTGTTAGATAAGAATAGGATTTCGTACCACTAATAAACGATAGAGTGTAGAGAATGTCATATGAATGTAACACAGAATTTCTTTTTCCTTTCGTTACAGTTTATTCAGTTTGGTTTTAGTTTCGCATATATAATTGTTCAAAGTGTTATTTTTTCATTTCGGTATGGGTTTTAAAACAAAATTATGTATATTTACTTTCTCTACCAAGTACCTAGTAGCATTGCACCCAAAAATGCGATATCGAGATTTCAACACAGTTTTGAGTCTCGCTGAATAATAATAATAATAATAATAATAATAATAATAATAATAATAATAATAATAAAGCATTTTAGGTGTGTGTAAACAGTATAACTCAAAAACAATCCGTTTTTTTATTAAATACCATATATAAAGGATATTTACATGACAAAATGTATATCTTAAATTTTCTGGGAATAGCCTGTAAAGTCCTCTTCATTCGGAAGGAATTTTGTATAATCTTGTATAACTGGTAAACGTTAAGTGATAGACAAAACGTACTGCACAACAAATGTACATCTCTTTATAACACACTATTTATTTCGCGTAAGTTTTTTGTGGCATAAGCCATTTCCGAGATATCGGTTAGTAATGGTTCGAATTGTTCATTTCTTGGTCATTCTCTTTAAGTCCTGTCAGCATTCAGTTGTTTCTCGCGATTGCATGGAAAGAGTATGGAATTTTAAGACCAGCGTATGGCATTAAACATTTGACTGTCGCTGTTCTCTTTGTATCTATAACGAAATGTGTAATGTAGCTATGTATACAAAGGTTTGTTTAAATTAAAATGTAGTAGATAGGGAAATAAGATTTAGTAGGAATAGTTTGTATACCCACTAATAAAGATAGAGAGTAGGGAAAGTCATGTGAATGTATCACATGAGAAATTTTTTCTTGTAATTTTCTTTCAGCCAAGTAACATTGAATTGAGTGCAAGTTTAAATATTTTATTTACAGAAAGCATACGTCAGGTACAGTTCCAAAATGTTCTCCATTTATGCACGTTTCAGTCTCATAATGTCGTTAATCTGTTAAATGAGATATTCAAAGTGAAATGCATTCTTGTCTGCACTGAGAGATTCGATCTATCCTGTTGTTTCACAAAGCCGTTCGATTTTCTTTTGCCCCGGTGTTTTTATGCTTGTAGTCAGTTAAAAAGGAACACCTTATCAAAAACAATATCGCGGAGTTTTGAGTTATATAAAAATGTGACACCTTCTTTGTCTCTCCCCCCCCCCCCCCCGAATTTATGATGGTCCCACCTCAAATACATGGAAGTAGCTACGGGCCTGGAGTCGCGTATTGGCAGGATTGACCTAAATTTTGAGACCAAAATTATTTTATCTGATTTTGATTTTTAAACTTTGTCACATTTAAATGTATGTAGTTTCTTTTATTGTACATAGATAACTAGTGTATAATTATTAAATATTATATAAATGTGTATTCCTCACGGATAGACACATCAATATGTGTTCCTTCACTTACCTTTCGCAGCCGGTTTCTAGCACCTCTCGGATAGACACCTTCAGTAGTGCTCAGATTACTATTTTGCATGCTCACTTCACCCCACTCATGTTTGGTGCCAGGGTAGACATGTGTATAGCCGACCGTTTCCGTACGTGTACATCGCCCACTGATACAATGTTGTCTTTCTTCTGAGTGTTTGTAGTAAATTTGCTACTGTATCTGTGAGTTTTAAAGCTGTAATTAAATATGGTGAGTTTAATACGGAGAGTAGAACTTTCGATTCCGTTTTGTTTAATAAAAACATTCATTACTAAAAAAGAAAAAAAAAACAACTTCGAATAATAAACGGCATGTTTAAGACCTAAAATTACATCCCTCTCAGAAAGACATAAAACTGAGAAAAAAATTCCATGTTAACTAAAGTACAAATGACTTGGAGGTTGTAGTCCTAGTGCTGTGCTGCATGATCTTACCTCATGCCTGCATTTGTGATGAATTATGTTAGTGTTACGTCTTCATCGTGAATGGTGTTACCTCACGCTGCTCTTGTGCGTTATGCAGCGTTACGTGTCCATTGTGAACGAACGGAATGCCACAAAAAAAAAGTTGGTAAACAATGAAACTTGGGATGATAAGGAACTCGCCGTTTTAATTCTAGTAGAACTTCACATTAGTTGATAGCGTCACCTTATTTCATAGATAATTGATCAAAATACATGATAAGATTATATAAATATGTCACGCTTGTTTCATTAACTCCGGTCTGGAAGCGAGATTATTGAGCCCGCTCTGGAAATGCCAACTTTCTATTACAGACACATCAAGATAATATATCGAGTTGCGAGAGCTAGTTCTGGGAACCAGAGGCAAGGGTTTTTCCTTTGCCCATTGAGGAACACTGGGCCTCCGCCCACTTAGGTTGTCGCCGCGCCGAGTCAATTGGCTAGGTTAACTCTCAGCATGTGGCGGCCCACACTTCCGGTACGAAATGCGTGCATAACTCAGTGGCGGCCAGTTACATGTGGGTGGGTGGCCTTTTAACGGTTAACATTGCCAGTGGCGTACTGCTCATGGGACAGTTTTGTTTTGCCATGTTAGTAAATTACGGCTCACATTTTGGTATAAGCCTTGTTTCTTATGGCCTTGCCCCGCTGACATATATTCTTCCGCTTTTGCTCCCAAATTGCCCTGATTGGCTAACGTACACATTTGAATGGCGATGTATGATAAAAAAAACGCCTTATACAATGCAAGGCCAAGCGATAAAAGCACACTATCATGATTAGAGGGCGGATTCTTGCATGTTTTTTTCTTCTTTCTTTCTGTTTTTCGTTGAAAGTTAAACGTGTGCATTAGAGGTCTGCACGGGCGAAATTTTTTGGCCGGAGCTCGGTAATAGGTTATATTGTACTACCCGGTCCGGGCCGATTGTCTAATTCTGTTTTAAATTGAATTATTATTACTATTTGGTCCACCATACGCTGCTGCCTGCGGTTCGAAAGGACTGGAGTTCGATTTCCGGTACCGACATAGGGATGTTTTCCCTTGTGTGGAAAGGGATGCACTAAGGTCCTTGGGACCAATTGAGGAAGAGTTTTTACAGATATATTAACAGCTGTGGTCCTGGAACCCCATGCAGTAAACGGCCTTACTGACCACATGCTGCCCCTATTACTGCACTCTACCCAGGATGTCCTGAGTGTGGGTGGACTGAGGGAGGCTGAGTTTACAGCTGCCGTGCTGTTGTAATGTTATTCGCCGAAGTGAGTGTTTTTTTACTAGTACTAGTATTAATATTGCTATGGGTGTGTCCATTCTGTGATAATTGTTATATTCCGGGCATCTCAATATCGCGGGCAAAAGAATGTGATAAATGAATCGTTTTGGTCTTTATTTTCCCTTAAATGAAAATGTTGTTATTTTATAAAAATGGTGCTTATGTTTTAATGAAATATCACATATTTAAGATACGTACATGAAAAATAAAATACATATGTTGAATGCGATATTTTTTTTTTTTCGTCTTTACTTAAAGCCCGAGCCCGATAAACGTTTTTCAAATTAAGCCCGAACCCGTGCAGACCTCTAGTGTGCATGGAAAGGACACACGTGTTTCCTGATATGAGGAATCGACTGGAGAAGTTTTAGTCCATATTTCGCTCCGTAGCGACAGGTATTGTCAGATATATTCTGCTACTCTAAAGGTTAGCATGCGGCTTGCTTTTGCTTCTCGAAATGCTTTTCCTTTTTGTTTTCGTTGCCTGAAGAGACACGCTCGTTGATGCATTGTGAAACATGAGCCACAAATTGTTTATTCTGTTAAGTCGCCGAATGATGGTAATGAGAAGCCTGTGTGCTACATTACTGTTTATTAGAAGCTATTGTAGCGAACTGTGCGGCGATCACCTCCTCATCCTTGCTGTTAGGCTTACCTTGATGCTTCTCCCGTTGCTTCCAGAAGTTCTCAGCGTGTTGGTTCTTCAATTTATCCTCGGCTAGCTGCAGTAATTTTCCTTAAATTATATGGGAGCATGGACTTATCCTCGGTAAAGGAAAACGTAGATCTCGGGTGGTGATATAGGAAGACATAGACTTGCTTTGTTTATGAAAAGATGACACTGCCGTTTCTTTTTATTTAATTAACACTCGTAGTATACAAAACTGGTATTGCCGCTGTAAAATACTGTCCACCGCTGTTAAACTATGGCGTGGATATGGCACAAAATATAACTATTCTTATTGTCGCTTTCAGAGTAGCGGATCTTAGGTGTGTTGCTAAAACTATTTTGATTCCCTGTTTTGGCGCGATATCTCACACATCCTGCAGCATCTCTCCCTGACCACACATGACATAAACTGCCGAATAAAATGCAATACTAAGCTGACATTACAAAGCTGACTTGATTCCCTTCTTGGCGCGATATCTCACGCATCCTGCAGCATCTCTCCCTGACTACACATTACCAGAACTGCCTCGAATTTTCCCCAAACAGATCCATTTATAGTCTCAGGCTTCTGAGGCTGCTTCCTTTCTTATTGGTCCATTTTTAGCGCGACTCGACGCGTCTAACTATTTCGAATAAACTTTCAGGGATCTTATTGGTCCAATGTTTATTATAAATCGCGGCTTTTCCTCCATGTACCGTTAGATTGTCCTTCTCACTCACTTGGTCACGGCGAATTATCAAATAATGGGACAAAGGCTCTACACCCTCGCTGTAGGAATAATAGCACTGCGACCGAAGAGAGGTAATAAAACTAGGTTTTCTGCCTTCGAAAGCACTATTCCTGTAGCTAAAACATTCCCTCGTGGACAGTATTTTAACATAGCGCTTAAATTATTTACATTAAACCATTTATAACTCTACTAATATTAATAACCTAGATAGATACATAACGTTAAATCACCCTTCTTAAAATATACAAGCAGTATGAGATAAAGATATTTACATAGTACGATTTAACCTCAATAAAAGTTAATTAATAAATTATCTGTAATTACAGTTCTTGGGCTCGGCCTAGAGTTGCCGTTTCAAATTGCCCTGTTCTGGAAAAGAATAAATTTTTCAACACTTGATACAATTTTCTTTTACAGAATAATTCCTCTGATTATGGCCTTTGTTCGTTTTTTTTGTTGACAGAGACCCTTCGCTATACCTGATCCTTCACAAGGGTTCTGCCAAACCAGTGGTGTTTACATTTGGGTCATTCACTCTACACTCTCCCTTTTAAAAACGGGTTTCCGAGAGACATTCTTATACACAATACATTTCCCGCACACGAATAACTTGTGACGCAAACAAATACTCTAATACCCAATTTAAGTTCTAAAATTAAATCTATTTACATACATATTGGTACATAATTATTATGCCTTTATTTATTTCCTTATGTCCTTATTTATCGGGTGTATTACCTTTACTATTTGTTCATAGGGTTGCTACCTCATTTCGAGTAAAACTAACCTGATTATTTTCATTACATTCTTCACCCTTCTCATTCTCTAAACATTTGTACGGTTTGAGCAACTGTTTATGATATCTCCCTACGATCTTGGAATTCTTTATTTCTTGTAACTCAAATGTATCCGAGCCAAAAATGTTAATCACCCGGTATGGACCTTTAAATAAATTTTCCATTCTATGATACCTTTCTTTTTTCTTTTTTTTTATAATTAATAAAACTAATTTATATGTTTAAAGAAAACTGTCAGCATATTGCTAGCATACCAACCAATTAATAGTTTACAAATATTGCTAAATATCAAAAAAAAATAATAACTATTCTGACGATAAAAGCTGTTTCAACCTTAAGACGAACTTATTCAAACAGAAAGAAACTGAAACATATTAATGGCAAAGGTGTTTCTTGTTCTTCTTCACTATCACTAATGAGCATTTAATACTCAAGTCTCTTTAGTAATGAAAAAAAAATATTCTCCACAACTGCTTAAGATAACTCATTTATTCACCTGTGAAAGCTCTCCTTTCCAGGCACTGTAGAGTCAGGATCAATGATATTATGTCTTTCTTTTTTTTTTTTTAATTTGAATGCTGGATTTTTTTTTATACCCATACCGATCAACCATTTCTTTCGCTTCTTTGTTTTAAATTCCTGCTTTCTTTTCTGCGCCCTCTTTGACATTCTTTCAAAAGCTTTCTTTAACGTCTCTTCTCCCGTTAGTGTTTTCGGATCTTTAGTTTCTAGTATCTGTAGTAATTTCCCTTCAAGTGTTTCTATTAACTTCCCCTGCATCAGCTCAACTAATTTCCCCTCTAAATTCTCATTTTGTTCACTTAAGTTTCTTTCTAAGTCCTGACCCTGCTTACTTAATTTCCCTTCGAAATCCTTTTGTTCGCTCAGTTTTCTTTCTAAGTCCTTACTCTGCTCATTTACGATTCTTTCTAAGTTCCTTCTCTGCTCATTTGATTTCCCTTCTAGATTTTTATCTTGTTCCCTTACGATTCTTTCTAAGTCCTTACTCTGCTCATTTACGATTCTTTCTACGTCCTTATTATGCCCATTTGATTCCCCTTCTAGATTCTTATCTTGTTCCCTTACGATTCTTTCTACGTCCTTACTCTGCTTACTTACGATTCTTTCTACGTCCATATTATGCTCATCTGATTCCCCTTCTAGATTCTTATCTAGTTCACTTACGACTCTTTCTAAGCCATTACTCTGCTCATTTACTTCCCCTTCTAAATTCTTATCTTGTTCCCTTACGATTTTTTCTAAGTTCTTACCATGTTCACTTACGATTCTTTCTAAGTTCTTACCATATTCATTTAAGATCTTACCCCGTTCATCCATTATGCTTTCTAACCTTTTACCCCGCTCATCTACTATGCTTTCTAAGTTCTTACTATGCTCATCTACTATGCTCTCTAACTGTTTATATTGTTCACTCAACTGTTGAATCAATATTAGCAGCTGGTTTTGACCTGCGTCAATGACCTGCTTAATCGGTGGTCTCCTTTCCAGCCTAGCTTCTCCCTTTGCTTTACCCATATTTTCTCCTTCTGGTGTTTCGCTGACAATAGCCTCCCTATTCAGTTCTTTCAAATCTTCCCTTGACCTACTCATGGTTCCGTTAGCAAGTTCTACCTCCCTAGTAATGACTTTACCCCCTCTCAATAACATGTGTTCACAGAACTGAGTCACTACTCTGCATGCCTTTTTGTTTGTTTTTGAATAAAAGTTCTAACCTGTATTTTTTTCAATGTTAACTGATGCGTTCCGGGTTCGAATCCTGGTGAAGTTCTAGAAGCGATGCTCTCAGCTGTTTTGTTGTCCCACGTAGGTAGACTAGAAGTTCGCGTTGTAATTTTGTTCTGCTGAGCCCCTTTCCTCTGAAGATTCTTCGTCTGTTCGTTGTTTCCTAGTCCTCCGTTTGTGTCGTTCTTCCCTTCGAGCTCCACGTTATGGCGCCAGTTTGCGGCGATCACCTCCTCATCCTTGCTGTTAGGCTTACCTTGATGCTTCTCCCGTTGCTTCCAGAAGTTCTCAGCGTGTTGGTTCTTCAATTTATCCTCGGCTAGCTGCAGTAATTTTCCTTAAATTATATGGGAGCATGGACTTATCCTCGGTAAAGGAAAACGTAGATCTCGGGTGGTGATATAGGAAGACATAGACTTGCTTTGTTTATGAAAAGATGACACTGCCGTTTCTTTTTATTTAATTAACACTCGTAGTATACAAAACTGGTATTGCCGCTGTAAAATACTGTCCACCGCTGTTAAACTATGGCGTGGATATGGCACAAAATATAACTATTCTTATTGTCGCTTTCAGAGTAGCGGATCTTAGGTGTGTTGCTAAAACTATTTTGATTCCCTGTTTTGGCGCGATATCTCACACATCCTGCAGCATCTCTCCCTGACCACACATGACATAAACTGCCGAATAAAATGCAATACTAAGCTGACATTACAAAGCTGACTTGATTCCCTTCTTGGCGCGATATCTCACGCATCCTGCAGCATCTCTCCCTGACTACACATTACCAGAACTGCCTCGAATTTTCCCCAAACAGATCCATTTATAGTCTCAGGCTTCTGAGGCTGCTTCCTTTCTTATTGGTCCATTTTTAGCGCGACTCGACGCGTCTAACTATTTCGAATAAACTTTCAGGGATCTTATTGGTCCAATGTTTATTATAAATCGCGGCTTTTCCTCCATGTACCGTTAGATTGTCCTTCTCACTCACTTGGTCACGGCGAATTATCAAATAATGGGACAAAGGCTCTACACCCTCGCTGTAGGAATAATAGCACTGCGACCGAAGAGAGGTAATAAAACTAGGTTTTCTGCCTTCGAAAGCACTATTCCTGTAGCTAAAACATTCCCTCGTGGACAGTATTTTAACATAGCGCTTAAATTATTTACATTAAACCATTTATAACTCTACTAATATTAATAACCTAGATAGATACATAACGTTAAATCACCCTTCTTAAAATATACAAGCAGTATGAGATAAAGATATTTACATAGTACGATTTAACCTCAATAAAAGTTAATTAATAAATTATCTGTAATTACAGTTCTTGGGCTCGGCCTAGAGTTGCCGTTTCAACTGCCAGATTACACATCTGGAGGAAAGAAGACTGCCACAGTATGAAACTGCTATCGACCAACATGTTCCTGGAGAAACTGAAAACAGCTTTAATCACAAAAGGCAATGCTAGGAATGAAGGATTAGGGTTTATCCGGGATGTTAACATTGTGATACAAGACCAATCTGAAGAACAGTTTCATTCATGAGTGAATAAAGCCTGTTTGCGGCTCTGCCCAGTAACTTCATGTGAAGTTGAGAGCACATTTTCTTCGTACTAAATGAAAAGGAGTTTACTGCCAGAACATCTAGAAAAATTGTTTATTGTAGTAAAAAAACTCATAAAATTATCGTTAACATGTACAGCATGAACCAGAACTCCACCGACAAACTTTCAGAGGTTCTTCAGACATACCTTCTGAGTATTTTGACATAAGGGACCTATGGCCTCCGGCGACTCGTTACAGAGTAATAATGTAATTATGGTGTATACGGTTTGTTACCCCAATCACCCTCGTTTCTGTGAAAATACCTTCACAGCAGTCATGAAGCCTGTATAATATGTAATCACCAAAACGTACACTTTTACCACAGTGTGTTCAATCAGATCTCTCAATGTGTGAGTGTGCGTAACAAATGTGGAACTGTTCTCTTACAGGAATTGTTCAAAATATCGGCCATCATGACCATGGCAGAGCGTACAGCGACGCACCATCGACTGTCTTACACGCTCAAGCATTCCAGGAGTTTGGCCTACTACTTCCACGGTTGCGATAATCCTAGCAACCAAGTCCATGCTGGTATCTACCGGAGTCTTCTAAACTAGGCTCTTCACATGTCCTCAGAAGAAGAAGTAGTCCGTTGGTATCATTTTTGGTGACTGAGCTGGCTATGAAACAGGACCACCGCGACCAATCCATTGTCGCCTAAACTGTACATGAATGTTGTTCCTAACATCGAGTGCAAAGCGTGCCGGCGCTCCCTCATGTTGAAACCAGATAAGCTGACGATTCTCAGCGGCACATCTTCCAGGAACTGTGGGAGGACATGTTGACGGAACGTTTTGTACACTCCGTTCAGTGTATCAGGAAGTACGTAAGATCCAATCATAAAATCGTTGACAATACAACACATACATTCACTGCAAACTGCTGTTGATAGGATTGACACACCAGTGAGTATGCAATCACATGTACATGGCTATTCCTACTGTTGAACATGTTCTCTCTCTTGTAAACTTGGCCTCGTCTGTAAACAACAGCAAAGCAGGAAAACTGGTTTTCTGCACATTGCTGTAGGAACCAATTTGCAAACTCCACTCGAAATGGGAAGTCCGCTGGCTGCAATGAATGCATCTTCTGTGCAATTGTTCATGTACGATTGCCAAAAACAGTTGATTGGTGTATTTTCAGAGTTCGTACTAACGCGCCGACTACTAGCGGCATGGTTGTCACCAATCGCGTGTAACGCATTCTCTTCCAGATCGAGTATTCTGGCATTCCTAGCACGACCAGTATCTTCCTTCTAACACGGAAGGATCCAATTTCTCTTAGGTGCCTATGTACAGATGTAAAAGTACTTGATGTGGTTGCCGTCGGTGCGGAAACAGTTAACCATTGAGTCGTTGTGCCGCTCTTCCATTGCATTCAGTGAACCCGTACACGATGTGCTTATCGACCAACTCTTCATCAGTAAACGTACTGCTGTATGTATCACTCTTAACGCACAACTAACACCACCGGGGAAACAAAATCCTAGACAGAATCGAGCACTACTGAATGCAAACTTGAGGGCAACGAGTTAGAGGGCATTACTGTTGTCAACAACAGGTACCGCAAGCGAATGATAACAATTTATTTACAAACAAGATCCACAGCGCAATCCGTCGATATTTGCGCTTGTGCTGTCCTTTCAGTACAATGCAGATACAAAGCTAATTGGGACAAGAAACCAAACGAAATGCAATTACTGTGCAACGAGCCACCGGAAGCCGTGGGTCCCTTATACCAAAATACTCAGAAGGTATCTATTCTTGGACAATCTCTGGGAATTTGTAGGTGGAGTTCTGGTTCACCCTGTGTATTAATCCCCATGCTTAAACTCAAGTTCTAACATGAAATTTTAAAATTAATATTGTGATAAAAACACCGGTTAACTCTTAACAAACTTTATTTATTACAAGCATCGCTTGTTTGCTGTAACCTTACAAATCGCTGGTAACACACTCGTAACTGACTCACATTTATGTCCTGCCGTCTTTTTATAGTCGTCCCCTGTTGCTAGGGAGACACATTAATTCAATGTTTCACAATTCTCAAAGAGTAGCCACTTAAATCCACTTCCAATACAGGGCCATATCGCATATATGGCCAAGTACTATACTGGTTTGTTTTCTCGAATCTCCCGCGCTCAAAGCTTTCATCCATGGTTTGGCCGACTGTACCATACGGGTTTGATTTCTTGAATCTCTATTGCTCAAAGCCTTCATCCATAGCTTGGCCGACATACCACACGAGTTTGCTTTCTCGAATCTCCCTTGCTCAAAGCTTTCATCCATGGCTTGGCCGACTGTACCATACGGGTTTGATTTCTTGAATCTCTCTTGCTCAAAGCCTTCATCCATGGTTTGGCCGACGTACCACACGGGTTTGTTTTCTCGAAATCTCCCGCGCTGAAAGCTTTCGTTCATGGCTTGGCAGACTGTACCATACGAGCTTAATTTTTTGAATCTCTCTTGTTCAAAGCCTTCATCCATGGCTTGGCGGACTGTATCTTGCGGATTTGGTCACAATATAATGATTTCTGACCAATAGCTTTGGAAATGTTCTTAGTTTTTTCATCAAAGCTTTCTCGAAATGTCTTATAAACTATTAAAAAAACTTATTAAACATGATGAAATACCTATATTTGTGTCATAAAAGGACCCAGATTTATTTTATATTTTGTAACGAAGATAAAATTAATTTTCTTAGTAATGTTTGAAATCTAATTTTCTATGTAATAGGTATATCCAGAATTTTGAGGTTTTGTAAAAGAAATACGGAAACAATATTACTTTTGGACACGCTAAAGGGTTCATAGTCGTCGCTTATTTCAAGGAAGTCCTTAAGCGGCGATTTTTAATACACAGAAACTACTCTTTCAGGCGAATAAGGAAATGCTTATTCATATAAGGAAGCTCCGACCTCCGCTTATGTGCAATAAGGAGAACCGACGCCATCTTGCATCAACAGCCTACACCGGAGGTTAACGGTAATAGCGATTTGGTGGAGTATATGAAGTTTCATAACGAAATTGTACTCAGCATTAATAAACGTATTTACGTGATATGCGGAATTCACTTAAACTTATAAGTATGGCGAATTTAAGAAACGATATCGGTTTATCAAAGTCGCTGTTGTAATAATTTAATGTCTCTGCTAAACAACGTAACCTTAACAAACAGAGACTATGAACTCGCGTTGTGAGGCACGCTTACTTGAAAAGATGATATATAGAATCTCAGTGCAATAACACTATCCATATGTTTTATATTCAGACTTTTTCCATGTTGTCCAAAATCCTTAGGTCCCCGGAAAACGAGATTCCGTTGCATTTTTTCAGAATCATTTAATAATATCTTAAAAATAAAATGCGGAAATGTCTCTGCAATAAATAAACTATGAGGGCAGTCCCAGAAGTACACAACCTGACAGTGGTTGTTGCTTCCAACAAATGACTATGGTAGAAAGTACATCCCTTATAAAGCTTAAGTTTGAAGTTTAACGATGCTATGTCGTTTAGTAATTGTTCGGCGGTCATTAATAGTGAACTCTCTCTCTCTCTCTCTCTCTCTCTCTCTCTCTCTCTCAGCGAATTTGTAAACATGGATAAAACTTGCCATCGTTATGTGATACAATACTTTCATTTGAAAGGTCTTAGTCCAACTAATATTAAAGCTGAGCTAGATTCTACTCTGGGGGACTCTGCTCCTTCGTTTACAACAGTAAAATATTGCGTGGCAGAGATTAAACGAGGCCGTACGAGCTGCCAAGACAAACATCGCAGTGGTCGACCAAATAGGGTGACCACGCCAGAAATTGTGAGGAAAATCCACAAAATGGTATTGGATGACCGTCGACTGAAAGCTAGCAGACATCTTAGGCATTTCAAAAAGTGTTGTACATCGCACACTAACTGAAAATTTAGACATGAGAAAGCTGTGCGCAATATGGGTGCCGCGTTTACTCACAATGGAATAAAAGCAGCATTGTGAAGATGTTTCAGTCGAGTATTTGGCTATGTTTCGCAGCAATAAAGCCGAGTTTTTGCGTCGATTCATAACCATGATGAAACATGGGTCCATTACTTCACATCTGAGACGAAGAAACAGTCAAAACAGTGGATTGAAAGGGGATAATCGGCTCCAAAGGAGGCGAAGACATTTCCATCAGCAGGCAAGGTCATAGCTTCAGTTTTTTGTGATGCGCGTGGGATAATTTTCATTGATAAAGGAAAAGCAATCAATGGCGATTATTATGCAAACTTATTGCAGCGTTTGAATGATGAAATCAAGCAAAAACGGCAGCATTTAGCGAAAAAGAAGGTTCTGTTTCATGAAGACAATGGATCAGTTCACACATCCATTATCGCCATGGCCAAAATCAATGAGTGAAAGTTCGAATTGCTTCCTCATGCACCCTATTCGCCAGACTTAGCCCCCTCTGATTATTTTCTGTTTCCAAAGTTGAAGAAATGGTGGTGCTAAAAAATTTGCCAACAGTGAAGAGGTGGAGTTTGCAGTTGATGGCTATTTTGCAGAACTCGACGGTTCTCACTATAAACAGGGTATCGAAGCTATTGAACATCGCTGGGAAAAGTGTATCGAGCTGAAAGGAGACTATGTAGAGAAATAAAGATGTTTTTTCCCAATTTTTTTTTGGGGGGGGGTTAGGTCAGGTACTTCTGGGACAGCCCTCTTGCATATCTCCGGTGCGTTCAACGATCAAATTGCCTGTTTTGCATAATCACTACGACTGCAATGAATCCTTAACAAGTCACCATTTTTACTACTAATTCTTAAATCTGTGTTAAGTTAACAAAATGTTGAACAGTGTTTTACCGATTTCGCATGTAAAACCCGTGTTAAAGCCAAACATTGTAAGCTACTGGGTACTTTTGCTTTTCTGATTACTGATAGATGGTATAATAATTGCATTTGTGATTTGCTTCCATGCATGCATATTGTAAATACTCTAGTTATTAACACTTTACACTAGACAGTCAGTTTTTCAGGTTTAAAACAGTCCACGAGTGAATGCCACTCGAAGCCAGTACATCATCACACAGCGTCCGATTGCCTGCATTATACGATGTCTTTATATCTCAGCACCAACTCTTTAGTTGGTTTCATTCCTGCTCACTGAAATGTTTTCCTTTTGGCATGTTTTCGACCTAACTAATCTACTTTTAACTATTACTACAAACCCTTAACTAAGTTTACAATCTACTTAATTTTAAATTAGAGTTAACTAATTAATAAATGTACCATTTAAAACTCACAAACTTCTACCACGTGTTCAACAGCTGTTGTGAACAAAACAACAACGAAAATTAAAGTGGCGGCTGGCTATGGTCATCTGCATGTTCGTTTACACATTCATTCGGGAATCCTAGTGGCTGTGAAACAGCTGAACGATGTTGCCACACGTGCTTCGGAAATAAGTAAGCGTTTAGCGCTGGGCATATAAGCACCGTCTATGTATAGCAAATGATAATAAGCGTTTCCTTATCAGAAGTAAATACTTATTGCTAAGCATCTCCTTTTCACATAAGCGACGACTATGAATTCGACCTTAATTTTAAGGAAATAGCATAGAAAACAAATGCACAAGAATCAGAAACGGATTATTTATAATTTTATCGAGTAATCCGTGTGTGGACTATTTTAGGACTTCGTTCTTATCACTTGGGTCATCACCATGGAGTTTATCAACAGCTAACAGTCAGCCGGAAAGTCGAGGTACACTTGCACTGGCAGAAAGCATATTGGAGGAAGACTAACACACAATGTATTATTCATCACGGGATGCTAAGTGTTACGGAGAATTCTGCGTACTGGAGTGTGTCACAATGAAATTGTATTCTCGCCGTACCACCCAACAATTGCCATGTTCATTTTTCTTAAGCAACGGTCCCCAAATGAGTAGGTTTTATCTGAAGGTCATGGTTTCATATTGTCTCAGGGAATATAGCTTTGCATCCAGTGTGTAATAAACGAATGGTATAGAATAAAATCACAAGCGGTGTATTGTAATCCTCCAGAACCCTAGGTCGCAGTTCAAACCCAGCGCCGCAGATAGATATGCTGTTGTATTCCACCCAAAATTCGGTATCGAGATTTCACCGGAAGTACATGTTTTGAGGCCCCCTGAATCAAAAAGACATGTTTAGAAAAGGTCCGCTTGTGTGTGTGTGGGGGGGAACAGCATAACTCAAAAACGAAATGACCGACAAATGCCAAACTTGGCATTTAGGTTCAGTATTTTCCAAAGATACAACACGAAGATTTTCAAGGAAATTCCCCTCCATCCGTAACTATCCTTTACATAGAACATTTTCGAAATTTTGTATTTTTTAAAAAGTGGCTCAAGCGATTTGGATTAAAATACGATATGTTTGGAATGGTTTTATTTGTATAGTGGTTGGTTGTGGCGCTCCGGGAGATTTTTTCTTTTTCTCAGGATTCTAATTGCTCTACTGAAATGAAGATGTCAGTTTCAGTATTAAGCGTTATTTATTGAATTAATATCCATTGCAATTTTTGTGAACGAGACTGGTTTATAATTTTCCTTTCTAAACGTTGTATATTACAGTGTTTCAAAATTCAATTTAATGTATAATACTGGTGTTTTCAAATTTATTTAGAATACTTCGTTTCTTTGTAGCAACATCTCGAGAACAATTTTATTTTCTAGGTATTTGTGTATGAGCCACGTTCTTTGTATGTTTTGCACTCTTTGTGGGGAGCTATAAATGCCTATCTGCCTCTTGGAAGATCAAGTTGAGGTACTACTCGACGTGGAGATAACTTCCTCTACGCGTTATCGCGGCACTATCTATATATCCTCCTCGGAGGTTTCCCACCTATTATGACCCCACGGTATCACCGCTCTACCTCACACCACTTCTCTCTTCTTCCACCGTCTTCACGCGTCTGTTGCTCATAAAGTTACAATGGCGCCTCTTCTCTCTTGTTGATTTCCTTCGTGTTTGACGAATATTAGATTTGTTGTACGCTTGCATTGCCAGCCTTGTTTACCTTATTTTGCAACATATTTTTACTTTCTGTACTACGTATTGTAAGTAGGGAAAGCATGGCATTCCACCCAAAAATTCGATACAGAGATTTCACCGGAAATATATGTTTTGAGGCCCCCTGAATCAAAAAAAAAAAAACATTTTTGGAAACATGTCCGTGTGTGTGTCTCTCTGTGAACAGCATAACTCAGAAACGAACAGTCGGATAAATACCAAACTTGGTATTTAGGCTCAGTATCTTCCAGAGATGCAACGCGAAGGTTTTCAAGAAAATCCCCCCACCCCAGATTACCCTTTACATGGAACATTTTTCGAAAATGTTAATTTTCTCAAAAATGACTAACGGTTTTGATTAAAACATCACATGTTTAAGATATTTTCATGACAAATGAAATATATATCTCGAATTTTCTGAGAATGTCTCCAAAGGTATTCTTCATTGTGAACGACTTTTGTATAACTGGTAAACCATAAGAGATAGACAAAATTTTACTACACAAAAAATGTAGATCGCGTTAAAATACACAATTTATGTTATATACATTGTTTTTTGTTGGGTGAACCATTTTCGAGATATTACTTGTTATTCCCTTAAATTTTCCAATACTTATAGTTTTTCTCAAATGGGAATTCGTTATTCATTTTTGTTGTCCTGGTAATGCAAAGAGAATGGAATACGCCACATAGCAACCAACTCTTAAAATATTTGACTATCGCTTAAAGCCTAGCAATTCCCCTTGCATCTACAAGAAATTAGCAATAAGGTTAACATCTCGATATCTCGATTAACATGAAGCATATGGAGAATAAGCGTTTGTAAAAATACTTTGTACAAGAATAGAGAAAGTCATGTGAGTGAAACACATCAGATTTTTCTAAAAAAAAAACATGGCATGAAAAATGTATTTCTGTTGAAATCTCGATATCGAGATTCTAGGTAGAATGCAATACCTCTCGACCTATTAGGTACGTGGTGGAGTGTAAAACCTATTATATGAAGGTTGAAACCAATAATAAAATATATCACGAAAATGCTTAACGCCACAAAGATTTTTATTTGACATAAATTGTGTGTTTTAACGAGATCCACATTTTTTAAAAACTGAGATTTTTTTATGTGTTTGTGTGTCTTACAGTTTACCAGTTACACAAAAGTCAGTCCGAATGACGTAAACTTCACAGGCTATTCCCAGAAAAACAAGATATACATTTTATTTGTTATGTAAATATATTTAATATATGGTATTTTAATGAAAATCCTTAGAGCAATTTTGAGAAAATTAAAAATAATGAAATTTTGTCCATGTACTGTATAATTTCCAGTGAGGGGGATTTTCTTGAAAATCCTCGTGTGATCCTTTAAGACGCTGAAATTAAATTCTAGGCGCGGTGTTTGACAAGCGCTTCGATTTTACTTTCTGTGTCACATACCTCATTATACGGAAAAATCTGATACCGAGATTTCACCACAAATACATATTTTGAGGCTCCCTAAATCCAAAACAAGCATTTTTAGAAAAGGTTTGTGTGCGTGCGCGCGCGCCTGAACAGCTTAGCGTTTAAAAAAATCTGATGTGTTACACTCACATGACTTTCTCTACTCTTGTACAAACTATTTTTACAAACGCTTATTCTCCATCTACTTCATGTTAATCGAGATAAACATTTGCAGACTCTATCTAATTGCTAAGTTTCTTGTAGATGTAAGGGGAATATATATTTAGGGGAATATATATATACAGTAGCCTTTAAGCACATACATATCTCTTAATAGCTGGTTGCTAGGTGCGGCACCATTCCCTTTCCCACAGATTAATACTCTCTGCATATACTAGATAAAAAAATGAATAACGAATTTCCATTTGAGAAAATTAAATGTATATGACATAAATTGTGTATTTTAACGCGATCTACATTTTTTGTGCAGTAAACTTTTGCCTATCTCTTACGGTTTACCAGTTATGCAAAAGTCGTTCACAATGAAGAATACTTTTGGAGGCATTCCCAGAAAATTCAAGATATACATTTTATTTGACATGGAAATATCTTAAACATACGATATTTTAATCAAAATCGTTAGAGCCATTTTTAAGAAAATTAAAATTTTCGAAAAATATTCCATGTAAAGGGTAATCTGGGGTGGGGGGATTTTCTTGAAAACCGTCGTGTCGCGCCTCTGGAAGATACTGAACCTAAATACCAAGTTTGGTGTTTATCCGACTGTTCGTCTCTGAGTTATGCTGTTCACAGATACACACACGGACATGTTACCAAAAATACTTTTTTTGGATTCAGGGTGTTTCAAAACATGTATTTCCGGTGAAATCTCGGTATCGAATTTTTGGGTGGAATACAATACTTCCCCTACTTACTATACGTAGTAGAGAAAGTAAAAATGAGTCGGATACATGCAAGTTCAGTATTTTCGAAACGTCGACACGAAGATTTTCAAGGAATTCTCCCCACCCCAGCTACCCTTACATGGAACATTTTTTTTTGAAACTATTTAGTTTCGTAAAAATGGCTTTCACCATTTTGATTAAAATACCATATATTAAAGATATGTACATTAAAAATAAAACATATCTTGAATTTTCTGGGAACAACCTATGAAGTCCTTCTTCACTGAGAGTGAACTTTGTATTATCTTGTTTAACCGCTAACCGTTAAACGGTAGACGAAAACGTACTTCAACTAATGTAGGTCTCTTTAAAGCACACAGTTTATTTTAAATAAAGGTTTTTGTGGTATAAGCCATTTCCGAGGTATCTGTTGTTAATGATTCGAACTATTCAATGCCTAGCCATTGCTTTCAAGTCCTGTCGATTTTCAGTTGTTTCTCGCGATGTCATGGAAACAGTAAGGAATTTTAAGGCCAGCATATAGCGTCCAGTTGTTAAACATTTGACTGTCGCTGTTCTCTTTGTATCTATAACGAAATGTGTAATGTAGTTGTTTCTGTAAAGGTTTATTTGGATTAAAACGTAGTAGATAGATAAATAAGCTTTAGTAAGAATAGTTGCCTTTCCCTCTAATAAATATGTAGAGGGGTTAGAGATAGTCATGTGAATGTAACACGTCAGGTTTGCTTACGGTGAAATACATTACTTCCTCTACTTACTATAAGTAACTAAACAAAAAGCAAGAAGATGTGGAATGTTTTTACGTTGCAGACACAAGTGGAATTGTCGGTGTCCCGACAAAACTAATAAAACCTGAGGGTTTTCCTTCAGAGCCCTGATGCAGATCAATCAAAAACCTGTCACAGAGCTCAGGTTCCGGAAGAGAGGTCCCTTATACGTCATTCTGCGTGTTTTTGTGCGAAACGCGCACCACTCTGTTTGGAGCGTGTTATCAAGGCACTAGCTCTGTTTTTGGCACACCTTTCCGGTCGTGCACGCAGATCGTGAATAGCGACCACGTGAAGCTATGATGATGGTTCCAAGAAAGGGAAATGCGGCACGTGTGTGAAGCACGGCTTTCTGGGAATACGGAGGCCTCAACATCCTTCGCACATTCCAGTGCAGCGTGCAATGTCGGTCAGGGTTCAATAACCCCTTCATCGTCTATACTAATACTATCTGGTTTACTCGACTTTTTAAACTCCAGTGACGATTTAATTCATTTACCTCCCCCCCCCCCGCCTTCTTTATGAAATTATTAAAAATCATCTGGAATATTTTAAGGCGAATCCTCCACTTTACGTCTTATAACCGTAATATTTACAGCCCCAGTTATTCTTAATAACGATGAAAAATCCCCCGATGTTCACTCAAAAGGATGTGAAACATCGGCGGAACGTCTGACTTCCTTAACCTCTCTCCGACACTCTTCCAACTTCTGGAAATGCTACATAGCATATAAGTACCCTTTTGCGGTGGGACAATCATCGGTCGCAATGGTTATGTAATTTTTTAGATAATCATTTTTAATCTGTTGTACGTTCTCTTAACATACACAACGAAATAGAGGTGAAGCTGGTGAATATGAAGATTCCGCATTCCCAGGCCAACAAGTTAACCTCTTTGAAAAAGACATATAGTCTGCGACCACCGAGAAAAATAATCTTCTCAGTTAACATAAAATATCGGTTCACTTATTTTTATTGTTAGCAGTTTTCTCTCTTTATACAGTTACTTATCACGTCCTGATAACGAACTTGATGACAACATAAATACAGAGGGAATAAAGCAGAACTTTCTTACGTGAGGGTTATTAGAAGGTTTTGGCATCCAGAAACTTCATCATCATCTATAGAATTAGAATAAAGGTTATGAGACTGTTATACACACACACACACACACACACACACACACACACACACACACACACACACACACCTGCACTATAAACACGGGACCGGTACTAACAACTCAGTCCACGCCCTCGCAACCCTGGAGTCAAGCTCGCGGGGTTTGCCATTAGGGACAGTGCCTATTTTATATATCCCCCCTGCGTGGCCGAGACTGGGTAAGAAAACCATCCTCCCGCATCCCCTGCCACACAGGGACGTAAGTGGATACGCCACTGGGAAAACCCTATCAGGGAAGACTACCGAACAACCTCGGTGGGGCCGACAGTACATCTAGCTACCGCCTACCAACTCTCACTCATGTGGCGCCGGAGAACATCGGGGCGTCTCACAACCCCGCCTGGGCGGATAAACCTGCCAGGCGTACCCAATCTCCGATTCGTATCGGGAACCACTGCACCGCCGAGTTCAACCCAATCCGTACAACTCCCTATCGGGAGGGGCTCGAATGTTCGGCCCGGCGTACTTGCTCAGGGTCCACCATGGCAGCTAAAGGGGACACACCTGCACTATTGATAAATGACAATTTAAGAAACAGATATAACACAGGATCGACTGTCGCTTTTTAAACTAATTTGCTGAAATGTTACATCATGACCTCTATCAACATTCCTTGCAATAAAATGTAACTGGCCTTTGTTTTAATACTCCGCGCAGTGCAGCAACTATTTATACTCTGTGGAATAATAATTTTCTACTCCATTGCATTCTCAACTAAACTCAAAGCCTTCTTCATAAGCATTTTATTTTATAACTCCAGTGCGTTCGTAATCAAGCACAAGGGCTTTGTAAATCCTTTTTAATGTTTTAGTATTTTACGAAATGAAATTAGGTGTATTATAAACCCATGTCGGTTCAGAACGAATTGGGCTTTTCGGCGGTGAGAGAATCCCCCCCCCCCCGACAGTCTTCCAAGTTCTGGGAATGTTGCATAGCGTGTAAGTACCGTTGGCGGTGGAACAATCATCGTCGTGATGGTCAAATAATTTTTTAGATAATCATAGAAGGCAACATGTTAAACCTTTGTACATTCTCTTAACATATACAACGAAATAGAATGAAGCTGGTGAATATAAAGATTTCCCATTCCCAGCCCTCAAAGTTAACCTCTTTGGAAAACACACGCAGTCTGCGACTATCGAGAAGAATAATCTTCTCAGTTGTTAATTATAAAATATCGGTTCACTGGTTTCTAACGTTAGGAAATTTCTCTCTATGTATAACTATTTTCTTACC
Organism: Deroplatys truncata; assembly: GCA_030765065.1. NCBI lineage: Eukaryota > Metazoa > Arthropoda > Insecta > Mantodea > Mantidae > Deroplatys > Deroplatys truncata. The sequence goes on along the minus strand of CM060979.1, from coordinate 139,056,330 downwards.
CTGCAAACGAACATTATTAAACAAAGAAAATAAAGTAAAACTTCCTGCATGAGGACTATTACAATATTTTGACATACTTCTCATATCGTTACAAGGAAGTTCGATTGTCTTTTTTTTTTCTTTCTTTCTTTGCTGTGTCTTAGTTGTTAAATCGTGGCCATGTGTAAGTATATTGCTTGTAGTGAAATATCTGTAGCATTAGTATTATTTTACATGCATTTTCTGTGGAGTAACAACGGCTATTTTTTACTCCATGGCAATAATCAACCAAAAGTCAAAGCTTTCTCTGCAAGTACGAGATGTTCTTTTATAGATTCAACGTGTTCGTCTTCTAGTACATACGCTTTTATATCCTTTAGTAACTTCTGGATTGAAATTAGATATTTTATAGCTTCAGAAGGAATAGGGCTTTTCAGTGGTGGTTCATAGGTACATATTGTCTCTCTTTATACTAGTGATGGGACGTTACCACTATTTCTCGATACTCGATATGGATACTGAATTTTGAGCAGCGATACTCGACACTCACTTTAAAAAACTGTAAAAACGATAGCTTGTTCACTGAATTATTATGTCCTTATCAGTAGTTTTCTCTGTATAAACCACGTAACCAATTTTGTATTGTATGCTAATTCCCAAATTGTTCCTGTTTGACATTCTCCAACTGGCAGCGATTTTTTTATCCTGATAATACCACAGGTTATACAGAGAGGGCCAAAAAGCTACGAACCGTCTGCGCTGTGTTTTCCCTGTCCGCGTTCTCGGAGCTCGTTGCCGACTGCCGCTATCATAGAAAGGCGCGGATGAAACCATACAACATTTTTAAAACTACTTTTAAAGGCTTTACTTACCAACTTTATGAAAGGAGATGCACATTTTTGGCACCTCTTTAGGAAACTTTTCCTAGCGTGTATTTTGTTTTAATTCTTCCAGGGTGTGTGGGTTTGTCTTGTACACTTTATATTTTAGTTACTCCAGAGATAGAAATCACAGGGGGTTAGATCGGGGACCGAGGGGGCCACAAATCTCTACTAATAATTCTGTCCTCAAACACACTTTCAATTGATCTCATCGAAATATTGACCACATGAGCTGTTGCAGAGTCTTTTGAAAGAAGGCAAAATCACGCTCCCTGTTTCTCAATTCTCTAAAAAAATAAGGGGGCGGAGCAAAATTGTATTCACGTATGTATGGGCCCTATAACTCTTTCTCCGCTCATGGCGCACCATACAATTTTTTCGTCATGAAAGGGTACTTCATGAACAATATTAGGTTTGTCAGAGCTCCAATAACCATTATTTTGTGTACACACATATGCCAAGTCTCGTCCGTGAAAAATATTAAATATCGGTCTATTTCGCCATTGTGTACACTATTGAGACTCCACTCACAAAACGTGCGCCTAATTACAGGATCACCTGGTTGAAGAACATGTGCCACAGTTATTTTATGTGGTTTTAACTTCAGAAATTTGGTAGCTCTTGGCTCAGAGCCATAAGAAATGCCTGCCTGTTGTGAAGGACGCCGAAGTGATCTTGCGGGGGAAATTCTCCAAACGATGACCGATGTCGTCTAATGTTTCTTCGGTAAGAAGTACGCCGTAACTCGTAATAACTGAACTAATTCACATCACCGTCAACTCAATACTGCACTTAACACTGCAGAGCAAAGCCACGTCAATAGCGTGACCTTGTTTATAGCAGCAATGCGTTATCATACGCTTAGTGGAAAAACACCGCGCAGCCGGTTCGTAGTTTCTTGGCTCTCTCCCGTTAGTATCACCTACGATTAGTCAAGTCTAATAATAACAATAATAATTATTATTGTTATTATTATTCCTTAGCTTCCCTTTTTATGTAACTATATTTTGCATTGACAACTTTCTTTTAAAGGATTTTCTATTCTTATTATGGAAGTTAGTCGTACAGTATACCTGTAAGCTACGCTCGTGGCTCGAATTTGATTTGCATTAAGGACCTCGATACCTCGATACTCGGTGGTATCGAAGTGGGTCTAATACTTTGACATGAACTTTCGATATTTTTAAATGTTTAAGTTTTGCATTATTGAAAGCTGTTACGTTTAACTTCATGCTAGATAAGGAATGAAAGGAGTCGAGACTTCACGTTACTGCGTCCCACGTGTCCCCAAAGAGTTACTGGAATATAGTTCTTGATAGACCTTGACTGCGATGAATGCAACTTTCAATAGACTCTTGTGTCTAAATGAAAACATACAAAACAATGGGGGAAGTAATAGAAGCACTCGTGTAACATGCAGCGTTAACCGAGTTGTGAATGAAGCTGATTTACCTCACACACTAAATCACGTTTCTGCAATAGCCTGGCTTGGTGACTCACTCTCAGCCATTACATTTACCTGCTTCGGTGACCAAAATCTGTGAATCCAGCAGAAACAAATCAGAACTTATGACGTGAGATAACACAGCACAGGGAAATATTCGTTCTTTCATGAATGCTCGTGTTATCAAACAAAAACCTTTTGATTTCTTTATGTCTCTGCATTTCATATAATATTTTCCTGAATTTATCTTCAAATTTTTAATTGTTTCTAACATGCCTGTGTACTAAACACTATGTATAAGGGTGGGTAGTAGAGAGGGCTAATCCACAAACTTGCTATGTTTCCCAGTGTTATATGGTTAATTAGTATTACCGGATGAAAAAAAATACATATATGGCGTTATCAAAAAAAAAATCTTGTGTTCTCATATGATTTCTCTACTCTTATACAAACTATTTTACAAACGCTTATTCTCCATCTACTTACATGTTAATCGAGATAAACATTTGCAGGTATATGGGGAAATATGGTAGGCTTTAAGCGATAGTCAAATGTTTTAAGAGCTGGTTGCTATGTGCGCATTCCATTCTCTTTGTATGTCCAGGACATTAAAAAAAAAAACCAAAAGTAAATGACATAAATTGTGTGTTTTAACGAGATCTACATTTTTTGTGTAGTAAAATTTTGTCTAACTCTTACGGTGTACCACTTATACAAAATTCATTCAAAATGACGACTTTTGGGGACATTCCCAGAAAACTCGAGATATGCATTAACATTGTCCTTGAAAGTATCTTAAACATGTTATTTTAATCAAAATCGTTAGAGCCATTTTTGAGAAAATCAAAATTTTCCAAAAATGTACCATGTAAAGGGTAGTTTAGAGTGGGGGAGTTTTTCAAAATCTTTGTATCGCATCTTTGAAAGATGCTGAATCCAAATACCAAATTTGGTATTTACCCGAATTTCGTTTTAGAGCTATGCTGTTCAAAGACACACACACACACACACACACACACACATGGACCTTTTTTTTCTAAAAATGCTTTTTTTTGTTTCAGGGGACCTCAAAACATGTATTTCCGGTGAAATCTCGGTATCGAATTTTTGCGTGGAATGCAATACTTCATCTACTTACTATACGTAGTAGAGAAAGTAAAAATTATTGCCAATTGCAGAATGTCAAACATGAACAATTTCGGAATTCTGTAGCACACAATACAAAATTAGTTACTTGGTTTTATACACAGAAAACTACTAATAACATATTTCAGTGACCAAGCTATCGTCTTTATAGCCTTTTATTAAGTATCGACTATCGGTGCTCAAAAATCAGTATCGGTATTGAGTAACAGAAATAGTGGTATCTTCCCATCACCAATTTGCATAACCAAACTAATAGATGGACGGAAATAACAAATATTTCCATGCGCTGTATTAATTGACGTCTTAAGTTCTGATTTGTTTCTGTTGGATTCACTGGTGTTGATCACCGGAGTAGATAAATGTAATGGCTGAGAGTGAGTCAAGAAGCCAAGATATTACAGAAACAGATTTAAGTGCACCTGCTAAATCAGCTTCAGTCACAACTCAGTTAACGCTGCATGTTACATGAGTACCACTACCCCTTCCCCATTGTTTTGCATGTTTTCATTTAAATACAAGAGTCTATGGAATGTTGCATTGATTCACCACAGGGAACGCAGACAAGGTCTATCAAGAACTACAGTCCAGCAGCTCTTTGGAAACACGTGCGAGTCAATAACGTGAAGTCTAGACTTTTTCATTCCTTATCTGGCATGAAGTTAAGTCAACAACTTTCAGTAATGCAAAACGTAAAAAATTAAAAGTATCGAAGATTTAACTCGAAGTATTAGATATACTTCGATACCACCGAGTGTCGAGGTTCCATCCCTACTTTATACCTAATATTATGTTGTAGCACAGAGTTTAGTGCTGGGGACAAATTGGATGACCCAAGCAGATCCATTAGTGTCAGGTCAGCACAGGAGAGTGTAGAATATACGAGATCTCCTGAAGTGCTAACGAGACCGACTGGTCTATAAGGAGCGACAGACTTGCGTGGGCTCGAAATAGCCATGGATGATTAGTTTTGGGGCAAGTGGAGGTGCCGTTCTCACGGGCCTGATCTACAAGGCCGCCCATTCATTAGCAACGAAACGAGAATCACATTCTCCGCCTTGCCAAATTGCTGAAACCTCGTGCAAATTTCGTTATTTTCGGCTTGGCCTCCTCTCAGCGCTGACCACCATGCAAATTGAATGAGAGCCTGCGTGTTTGAACGAGGCTTATTCCCTATAAGCCCTGTTCCATATAACTTTGTCCCATTATCTCTTAACTGTCACGCGCACTAGTCACCTCTCATTGGCTCTGTCGTGGAATAGCTTGTTGTGCGATACTACTGCTGGGATATGTGTATTGTTTATTACACCCAACGCTGTGTCAGGGATACATTCCCCCCCTTCAGCCCAATTATTCATCGTCTTTCTAACAGGCGATAGTCCTAGAAGGACTGTTTCGGTCAGCGTTGGCAACCCCAGGAGGCAACATTTCAGTAGAAAGTGCTCCAGAAGATTTCAATAGGTTCATTTAAAAATTATATAATAAAGATTGACCGCTTGGCTTAGTTGGTATAGCACATTTCTGCTGTTTCAAGGGTCCCGCGTTCGAATCCCCGCAGGACGTATGGCATTTATATTGTACATACAAGGGCGGATTGAAAAGTCACTGACTTTTTAAAGAAAATAATTTTTTTCCCAAAAAAAATCAATTTTATTTCTAAACATAATCTCATTTCAATTCAATACACATTGTCCAACGTTTCTCCAATTTTTTTAACCCTTCCAAAAATATGATTTTTCGAAGTCTGCAAAATATTAGGTTGTTTCTGCCATGAAGTGATCACTGGACGTGTATTTCTTCGCAGCGAGTCCTTTTTTCAGGTTTGCGAAGAGGAAGAAGTCGGTCGGAGCCAAATCTGGAGAATATGATGGGTGAGGTAGCAGTTCGTAGCCCAATTCCACATATTTTGCGATGGCAATGGCTGACTTGTGTGCGGGTGCATTATCCTGGTGAAAGAGACCCTTTTTCTTCACCAAATGGGGTCGTTTCGAGTAAATTGTCATACTTTTGTCTGCATTTGTGTCACTTTTGCCCACATTAGCTCTTACGCTTGCTCTAACTAATGCTGCCAACATATGAATAATGCCACCGAAACCGGTAAGATACTCAGCCTCAAAGCGTAGCCGAGAGATTGAGGGCCCTCAGCCTCAAAGCGTAGCCGAGGTATGTTTTTTTTAGGAGAGGAGTGTAGCAAGTTGCGGCCTGCAACTGCGAAGCGACAACAGAGCGTAGCCGAGGAATCTGCGCGTCTAAAACTCGAATGATTCACGTTCGCAGAAACAACTGCACATCGCATATTTAGTGCATTTCACTTCTTATTTAGGTTGGCAGTACCCACTTTGCATGTGATTTTTCCGGAAAATGGCTACGTTTGTTGGCTTCCTCACGCGATTTGCCTATATAAGTGAAAACCTAAAACGGGTGGGTAGGTGGGCACCAGATATTGGAGAGACCACATCATGTTCTAAACTAACTTCTAAGGTAATTTATTTCATTATTTCTCAATTCCTTAAACCTAATGTAGGTGGGCACAGGTATGACGATTTAGCCGTCGTTTCTTTAACAATTCCTTGTGAAAGTGATCCAGCATTGCGGAATAATATGAACCTGTGATCGTTTTACCCTTTTCCAGGTAGTGGATGTCTATCACCCCTTGTGAATCCCAAAAGACAGCTGCCATGATTTTTCTTGCCGACGGAATGGTTTTCGCTTTCTTTTGAGCAGGTTCGCCAAAGGAAATCCACTGCTTTGATTGTTGTTTGGTTTCAGGTTGATACTAATGGATCCAAGTTTCATCAACCGTGATATAACGCCGCAAAAACTCATTTGGTTTACGCTGGAACATGTTCAAACATCCTTGTGAAATGGTCACACGACTTCCCTTGTTCTCAACTGTGAACAGTCGCGGCACCCATCTTGCCGACAGCTTTCTCATACCCAAAAATTCGTGCAGAATGTTGTGCACCCGCTCATTTGAGATGTTTACGGTCTTGGCTATCTCACGGATTTTCACTCGGCAATCGTCCAACACAATATCGTGAACTTTATTCGCCATTTCTTCTGTTGTGACCTCAATCGGCCGTCCTGTGCGCACGGCATCTGTCCTCGAACGGCCACATCGAAATTCTGTGAACCACTTGTGAACCATGCCATGTGGTGGAGCAGAGTCCCCATAATACTTGTTCAGCTTTTCTTCCGTTTCCTTCACCGTCTTACTACGCAAAAAGTAGTGCTTCATCATAACACGAAATTTATTATTCTCCATTTTCTACGAAGCAACACACATCTTTTTATTTTAGATGCTCTCAACAATGTTCTAAGAAACAAATGAGGACGAATTTCTGCGATTATACCCAGAATATGTGTAAAACTTGGGTGCAAACAAGAAACCTGTAATTAGAACGCTATCTCTCGTCAAAGTCATGGGCTTATCAATCCGCCCTCGTACATGACATCAAATACCCAATATGTAAAAGCTTTTCGTGGGAAGGTTGCACTAGGGCTTGATGGTTGCACGGAAAGAAGTGGTCAGTTGTGCAACCACTCTTTGTTTCAGTGCTTGCATATGCGGTCATATTTTGAATTTGAAGAAGAAATGCTTATAACGCTCTGTTAGGTTTAATGACAGCAGTGAAGGCCTTACTTTTGCAGCAAAATAAATTTGCTGGAGAGTTAAGAAGACGTTAGGGTTTCGATAATAATCCACCCTTTCCACCCCTGCACTCCTTAAGTGATCAAGGAAGGTTTTCAAAGATGTAGCTACATTTGTGCGCAAGGTGAGAATCTAAGGACGGTATTCATAGTCGATTTTAGTCCTGACCAACTTGCTACTTCGGTGAATTTACAGCGGAGCATCGATTTTCTTATTCATAGACCGGGACTTGCGTTGGTCCGGAGATCAAACGTTTTGGTCGGGACCAAATTTTGGTCTACCTCAGAGGGGTACATTAAAGGCAGACTATCTTTACAAAATGGGCGACTTTGGAGTAATGGGCGTGGCTGCTTGCATAGAATTCGCGAAATGAGACGGTGGAGTAAAGCTATCTACCAAAATTAGACATAATTGGAAAGTATGGCGACCTAAACTTCAAAACAAATACAAGTTCAGTAAAGCAAAGGTTAGAAGGCTGATAAAATGGATTTATCCTAACCTATATGACAGAGAAGATAACCGAGGCTTGATTATCTCAATTGATACTTCCACATTATGTAAGAGAAGGGTATCAAGAAAACACAACTGACCTTAGCAAGGTGTCAGTAAGCCGCATTATAACTAATGTCTCATGTGCCATTGCTAGACTTACGTTCGTTAAACCGGGGTTACGATGCACTTTACGTAAGATAACGGGATGTAACGCGAAGTTAAGAAATTCTGCTACAGTAAAGGTCTAATTAGCATGCACTTAACTTAACGGGAATGAATCTTGATTGATTGTCCTTCTATTACTTCATGCTACTGCTTCACGCCGATTGATTCTAATTACCATGCCACATTAAACTTGACGTAACGGAAAGGAAAGGTTTGACACTACCAAATTCTTAAAGTTACGTCGTAAAGTAAGCCACGTTAAGACAACACTAAATAGCTGCATTTAATACATTGTATAAGATCTTCACGTTATGTCGCGCTAAATTAAGTCACTTGGATTAAGTTCGAAGTAATTCAGGCTTTACTTACGTTTTCCCGGCGAGGAGAGGAGAATTAGAATTTTCTTAGGTAATTGTTTCTGTATAATTACTGTCACACAATATTTATTTGGTTAAGATCCAGGGTGAGATTTTTAATAACAAATCTTCCTTCGTATTTAAATACGATATGATTCTGAAATTTTAAGGTTAAAAGTTAATATTCCAGCAAGTAAAATACTTATTGAAATGATTAACAATGCCATGAAACGGTGTATCAGATGGCTTCACACCATAGTTTAGTTCTTTGTGTTTTCTGGCGTTAAATTATCTACAGCTGCTCTTATATTACCAATATTTTGACTTCCAAAGCGCGGCATTTTCAGTTGCTATTAGCCTACGTCAAGAGTGGCGAAAACGCCTTCTTCCCGTGAGTCACCAAATATGCAACACGCACTGCATCACTCAGCAGCATGTGAAAAGCAAATGGAATGTGGCAAAGAGTCCCGTTTTCGCCACCTCTGGCCTACGTGATGTCACTCCCTGCATTCATACAAATTAAAAACAAGTGCACCTCCATGAAATACTATCAGTTTAGTACGGCTTTGATTGGCTAACTGACTAGCATACTCTACCTGCCATTGGCTAATGGCATATTTAGCCTCTAGTTCCTGAGGTCGCGGGTTCAAACCCGGCGGAGGGCGATGGGTTTTTTTCGGGCGTAAAAATCCGTAACATGGCTTCCTTCGGAAGGGAAGTAAAGCCGGTGGTCCCGTGTCGTACATTTACGGCACGCAAAGGAACCTCAAGCCTGATAAAGAGGCCTCTGAGCAAAATAACCAGTCTTTCACGCACAATATGGAATGGGACGCTAAGAACCATAGTAGTTAAAGAGCGTCCATAAATAAAACTCAATTTTTACTTTCTCTACTACGTATAGTAAGTAGGGGAAGTATTGTATTTCACCCAAAAATTCGATACCGAGATTTCACCGGAAATACATGCTTTGAAGCCCCCTGAATCATAAAAAGCATTTTTGGAAACATGTCCGTGTGTGTGTGTGTGTGTGTGTGTGTGTGTGTGAACAGCATGACTCAGAAACGAACAGTCGGATAAACACCAAACTTGGTATTTAGGTTCAGTATCTTCCAGAGATGCGACACGAAGGTTTTCAAGAAAATCCCCCCACCCCAGATTACCCCTTACATGGAACATTTTTCGAAAGTTTTAATTTTCTCAAAAGCGACTCTAACGATTTTGATTAAAATATCATATGTTTAAGATATTTTCATGAAAATGAAATGTATATCTCGAATTTTCTGGGAATGTCTCCAAAATTATTCTTCATTGTGAAGACTTTTGCATAACTGGTAAACCGCAAGAGATAGACAAAAGTTTACTACACAGAAAATTTAGATCGCGTTAAAATACACAATTTATGTCATACACGTTTTTTTTGTTGAGTGAACCATTTTCGAGATATTGCTTGTTATTCCCTTAAATTTTCGAATACTTTTTCTCAAATGCGAATTCGTTATTCATTTTTTTTACGTACTGGACATGCAAAGAGAATGGTATACTCCACATAGCAACCAGTTCTTAAAAGACTTGACTGTCGCTTAAAACCTACCATATTCCCCTTGCACCTACAAGAAAATTAGCAATAAGATTGATATCTCGATTAACATGAAGCATATGGAGAATAAGCGTTTGTAAAAATAGTTTGTACAAGAGTAGAGAAAGTCATGTGAGTGTAACGCATTAGAATTTTTTTAATGACGTATTGAGTGCGATTATCATTGTAATTGTAACTGTGAGAACTTGAGGCGGTTGAGGAGATGTTATAACTGTTTCGGCGTCCTCATATTTATGGTTACAATAATAGCAAGTAAGTGCCTTATCATAAGAGATGCTGGGATTTTCTCTATCCATACTTTTCTGGCATCTTCTCAAAAAAATTTCATTCACACTCGAGAGTTGAATGTCCTAAGTTGAGTGAATTTCTCGCTTAATGTTTCCTTTTAGTTCTTCCAATGTATGGGATTTGTTGCATATACTTTATTTTTCGTGTGACCATCATTCGGGTAAATTTCTGTAATTGGATTTTGATGATAGAGAATCGACCCACGCTTAATATTCTTCTATGTCCAAGCATGGTTATGTTCTATCGTAAAATAACAGATACTGAAGCACACAGAAACCCGATTTTACACACGAGATTCCCTTGCTTGACGCAAAAATGGTGTGTGGTGTACAGTAAATGCATTTGGAGTAATCAGACCTATATTTTCTTAACAAACGTTAAATGTAGAGAGTACAGGAATGACTTACATCGTTTTCCGAACAGCTGACCGACTTTGAATGACATTCTGGGTATTTTAAGCAAGCCTTTTGCTACCGCGCCTACTGATGGCGAGTCATTAATTTAATATCATTTTTGAAGACAGGGCAATTAGTAAAGGATTATAGTTCAAAATACCCTTATTTAACTCTCTGCGATTTTCATCTGTTTATACCGGGTGCTACAGTATTCTAATCTCGGGCTGGTTCAGACCGGACGGGACCGGGTGCTACAGTATATCCTATTCTAGAGCTGGCTCAGACCGTACCGGGTGCTACAGTATAAACGCTATCAAGGGCTGCTTCAGACCGGACCGGACCGGACCGGAGCGATTGCTACAGTGTAACCTATTCTAGGGCTGTTTCGGCCCGGACCGGATGCTACAGTGTAACCTATTCTGGGTCTGGTTCACACTCGACCGGACCGAGTGCTACAGTATAACGTATTCTATGGCCGGTTCGGGGCGCTACGGTATAACCAATATTCGGACCGGTTCGTACCGTATAACCTATTTTCGGGCTGGTTTGGACCGGACCGGGTGCTTCAGTATAAGCTATTCTAGGACTGGTTCGTACCGGACCGGGTGCTACAGTATGGCCTATTCTCAGGATCGGGCTCGATTCAGACCGGGTTGTGCAGACCTCTGGTGTGGGGGCCTCAAAACGGTATTTCCGGTGAAATCTCGATATGGATTTTTTGGCTGTAGTACAAACACCTCCCCTACTTACTATAGGTAAGTAAAGTAATTTAATGAATATTTAAATGCGTGTGTACATTGTTGGTGGAAGACGTTAAAAACAACAAAGCCAAGGCGGAAAGAAGACAGCCATTAAACAGGTTGTGCAACAAGTTATAAAAGCTTTTATGGTTAGCCTCAGTGATGAACGCATGGCCACCTAGATAGCTGGCAGTCAGTGGATCTCATTAGGGGCCTTGCCGACATTGTATGTGAAGTGGCGGAACCTCTACCGGATGTTACACATTAAACGAGAACATCTGAAAGTCGTTATGCGTTAAAACTTTCATCCCAAGCGGCTCGAACATAAAGGGCGATATAAAACCAAAGGAAACTAACTTTAAAAGCAAATAGGTTTGGGACATATTTCTGTTTTCCTGTGCCACGCCCACTGGAACACGTGTCGACTGCTATACCAATATAATTTGATGCTCATTCGGTACGACCAGGGATTTTGAGATTGAAAGGCCACTCTGGTTCGATTCCCGACTAGAGATATTCCTTCTTGGTATGTGATGCCTATTCTTGCAATGCCAAACCATCGCACTGTCACCTTTGTTAATACGTCTTTGTTCGAGTCAAGGGGCGTATCTGCCTTCGGACATAACACTAATGCACACCTGTCAGCTTTTACGATTTGCCCGTAAAATATACGGGAGCGGACGCCATTTTACGACTATACGGCAAAGGAAGCGTTTCTAGGGCTTTGTAGGCAGATTCAATTTTACAGATTTTCACCATGGACATGACAAAGCATTAAATTCTATTTCATTATATTGTAACTTGGGATTACAGCTTGAGTGGTATACAGTGTTATGATAGACCAGAGCTTAATCTGTGTGTCTATCCTTCATCATGATCATGGTCCTCCTTCACTGGGCTGCAACAAAATGTATAGCACCACTAGTTACCTGTAGTAAATGGTATACAGTGCTATGATAGACCAGAGCTTATCTGTGTGTCTATCCTTGATCATGATCATGATCATGGTTCACCTTCATTGGGCTGCAACAAAATGCATAGCGCCACTAGTGAACTCTAGTAAATGGTATACAGTGCTATGATAGACCAGAGCTTATCTATGTGTCTATCCTTCATCATGATCATGGTCCACCTTCACTGAGCTGCAACAAAATGCATAGCACCACTAGTGAACTCTAGTAAATGGTATACAGTGCTATGATAGACCAGAGCTTATCTGTGTGTCTATCCTTCATCATGATCATGGTTCACCTTCATTGGGCTGCAACAAAATGCATAGCACCACTAGTGAACTCTAGTAAATGGTATACAGTGCTATGATAGACCAGAGCTTATCTATCCTTCATCATGATCATGGTCCTCCTTCACTGGGCTGCAACAAAATGCATAGCACCACTAGTGATCTCTAGTAAATGGTATACAGTGCTATGTTTACCTTATTGTGTTCGTGTTTAGTTTCCCATTTTTAATTTCTCTACTACGTATAGTAAGCAGGGGAAGTATTGTATTCCTTTAAAAAATTCGATACGAGGTTTCACAGGAAATACATATTTTGGGTCCCCTGAATTAAAAAAAAAGTAGTATCTCCCTAAGGTGCGACACGAAGATTTGCAAGAAAATTTCCCCGCCCCAACTACCTTTTACATGGAACGTTTTTCGAAAAGTTTTATTTTCTTAAAACGGCTCTAACAATTTTTATCAAGCATCATATATTAAAGGTATTTACATGAGAAAATGTATATAAATGCGAAGGCCTTTTCATTCATAAGGAAAGTTGCATAATCTTGTATAACTGGTAAACTTTAAGCAATATACGAAAACTTACTGATCAACAAGAGCAGATCTCTTTAAAACACACAATTTATTTCAAATAACTTTTTTGTGGCATCAGCCATTTTCGAGATATCCGTTATTAATGGTTCGAATTGTTCAGTACTTAGCCATTCTTTTAAAGTCATGTCGGATTTCAATAATGTTTCTAACGATGTCATGGAAAGAGTGGAATTTTAAGGCCAGCATATAGCCCCCAGTTCGTAAACATTTGACTATCGCTGTTCTCCTACGAAACGTGTAATGCGGTTCTTTCCGAAAAGGTTTATTTCGATTAATATGAAGTAGGTAGGAAAATACACTTTCGTAAGAATAATGTATATACCCATTAATAAGCGATAGAGTGTAGAGAAAATCGTGTGAATGTAACATGATTTTTTTTGTTAGTTTGAGGTATCATTAATGGTACTGTTTTGCATATAAGTACTCTAATGTATTATGTTTATTAATTATGTCGTTTGTTTTATTGCTTTCTTATATTAAATAATTTATAACTATTATAATTATCTAAAAAAAAGGGACAGTTTTGTTCCATAAGAAAATTCACTTTTACGTTTTCTCATTTATACATTGTTTTAGCCGTCTCCCTTTGAAAACGTTTAAAAACGATAAAAACGCCTTAATCCACTGTAGGTGGATTTGTCATTGGTAGAGAAAGTCCTGTGAATGTATAGCATCAGATTTTTAAAACATGTTATCGGTAAATTAACTTCAACTTCGGAGAAATTTGCTTTGTAATGGATTAGACCATTGTAGAAGCTTTTATTTTTGTGTGTCTTGTTACGTTGAACCTAGGAGTAACAAACTGCCTTTCGTGGCGGTGCCTGTTTTTCTCAAGCTGCCGGATATTCTCATCTTACTTTGTGCGCATAGCTTACAGCGTTACAAACACTTTGAGAAGACTTAACATTATGTATCTATGTTCATTTGTTTTAAAGCCTTGCCATGGAGAGTTCAGCTCGAAAGGAAACAAATGACGCTATTCAAGCTGTGCTCGCTCTCAAGATATTGTGTGGTTTTTCCTTAAGTTTATTGCCCGGAATAACGTCTCAGCTTCTGTAGGCGCGAATTAATGTTGTTGAGAATAATGAAAGAGAGAATTTAGCAACGGTCTGGAATGATTTAGAGTCCTAAACAGCTTAATATGCGGGGCTTTTAACGTCTTCGTTCCGGAGGCTTGTGTTGCAAATGTGAAACATTTTCGGGCGTGATCCAAATACCACTTTGGTTACAATGTGCCTATAATTACTGACTAAAGGCAGAAGTGCTTCTCATTTGAGAGCTGTTTTATATTTCATAGCAGTAGAAATCGCATTATAGCGTTAATTGTGGAGATTCCTTTCTCTTCCACGCTTTTCTTCCCTCTCTTCGTGCAACGTACAGGATGCGCATCTACACTGCCGTTTGTGAAAATTGCAACAACAAGAAGGAAACGCATGAATTCAATAGCACAGGTTAGGTACATGACAAGTAACAAATGATAAACTTATACATGACCTTTGAGCCCTAATATTCACTATTTGGTGAGCGCTTCATGCGCTGCAATTGGAGCTGCTATACGCCCTGGCATTGAATCATAAAGGTTCTGATTAAGTTCCTGAGGGATTTCCCTCCATGCAGTTTGTATTCGAGCCCAGAAATTCGTGACGCACCAGGTGTTCGATGGGCGACATGTCAGGCGAACGTGCAGGCCAGGGAAGCAATGGTACCCGTCGCTCTTCGAAGTAGGCTTGTACATTACTCGCAATATGTGACCGCGCATTGTCCTGTTGAAATGTGGCCTGTGGAGATTCCTGAAACAGGTGGAGTACCTCAGGCTCTACAACCACCGTTAGGTATCGGTTGCTATTCAGAGTGCCCTCAATTCGTAGATGGCGAGATTGGTTGTAACCAATGGCGCCGAAACCATCACACCTGGTGTTTGTCTGCTATGCCGCTCAACACTGATGCCTTCCAGGTTGCGGCCACCACGGTGCCGCCGGACACATATGCGGCCATCACTGTAGGGCACGCTGGACTCGTCCGAAAAGACTACATTTTGTCACTCAACACCCCAGTGACGGTGTTCACGTGCCCATTGCAATCGGAGAAGCTTGTGGTTCCTGGACAATGGAAGCGACCTAATGGCATGCGTGTAACCAGTGCAACCTGCAAGAGACAGCGACGGACCGTTGATTCAGACAAGTTCACACCTGTTGCAGTGCTCCAGCGTCGAGCCAACACCGTGGATGAAGCTGTGCGATCTGTTATGGCCATGCGGACAAGATGACGCTCATCCCGTGCTGTGGTCATGTTCCGTGGTCCAGTATCCGCTCTTAGCTGAGTACGACCTTCATCTATCCACTAATTCCACACGCGCATCATTGTAGCAGCATGACCTTTACGAGCCGAAACATCACGGTATGACAAACCCGCTTCCCGGAGACCGATCATTCTGTCCCGTTCGAACTCGCTCGCATACCTATATGGCTCCCTTTGAGGTTGTCGAGGTATACTGGCACTCTATATTGTTTCCAGCTTGTTTGACAGATCTGCACTTACTACACTGGGCGCAAGACTGACCTCTTCGGACCGATCCGAGAGGGCTCTGCTCGGCCTGCATGTAACCCATCTCTCTGCAAACCTAATCAGTTATTGCTTGCACACTCTTCTACACTTCCACCAAGTTTGGAGTTATTCACGAATTCTTTTTTTGGTGTTGCAATTTTCACAAACGGCAGTGTATTACTAATACAAAGAGGGAAACGTTTTATGTATGTAGGGTAATTTCAAAAACCACCCAGGCCATTTTGGTAATTCTTTTACTACTGCCAAGCCCTATTCTTTCCAACGGACTTGGGCTATAAAACACCTATTTCAAATCAGAAATCACCAAAAGACTAAAAGGGATTTAGAAAGCCTTCCTTGAGAATGCCATCTAGTAGAAAATATTTGCTGTACTCCACAGAGAAAGCCGGTTATATTTTATTCCAAGCATTATACATGATGTAGCACTTAAGCAAACAGGGGACAGAGCTTAAAAAGCGACAATCCTTCCTGTTTATAAGGGTACGAATACTGCGATATACGAGGGGCGACCAATCACTAAGATTCCCTATTTTATAAAAAGCATTACAAACGATCGATCATGTTGAATTATTTTTATTTATATTGTACAATCCTTCTGTTACTTTTCTACATAGTCAACATGTTTTTCCAGGCGTTTTTGGGGACGTGACACAAGTTTTTCCAAGCCAATGTAGTACCAGGTCGGGTCCTGTGCTCGCAACCAGCTGTTCATTGATTTGACTCATCATCGCTGTTAAAGGTGCTTAACTTTGAGTTGGAGGAACATGTGAAAATCACTTGGGGCAAGCTCCGGTGAATACGGAGGATACGAGAAAACTTTCAAGTTGAATCTTGACCCAGGCGGAGCTCAGACTCAAAGGTCATAATGGAGGTAAGCACTTTAGCACCGTGACGAAGACCAATCAGAAGTGAACAGTTGGTTACTAGCACAGGACCCGACTTGAAAAATTCAAACAAATAACAAGGAATATCTCGGAAATGGTTCACTGAAAAAAAAAGTATAATACATAATTTGTGTGTTTTAACGAGATCTACATTTTTTGTGTAGTAAAATTTTGTATTCTCTCTTATGGTTTACAAGTTATGCGAATGTCATTCAGAATGAACAGCACTTTTGGGGATATTCCCAGAAAATTCAAGATATACATTTGATTTACCATGAAAATATCTTAAGCATATGATATTGTAATAGCCATTTTTGAGAAAATGAAATTTTTCGAAAAATATCCCTTGTAAAGCATAGTCTGGGGTAGGGGGATTTATTCGACTTTTCGTTTTTGACTTACGCTGTTCACAGTTTGCGGGGGCACAAGCCATTTCCGAGATATTTGAAGTCTTGTCAACTTTCAGTTGTTTCTCGTGATGTCGTGGAAACAGTATGGCATTTTAAGGCCAGCATATAGCGTCCAGTTCTTAAACATTTGACTATCGCTGTTCTCTTTGTATCTATAACGAAATGTGTAATATAAATATTTCTGCAAAGGTTTATTTGGATTAAATGTAGTAGATAGAAAAGTAAGCTTTCGCAAGAATAATAATACCCACTAATATACGATAGGGGTAGAGAATATGTGTATGTAACACATCAGAAAATTTGTTACCAAAGTTACCTTAACTAAAGTTTCAGTGTTGTTCGTTTCGTCACACACTGTACATGTATATCTTTTAGTGCCCGTATTTCATTAAATCTGCTGAAGCAGTCAGTCCACCCACGCCATTTGGTGGGCTTGTTTTTGGTTTGTAACATGGGTTTAATGGCTTTACTTCCTTCCGATGGGAGAACAAGGTTTCGAACTTCGTTGACTCCAACAGGAATCAAACCCGCGACGCGTATCCGAAAGCAGTCCTGTGCTCAACATGATTGCTGATAGTAATTCCTTGTTTTGGGGACTGACACTTCCTAACAGGAACTGAACCCACGCGTCACCGCCAAGGAAGCACTTGGAGTTAGGCAATGATTTGGTCGTAGATAGCGGGACGAATCAATTACTGGCGCCCAGATGCGGCCATGAACAGGCCATAAAACTGTGACGTATTGATGTCCCATAGCCGTCAACCGTAACGTTATTAATCACCGGCGCGGCGGCTTGCTAATAACACATTTACATCGCAATTTTCTCACGATGTTCATCCGGGAGGTTGTACAACCTTCGTCGAAACCCGGCACGCTTTGAATAACTCCGTATGTCTTAAACTAAGACGCATTAAAACGGGCTGCTCTGTTTCTGCGTCGTATTATTGCTGGATTGTACATAGCAAGTGTACGGGTGTATCTTTATTGGTAAAAAGGTTCATATGAACATGGGTCTGAAAATAATTAATTCAGTTACAACAGAAAACCGAAAGTTACAAAAATAGCTCGAAGTGGCTTCCTCTTGTTTCGATGCATGCAGTAAGCACGTGTTCCATGCTCTGTCGTACTCTGTTGGAAATTCCTGGTGTGTTTCATATTTGGTCAAATCCAGTTTGGATACGTCCTCTCAAAATGCCAACATCAGGTAGAGGAGTCACATAAACCAAGGACTTCAAATGTCCCCAGACGAAGGAATCCATTGGATTCAAATCAGCCGATCGAGCAGGCCATGCAATGGGTCCCCCTCGACCAATCCATCTTTGCGGAAATCGATCATTCAAAAACTTACGAACTATCATGCTGAAATGAGCTGGATCACCATCGTGTAAAAACCACATTCGTTGGATGAATGTCCAGAGGCACATTATCAGTTAAGTGATGCAACTCATTTCTGAGAAACTGGAGATAGGTTTGTCCATTCAGACGCGGAGAGAAGAAGTAGGGACCAATAAGGTGATCATGAATGATTCTACCCCAAACGTTGAGAGAGAACCTCTATTGATAGTTGTCCTGTCGTACTTCATTAAGATTTTCAAGTGCCCAGTTATGAGTTATGAAAATTGAAGATGCCGTCGCGAGTAAAACCAGCCTCATCCGTGAATAAGATACAGGCTAGGAAATTGATGAACACAGCGCACTGCTGTAACATGCGTTGACAGAAACGTCTTCTTGGGTCAAAGTTCGCCTCATTTAATCCTTGCACACGTTGAAGGTGATACAGCAACAGAAGATTTTCATGCAGAATTCTCCAGATAGTCGTATCACTAACTCTTTCCCTTACAGCCAATACGTCCTGTGCTTCGTGAAGGGTCTCCTTCCACAGCACGAAGAACTCGTTCAAGCTCAATACCTCGTACCGCTCTTGGTCTCCCAACATCCCTAGTACTCCTCTCAAATGCGCCATTCTCTCTCAAGCGTTGGTGAATTCGTGCAAATGTTCTTGCACACGGTAACGGCCTGTCAGGGTACCCTTCTGCATAACGTTCACGTGCTCGTGCTGCATTGCCGTCTGCACGGCCATACGTGTAGTGCATATGCGTCTATTCACTCATGGAATATATCTTATTTGACCTATAACAACGAAACGGTTGATTTCCAGATCCATGTACATGTGAACTTTTTTTTACTGTTCTGATGTCATGAACACGTCCCCCAAATGTATGACACCAATAAAGATACAACCTGTAGAAGAACAACATTTGCAATATCTCTTATGATAAGGTATGTGTTTATTGTAATTGTAACTATGAGAACGTGAGCCGGTTAGGGGAACTGTTTCGGCGTGAGTCCGAACTGCGGCGGCTGGCACGCGAACTGCACTGTATTTTACTAAATGGACATTCATTAGGTCCCATTTATGCAAGTGATTTCGTGTCTCGCGACAAGTGCGATACAATTTGAAAGTACATTGAGTTAAATGGAACCATTTACACCACGCGACGCGACAGTGGCGTGAGGTTGTGTGTCGGTGAATTCAAAAAGACGTAGCATGGTCTTTCACACTTGACAGTCACATGACTTCAACATCCAGAGCTTTCCTCTCACGCTGCGGCCACCGCTTGGTGGCTCGAGGGCCGGCCATCTCTTCTTGGTCTACAGCCGAAAGAGGTATAATCTCCCCCAACCACTTCACGTTCTTATAGCTATAGTCATAATTACAAGGATAATAAGCTCATACCTCATCAAAAGAGATTTTGTAAATGTTCTCTGTTAAACACATTTCTGGCATCTCAGGAAGTTTTCATTCACACTCCATAGTTCAATATTCGAAGTTCACTGAATTTCTCGCCTGGTGTGTTCTTTTAGTTCTTCCACTGTATGCGGTTTTGTTGCGTACAGCTTATTTTAATTTCTGTCACAGATAAAACTAGCATATACTCTGCCGTTTGTGAAAATTGCAACACCAAAAAAGAATTTCCCGAATAACTCCAAACTTGGTGGAAGTGTAGAAGAGTGTGCAAGCAATAAGTGATTAGGTTTGCAGAGAGGTGGGGTACACGTAGGCCGAGCAGAGTCCTCTCGTGTCGGTCCGACAAGGTCAGTGTTGCGCCCAGTGTAGTCAGTGCAGAGCTGTCAAACAAGGTGGAAACAATAAAATGAGTGCCAGTATGCCTCGTCTACGTCAAAGGGAGGCATATCGGCATGTGAGTGAGTTCGAACAGAGCAGAATGAGGGAAATCCCTCAGGAACTTATTCAGAACCTTTTTGATTCAATGCCACGGCGTATAGCAGCTCTAATTGCAGCGCAAGGAGGCCACACCAAATACTTAATATTAGGGCTCAAAGGTCATGTATATATTTCAAAAGTTTATCATTTGTTAGTTATGTATCTAACCTGTGGTATTAAATTCATTGAATCCATGAGTTTCTTTTATGGTGTTGTAATTTTCACAAACGGCAGTGTAGTTAAATCAGGAGATCGCGAGGGCCATAACCCTTTAGTAACTACCCTATCTTCAAAATCTCCCTGAATTAAATTAAACTACTCTCAGCTGTATGTGCAGTAGCAGAGTCTTGTTGGAAAAATCCAAAACGTTGGTCAGCTGTTCAAAAATTGTGTGTGACATGCCTGTATCCCTCTGCATTTATTGTTTCTTCAAAAAATATATATGTAGTCTAGTATTCTATGTATTTACTGCATACCAAATTTCGCGTCATGCAAGGCATCCTGTATATAAAATCGGGTTTCTCTGTACAACAATATCTATTATTTTTCGACGAAACATATCTATATAAATTGAATATTTCGCAATATCTGTTTACAGAAATTTACCCGACTCTGATCACATAAGAATGAAGTGTATGCAACAAACCCTATATGGAAGAACTAAAAGAAAACATTAGGTAAAAATTCAATTTCGGACGTTGGACTGTCCAAGGTAAATGAAAATTTCTTGGGAAGATGCCAAAAACGTCTGGATGGAGAACGACAACATCTCTTATGATAAGATCTCTTTGTGTTTATTATCATTGTAATTGTAACTATGAGAACGTGAGGCGATTGCGGGAGTCCCAACTGCGGTGGCCGGCACGCGTACAGCCGTACGGCGGATACAGTGTGAAGAAGAAGCACTGTATTTCACTAAATGGGCATTCATTAGGTCCGGTTTATGCAAGCGATTTCGTTCCGCGCGCCAAGTGCGATATAATTTGAAAGTACGCTGAGTTAAATGAAAGATTTATACCACTCGACGCGACAGTAGTGTAAGATGGTGTGTCAACCGAACTCAAAAACACATAGCATGGTTTTTCAGTTCGCGCGACACACGCGACAGTCGCATGACCACAATACACATGGGTGTATATGGGCCAGTTTATGCATGTCGCGTAAGCGCTACAGTCGAGTTAGTGCTGTCACTTGGGAATCCCAGTGCTGTAGTTTTCATTGTTACTTTCTCCACTACATATTTAAAGTAAGTAGGGGAAATATTGTGTTTCACCCAAACATTCAATGTAGAGATTTCACTGGAAATACACGTTTCGAACTCCCTGAATGCAAATGGAGCATTGTTAGAAACAGGTCCGTGTGTATGTCTGTGTCTGTCAACAGCATAATTCAAAACCGAAAATTTGGATGAATACGAAACTGGTATTTAAGTTCAGCATCCTCCAAAGATGCGACACAATTTTCAAGAAAATCTCTCTACTCTAAACTACCTTTACATGGAAGATATTTTGAAATTTTGTATTTCGCAAAAAATTCCTCTAATTATTTTGAATAAAATAACATATTTAAGATATTCGGTGTGTGTGTGTGTGTGTGTGCGTGTGCGTGTGCGTGTGAACAGCATAACTCAAAAACAAAAAGTAGCATAAATACCAAACTTGATATTTAGGTTCAGTAGCTTCCAAAGATGGTACACGAAGATTTACAAGAAAATATCCCCACCCTAAACTACCTTTTAAATGGAATACTTTTGAAATATTTTATTTTCTGTAAAAGGGCTCTAAGGATTAAAACACCAAATGTAGAGCCAGAGCCAAAAATCTGCGAACCGGCTGCGCGGTGTTTTTCCTGTCCGCGTTCTCAGCGCTCGTTGCCGTCTGCCGCTATGATAGAAAGGCGCGGATGAAACCATACAA
The DNA here is from genome assembly GCA_030765065.1 of Deroplatys truncata. NCBI lineage: Eukaryota > Metazoa > Arthropoda > Insecta > Mantodea > Mantidae > Deroplatys > Deroplatys truncata. The sequence continues at coordinate 139,034,364 of CM060979.1, read as the reverse complement.
CATTTTTAAAACTACTTTTAAAGGCTTTACTTATCAACTTTATGAAAGGAGATGCTGAAACTGGCCTCCATCGTTGTCCATACATTTTTGGCACCCCTTTAGGAAACTATCCATCACTCGCCGCAGTTCACGTTGAGAAACGCTGGCAATTTCCTGGCGGATATTTTGTTTTAATTCCTCCAGGGTGTGTGGGTTTGTCTTGTACACTTTGCTAAGTTACCCCAGAGATAGAAATCGCAGGGGGTTAGGTCGCGGGACCGAGGGCGGCCACAAATCTCTACTAATAAGTCTGTCCTCAAACACACTTTGAGTTGCTCTCATCGAAATATTGGCCGTATAAGCTGTTGCAGAGTCGTGTTGGAAAAAGTCAAAATCACGCTGCCTTGCTGTTAATTCTCTAAAAAAGGGGAGGGGCAAAATTGTATTCACTTATGTACGGGCGTCAACTGTTGATTGGAAAAAATTGGTCCGATAACTCTGGTAAGTAAAGCCTTTAAAAGTAGTTTTAAATATGTTGTATGGTTTCACTCGCGCCTTTCAATGATAGCGGCAGAGGTAATGAGCGCCGAGAACGCGGATAGGAAAAACACCGCGCAGCCGGTTCGTAGTTTTTTGACTCTCCCTGTATATCTTCAATTTTCTGGGAATAGAACGTGGAGTCCTCTTCATTCAGAACGGTTTATATAATCGTACATAACTGGTAAGCGTTAAGTGCTGGACGAAAACGTAATATACAAAAAATTTAGTTCTCTTTAAAACACAATTTATTACGAATAACTTTTTTCGTGGCGTAAGCCATTTCCGAGATTTCCGTTATTAATGATTCGAATTGTTCAATACTTAGCCATTCTTTTTAAGTACTGGCAACATTCAGTTGTTTCTCGCCATGTCATGGAAACAGTATGGAAATTTAAGGCCAGTATATAGGACCCTATTCTTATACATTTGACATTGCTATTTATGTTTTCCTAAGAATAGTTTGTACACCGAAGGAGCCATATGATTTTTTCAAAAAAATAAATTGCGTAAACTTTGGCTTACAGGTATGTTCTTACTGCTCCTATGGCTGACATTGTTGTTCTAGGGAGGTGCTTATTTCTAAATCACCGCTTATTGTTAGTTGGTACGTTGCCGGCCTTTCCAGAGTTGCTTTAGTGTGCATGGGACTAGCGTTGGTTTTTTAATTTCCTTTTTTTTTTGTATTATTTCGCGCAGTGCACTGTCAACACTGGCTGTAAAAAGCAGGAATAATGCGCCGTGTGTCCTGCATTGCCTGCGATGAGAACTTTGTTCATGGAAGGAGATATTCCTCTCTCGTTCTACACCTCCAGAACCTTAGGTCTTCAAAGAGCGGTCAGCTTTGAAGGTTACACCTATAATAACACCAGACGATAATGTCAGTAATTGAAGTGACGTCGTTTAAATTATCCTTTTTATTCCGATAGTCGACCAACCTGTCTGTGGTTATGGACACGGACAGTTTAATTAACGTGTAAAAGGTTTCGGTCCGCTGTTTCAGGGGTTCCAAAACTACCCTACAATAGAACACAGGAAAACACCTGTAATTTGCTTAATTAAGGACTGTTATCGACCGTAAGATAGCAGTCTTTAAATCAAAACCTTTATTTAAAAAAAAAACGCGTTTGGAATTAGATGTGAATTTCACGTCAATAGGCAAGGGGGTAATGTACCCTTAACTCATACGTGCCCCTGACGGCTTTTAAAAGCATCAAACACTGTAATGCGTATTTCTCATGAGGTGAGACGTTGTAGGTATGAAGAAGTACGTATTCTATCCAAAAAATCAATATCAGAAGTTCAACGGAAATACATGTTTTGAGACCCCTGAATAAATAAAAGAATTTTAGAAAAAAATCCATAGTCTGTTCAGTATCTCCAACAGCTGTGACACAAAGATTTTCAAAAAAATATTCCAACCAAACTACCCTTTACATGTATAAATTGTCGATATTGTTAATTTTCCTCAAAAATAGCTCTTAAGGATTTTGATTAAAATGCCATATATTTAAGATGTTTTAATGGGGAATTAAGTTTATATCTTGAATTTTTTGGGAATAGCCTGTGAAGTCCTCTTCGTTGTGAATTACCTTCGCATAATTGGTAAACTGTAAGAGGTAGACAAAACCTCCTCCTCTTCTTCTTAGCTGATTGCCTTCTTGGAGGATTTACAAACCAATGTCTTTGGGTCAGTAGTCTGTCGAGGAGCAAGCAAACTCTTGGATCATAGTTTATCCAGGATGACCGGTCAGCCCAGTGCCTTGGGTCAGTACTCTGTCGAGCAGCAAGGAAACTCTGGATCATAGTATATCCAAGTTGTGTGATCAGCCCAATGTTTTGTGTCAGTAGGCTGTCGAGGAGCGGGCAAACTCTGGATCAAAGTTTATCCAGGATGAGTGGTCAGCCCAATGCCTTGGGTCAGTAGTCTGTCGAGCTGCAAGGAAACTCTGGATCATAGTATATCCAGGTTGTGTGATCAGCCCAATGTCTTGTGTCAGTGGGCTGTCGGGGAGCGGCAAACTCTGGATCAAAGTTTATCCAGGATGAGTGGTCAGCCCAATGCCTTGTGTCAGTAGTCTGTCGAGCAGCAAGCAAACTCTGAATCCTAGTATATTCAGGATCGGTGATCAGTCCAATGTCTTGTGTCAGTAGTCTGTGAAGCAGTAAGGAAACTCTGGATCATAGTATATCCAGGATGGGTGATTAGTTCAATGCCCTGGGTCAGTAGTCTGTCGAGGAGCAAGCAAACCCTGGATCATAGCATATCCAGGACGGGTGATCAGCCCAATGACTTGGGTCAGTAGGCTGTCGAGGAGCAAGCAAACCCTGGATCATAGCATATCCAGGATGGGTGATCAGCCTAATGTCTTGGTCAGTAGTCTGTCGAGGTGCAAGCAAACCCTGGATCATGGCATATCCAGGATGGGTGATCAGCCTAATGTGTGGTAGCTCGGCGAAGAAGAAGGAAATGAACTGTAGTGATGAAAGGGATGATAGGAATATTCCGGGATTAAATGATACAACCCAGAATTCGCCTAGCGACCGATAGAAACTTCGGTCGGATTGTTCGCCCCAGGGATTTGATCCCGGGACCTCACTAATGCGGTACACAGACGTTACCGCTTGAGCCGTCCAATTTAGACAAAATCTTACTAAACAAAAAAAAACAGACCACTTGTGTCATAATTTTTGGGTACCTGTGTGGTTGAGTGGCTAGTAAGATGACTTCTCACCCTGAGCTCTCTGGTTGGATTTCCAGCCAGTAGGTGGAAAGTTTTCTTTGATTAGGATTATTCTCTTATCCTCCATAAAGTTTGAAAATGTGAATGTGCACATGAAAATAAAGCTAAGTCCATGAAAACCTACAGCAATCTAATCTAAAAGTTCAAAGAGTAAAATCACCATCAAATGTTTCTGTCAAAGGCCCCGATATGACCATAGCAGCGAAGGGGTTCTATTAAAAAAAAATGTTGACAATTTCTGAGATAATCTTTGCTGTTGGCTTGAATTTTTAAATACGCACTTATACTTTTGTAGGTGGTAAGTCGCTGTTCGTCTTTTTTCTCTTGGTCATACAAAGAACATGAAATTTCCAAGCAATCACATTTCGACACAGTTTTTAAAAATCTATCTATCGCTTTAAACTACTGTATTCTTCTTATACCTACAACGAAACGTGTAAATACGCATTGGAAGTTTAACTCGATTATCAAGAAATACGAGGGCAGTCCCAGAAGTACCCGACCTGACGTATATATAGCGGTTGTTGTTTCAAACAAATAACTATGGTAGAAAGTACCATCCTTATAAAGCTGAAGTTTAACGATGCTACGTTGTTTAGTAATTGTGTGGCAGCTATTAATAGTGAACTCTCTCAGCGAATTTGTAAACATGGATAAAACTGGCCATCGTTATGTGATACAATACTTTCATTTGAAAGGTCTTAGTCCAACTAATATTAAAGCTGAGCTAGATTCTACTCTGGGGGAGTCTGCTCCATCGTTTACAACAGTAAAATATTGGGTGGTAGAGTTTAAGTGAGGCCGTACGTCCTGCCAAGACGAACATCGCAGTGACACCAAGTGAGGTGACCACGCCAGAAATTGTGAAGAAAATCCACAAAATGGTATTGGATGACCGTTGATTGAAAGTGCGCGAGCTAGCAGACATAAGTGCTGTACATCGCATACTGATTGAAAATTTAGACATGAGAAAGCTGTGTACAAGATGGGTTCCGCGTTTACGCACAATGAAACAAAAGCAGCGTCGTGAGGATGTTTCAGTCGAGTGTTTGGCGATGTTTCGCTGCAATAAAGACGTGTTTTTTCGTCGATTCATAACCATGGATGAAACATGGGTTCATCACTTCACACCTGAGACGAAGGAACAGTCAAAACAGTGGCTTGAAAGGGGAGAATCGGCTCCAAAGAAGGCGAACACAGTTCCATCTGCAGGCAAGGTCATGGCGTCAGTTCTTTGGGATGCACATGTAATAAGTTTCATTGAGTATCTTTAAAAAGGAAACGCAATTAATGGTGGGTATTATGCAAACTTATTGCAGCGTTTGAATGATGAAATCAAGCAGAAAACGGCCGCATGTAGCGAAAAAGAAAGTTCTGTTTCATCAAGACAATGTACCAGTTCACACATCCATTATCGTCATGGCCCAAATCGATTAATTAAAGTCCGAATTGCTTCCTCATGCACCGCATTCGCCAGACTAGGCCCCTCTTGAGCTTTTTCCGTTTCCAAAGTTGAAGAAATGGCTTGGTGGTAAGAGATTTGCCAACAATGAAGAGGTGGAGTTTGCGGTTGTTGGCTATTTTGTAGAACTCGGCGATTCTCATTATAAACAGGGTATCGAAGCATTTGGACATCGCTGGGAGCGGTGTTTCGAGCTGAAGGGAGATCATGTAGAGAAATGAGGATGTTTTTCCCAAAATTTTTGTGTTTCCTTTGTTAGGTCGGTGCTTCTGGAAGAGCCTTTGTATATAGAAGAATACTATTGTGTAAGAATAGCTTGTAGAAGAGTGAGTAGAGAAAGTCATGTGAATGCAGCATGTATTATTTATTTGAAGAAGAAGCAAAAAAATAAGTCGAGTGATTTAGCTTCAGTTCGAAATTATAATCGGTAAGAAAGAAGTACAAAAAATCTAATGCGTGACATTCATATGTTTTTCTCTACCTACATATGGCATTGATATTTTATTCACGGTAGCTTAGGATAAATGTAGACTAGAAATAATCTCAAATTAGGCAGTATGAAGTGGATTGCACGCACGAAACGAAACATAAAAGCCCAACTATTTGCATATCGGTCAGTTTTTATTACAAATTAACACGCGCCGCGTAGCAGTTTAAACAGGGTAGACTCAACAACGAATGCTACGAATACGGGTAATGTAAAAATGTTTTGTCGTAAATTGTATGGATATGTTTTATATCTGTATTTTTACTTTCTCTACTACGTACCTACAGTAAGTAGGGAAAGTATTGTATTCCACCCAAAAATTAGATACCGAGATTTCACCGGAAATACATGTTTTGAGACCCCCTGAATCCAAAAAAAGCATTTCTGGAAACATGTCCGTGTGTGTGTGTGTCTGTGTGTCTGTTTGTGTGTGTGTGTGTGTCTGCAGCATAACTCAGAAACGAACAGTCGGATAATCACCAAACTTGGTATTTAGGTTCAGTATCTTCCAGAGATGCCACACGAAGGTTTTCAAGAAAATCCCCCACCCCAGATTACCCTTTACATGGAACATTTTTCGAAAAAGTTTAATTTTCTCAAAAATTACTTTAACATTTTGATTAAAATATCATAGGTTTAAGATATGTTCATGACAAATGAAATGTATATCTTGAATTTCCTGGGAATGTCTCCAAAAGTATTCTTCATTGTGAACGACTTTTGCATAACTGGTAAACCATAAGAGATAGACAAAATTTTACTAGAAAAAAAATGTAGATCGCGTTAAAATACACAATTTATGTCATATACATTTTTTTTGTTGTTGAGTGAACCATTTTCGATATATTGCTTGTTATTCCCTTAAATTTTTCAATACTTATTTTCTAAAATGGGAATTCGTTATTCATTTTTTTTTGTCTTGGATATGCAAAGAGTATTAATCTGTGGCAAAGAGAATGGTGCTGCACATAGCAACCAGCTATTAAGAGATATGTATGTGCTTAAAGGCTACCATATTCCCCTTACATCTACAAGAAAATTAGCAATAAGATAGAGTCTCCAAATGTTTATCTCGATTAACATGAAGTAGATGGAGAATAAGCGTTTGTATAAATAGTTGGTACAAGAGTAGAGAAAGTCATGTGAGTGTAACACATCAGATTTTTTTATGCAATAAGCTTTGTCTATCGTTTTGCTAATTATACAAATGTTTACCAGCCATTTAGAATAAAGAGGACACACGCGCGGATCTTTCTTTAGACAAATCTTATGTGTTACATTCACATACCTTTCTGTATCCAACATCGTTTATCTTTATATAGCTTCAACAAAACAAAATGTTTAAAAGCAGGTGCCTATATGCTGGGCCTTGAACTTCCACATACTCCTTCCATGTCCTCGCGAGAAACAACTGAATAGCGACAAGACTTTACGAGAATGACTAAGTAATGAACAATTCGAACCATCAATAACGGAGATATCTGAAATGGTTTATGCCACAAAAAAAAGCTACCTGAAATATTTTATGTTTAAAGAGATCTACATTTCTTGTGTAGTACGTTTTCGTCCTACTGCTTAATGTTTACCACGTATACAATATTGTACAAAATTCCTTGCGAATGAAGAGGCCTTCAGAGACAATTCCCAGAAAATTCAAAATATACATTTTATTTGTAATGTAAATATCATTAAAATGTGGTACTTTAATCAAAATGGTTAGAGCCAATTTTTAGAAAATCACATTTTTCGGAAAATATTCCATGTAGACGGCAGTTTGAGACGGGAGAATTTTTTGAAAATCTTCGTATCGCATCCTTGGAAGGTATTGAACCTGAATACCAAGTTTTGGTGTTTTGAGTTATGCTGTTCACAGACACACACAGACGGATCTTTTTCTAAAAATGCTTTCCTTTTTTGGTATTATTTCCGGTAAAATCTCGGTATCGAATTTTGAGTGGAATGCAATACCTTCTCTACCTACGATGTACTCTTTAGAGAGTAGAGTTGTTAAAACTGTAGCCCATCTTTGACTGTAAGTTTTGGTCAAAAATTGGTAGGTACTACTGTTTAAACATCGGAAGGGACTCGACTCTGCTCCAGTGAGGACATTATACCTAAACTCACAGGGTCGCCCACGGAAGGGGGAAGGTGGTGAGAGAACACGCCGCGCGGCCGGAACCAGGCCTGATGGCACAGCAACGTCAAGGCGCTATAGCTTCCAGATTGAGCGACCCCGACAGTCGTTCATGAAGACTGGGGGCGCCCGCCCCACCGCCGCACCGAAACACCATCGCCGACACTTCCAACCCTGAAACAACCTAACGGGGTGAAGGATGAATGGAACGAAATGGACGGACAGGAAATTCGGGGCCTGAACCATGGGTTAAAGTGGGCTGTCGCCGGGAATCGAACTCGGGACCTCCCGAATTCGTGTCGCACACGTTACCACTACGCCACCACGCACGGTTGTTACCACTGCTAAGCATGGCAGCCTCGCTGTGCTCAAGCCACGTGGCTTCTTTCTTTGCAAATATGATATACGATTTTTTTTCTCCATGTTTGCTTAGAACAGCTTCTGGTGTGAATGACATTTTTTGTTGTAAAAGACCCCTTTTCTCAGAAACTATTAGAGAAATTGTTGGATGAATGTGCCCTTGTGCATATACTTTGGTGTAGCAAATTGTTTGGTTATTTTTTAAAAGTAACTGTTTAGTTAAAAGAGGTGTAATTAAAAAGATAATCGTGTGTTCCTTAATAAACAAATTTATTGCATAAAAGTAGATCAGTAAACTTAGGAGGCATACACCTACATCCTGTAAGAATTTCAGCCTGATATCCTACATAGTTTCTGAGATAATGGGTGATGTATTTAGCAGATTTAACATTGGTGGGACAGGACTTTTAATCTCCCCTTAAAATCGTGATGTTTAAGCGGTGAAAGGCCATGAACAGAGCTCGGAGTTTGCCCATTTTGTTCCTTTGTTTAGGATGGTAGTCTTTGTATGTATAAACATGTTTCATGCTTACTGGAGTCAAATTTACTACTTTTATAGTGCGTTTAATTGCACAGTGTGTGCGTTTTCTCAGCTTAAGAGCCTATTATGGATTTTGCTGGGAGGTTATGAGAAATTTTATCAAATTTTTATGTCTGTCGTAATTGTATCACGTTTGTTATTGGCGGTTATTTGTTAAGTTATTCATGAGGTGTTGACCTTGTATTGCAATTAATGTTTCGTGTTCTGAGCCAATTAGCCATTCTTGACAACGTACCTGAAGAAGTTTGTAATGCGGGCAAGTCAGCAATGGTTTCGTGTATAATATATGTGGTATTTTAATAAAAATCATTATAGCTGTTTTTGAGAAATTCAAAACAAATAACGAATATTTTTCCACGTAAAGGGCTCTTTTCCACACATTCGTGAACATTACACACAAAAATCTAGCTTTGCTTATTCCAAGCTTTAGTGGTTCTGCACTACTGTTATTCGGTTATTTGCTGGTGCGGCCGGAGGGGCAGCAACTTGGTTAATTTCCCAAGGCCTATACATCTTATTGAAACTATTAAACCTAATAAGAGTTAAATAGTGCTAAACTTATAAAACTGCACTAATTAAAACGCTATATAACTTCTCTGAAGATACAGATATAAGTTTAACTAAAATATGGAAGAAAAGCACGCGCAGCACAGTCACAGCTGCTAAAACGTACTGAAATCGAAGAAACAACAGAAATGATATTGCTTTGCTTTGGTGGAGCTAGTGACAGGACCACGTGCTGTATTTGGGAATGGAAGACCTTATTAATCGTTTACTGATGGGTTTGTGATCAGGCTTCAAAGGGTTCCGTTCGCTTTGTAGCCGGCTGGGGAAACGTTGCCTGCGACCAGTATTATAATAATAAAACAGTGGCTAAGTGTACCTTAAAGGACACTGGGACTGAATTTTGTAACTTTTTGAATTGTAAGGATATTCACTTGATAATTGACACACTTAACATGTAAATAAAGAAATGATTGTGTAAAAGCTGAAAGCTGTACCTCAAATAGTTTCTCATAATATAGTTAAATACCTTTAATTAGCAAAAAATGCAAATTTTCTATAACTGCCTTGCACATTCACGTTTGTTAGAAGTACCTACCTATGATAGTGACACTTGCTAATACTGTAGTACAGTGAAAAGGATTTGATAGAAGTTGATGATGTCATCTGTAGAGAAAAAATTGTTTTTGTGAAGTTGTTGGTTTTAACTTGTTACTTTCTCTACTACATATAGTAAGTAGCGGAAGATTGTATTCCACTCAAAAATTCAATGTCCAGATTTCACCGGAAATACATGTTTTGAGTTGCCTTGAATTCAAATAAAGCCTCTTTGGAAACATGTCCGTCTGTGTGTCTGTCTGTGAGCAGCAAGACTCAAAAGTCGGATAAATACTAAACTGGGTATTTGAGTTTAGTATCTTCCAAGGATGCGAAACGAAGATTTTGTTTTTCTCAGAAACGGCTGTAACTATTTTGATTAAAATATATGTTTTAAGATATTTTCGTGGCAAATGAAATGCATATCTTGAATTTTGTGGAAATGTTCCCAAAAGTTCTCTTCATTCTGAATGACTTTCGCATAACTAGTAAGCCGTAATAGATAGACAAAAGTTTGCAACAACAACAAAAAAGTACATCTCCTTAAAACACACAATTTATGTCATATACATTTTTTTATAGAGTTAGCCATTTCCGAGATATTCCTTGTTATTTGTTTGAATTTTCCAATACTTATACTTTTTCTCAAATGGGAATTTGTTGTTCTTTTTTTTTGTGTCCTGGACATACAAAGAGAATGGAATGCTCCACATAGCAACCAGCTCTTAAAACATTTGACTATTGCTTAAAGCCTACCATATTCCCCTTGCACCTGCAAGAAAATTAGCAATAAGATGGTTTCTGTAAATGTGTATCTCGATTAACATGAAGTAGATGGAGAATAAGCGTTTGTAAAAATAGTTTGTACAACAGTAGAGAAAGTCATCTGATTTTTTTTTCAGTATAAATTATTTTTTTTTTTGTGAGCCAATGAAAATAAAACAACCATAAAATGTAAGTTAAAACCTTTAGATAACACATTTTACATTATGTGTGTAAGTTGGACATAAATCAGAGCAAAGCTGAAATGTAAGCATTATGTTTCATGCGCAAAAATGTAAAACAGAAAAAATACATACAGAAAGGGTCCAATGGGGTTAAAAGGGAGACTTAAACATGTCGCTAGGCTTTTAAAAGTGGCGGACCATGAAAAATGTTTTGCCAAAATGATTGACAGGTGTCTAATAGAATATTTACATCATATAATTCAGAAATCGAAAAGTTTGTAGTTTGCACCTAGAAACTCTGTCCCTTCAATGGTCAACTACAAAAAAAGATTGTTTTAGGACTGGGAAATCGATCATTTTAGTATTTTTAGCATTAACTCGGCGCTTTGTTCATTGATGACGATGGCTTCACTGTTTTCTGTTCCCACGTGGGCGAAAACACAGCAGTGACCTACAAAGACTATTTCATTACAAACGGAACAATAACCACATTGACAAAAATACATAACGGACTCAATTACAAACGAGCTGGGGAGTGTAAAAGGTATTCAAGACAAATTACCTATACTCTAATAATAGGGGTTTCCATAACAAATCCGCATAGTCACTGTAAGTGCAAACTTAAAGAAAGAATGTTTACAGTTTACACTCCGTTGAGAGAATAGTGGAATTTAGTAGGTATATCGTACAGTACTGGAAATCAGTGTAAAAGCACCGCGTTTCCTACTGAAAGGTGGTAGATACAATATGTGTCTAATTTATTATGACAGTAGTAGATGTGAGCAGTATAATAGTCATGCAAAATTAATTTCTATCATAAAACGAGTAACAAAATAACACATTTGCATTTCTTGGGATGGAAATTGGTATAAAGGCACCCTCTGTCGTATTGTTTATTGCATTGTTAGTACTTCGTCGAACCACCTTTGTTCTTGTATACATTCAAAAGTATCTTAGGCACTTTTGGTGGGGTGTTTGTTTCTTGTATTGAAATTTTGGCCCACTCTTCTCTATTGCTCTTTTCAGCTCATGTATGGCCTGAAGTTGCCTTCCATTGGAAAAAGATGCGTTACAAGTATGCTCCAAAACTGGGGTTCAAAACTGGGCTACATGCTGGCCTGGGCAAGACAATATCTGTTTGGTTGCAACAGAAGAATGCACAGATGCATTATCTTGCTGAAAATTAGTCTTTCTTCACCTAGGTTCTCATACATTTGAATCTATTCTGTCTCTAGCAATCTTACAGTACATGTTAGTGTTCAGCCAAGCAATGCATGATTTACCTTTAGTGCAGAAGAATTCCCAAATCATATCACCTCTGCCACCAACATTTCTCTTCATTCTTGTTGGCTGATCTTTCTAAGATCATGCTGACAACATTGAAATGTACACTGCCGTTTGTAAAAATTGCAACACCGAGAAAGAGCTTCCCGAAGAACTCCAAATTTGGTAGAAGTGTAAGCAACAAGTGATTAGGTTTGCAAAGAGATGGGGTACACGTAGGCCGAGCAGAGCCCTCTCCTGTCGGTCTGACAAGTCGGTGTTGTGCCCAGTGTAGTCAGTGCGGAGCTGTCAAAACAAGGTGGAAACAATAAATTGAGTGCGAGTATGCCTCGTCGACGTCAAAGGGAGCCAAGTGAGTTCGATCGGGGCAGAATGGTCGGTCTCCGGGAAGCGGGTTTGTCATACCGTGACATTTCGTCTCGTACAGGGCATGCTGCTACGACAGTGATGCGTGTGTGGAAGCAGTGGATAGATGAAGGTCGGGTACTGGACCACGGCACGGGATGACCGTCATCTTGTCCGCATGGCCATAACGGATCGTACAGCTTCATCCACAGTATTGGCTCGACGCTGGAGCACTGCAACAGGAGTGAACTTGTCTGCATCAACGGTTCGTCGCCGTCTGTTGCAGGTTGGACTGGTTGCATCCATGTCATTACGTGGCTTCCATTGTCCAGAAACCACAAGCTGCTGCGACTGCAATGGACACGGAACGCCGTCACTGGGGTGCTGAATGTCACAATGTAGTCTTTTCGGACGAGTCCCGCTTCAACGTGTCCTACAGTGATGGCCGCATACGTGTCCGGCGGTACCGTGGTGAGCACAACCTGGAGGGCTGCATTGTTGAGCGGCATAGAGGACAAACACCAGGTGTGATGGTTTGGGGCGCCATTGTTTACAACAAGCTATCTCGCCTCCTACGAATTGACGTCTATTTAAACAGCAACACCTAACGGTGATTGTAGAGCCTGAGGTACTCCCTCTGCTTCAGGCATCTCCACAGGTTACATTTCAACAGGACAATGCCCGACCACTTATTGCGAGGAATGTACAAGCCTTCGAAGAGTGGCGGGTTCCCTGGCCTGCACGTTCGCCTGACATGTCGCCCATCGAACATGTCTGGGATATGGTTGGTCGGCACCTGGTTCGTCACGGTCCTCCAGTAACCAGTGTCACCGATTTGTGGGCTCGAATACAAACTGCGTGGACGGAAATTCCTCAGGAACTTATTCAGAACCTTTTTGATTTAATGCCACGGCATATACCAGCTTTAATTGCAGCGCATGGAGGCCACACCAAATACTGAATATTATGGCTCAAAGGTCATGTATAGATTTGAAAAGTTTATCATTTGTTACTTGTCATGTACCTAACCTGTCGTATTAAATTCATGCGTTTCCTTCTTGGTGTTGCAATTTTCACAAACAGCAGTGTATTAGGCCCATCTAAATTACACTTCTTCTCATCACTGCAGATCGCATTCTCCCATTCTGAAGTCCATGACATACTTTTTCGTGGAATCCAATCAAGCCTTCTTATGAGCGAGTGTCGGAGCTGAATTATGTAGCTGTTTCTTGAATTGAAAATGTTTTTCATTTGACAAAATTTCTCTTACACACGTGGCAATTACTGTAACTCAGCAACAGGTTAGGAAGAATTAACAATGTTGGACCCTTGTTTTGTTCAAAAGCAGCTGTTATATAGCTCACATAATTTTCTACTTTGCACATAGCTTATGTTCCTTCCATACTGTGCATCCAATGTAACAAAACTATCAATCATTGAACGACAAGCGTTCAACTTCTTGGCATCGGATGACTAAACAGTCCTATTTTCTTGTACGCACTGATTTTCCTTTTGATTCAAATGATAACCATTTCTCACATGGCATTGTCACAATACACGTCGAGCAGTGTCTGTTTACTGAATTACGAACTGGCTGCGCGGTGTTTTTCCTGCCCCCGTCCTCGGCACTCGTTGCCGTCTGCTGGTATAATAGAAAGCCGCGGATGAAACCATACAACATTTTTAAAACTATTTTTAAAGGCTTTACTTATCAACTTTATGAAACGAGATGCTGAAACTGGTCACCGTCGTTGTCCATACATTTTTGGCACCTCTTTAGGAAATTATCCATCACTCGCCGTAGTTCACAATGAGAAATTACCTGGCAATTTTGTTTTAATTCTTCCAGGGACTGTGGGTTTGTCTTGTACACTTTATATTTTAAGTTACTCCAGAGATAGAAATTGTAGGGGGTAGGTCGGGGGACCAAGGAGGCCATAAATCTCTGCTAATAATTCCGTCCTCAAACACACCTTCCATTGCTCTCATCAAAATATTGGCCGTATGAGTTGTTGCAGAGTCTTGTTCAAAAATGGGAAAATCACGCTCCCTGTCTGTTAATTCTCTTAAAAAAGGGGTACAAAGTTGTTTTGGCATACGCACGTACTTCAACTATTGACTCGAAAAAAATTGGCCATATAACTCTTTCGCCGTCTTTTAGATTTCTTAGCCTGAACATTTCCTGTGGCCTGAAATTTATTGTAAAATTGTACGCCTGGAACTTTCACACCTGGAAATCTTTCTGCAAATCTTACTTTCACTTGGCAAGCTGACTGAGTTAACACATACGAATCATAACACGCAATGCAGTAGAAAACATATACTGAGCCATAATATACTTTGTGACTAAGTACAGCACAAAACAATAAATAACTCACAATAACTGAACTACATCACATCACCGTCAACTCAATACTGCACTTCACATTGCAGAGCAAAACCACGTCAACAGTGTGACCTTGTTTATAGCAGCAGTGCGTTATTATGTTTCCACACGCCCAGTGGAAAAACACACGCAGCCGGTAGTATTGTTTATGGTAGCCCTTCATGATGAAAAAATTGGTGCATGGTGCGCCATGAGCGGAGAAAGTTATATAACCAATTTTTTCGAGTCAACAGTCGAAGCCGTACATATGTGAATGCAATTTTGCCCCTCCTCCTTTTTAGAGAATTAACAGATAGGGTGCGTGATCTTGCCTTTTTCCAGCAAGACTATGCAACAGCTCATACGACCAATATTTCGATGAGAACAATTGAAAACGTGTTTGAGGACAGAACTATTATTAGAGATTTGTAGTCCTCTCGGTCTCCCGACCTAACACACTGCGATTTCTATCTCTGGGGTAACTTAAAACACAGTGTACAAGACAAACCCACACACCCTGGAAGAATTAAAACGAAATATCCGCCAGGAAATTGCCAGCATTTCTCAACGTGAACTACGGCGAGTGATGGATAGTTTCCTAAAGAGGTGCAAAAATGTATGGACAAGACGGTGGCCAGTCTCAGCATCTCCTTTCATTAAGTTGGTAAGTAAAGCCTTTAAAAGTAGTTTTAAAAATGTACGGTTTCATCCGCGCCTTTTTACAATAGAGGCAGACCGCAACGAGCGCCGAGGACGCGGGCAGGAAAAGCACCGCGCAGCCAGTTCGTAGTTTTTTGGCCCTCTCTCTGTACTATTGTAGATATACTGTATGCAGCAATATTCCAACAGAACCTGTTTCATTTTATTACAAATATCTCTGCTTTTATACTAATTTCCACTACTGTATGTGGAATGCGGATATTTGATATTTCAGTGCTGTTCTGTTATGTCAAAATAGTTTTTTAAGTGGTAAATGAATAAATGATTCTGCCTGTATTTTTTGAACTTGTTGCAGTGCATGCTTGATTGCCATTTTAAGTTTTTGGCGTCGTTTGCTCTATCAGTATTGCATATAAATGAAATAGATATGATAGCCTTGAAGGAAACTTGGCACTGAATATTTCAGTGCGTATGTAAACACATGCTAAGGAGGAGTAAATATGTGGCAACAACCTTGACCGTCTCTCTAAACGCTACATAAACAGGGAAATCACCGCTTTTGAGGAAGTGAGAGAGGCGATAGGACCATCCTGTCGCCTCTATAGGAAGATACTATAATACTGTTCTATAGCAGCCGCTAACTCACAACATCAAAATCAAACCTTCTCTGGAATTCTTGTTGAATTAAAGAATGTAATTTCATCATAAAATCACAAACATAAAGCGTAATAAATAAAACATTTATTTTTTAGTTATATCTCCAAGTAAAGCTGTATTTTCCTTTGTTATACTGGTATCTCTATTAATTCTTTCTGTCGTGAAGGTTGCGTGTAGACTGTTCACGTGATATGATTTGTACAGTTCATAAAACAAGAAACTCTGATTTGTTACATCTACATGACTTTATCTACAAACTACTCTAACGAGAGCATATTCTTCTACCTACTTAACGTAAAACGTTTACAATAATGCTTTTATTACACAATTCGTTGTAGGTACACGAGGGGGATACAGTAGGCTGAAGTAATAGTCAAATCTTAAATTCTACGTTCCGTATGACCACGAGGAAAGAAAATTAAAAGTCAGCCCATTAACAAAAAATACTTCGGAAATGGTTAATGCCACAAGCTATTTGATATAAATGTTGTGTTTTAAGGAGATCTACATTTTTGTGCAGTTAGATTGTGTCTGAGTTTCTTGGGTCTAAAAGCAGTTTTTGATCCGGTGCTAGATCAACACATACGGACATCTGTTGAAGTAAAACAAGTGCCGATGAGACTCATCAATGCCATCAAAAGGACCTATTATCGAACCGTTTGAAGGGTATGCCTGATGGGGAACTCTCAGAAGAATTCCAAATGGAAAAGGGAGTTAAACAAGGAGACAGGGAACTGGAAACTTCGTGCAGTCTACCTCCAGGAGCTTTTTATACAGCGTGTTCGGCTTAGAAGGATCGTGAAATAAATGCTGACCATTTAAAACCGGATAAAGATATCGTTGTGATTTGCATGTGACAAGATAGGTAAACTCTCCAAGTTTACGCAACAATGTTTGAAAACGGCTGCTTCAGCTTTTGTTTGTTCCTAAAAGCCTGGCCCCATTCTGTAGTAAACGCGCTATGGTCAGCAGAAGAAAAATGTCTTACTAGGCTAAACGTCGTGTTCTTCGTACGAGAACGTGAATCCCCTGGGTATAAAGCAACTCTTAAATGGGACAGAATACTCCGAGAAGCAGGATCTTTGCTACCGCAGACTGGTAAACATACTAAGGGGTGAGTAAGCGAGGAAACAGTCTAACGTGTGAATAGGGCGTTTTCAAGGATCCACAGAAGAGCTAGTGCCGAGCTTAAAATCCCTAGATCAGCGATCCACAGGATCCTGCATAAGCATCCACATGTGTATGCTTACAAGAAGATCCAGGCTTCGTCACCAGTCCAATGATCGTGCGCTTCGGGAAATTTTGTAGCTGAAATGCTTCTGCGAACTCACAATGACAACTCGTACCTAGACAACATTGTTTTCTCGGATGAAGCAACCTTTCGCTTATGCGGAATAATCAACAAGCACAACTGTCAGATATTGGGGTTCACGGAATCCACATGTTATTGCTGAATATGAGGGAGAGGTCTGGTGTGGATTGACGAGGAACTCAGTCATTGGACGATTATTCTTTATACAGTTACAAGAAATGTGTATCCGGACATATTGCAAAACTTTGTTGTTGACCAGCTTTCCCCAGGATCGATTTACCATTATCATCGAGGGTGCGTGACCTCTTGGATGTAAAATTCCCCGATTTGTAGATCGGAAGAGGAAGACCCCTTGCCTGGTCACACCTAGGTAACCCTTTTAGATCCCCTTGGGATTTTTTTCCCCTGGAGTGTTGTGCAGGATATTGTTTACCACAGAGGCAGATCTAAAACTTTGGAGAAACTGAGGCACCGCATCACAAATGCTGCAGCGCTTGTGACTCCTCAAATGCTACAGAACACTTGGCGGGAGGTTGAGTACCGTTTCAGTGTCTGCAGAACAATTCAAAGTGCACAGATCGAGATGCACTGTACATCCTCCAAACTCCTAGAGTTTTTAAATAAACTTGTGTAAAAAGTTACCTATGTTAATACACCATTATTTGCACTTGAAATTATCACATGTTCTGATCCAACTAAGCAGGACATACTGTATACGGATGACATCATCCTTATAGCAGATTGGCAGCAGAGGTTTCAACAGGCTGTGGAGGAACGGGATGAAGAACTGAAGATCAAACACATGGCTATCAATACGAAAGAGAGCAAAATGATAAAAGTGAGGAAGATTTTGTGTAGTTTTTGTTGTTGTATGTTTTCTCCCTGAACAAATCAGCTTCTAGTCTTCAAAGCCAGAATTCCGTTTAATAATTCTCAGGGCTTCGAAGAACATGCAACTCCCATTGGACCTGGTACTTCTTTTCTGAAAACTTGCCAATGGTATCCAAAGCCTCTTTGAGTAGCAGGGTCGCACTTTCCAAGCAGCGAATAACTGCTGGTATGTCCCTTGATACGAGGGCGGATCGAAACGTAACGCACAATAATTTATTTTTTTGCCTTGGTATTGCAGTTGGAATGTTGAAATTTCGCACAGATATAGTTTGAAGGTTTCACCACAAAGGATACTTTTTGTTTCATGTGCAGCTCTAGCAGGGGAAGCGTGAACAACGTAACAAAGATGGCACGCATTGCTACTGTCGCCCACGTGTAAAGAGTAGAGAGGTGTGGTTCGATATTTGTGGGCCAAAGGGCATAAATTAAGTGATATTCACAGGGACATGCGTGGCGTGTATGGGGATGATTGTATGGGCCGTAGCAATGTCTTCAGGTTCTGTGCATTCTTCCTACAGGGCCATGTGAACCTTAGTGATTTGCCACGCTCCGGGAGGCCGGTAACGGCTGCAACCCTGCAAAATGTCAGAGGCATTGAGGCGGCAATTTTGAACGATCGGCGTGTGCAGCTGCGAACCTTATCGCAACAGTTCAGTATTCCCTATGGTGCAGTGTACGATATTGTTCATGACACGTTGAAATTTCGTAAAGTTGGTGCTAAGAACCTGACAGACAACCACAAGGACCAGCGAATGATGAGTTTGGATCACCTAACACGGTACACCGCAGAAGGGTATGACTTTTTGAAAGGAATCTTCACTGGTGATGAGTCGTGGGCGTACCACTACACCCAAGTATGGAGTGGAAACATGCTGGTTCCCCAGTGAAGAAAAAATTCAAAGTGACTCATTGTGCTAGGAAAGTGCTTGTGACGGTGTTCTGGGATATACATGGTGTTATATTGGCGGACTTTGTTGAACACGGGACCACTGTGAATGCTCCAGCCTACATGAAAACTTTGGTGAAGTTGCATCGTCCCCTTTGTGACAAACATCACAACATGAATGCTGGCGATGTCAAAATTCTTCATGACAATGCTCGCCCCCATATTGCTGCTGCTGTTCGTCAGAAAATCACCAAATTTAGTTGGGAGGTGCTCCAGCATCCACCATACACTCCGGACCTTGCGCCGTCGTACTTTCATCTGTTTGGTCCCATGAAGAAATTCCTGGCCGGCCAACGCTTTGCGACAGATGTAGAAGTGAAATCAGCAGTCCGCAGATGGCTATACTCCAAGGAAACGGACTTCTACGAACAGGGCATATTGAAACTGGTATCTATGGGAGAAATGTGTTGAGAAACTTGGTGACTATGTCGAAAAGGTGTAAGTTCATTTGTGATTTTTGTAGTTGTTTTAACTATTAAACTTTTTTTATAAAAAAATTATTGTGTGTTACTTTTCGATCCACCCTCGTATATGCAAGGGAGGCAACAGTAGTGGAAGTCTCGGGTAAATATGTACTTATAAAATTCATTACCCCAAGATGTGTGAAACATTAATATCCTGAAAATGGTTCAATAAATTGCCGTGAAAAAACAGATCAAAATAAAAAATAACTCTTGGGGCCGGTTTCACCAACCGATGCTAAATTTTAACACAATGTTTTAAACTGACTTAAAATGCAGATTCTGTCACATCAAACAATGTTAGCTTTAACATTATGTTAAACTCGTGTTAAAGCATTTAACAAATGTTAAAGGTTTGAAAATGGCTCTGCAACCGAAATTGTTGATGCGAGCTTGCTGCATTTGGTATTTTTGAGTATCATTCTTAACGAAACAACAGCCGTGCCTCAAAATAAATTTGAAACCCTGTAAAAGACGGAATTTTTAAGGCGATCGAGACTGACCAAAGGGGTCGTGGACTTGGTTTTATGAGAAATACGAGACCTTAAAATACTACAAACAGAAACGTGCCTCTTTCTGCTATGCTACAAGTGTTGATTCCTTTTGAGACTGTATGCTACTGGTGATTTTGATTCAATAACAGGTGATAGTGTTGCTATTTCCAAAGCAACCGTTTGTGAGTTTATTCGGAAAGTTTCGAAGCAATTGCTGAGTGAAATGCCTCAGGGATAACGTCTGTGGCCCGCATTCGGGAGGTCCCAGGCTCGATCCCCTTCTACCGCTCACTCTGACCCATGGGTTTTTGGGGTTTTTCTGAGTCGTCAAGTGAATGCTGGTGTGGTTTCTTTATCCCACGAGTTTTCTGTCCCTATATTTCATCCCGTTAATCATTTCATTCATCCTTCACCCCGTTTGTCTATTTCAGGGCTAGAAGTGTCAGCGATGGTGTTTCGGTGCAGCGTGGCAGGAAAAAGGATGCTCTGTGCACTCTCTCCGCCCTTCAGCTGTGGTGGCGTTGGACCTTGTGTGGGGCGAGATCTCCGGTCTGCCTGTCCAACTGCCGGGGCGTCTATCTGGAAATTTTAGGAACAATGTCACTGCTGTGCCGTCGCTTCTGGTTCCAGCAGCACGGGGGCGCCCCCCTCGTGGGGCGTCGATACATAATCTGGATTCACTGGATCGTTGCCGAACCCCCTCCACTTCACGATCCAATCCAAAGCAATTGCTTTAAAAAGCAAACAACATTTTTGCTCGGGTCTTCTTGTGTCCTCAATTAGTAATAGCACACTTTCGCCCACTTTGGTGTCATTGCAGTGTCCACCACCAGTTTTAATCCGTTCTAAACGCTCTTCGTACCTGACATTTTTGGTGCTGTACTTTATGTTAGGATAAAATTGCTACAATTGCTGTGAGAAACGCGCTCATTTCAATTAAATTACTCGCCGATTTTGTCCCAGGCTGCATCTTTATCCTTTAATGTAAGATCGTCGGCTTTTTCTCACTCGATAATACTTCTACACTTCGTAAACAGTTCTGTAATTAACGCATTTCAAACGGTGAAACATTAGTTCCTCTGCATCTAGGTTTTTTCAGTTGACATTGCGATTCTAACCTCAATCAGGAAATCTCATGGCGTCATGGCGATTGCCAATGCATGTTGTCTGCTACTGACACAGAGAGCGCTGCGATACGTAAACAGAAGTGCATCGGAGCGCGTTCAGAAACTGTATAGTTCGGTCTCCGTCTTCTCGGAAGCTATCGTTGTAGTTGTCTTTGACGTTAACATGTAGTTAGCTAACAGTTTGCTGTTAAAGCTTGAAGAAACGCAAGAGTTTAAATTTTGAACTAAAGAGTATATTTATAACATCGTTTGGTGAAACGGCCCTAATTGTGGACTGAAGTGACTCTCAGCATTAATTACAAACTTTGCTTTGGGTCTGCATTTAGGTGAATTGTCTTTGAAAAAGCGACTGGAAGGTGGAGCTGGATTGCACCATGAGGCGCCAGTTTTTGAAGCCGTACTCTTTGCTTCGATATCTGCTGTTGATTCGTTGCCGGCTGCTACAGTGGTTGGCTATGAAATCATTCTCTCAGGGTATGCGTCGGCGTATTTTGAAAGGATAACACGAATTTAAATTGACTGAGAAATTTAATGTGATCTAATACTTGAGCTGTTGAAGAGTTACCGACCGTTTGAAGATAAAGAATGAAATTGATTATGAATCGTAGCATTCGAAAGTATAACAATTGACTTATTATACGTGATAACTTCTGCAGTATCAATTTTACGGATTGAAATAACTTTCCGTAATAAAAGAAACTAGAAGCGCGAGTTGCCGTGAGTCGCTTAAATACAACAAAACCCTTCCTGGCTACAGCTAAATCTTACTCACAGATTATTCTTAACTTAGGAAGAAAGGAAAGATCAGAAATGGCATGATTTAGATTGGGGGGGATGGAGGGCACGAAAATGACTGACGATTCTGACAGGAGAATCTGCCCATTCTGCGATTTGGATGAGGACTGGGCACATATTTTGGCGGAATGCGCTCAGTGGGGAAACCAGCGAACAATTAACTGGAAGAAAAATTCTTAAGTCCCTCAAGAAAGTAATTGGCATGTTGGGAGCTACTGGCTGACCAAAACATGGGCAATTTCTTGGCTAAAGTGCGCGAAGCTAAGTCAAATTTATTCAGTTAGTCAAAGGTAATTTATCTCTATTTTCCTGTTTCCTGTTCTTTTTGTTTTCTTTTCTTTTTCTGTTGTTTATTTTGTCACCATACCTTGTACGAGTATCTTAAATATGCATGTACGGCCAATGATCCATGCACTAAATACTTGTGTATTAACTTCAATAATTTGAAACCAATAAAGATACCTTATCTATCGATCTATCTATGTCTATATATATATCCATCTATCCATCCATCCATCCATCATGACTTACTTATTCGTTTAGTATCTGCTATTTTCTACTGTTGTACAGTTCATGAAAACACACCTTAAGAGCTCAACAATTCATTTTAGAAAAAAAATGTTTTAATAAAAGCTAAATAGTTTATTGAGGGGAACCAGAATATTTAAAAAAAGCAAACAAAAAAACAACAACATAGTTCCATTTAAAATTCTGAGTTTAGGGCCCCATGGAAATATTTTCCATATCAAAATTTGGAAGGCCCTTGCCTCTCTCAGATTCGGGATTCTTGGCATTTGTTTTTTTTTTCTATTAGTTTAAGAGATATTCACCTGTAACACCTTATCTGGGCCACCATGTTTATATACAGGGTGGAGCATTAAAGTTGAGACTGTACAATACCACCAAAACTAAGCGTTGTACAAAGAAATATCTTCAATACAAGTTGCTTGATAATATGGGGGAAAATAAATGCCATTAGTCGTGTTTTATTGGAGGGCGTTGTGAGGTCTTTTTAGGGTGAATTTAAATTGACCCTAATGGTACGTTTCCATTTTAAAAAAATTACTGCATATATCAACTGCGTATATTATTACAATTAAACAGAACCATATAGCAGGCTGATACGACTGTCAACTATTTGAAAAGCTGCTGGAAGCAACACAGTGATTTATATATATATATATATATATATATATATATTATAACTTTTACGAAATAGCCTGGTAATACATAACCAGGCATACGAATAAGTCGTCCTCCGTGGTGTAGTGGTTACCATGCTAGCTTCTAGTTCCCGAGTTCGCGGGTTGAAACTTTGTGGAGGAGGATGGATTTTTCGGGCGTAAACATCCATAGCATGGCTTCCTTCGGAAGGAAAGTAAAGCGATGGTCCCGTGTCGTAGATTTACGGCACGTAAAAGAATCTCAAGCCGGATAAACAGGCTTCTGAGCAAAATTTCCTGTCTTTCACGCCTAGTATAGAATTGGACGCTAAGGACCATAGTAGTTAAAGAGCGTCCATAAATAAAATTCAATTTAATTTTAATGTAGGCATAGCAATCTCTAAACATTAAAGCCAGGACTAAAGGAAATGAAGTTGAACGGTTACTGGACTTTAGGCAGGCACTTCGCAGGTTACTAACTACTCGCTATCCCTCGTACAATCTGTTGGCGATTACAGAGAGCACACACTAAGCCGCGTTTGAATGTACATAACTTGTAGCCAATTGCTCAAGTATTCCTATGTCTGTACATTACATTCATAAGATCCACAAAACTTATTGTATAGAAATGTAGAACTGTATTTCCGAAATGTTTGCCTCTCTGAATTAAATCTTAAGGGCTTACTCTTTCGTTTATCATCAGCTCATGACAGGCGTATACCGGCTTGTTTACTAAACATTTCAGTGTTGTATGGGCTTCCTGCACAAACCGTGCCTACAACTTAGATAATCCCCTTCCCATCAAAATATTTTGGCGTCAGACAAAAATCATAAAACGTCAGGAGATTCTCCATATAAATGTGTTATTCTGTCGCAACGGCGAGTCAGTAAATCGATTGGTGGACACGAAAACACGCACATTGGCACAGGGCCGGCCGGCGCAAACTTTTGCGAGCCATTCCTCACACACGTGGAGACATTTTGCAAGGCTAAGGGCGGGGAAGGCAGAGAGGAAATGTGTGTTGGGGTCATGGGCGTTTAGTCGGAGCCCCCCCTCCGCCGCCCGCATTCTGTCGTGTTGCCTCTCTTCCTGTCCCGCCGGACTATAGCGGCATTGGCCCACTCCCGCGCGCTCTTCGCTGTAATTAGCTCTCGCTTCAGACTCCTTGCACCGGTAAATTTGTTATATTCAGTATAAGGAAACTTGATAAAGTGTTAAAAAAACATTATATTTGGCTTGTCTATTGAAATTTGGCCCTGGCCACTCATTCGGTAGACAACTACTTCAATTCATACAAATTAATCGAGATAAACATTTGCATGCAAGGGGAATATGGTAGGCCGTAAGTGATAGTCAACTGTTTTAAGAACTGGTTGCTATGTAGAGCATTTTATTCTATTTGTATGTCTAGGACATGAAAAAACGAATAACGAATTCCCTTTTGGGAAAAATTATAAGTATTGGAAAATTCAAACAAATAACAAGGAATATCTCGGAAATGGTTCACGCGACAAAAAAAGTGTATATGACATTTCCAATTTTTTGTGCAGTAAAATTTTGTCTATATCTTACGGTTTACCAGTTATGCGAAAGTCATGCAGAATGAAGACTTTTGGGAACGTTCACAGAAAATTCAAGATACACATTTCATTTGTCATGAAAATATGTGAAGTAATGATATTTTAATCAAAATCGTTAAGAGTATTTATGAGAAAATCAAAACTATCAAAAATGTTCAATGTAAAGGGTAGTCTGGGATGCGGGGATTTTCTTGCAAATCTTCGTGTCGCATGTTTGGAAGATGCTGAACCTAAATACGAAGTTTGGTGTTTATCCAACTTTTCGTTTTTGAGTTATGCTGTTCACAGTAGCACATGCGGACCTTTTTCTAAAAGTGTTTTTTTGTTCAGGGCACCTCAAAACATGTATTTCCGTTGAAATCTTTATATCGCATTTTTGGAGTGGAATGGAATACTTCCCCTGCTTACTATACGTAGTAGAGAAAGTAATAAATTATCATGGGTAGAGGAATTCGTGTGACAGTTGCGTTCTTCTCTAAATATTCTGTTTAAAACTGATCATCTGTCAAACCACTTGTCTTAAAGATGTTCCCTCCAGTTTGTAGTTCCTTTACAATGAAACATTGTGTGCTCTGGGCCTTCACTCCTCCACATAATGGACGCTTCCCCTCTGACCTTTCAACTCCCACACTGCAGTTCCTACCCTCTCTTTCCTCGTAGTTTACTTTATTAAACATTTTTTTGACTGTCCCGTGAACATTTCAACGTAAGATACCAATATACTTTTCTATTAAGTTATTGATCAGGTTTTGTTTCTCTGAATCTTCAAATCTTAATCGAGCGGGATGGCTCAGGCGGTTGTGTCTGTGGCCCACATTCAGGTGGTCGTGAGATCAACCTTCCTGACCCATGAGGTTTTTTCGGGGATTTCCCTGGGTCACTAGGCGAATGCTAGGATGGCTCATTGCCTCCCCCGAATTTCTCTTCCCTTATTCCCTCTCATTCCATTTTTCCTTTTCATTATAGGTTAGATCCGGGGCTGCAGACAGATGGCTTGCGTATGGGAACTTCTCGGACCCGTCAGATGGAGGCCGCTCGAGTCTCGCAACTTTCCCCGGTCTCCACTGGAAGGGAGCCTGTGAGCCACCCTCCAGCGGCTTGGGAGGGCTACCTTGAGCGCTTTCCGGCTGTGTGGTCAAGCTTGTAACTGTTAGGGACCTTTGTGCCTGCCTCGGCCGGTCCTGCAGCCCATACCTCACCTATGGTTCCTTCATCTCGTCCGTTCCTCTCGGGGAAGTATGCTCAAAAATTCCCTGTGTGGGTCGAGGTGCTAAGCGTCCCCTCGTAGCGTAATTAAAATCTTAATCGTGTCTCTTTGTACGACCCCTCTTAACCGAACTAAAGGCAGCAGATGCGTTTTCGATAAGGTATTTTTTTTCGGATAAAGATGCTAATGAATTTAAACAGCGAAAGAAAGAAAATAATTGTATTCCAAATACATATAATAATGTTTAGTAAAAAAAACTAGTACTACATATAATATTAAAACATCCATTTCAGTATTTAGAAATATTGTTTTATAAACTCCGTCATTTTGTCTGAACTTTCTCCTCTCAACGCTTGCGAGCTTTGTGTATACATTTCGAATTCCAAGTTGATACGCCAGCTGTTTGTGAAGCTTTCATACAATAATTCATTAGTAAGGAATCTAGTTACTCAAATTGTGGGTTATAATTTTCAACTTTTTTCTAAATGTTCCTCCCGAAGTACGATTACATACTGATGGTTAAAAATTTAATTTCAGCACCATTAAACAATAATAATGCGACTGCGGCCTTTTTGGGAAATATTCATTCGTTTCGCTGTTAAAAAAGCGTCCCGAATATTGATGTCATGCTTTTCCTCATTTGTGCACTAAGTATTACATAAAATATATGTAATGAATATGCAATATACAAAATAAAAGCTCAAGGCAGTTTCTTTGTTCAACAGTTCTCCACCAATGCTGAGCAGTTCAGGAAAATTGGTTAGGATTTGCATCACGTGGAGCAAGTTGAACATTGCAAGATAGACACACGGTTCCCGGCGATGGAGTTGTGGACTGGTGACCACTCTGCATCGTGAGGAAAGTGAGGAGCTGCGATAGGCAGCGGTCCTGGCGTGCGTACGTGGGCTTGAGTTCGCTAGTGGAGTTAGCAGGCACAGGCTCCGCGTGGGCTGTAGCGCTATATGATTTGCTTATTATGGTGTGGAAGGAAAAAGGATTGGAGAAAAGAGGTTTGAAAAGTAAATTATATGCGCGTCAACTTTTAAATATCTAAATTACTCCATAAAAACCACAGGATTTGGAAAGTTGAAAGCAGAATATGAAGGCAGAAACTACAAACAGGGTGTAACACTAAAACTTCGAATTTGACCAATAGATTGCCTTAAGAGGTTTTATGAAGGCATAGGTATAGGTTATGCAACGGAGGAGGACACCTCGTGCACTGCGACCTATATAGATCTATTGTGTCTACCAACCCCGGGAGGTAGGCTTGAAGTGAAGGAACCACAGGAGACTATAGGTCGCAGACAGAGACGCGGGAGTTCCAGGCTCATATACCAGTCCCACTGCTGGGGCTGTCTAGAGAGGGCGATGAGCGACACGTCGACCTAGCGACCCTCTGTGTCCACGAAAAGCACTCTTTCCTTTGAACAAGCATCCGCGCCATTTGTCGGGCACCGCCATACGCCACGAAATCTAGAATCACACTGAAAAATGAGAAGGGAAGGACGTTGTGGTAGATGAGAAACCATCCCAGAATTCGCCTACCAATCAGGGAAAACCCAAGGTTAGAGTGGGCGGTCGACGGGAATTGAACCCGGGACCTCCCGAATGCGAGCCTCACACGTTACCGCGGAGTCATCTCGTGCGGTTTTGTGAGTGCAAACTGTCTTATTATGCATATTTTATTTTACAACATGAATGCAGCACTGTTGGCGCCTTATGTACGAGCTGCCCTAACCTCTCTGTTTGTGATAGCTGTTGCACTTGTCTTCTGTTTGAGATTGAATAAAAAAAAACATTTTTGTAAACACCAGATTTCTATTCACAAACAGATTTAAACGTGTTTTAAATTGTATACGTTTGTTTGTGGGCAAGTGTGTGTAGGTGTGGACAACCCCTAAGAAGCTAGCCGGTGCTGTCGCAGAGAGGACCCTGGCTGGGTAAGGATGTCGGAAGGAGGAAGAAGGAGTCGAGTTTCGTGCCCGGAGAAGCTCGTTGAACCACGATTCCCGTTCAGGATCACGCAGGTCCTACAAGGACACCCACATTTTTCCTCCGTGTCTCCATCAGAAGAGACAATCGGTTCCAGCCCGTTAGTTCGCCGCACGCACGCCAGCCGGCATTGTCTTCTTACTGGGTGTATTTTTAGCAGAATTCACTTGTGTGCATACTGTACTTGTAGAGTCCCTTCCAGGGGCACGTGTCCTCCCTTTAATTTTGAACCATCAGTACCTACTTCAAATAATCTCTACATAAATTGTCAGCTTAAAATAAGATTATAGAATTTTAAACGCAAACCCTGAATGTTTCAGTATCTGTGTACAAGAAATGTGCGCTTCTCAGACATTTAGATCGCTTCGCCCTACAGAGGTTCTTCGAGAGTCTGACATGTGGCTTGACGCGGGTGACGCATCCGCTTCCGTCCTTGCGCAAGCGTCCCTTTGCTCTGTTGTGTCTGTTAGCCCTGCTTGTGTCTCTGTCGTAATTTGTGTTTGTCTTCAAACCTTTATTTTTCCACCCTCCTTGCTGTAATGGACGTGTTGATGTTAGTCCGAAAGGCGGCACTTCGAATCTCGACTGGGATTCCTGAATTACGTCCACGTCTGTAAAGGCAAATAGACTGGTAGAAATTTCAATGATTGAATTTTTTGTTGTGTTTTTCTATTTTCTTCTTTCTTCCCGAAGCCCACCATTCTCTGTCATTTAATAATATTTATATTGACAATACATAAGCATGGTGCACCGATTCTCGGCAACAGAATCGGATCTTTTGGTCCATGTATAGGTCTTGTGCCCACTCAACGTCTTGATGCGTTTGTGGAGCTGCGATACGAGTCACGGGTGGCCTACTCGTGAACGGGAGATCTGCGGTTCAAATTCCACCAGGACCCTCCTTCCTGACCCTCAGCATTCAGAACTGACAAATGCCGGGGAGATACCCAAAACGTAGGCCTGGAACATTTCTTTCCAAAATTACCATTTTATTTCATGTATCACCAGCGTCACTGCATTGGTGCCGTACGAAGTAAAAGGAGACGTTACACAGTACGAAAAAAGGAGCAGCGACGATAGGTAGTAGCCTACAGGCCAGAAATAACCAACGTTCCGCCTAGGGGAAGCTTTATGCCGTATCGGCTGAATGATGTTGCATCTCTTCCAAGCGCATGTAGACGTGAGATTCAACTTTTTACATTACAGAAACATTTGGCTTTCAATGCATATTTTGTGATTCCATTCACAGACTGAGGTTTTTATCTACTTTGTTATTAAACTTCAAGTTTGTGGGAAATGTGCAAATGAATGTGCCAACAGTAGTGACGCACGTACGGCTGATAATTGTGGGAGAGAAGAATGCAGAAATGACGACTTTCCGTTCCCCCTGCACAATGGTTACTGTGCATGCACCAAGTTTCATGACAATGCATTTGGTTTTTGAGTTGCTGTTTTAAACAAACACGGAGAGAAATCACATGTCTTTCTCTACTCACTACACACTATTCATACAAAAGCTTATTATACATTACCACGTTGCGCCGCAGATATAAGAAGAATGCAGTAAACTAACTCGGTAGTCAAATCTTTTAAAAGTGAGTCGCTATATGATTACTTTGATGTTCCATTCTGCTTCCATGACCACGGGAAGAAAGAAAGAAAGAAAAAAAGGGAAAAAAACGGAATAGCGATTTGTAGTTGAGAAATGTATGAAGTATTTGAAAATTCAAACCAGTAACAACGAGTATCCCGGAAATGGTTAATCTTACAAATATTTTATTTGCGTAAATTCTTTGTTTTAACGAAATCTTCATATTATATAAGTTTTATCTCTGTAACCAAATGGGATGGCCTAGGTGGTAACGTCTGCGGTCCGCATTCGAGAGGTTCCGCGACCGACCAACCTAACCAAAGGTTTTTTCGCGGTTTTTCTCGGTCGTTATGCGTATACTGGGTTGGATAATTTGATCCGCGAATTTTCCTATCATCCCTTTCAGCACTACATTTCATTTATTTCTTCTTCATCGCCGTAACCGGCATTGGGCTGATCACCCATTCTGAATATGCTATCATCCAGGGTTTGTTTGCTCCTCGACTGACTACTGATACAAGACATTGGACTGATCACCCATCCTGGATATTCTATGATCCAGAGTTTGTTTGATTCTCAACAGACTACTGAATTGGACTGATCAGCCATCCTGGATATGCTATGATGCAGAGTTTGTTTGCTCCTCGACAGACTACTGAATTGGACTGACCACCCATCCTGGATATGCTATGATCCAGAGTTTGTTTGCTCCCCGACAATACTGACACAGGATATTGGGCTGATCACCCATTCTGGATATGCTATGATCCAGAGTTTGTTTGATTCTCAACAGGCTATTGACACAAGACATTGGGCTGATCAGCCATCCTGGATATGCTATGGTTCAGAGTTTGTTTGCTCCTCGACAGACTACTGACAAGATATTGGACTGATCAGCCTCCTGGATATGCTATGGTTCAGAGTTTGTTTGCTTCTCGACAGACTACTGACACAAGATATTGGGCTGATCACCCATCCTGGATATGCTATGGTTCAGAGTTTGTTTGCTCCTCGACAGACAACTGACACAAGATAATGGACTGATCACCCATCCTGGATATGCTATGATCCAGAGTTTGTTTGCTCCTCGACAATACTGACACAGGATATTGGGCTGATCACCCATTCTGGATATGCTATGATCCAGAGTTTGTTTGATTCTCAACAGACTACTGACACAAGATATTGGACTGATCAGCCATCCTGGATATGCTATGGTTCAGAATTTGTTTGCTTCTCGACAGACTACTGACACAAGATATTGGGCTGATCACTAATCCTGGATATGCTATGGTTCAGAGTTTGTTTGCTCCTCGACAGACTACTGACACAAGATAATGGACTGATCACCCATCCTGGATATGCTATGATCCAGAGTTTGTTTGCTCCCCGACAATACTGACACAGGATATTGGGCTGATCACCCATTCTGGATATGCTATGATCCAGAGTTTGTTTGATTCTCAACAGGCTATTGACACAAGACATTGAGCTGATCATCCATCCTGGATATGCTATGGTTCAGAGTTTGTTTGCTCCTCGACAGACTACTGACAAGATATTGGACTGATCAGCCATCCTGGATATGCTATGGTTCAGAGTTTGTTTGCTTCTCGACAGACTACTGACACAAGATATTGGGCTGATCACCCATCCTGGATATGCTATGGTTCAGAGTTTGTTTGCTCCTCGACAGACTACTGACAGAAGATAATGGACTGATCAGCCATCCTGAATATGCTATGGTTCAGAGTTTGTTTGCTCCCCGACAATACTGACACAAGATATTGGGCTGATCACCCATCCTGGATATGCTATGGTTCAGAGTTTGTTTGCTCCTCGACAGACTACTGGGACAAGGTATTAGGCTGATCACCCATCCTGGATATGCTATGGTTCAGAGTTTGCTTGCTCCTCGACAGCCTACTGACACCAGACATTGGACTGATCAGCCATCCTGGATATGCTATGGTTCAGAGTTTGTTTGCTCCTCGACAGACTACTGACACAAGACATTGGACTGATCACCCATTCTTGATATCCTATGAAGCAGAGTTTGTTTGCTCCTCGACAGACTACTGACACAAGATATTGGACTGATCACCCATCCTGGATATGCTATGGTTCAGAGTTTTCTTGCTCCTCGACAGACTACTGACACAAGACATTGGACTGATCAGCCATCCTGGATATGCTATTGTTCAGAGTTTGCTTGCTCCTCGACAGCCTACTGACACCAGACATTGGACTGATCAGCCATCCTGGATATGCTATGGTTCAGAGTTTGTTTGCTCCTCGACAGACTACTGACACAAGACATTGGACTGATCACCCATTCTTGATATCCTATGAAGCAGAGTTTGTTTGCTCCTCGACAGACTACTGACACAAGATATTGGACTGATCACCCATCCTGGATATGCTATTGTTTAGAGTTTGTTGCTCCTCGACAGACTACTGACACAAGACATTGGACTGATCACCCATTCTGGATATCCTTTGATCCAGAGTTAAGGAAGTATTTTTTGCTGTTATATACGGTTTACTAGTTATACAAAATGCCTTCTGAATCAAGACTTCAAAGGCCTTTCCCAGAAAATTCAAGATATACCTACGTATTATTTGTCTTGTGTATGTCTTTAATATAGCTAATATCGTAATGTTAGTATCTTATTTGGGTAATGTCACTATCGTAAGAATTATTTTTGAGAAAATAAAATAAATTATAAAAGTATTCCATGTAATGGGTAGTTTGGGATGGAGGATTTTCTTCAAAATCCTCGTGTCACATGTTTGAAAGACGCTGAACTTGACCGACTTTTGTTTTTGAGTTAAGCTGTTTATACACACACTCGGACCTTTTTCTAAACAGGCTTTTTATTTTCTCTTCCACGTTCATAGTGGTAGAGAAAGTATTGCATCTGCCCAAAAATACGATACCGAGATTTCACCGGAAATACATCTTTAGAGGCCTCCTTAATCCAAAGAAGCATTTTTAGAAAAAGGTCCGTGTTGTCTGTTTGTCCGTCCGCCTGTCCATGCATTAGTGCGTGCGCGCGCGCGCGCGCGCGTGTGTGTGTTTGTGTGTGTGTGTGTGTGTGTGTGTGTGTGTGTGAACAGCATAACTCAAAAACGAAACGTCGGATAAATTCAAAACTTGGTATTATTTAGGTTCAGTATCTTCCAAAAATTCGACACAAAGATTTTCAAGAAATTCACCCACCCCAAACTGCTCTTTAGTTGGATCATTTTTGGAAATTATTCATTTTCTCAAAAATGGTTCAGGATTTTTATTGAAAAATACATTATAGATATTTACGTTACGAATAGAATGTATATCTTGAATTTTCTAGGAATAGGCTGTGAAGTCTTCTTGATTCGGAAGGAATTTTATATAATCTTATACAGAGAGAACCAAAAATATCGAACCGACTGCGCGGTGTTTTTCTTGTCCGCGTCCTCGGGGCTCGTTGCCGTCAGCCGCTATCTTTGTAAGGCGCGAGTGAAACTATACAACATTTTTAAAACAACTTTTAAAGGCTTTACTTATCAACTTTATGAAAGGAGATGCTGAAACTGGCCACCGTCGAGTCAGTAGTTGAAGCCCGTCCATACGTGAATACAATTTTGCCCCCTGTTTTTAGAGAATTAATAGACATGGAGCGTGATTTTGTCTTTCTTCAGCAAGACTCTGCAACAGCTCATACGGCCAATATTTCGATGAGAACAATTGAAAGTGTGTTTGAATACAGAATTATTAGTGGAGAGGTTTGGTCCCCCGACATAACCCCCTGCGATTTCTATCTCTGGCGTAACTTAAAACATAAAGCGTACAAGAGAAACCCACACACCCTGGAGGAATTAAAACAAAATATCCGCCAGGAAATTGCCAGCATTTCTCAACGTGAACTACAAAGAGTGATGGATAGTTTCCTAAAGAGGTGCCAAAAATGTATGGACGACGGTGGCCAGTTTCAGCATCTTCTTTCATAAAGTTGGTAAGTAAAGTATTTAAAAGTAGTTTTAAAAATGTTGTATGGATTCATCCGCGCCTTTCTATCATAGCACCAGACGGAAAGAGCGCCGAGGACGCGGACAGGAAAAACACCGCGCAGCCGTTTCGAAGTTTTTGGCTCTCCCTCTTATAACTGATAAGCGTTAAGCGATAGACGAAAGCGCAATTAAAAAAAAAGAGAAATAGAAGAAAGGTAAAAAATGTAGATCTCTTTAAAACACAGTTTATTATAAATATCCTTTTTATTGCATAAGCCATTTCAGGGATATCCGATATTAATGGTTCGCATTGTTCAATACTTTGTCATTATCATACAGCCTCGTCGATTGCGAGTTGTTTTTCTTGCGATGTCCTGGAGCAGGTGTTTCTGCAAAGATTTATTTTGGCTTAAATGAAGTAGAAAAATAAAACTTCTAGGAATAATTTGTATAGCTTACTTTCTGAGTGTGTTGTTCACCAATCACTTGTGGGCGTAATGTGTTTTTTGTAATTTTGAATTATTATTATTATTATTATTATTATTATTATTATTATTATTATTATTATTATTGCTCCATAATTCACGAACAGGATAGAAGGAAGAAGAAAACTAGTGGAGAACGGAGAAACAAGAGAGATCGAGAAGCAAAACGGTATTAATAGCACGTACACACATATTCGGGAACGGTACTCTTTGTCTGAGAGCACATGCCGGAGACAGGCATGGTCCGAGAGGAAGGTCGAGGATCCGTCCTTGAGCTAGTGCCAAGCTCCCAGAGACCAGACGGTCAGGAGAGGGGGGAGGATGTGCGTATTTGATAAGTGCGTGCCATTCCGTTCATTGCCAACAGCGTGCGTCGACCGCTCGAGCGGAAAACTGAGTCCAGCATTCCCACAGGCGTGCACTTCCCCGTCCAGGCCTTTAACCGAAAAATATGTAAATTGTAAGGTTTCAAGGTCGAGCTTAGACATGGACACAGCGGCGAAAACCTTTACAGGCCGGAGGAATTCGCTACGTAGGTTTGCTTTTTGTCAAACGAAAACTCCCCTAATTTTTTTAATTTTTACTTTCTCTACCAAGTTATCTGTAGTACGTAAGAGGAAGTATTTTATTGCATCCAAAATTTCTATGTCGGAATCTTATCGGATATTCACGTTTTGAGGTCCCCTGGATAAATATATAAAACACCATCTTAGGAAAGAATCCGCAAGCGCGTGCGGATTACCGTACACCTTGTAGCACTATTTTCCTCCGGATTATCAAGACGACTCGACATTACTACAGTGCTGATGTAACCCACAAGGGGGCGCCGCCGGGATGGACGAGTAGGTGAGAGGAGACGCCGGGCGTACGAAACCAGGAGTGATGTACAGCAATCACACGGTCCCTACGATTTCCATATTGAGACGCCCCGATTGGCGGACAGGCAGACCGCGGACCCCGCCCCACACACACTGTCAAAAACCCCGTCCCGAAGAGCCGGTCCGTTTATCCCGGCAACCAGCCGAATGCCGAGGGAAGGAGAAAGATTCACCGAGAGCATTCTTTTTCCCAACCACGTCGCATCGAAACACAATCGCCGACACGTCCAACCTAATGGGGTAAAGAATGACTGAAATGGTGAACGGAACGGAATGGAGAGACTGGAAATTTGGGGGCTGAAAGAACCCATTCTAGCATTCGCCTGAGGACTCGGGAAAATCCCCGAATAAAACCTATGGGTCAGAGTAGAAGGTCTTCGGGAATCGTTTCCGGGACCTCCGGAATACAAGTCGCCTACGTTACCGCGACATCTCCTCGGTTTGTAGGACTTTCACTCCCAAGGACTTGCAGTCTTGGGTCATTGGTCTGTCGAGGAGCAAGCAAACTCTGGATCATAGCATATCCAGGATGGGTGATCAGCCCAATGTCTTGTGTCAGTAGCTGTCGAGGAGCAAGCAAACTCTGGATCATGCAATGCAGAATGGGTGATCAGCTCAATGTTTTGAGTCAATAGTCTGTCGAGGGGCAAGCAAACTCTAGATCATGCCATACTCAGGATGGATGATCAGCCCAATGCTTTGAGTCAGTAGTCTATCGAGGAGCAAGCAAACTCTGGATCATGCAATGCAGAATGGGTGATCAGCTCAATGTTTTGAGTCAATAGTCTGTCGAGGGGCAAGCAAACTCTAGATCATGCCATACTCAGGATGGATGATCAGCCCAATGCTTTGAGTCAGTAGTCTATCGAGGAGCAAGCAAACTCTGGATCATGCAATGCAGAATGGGTGATCAGCCCAATGTTTTGAGTCAATAGCTGTCGAGGAGTAAGCAAACTCTGGATCATAGCATATCCAGGATGGGTGATCAGCCCAATGCTTTGAGTCAATAGCTGTCGAGGAGTAAGCAAACTCTGGATCATAGCATATCCAGGATGGGTGATCAGCCCAATGTTTTGAGTCAATAGCTGTCGAGGAGTAAGCAAACTCTGGATCATAGCATATCCAGGATGGGTGATCAGCCCAATGTTTTGAGTCAGTAGCTGTCGAGGAGCAAGAACTCTGGATCATAGCATATCCAGGATGGGTGATCAGCCCAATGTTTTGAGTCAGTAGCTGTCGAGGAGCAAGAACTCTGGATCATAGCATATCCAGGATGAGTGATCAGCCCAATGTTTTGAGTCAGTAGCTGTCGAGGAGCAAGAACTCTGGATCATAGCATATCCAGGATGGGTGATCAGCCCAATGTTTTGAGTCAGTAGCTGTCGAGGAGCAAGAACTCTGGATCATAGCATATCCAGGATGGGTGATCAGCCCAATGTTTTGAGTCAGTAGCTGTCGAGGAGCAAGAACTCTGGATCATAGCATATCCAGGATGGGTGATCAGCCCAATGTTTTGAGTCAGTAGCTGTCGAGGAGCAAGAACTCTGGATCATAGTATATCCAGGATGGGTGCTCAGCCCAATGTTTTGGGTCAGTAGCTGTCGAGGAGCAAGAACTCTGGATCATAGCATATCCAGGATGAGTGATCAGCCCAATGTTTTGAGTCAGTAGCTGTCGAGGAGCAAGAACTCTGGATCATAGCATATCCAGGATGGGTGATCAGCCCAATGTTTTGAGTCAGTAGCTGTCGAGGAGCAAGAACTCTGGATCATAGCATATCCAGGATGGGTGATGAGCCCTATGTTTTGGGTCAGTAGCTGTCGAGGAGCAAGAACTCTGGATCATAGTATATCCAGGATGAGTGATCAGTATATCTGGTATAGCGGAGGAGGAAATGAAATCTAGTATTGAAAGGAATGACAGGAAAATTCGCTGATTAAAATATGCAACCCAGATCTTAATAGCCTCTCTTGCTAAACATCGAGATGTTCCTCTGGCCCAAGCTTCTCCTTGTCTTGCAAGTTCATCACCTTTTTCATTTCCCCACTAAGGCGGTTGCGCGGATATTCGGCTGGAGTCCGACCTGCAGCGGCCTGCGTGCGCGCAGCCGTACGGTGGACACAGTGTAAATGGAAAACACTGTATTACGTTTCAGTAACAAGTTGAAATTCCATAAAAAAAAAACATAGTTGCAAGCATATCTATTAAACGATAAACGACTGTGATTGTCGATAAAGGTTTTTGATCATCAGGTTTGCGGTGTATAACTGTAACTCAAGGTTTTATTTTTCATATTAATGTGCACCTTAGGCTTTTGTGTTCATTGATAATGCTATGCATTAGAAATAACATTTACAATTGTTTGTTCTCTAATAAAAGGAAATGACCTAGGATCGATTTTAAAAAGTTGTACCTATGTATAAGGCATATTCACATTACTCTCTCTAGTCACGCTTCTACAGACTACTACAGGGAGAGCCCGGGAGGTCCCGGGTTCAAATCCGGTAGGCCGACCAAACAGTCTGAGGTTTTTTCGTGGTTGCCCTCAGTCGGCAAAGTAAATACCGCATTGGATATTTAATACCACGACCCAAAGTTCCACCGTAAGTCTAAAACAACACTAAAGTGAAAAATAAGCGGTAATAGCGAATGCTATGTCATCTATCTACAGACAGTGTAAGCAGTTGCATCCTAACGCCATCTGTACGGCACGAAGCAGAAGATCCAGCTGCCATGCGCTGGGAGTCTCTGTTGGCAAGTGACGATACAAGATGGCATTTCCAGGGATGAGACCTAGAAGGCTAATTGTCCGCTTTTCTGTGTGAGGGCGGCGGTTAGACTGGACGGCACCCTAATGCCGTCTGCATGGCATGAAGCAGGTGGTTACAGGGATGAGACCTAGAAGGCTAACTGTCCGCCATTCTGTGTGGGGCGGCGGATGGATTGGACAGCACCCTAATTGCCATGTGTACGGTATGAAGCAGGTGATTACAGGGATGAGACCTAGAAGGCTAACTGTCCATCACATATCGTTCTAAGAGTTATCCACCAACAGATCCGTTGCGATATGACCAGGGAGTTAAAGCGACGTAAATTAAAATAGAGACAAAAAAAATATATATCGAATGGTTAACGCTACAAAGGAATGCAGTCGTATGTACTTAAATTCTGTGCTTTAATGCTATATAATTTTTTTTTTTTCAGTAAGGTTTTGTCCATTTCGGTTTACCAGTTATAAAGTCATTTAGAATAAGGAAGACCTAACAGGATGTTCGCAGAAAATTAAGATATACATTTTATTTTTCATGCAAATATAATTAAATTACGGTATTTTAAAATGAATCGGAATGAAAAGAAAACCAAAATAACCGAAATATTTCCATGTAAAAGGTAGTTTGGTTGGTGGATTTTTTTGAAAGCCTTCGGCTTGTATCCTTGAAACATGCTGAAATTAGATACAAAGATTGAAATTTAACCGACATCTCATTTTTGGGTTATGCTGTTCACAGACACACGCGCTCGTAGCGTTTTATAAAATGCTTCTTTATGTATTCAGGGAGCTTCAAAACGAGTATTTCCGGGGAAATTTCGGTATTGAATTTTTGGATAGAATCAGACTAGTGGGACCAGCTGAATTGTGCAGACTTTGAAATGTTTCTGTAATGCGGTTGACGTTTTCTCTTTGGAGATTCGTGATTTTTCAGAGTTTTGATTTATCACGTACATAGTAGGTAGAGAAGGTATTGCATTCCAGCAAAAAATTAGATACCCAGAATTCACCGGAAATGTTTTGAGGTCCCCTGAATTTTTAAGAAAATCTTCCCACCCAAACCACGCTTTGTATGAAAGATTTTTAGATTTGTTTTTATTTTATAAAAAATTTGCAGTCCTGTATAACTAGTGATCTTTAAGCTAAAACGTATATAAGAAATGTAGATCTCTTTAAAACACACAATTTATTTTAAATAAATTTTTTTGTGACATAATCCATTTACGAGATATCCGTTGTTAATGGTTTGATTTGCTCATTACGTGGTCATTAATAAGTCTTTCAACATTCAGTTGTTTTTGGCGATGTCATGGAAACAGCATGGAATTTTAAGACCAGCATATAGCGTCCAGTTGTTAAACATTTGACTATCGCTGTTCTCTTTGTATCTATAACGAAATGTTTCTTCTTCTTCTTCACCAAGCATTAAACCTTTCCTAAGGCTTGTTGAGCGCTCCAGATATTTAATTTATTGATTTATCCATTGTTTCCTGAGTCTTCCGACATTTTGTTTTCCTTTAGGTATGTAGTAGAGTATTTTCTTTGGGTAACGTTCCTCATTCTCCATACGTGTTCTAGTCACTTTTGTCTGTTCTGCTCTATTTTTCATTTAGGTTAAAGACTTTTAATTGTTTTCTTATGCCATCATTCTTTATTCTATCTCTTCCTAATACTGTTCTTAAAGATCTCATATCCGCTGCCTGTAATCTGCTTTTATCTCTATTTGTCATTGGCCAAGTTACGCTACTGTATAGAGCAACTGCAACTGCCATGGTGTTATAGGATTTCATCATCGTATCTTTTCTCACTTTATTTTTTAACGTTCTTTTAATTGTTCCACATATTTTTGAAAAAACTTTCTATTTTAGTTCCAATATCTAATTCTTTAATTTATGATATTGAAGATCCTAAAAATTTAAATGCATTAAACTTGTGCAATTATATTATTGTCTATTAAAGTTTACATCTCAACGGATGG
The DNA here is from genome assembly GCA_030765065.1 of Deroplatys truncata. Lineage (NCBI taxonomy): Eukaryota > Metazoa > Arthropoda > Insecta > Mantodea > Mantidae > Deroplatys > Deroplatys truncata. The sequence goes on along the minus strand of CM060979.1, from coordinate 138,995,094 downwards.
GTTCCGTGAAAAGCCATGGATTTAGTTTTATTATTTGATATGTCTATTTTATGTAGTTCGTACAGTGCTCTTTGTTATAAGAAATGATTACTTGATCATGAGCATACAGGAGTGTTATTACAACATTTGTCCTATTATAATCAGGAGCTATATTTAAAATATTTGGCCGCTGTTCCCGTTCACAAATTGCGTTGTCTAAATATAAATTAAATAATGTGGGTGATGTACTGCCCCCTTGTCTTACACCGATATTAATATCTGCTGTCCTAAAATTACCATTTTTTTGTTTAATACATATCTTTGAACCCTTATATATTTATTTAAATATCTCCACAATATGATTTTGTATTCCTCTATTAGTCATTATCTCCCTTAATTTTCTTATTTTTACTCTATCAATTGCGTTTATAAAACTAAATATTGTATACGTTGGGTAATTAAACTGTCTCCTCTTTTCTATTATTAGTTTAATTATAAAAATATTATTGGTGCATGACCTTCCTAACCTAAATCCTGTCTGTTCTTCTAAAAGTATTGTTTCAATGATGTTACGAAGCCTTTGATTTAAAAGTTTGCATTATAATTTGTAAGCTAATTCCTCTACAGTTTTCCGCCTTGGTTTTTTCTCCTCTTTTAAATATGGGCAGAATTAATGAAATTTTCGATTCTTCTGGAATTTCCTTTTGTTGCTAGCATTGATTCGTAATGTGTAATGTAACTAATTCTGTAAAGGTATATTTGGATTAAAGTGTAGTAGATAGAAAAATAAGCTTTAGTAAGCATAGTTTTGTATACCCACTAATAAGCTATACAGGGCAGTGACATTCATATACTGGTTTTCAGTTTATTGTCCTAGAATGGAGTAGTTACCCAGAAGGAGGGTGCCTTAATTATCGGTTTCTTTAAGGATACGAAAGCACAAATGCAGCATCTAAGCAGGAGTGTGAGCAATACATGGATGGGATACAAAAGTTAGAGACTGGTTGAAATTCAAGATTTGCTTGCGTTTTATTGCTCAGCTTATCTGCTGCTTCAAATTGGTTTGCTAGGGAGTATTTTTAACTGTGCTTGCTGTCGGTCATTACTTCACCACCCTCACTGAGGAAAATGCCTGGGATGCACTTGTTGGCAACATAACGGCACCATCAGATCCCGCAGTGACAGTTTTCTTTGGCAGCAACAAAGAACATTCGGCAGTTGTTGTTCTCGCCCATTGAGGCTTTAACAGAAGGTTTCAGAAAGAATAGAGTTGACCAAGGTCAACGAACGGAAACAGAATGCTATTATCTCTAGCCGGGCCTAGTTCTAAAGAAAGGAAGTGTCTTTCCTGGATACACAGTTCACTTTCTGGACAAAGAGATCCCTTCAAAACTGGCTGGCTACATTGATGTGAAGGCACTGCATATACGAGACTGTCCAAATTCCACCTCATATGGCTACCATATTTCTCTGTCCCCTACCCCTCATATAACGGTCTCTTCACAAAGACCACTGTCGTTTATTACCTTCATAGTAGGTAGAGCAGGTATTGTATTCCACTCAAAAATTTGATACCCAGATTTCACCGAAAATACATGTTTCAGGCCCCCTAAATGTCTCCCCCCCAAAAAAAAGCATTTTTAGAAAAAGGCTGTGTGTGTCTATGATGAGCTGATAACTCAAAAACGAAAAGTCTGACAACTACCAAACTTGTATTTAAGTTCAGTATCTTCCAAAGGTGCGACACAGGCCTTTCAATAAACCCCCCCACCCGAAATTACCCTTTACTTGGAACATTTTTTTGCAATTTTTTTTATTTTCTGCAAAATGGTTCTAACGACTTTGATTAAAATGCCGTATATTAAAGATATTTACATGACAAATAAAATGTATAACTTGAATGTTCCAGGCACAGCGTGAGAAGTTCTCTTTATTCGGAAGGAATTTTGTATAGTCTTATATAACCTGTAAACGTTAAGCATAAACGAAAACGTACTACACACAAAAAAGTAGATCTCTTTAAAACACACATTTATTTCAAGTGACTTTTTTTGTGGCATCAGCTATTTCCGAGATATCCGGTATTAATGGTTCGAATTGTTCAATACTTTGGCATTCTTTTCAAGTCCTGTCGATTTTATGTGTTTCTCGCGATGTCATGGAAAGAGTATGGAATTTTAAAGCCAGCATATAGCGTCCAGTTCTTAAACATTTGACGCCTTTCGCTGTTCCATTTGTATCTATAACGAAGTGTGTAATGCCGCTATTTCGACTAAAATGAAGTAAATAGGAAAAAAACTTTTCATAAATAAGTAACAAAAAGTGCAAATCAGTAGGTGCCTTTTGCAACGATAACAGAAAGAGTCATTCTTCTAAGCTACAACAGGCTTATCTAAACATAATTTAGTGTACTTGGTGGAATTTCAAAGTCACTTAAATATTCGGTCAAAAAAAGGTGTGTGCATTCAACTCCAAGGGCAAGTTTCACTAACAGATGCTAAACGGAAGTTAACACAAATTCTGTTTCATCAAACAGTTGTAATTTTAACTATGTGTTAAAATCGGTGCTAAGTTAACATCGCCGTACCCCCGTGTTAAGCGATTAACAAATGTTAGAATTTGGAAAATGGCTGCAGCAAACCAAGCTGTTGATGCGAGTTTGCTACACTTGGCTTTTTTGAATGCCATTCCTAATAGAAAAGCAGTCGTCCGTCATAATAAATTTGAAACCCTGCAAAAGGAGGACTTTTTAAGTCGATATAGACTGTCCAAGGGGCCATAAGTATGGTGTTATGAGAAATACGAGAGGTTAGAATACTACCAACAGAAGTACGGTATGCCTGTTTCTTCTATGCTACAAGTATTGATTAGGTACTTAGATTTTATACTACTAACATTTTTCATTTACTTGGTGGGTGATGATGTTGGTGTTTCCAAATCTACCGTTTGTGGGTTTATCCGGAAGGTTTCCAAAGTATTTGCTTCAGGAAGCAAACACTGTTTTTTTCGACCTGCTTGATTAATCAGCGATAACACATTTTCATCCACTTTAGTTTCAATGCAGTGTCCACCACCAGTTTTAAGCCTCTTCGCACCTAACGTTTCTAGTGCTGCACTTCATGTTAGGAGAAACGCGTTCATACCAATTAAATTATTCGTGGATTTTGCCCTAGGCTGCAACCTTAACATTTAATGTAAGGCCGTCGGCTTTTTCGACTCGATAGTGTGTCTATAGTTACTAACCAGGTGTTAGCGCGCTTCAAACGGTGAAATATTTATTTCGGTTGACATCGCGATTCTAACCTCAAACCATCGGGAACATCACATGGCACTTGCCATGAAAGTAAATAGTTGTCGCTACTGAGAGAGAGCGCAGCGAAACGTAGACAAAAGTGCATCGGAGCACGTTCAGAAGCAGTGTAGTTCGCCACCGGCTTCGCGAAAGCTAGCGTTCGCAGTTGTCTTTGACGTTAACTAAATGTTAGCTACCGATTTGCTGTAAAATCTTGATGAAACGTAAATATTTTAACATTATGTTAAACTTTGAACAAATTGTTAACAAACAAGATGTTAGAGTATTTTTAACATCGGTTGATGAAACCGCCCCTAATGGTTTAATTTAACATTTTGTAGACTATTCTTTACGCCTTGGTATTTCCAGTAGGCGTGATTTCATATTCGAAGTTATTTTTCTCCAATAGATAAGCTCAATTTTAACCCATGCTTCTAACGGTCTTTTCTTAAGATCTTTGGAAGAGACAGGAGAATTTCTGATTCTTTTATTCAGCTCATTCCATAAATTCTCCATTGGGTTAAGATCTGGACTCTGGAGGTGGGGGTGTATGAGTTTTGAGCAGTTATATAATAACCATTCCCTGACATTATATGCCTGGTGCTTTGGGTCATTCATTCTCTTGATAGAATTTAAACGTATTTCTTATCCCTCATTTCTCTAAACATTGGTGAAGGTTTTCTCTGAGAATGTTCAGATGCTGATGTTTGTCCACGATATTTTCAATGAAAACCAAATTTCCCACCGCACCTGCTGATATACGAGGGTGGATCGAAAACTAACGCACAATATTTTTTTTTACAAAAATATTTAATAGTTAAAACAACAACAAAATCACAAATGAACTTGCACCTTTTACCTACTTTTCGACATAGTCACAAAGTTTCTCAACGCATTTCTCCCATCGTGATACCAGTTTCAATATGCCCTGATCGTAGAAGTCCGTTTCCTTGGAGTGTAGCCATCTGCGGACTGCTGATTTCACTTCCGCATCTGTCACAAAGCGTTGGCCGGCCAGGAATTTCTTCATGGGACCAAACAGATGAAAGTCCGACGATACAAGGTCCGGTCTGTATAGTGGATGCTGGAGCACCTCCCAACCAAATTTGGTGATTTTCTGACGAACAGCAGCAGCAACGTGGGGCGAGAATTGTCATGAAGAATTTTGACATCGTCAGCATTCATGTTGTGGCGTTTGTCACAAAGGGCACGACGCAACTTCACCAAAGTTTTCATGTAGGCTGTAGCATTCACAATGGTCCCGTGTTCAGCAAAGTGCACCAATACAACACCATGCATATCCCAGAACACCATCAATAGCACTTTAATAGCGGATTGAGTCACTTTGAATTTTTTCTTCACTGGGGAACCAGCATGTTTCCACTCCATACTTGCCTGCTTGGTTTCGGGCGTGTAGTGGTATGCCCACGAATGATCACCAGTGACGATTACTTTCAGAAAGTCATGCCCTTCTGCGGTGTACCGCGTTAGGTGATCCAAGCTCGTCATCATTCGCTGGCCCTTGTGGTTGTCTGTCAAGTTCTTAGGCACCCAGCGAGCACTAACTTTGCGATATTTCAACGTGTCATGAACAATATGGTACGCTGCACCATAGGAAATGTTGAACTGTAGCGATAAGTTTCCCAGTTGCACACGCCGGTCGTTCAAAATTGCCGCCTTAATGCCCCTGACATTCTGCGGGTTTGCAGCTGTTACCGGCGTCCCGGAGCGTGGCGAATCACTAAGGTTCACACGACCCACTAGGAAGAATGCACACCACATGCAGACATTGCTACGGTCCATACAATCATCCCCATACACGCCACGCATGTCCTTGTGAATATCACTCGGTTTATGCCCTTTGGCCCACAAATATCGAACCACACCTCTCTGCTCTTCGCACATGGACGGCAGTAACGTGCGCGCTATCTTTGTTGCGTAGTTCACGCTTCTCTCGCTAGAGCTGCACATGAAACAAAAAATACCTACCCTCTGTAGTGAAAACTTCAAACTATAACTGTGTGAACTGGCAACATTCCAGCTGCAATACCAATGCAAAAAAAAGTTACTGTGCGCTACTTTTCGGTCCATTTTCATGTAACCTGTGGCATTATCACGATAAAAAAAATTGCTGCCAATTGAAGAATGTCAAAACAGGAACAATTCCGAAATTAGGATACAATGCAAAATTGATTATATGCGTTTATACACAGAAAACTACTAATAAGAACTTAATTCATGAACAAGCTATCGCCTTTACATTTTTTTATAAAGTGAATACCGAGAAATAGTCATCGTTCCATCATTATTTAATACCAATTCATAATTTCGTGTAGCGAAATGTTGTATGGCCGAATATTTATGTAAGTAGCTGTATTTTCATGACACAGAGGTATAGGGGCAACAGAAGCGATAGTCGTATGTTTGAAAGAGGGTCACTATGCACTGGCCTTGAAGTTCAGTGGGATAGATAGCCTTCTAGGTCTCATCCCTGTAACCACCCGCTCCGTCACGTATCATAGAGACCCCAGCGCATAGCTAGCGAATCTGCTTGGAGCCGTGCAGACGGCATTAGCGTGCCGTCCAGTCCAACCGCCGCTCCCATATAAAGACGGACAGTTAGCCTTCTAAGTCTCATCCCTGTAACCACCTGGATCATGCCGTGCTTATGGCATTAGGGTACCGTCCAGTCTAAGCGCCGCCCTCACACAGAAAGGCGGACAGTTGGCCTTCTAGGTTTCATTCCTGTAACCACCTGCTTCATGCCGTGCAGATGGCATTAGGGTACCGTCCAGTCTAACCGCGCCCTCACACAGAAAGGCGGACAGTTAGCCTTCTTGGTCTCATTCCTGTAACCACCTGCTTCATGCCATGCAGATGGCATTAGGGTACCGTCCAGTCTAACCGCCGCCCTCACACAGAAAGGCGGACAGTTAGCCTTCTAGGTCTCATCCCTGTAACCACCTGCTTCATGCCGTGCAGATGGCATTAGGGTACCGTCCAGTCTAACCGCCGCCCTCACACAGAAAGGCGGACAGTTAGCCTTCTTGGTCTCATTCCTGTAACCACCTGATTCAGGCCGTACAGATGGCATTAGGGTGCCGCCCAGTCTAACCGCCGTCCTCACACAAAGGCGGACAGTTAGCCTTCTAGGTCTCATCCCTGGAAATGCCATCTTGCTTCGCCACTTGCCCACAGAGGCCCCAGCGCATGACAGCCGGATCTTCTGCTTGGTGCCTTGCAGATGGCGTTAGGGTGCCGTCCTGTCTTCTAACTGCTTACATTGTCTATAGATAGATGGCATAGCATTGGCTATTACCACTTATTTTTCATTTTACTGTTGTTTTAGTCTTAAGATGGAACTTTGGGTCGTGGTATTAAATATCTAATCTGGTATTTACCTTGGCGACTGACGAAAACTACGAAGAAACTCAAGACAGATTGGTCGGCCTACGAGATTTTTACCCGAGACCTCCCGAATGCGAGCCACAGACTTTACCCCCTGAACAATTCCGCTCGGTTTCCAACACTTTTTCTTCAACTTCAGGATGTCTTCTTTTGCGAGGAACCGTAAAGTTCTTCCTACTAGCTTTAGTGGCAAATAATGACAATTTCTGTTTTCGCCACAAGCAATCATTGCTCTCTGATACATTGAACTTCCTTCCTGCCTTTCTATTAGCATTTTTCAGCATAAAGTATTACTTTACGCTTTAAAGAAGCATCATAAGACGTTCTTTTGTGTTTGCCCTTGCCCTCCATATCATAACTCAATAATAGGCCAAGGATAAATGAGCGGCTAGCTTGTCGCGAGTTTCCGGATGCATGTTAACTCCAGCAATCCATTGTGACGTAATAAACGAAAAATTTGAATGAAGTTACTGGCGTTCTACGGAACGGATCTGCACTCGAATCTAATGCGCAACACGCTTTTGAGTACTGCATTTGAAATAGTATTGCTGTGCTTACGTAATATGTTTTTACGTAAATTATTAGAACTTGAAGATCTTATATTGTGCTGCTTTTGTTTTGTTTGGTTACATAATTTTAACTGCCCCACGTTCTGCGTGCCAATTTGCGACGGTATACTTATATTATTTATTTAACATTATTGTAACCCCACGTTGTGGTGCCAATTTGCGGTGGTATTACTTATAATGTTTGTGTATTTGTGTTTACTTCACGCGTTGAAGCCATCTTGTGACGTGATTCATTTGTTAGGCTTGTTAGCTCCATCTGGTGTTAGCAATTTTGCGGCAATATTAATGTTCGTTTGAAAGAATGCTACTGTTATTTTATTTAAATGTTGTTCTCTGTCCTCCGGCTAGCTATTATCTTTTTCTTGGGTCGAGCACTTCTCTTTATACAGGTTGTGTAAACGGAAAGGAATCTTTTATCCAAAGATAACACTGATGAAGAAATTTATTATACACTTTTATTGTCGAAACACAGTCACTATCACATTTATATATTGATCTTGACACTCGCCAAACTGAAACTGTTATAATAACTTCATTACTGATAATTCTTAATTCGCGTACTTCAACTTTTTGTATAATTAACTTTATAACACTTGAGATTTCATAACTCTGTTACGCGTAACCTGCAAATTGATATCCGAAGTGTGCCGTACAAATACTTTCGACGAACTGACGGGAATGCGACGTGTAGTGTACAAAGAATTTTGATGAACAGACGGGAATGCGACATATAGTGTACAAAGAATTTTGATGAACTGACGGGAATGCGACGTATAGTGTACAAAGAATTTTGATGAACTGACGGATTGAAGGCGACGTGTAATGTATTGAGATTTTCGATGAACTGGGGGTGATCTACCTCTGACTTGGCTTTTTATACTCCTACACCCAGATATGCCTAAAGATTATAACTGAGCTGCAATTGGCTAATAAAACGCGCCAACATTAGCGTCTATTTTAATATCCAATGAAAATTATAAATACATATGCTCTAGGGAAATGTTCTAGAATATTCTAAAAGAAAAAACGCGCCAATATTACGTAACTTCCTCGTTTCCAATAATGATAAACAGCTCATCCCCTCGCTGCATTATTGCACGCTATTATTGTCAGTTTCAGTAAGGCAGTATAAACTTACTTCCCAACAATAATTACAATCAACAAACATCTCAAATCAATGTCACATAATAATGCATATTCATATTACAATCATTGTTTACATTTAAGTAATTTGTGATACAAATTACTGCATCACATTTGGTCAAAAAAAGGTACGCATTAGATTCGCGTAGATACGGTATGTTCAAAATCTTCCTAAACTATCTTTGAAAGGTACTGAACGTAAATACCAAGCTTGGGGGTTTCAGGGGCCTCAAAACATGTAATTCTATTGACATCTAGATATATAATTTTTGACTCGAATGCAATACTTTCTCTATCTACTACGTACATGGCAGAGAAAGTAAAACCTCCAGCAGGTGGATAAAATGTTGAAGGCCAAAGACAGAACTGCAAGAGTTTAGCAAAGCAACTTGATGACCCTTCTCTTGCTAAGTCACAAAAAAGAAAACAAAAGGCGAACATTACCACATTGTTGTAGAAGTTTAACCACAAGCCTGGAATCGCTCCCGGTTCCGCTGCCTGCGAGCACACGGAGGAATGTATGGGAATGAAACAGAAGAATATCAAAGTCGAGATAGAAACCTGAGCCTCGGTAGGTGTTAGGTGTACAGAGAATATGACACCTTCTTCTGGAAAGCTAAAAAAGGAAGCTGTGGGTTGTGAAGCTGGATCCTCTAACAGAAAAACCCCCCGACAGTCTACCTAAAAATAGATACACATTTGGGCACTTTCAGGCTTTACCTCCTCTGTATACAAACACACAGCTGGCTTGGATTCTGATGACGTCTAGTTTTAATTGTTGCATCTTAGGCATTGCTAACGTGTACATAAATTCTTACGTGGGTCCCAGATTATAAAAATCTGATTATACTCTACCCCCTACCGTTTATAGCGGGTATACGAATTATTCTTACAAAAGTTTATTTTTCTATTTGCTTCATTTAAATCCAAACAAACCTTTACAGAAACAGCTACATTACACATTTCGTTATAGATACAAAGTGAACAGCGTTAGTCAAATGTTTAACAACTGGACGCTATATGCTGGTCTTAAAATTACATACTGTTTCCATGACATCGTGAGAAACAACTGAATGTTGACAGAACTTTAAAACCATGACCAAGTAATGAACAATTCGAACCATTAATAACGGATATCCTAGAAGTGGCTGATGCCGCAAGAAAAAGAGATAGTTATTTGAAATAAATTGTGTGTTTTAAAGAAATTACATTTTTGCTTTCTCTACTGCGTATACTTAGGAGAAGTACTGCATTCCACCCAAAAATTCGATACCGATATTTCACCGGAAATACATATTTTGAGGTGCCCTGGATCCAAATAAAGCATTTTTGGAAACAGGTCCGCGTGTCTCTCTGACTGTGAACAGCATAACTCAAAAACGAAACGTAGGATGAATACCAAACTTGGTATTTGAGCTTAGTATCATCGAAGGATGCCACACAAAGATTGTCAAGAAAATCCTCCACCCCAGCCTACCCTATACATGGAACATTTTTCAAAAATGTTAATTTTATCAAAAAAGGCTCTTACGATTTTGATTAAAACATCGTATGTTTAAGATATTTTCATGACAAATGAAATGTTTATGTTGAATTTTCTGGGAATTTCCCAGAAGGTCCTCTTCATTCTGAGTGACTTTGCATGACTGTAAACCGTAAGAAACAGACAAAATTTTACTGCACAAAAAATGTAGAGCTCGTTAAAACGCACAATTTATGCCATATACTTTTTTTTTGTGGAGTGAACCATTTCCGAGAAATTCCTTGTTATGTGTTTGAATTTTCCAATACTTACACATTTTCTCAAATGGGAATTCGTTATTCGTTTTTTTGTCCTGGACATACAAAGAATATGAAATGCTCCACATAGCAACCAGCTCTTAAAACATTTGACTATCGCTTAAAGCCTACCATATTCCCCTTGCACCTACAAGAAAATTAGCAATAAGATAGTTTATTTAAGTATTTATGTCGATTAACCTGAAGTAGATAGAGAATAAGCGTTTGTAAAAATATTTTGTGTAAGAGTAGAGAAAGTCATGTGAGTGCAACAGATTTGTTTCTGTAGTACGTTTTCGTTTATCGCTAAACTTTTACGACTCATACAAGATTATACAAAATTCGTTTCGAGTGAAGAGGACTTCACAGGCTATTCTCAGAAAATTCAAGATAAAATTTTTGTTTGTCAAGTAAGTATCTTTAATATATGGTATTTTAACAAAATCGTTAGTGTTTCTTATAAAATAAAAAATGTCCAATAAATGTTCCATGGAAAGAGTAGTTTGGTTTGGGGAAGTTTCTTGAAAATCTTCGTGTCGCATCTTAGGAAGATATTGAGCATAAATACCAAATTTGGCATTTATTCGACAGTTCGTTTTTGGGTTATACTGTTCACACACAGGGGTCTTCAAAACATGTATTTGCGGTGATATCTCGGTATCGAATTTTTTGGGTCTAATACAATATCTTCACTACTTACTATGTATGTGATAGAGAAAGTAAAAATGCTTATTATGTAATTTTATGCGGTTTATGATTTATTTTAAGTCATTACTTTGTTATTTTGTTGCCATTTGCCTCTTTATTTAGTAATTTTCTTGAATTTAGATTAATTATTGACAGACTTTTATATTACTGATATTTTACGTATGGATAACTTTTCAAACATCAGAAACTCTGCAAACTCTCGCATTCTTGGGAAAAATGAGATTCCTTTTTAATGTTTAGCCAGGAGAGGGTTGCTTGTAGATGGCTATTGTCAGAAGAGCATTTATCAGCTCATGTCCCACAAAGGTATGAGACACTTCAGTGTTCCATTTTTTGCATTAATGGGTGCATATAGTCGGGTTGGTATTGTTATAGGTTTAAAGTGCTCTTTATTGGCAATGAATTTTGTATAATCTGAGAAGTCAAAAGACTTAGAGCTTTTGTAAGACCCGCTTCAGAAAAAAAATTATTTTGGGATTCTTCATCTAAGAACATGAAACAAATATATTTTAAATTAACTTTTGTAGCGTTTTGTATGCTACTTTGTTGTGTTACTCTTACCTCTGCGTCGTTGTATGGGTAGTCTTCAGGACTCGAGATCGCCGATATCAGTCAGGAAGCACTTATGGACGTCGCATCTCAGGGTCAACTGTCGGCGAGTCGGTCTGAAATTCCCTACTGTTATTGTCAGGGAAGGATTGCGGGAGGGGTGACACTGAGATATTATTCTTGAAGAAAACTTTTTCACTTCCTCACTAAAACGTGTGGAAAACCTGCAAGATTCTTGTTCTTTTTCTACCCCGTACGGTTCTTATATAAGAATATTTTCACCCTTTGGTCCACTAACGTTTTGCTCCGGCTAATTATTTATTATTTAAGGCGCTCTATCACCGTTCTTTTGATTCCCGCGAACTTGAATTCATTACTTGCAGCGTGTTAAGTTATTTACTATCTTGGATAAAATAATGTCAACGACAATCTAACACTCTATATAATTATTCCACACGCATTACTTTATGATTGCATTGTGGTGCGGCAAATCGTAAATTTTGGAAATTTTATCCTTTTCTTTTCTTTTTTGACTCAACGTGATGCGTGTTTCCTTACCGGAGAACCATGGCAGACTGTCCTCAAAACCACGCTCGCATTCACATATATCAACTACTGCTCTCCTCCAAATTTTATACATGTCACTGCGTCTTCCCATGCTTCTATTGGTTCTCGCACTTATTCTCTACGTTTATTGGTTCCCTGGTTGAAAATTCAAAGTTTAACTGTAAGAAATGTCCGTTGCCTCGGCGTCTGTTTGCTTGAAAACTTGTCTCGTACCCACGAAGTACAAAAGAAGGCTTCTATTTTTATGGCCCCACGCTCGAAAAACATAATGGATAGTCTAAAATGAAGCTACTCTTATTCTTGCCTAAATCTTGCAGTTTTTCTCATGCAATTACGCCTTTATTTATTTTACAATATTATTGAAACTTAAAACATATTTACAGCTTATGGAGGGCTTTCGAGTGATATAATTTTTAATCCTATGACTTTATTATTATGGAAATTTACCAAATTGAATATTAATTAATTATTCATAATTCCTAAAATATAATTATTATAGAGTTCCTTTTTATGTGTTCTTAATCGGCGGAAATATCGCTATACTTTCTAAATTATTTCATCATTCTTATACCTTCATTTTTATATCCATGTATAAAAAGTATAAGTATGTGAAAATTCAAATTAATAAAAAGGCAGTTCCGAGATGGAAATGGTTAACTCCACAAAAATTATTTATTTTATATAAATTCCTAAAGATGCATAAAAAATGTTTGTGTAGTAAGATTTTGTCTTTCTCCAACGGTTTACCAATTATACATAAGTCATTCAAACTACATTTTATTTACCATAAAAATATCTTTAAAATATTGTATTTTAATAAAAATCATCTACAGCAATTTTTGACAAAATAAGAAATTAGGAATACATTTTCATCTAAAGGATAGTTCAAGGTGGGATTATTTCCTTGAAAAACTTGCCGTGTTTGGAAGATGCCTAACTAAAATAACAAGTTTGGTGTTTATGCGAGTTTTTTGTTATAGGAACACACCGAACGAAATAGAGTTTACAACAATCACACTCGTGCTAAGTTCTAACTGACATGATTTTAATACCAACTCGGATACTAGTATGTATGTAGAAAGTTACGTATTTGGAGTCAGATGAGGGACTGGCGAGGGTGCTCCCATGCTGGAGGGAGTTAATCACCCAAAAGTGAGGGAGGGAGTGCTACATTCTGATATTTCATAAGCCTCTGCAGCACAGTTTTCGACCAATTTATGAGAACACCCGACTTACGCGTGTTCACGCAAGCAAGTGCATGCACCGTTATTCAGATATACGAGTAAAGAACTTGGCTGTAAAGTTTCGTAATAATCAAGCTAAACAAACATAAAATATGAAAATGCATGCTGAAATAAGTCACAATATAAACTCCTGCTATAGTAACGTGTGTACGCCTTGTATTACATATATTTTAGTAACTCTACAGAATGTATCTTTATTGGAGGACGTGTCACATATTTGGGGGACGTGTTCCTGAGATCAAAACAGTAAAAAAAAGTTCGTATGAACATGGGTCTGAAAATCATTTATTTCAGAGTTACAACACAAAATCTAAAGTTACGAAAATTGTTCGAAGTGGCTTCCTCTTGCCTCGATGCATGCAGTAAGCCTGCGTTCCATGCTCTGGTGTACTCTGTTGAAAATTTCTGGTGTGTTTCGTATTTGCTCAAATCAAGTTTGGATACGTGCTCTCAAAATGTCAACATCAGGTACAGGAGTCGCATAAACCAAGGACTTCAAATGTCCCCAGAGGAAGAAATCCATTGGATTCAAATCAGGCGATCGAGCGGCCATGCAATGTGTCCCCCTCGACCCATCCATCTTTGCGGAAATCGATCATTCAAAAGCTTACTTACATTATCAGTTAAGTGATGCAACTCATTTCTGAGAAACCGGAGATAGATCTGTCCATTCAGACTCGGAGGGAAGAAGTAGGGAGCAATAAGGTGATCATGAATGATTCCACCCCAAACGTTGAGAGAGAACCTCTGTTGATGGTTGTCCTGTCGTACTTCATTAGGATTTTCAAATGTCCAGTTATGAGTGTTATGAAAATTGAAGATGCCGTCGCGAGTAAAACCAGCTTCATCCATGAATAAGATACAGACTAGGAAATTGATGAACACAGTGCACTGCTGTAACATGCGTTGACAGAAGCATCTTCTTGGCTCAAAGTCCGCCTCATTTAAACCTTGCAGACGTTGAAGGTGATACGGGTACAGAAGATTTTCATGCAGAATTCTCCAGATAGTCATATGACTAACTCTTTCCCTTACAGCCATACGTCTTGTGCTTCGTGAAGGGTCTCCATCCACACCACGAAGAACTCGTTCTTCAAGCTCAATGCCTCGTACCGCTCTTGGTCTCCCAACATCCTTAGTACTTCTCTCAAATGCGCCATTCTCTCTCAAGCGTTGTTGAATTCGTGCGAATGTTCTTGCACACGATAACGGTCTGTCAGGGTATCTTTCTGCATAAAGTTCACGTGCTCGTGCTGCATTGCCGTCTGCACGGCCATACGTGTAGTGCGTGTCCGTCTGTTCACTCATGGAATACATCTTCTTTGACCTACAACAACGAAACGGTTGATTTTCAGACCCATGTACCTATGATCTTTTTTTTTTTTTACTGTTTTGCTGCCAGGAACACGTCTCTCAAATATATGACACCTATAAAGATACATCCTGTATAATCTAATTTTGTATATCTTATACAAAATGTAATGGCCTAATAGCTGGTTAAACTTTGAAGTCCGGGACGTATTTACGATAGTCACCATTGGGGTATGTCATCTCAAAATGAATTTGAGATGTCCTTGTGGTTTACCGGGATAAATGCGAGGAATTTAATGTCATGCATACATGTTACCATGGTAGCTCACTTGGTTAGAGCAACCGAACGGAAACCAGAAGATCCGTGGTTCAAATCCCGGCTATAACATTTAATTTTTCATTGTGATTGTACCTTTCTATTATTGTTCTTTCTCTGCTTACTCTCCCTGTTTGGAGGGCTTACAAACGTGTGCCTGGGGTCAGACTCTGTTGGGGAGCTAACGGACTAATTGGACCGGGCAGAATAGCTAGATGGGTGATCGGCCCGAAGCCTGGTACACTGGTTTCCATTTATACCGTCCCCGGAGCTTTTGGAGGCATTCTACTGGCCTTCACAGGTGGAGTATGTATATCAAGGAGAACATGCGTGTATTTGTTTACTTTCTCGCGCGTGCAGTGTCGTCCTCTTTTACATACAAAGTTCTAGATTATTCACATATTATGAAAGTATAACTTTGAGCAATAGCTTTACTCGTCATCACTTATAATGACACTGTTAAAATAATATATAATTAATTATAATCCTGTTTCTCACAATTTCTCCACGATAAAGTGCTTTAATGGCAACATAATGTAAAACTTAAATAATACCTTTTTTACTCTCAAATAGGATACCAGACATTATTTTAATAATCCGTTCACTCTCCGTTCTTGTCCAATACCTGATTTAGTCACCTAGGTACTGAGTCACTCGTCCCCCTCTGGGAACACTATCATGAAATATGGGAACATGCATTTAGAATCAGAATTCTTCCAGCATCTAAGGGATTAGGTGCGTAGGCTGCTAAATCACATATTGTATAAGAATGGAGATTTGGCAGATAATTATTAAAACAATGTCCAGTAAATGTGTCCTGTTTGAGAGTAAAAGGTATAATTTACTTCAGTTTTACATCATGTTCTCAATAAAAATACTTTTTCATCAAGAAATTTTGCAACACAGTGTTTTATTTAGTTATATATTTAGATTGGACAGATGACTCCAATAATGTCTAGTAAATGTGTGCTATTTGAGAGTAAAAAGTATACTATATTTCAGTTTTACTTATGTTGCAATTAAAAATACTTTTTCGTGGAGACTGTGCAAAAAAGGATTTTATATAGTTATATATCATTTAAACCTGTTTATTATAAGTGATGAAGAGTAAATCTATCGCTCAAAGTTATATATTCATATGTATGAATAATCTAGAACTCTGCACATAGAACAGGGCGACACTACATGCGCGAAAAGCTAAACAGATACACGCATCTCTTTGCTTTACATACTCACCTGTGAAGGCCAGTAGAATGCCTCCCAAAGCTTCGGGAATGGCCTAAATGTAAGCCAATGTATGAGAGTGAGGAAGGAGATGATATGAAATGAGTGTGAAATGGATGAAAGGAGCAATTGGTGGAATGAAAGGCGGGTGATGCCGGAGAAAAGCCGCCCAGACGCCGCTTCGTCCACCACAAATCCCACATACGGTTCCCCGCTATCGAAACCTGGCCGCTTTGGTGAGAGGTGATAGGGCTAACCACTCGGACACGGCGCCGCCCCCTTTCTATTCCTATGAAAGCTTATATTTCTATATCTTCATGTTAATCCAGATACATCTGTACAGAAAAGCTACATTACATTTCGTTATAGGTACAAGGGGGTAGAGGAAATCATGACATCGCAAGAAAGAACTGAATGAGGACAAAAATTCAAACCAATAACAATACATATGTTGGAAATAGCAGATGGCACAAAAAAGTGCTTTGATTTATTTTTAGTAGGTTTTTGTCTATATCTTATGTTTACCCGTTATACAAAGTTATACAACCGACTGGGATGGTTGAGGCGGTAACGTCTGTGTCGCGCACTCGGGTGGTCCCGGGTTCAAATCCCATGGGCAGATCAGTCTGACTGGGGTCCTTCCTTCGCCAATGTAAATGCTGCTTTGGATATTTAATACCACGACCCAAATTTTTTAGACTTAAGTCTAAAACAACAGTAGGTGCAAATGAAAATAGATGGTAACAGCGAATGCTCTGCTATCTATCTGCAGATAATGAAAGTAGGTGGACTAGATCGCACCCTAATGCCATCTGCCCGTCACGTATTGAAGCAGAGATACAGTTGCCCAGTGCTAAGACCTCTGTGGACACGTGACGAAACCAGGTTGGTATGGTACAGGGATGAGACCTAGAAGACACCATACACCAAGCCCGAGGTATCTGTTAAAAGATCCGTTGCGATATGACGGCGTGGTTAAAGCGACGTAAAATAAATAGAAGGAATAAATTGTACAAAATAGCTTCGAACGTAGAGGACTTCACAAACTATATTTATTCAAGCTATCAATTTTAATGTCTCATGCAAATATATGGCATTTTTTCTAAAAATCGTTAGAGGCATTTTTGCGAAAAACAAAAATAACGAAACATTTTCCATGTTAGGGGTAATTAGGGGGAATTTAATTAAAAATCTTGGTCTCGCATCCTTGGAAAATGTTGAATTTAGATACTTATCAAGTGTGGTAATTATTGATAAGTTTTTATAAAATACTGTTGGGGGGGGGAATTCAGGGAGCGACATAGCATGTATTTCCGGTGAAATGTCGACATTAAATTTTCTGTTGGAATGCAATATTTCCTCTACCTACTAGGTACGTGGTAGAGAAAGTAAGAACTTAATCTGACAATTTGCACCTTATTCTATATATAACGAAGCACTCCGTTGCGAATGTTTTAGTCTTAATAGCACTTGCATGTTAAAGGGAAGCATGTGGCATAAAGCTCATTTTGTCGAGTAATGATTTAACCAGACGCATAATTAGTGCAAGTTAATTTGCAGGCGCAATTAATTAGGGTAGGCTTCATTTTATTTTTCCTCTGCAAAAACACGTTGACTGTCTAATTTTGGCTAAAATAAACCGGTCTCAAAGCTCTTTAATAACTGCATATATGTTCGTGAACCCAGCGGCATATAATTACAGACATTCTGAACTCCAATTATGAACTGTTTAAATGAAACTTATTTAAAAATCTGATGTGCTGCATTCACATGGCTTTCTCTACTTGTTCTTCTACCAACTATTTATACAAAAGCTTCTTTTTCTGTCCACCTCGTGTTAATCGAGACATATTTTGTTGTAAGTATGAGAAGGATACAACAGGCTAAAGCGACAGATTTTTAAAAAGCGTGCCGCTATTTGATGGCTTTGAAATTCCAGGCCTTGTGCATGACCACGAGAATAAACGAATAGCGACTTACCTCTTGAAAAAATGGAGGAATTCAGGCAAAAACGTCGAAAACTCCCAAATTTGACATTTTATACCTCCGTCAAATAAAATCGTATTTTCACCGCAAACATCAAGTAATACACACAAAAAAGTGCTCTACTCCATGCTTTTAACATAATTTTGAAAAAAGAGTTGCAATTTTGTCATATTTTTCAGAAATTTATAAAACTAAGAAAATGAACGATATGACAAACTGTCTAAACACGTAAACTGTATTGCCATTTGATCTTTATGTCCAAAACAATCTGATGTGTTACACTCACATGACTTTCTCTATTCTTGTACAAAGTATTTTTACAAACACTTATTCTCCATCTACTTCATGTTACTCGAGATCAAGATTTTCAGACTCTATCTTATTGCTAAGTCTCTAGTATATGTAAGGGGAATATATATTTACAAGGGCAATATAGAAATACAGTAGCCTTTAAGCACATACATATCTCTTAATAGCTGGTTGCTAGGTGCAGCATACTCTTTGCATATCCAAGACAAAAAAATGAATAACGAATTCCCATTTGAGAAAATAAGTATTGAAAAATTTAAGGGAATAACAAGCAATATCTCGAAAATGGTTCATTCAACAACAAAAATGTATATAACATAAATTGTGTATTTTAACGCGATCTACATTTTTTGTGTAGTAAAATTTTGTCTCTCTTATGGTTTACCAGTTATGCAAAAGTCGTTCACAATGAAGAATACTTTTGGAGACATTCCCAGAAAATTCAAGATATACATTTTATTTGTCATGAAAATATCTTAAAGATATGAAATTTTAATCAAAATCGTTAGAGCCATTTTTGAGAAAATTAAAATTTTCGAAAAATATTCCATGTAAAGGGTAATCTGGGGTGGGGGGATTTTCTTGAAAACCTTCGTGTCGCATCTCTGGAAGATACTGAACCTAAATACCAAGTTTGCTGTTTATCCGACTGTTCGTTTCTGAGTTATGCTGTTCACAGACAGACACACAAACACACACACGGACATGTTTA
Source organism: Deroplatys truncata (assembly GCA_030765065.1). Lineage (NCBI taxonomy): Eukaryota > Metazoa > Arthropoda > Insecta > Mantodea > Mantidae > Deroplatys > Deroplatys truncata. Next base: position 138,975,998 of record CM060979.1, on the reverse strand, counting down.
CAAAAATGCTCTTTTTTGATTCAGGGGGGTCTCAAAACATGTATTTCCGGTGAAATCTCGGTATCGAATTTTTGGATGGAATACAATACTTCCCCTACTTACTATACGTAGTAGAGAAAGTTAAAATTAGATTCCTCCTTCCATTAATTTGGCTGTTACAGACTAATACTTCCTTGAGAGGGTGTATGCTAATTCATTACCACGCTAATATGGCTATGGATAACTAGCCGTTATTAAAAGGTCGCAGATAAGATTTTAACCACACGAAACTGTATTAAGGTCGCTCAGTCTTTGCTAAGCGCGAGGGAAAATTTTGTCTGTAGCAATTCACATATCAGCACAAGCCACAACTTTGTAGGAATTCATAGAACCCGATAAAACCAAATTGGAAGCGACCGGTGCGGTTTTGCCTTCCATCCAAAAACTCAATACCGAGATTTCACTGGAAATACATTTTTTGAGGACCCTTGAATCCAAAAAAAGCATTTTTAGAAAAAGGGCCGTGAGTGTGAAAAGTCCTAAAAATAACAGATTTGGTATTTAGGTTCAGTACCTTCCTAAGATAGGACACAAGTATTTTTAAGAAAGTCCTCTACACTCCAAACTACCCTTTACATGGAAAATTTTTCGAAATTTTTTATTTTCTCAAAATTGACTCAAATGTTTTTTAAAAATTATTGGTGCTCTTTAACTACTATGGTTCTTAGCGTCCCATTCTATACTGGGTGTGAAAGACCGGTAGGTTTGCTCAGAGGCCTCTTTATCAGGCTTGAGGTTCTTTTACGTGCCGTAAATCTACGACACGGGACCACCGGCTTTACTTCCCATCCGAAGGAAGCCATGCTAAGGTTTTTTACGCCCGAAAAAATTCCATCACCCTCCGCCGGGTTTGAACCTGCAACCTCGGGAACCAGAGGCTAGCATGGTAACCACTATATCACGGAGGACGACAAAGTTGGCTCTAAGGATACCGTATATTTAAGATATTTAATGACAAATAAAATGTGTATGTTGAATCTTTTGGGAATAGCCTTTGAGGTCCTCTTCATTCGGAAGGAATTTTGTATAATCTTGTATAACTGATAAACTTTAAGTGATAGACGAAAACGCACTACACAAACAAAAATAATATTTTTAAAACATGCAATCTATTTCAAATAACGTTTTTTTTTTTGTGTCATCAGCCATTTCCCAGATATCCATTATTAATGGAAAGTGCCATCAATTTTCAGTTGTTTCTCGTGATGTCATGGAAACAGTATGGAATTTTAAGGCCAGCATATAGCGTCCAGTTGTTAAACATTTGACTATCGCTGTTCTCTTTGTATCTATAACAAAATGTGTAATGTAGCTGTTTCTGCAAAGGTTTATTTGGATTAAAATGTAGTAGATAGCAAAATAAACTTTCGTAAGAATAGTTTGTATACGCACTAATAAAGATAGAGGGTAGAGAAAGTTTGTGAATGTAACACGTCAGATTCCCCCCCCCTTTCTTCTGGACAAAGTGGCGCGGAACTCTCAAGAGGGAAATTAATATGCAAATTTTAGAACTTGTGTCAACTGCTAATTGATCTGCTTGAAGTAGCCACGTTTTCACATTTTTGGAAATACACAATCGATATGCTTGCACTATTGTCAACTTAAAACAGTTGAAACGAGAAATGTTTAAACGCTGTCATCTTAAATAATAATTCGATTTCGGTAATTTTATTTATGAACTTTTGATTCTGAAAGTCTAGAAAGAAGTTCCAAAAACAGTTTACGGAACGCTGTTCCGACAGGTTAGGATACTCACATAGAGGGGCTTCCAGTAATTGGGTCACAGCACCACAAGTAAGCCATAGTGAGAGGAAGGGATGGTCAGAAGTGCGACAGATCCGGACCACGATGTGCGCTAGCGAGGACGGGGTCCCTAACACCCTGCCTTGGTAATAGAGGAGACAGCTTCCAGAAAAAATTGCAGGGTATTCGTGGTAGAAGGCACTAGCATAGCTTGACACTGTGTTCTGGGTACCCATACTAGATTTTAAAAATTCAATTTAGAATTTTTTAAATGATGCACAAATTCCCATACATTAGTGTTTCATAAAACAGTGCGAATTGTCTATTATTCGATTATTGTTATTATCGTTATTATTAGTATTATTTGTGTTGGTTTAGTAGTCATTAGCATTGATGAAATTGACTGAACATGCATTTTAAACTCAACTAGATTATAAAAATATAGCGTTAGGTGTAACTTTACAAAATACTGACACAGCATTGTATGATTGTAAATCGTGAAAACAATGTAGGTACTCACTTCGATTTTCTTGTATATAAGTTCCAGTCAGCGATTTTTATTGCAAGCTTTTGTTTCAATGTTTTTAATATTTGATATTTCTTCAACACTCCATTCCTTTTCCCCGCCAAAATCAAACTTACAAAGCAATACTTTTTGTTATGAATGTAACTGCCAGTTAACCAATTAAATTTACTGTACCAGGATGTTTGAAATGCCCATTGTCTGGAAGACAATGCCAATCCTTTTCTCATAAGATAGAGTCCAAAACTGAGTTTTTAATAAGTAATACATTAAATCGACGGAATTGTCCATATTTCTAAAATCATAAATAAAACACTCACAATGAAAACAAGACAGAGCTTTGTGTAAAATTAACACTTTAGTTCATTGCACGGTTACACGCACATAATGCTGGTTCACCAATAACTGAGGAATGAAATGTTTCCGGACTTTCGAGAGAGCAGGTACACAGAGACTAAACACCTCATTAAACGTGTTAAGTCTCTGCTGCTGCCTTTGTGCCCTTAATGCACAACAAAATATAGACATGTCTTTCTATAACGAGAGGTCGAAATTTAGTGGCAAAAGCTATGTAAGTCAACTTTTGATGAGACTTGCACTTGCTCGGCCATCCCAGTCTCTACTCGACTTTACTGCCGCATCATGAGATTTCGAAGCTGCTTAAGAACGCAGCACTACAATCTGACACTTAGCAGGATGGGGTGTTGGGGTAAGCTGAGGTGCAGGTGATTGTATTAATTAGATTTTCATCACTTGTTTGGGGCTGTTTTTATCTATATGTTTAAGGGGACAAGGTACTCTAAAATGGTCAAAAATCACGTTTTTTTTTTGTTTTAGGCACAAATAAAATCTCTCTTATTTCCAGTTTCAGAAAATATATACTTTTGGGAGTTTAGAGGTTTTTAGGACATTTAAATACCATTTAAATGCTAGTCTGCATTCCTTTAAAGCTGTCATGCAAAGCCCCTTTTTAGAACATTTATGTATCTTTCAACAACGAACGACTATATCATGCCCAGCGAGCAGCTCAGCAATCAACAAAAGAGGCCAGGACCAAGAGAAGGCAAATAAAACAAGCTGAAGCAATCCAGGAATGAAGGTGCAGATGATTATGACCCTGGAATGTACTGAAGTGTGTCAGAATTTTAATGTTCAAACTTTAAATTCCGTTTTCTCAAAACAACATTTTTGGATACTTATATACAATTTTCTCAGAAAGTATGAGAGGCAGAGAGCTGAAATTTTCAGTACATGTATACAACACACAGTTAAACTTTCTGAACCACAATCATGATTTTACAATGTATATTAGTGATACTAAGAAAGCAACAACGTTGCAAATTTTCCACATTTTTACTTATTTGACTTGGCAAATATTTTTTTTTCAATTTCTAGTGAACATATATACATAACTAAATAATTGAGGTTCAGAAGATAGGTGATTATGCTAAGAACAAGGATGCAAAAGTGTGATTCTGTATTGCAAGTAGTATCAGAGAAAAAGGTACATGAATTCACATGTTTTAAGAGTAAATTTTATTATTTTTTTGCTGATGAAATACTTTTTACGCGCTCAACTACATAAGCTACCAATGCGAACAACCACTTTAAATAATTATCATGCTTTATAGAATAATTCATAAAAATTTCAGGAAAAACCATTGAGAACTTTAAGAGCAGTGGTAATTTAACACACTTAAGGTGTAGTTTCTGTGTGTTAAGACTACCTTGTCCCCTTAAAGATTTACTTAGTTTCTTGGCAATTTATTTAGGTAGACTCAGTCTGAAAGTCTACCCTTACGTTACGCCACCGTAGAAGGGGAACCATCCCAGCATTTACCTACCAACCTGTGGAAGCCACGAAAACACCATGATCGCAGTGGCCATCCCGATGGGAATGGAACCCAGGACATCCCGAATGCCAGGCATCTCGCTCGGTTCTATAGGACTGAACATTTAGTGTCCCCTTCGCAAGAGAGCGACGGTAAGATATCCTCCAGCATTTCTTCGGTGGTTATTAAACACTCCGAGAGTTTCAAGGTGGGTGCTGAAAAACTTCAGGGTCATTATGCAGAGAAGTGATTGTAGCTTGGAGGCAGATCTTGACCGCATTGTATTTAAATCTTTGAAGGAAGGCATCCAGTCACCAAGAAATGGGTATATTGAACTCGTACATCTGTTGTCTCGGCGCGAAGTGAGAGGGTTTTAATTAAATTTCATACAACAGTATCATGAATATTCAGGGCTTCGTAAGTGATGAGTGGAAAGTCCTCTTCAACTCGTTAAGTTCTGGTAATCAACAACTACTTTGCACTTGATTATCTCAAGAGTCGGTGCATGAGTGAGCTTCATAAATGCAAGTTGTTAGGCTCGCGTGTCGCTAAACCTAATTAGTCCTAGAACTGGTTCATCTTGTTGGAGTGGGCAAATACATTCACATTACTTTCTCTACCCTCTATCTTTATTAGTGGGTATACAAACAATTTTTAGTAAAGCTTATTTTAATCTACTTCATTTTTATCGAAATAAACCTTTGCAGAAATAGCTACATTGCACATTCCGTTGTAGATACAAGGAGAACAGTCGATAGTCAAATGTTTAACAGCTGGACGCTATATGCTAGCCTTAATTTTTTTAACTCTATTTATTTTACTTCGCTTTAACTCCTTGGTCATATCGCGACGGATCTGTTAGTGTGTATCTCTTAGAACGATATGTGATGGACAGTTAGCCTTATTCCTGTAAGCACCTGATTCATGCCGTGCAGATGGCATTAGGGTGCCGTCCAGTCTAACCGCCGCCCTCACACAGAAAGGCGGACAGTTAGCCTTCTAGGTCTCATCCCTGTAACCATCTGCTTCATGCCGTTCAGATGGGATTAGAGTGCCGTCCAGTCTAACCGCCGCCCTCACACAGAAAGGCGGACAGTTGGCCTTCTAGGTCTCATCCCTGTAACCACCTGCTTCATGCCGTGCAGATGGGATTAGAGTGCCGTCCAGTCTAACCGCCGCCCTCACACAGAAAGGCGGACAGTTGGCCTTCTAGGTCTCATCCCTGTAACCACCTGCTTCATGCCGTGCAGATGGCATTAGGGTGCCGTCCAGTCTAACTGCTTACATTGTCTGTAGATAGATGGCATTCGCTGTTACCACCTATTTTTCATGTTTACTATTGTTTTAGACTTAAGTTGAACTTTGGTCGTGGTATTAAGTATCCAATCCGGTATTTACCTTGGCGACCGAGGAAACCACGAAAAAACCTCAGACAGATTGATCGGCCAACGGGATTTGAAACCGGGACCATCCGAATGCGGGCCACAGACGTTACCACCTGAGCCATCCCGCTCGGTAGTTCCATACATTTTCCATGGCATCACGATAAACAACTGAAAATTTACGGGACTTTAAAAGAATGGCAAGGTCTTGAACAATTCGAGCCATTAATAACGGATATCTCAAAAATGGCTTATGCCACAAAGAAAGTTATTTGAAATAAGTTGTGTGTTTTAAAGAGGGCTTCGTTTTTTGTATAGTACATTTTCGTCTATCGCTCACCGTTTTTTAGTTATGCAAGATTATACAAAATTCTTTCCTAATGAAGAGGATTTGACAGGCTATTCTCAGAAAGTTCAAGGTGTGCGTTTTATTTTTCATGCAAATGTTTTTAGTATATGGTATTTTAATTAAAATCGTTAGTTACTTTTTAGAAAATCAAAAATTTTGAAAAATGGAGGGGTAGTTTGGGGTGGGGTAACTTTCTTGAAAATCCTAGTGTCGAGCCTTTGGAAGGTTCAGAACTTAAATACCAATTTTGGTATTTATCCGACTCTTCCTTTTTGAGTTATACCGTTCACAGGCACAGACACACAGACTTTTTTCTAAAATTTCAGATTTTGGTTTCAGGAGGTCCCAAAACATGTATTTCCTGTGAAATATTGTTTTGCAATTTTTGGGTGGAATGCAATACCATCTGTGTACTTTGTACGTGACAGAAAGTAAAAGTGTTTAGAGAAATGGTGCGTGTGTGTGTGTTTTTTTTTCAATGGTGGTCGTTCTTACTGCAGACGACATCACAGGCGATGGACACTGATGATATACGAAATGATAAATGGGAAAGGTAGTTTGGGAAGGAGATGTTCCAGGCCAAGTTCAGGATATCTCCCGGGCATTTGCCAGTTAGAAATGAGGAAACCTGAAAAACACCTGTTAGAGAGAGCGGTCCTCCGAGAACCTTGCTATACAAAAGATGTAGATCTCGTTAAAGCACACATTTTATGGGAAATAATTTTTTTCAGTGAACTTAACCAGTTTTGAGATATTCTTTGATATTGGTTAGAATTTACAAATATTTTATTTATTTCCAAAACATTTGGAACAGCTGGCCGACATCTACGCTGACCACTTTGATTGGGAATACATACAATCATAACAAACGACTGTACTTATGCAGAAAGCATGAGCAGGTATCAGAAATTCATGTAAATGCAATACACGGGATTTTTTTGGTATCAGGGGGCTCAAAATGTCTATTTCCCGTGAAAGCTCCATATCGAATTTTTTATTGGAATGCAACGCTCTCTCCATCTAGGAATGTGACGGAGAAAGTAGAAAACGGATCCATAGATCTATGAATTAATTTTCTGTGAGAGTGGCAATGTATCCCAAAGCTCTGGATTTATGAGGAGATGCAAGGGCTGTGCCAGAAGTACCCGACCTAACAAAGAAATGACAAAAATTTTGGGAAAAATCATCTTTATTTCTTTACATAGTTTCCTTTCAGCTCGATACACTTCTTCCAGCGATGTTCAATCGCTTCGATACCCTACTTATAGTGAGAATCGTCGAGTTCTGCAATTCGAATTTTAACTCATTGATTTTGGCCATGGCTATAATGGATGTGTGAACTGGGGCATTGTCAGTTTGAAACAGAACTTTATTTTTCGCTAAATGCGGCCTTTTTGCTTGATTTCGTCATTCAAACGCTGCAATAAATTTGCATAATACTCGACATCGATTGCTTTTCCTTTTTGATGATAATGAAAATTAACCCACGCGCATCTCAAAAATCTGACGCCATGACCTTGTCTGCAGATAGAATTGTCTTCACCTTCTTTGGAGACGATTCTCCCCTTTTAATCCACTGTTTTGACTGTTCCTTCCTCTCAGGCGTGTAGCGATGGACCCATATTTCATCCATTGTTATGAATCGACGCAAAAACTTGGCTGTACTGAAGCGAAACATAGCTATACACTCGACTGAAACATCCTGACGACGCTGCTTTTGTTCCATTGTGAATAAACGCGGCACCCATCTTGCGCACAGCTTTCTCATGTCTAAATTTTTAGTTAGTATGGGATATACTGCACTTTTTGAAATGCCTACGATGCTTGCTAGCTCGCGCACTTTCAGTCGACGATCATCCAATACCATTTTGTGGAGTTTCTTCACAATTTCTGGCGTGGTCAGCTCATTTGGTCAAACACTGCGATGTTCGTTTTGGCAGCTTGTACGGTCTCGCGTAATCTCTGCCACCAAATATTTTACTGCTGTAAATGAGACTCCCCCAGAGTAGAATTTAGCTCCACTTTAATATTAATTGGACTAAGACATTTCAGATGAAAGTATTGTATCACTTAACGATTGCCAGTTTTATCCATGTTTACAAATTTGCTGAGAGAGATTACTATTGATGGCTGCCAAACATTTACTAAACAACGTAGCATCGTCAAACTTCAAACTTAAGCTTTATAAGGGTGGTACTTTCTAACATAGTCATTTGTTTGAAACAACAACCGCTATATATACGTCAGGTCGGGTACTTCTGGGGACTGCCCTCGTATTAATTTTTTATTCCTTTGAGGAACACTTGCCAAATCTTAACGAGATGTCTCCGCGGTAACGTGCGAGGCTCGCATTCGGGAGATCCTGGGTTCGATTCCTGGGGCCGGCCACACTGGCTATGGAGTCTTCGTGGTTTTCCCTGTGAAGCACGAATGATGGTGTCCACTTTTCAGGCAGTATACTTTACCTGCTTAGATGTTGTCGTTATTGCGTGACTCGTTCTGTTGTCCAGCTGCTCTAGCTATGGGTACTTTCTCAGAGTATGCGTGGCCGTATTGTGAAAGGATAACACTTATTTAAATTCACGGAGAAGTTCAATGTGATCTAATACTTGAGCTACTGAAGCGAGTTGTCAACCGTTTGAAGATAAAGAATGAAACTGATTATAAAACGTAGCACTGCAAATTGTAACAACTGAACCACTATACCTGCTAACTTCTACAGTATCAGTTTTAAGATAATAATAAAAGGATCTAGAAGCGTAACGTGCTGTGAGTCGCCAAAACGTTACTCGGAAAGATTCCTCGCGATAGCCGCGAAATCTTAGTCGCACAAGCCCATCATTAGGCGCTTAAAATACACACAGGTAGTCCCAAGTATCCAGAGTGACGAATGTATGCACGACTGATTGCACGAACGAATGTAACTCTACTAGTATACACGTCTATTTCTTAATTTTAGCTCCGCCTACTTTATTGCTCCTCAACAACGTTATTTCACGCCTGGGCCTATCTTCAACTCTCTTCATCCGACTCTCTTAATGTTACTAAAGGGCTTAGCTAAACTCTTGAAATACCTTTCACTTCTCCTTTTCAGAATTCTGGCCTACGTGACTGCAAACGTACTGAATTTAACTCTAAACTGCCTTCCCAGAATCTTTAAAATAATGCGTTGGCTATTCCGCTGTCGCTAATCACTTTCGTTAACATGCCATCCTAATTAGGTACCTTCTTCTTTCCGGACAAAAATTTCAGCTCAGGCTTATTACATTATATGTACATTGATTTAATATGCGGACATTATTTATTGCAATTATTTCTTTGCCTTACTATTATTTCTTATTTAATTATTTATATATTCCCGTCAATAATTGCGGTATCACCTGGTTGGCAATGCGGATGCTGGGATGATTTCTCTTCTACGAATTTCCTTTCCTTCATTTCGATTTCGTTTTCATGTTTCAGGAGGGCTTAGGGACTGCACAGTGCCAGACATATAGTGCTTCGTCGTTGGGAGTTACTTATCAGCCTTGTCATATAGCCTCAGTTGGGTCGTTTTTCCGGGTTCCGCCATAGAGAGGCTTTCTCTGAGCCCAGCGGTGTGATTGGGTCATCAGGTTGGAATTACTAGGTACTTCTGCGCGTCTTTGTCGGCCGGCCTATAGCCTTCTGCGTTCCTTCACCTCATCCGTTCCTCCTGGAGGTGGTAAGCAGAAAAGATCCGCGTAGGGTCAAGGTGTCGCCTCCGCTAATCGTAAGAAGTAGGTAATCCCCTATTTAAACAGTTTATTGCTGAATCCAGTAATGAATAAACCAAATGCGCGTTGATTTCAACATTGCGTGAGCTGTTTCAAAAAACGGAATAACAGGTGTAAAGGTCAGGGGGTCACGTGGTTTTGTTTACCTCACTGTATGGTAAAAAGTGCCGCTAGTAGAGGAAAGCACATCTATTTGGGGCATAATTATAGGTTGTTTTGTCAACAGAAGGTGACGTCATTGAAGGACAACCTGATGTTTCCCAACGCGTGTTCGCCCAGGTGGAAACAACAGAGATTTGGCTGCTGCTGGAGAAATCGCTGTTATATGGATGATTAATTACGGCATACTGTGTTAAACTCCAGGATGCTGCCTGCGTATCTCCTCAGGGTTAACTTTGGGCGGAAGGAAAAATTATTTAATAACCGAATTACATCCCAGAAGTCTGCTGCGCAAGGACAGCGTTTCCTGCGACCAAGCTTTTCCCATGGAAATGTTCCATGACGTAATTCGGCGAGCTTTGTGTTTAAGAACGTCAATCTAACAGATAATATAGTAGCATAAATCTATTTTTATACCCAAGATTAGCTGTCTTATTCGACATTGAATTACTGCATTTTATAAGTACGGGTTTGGAAATAAGGACAACTCTTAATTGTTTAAAGTCCTAAGTACACTGTAATGTTTTATACACTTGTACCTAAATCGTAGATGTCCAAAGTTTGTCCAAATTGGTCAAATAGTGACTTTGTACACTCGGTCAGTTTAACACTAACCGCTGATTCAGTGGCGGAGCTCGAAACGGGTACTTTGTGAGCGCTCGGGACAGCCAGGCTTTGTTCACAAGACCACGTATATTCTTGTAGTAGTCATAATGGGGAACACAACTATAATCACTAAGGTCTTCCGAGAAAATCATTCATATACGAGATTTTAAACAGACGGATGTTTCAGTGTGTTTGAACACTGAATGTTTGTAAACAAAACACACTCTATTGATCATGGTTCTCAAGTAGAGTATGACTAAAGCTCGTTACAATGCTGCAGCACTCTTAGCTCAGTGGTAGAGTATTACATTGTTCCTGGGTTTATAAGTTCAAATCCCCGTGCAACTTCTCAACTTTTTTCCCATTTCATTTTAAATATTTGAATAAAGATATAAGCGGTTTCCTTAATTTTTATGTAGGTGGCGTTAACTTAGTAGTCCGTAATACCGAAAGATGGAAACCATGGCATTAATTTATTGGTCGGGAGGAGGTTTCATGCTCAATCAATTTAATTTTATGACCAGAAATTTCAGGATTATTGTAAATCCATTTGTAAGTAAAATAAAGTAACACAAGCAATATTATTTAAGTATATTACAATAAAACTACACTGCCGTTTGTGAAAATTGCAACACCAAGAAAGAATTTGCCGAATAACTCCAAACTTGGTGGAATCATAGAAGAGTGTGCAAGCAATAAGTGATTAGGTTTGCAGAGAGATAGGGTACACGTAGGCCGAGCAGAGCCATCTCGTGTCGGTCCGGCAAGGGCAGTGTTGCACCAGTGTAGTCAGTGCAGAGCTGTCAAACAAGGTGGAAACAATAACGTGTTTGCCAGTATGCCTCGTCGACGTCAAAGGGACGCATATCGGCATGTGAGTGAGTTCTAAAGGGGCAGAATGATCGGTCTCCGGGAAGCTGGTTTGTTATACCGTGACATTTCGGCTCGTACAGGGCATGCTGCTACGACAGTGATGCGTGTGTGGAAGCAGTGGATAGATGAAGGTCGTACGCAGCAAGGAGCGGGTACTGGACCACGGAACATGACCACAGCACGGGATGACCGTTCATCTTGTCTGCATGGCCATAACGGACCGTACAGCTTCATCCACAGTGATTGGTTCGACGCTGGAGCACTGCAACAGGGGTGAAGTCGTCCTCCGTGGACTAGTGGTACCATACTAGCCTCTAGTTCCCAAGGTCACGGGTTCACACCGGGCGGAGGGCAATGAATTTTTTCGGGCGTAAAAATCCTTGGCATGGCTTCCTTCGGAAGGGAAGTAAAGCCGGTGATACCGTGTCGTAGATTTACGGCACGTAAAAGAACCTCAAGCCTGATAAAGAGGCCTCGTAGCAAAATTCCCGGTGTTTCACGCCCAATATAGAATGGGACGCTAAGGTCCATAGTTGTTAAAGAGCGTTCATAAATAAAACTCAATTTAATTTAACATGTGTGAACTTGTCTGAATCAACGGTTCGTCGCCGTCTGCTGCAGGTTGGACTGGTCGCATGCATGCCATTACGTCGATTTCAATTGTCCATAAACCACAAGCTCCTCCGACTTTGCAATCGACACGTGAACACCGTCATTGGAGCGCTGAGTGGCAAAATGTAGTCTTTTCGGACGAGTCCGCTTCAACGCGCCCTACAGTGATTGCCTCATACGTGTCCGGCGGTACCGTGGTAAGCGCAACCTGGAGGGCTGCATTTTTGAGCGGCATAGCGGACAAACAGCAGGTGTGATGGTTTGGGGCGCCGTTGGTTACAACAACCGATCTCGCCTCCTACGAATTAAGGGCACTTTGAACAGCAACCGGTATTCTAACGGTGGTTGTAGAGCCTGAGGTACTCCCCCTGATTCAGGCACCTCCACAGGTCATATTTCAACAGGACAATGCCCGGCCACATATTACGAGGAATGTACAAGCCTTCGAAGAGCGACGGTACCATTGCTTCCCTGGACTGCAAGTTCGCCTGGCATGTCGCCCATCGAGCATGTCTGGGATGTGGTTGGTCGGGAGCTGGTGCGTCACGGTCCTCCAGTAACCAGTGTCACGGATTTGTGGGCTCGAATACAAACTGCGTGGGGGGAAATCCCTCAGGAACTTATTCAGAACCTTTTTGATTGAATGCCACGGCGTAAAGCAGCTCTTAATTGCAGCGCATGGCGGCCACACCAAATACTGAATATTAGGGCCCAAAGGTCATGTATAGGTTTGAAAAGTTTATCATTTGTTACTTTCATGTACCTAACCTGTGCTATTAAATTCATTGAATTCAGGCGTTTCCTTCTTGGTGTAGCAGTTTTCACAAACGGCAGTGTAGAAATTAAGGGGTATCAATCCACTACGGAGAGTCAAACTCATGCTGTTTGCGTAGAGATTAAGTAGCTTAGCCATAACTCCACGACAAGCACTGTGTGGAGGTAGCAAGTTTTATGACATCCTATAATTTTCGCCAAGTGCACAAATTTGTGCCTGCTTGATCAAGCTGTATAGTTTTATCATAAGGGATTGAAAATAAAGTAAGGGTGCTTTTAAAATTTTCGAGTTCTATGTAATTCAAAATAAGGATTAAGTGGTTTTTGAAAGTTGTAACGTAACCTATGTTTGCATAACTCCTATTGTATAATTGTGCAATATTTTGACCATACGGTTTAATCCTGCATGTTTCTATATAAAGGGTTGAAAATATGATAGGGGTAGTTCTTTAAGAGTTGTAAGGTAGCTTATGGTTTTCTTTGGGTGGTATGGTTTAAGTGTACAAAATTCCACCTAGATAGGCTAAATAATGTTCATTTATATGTTAGGGATGAATTTATGGGTAGCATGTCAGTTTCAAGAATCCAAATGTATTAGTTTTGTTCAAATCATGCCAAAAATATTACGTGATAGACCTTCACTGAAATATGAGGGAAATATAACCTGCTTAAAGCCCTAAAATAACTCTTTTGAAATATTTTAAACCTCTCCATTTATCCCTTTGGGTATAAAGTCATTAAAATCGTGCCATTTTTTGTTGTTGCAAAAAGTGACAATAGTAGCCTGTGATATCCATATTCAAAAACGGGATTGAAATGTGCTGACATTAATATGAAAAAGAAACGCCTCATTCCATAATTTTTAAAACTTTTAGAAAGATTGTATAACCGGTGACCATCTGAAAGAATTATAAATCAGGAGTGATTTTTGAGGTTCTCTCTCTCACTCACACATACACACATTCCTTGGACCTTTGCACGAAAGGTGCAAGTATTTTTTGTCATCCGGCCGCTTTTAGGGTAACTGACAGCCATTTTTTGATATAGGTGTAGGCATTTAAATTTTGATATGTCCCTCTACAACTGATCTCTACAAATTCGCATTTTTACATATTAAAAACGTTCTACGAGCATTAAATATTCATCAAATGTCCTATAGCATGTTTGAAAAAAATTATGAATGCCCTAGTCTTGCACGTAATGACAAATTAAATATGCACTTATTTTGCATATCGATTTTCTTAAAATAATGAATAACTTCAAAACTATTCGTCTGGTTTGTTGCAGATTTAGTAATTGTCTTATGCATAACACACTTATAAATTTTCAAACAGTCCAACTACAAATGTGGAGTTTGAAAATTTAGCCTCAATGTCCCTTAAAACGAAATGCTGGTATTGCTAGAGTGTTTGGTTTAGGCATTAGGTAAAGCAACCACTTTAGTGTAATTTATGCACACACGTTCAGGTTCCTAAGCATCTTTGACATCAGATGTCCGGACATCAGCCAGAATGCCATGTAGATAAGAAAGCACCGTGTTAGGCATTTCATCGAAAGCTATGAATACGAAGGACTGCAGAAAGGTACAAGCCGGAACAAAAATGTAATTCGTTGAAGCGGAGAGGTTAAAAGGAATATATGGTAAAAAGACTCCGCCTGCCACCAACCTTATGAATGGGGTCAAGCAAGGGGTGTACAATGTTCAACTCTTGCATTCTCTTATACGCAACGTTACTTAAGGATAAGCGGTTCCCGAAAGTATTGGGTATTTAACAACAGATCTCCAGACTTACAATGTGCCGCCAAATAAATGGTTGTCGAGGTGATCTTGAACATATGACTAGCAGTTATATCGTTATCAGTAATTTACAGGATATTTCATAAGTAAAGAAGAATCCAAATAAAAGTAAAATTAAGTCATTTTTAATATCCTGGCACTCACATTTAATACTTTGAAAGAAAAATTAAAAAAAACAACATTGTAGCCTTTATTATAAAAGGTTGACGTGATCGACAACAATTTTAATTGGAAACATATATTTTTCGTTTACTTCTATGAACAATTTCGTACAAAACGTTTACTTGCTATGGGAGCAGATCTCTCTCTCTCTCTCTCTCTCTCTCTCTCTCTCTCTCTCCACTAGATAGGGATATTTGAAATGCAGAGTCTTTGTTACGAGATCTGCTAATATGGAAGAGTGAGGATCAGAGATATACCACCAGCAGTGATGGTTGTTATCGGAACAGATTTGTCTCCACTTGATGGGGATATGTGAAATGTAGAGTCTTTGTTACGAGGTCTGCTAATATGGAAGATTGAGGATCAGAGATACACCACCAGCAGTGATTGGTTGCTATGGGAACAGATCTCTCTACACTTGATGTTTGAAATGTAGAGTCTTTGTTACGAGGTCTGCTAATATGGAAGAGTGAGGATCAGAGATATACTACCAGCAGTGATTGGTTGCTATGGGAACAGATCTCTCTACACTTGATGTTTGAAATGTAGAGTCTTTGTTACGAGGTCTGCTAATATGGAAGAGTGAGGATCAGAGATACACCACCAGCAGTGATTGGTTGCTATGGGAACAGATCTCTCTACACTTGATGTTTGAAATGTAGAGTCTTTGTTACGAGGTCTGCTAATATGGAAGAGTGAGGATCAGAGATACACCACCAGCAGTGATTGGTTGCTATGGGAACAGATCTCTCTACACTTGATGTTTGAAATGTAGAGTCTTTGTTACGAGGCCTGCTAATATGGAAGAGTGAGGATCAGAGATATACCGCCAGCAGTGATTGGTTGCTATGGGAACAGATCTCTCTACACTTGATGTTTGAAATGTAGAGTCTTTGTTACGAGGTCTGCTAATATGGAAGAGTGAGGATCAGAGATACACCACCAGCAGTGATTGGTTGCTATGGGAACAGATCTCTCTACACTTGATGTTTGAAATGTAGAGTCTTTGTTACGAGGTCTGCTAATATGGAAGAGTGAGGATCAGAGATATACCACCAGCAGTGATGGTTGTTATCGGAACAGATTTGTCTCCACTTGATATTTGAAATGTAGAGTCTTTGTTACGAGGTCTGCTAATATGGAAGAGTGAGGATCAGAGATACACCACCAGCAGTGATTGGTTGCTATGGGAACAGATCTCTCTACACTTGATGTTTGAAATGTAGAGTCTTTGTTACGAGGTCTGCTAATATGGAAGAGTGAGGATCAGAGATATACCACCAGCAGTGATTGGTTGCTATGGGAACAGATCTCTCTCCACTTGATATTTGAAATGTAGAGTCTTTGTTACGAGGTCTTCTAATATGGAAGAGTGAGGATCAGAGATACACCACCAGCAAGTATTGGTTGCTATGGGAACAGATCTCTCTCCACTTGATGTTTGAAATGTAGAGTCTTTGTTACGAGGCCTGCTAATATGGAAGGGTGAGGATCAGAGATATACCACCAGCAGTGATGGTTGTTATCGGAACAGATTTGTCTCCACTTGATGGGGATATGTGAAATGTAGAGTCTTTGTTACGAGCCCTGCTAATATGGAAGAGTGAGGATCAGAGATACACCACCAGCAGTGATTGGTTGCTATGGGAACAGATCTCTCTACACTTGATGGGGATATTTGAAATGTAGAGTCTTTTGTTACGAGGTCTGCTAATATGGAAGAGTGAGGATCAGAGTTATACCACCAGCAGTGATTGGTTGCTATGGGAACAGATCTCTCTCCACTTGATGTTTGAAATGTAGTCTTTGTTACAAGGTCTGCTAATATGGAGGGGTGAGGATCAGAGATATACCACCAGTACTGATTGGTTGCTATGGGAACAAATCACGCTCTACTTGAAGGGGATATTTCAAATGTAAAGTCTTTGTTACGAGGCGTGCTAATACGAAAGAGTGAGGATCAGAGATATACCACCAGTACTGATTGGTTGCTATGGGAACAAATCACACTCTACTTGAAGGGGGATATTTCAAATGTAGAGTCATTGTTACGAGGCGTGCTAATATGGAAAAGTGAGGATCAGAGATATACCACTAGCAGTGATTGGTTGCTATGCGAACAGATTTGTCTCCACTTGATATTTGAAATGTAGAGTATTTGTTACGAGGCTGCTAATATGGAAGGGCGAGGATCAGAGATACACCACCAGCAGTGATTGGTTGCTATGGGAACAGATTTGTCTCCACTTGATATTTCAAATGTAGAGTCTTTGTTACAAGGCCTGCTAATATGGAAGAGTGAGGATCAGAGATATACAGCGAGCAGTGATTGTCTGCTATTGATTGGCTATCGCTTAAGTCTGGGCTCTGTGTTAGATGTCGGTTAGACTTGTTTGGGTCTCCGGACACGCTGGCATTAGACGTAATGGGATGGTGGGGAAAGAGGGACTCGGGGCTTAAATTTATAGGACCCGCGCCCTTTGTAGCGTGTGTGCCAGAAGTATCAACTAACTTGTAAGGCTCACCTTGAATATTCGAATAAACAAACTACTGCCACGCAAACCCATGAATTAATTTCGGGTATAGGCGGTAAGCAGAGAAAAATTCTTTTGAATTAAAATATCTGAACTCAGAGGTGGTGTTGGATATCTTACAGGCCACAACTCTTTGCATAGACATCTATACATAATGTTTTACTATGCATAGGCATGTATCCCTGGGCTCCTTTTCTTTGAACTAAGAGCCTATGCAGGCCAGAATGCGGCCATCATTTCCATGTCTTCATATCATTGCTTGATCCTTCTGTATCCATTTTCCTGTTTATATCTAAAGCGAAATAGCTAATAAAACATTTCTGCAAATGTTTTTCTCGGCTAACATGAAGCAGCTAGATGTATGAGGGTTTGTAAAGGTAGTTAATGGAGGGGTGGGTATAGAAAGTCGTGTGAAAGTAACACAAGAATCTGCTTTTTCAGATTAAGGTTTACTTTAGTGAAATTACATGGTATTTCTTTAACACCATGTATAGGTACATTACTAACAACAATCTAATTCAGTGAAAGTTGCGCATTATCACTGCTCTAAGTCACGTAACGTGCCAGTGCATATCGAGCGAGAATGAAAGAAAGAGATAGTGTACTGTCTCTGTTTCTCTGTGCACAGTGGCTTCCCGATCCTCTTCGTATGTGCATGTTTATCAAGTCCGTATTGCCAAATATGAAACTATATCTAGGCAAATATGTATCACGATTAATTTAAGTGGATAACAGACTCATTCTTTACCTAATTTTAGGGTTGTCAGTTTGACAGAGTACACAGATTTTATACACACGCACATGCGAGTATGGATTAGACTCGTCTCCTTAATTATGTAACCCACAAACCACAGCCTTACATAGACTGATTTTTAAAAAGCTCGTCGCTATGTGATGACTTTGAAATTCCACGCTTTTTGGATGACGAGTAAAATGTATAGCGACTTGCCCCAGATGATAAAAGCATGAAATTCAAACAAATAACAAAGAATATTTCGGAAACGGTTAAAGCCCCTATATATATTTTTATTGTGTGTTTTAATGATATCCGCATTTTTTTTTTTTTTTTTTTTATTTTGACCTAGTAAGCTTTTGGCTGTCTCTTACGGTTTACTAGTTATGCAAAAGTAATTCAGAATAAAGAGGACTTTAGGTGTTATTCCCAGAGAATTCCAAATATGCATTTCATACATATGGTATTTTAATCAAAGTCGTTAGGGCCATTTTTGAGAAAATGAGAATTTTCCATACAAGGGGTAGTTTGTAGTGGGGGGGGGGGGAGATTTTCCTGAAAATCTTCGTGTCGCATCCTTCGAAAATCCTGAACTTAAAGACCCAGTTTGGTATTTATCGGACTTTCCGTTTTTGAGTTATCCTGTTCACAGACACACATGGATCTTTTTCTACAAATCTGACGTGATACATTCATATGACATTCTCTACTACCTTCGGTATCGCTTATTAGTTAGTCTACAAATTATCCTTTCTAAAGTTTATTTTCCTATCTAATTCATTTTAATCCAGATAAACCTTTACAGAAATAGTTACAGTACACATTTCGTTATAGATACAAAGGGAATAGCGATAGTCAAATGTTTAACAACTGAACGCTATATGCTGGCCTTAAAATTCCATACTGCTTCCATTACATCGCGAAAAAAACTGAATGTTGAACAGACTTTAAAAATGAACAACTCGAACCTTTAATAATGGATATCTCAGAAATGGCTTATGTCACAAAAAAGTATTTAAATACATTTATATTTTAAGGAGATCTACCTTTTTTGTGAAGTACGTTTTCGTCTATCGTTTAACCTTTATAAAGGATTATACAAAATTTCTTCCGAATGAAGAGGTTTTCACAAACTATTCGCAGAAAATTCAAGATATTATATTTTATTTGTCATGTAAATATCTGTAATATATGGTATTTTAATTAGAATTGTTACAGCTATTTTTTAGAAAATAAAAATTTAAAAAAATGTTCCATGTTTGGGTTGGGGATTTTCTTGAAAATCTTCGTGTCGTATCTTTGGAAGATATTGAACTTAAATACCAAGATTGGTGTTCATCCAACTTTTCGCTTTTGAGTTATGCTGTTCACACACACACACACACACACACACGTGCATATTTCCAAAAACGCTTTATTTTGTTTAATGGGACCTCAGAACACGTTTTTCCGATGTAATCTCGGTATCGAATTTTTCAGTGGAATGCAGTACCTTCTCTACCTACTGGGCACGTGGTAGAGAAAGTAAAAATGCCTTTTTGGGTTCAAGGTGCCTCAAAAGATGTATTTGCGGTGCAATCTCGAAATCGAATTTTTTGGTGAAATGTAATAGTACAATAGTAGCCTTTTTTTAATTCACGGAGTCTCAAAATGTATATTTCCGGTAAAATTTTAATGTCGATTTTGTGGGTGGAATATAATATTTGCTATACATTCTGCAGGTATATAGTAGGCAGAGCAAAAGGTTTAAAGAGCAACATTCAGGCTATGGTAACAGATATATGCATCCCTGGAGCCGTTGTTTAACGAGCGGAGACATACAAAATGTCGCCCGAATGCGTTTTGCATACACGGAGTGCGTGAATGGGAAGAGGAAATGAGATGAATGAACTGGGAACTAAAGAGCGCCTATATCTTACCTTCATTATCGTCTTGTTTTGCCATGTATCAAACTCTTGAATCTCTCGCTTGTTCTTCCCCAGGGAACTGTTTCACTGCTCCCACGGCTTGGCATTGGTGTGAACAGCAAATGATGTCGCTTGCCTTTTTCTTTCTTTGCGCGCTTTAGCTTCACAAATATCACACCTGAAAGCGTTGTTTGGGAGACTAGCGTTCTTCCGTAAACTTGCAGTGCAGGAATGATTTCAAACTCGAGCCTAGCTCAGATCTAGGCCCGGTTTCACCAACCGATTTTACATTTGAATACAATGTCAAAGGCGATTTAACCAGCGGGATAGCTCAGGCGGTAACGTCTGTGACCCGCATTCGGGAGGTCGCAGGTTCAAACCCCCGTGAGCGACTAATCTGGCCTAAGTTATTTTCGCGATTCTCATTGATGGGCTGGGCGAATGCTAGGATGGATAATTTGATCCGTGAATTTTCCTATCGTCCCTTTCATCACTATATTTGATTTCCTTCTTCTTCACCGCCATATCAGCCACTACACTGATCACCCATCCTGGATATGCTATGATACAGAGTTTGCTTGCTTCTCGACAGACTACTGATACAAGACATTGGACTGATCACCCATCCTGGATATGCTATGATCTAGAGTTTGCTTGCTCCTCGACAGGCTACTGACCTAAGGCATTGGACTGATCACCCATCCTGGATATGCTATGATCTAGAGTTTGCTTGCTCCTCGACAGGCTACTAACCCAAGGCATCGGGCTGATCACCCATCCTGGATATGCTATGATCTAGAGTTTGCTTGCTCCTCGACAGACTACTGCACAAGACATTGGACTGATCACCCATCCTGGATATGCTATGATCTAGAGTTTGCTTTCTCCTCGACAGGCTATTGAGCCATGACATTGGGCTAATCACCCATCCTGGATATGCTTTGATCTAGAGTCTGCTTGCTCTTCGACAGGCTACTGACAAGACATTGAACTGATCACCCATCCTGGATATGCTATGATCTAGAGTTTGATTTCTCCTCGACAGGCTATTGAGCCATGGCATTGGGCTGATTACCCATCCTGGATATGCTATGATCTAGAGTTTGCTTGCACTTCGACAGGCTACTGACACAAGACATTGGACTGATCACCCATCCTGGATATGCTATGATCTAGAATTTGCTTGCTCCTTGACAGACTACTGATGCAAGACATTGAGCTGATCACCCATCCTGAATATGCTTTGATCTAGAGTTTGCTTGCTCCTAGACAGACTACTGACACAAGACATTAGACTGATCACCCATCCTGGATATGCTATGATCCAGAGTTTGCTTGCTCCTCGACAGATTACTGACACAAGACATTGGACTGATCACCCATCCTGGATATGCTATGAGCCAGAGTTTGCTTGCTCCTCGACAGATTACTGACACAAGACATTGAGCTGATCACCCATCCTGGATATGCTATGATACAGAGTTTGCTTGATTCTCGGCAGACTACTGACCTAAGGCATTGGTATGATCACCCATCCTGGATATGCTTTGATCTAGAGTTTGCTTGCTCCTCGACAGACTACTGACACAAGACATTGGACTGATCACCCATCCTGGATATGGTATGATCTAGAGTTTGCTTGCTCCTCGACAGGCTATTGAGCCATGGCATTGGGCTGATCACCCATCCTGGATATGCTTTGATCTAGAGTTTGCTTGCTCTTCGACAGGCTACTGACACAAGACATTGGACTGATCACCCATCCTGGATATACTTTGATCTAGAGTTTGCTTGCTCTTCGACAGGCTACTGACACAAGACATTGGACTGATCACCCATCCTGGATATGCTATGATCTAGAATTTGTTTTCTCCTCGACAGGCTATTGAGCCATGGCATTGCGCTGATTACCCATCCTGGATATACTTTGATCTAGAGTTTGCTTGCTCTTCGACAGGCTACTGACACAAGACATTGGACTGATCACCCATCCTGGATATGCTATGATCTAGAGTTTGCTTTCTCCTCGACAGGCTATTGAGCCATGGCATTGGGCTGATTACCCATCCTGGATATGCTATGATCTAGAGTTTGCTTGCACTTCGACAGGCTTCTAACACAAGACATTGGACTGATCACCCATCCTGGATATGCTATGATCTAGAGTTTACCTGCTCCTTGACAGACTGCTGATGCAAGACATTGAGCTGATCACCCATCCTGAATATGCTTTGATCTAGAGTTTGTTTGCTCTTCGACAGACTACTGACACAAGACATTGGACTGATCACCCATCCTGGATATGCTATGATCCAGAGTTTGCTTGCTCCTCGACAGATTACTGACACAAGACATTGGACTGATCACCCATCCCGGATATGCTATGATCCAGAGTTTGCTTGCTCCTCGACAGATTACTGGCTCAAGACATTGGGCTGATCACCCATCCTGGATATGCTATGATCCAGAATTTGCATGCTCCTCGACAGACTACTGACACAAGACATTGAGCTGATCACCCATCCTGGATAGGTTTTGATCCAGAGTTTGCTTGCTCTTCGACAGGCTACTGACACAAGGCATTGGGTTGATCGCTCATCCTGGATATGCTGTGATCCAGAGTTTGCTTGCTCCTCGACAGGCTACTGACACAAGACATTGGGCTGTTCGCTCATCCTGGATATGCTGTGATCCAGAGTTTGCTTGCTCCTCTATAGGTTACTGACCCAAGGCAGGCCCATCACCGATCCTGGATATGCTATGATCCCGAGTTTTCTTGCTTCTCAATAGGTTACTGACTCAAGACGTTGGCTTGTAAGTCTTACAAAACAGGATAAGCAGTTAAGGAACAAAAGAAGTTAAGGTGATGTAAAATTGAAGTTAAAGCAAATTCTGTTTCATCGAACAATATTAGCAGTAAAACTAAATCCTGTGCACCTACAGCCCGCGCAGTGCCTGGGCCTACCAACCCTACTGCCCGTCTCACGGCCACTTAGGCGCGGCAGAGGTGGGCAACCATCCATCCGATACGGGGAGGTGAGGTGGACAGCATCAGTCATCCAACAGCTGGAAAGTTGCTTCATGATGCTGAGTGGGCATGAGTTTTATACTTTAAATACGCACCCCCCAAATGGGATGGAACAGTGCGTATTCCGTAGCCGGGAGCCAGCCGTCCACAGTAGCATAGTCTTAAACTTCTTATAATATTAAAAAAATTAAGTTTTAGTTTTATTTATGGACGCTCTTTAACTAATATGGTCGTTAGCGTCGCATTCTATATTGGGCGTGAAAGATCGGTAATTTTGCTCAAAGGTCTCTTTATCAGGTTTGAGGTTCTTTTACGTGTCGTAAATCTATTACACGGGACCACCGGCTTCACTTCTCTTCCGAAGGAAGCCATGCTAAAGATTTTTACGCCCGAAAAGTCCATCGCCCTCCACCGGGTTTGTACCCGCGACCTTGGGAACTAGAAGGTAGCACGGTACCACTAGTCCACGGAGGACGACAAGTTATATTAACATCGCCTAATCTGGGGTTAAGATTATAGGTAGGTATAGCCTATTGTGGCACAGGGTTATGGTGAAGGGAGGTTGGCGCCAATTAATGGGGAGGTAAACGGATATAATTAGCGCGCTCGCCCATTGTGAGCACTGGATGCGCTATCGTCAGAGAACTAGACCCTTCTGGAGGTTTCTCCTTTTAGAATGCGCTGGAACTCTAAGCAGCTGCTATATAATCGGACACTATTGTGAGTGAGACAGGCAATTAGTGAGTGATTTAGCGAGTGTGTTTCTGCTGCGTAACAACGTAAAATGTTGTTCTCCGAGAGGGTTTGTGAGGTGCAATGAGTGCTATGGAGCGAGAGATTGGTGAAGCCATGTGTTCAACTCCCCAGCAAGCGATGTGTGGACCGAAACGAGGTTACGTCGAGCGTATTCCATTACGCCATCATGTTGCGAAAAAAAGTGAAATGGCAGGGAAAATTGAACTTCTTCACACTAGTGAAGTGATAGGAGAACTGGGCGAAGTCACAGTGAAAAAGGGAACTAGATCAGGTTGTTGACAGTGAGACTGGGCAAAATCGCAATATACAACACAGGGGATACCTCGGGCACCACGACCTACACAGATCTGTTTTGGGCTTAAACACCCAAGATGAAGTGAAGGAACCACAGTAGGCTACAGGCCACAGGCAGACAGGCTACAGGAACGTGTTGAAGTTTTTAACATTTCTTGGCTCTAAGACCCCACCTTACTGAAGCTGCCCAGATGAATGAGCCTTGCAACCGCTCACTGGTGTCCATGGGGATACTTCGCGACATCTTGCGGTTCCGCCACTTATCATGAAACATAGAAGCACGCCTGAAACATGAGAAGGAAACGGAATGGAAGGGAAATGAAGGAAAGGATATTGTGGTAGATGAGAAACGGCCCCAGCATTCCCGTAGTCAACAATATGTTGAAATAGTTGATACTTACTCCGACAACGGCGCCACTGCACGACAAGCTCCAAGGTTACCAGCATGCAATGACCATATGAAACATATGACTGCGTCCATGTCCAATACAATACTTTATTTAACCAATATATAAAGTATTTCGACATAGCATGAAACTAAATATTGTACGTAACTTCAGGAAAGTGTATTTTTTTTCACGACTCCTTTCGATATTCCAGGAGCGAGAGGGGGAACCTCACTTTCCTATAGCTTTCGTAAGAAGAGTTTGTAGAAGCTATATAAAAATAAAGATACTCGTCTTGGGTGGAGAAAGTCATGTGAATGTAACACATCAGATTGTTTCAAGTTGTAAGTCACTATTCCTTTTTCTCGTGGTCATGCAAAGAGCACGGAGTGAAAGCCAACACATAGCAACACGATTTTTAAAAATCTTCTTATACATACAACGAAATGTGTAATGAAAGTTTATCTGTATTAACATGAAGTAACCGAGCGAGTTGGCGCTGCGGTAACGTGTGCGACTTGCATTCTTGAAGTCCCGCGACCACCATTTCTGATTCCCCCCCCCTTTTGTTTGGTTTTCTCTTGTTGCCAGGCGAAAGCTAGTGTGGTTTTTCGAATACCTCGAAATTTTCCGATTCCTCATTCCCCATCATTTGATTTCCTATCAACTTTCGGGGTACGGGGCTTGTCTAGGTAGTTTTGTGGTGTGCGTTGGGTATGCGCTCCGTGGCTGTTTCTTCCTCTGGTATGGAAACAGGGCAGCTCGGACCTGTTCGTCAAGAGGAGCGTTGGGTGTTTCCAACTGTGAATATCCGCACCTGCCACCACTTGGTCCGTACAACTTCAGCTGATCCCTTCCTCACGGAGGTTGCATAGTGCACAATTGGCCTCTGGCCGCAGAATTAAGTGTAAGAAGAGGGAACAGACAGAGTCATGTGAATGCAGCGGAGCTTTATTGCGCAATACTCAAGCTGACGCGCACTAAACCATGGTTTCAACTATGCATTTGTGGAAAGTTATTTTACATATCTCGTGCGGTAAGGTTATGCAACGAACTGTTATTCTGTCGTTTGCATGATGTTTCTCACTGACATGTTTTTACTCTACTGCTATGCAATTGCTGGAAATTCCTGCTGATCACGTGTAAGTCACAATTATGTCAGATAAAGCAAAATGTCGTATGAATCAACTCAATTAGTACTTCGCTGCCAAGAGAAATCTAATAAAGATATCACACTGAGATAATGTGCCATGAAGTTGTGTTAGGAATGTCAAGGTGATAGTGCTATTCCTAGAACACTTTCACTTGTCTTAGGAATGTCCGATTGCAAACAGAAATATCACCTTGCAATAATGCTAATTGCATGTGTCAAGTAGTTCGCGTGCTTGTAATGGCTTTTAATGGAAACAGCGGAAAGGAGATTAACGTTTTGTTTTTGTGCATTCTTATTAGTTTGAACTCTTCTTCAATTTAATATAGAAATCGCAGGGGACTAAGTCGGTGGACCGAAGGGGGCCTAAAATCTCCACTAATAATTCTGTCCTCAAACACACTTTCAATTTTTCTCGTCGAAATATTGGCCGCATGAGCTGTTGCAGTTTTGTTGAAAATGCAAAATCACGCACCCTGTCTGTTAATTCTCTAAAAACAAGGGATAAAATTGCGATTTCTATCTCTGCTCTAACTTACACACCCTGGAATAATTAAAACAAAATATCCGCAGGAAATTGCAAGCATTTCTCAACGTGAACTACGGCGAGTGATGGATAGCTTCCTAAAGCGGTGCCAAAAATGTATGGACAACGACGGGGCCAGTTTCAGCATCCCCTTTCATAAAGTTGGTAAATAAAGCCTTTAAAAGTAGTTTTAAGTGTGTTGTAAGGTTTCATCCGCGCCTTTCTATGATAGCGGTAGACGGCAACGAGCGCCGAGGACGCGGACAAGAAAAACACCGCGCAGCCGGTGCGTAGTTTGTTGGCTCTCCCCGTATATAATCATTGTTCGCACAATACTTGTATTTTAAACATACAAGAAATAAATTGAGTTTTGTTTATGGACGCTCTTTAACTGCTGTGGTACTTAGCGTCCCATTCTATATTAATTTTGCTCAGAGGCCTACTTATCAGGCTTGAGGTTTTTTTACGTGCCGTAAATTTACGACACGGGACCACCGGCTTTACCTCCCTTCCGAAGGAACTCACGCTAAGGATTTTTACGCCAGAAAAAATCCATCGCCGTCCGCCGTGTTCGAACCCGCTGCCTCGGGAACTAGAGGCTAGCATGGTAATTACTACACCACGGAGGACGACTAAATATACAAGTATATAGATATAGGTTATACAACGGAGGGGAACACCTCGCACACTGCGACCTACATAGATCTATTGTATCACCCCCCCCAAGGAGGAGGGAATGAAGTGAAGGAACCAGTGGAGGCTACAGGCCACAGACACGAGCGGATTCCCCAAACAGTTTCAGACTCGAAGAATCCTTCCCATTGCTGCCTACAGAGGGCGATGAACGACTCGACGACCAAATAGTAGAGGTTTTCTCGGGCTTGAAAATAAAATGAATAAAAATTAATTCATAACATTTAACGTAGCTTTGTTTGTAATATAAATATCTTAAACGTATGGCGTTTTAATCAAAATCAATAGCACGATTTTGGGTAGATAAAAAAAATAAAATTCTCTGCATAAACAGAAAAGAAAGGCAAGCTGTCTCGTGTTTTGGTCCGCGTTGCTGAGCTGCCCGGAATAGCGTGGTTATCGCCGCATGCACACATACACTAATAATAAATAAATGCTGACTTCTACGTTACAACAGCACGGCAGCTGCAAACTGCGCCCCCACCCACAACCAAATGATCCCGGCCAGACAGAGGAGCGGCATGTGGTCAGTAAAGCAGTATATGTTGCTTACTGCATGAAAATTCCAGGACCTAAGCCGTCATTGTTTCCGTAAAGTAGCTCCTCAATTGGTCCTAAGGACCTAAGTGCGTCCCTTATCTGGCTCCCCAGGAGAAGAAGAAAACTTCATGCCAGTACTGGAATTCGAACCTGGGTCCCTTCGCACCGCTTGCAGCAGTGCTTCGTGGAGTAATAATAATTAATTCAGCAACTGCAAAATAATTTTATTGAGAAGGTAACGGATTGAAAGGAAAATGCTGGACACGGAATCGTTGTAGATGAGAAACCATCTCAGCATTCGCCTACCGACCAGATAAAACCACAAAAACCCAAGGTCAGAGAGGGTGGTCCACGGGAATCGAATCCGGAACCTCCCGAATGCGAGCCTTGCAGGTTACCAGGCGCCGTCTTGCTCGGTAATATATAGGGTCTTTCAACAAGAGTGTCCCATCTTTAACATGTGATAGCTGCCGTGTTTTTCAGTTACAGCAGTAATTTTTTTCATGTGGTTACACTTATTGACAAATAGTCATGGAACGTTAAATTCAGCAACGCGTAGAAATTGTGAAAATTTATTATCAAAATGGATCATCTGTTCGCCAAACCTTCCGTGTATTGCGTGAAGTTTACTCGGTGCATAATCGTCCCTGAAAGTGAAATTCGGCGTTTGATCGATAAATTTGAAAGAAGTGGTTCTGTCAGCGATCAAAGAACGCCTGTACGTAATCGACGTAAGCGCTCCAACGAAAACCTAGGCGCCGTTCGTGAGAGTGTACGCGAGAACGGAAACAAATCAATTGCTCGTCGAGCACAAGAATTGGGACTTTCGCCGACCACAACTTGGCGAATTCTGCATCTGGACTTTAAGTTTCACGCTTACAAAATGGTGTTAACTCAAGAACTAAAGCCAAACGACCATAGTTTGCGCCGTGTATTCGCTGACTGGGCTATGGATCAATTAAAAGCTGGCCCGGATTTTTGTCGAAAAATCATCTTCAGCGATGAAGCCCGCTTTTGGATGGATGGTTATGTTAAGAAACAAAATTGCCGGAATTGGAGCAATCACAATCCAATGCAGATTCAAGAACGACCACTTCATCTCCGAAAAGTTACTGTGTGGTGTCGATTTTGGTATGTTGGAATCATTGGTCCATACTTTTTCGAAGATGCAGATGGAGAAGCTGTAACTGTCAATGGAGAAAGATACAGGGCTCTTATAAGGGACTATTTTTGGCCTCAATTGGATGGTATGGATCTGAGAAACATCGGTTCCAGCAAGATGGTGCCACATATCATACTGCTCTCGAAACAATCTATCTTTTGAAGGAGAAGTTCAAAGGTTTCATCATTTCCCGTGGTGGTGATGTTAACTGGCCCCCGAGGTCATGTGATTTAACGCCGTTGGATTACTTCTTGTAGGGTTATGTTAAATCTCGAGTTTATGTCAACAAGCCAGAAATAGTAAATGATCTTATGAATAACATCACGCGTGAAGTTGGACCTAATTTACGTTCTTCTGTCATTGAAAATTGGGTCAACCGTATACGCGCAACCCAACGAAGTCGCGTCGGTCGCTTAAGTATGTTCTCTTCCACACGTAATGGCATTAATTATGTTCCGAAATAAAAAAAGAAACAAACCTCTATCATTTATAGAACGTGTTTTATTTAAGTTCAAAGATAGGACACTCTTGTTGAAAGACCCTATACAAGGCTAATCCGGGAAGCAACGACTGTTTGCGCAGATCGCTCTCAGGCTTCTCTCTAACGTCGAATGATTTCCTCGACATCTTTACTGAATGTTGTGTAACTGCAACTCCTAGGCTTGGAACGTTTCCTTCCTAAATTTCCTTCCCCAATTATCATTTCATTTCATGTTTCATCATTTTCCACCGTTGTGATGCCGTATGTGGTTAGAACGTGCGTTAAACGCTGTTACCACACAAATCACAATGGGACCTTTTCCAAAAATGTTTTTTATGGATTCAGGGAGCCCAAAACATGTATTTCCGGTGAAATGTCAGTATAGACATTTTTGGTGGAATGCAATACTTTCTCTACTGACTAGCCACACCCCTGGACCCCCTCCCAAAAAAGTCTATGTGACGATCGTAGAGCTTCGTGTACCTTCGTAACAGCTGTGTTCACAACGCACATGCAAGAAATGTAGAATGGTCTGCGCCTGTGAGGGTGATGGTCACCCTATAACGGTGTTTCTCGGTGGTGACGCTTATAAGCTACTGAAAACAGCCCGGAATAACGTTACGGTGGCCGAGAGGTTAAGAAGGCAATGCTTGCCCCATAAGCTTGGTTCATATCTCACATTAATTACTCTTATTTTTTATGTTGTTAAGTTTATGACAGTGTAGAACATTGCATTAATATAACTTTAACATTTAAGTTTTAGGCATATCTATGCACATAAAATATAATTCTATTAAAACACTCGTTTTAATTAACCAAAGAAATAAATGCAAATAAACTATGATCTTCTGAAACTAAAACAATAAAAAATAAACAAAATTAATATTGAGTGTATGAACCCTAAGCACGTATAACTGCTCTCAATCTTCGGGTTATAGATGAAATTAAATCCCTGTAGTAACGCGGACGAGAAGCTACAACATCCCAAGCTTCTTGAATTTGTGTCCAGAAGCCATCTTTTGTTCTTCGCGTATCTGCAGGAAAAATCGAGTGCAATTCCCTCTTCACCTCAGCTCACAATTCTATAGGGTTCAAATCTGGTGAACAGGGAGGCCAGTCTATCACTCCGAAATCCTACCTCTCTGAGAACCAATTTGAAACCTTTCGACATATGCGGAAAGAATGATAATGCTGTACCGGTTCAATGAGATGTAATTCAGGATGTCGCATCTTCACAGTGGATGTTACATTCTCAAGCATTACCGTGTATTGCGCACTGTTCAGTGTATCGTCAAGCTGCCACAACACACCTAGACCGTCCCTTGATATCCAACAAGATACAGATATGCGATGATAAAATTGTGAAGCTACGCATCTTGCATCGTAATAACTATTCTATTGTGAACTTTACCAAATGCCGTGTGCGAAATGGAGTATATCGAAAATAAGTAGTCACTGTGTGTTGATTATACAGAAGAAGAAAAAGTGTTTGCTACATGCGAGCAGCGAACCTTCGGTCTGAAACACAGAAGTTCCATACGCTTTGCCATAGTGCTACAGAGAGGACACATGGAAGGTAGCATGTTTAATAATGCCGTACAACTTGCTGCAGCGCCTACACAACTGTATTGCGTATGGTGTAAACAAGGCGCTGTGCCGTGTAGCACTTACAAAAATTGGGCGTTCAAGACAGGACTCTTTTTGTGGGGGTGGGGTCCAGTGTCAGGGAAACTAAAAATTTACTAATTTAGGGGCCTCAAAACATGCCTAAAATTTGTCAGTGAAATCTTGTTTTGGACTTTGTTAATCTTTTGTGAAGTTGAAGATACATGTGTTTTATTTGGCATACCAATTTATCGAACCTTTTATTAAAATCGTTGGAGCAGCTTTTGAGCATAATGATAAAAATCTGATGTGTTGCACTCACATGAATTTCTCTACTCTTGTACAAACTATTTTTGCAAACCATATTGTCCATCTGCTTCATGTTAATCGAAATAAATATTTGCAGAAACTATCCTATTGCTAACTTCCTTGTAGGTGTAAAGGGGGATATGGTAGGCTTTAAGTGATAGTCAAATCTTTTAAGAGCTGGTTGCTATGTGAAGCATTCCGTTCTCTTTGTATGTCCAGGGCACAAAAAAAAAAAAAAAAACGAATAACGAATTCCCATTTGAGAAAAAGTATAAGTATTGGAAAATTGAAATAACAAGGAATCTCTCGGAAACGGGTCACGGATAAAAAATATGTGTGTTACATACATTGTGTGTTTTAACGAGACCTATATTTTTTGTGTAGTAAAATTTTGTCTCTCTCTTTCTTTTACCGGTCATGCACAAGTCATTCAGAATGAAGAGAACTTTTGGGGACATTCCCAGAAAATTCAAGATATACATTTCATTTCCCATGAAAATAT
Source organism: Deroplatys truncata (assembly GCA_030765065.1). Taxonomy (NCBI): domain Eukaryota; kingdom Metazoa; phylum Arthropoda; class Insecta; order Mantodea; family Mantidae; genus Deroplatys; species Deroplatys truncata. Next base: position 138,944,785 of record CM060979.1, on the reverse strand, counting down.
CTGAAATGTGTGATATTTTAATAAAAATCGTTAGAGACTTTTTTTATAAAATAAACATTTTCGAAAAGTATTCCATGCAAACGGTAGTCTAGGTTGGGGGATTTTCTTGAAAATCGTGTCTCTGCTTAGAAGACACTAAACTCAAATACGAAATTTTGTATTTATCCGACTATCGTTTTTGAGATATGCTGTTCACAGACAGACAGACACACACACACACACACACAACTGTTTTCAAAATACTTTTTTTGGATTCAGGGCACCTCAAAACATGTGTTTCCAGTGAAATCTCGGTATCAAATTTTTGGGTGGAATGCAATACTTCCCCTACTTACTATACGTAGGAGAGAAAGTAAAATTAACAAGAAGGTTTCCATGTAAATGGTTGTGTTAAATAGGGGAGAATTTTTTATGAAATTGTCTAAGATTCTTAAAGCATAACTGACATATAAGGTGCAAAAGTAGATATTTATCCCATTATTCATTTGTTACAAACGCAGTTATACGGAGAGAGGGTGGTTTTCGATAGATGGCTTCACTTTTGCAATCACTTCGGCCTCAAAACGTGCATTTCAGGTGGAATCCCAGTACCGAAAGAATGCAATAGATACTTCATTTTTCAGAGGTAGTTGAATGAATGAATGATTTATTGTTTACTTTGTACTTATATGCAATTTATACCATGTTTACAACACATTGGAGTTGTTTATTATTTCTCTTCCCCTTATATTTAACATTCTGTTGTATATAGAATGGGGACGTATAATTTTCCATTATTTACTTTTTTTGCCTTGTTACCCTTTTTCCGTATTTTTACTTTCTCTACTACGTATAGTAATAAGGGGAAGTATTGTATTCCACCCAAAAATTCGATACCGAGATTTCACCGACAATACATGTTTTGAGACCCCCTGAATCAAAAAAAAAAAAAGCATTTTTGGAAACATGTCCGTGTGTGTGTCTGTCTGTGCCTGTGAACAGCATAACTCAGAAACGAACAGTCGGATAAACACCAAACTTGGTATTTAGGTTCAGTATCTTCCAGAGATGCGACACGAAGGTTTCCAAGGAAATCCTCCCACCTCAGACTACCCTTTACATGGAAAAGTTTTCGAAAATTTTAATTTTCTCAAAAATGGCTCTAACGATTGTGATTAAAATAGCATATGTTTAAGATATTTTCATGACAAATAAAATGTATGTCTCGAATTTTCTGGGAATGTCTCCAAAAGTATTCTTCATTGTGAACGACTTTTGCATAACTAGTAAACCATAAGAGATAGACAAATTTCTGCTACACAAAAAACGTAGATCGCTTTAAAATACACAATTTATGTCATATGCATTTTTGTTGTTGAGTGAACCATTTTCGAGATATTGCTTGTTATTCCCTTAAATTTTTCAATACTTATTTTCTCAAATGGGAATTCGTTATTAATTTTTTTTGTGGTTTATATGCAAAGAGTATTAATCTGTGGCAAAGAGAATGGTGCTGCACCTAGCCACCAACTATTAAGAGATATGTATATGCTTAAAGGCTACTGTATTTCTATATTGCCCTTGTAAATATATATTCCCCTTACATCTACAAGAAAATTAGCAATAAGATAGAGTCTGCAAATGTTTATCTCGATTAACATGGAGAATAAGCGTTTGTAAAAATAGTTCGTACAAGAGTATAGAGAAAGTCATGTGAGTGTAACACATCAGATTTTTTTGTCTTGTATATGCAAAGAGTATTAATCTGTGGCAAAGAGAACGGTGCTGCACATAGCAACCAGCTATTAAGAGATATGTCTATGCTTAAAGGTTACTGAATTTTTATATTGTCGTTGTAAATATAAAACAAGGGGAACATAGTACGCCTTAAGCGATAGTCAAATATTTTTAGAACTAGTCGCTATGTGTAAAATGTAATTCTCTTTGCATGTCAAAAGATCGTTTCTGCAAATGTTTATCTCGATGAATATGAAATAGATGGAGAATAAGAGTTTGTAAAAATAGTTTGTACAAGAGTAGAGAAAGTCATGTGTGTGTAACACATCAGATTTTTTTTTTGTCCTGGTAATGCAAAGAGAATGGAATGCTGCACATAGCAACCAGCGCTTAAAAGATTTGACTATAGCTTAAAACCTAGCATATTCTCCTTGCATCTACAAGAAAGTTAGCAATAAGATGAACATCTCGATTAAAATGAAGCATACGGAGAATAAGCGTTTGTAAAAATAGATTGTACAAGAGTAGAGAAAGTCATATGAGTGTAACACATCATATTTATATACTTTTTCTCAAATGGGAATTCGTTATTCATTTTTTTTTTTTTGTCTTCGATATGCAAAGAGTATTAATCTGTGGCAAAGAGAATGGTGCTGCACATAGCAACGAGCTATTAAGAGATATGTATATGCTTAAAGCCTAGTGTATTTCTATATTGCCCTTGCAAATACAAAACCAACGGAACATAGTAGGCCTTAAGCGATAGTCAAATATTTTTTATACTGAGAAATAAACGAACTGCTATGATTTTGTGAATCTTCCAGCGGCTTTTGCTTGATTTGAACCAATTTCGTAAGATCGTTTCATTTTATTAATTCATATCTTATTGTTCGTTATAGTAGCATTTTAAATGTTCCTATTTTAGTTTATATGTTTTGTTTCCACGGTTTAAGACCTGTTTCATTTTATTCATTCATATAGTATTTGTTATAGTACTATTTTCAGGTGTTTCTGTTTTGGTTTTTGTTCTTTGTTTACTGGTTTACGTTTTAAGACTTTTCATAATGCCTAGTAAGAAACGAACCAATTTTAATTTTAGTGTTAAGAAGTTGTTTTCCGTGAGGGTAGCCAAAGTGCTTGCTGGCACCTTGAGCCAAAATAACGACATATTTGGTGAGGTTAAAAACACATAGTGCACAAGCAACTCGGTGATAATGTTATGTTTTTCAACTGTAATAAACATTGATGCTTGGAGTTCTGAAGTAATTGATAAAATTCTTCATTTAGGCAATTATTTGCACCTAAAATCAATTTCAAATTATGATGGTGTTATGCCATATCCGCCTTACTTGTGCGCTGATGAGGTTTGGCTGCAGCATATTGTAATTGATGATGTAAAAGTAATCTGCAATGCAGTGACAAATAATTTTGCATTTCAAGGAATCATACCGAGGGATTTAGACAGTTTGTTAAAAGCATTTCTCCAGTGCTATCACTACGGTGTGTTTACTGCACAGTTAAAATCTATAGCTCTTTTTTTTTGTCCTGGTAATGCAAAGAGAATGGAATACGCCTCATAGCAACCAGGTCTTAAAATATTTGACTATAGCTTAAAGCCTAGCAATTCCCCTTGCACCTACAAGAAAATTAGCAATAAGATTAACATCTCGATTAACGTGAAGCATATGGAGAATAAGCGTTTGTAAAAATAGTTTGTACAAGAGTAGAGAAGGTGATGTGAGTGTAACACATCAGATTTTTCCAAAAATTTTCCTGCTTTATATATTCATTTGATCTTGTATAAAAAGTCTTCCTAACTTTTAGCTCTATTGGTAAATTTGTCCATTTTCCTGTATTAAATTCTCTCTTTCTTTATCTGTGACCTCGCTTTCCAGAATATGTAAATTATAGTGTAATCAATTACATTTAGTACATCTGTCCCCCCTTCTTCTCCCTGTTAGACCACTTAAATTCATTACACCCGTCCTCGTCTATGCATACCCCATTCTGGCCTCTTTGTGGCATACTTTGATGTATCTTTCTTTTCCCCCATTCCATTTTTAAATATCTATAATGTATTAATGAAATTTTTTCTTTGAAACTACATATAATTTCTTGCTTTTCAATATCCTCCACTCCTCTGAGTTACTTAATGGGATGAGACATATTCTCCATTAAACCATCAGTGATTGGTGGAGCATTGAACCTTATTCCACGTTATCTCAGCATGTAAGAAAGGAAAGGGTCTTGGACTGATTTATTGAAGTGAATTGAGATAAACCACTTGAAAACGTCCCCTCATTTAAGTCGCTCTCCCGCAGCGAAGCACCGGTTTTTAATGGCAAGTGTTTGTTGCAGGAAGTGCTGAACAGGCGTCTGGACGCACGAGTGGACGCCATGCTGGAACAAGGTCTAGTGCAGGAGCTGCTGGAGTTCCACAAGCGGTATAACGAGCAGCGATTGGCCACCCACACGTGAGTCTTTTTTATTGTTTTATTTTTTACGCGGTCCCCTGAGCCAATCCTCATAAATTGAGAGCAATAGAAATGAAATGTTGGTGGGCAAGCAGCCCTATCTAAATTTCACACATCTATAAGAACTAGTGACGTATACAAACAGTGTCACACAAAGAAAAGGGCGATGAGTTCAACAACCATTTCCTATGTATTTTGTATTTGTATTTATTGTGCTAAGAGTTTTGCAATTTGATTGTCTACTACACTTTACTTCCTATGTAGTACAATAGCACAGAGGGTGAAATACAGAGTACCACGCAACAATTTCAAATAGGAATTTAATGATAATACAGTATAAAAAGATTTTGGACTGTCAAAGTAATCCAAATTCCTTACCTAAGGTTTCAGTGATTTTTCTTTTAAAATCTTTTGAATCTGTAGATGTAACTTAATGGCGTATGAGGTTAAGTTTTTTAGGCCATACCTACAGGTAACCATGGTTGGTTTTATTACGTTTTTATGGCTTCGTGTACTATATATATATATATGCTTTGAGCTTTCAAATATTACATTAGTCTTTAGGAGATTATTATTTTATGGAGGTGTACTATCAAGGACAGCTTCATGCTTATTTGTGAAGGTAAAAATGTTAGTTACGTGGTATAAGATTGTTGTGTGAGTTCTATAGGGTGAATTATAAATTATTTTGACGGAACGATTTTGGAGTACTTAAAGATCATGAATTACAATTTTAGCAGATTTGTTTTACTCCATAAAATAATTAAACAGTCAAAGTGAGATTGAATTAAAGCAGATAGATGCTTCGCAAATTATTTTCTCTTAGTCCTTTAAATTTCAATCTCTGAATTACAGGTAGCATAAGTAAATTCTTATTTTGTGCATGTATAATATGATCTTTCCAAAAAAAAAAAAAAAATACTTTCTAGAATCAGACTGAGATATGTGATTTTAGTTACTCTTTCAATTAACATATTATTAGCAGAAGATGGTACATAAGATTTTCTTATGGAAAAGCGTATATTTACTTTTAGATATGTTTCAGGTTAACTTATTATAATTGAACAGTTTTTAGTATGTTTACATCTTATTGTATGTCAAGTAAGAGCTGAATTTTCTACGTGTAATAAACATACGAGTTGTCATCAGCGAACATAGTTATTTTCCCTTTTAACTTTAAGTATTCTGTGTCATTTATAAAACGCAGAAATAATCTAGTCTAAATTAACCTTGAGGGACACCATATTGAATTTTTTAAATTGAACTGAAATGTCATTTATGTTTACAAATTGTTTTCTGATGCTAAGTTAACTTTCAAATCACTTTAGAGGAAGAAAACCTCTTACACAAACTATTTCTTATTTTTTACTTTCTCTACTACGTATAGTAAGTAGGGAAAGTATTGTATTCCACCCAAAAATTCGATACCGAGATTTCACCGGAAATATATGTTTTGAGACCCCCTGAATCCAAAAAGAGCATTTTTGGAAACATGTCCGTGTGTGTGTCTGCCTCTGTCTGTGTGTCTGTGAACAGCATAACTCAAAAACGAACAGTCGGATAAACACCAAACTTGGTATTTAGGTTCAATATCTTCCAGAGATGCGACACGAAGGTTTTCAAGAAAATCCCCCCACACCAGACTACCCTTTACATGGAACATTTTTCGAAAATTTTAATTTTCTCAAAAACGGCTCTAACGATTTTGATTAAACTATCATATGTTTAAGATATTGTCATGACAAATAAAATGTATATCTCGAATTTTCTGGCAATGTCTCCAAAAGTGTTCTTCATTATGAACGACTTTTTCATAACTGGTAAACCATAAGAGATAGACAAAAGTTTGCTACACGAGAAATGTAGATCGCTTTAAAATACACAATTTATGTGATATACATTTCTTTTGTTGAGTGAACCGTTTGCGAAATATTGCTTGTTATTACCTTAAATTTTCCAATACTTATACTTTTTCTCAAATTCGTTATTCATTTTGTTATGTCCTGGACATGCAAAGAGAATGGAATGCGCCACATAGCAACCAGCGTTAAAATATTTGACTATCGCTTAAAACTTACCATATTCCCCTTGCATCTACAAGAAAATTATCAATAAGATTGACATCTCGATATCTCGATTAACATGAAGCATATGGAGATTAAGCGTTTGTAAAAATAGTTTGTACAAGAGTAGAGAAAGTCATGTGAGTGTAACACATCAGATTTTTTTTAACAAAATGATGTGATCTACAGTATCAATGCCTTTTTTAGAGCTTCCACAAACAATTTCTAATAAAGCTTATTACTTTCTATACTACGTATAGTAACTAGGGAAAGTATGGCATTCCACCCAAAAATTCGACAACAGATTTCACCAGAAATACATGTTTCGAGGCGCCCTGAATCCAAATAAGGCATTTTTGGAAAAATTTCGTGTTTGTGTGTGTGCTGACTGTTTGCTAAAACTACTTGTCTTTATTCAGGGTCCCTCATAAAAATGTATTTCCATTGAAATCTCCATATAGAAGTTTTGGGTGGAATGCAATACTTGCGTTACTTACTATTCGTAAGTACGTGGAAGTAATACGTACACGACAGTGAGTAGAGAAAGTCATATGAATGTAACACTTCACACATATTTTTCTAAGAACTTTAACTTCCATGTACTCTAAAATGCGCTGCTTGTACGAACTATTTTCTGTCAATGAGCATTCCTTGGCTACAGGCAATGAAAAAATCGTACTTTGTATACTAATACGAGTAAGTGTGGGCAATTATTATAGTTGTATAGCTGTTAAATATTGTAATGTTTCCTAAACTACGATTGAACTGTCTCAATTCAAATTTAGTTGACTAATGTCGTACAGAATAAGACATTTCATCGCTGGTTCTCAGTTTATGCATCAAAAGACAAGTGACATCCAAATGCATTGAACACACCGATTTCGTAGATCGAGGTTCTCGAAATCTGCTCGATGGATTTTGAAGAAATTCACTGGCAAGGGGTTTTTGAAGATAAGTAATTGATTTAGATAAATATTTCCAGTAAGAGCCCATTTTCATAGACCTTTTAAAAGAAAGTTATAATTGTAAACAATAGTACATCAAAAATATCAAAGCCTGCGATAGGAATCCGTCATGGCCACACTTATTTCGTACAAAGATTTAACTTTGTATCGTTGTTAGTTATCTATAGTATATACAATCTAAGCAGACTCAAGGAAGCCGTCGTGTTGAGTTTTAGCATGCTCTGTAAAAGTGTTTAATTACGAGGTAAGTTATAAATAACACTGTTGTAATATTCTGTTAAAATTGTTTTAGTAGATCGCGTCTCATGGACCTTTATAACTTATTTTACCAAAGTCGTATGTGACCTTAGACGTTATATGCGACAATGGCAATACATACGTAGCAATACTTATTCCTGGAATCATTAATAAACTTACCCATATAGAATCTTATCCTTTCCAGGCGACTCTTTGAAACAACGATTACCGATAACATTAATTCAGATATACTGAATGATTAACGTAAACCACTACCATAAATATTCTAAAACAGAAATCTGATGTGTTACACTCACATGACTTTCTCTACTCTTGTAACAAACTATTTTTACAAACGCTTATTCTCCATCTACTTCATGTTAATCGAGATATCAGGATGTCAATCTTATTGCTAATTTTCTTGTAGATGCAAGGGGAATATGGTAGGTTTTAAGCGATAGTCAAATATTTTAGCGCTGTTTGCTAGTGGCGCATTCCATTCTCTTTGCATGTCCAAGATATAAAAAATCTGATGTGTTACACTCACATGACTTTCTCTACTCTTGTACACACTATTTTTACAAACGCCTATTCTCCATATGCTTCATGTTAATCGAGAAATCGAGATGTCAATCTTATTGGTAATTTTCTTGTAGATGCGAGGGGAATATGGTAGCTTTTAAGCGATAGTCAATTATTTTAGCGCTGGTTGCTATGCGGCGAATTCCATTCTCTTTGCATGTCTAGGACATAAAAAAATGAATAACGAATTTGAGAAAAAGTATAAGTATTGGAAAATTTAAGGAAATAACAAGCAATATCTCGAAAACGGTTCACTCAACAAAAGAAATGTATATGACATAAGTTGTGTATTTCAACGCGATCTACATTTTTTGTGTAGTAAAATTTTGTCTATCTCTTATGGTTTACCAGTTATGCAAAAGTCGTTCACAACGAAGAATGCTTTTGGAGACATTCCCAGAAAATTCGAGATATACATTTCATTTCTCATGACTTTATCTTAAACATATGATATTTTAATCAAAATCGTTAGAGCCATTTTTGAGAAAATTAAAATTTTCGAAAAATGTTCCATGTAAAGGGTAGTCTGGGGTGGGGGGATTTTCTTGAAAACCTTCGTGTCGCATCTCTGGAAGATACTGAACGTAAATACCAAGTTTGGTGTTTATCCGACTGTTCGTTTTTGAGTTATGCTGTTCACAGACACACACACACACAGACACACACACAGACACACACACAGACACACACACGGACATGTTTCCAAAAATGCTTTTTTTGGATTCAGGAGGTCTCAAAACATGTATTTCCAGTGAAATCTCGGTATCGAATTTTTGGGTGGAATGCAATACTTCCCCTACTTACTATACGTAGTAGAGAAAGTAAAAAAAATGAATAACGAATTTGAGAAAAAGTATAAGTATTGGAAAATTTAAGGGAAAAACAAGCAATATCTCGAAAACGGTTCACTCAACAAAAAAAATGTATATGACATGAATTGTATATTTTAACTCGATCTACAGTTTTTGTGTAGTAAAATTTTGTCTATCTCTTATGGTTTACCAGTTATACAAAAGTCGTTCACAATGAAGAATACTTTTGGAGACATTCCCAGAAAATTCAAGATATACATTTTATTTTTCATGAAAGTATCTTAAACACATGACATTTTAATCAAAATCGTTAGAGCCATTTTTGAGAAAATCAAAATTTTCGAAAAATGTTCGATGTAAAGGGTAGTCTGGCGTGGGGGGATTTTCTTGAAAACCTTCGTGTCGCATCTCTGGAAGATACTGAACCTAAATACCAAGTTTGGTGTTTATCCGACTGTTCGTTTCTGAGTTATGCTCTTCGCAGACACACACACACACACACACACACACACACACACAGACACACGGACATGTTTCCAAAACATGCTTTTTTTGGATTCAGGGTGTTTCAAAACATGTATTTCCGATGAAATCTCGGTATCGAATTTTTGGGTGGAATACAATACTTCCCCTACTTACTATACGTAGTAGAGAAAGTAAAAATAGAAAGTAAAAAATCTGACGTGTTGAAACAACATTGTTGCAACATGACTTTCTCTAACCTCTATCGTTTATTAGGGATTAAAATTTCTTTTTTACGAAAGTTTATTTTTATATCTACTTTATTTCAATCGAGGTAAATCTTAGCAGAAATACCTGTATTACACACATCGCTTAGATGCAAACGGAATAGTTATAATCAAATGCTTTTCGAACTGGACGCTATACGATGCCCTTAAAATTCCATGTTCTTTCCATGACTTCGCGAGAAACAACTGAAAATCGACAGGACTTTAAAATAATGGCTAAGTGTTCAACAGTTGGAACCATTAATAACGGATATGTTGGAAATGGCTTATGCCACAGAAAATGTATTTGGAATAAGTTATGTGTTTTAAAGAGATATACATTTTTTGTGCAGTACGTTTTCGTCTATTCCTTAACGTTTACCAGTTATACAATATTATACAAAATTCCTTCCGAATGAAGAGGACTTCACAGACTATTCCTAGAGAATTCAAGATATACATTTTATTTGTTATATAAATATGTTTAATATATGGTAGTTTAGTCAAAATCGTTAGAACCATTTTTTAGAAAATAACAATTTTCTAAACATTTTCCATTTCAAGAGTAGTTTGGGGTGGGGGATTTTCTTGAGAATCTTCGTGTCTCATCTTTGGAAGGTACAGAACTTAAATACCAAGTTTGGTATTTATCCGACTTTTCGTTTTTCAGTTATGCTGTTCACACACATACGGATAGACAGGCACATACAGCTATTTTCTAAAAATGCTTTTTTTTATCAAGGGACCTCAAAATATGTATTTTCGGTGAAATCTCGGTATCTTAAGTTTTTGTTTGAATGCAATACCTTCTCTACCTGCTATGTACGTGGCAGAGAAATTAAAAACTACTTTTATAGACATGAAGGCCGGGAAGGCATTCATTAAAACAGTTGATATAGGCAATCCTAAATGTAAGCAAATGCGGATCTTAATATAAACAAACCTATATGTTTTTTACTTTCTCTACTATATATAGTAACTAGGGGCAGTATTGTATTCCACTCAAAAATTCGATACCGAGATTTCACCGGAAATATATGTTTTGAGGCCCCCTGAATCCAAAAAAAAAGCATTTTTAGAAACATGTCAGTAGGTTATTTAGGAGAGATCTGGCACATTTTTTTGCGTTTATATGGGAAAGGATAGGGAAAACGAGGGTGGATGTGGAGAAAAATGCGTTTATATGGGCGAGATAGGGAATACGAGAACTGACGCTAGGCTAGACAGTGGTAGAAGGAGGGGAAATGTGCTTTATATGAGACAGATAGGGAATACGTGGCGAGGTGCTAGGCTAGACAGAGGCTGAGTAGAGTATGGTTTATATGAGTGGTATAGGAAAACGAGGAGAGGTGTTAGACTAGAAAGGGCTTGAAACGTAGTGTATGGTTTATATGAGAGATATAGGAAAACGAGGAGAGGTGTTGCTAGACAGAGGTCGAGGAGTTGAGTATGGTTTATATGAGAAGTATAGGAAAACGAGGAGAGGTATTAGGTTAGGAGAATTGAGTATGTATTTATAAGGAGAGACGAGAAAACGGAGAGATCCTATTATAGGATAGACAGGTGTTAAAGGTAGAATGTGTTTTATATGAGCGGTATAGGAAACCAAAGAGAGATACTCAGCTAGACAGGGGGCAGGAGAGGAATGCGCTTTATGAGAGGTAGGGGATACGGGGAGTGGTGTTAGGCTAGACAGAGGTTGAGAGTAGAGTATGCGTTTATATGTATGAGAAGTATAGGAACAGGAAGAGGGGTGTTAGGCTAGCCAGAGGTCGAGGAGTAGAGTATGGTTTATATGAGAGGTATAGGAAAACGAGGAGAGTCGGTAGGCTAGATAGATAGCGAAGCAGTAGGAATATGGACTTATATACAGGAGAGATAGGGAATAGGAGGGGAGGTGCTAGACCTTGAAAGCGACTTAGGCTAGAACCTCATGGAAATATGTTTCCTGTCAATGACAGTGCAATAATTCTAGACAGATTCAGCACGTAACCCACAAGGGGAAAAAGGTGACCTACAAAGGGAAAAAGGTGACCCACAAAGGGAAAAAGGTGACCCACTCAAGCAAAAAAGGTGACCCACACAGGGTAAAAGGTGACACTCAAGCAAAAGAGGTGACCCACTCACGAAAAAAGGTGACCCGCTAAAGCAAAAACGGTGACCCACTCACGCAAAAGGTAACCCACTCAGGAAAAAGGTGACCCACTCAGGGAAAAAAGGTGACCCACTCACGCTAAAAGGTAACAATTCAGCTAGTATTGGGGGGCATTTAAGCTAATTCAGCTAGTATCACAAGAGGCTGACTGCATCATAGCTGTGTATGATTTCACAGGTAATTCAGTTAGTATCGTAAGTATTTAGGCTAATTCAGTTAGTATCACAGGAGGATAGATTCCAGGTGTTGGGTCTAGCAAAGTTTCGTATTTCACAGGTAATTCAGAGTATCGTAGGTATTTAGCATAATTCAAGTATCATAGGTGTTTAGAGTAATTAAGCTAGCATTACAGGAGGATAGGTTCCAGGGGCCGGTTATAACGTAGTTTCGTATTTCACAGATAGTTCAGGTAATATCGTAAGTATGCGCTAATCAGCATAGTTTCCCAGATACTCGTGATAATTTCGATCAGCGATTTGTATCACTGCTATTTAAGGTAATTGCAGGTGATTCAGGTTGTATCAAAGGTAGTTGAGTCATTTTATCAGGTAATTCAACAAGTATCATTGATATTTAGGTAAACCAGATAGTAACACAGCTGGTTGTGCTAATTTGGAGCAGGGATTAGTATCAGAGCTATTTAAGGTAATAATTTCACATGATTCGGATAGTATCACAGGTATATATGTCATTTTAACAGGTAATTCAACTAGTATCACAGGTAATCATGGTAGTATAAGGAGTAATTAGATTATAAACATTTCTCATCCAACGTTACAACAATTTATATACTTTTTTTCTAAATCTTACAAACGTATTGTATGTTAAACATTTATTGTACGATGCGGAGAGGGATAAACTGCATATTGGTTCACAAATTGTAAAGCTTTGCCTCAACATACCTTTATTTTAGTTCGTTGTAGGTGTCTCTCCCCTTTTATCTAGGCTTGAGACTAGAACTAGGATTGCTCCTAATGGCAGGGTTACCACCTTCCCTTCCATCTTCTTCTTTCTTCATCAGGCGTCTGCTAGTTGCATACACAGCACACGGATAAACTTCATTTTTAAGATTATAGACTCACGAGAAAATCTTCATCTTCGACTTACATTCTCTTAAGCACTGTTTGTAATACTGTAATGTCCATACGCATAGGTAGTTATTCCATCCTCAGCAATAATTCTTTTATCATCAAAGGGATTTAATGTAATTTTATTCACTTGCACTGTGGTAACAGCATGCTTTCGTGATAGGATTAGATTCATAGGCGTTCTGATGATTTCACAGGTTTTAAGACAGTCTGTATAGCTGTCAAACGTAATGTACTGCTTAATAGCGCTACGTTTTATACCATTAATCTTTTTTATCATCGAGCCTTGAATATCTAAGGCATACATCTTAGGTCGTAGTCCAACAAAGCGTAGGATGATTTTGCCATTAGCCTCATCTTTAAATTTTCCCAATACCTTCTTGTTCTGAGTAGAGTGGCATATATGCTTGACAAGGTAATCAGCTGTATCGAGATGCTCAAGAAAACGTAGCTTGTCCTGGTACACATCTTCAGTTGTTACACGATGAATGAATGAATCAGTGTCCATATACATAAGCTTCAGGTTTTCAGCTCCATAATAAGGCAACAACACGTCGTAATGATAGTTATACATTAATGTCTTGGAGATGTCCAACACACTCATTCCAATGTATATAGGCTTGTTGGATACAATCTGACGAGAGGCCATATGTACAGCAGCTAGATTAGCAGCATATATCGTCCTATCAATAAACGTAGGCTTGGCGATCAACTTTTCCAGAGTCTTCTCGTTTGTTACTAGTCGTATATCAACACGGTTACGCAGGTTCTCCATAGTTTTTTCCAAACATGGCGTTGTTAAAGAGCTTGTAGAGATCCTTCTCGAAGTCATTTGCACCTTGTTGTCGTAGTCTGTTGTTAAATTCCACATAAGGTTTCAACCATCGAGACTGTCGGAATTGTAGCACACGATGGATTTTTGTTAGTCGTAGTCCAAGACTAAGAGCCTGTTTCAAAGCCATGTAATGCACTACATACTTCTTTCGAAGTCCAAGATGGGGTATCAGTTTCTTTGTAGTTGAGTGCTTAGGTTTCATGCACTCAGGTAGGAAAGGTAGATCGTTGTGTAGATCGTGAAGTTCTGCAGGATACTCGATGTCGACTTCTAATATGTAACTATGAGAATCATCTTCTTGTAGTCTTTCTAAGTTGATTTCTTCAGGTGATACCCACTGAAATCCTCCATAAGGAAGGGCGTGACACATTGCCCATCCATATTGGTTATTGGCGTCCTCGTATGTGATAAATTGGGTTGGTCTCGACGGATCAAACTTCTCCATATAAGTGTTATTAGCCTCTGCATACCGATGAGAAACTTGACATAAACGTCCTCTTATACCTGATTCCACCATGAGTATCTGATCATAATCTTGTAACAGCTCCAGCTTAATTCCAGTATGCAGTAACATTGCATCCCATGTAAGACCTGGAGAGGTAAAATAATGTGCAGGATCAACTTTGTGTGTTTTGAGGATTTGCTCTCTGAACGTTTCAAAGACATCAGCTAGAAGAAACACATCTGAAGTTAAGTAGAGATCGCTGTACTCGCCTAGGTTTCTCACATTAAACAGCTCCCATACATTTCTAGCATGATCGTAGTCAGTATCAGTAATTTCTTCTTCATTTAATCTATTGTAGAAGGAGTCCTTAGGAGGCAAGCAGGTCTCGTTCAAAACATCCCATGACGTAACAAAATCATATGGAAATACACCCTTACGTGTCATCAACTTCAATTTGTCTTCTCCAAAATACTTTAGTGTTTTAGGATATGAGGTTAGATTTTTCACCAACTTATCCAAGCTTGTACTGAGGAATCGGAAGCTATCCACAAACCGAAGCTTTATATCTCCTACATACTTGGTGAATGAGATATAGCTTTCTTCAGAGTTAGGAATTACCTCCACACGTTCACTTGTACAACCCAGCTCCTTGACAATGAAATGCGAGTCATATCCGCTAAGGTTATGCATGAAGATAGGAATATACTTAGGTGTTTTGCATGCTAAATTGCATTCATTATGAAGACTTCCACGATATTCACCACTGATGTGATCATGGTCGCGTACTTTGTAGTTTTCTTCTGTAAAGGGTTTTCCACACAAGTAGCATACTGTAGATGACTCAAAATCCTTTCGCTGTTGGTCCGTAAGTTTCAGAGGCTTGGCAGATTTGTATATGTCATCAATCATTGTTGCAAGAGATGTCAGATATAGCATAAACTTCTGAGCAGCATCAACACCACGGTATACATAGGGTTGCTTAGGAAGACCAGTTTCGAGATGTTCAACACGGCATGACGGCCTCACGTAAACACAGAAACTCATAGGCGAGTGCTCTTGATAAGAGGCTGTATAGGAAGTTTCAGGATTGGGTATACACGTATGGCATGGAGTGAGAATACTCTCAAAATCAGCATAGATGACATAAGGTACTTTCAGCATCCTCTCAACATTTTGATTGATTGCTTTTTCACAGAGAAATCGATTACTTTTTCAGCGTCCCTAGATGTTGACTGTCGCCCGAAGCATATTCTCACCCAGATGGTTCAAGTTGGCATCACGTTTATCAGATTTGTCACTGTCTGCATCTGTTTCTAACCCATCTTCAGGAGGAGTGACAAAAATTAGTTGTTCACCTTCAGGTTCGAAGTCGTCAAAAATTTCCAGCATCTCGTTTACCGAGTTGGAGATATAATTTCAGTACCTACACTCGCATAAACCCACGAAGAAAACTAACAGTTTTCAAAATAAAATGTAGAGACTAAAAACCATAATAAAATAGCAATTAGAACTTGGCAGAAACAAAAGAGCTAGGTACAAAATAAAAGTATATTATAGTAGAGTAGAAACAGTATAAAGAAATAAATAAGTTGTGCAAAAAAAAAAAACATCGACTACCTGCAAAGCGTCCGTTTAAACGGACGTATGCCTTTAAGAGTTCGTACCGTAACACTAGTATCATTTCGCTGGCGGTGTTGTATCTCAACATGTGCATATTGATGTTACAAATATAGCCACTACCTTAGAATTCTAATTTTCTCAGTAATTAAAGACCTATAAATGATTAACCTACCTCTTGTGCTTAACCGTGTACTGTCTCCCTGCCATCTTGTGTGTCTAAATCATAGTTTCTGAACCAAATCCGCGGGAAACACTTCAAATCAAGTTAGCTACTTTCTTCCTGAAGTTAATGACACCAAGATGGAATACATAATTCGATTTAAACAACCCTTAAATTAAAACGTTCGCTATGCAGTAATGGGTTAAGGATACGATTGAGTCTCAGAATGTGCAACTGATGTGCGTTTCGTTGTATCCCAAAGCTCAGTTTCTGGGTTGTAATTCACATATTGTGATGCCTCAACCGGTGTCCTTAATGTTATCAATTGCGTCAAAAAATAGTATGGGATTTAAAAACCGTAAGTTTGTTTTGAAAACCACATTTGCTTGCATTTTTAAATGGGGCGTATCTTCTACTTTAGTTAGCGCCTCCCCTTCCTTCATGCCTGTGACAGTCGATTTGCAATTCCTAGTTTTTTTTCCAGAAATATTTGCGGTGGAGGTTTTAGCTGACTCGCCCTATATAAGTATAACTTAAGTGAAAATGGAATATACAAATTATTGTCAGTTTCTGTAATTTTACTTTATAATGCCAGTGTAGAAGTGATTCCAAGGAGTTCTGCGAGTTTGCTTTCTTTTGTTCCTCTAAGAAACTCTTCGTTAATGCTTTACTTCTGGAACATTTAGAATCAACAATTTTAACTTAAGATGTTATTGTAAATGATTTATTAAATTCACTTAAGTTATGTTCCCAAACTTTTGTGACACATCTACTATATCACAGGGCAAAGCTCGGGCGTCCAGCTTGTGAGTTCTGGTATGTACAGTCATGAAAAATATGATTGAGCGCACTCAGAGAGCAGAATATTTCCAAGTCCTACTTCGTGTTGCAGCGCGGTTTACACAAGTCGATATTTACAACATGCGGCTTATTAACAGTCTCTTTGGCATGCTTTATCGTCTCTCAAAATCACAAATAGGCTGTGTGTTGAATCACGTCTTGTATTTCATTTTTTCCAAGACTGTGCAAAAACAAAAAAATCAAAACATCAAAAACATCATTTTCAGAAATTCACCAAAAGTATATGCCGATTGTGAGGTAGAGAGCGCGATATTACGAAAAGAACCGTTCCACATCACAGGAAGCCAACGTTGCGTGATAAAACAGAAAGATGTTACGAACGCAGTCAATTTCGGTCACGGCTACTCTTCCAAAAACTTGAGTAACGCGGCATTTGGAAAGTTTGTGTTCCCCTATCCAGAACCTGGGAGCCTGTAATGTTGATATTGCATGCGCGTGATAACATGATGAAACATATTTTCTCATGGTTTTATTCCGGAGGCGCTGAGGTAGCTATGCCTTTTACAGTTTGCTGAGCGGTTTTAAAACTCTCAAACTATTTTCGTGTTACATTCAAACGAAACTGTTTCCCGTACGTTAACAAAGCTCATTACATCTACTTTGGGATTATGTAAAGTTAATTTTCTGTAAAACTCTGCAATCGTAGAACGGATATGTGTACATAGAGACCATTTAATTTAACATGTGTACAGGGTATGCATTAAAGAACAAATAAATAAAATCTGAATATACTATCCCAGCACCGTGTTACTACACCGGGACATACATTCAAACTTTACATTTATTTTCACAAACATGTTTACATTTTAGATTACATCAAATTTTTTCATATAAAATAACTACAAACTACACAATCTCTACAAAATAATAAAATAATAAAAAAAATAAATAAAAGAAAGGGAAAAAATAGAAATTATTAGATTAGAGTAAAGGCGTAAAAAATACGTTTTTAAATTCTTTATTTATCTACACTTGCTGGAAACCAGCTAACTTAGCAACTGGTAGGTAGCTAGCTAGCTACTAACTCCTATTTAACTATATTCACTGGAAACCAGCGAAAATGTACTGGTAGTCAGCACAAAACCTTCTACTAAACTACTAATAATTTTAATAAGTTTATTTATATTTATATTTTATTTAAAATTTTCCTTAATTAAAATGTTTTATAAAGTTAAAGTTATCTATGTATAACATTCTATTGTTCTCATAGTAATTATTTAATTTATAGTAGTTCAATATCTTATTTAAGTAATTTATACATTTGTGTTTATTTGTTTATTTATTTACCTTATAACATTTTGTTTAATCTCAATATTAATTTTCTATTATCTCTCTTTTACATTTTTTATATATCAATTTTTTAAATTTTATCACTATATATTAAACTTTTAACTCTTTTAACCAAACACTAAACCTTCTTTCTTTCACTAAATATCTACTCTCTTTACCCCACAACATTTCACTTCCCTCACATCCTCATTTAATTCTAACACCAACTCCACCTCCAACCTACATAAACTCAAAATTCCCCTCCTATTAATAACAATAACAAATTCACATCTCCATGCATCTAACATCACCACAATTCCATTCACTATCCCTCCCAAACCACATTAAACCACTCGTCCAATGGCAAACCTGCTGGCTCCTCCTATGCATTAAAGAAAACTGGATTAAAAAAAATCATAGTGATTTTCTAGTTCAGATTAGATCATAATTAATCTCAAAAAGTTTTATGTATGCCCGTCTGATGCATGACCATATCATTGGTTCTTTTTATTTTCGCCGAAAATAACTCAGTGGCCATGTCTGCCATGACAAATTAGAGCTGAACGTTTTCCCTCACTTGATTGATATTGAGGCTGAGAAGGTGCCTCTCTACTTTCGATAGATTTTAAAAATTGGATCGCTATGTGTTGGCTTAGAAATTCCATCCTCTTTGCATGACCACATCGAAAAACGAGTAACGACTTACCACTTGAAAATTCAGACCACTAACAAAAAATATTTCGGAAATGGTTAACGCCACTAAAAATGTTATTTGACATAAAGAGTATGTTTTAATGAGATCTACATTTTTTGTGTAGTAATATTTTGCCTATCTCTTAGGGTTTACCAATTATACAGAACTCATTCAGAATGAAAACGACTTCACAGGCTATTCCCAGAAAATTCAAGATACACATTTAATTCGTCATGTATGAGGGGGTGATATTGAAAATTTTTAGAATGGTATGTTTCTAAACGCAATGAAATTTGTTTATATTGACAGACAGTTACTTTCTAATGTCTTGCGAGTTTATTGCATTGTTCATTGTTGGGTTTGCTCTAATAGTTTGTTAATTAATATCACCTAAAGATTTTTTTGTTCACCCAAAAATGAATTTGACTCGATAACATTTCCGGGCTATGATTTCTTACGATTTTAAATCGTCATTAACGCGTAAACAATGTGAAGATCGGCTTAGAAATGCTTTTGGCGAAGAAGCCCTATCTAAGGCAACAATATGTAATTGGTGCAGCTAATTCAAAGCAAATCGGTTTTTTTCGGAGTGGTGAATTTCGTGAAGGACACCCAAGAACTGCTGTCACTGATGAAAATATTGCCGTTGTTCGAGCAATGCTTGAAGAAGATCGACGGACATCTTATAATTTATTCGGGAAACGTTGGACATTGGTATGAGTCAAATCCGGAATATTTAAATCAATAGTTAGACGTGAGAAAACATTGTTGTCGATGGATTCCACATAAAGTGACTCCCAATCAAAAACAACAACGCGCTGATTGGTGCAGAAAAACCCTGGGAAAAGCGGCACTTCAAATTTGGTTTGGAATATTGTTACTGGTGATAAATCTTGGATCCTGAAAAGAAAAGTTAATCGGCTCAATGGGTCTTTCGAACAGAAGCTAAGTCTACAAAAGTCCGACGAATTCCCAGTGCTGGTAAGCATATTGCTGTTATAGCTTTAGAAGTTAGACGTGCCGTTACTGCCGATTGCTACGCAAATGTCTTTTACCGCAACATTTTGAAAGTTCCTGAAAAACGCCCAAAAGAAAAAAATAATGTTACATTATGACTACGCATCGTCGCATACACAAAATTAAAAACTGAGTATCTGGATGCCCCCTCCACCATACAGTCCTGACCTAGCACCTTATGATTTCTTTTTGTTTCCAAAAGTTAAAGGTAAAATGTATAGAATCTGTTTTTTGCCATCAGATGAAGCAGTGGAACATTATAAAAACCTGGTTTCTGAAGTGCCTCAGGAAGAGTGGGATCATTGTTTTAAGGACTGCTTTCATTGAATGCAAAAATTTGTTGTTGTTGTAGGGGAATATTGTGAAAAACAATAATATAATTTAATTTTTTTTTAAACTAATCCTTGTTTAAATTTCTAAACATTTTCAGTGTCGCTCTCGTAAATATCTTAAATATATGGGAGATTTTCTTGAAAATCTTCGTGTCCCATAATTTGGTTTCTGCTGTTCAAACGGGCGCGCAAGCTTTATCTGAAAGGGCTTTTCCGGTGAAATCTTGGTATAGAACTTTTGGGTTGAATTCCTCTACCCTCTAGGTAGGTAGTAGAGAAAGGTAAAAATGTAAAAGGATGGCACATATGTTAACCCATAGTGAGACACTGCGCATAAGTTTAAAGTCTTCTCAAAAGCTGAGGTAACAATAACCTTCAGGTTACGTAAGCCAGAGAGAAGTGTCTAATGAATAGATCTGCCAACAGAAAATGCATCCTTCACGGCGTATTATGCAGTAGGTACGCAACTTCCGGAAGATTTGGAAACAAGGACAGCAAGCATGCATGTGCGACTGGGAGGCAATACATCCTGTCACTAATGTGGTTAGATCATGTTAATAAAAATAATAATTATAATAAAACTCCTCAGCTGTACTTCAGTGTTTTCTCGTACACCGAGGAGGTTAATTTGAATTTCTTAAAGCTTCATATGGGAAAAATCTGATGTTACATTCACTTTACTTTCTCTACCTACTTCCGTTTATTTTTATATAGCTTCTACAAACTATTCTTATTTTTCTGTCTACGAGGCAGCAGAGTAATAAGTACCGATAACTTTTTTAAAAAATAACAGAACATTATTTTCTAAATACTTTATTATCATTACCATACACTACTTCTCCACATAGACACTGCCGTTATTCAGGCACTTGTCGTAACGCGAAACCAGTTTTTGTTTGCCTTCGTCAAAGAATGATGCCGCCGGTGATGAAAATTCGTGGTGCCAAATCCGGACTGTAGGGAGGTTCGAATTATTTCCAATCAAATGATCTTGAGTTCGTCTGTGTGTGGTCGGGCATTGTCGCTCATTTTCCCCCCATAAACCTCACACAAATGGCGATGAATGTTTGCTGGCGTAAGATTTCTCGCATTCAAAAAACGAATCACTGATCTGACTTCGCAGTCGGCGGGTCGTTAGATGTTTCGAACATTTTGAAACCCTCTAACAACAGGAAAACACAAAGTGACGATCGCTCACAGTTGCGTGTGGCTTCCTAATAAACAGAGGAAGTGATCGCGTAGGCTCAAAATCGCGAATGCAACGGCAAAATATTAAAACGGTACTTACTTTAAAAACAGCCTCGTACTTGATGTTAATCGAGATAAACCTTTGCAAAAATACTTTCGTTATACATTTTGTTGTAGGTACCGAATCGATAGTCAGATGTTTAAAAATGGGGTGGCTATATGCTGGCCAAAATCGCATCGCTCTTAGAACTAAACCTGATGTAAATGAATGACGTCATTAATTAGTCTAAACTTCATTCACGAACCTAGAAGCGTACTGAAATATGAGAAGAAAATGGAATGAAAGGGAAATGATGGAAAGGAAATCGGGTAGATGAGAAGCTACCCCAGCATTCGTCTATAACTGTCGCAGTTACAATGCGGTTACCGGTAAACGATTAACTCTAACTGCGTTTCAATAGGAACAAAGTCGATACAGACCTACTTTGTTATTTGATGCAATAAAAAGAAAAGAAATTTCTCCAGCTGTGCCAACACATTCACTACTACAGTGTTTTATAATTGCAAAATGCATTCGAACTTAGTTTTACATTCTTGCACATACATACTACATATAAACTAGTATATACACACATGTCTTCTGGCTATTCGCTAAGCTATTCGCCATAAGTGCACCTCTCTTAGCATGTGCAGATGGGAACAACCGTGAGTAAATAAAAAAAATCATTACTTTCAAGCAAGTCGAGGTCGGAAGCATGCAGTTGTACAATATTAATATAGAATATTCAACTAACAATTATGGTGTGTTTGGTAATGAGGGAGCCCTTTAAACTTCGAGTTTTCATTCGGGAAATACTGATTTAACTCTGTCGTATATCAGTTGGCCTTCATTGTTCTTCAAGGTTAAAGGTGTAAATATCCATGTTAACAAATCCAAACTAGAAACACACATATTCACACGTGCTTTTCGAATTCGAAAGTTAGAGAAATTTCACGCTTTTATAAACAATCTTAGAGGCAATACGCTGAAATTTGGAACTCTGGATCTTGATTCAACACTGTTAAGATGTATCTATCATTGTTTGAGCTTAGCGGTCCATGCATATTACTAACAGTGTTAATTGTTTATTCATACCGCGATGTACAAAACTCGTGCATCTATAATCGTACCACCTTAATGCAATGCGTGCAGATTTGCTAACTGATCTGTCATCTGTGGCCCGTGATCTACAGAGAGAGCCAAAAACTACGAACCGCCTGCGGTGTTTCCTGTCCGCGGCCTCGACGCTCGTTGCCGTCTGCCGCTATCATAGAAAGGCGCGGATGAAACCATACAACATTTTTAAAACTACTTTTAAAGGCTTTACTTACCAACTTTATGAAAGGAGATGCTGAAACTGGCCCCCGTCGTTGTCCATACATGTTTGGCACCTCTTTAGGAAACTATCCATCACTCACCAATTTTTTTCGACTCAACAGTTGAAGCCCGTACATATGTGAATACAATTTTGCCCCCCTCTTTTTAGAGAATTAACAGCCAGAGAGCGTGAGTTTGCCTTTTTGCAACAAGACTGCAACAGCTTATACGGCCAATATTTCGATGGGAAAAATTGAAAGTGTGTTTGAGGACAGAATTATTAGTACAGATTTGTGGGCCCCTCGGTCCCCCGACCTAACCCCTTCTATCTCTGGGGTAACTTAAAACAAACTATACAAGATATATCCACGCACTGGAAGAATTGAAACAAAATATCCGCCAGGAAAGTGCCAGCATTTCTCAACGTGAACTACGGCGAGTGATGGATAGTTTCCTAAAGAGGTGCCAAAAATATATGGACAACGACGGTGGCCAGTTTCATCATCTCCTTTTGTAAAGTTGGTAAGTAAAGCCTTTTAAAGTAGTTTTAAAAGTGTATGGTTTCATCCGCACCTTTCTATGATAGCGGCAGACGGCAGCGAGCGCCGAGGACGCGGTCAGGAAAAGCACCGCTCAGCTGGTTCCTAGTTTTTTGGCTCAGCCAAAGTTTAGTTTTGAGTCATTCCACATCAAGTCGAACACACACAAAACAGCACCTCTGAGTTTTCTGTCTTTTAGTTTACGTGTTCCACAAAGTGCTGCTACAAAGTGTCATTGCCATAAATAATCCAGAAGTGGTTTTGAACATAGTGACCATTTTAAGGCGAGATACAGCAATGCAAAAGGGATCCCTGATACTTAAAACTAAATTCATTTAGCTCTATGGTGCAATAATGCAGTAATAAGCGGATGGTATTCACTTGAGCCTTAAGGGGGAAGAAGTGCACATTTAAATTGTAGTTAAGTTGCCTCACATAGGATAAGATTGAAAGTTCTAATGTTACTCAACTGTAAGCCGAATTTAAGTTACATGTGAACAAACTAGTGCAACTAAAGTGCTGTGAACAGTTGTCAAGGCATCCAATGGCGGATTGCTGCTGCTACTCTCCAGCCGCGCCGCGCTGACATCCCGCTACGTACCACTTTCTAAGTTATTTTATTTAAAATTAACTATACAGATCCATTTTTGTTTTATGCAAGTATATACAAAAACTACAAGGAAGTTATTTATGATTTTTCTAGAAATGTAAACTTGGGGGTTAATAGATATATATATATATATATATATATAATATATATATACTTTTTAAGTGTTTGGGTTTTAAAAAATTAGGTAAGTAGTTAATTATTTCAAATATAACAAATATTGAATAAAATTCAACGTATGAAACTTTGCATTGCACTTTATAACATAGCTTTATTACGTTATACTTTATAACATACCTTTATAACATAGCCTTTGTGATATTCCAATTTAAAGGTAGAGAGGTGTGTCAGTTTTCACAATTTGGATTGCACAGTATGTTTTAAAATATTGCTATTTAAAAAATAAGAATTTAAAACACAATTCACTTTGGTTTTGTAACCCATGGACAAAATTTGAAGTGAATCGGAGACATGATGGTCAGATTTTGTGAAAATTTGTTCGACTTGATGTAGAGTGACTCATATTCGAAGTGATAAGCAATGCGCTGTAATAAACAAATGTTCACTTGCAACTCTGTGCGAGGAGGACAAAAGTTGGAAAGGAAGAGACGGCTTTGGTTGAGATAACTATTATAGTTCTCAATAAGCAATACCAATGCTGCACACATGCAGTGAATGAATCATCCGGACTGAGTAACCGTTAAGGCGATAACTACTCGTTTTCGTTAATTTGGTAACCCTTATTGGGTTACTTTGTAACCGTTACGTTATTTTCTGCCCATACCTACGGGTAATACCCAGTGAGGTGCGTTAACCATTAGACTACGGGGAGACCCACTCACTTCACTACAACTGAAGGAGATACTCTGTAACCATATACAGGGTGAGCCAAAAGACTCCGAACTGCCTGCGCGGTGCTTTTCCTGTCCGCGTCCTCGGCGCTCGTTGCCGTCTGTCACTATCATAGAAAGACACGATGAAACCATACAACGTTTTTAAAACTGCTTTTAAAGGCTTTACTTATCAACTTTATGAAAGGAGATGCTGAAACTGGCCCCCGTCGTTGTCCATACATTTTTGTCACCT
The DNA here is from genome assembly GCA_030765065.1 of Deroplatys truncata. Taxonomy (NCBI): domain Eukaryota; kingdom Metazoa; phylum Arthropoda; class Insecta; order Mantodea; family Mantidae; genus Deroplatys; species Deroplatys truncata. The sequence goes on along the minus strand of CM060979.1, from coordinate 138,919,955 downwards.
CTTTAGGAAACCATCCATCATGGAATTTTATCGTACTTTCACTTGGCGAGCTGGCCGAGTTAACACATACGAATCATAAATAAATATACGCTGTGCGGTAGAAAACATATACTGAGCTATAATGTACTTTGTGACTAAGTACAGGATAAAATAATAAATACGTGGCAATAACTGAACTACATCACATCACCGTCAACTCAATACTGTCACTTCACACTGCAAAGAAAAACCAAAACAGCGTGACTTTGTTTATAGCAGCAGTGCGTTATCATATTTTTATCATATTTCCACACGTCCAGTGGAAAAACACCGCGCAGCCGGTAATATTGTTCATAAGATACACCTCCGGGGTAACTTAAACAAACCCACACACCCTGGAAGAATTAAAACAAAATATCCGCCAGGAAATTTCTCAGCGTGAACTACAGCGAGTGATGAATAGTTTCCTAAAGAGATGGCAAAAATGTATGGGCAGCGGCGATGGCCAGTTTCAGCATCTCCTTTTATAAAGTTGGTAAGCAAAGCCTTTAAAAGTAGCTTTAAAAATGTTGTATGGTTTCATTCGCGCCTTTCTATGATAGCGGCAGACGGCAACGAGCGCCGAGAACGCGGACAGGAAAAACACCGCGCAGGCGGTTCGAAGTCTTTTGGCTCACTTGTAGTACTACAGCTACATGTGAATGCAGCAGATAGTAAAATGACCATTAACAAGTTATTTAATGAATGTTGCCAACCTGAGTATGAATTAAATTTTCCAAAATTCCCCGTCATCGCTGAATATTTACCACTGCATTTAATATATAGTATTTTATTTAGCGGTTTATTAAAAGATAGAATGTGGTATACCAAATCTGTAAATATAAAGGAATTTCGAAAAACAAAAATTAAATGCAGTGCTGCGATATTACAGTTTTGGTTGTCTGGGGGGGAGGAGCTTTAGCCCCTAAACCCGCTCTCCTTACACCCTTGTATGCAATACGTCTGAAACTAGAGTAATTGCAAATTTGGAGGAACAGGAAACTATGAGGTTTTTAATCTCCCCTATGCCACTTTGAAAAAAAGAACCCGCTTTGAGAGAAATGCCAAGAAACATTGGCTCCCATCAGAAAGTCGGGCGAGAGCAATAACCTATGGAAGCTCTCGAAAGCCACATCAACAACTCGCATGATGCATGGTACTGGATATGAATGTCGGATCGATACACTCGACTCTGGCCGTGGGAAAAAGCATCCCCATACAACAGTTGAGGAAAACTGCAAAGGGGGAACTCTTGTAAGATAACGCACTTTCTAAAAATGAAGTTACAACTTTTCTTCTTGGCCGTAGGCAAGATGTCCATCCTCCTTCCAAATCTTGTAGCACTCTACATAAAAATTTATCGACAGTTGTTTACTCACAAAGTGTTTCAAACTTGAAGACAATCTGAGAAAAGAACTCGAGATGCCTACTTTCCTGCAGCAAAACAATAATTAGAGACTAGAGAACACGTGTCGCTTGTAACTTCCAATTCCTCAAAGTTACACGCCGTCTACCATGTTTTCTTTCCGGACGAGTCTTAAATATCAGTAGGGCTAACATTTTATGACCTTAAATTTACAAAAATAATGCTCAGTAACATAACGTATATAACCTATAGCTGTAGATAGGTATACAACGGAGGGATATACCGCACCCACTCCGACCTATATTGATTTATTGTAGCTACTACCCTCAGAAGGAAGGGATGAGGTGAAGGAACCACAGGAAGCTATTTATTTTTAAGAATTGAGTGGGATGGCTCAGGCGATAACACACATAACACGCATTCGGGAGGTGCCGGGTTCAAACCCGGGGCCCACCACTATGACCGACGGTTTTTTCGTGGCCCTCCCCGGTCGCTAGGCCAAAGCTGGATTGGTTAATTTGATCCGCGGATTTCCCTATCATTCCTTTCATCACTACATTTCAATTCCTTCTTCGCCGCCATACCAGGCATCGGGCTTATCACTCAGCCTGGATATGGTATGACCCAGAGTTTCCTTGCTCCTCGACAGGCTACTGACCCAAGACATTGAACTTATCACCCATCCTGGATATGCTGTGATCCAGAGTTTCCTTGCTCCTCGACAGGCTACTGACCCAAGACATTGAACTTATCACCCATCCTGGATATGCTGTGATCCAGAGTTTCCTTGCTCCTCGACAGGCTACTGACCCAAGACATTGAACTTATCACCCATTTTGGATATGCTGTGATCCAGAGTTTGCTTTCTCCTCGACAGACTACTGACCCAAGACATTGGACTGATCACACATCCTGGAAATGCTATGATCCAGAGTTTGCTTGCTCCTCGACAGACTACTGACCCAAGACATTGGACTGATCACCCATCCTAGATATGCTATGATCCAGAGTTTGTTTGCTCCTCGACAGACTACTGACCCAAGACATTGGACTGATCACACATCCTGGAAATGCTATGATCCAGAGTTTGCTTGCTCCTCGACAGACTACTGACCCAAGACATTGGACTGATCACCCATCCTAGATATGCTATGATCCAGAGTTTGTTTGCTCCTCGACAGACTACTGACCCAAGACATTGGACTGATCACACATCCTGCATATGCTATGATCCAAAGTTTGTTTGCTCCTCGACAGACTACTGACCCAAGACATTGGACTGATCACACATCCTGGATATGCTATGATCCAGAGTTTGTTTGCTCCTCGACAGACTACTGACCCAAGACATTAGGCTGATTACCCATCCTGGATATGCTATGATCCAGAGTTTGTTTGCTCCTCGACAGACTACTGACCCAAGACATTGGACTGATCACCCATCCTGGATATGCTATGATCCAGAGTTGTTTGCTCCTCGACAGACTACTGACCCAAGACATTGGGCTGATTACCCATCCTGGATATGCTATTATCCAGAGTTTGTTTGCTCCTCGATAGACTACTGACCCAAGACATTGGACTGATCACCCATCCTGGATATGCTATGATCCAGAGTTTGTTTGCTCCTCGACAGACTACTGACCCAAGACATTGGGCTGATTTACCCATCCTGGATATGCATGATCGAGAGTTTGCGTGCTCCTCGACAGGCTACTGATCAAGACATTGGACTGATCACTCATCCCGGATATGCTATGATCCAGAATTTCTTGCTCCTCGAGAGACTACTGATCCAAAACATTGGCTTTGTAAATCCTACAAAGCAGGGTAATCCATTGAGGAAGAAGAGAATGCAGACGAGAAGTAAGTTGAACAAAGGAATTTGATATTATAGTATGCTCTTTCTGTTTAATTAAAATATCACTACATAGTCAACGTATGATGTGATTTTTACAGTTTTTTTTTCTATTTAACACTTTTTTTAATACTTGACGTCACACAGTTCAATTCAGTATTTTACCATCAGTCTCACCATATTGAGACATGAGTTGTAATTTTACTGGAATATGTTGCTTCAGTTTAAGCATTTTTCTTCTTCTAAGATATACTCCACGCACTTCCGACTTCAACAGTATACAGAACCCTGATACACTTGTTCTGCAGTCTGGTGACTAAATTATGAAGGACAGACTTAAATGGTTTACTTCTCGTACTGTAACATTGGGGTACACAAACTCGGTGATACGTAAGGGTAACTTCCATATTGTGAATGCAAACGAAAACTAGACGAAGGCAGATTTTCATCATTTTCCAGTAAACAAAGTGCGAGTTGAAATTCTGAGAAAGTAGACAACTCAAATCAAAACCGAAGAATGAAATTGCGTGAGAAAAGTTCTTTGCTTCATGAAAGAGTGAAAATATGACAAGTAGGACAACTTTCTTACTAAAATATGCTCTATAAGAAAAAAAATTGCATAAATATGACTTAACAAATTACTATAATTCGATTCTTTTTTTTTATAACAAGAAAAAAATTATATATATACTCACACACGACGGCGAATCCAAAAGTAACGCGCAGTATTGAAGTTTTCACTATAGTGCGTATTTTTTATTTCATGTGCAGCTCTAGCGAGAGAAACGTGAACTACGCAATAAGGATGGCGCGCGTGTTACTATCGTCCACGTGTGAGGAGCAGAGAGGTGTGGTTGATAGTTGTGAGTGATATTCACAGGAACATGCGTGGCGTGTATGGGGATGATTGTATGGACCGTAGCAATGTCTCCAGGTGGTTTGTATTCTTCCTAGAGGGCCGTGTGAACGTTAGTGATTCGCCACGCACCGGGAGGCCGGTAACAGCTGCAACCCCGCAGAATGTCAGGCATTGAGGCGGCAATTGTGCACGACCGGCGTTCAACATTTCCTATGGTGCAGTGTACGATGTTGTTCATGACACGTTGGAATTTCGTAAAGTTAGTGCTCGCTGGTTGCCTAAGAACCTGACAGACAACCACAAGGCCAACGAATGATGAGCTTAGATCACCTAGCGCGGTACACCGTAGAAGGGCATGACTTTCTGAAAGGAATCGTCTCTGGTGATGAGTCGTGAGTATACCACACACGTCCGAAACCAAGCAGGCAAGTATGGAGTGGAAACATGCCGGTTCCCAGTGAAGAAAAAATTCAAAGTGACTCACTCTGCTAGGAAAGTGCTTGTGACGGTGTTCTGGGATATGCATGGTGTTGGACTTTGCTGAACACGGGACCACTGTGAATGCTGCAGCATTCATGAAAACTTTGGTGAAGTTGCGTCTTGCCCTTCGTGACAAACGCCACAAAATGAATGCTGACGATGTCAAAAGTCTTAATGACAATGCTCGCCCCTATGTTGCTGGTGCTGTTCGTCAGAAAATTTGGTTGGGAGGTGGTCTAGCATCCACCATACAGACCGGTCCTTGCACCGTCGGACTTTCATCTGTTTGGTCCCTTGAAGAAATTCCTGGTCGGCCAACGCTTTGCGACAACGCGGAAGTGAAATCAGCAGTCCGCAGATGGCTATACTCAAAGGAAACGGACTTCTACGAACAGGGCATATTGAAACTGGTATCACGATGGGAGAAATGTGTTAAGAAACGTGGTGACTATGTCGAAAAGTAGGTAAAAGTTCATTTGTGATTTTTTTGCTTTGTTTTAACTATTAAACTTGTTTGTAAAAATATTATTGTGCGTTACTCATCGACCCGCTCTCGTATTAAGGAAGATATCAGTATTACCCAAAAATATATGCTCCATCATGAAAATGCTAGCCTAATTACTAGTTATACAGTTGTTGTTTGCAGTAAGGGCACAGCTGAAATAAATGATAGTGTGGTAGAACTAAGGATTCATCGTCATCTCATCATCTGCTCCACCATATCTTCACTCGTAATAAATAGAAAGGTTTAATATTCCCCACAGTGCATACAAAATGAAAGATTCCAAAACGGCCATCAATTGACTGCTCTGTGGTGCATAGTTAAGTTCTTCTATTACTCAGGCCTCTATCCAAGATGTATATGAGCAGAAAGTATGAAAGAGGGGGGTGGGAGGAATCACTGAACGGGGTGGCGATCTGCTGATCGGCCAACTGAATCGGTATTATAATCAATGCATTACAGTTCTACTTTAAGCGAAACAAATCAAGAAATGGTCTTTCATTTCATACTTGTGGCATGATGCTTTGGTTTGTTTTAACAGAGATTCGAACAAAATAGCTTTTCGCTACTACGTATCAAGTGAGTAGAGGAAGTATTGCATTCTAGCAACTAGAAATACGCGTTTTGAGACTTCCTGAATCCAAAAAGCGTTTTTAGAAAGTACGCCACATATTTAAGACATTGACATGAAAATGTAGATATATATTGAATTTTCTGGTAAATAGCCTGTGAAGCCCTCTTCATTCTAAATGAATTTTGTATTTTTTTTATTTATTTATAGACGCTCTTTGACGGCTGTGGTTCTTAGCGTCTCATTTTCTATTGAGCGTGAAAGACCAGTAATTTTGCTCAGAGGCCTCTTTATCAGGCTTGAGGTTATTTTAAGTGCCGTAAATCTACGACACAGGACCCTCGGTTTTATTTCTGTTCCAAAGGAATGATCCTAAGGATTTTTACGCCCGAAAAAAATCCATCGGCATCCGCCAGGTTTGAACTCGCGACCTCGGGATCTAGAGGCTGGCACGGTAACCACTACACCACGGATGACGACTGACCTTTGTATAATTGGTAAACCTAATACATAGACAAAAACTTACTCCACGCAAAATGTAGTTCTTCAAAACACATAATTTATTTAAAATAACTTTTCGAAGATACTTTTGTTTTTCTCCGCACCCTCCGCTCATGCTGTCATGCGTGGCAGTTGAAATTCCTGCACTCCATGCGTCTTGTGTTTTTACCGAATGTTAATAAAATGTAAGTATTGATTGCAAAGATGCAATATAATTATATTTGATAGTTGAGGTTTACCATTTAAATATTACCACCTTTAGTTCCCTTTATTTATTAAGACTTACGATTTAATTCGTGCTATATTTAAATATAATTTTTTCGACGCAAGTTGTTCGCTGGCTTGGTCGACAATTCGCAGAGGCTTGCGCAATCTTCCTTGATAGTGCTTTTGAACAGCTGATGGTGATTATTTTATTTTCTCCTAAATGTTTGGATTATTCATATTATTATCGAAGAAATGCAACATATCTACATGCAATAAGTGCGTCTCGAATTTTGGTTTCTTATTTTCAAACTTCTTCCTTGTTATGCAAATATGCACTTACCGCACTTCCGTCGCAATACACTATTTTATGGCATCAGCCATTTTTGGAATATCCGTTATTGGTTTGAATTTTTTAATACGTTTGCCCCTTTATAAAGTGCTGTCGCTATTCAGTTTTTCACGATGTCATGGAAAGAGTATGGAATTTCAAGACCAGCGTATAAATAATTTGTGGCGTTACAGCCCGCGAAGAGTCTGGGCCTGCCGATCTCACGCCCACTTACGCGCGGCAGAGGTGGGCGATCATCCAACCTATACAGGGAGGTGGTGTGGCCAGCATCACGCTTCCCCCAGCCGGAAAGTTGGCTCACGAGGCCAGGACCGCTTACTATCGCAGCTCCTCACTTTCGTCACTGTCCTGCGTGGGCACTGGTCCTATATTCGGGACTGAAATGATGAGATCGAACCCGGTCGCGATACGTGGCCGGGAACCAGAGCTCCAAGCTCTAGCCCACAGTGGAAATACGCATATAGCAATGTGCTTTTAAACATTTGACCAGCGCTTTGGTTTCATGTATCCTCTTCCTACCTGCAACGAAATGTGCACTGAAACAATTTCTGCGAACATTTATCTTGATCAACCTACAGTGGGTAGAAAATAAAACTTCTGTAACAATAGATTGCAGAGAACATATAAAAATATATGATATTGGGTAGAAAAGGCATGTGAATGTGACGCAGCACATTTGATTTTATTTCAGGAAGAGTAAAAAGTGACCACACAAGTATAGAACGCGTGCTTGGCAGAACGTGCCATTGTCGATAGTGGAATCGTCTTTCCCTTCAACCCTTTTGTTAATAGTGCGGGGGAGAGCTCTTGTAGGGAGGCATCCACTCCATCATCATTGTGGCCATCCCTCTGGGTCTGCCCCAATAAACACAGAAAATCTGCAAACAAGGCACTCCCACGTGCGCAGATATCATGTAGCCCACTGCCTTTCAAAACACAGACTTCGCTTGTCGCGTCAGAGACGGAGTTCCTCTGAGAAATAGAGGTCGATTGACATTGACAGCTAATCAGACTCAGGATAGGAGAAGTAATAGGGACAGGGGGATGACTTGTACCATCCACACGTTTCGTTATCCGAGCATTTGGTCAATTTGTGAAGAAATGCAGTAGAACAAGGAAGGAAAGTTCGGAATAAATGATAGGTAACATGTGCTGGCGATAAGGAGAAACATTCATGATTCCAATGAACGTGGTATGGAGGAAACAATGTACATTCGGTCAGCTTAAAACTGACCGGCGTGTGAGAGATGGAGCGCGAATCGTGTACCCCGTGGGCGCTAAGGCAGCCAGACTTTCTTCACATGAATACGTGTATTTTTGTATGTATGCTGATATTCCGGTATTGGTATCGCATGCGTATCCTACCGTTATACGCAGATTCTGATATCTTTCGTGTTCTTCACAAACAGTCAACTATGCCTTCATTGCAACTATGTTCTTTTATAGCACCAGTGTGTTTGTATTCTAGCACATGGGCTTTGAAGTTAGTTTTAGTCTTTTAGTAAGTTATAACTAAATTAAAAGGTGTTTTGCAGCCCATATCCGCCAGAAAGAAAATGAATTTTTAAGGGTGAAAGAATTATCAAACCCGATTGAATGTTTTTTGATATTACCTTACACACACATACAAACAATTTTTCTCCGTTTATAACATTAATATATGTTGAAAATGAGATATTTAACTCTTATTATACAAAGCTGTCCTCCTCGGTTACACAACTCCTTATGTGTCTACTCTGATTCTGACAAAGAGCGGCAAAATACACTGACGTTTGTGAAAATTGCAACACTAAGAAAGAATTTGCCGAATAACTCCAAACTTGGTGGAAGTGTAGAACAGTGTGCAAGCAATAAGTGATTAGGCTTGCAGAGAGATGGGATACACGTAGGCCGAGCAGAGCCCTCTCTTATCAGTCCGTCAAGGTCCGTGTTGCGTCCAGTGTAGTCAGTGCAGAGCTGTCAAACAAGGTGGAAATAATAAAGTGAGTGCCAGTATGCCTCGTCGACGTCAAAAGGAGCCATATCGGCGTGTGAGTGAGTTCGAACGGGGCAGGATGATCTGTCTCCGGGAAGCGGGTTTGTCATACCGTGACATTTCGGCTCGTACAGGGCATGTTGCTACGACAGTGATGCTTGTGTGGAAGCAGTGCATAGATGAAGGTCGTACGTTGCGAAGAGCGGGTCCTGGGCCACGGAACATACCACAACACGGGATGACCGTCATCTTGTCCGCTTGGCCATAACGGACCGTACAACTTCATCCATAGTGTTGGCTCGACGCTGGAGCACTGCAACAGATTTGAACTTGTCTGCATCAACGGTTCGTCGCTGTCTGCTGCAGGTTGGTGTGGTTGCATGGATGCCATTACGTCGGCTTCCATTGTCCAGAAACCACAAGCTCTTCCGACTGCAATGGGCATGCGAACGCTGTCACTGGGTGCTGAGTGGCAAAATATATTTTTTTCGGACGAGTCCCGCTTCAAGGTGTCCTACAGTGATGGCCGTATAGTGTCCGGCGGTACCGTGGTGAGCGCAATCTGGAGGGCTGCATTGTTGAGGGGCATAGCGGGCAAAGACCAGGTGTGATGGTTTGGGGCGACATTGGTTACAACAACCGATCTCGCCTCCTACGAATTGAGGGCACTTTGAACAGCAACCCGTACCTAACGGTAGTTGTAGAGCCAATGGTACTCCCCCTGCTTCAGGCATCTCCACAGGCAACATTTACACAAGGCAATGCCCGGCCACATATTGCAAGGAATGGACAAGCCTTCTTCGAAGAGCGACGGGTACCATTGGTTCCCTGGCCTGAACGTTCGTCTGACATGTCGCCCATCGAACATATCTGGGATATGGTTGGTCGGCACCTGGTGCGTCAGGGTCCTCCAGTAACCAGTGTCACGGATTTGTGGGCTCGAATGCAAACTGCGTGGAGGGAAATCCCTCAGGAACTTATTCAGAACCTTTTTGATTCAATACCACGGCGTATAGCAGCTCTAATTGAAGCGCATGGTGGCCACACCAAATACTGAATATTAGGGCTCAAAGGTCATGTATAGATTAGTTACTTGTCAGGTACCTAACCTGTGATATTAAATGCATGCGTTTCCTTCTTGGTGTTGCAATTTCTACAAACGGCAGTGTATTATGTGGTTACATTGTTATCTTCACTTTCCTTCCGCCGTCGACTTCTAGCGCGTCTTGGATAAACACCTTCTCATATGTCTACTTTGAGCAGTGCTCAAAATGCTACTGCGCATGCTCTCTTTACGCCACTCCTCATTTTCGGTGCCAGGGTAGACATGTCTACAGTCGACCATCTCCGTGTCTGTAAATCGCCCACTGATACGGTATTATCTTTCTTCTGTTTGTGGTAGATTTGTTAGTGTATCCGTGACTTTTAAAGCTGTGTAATAATACAGTTAAATATGACATGTTCTGGGGAGTTTGATACTGACAACAGAACTTTCAACTCCGTTCTTACTTTAATAAATCACTCATTATCGTAATGACTAATGAACGAAAACGTAAAATTTCTCGACCCGTGCTAGATCCTTCTCAGAAAGACGTAAAAATGATAAGAAATTTCCAAAGTATTTGTTACCTAAAGTACAAATGACTTAGTCCTAAGAAAATACTTGGCTGCTTCAACTGCGGTGAACAGCCATGGAGAGTTCAGTAAAAGACTCTGAAGTTAAAACCGTGAAGCTCACCGGAACAGAAGCTCGTATTTATAATGCAGATACACAGTGATTTTCCATCACACTGCGGCTAACGCACGACTGCTCGGCCTCCCCTCAACCGCCTCGCGTTCTCGTAGTTACAAAATGATAAGCACATACCTTATCATAAGAGATGTTGTCCTTCTCTATCCGCACATTTCTGGCATATTCTCGGGAAATATTCATTCTCATTGGAGAGTTCAGTATCCCAAAAAATGAGTGAATTTATCGTCTGATGCTTTATTTAGTTTTGGAATGTGTGGTGGTTAAATCATACACCTTGTTTTTCATGTGATCACCAGAGTCGCTTAAATGTCCGTAGCTGTATTTTGCGAATTGATAGAATAATTGACCCAAATATTCTTCTCTGATGAAGGATGATTCCATTTATATGGCTATGTGGCAAAATAAGAGATATTGGAGCACGGAGAAACTCGATTTTATACACGAGATTCCCTTGCATGACTCGATAATTGGTGTGGAATAAATGCATATAGAATAATAGGACCTATAATTTTTGAACGAACAATAAATGAAAAGATATACAGAAATGTCATGTTTACATCATTTTTGAACAGTTTACGGACGTTGAAGTTCAGTCTGCATTTTTGCAACAAGACTGCTACTATGCATACCGATGATGAATCGTAAGTCTCATTCAAGAATTTTTTGAAGATAGGGTAAAGGTCCTCGCGATCTCCTGATTTAGCCATGCGATTTGTATCGTGGGGGGAAATTGGAAAATAAAGCATGCAACAAACCCTCATACATTGGAAGACCTAAACGAAAACATCAGGAGAAAAATTCGTTCAATTTCGGATATCCAACTCTCGAATGTGAATACACATTTCTTGAGAAGATGCCAGAAATGTGTGGATACAGAAGGACAGCATTTCCAGCATATCTTATAAGGTATGTACTTGTTATAATTGTAACTAAAACTATGGGATCGTGAAGCGGATATTATACCTCTTTCGGCGGCAGATACAGCCCTGGCGGCCGGCGCACCAGCCGCCGAGAGGTGGCCGCAGTTTGAGGGAAAAGCGCTGTACTTTATATTTAGGAAGAAGCAGGATTAATCATTATTTGTCTGAATACTCTCTCTTTCTCAGTCTCTCTGACAGACAATGAAACATTGTAAATGTGATGTGTCAATCGAGGTTGTTCGTCAGCAACTAGGTATGCATTTGTTGAGAGAAAATGTCTACCCAAAACTTCTTTGTTACGTTACTATATTGGTTAAGAGGACACGATTTGTGAATTGGAGATAAGGAAGTGGAATGGAAACTTCAATAGAGGGTAGCAATGGCAAAGGAAGCTTTTAGTAGGAGCAGAAACATCATGTCTGGATCTTTGAAGAGCTGGCCTCTGGCATTATATAGTACATACACGAAGTTGAACGTTACCATCAAGCTGTTAGAATCAGATGAATTGTCGATTTTGGAATTTAATTTTTAAAAAATCCTTATGTTTTACATTCACACGACTTCCTCTACTCTCTATCGTTTATTGATGGGTATGCAAATTATTGTTACCAAAGATTATTTTCTATCTACTTCGTTTTAATCGAGATAAACCTTTACAGAAACAGCTACATTAGACGCTTCGTTTTAAATACAAAGAGAACAGCGATAGTCAAATGTTTAACAACTGGACGCTATATGTTGGCCTTAAAATTCCATAGTTTCCATGATATCGTGAGAAATAACTGAGTATCGACAGGATCTGAAAATAATGACTGAACAACTCGAACCATTAATAATAGATATCTCGAAATTGGCTAATGTCGCAAAAACAGTTATTTGAAATAAATTGTGTGCTTTAAAGATATCTACATTTTTTTGTGCGGTACGTTTTCGTCCATCGCGTAATGTTTACCAGTTATGCAAGATTATACAAAGTTCCTTCCGAATGAAGAGGATTTCACAAGCTATTCCCACAAAATTCAAGATATACATTTTATTTGTCGGTAATAATCTTAATATATAGTATTTTAATCAAAATAGTTAGATCCATATTTTAGACAGTTAAAACTTTCGTAAAATCTTCCATGTGAAGAGTAATTTGGAGTGGGGGATTTTCTTGAAAAAGGACAAATTTTAATAATTATCCTACTTTTCGTTTCTGAGTTATTGTATTCATAGAAGCCCCGCGCGGCCGCGGTCGCTGGAGCGCCTTATTTCGGCACTCTGTAGCTCAAAGGGTTGTTGGTTCGAATCCTGCCATGGGAATGAGGTATAAGAGACAGCACAAAATACTTCAAATGGTCGAGGTGTGAGGGTCTCTGAGTCCTTCAACGTCTTTCGAATTATACTACGCGCTGCTGTTCACAGAGACAGACACATACACGTGTACCTTTTTTTAAAAAAAAATTGTTTAATTTGGATTCAGGGATCTCAAAACATGTATTTTCTGTGAAATCCGGGTAACGAATTTTTGGGTGCAATGTAATACATCCTCTGTCTGCTAGATACGTGGAGAGAAAGTAACAATTGTAGTGCTTTTCATTCACATGACTTTGTCTACCTCTATTGTTTATTTATATTCTTGAATAAGCTTTTTCTTCTATCTACTTCAAGCGAGTTGCAATAAACGCTTGCATAAATGCACCCATGTCAAATTTCGTTATACATAGATACAAAGGGAATACCGATAGAGTTTACAAACAGATCGCTGTATACTGTCCTTTAAGATCCATGTTCTTTCCATGATATAAGGTTGACATAAATTGCGACTTGTAAAGAGATCTATAGCTTTTGTATGGTACGATTTTGTTTATCTCTTACGGTTTGTAAATTATTCAAATTCAAGGTAGAGATTTTGTCATGCAAATATGTTAAAAAATATGGTATTTTAATAATAGGGCCATTTTTGGAGAAAATAAAAAATAACGAAGCATTTTGCATCTAAAGGGTAGTTTGGAATTAACGTTGTTTGCAGTTACAGGCGCACACAACCACGCACGCCCAGAAACTGTCACACACACGGACATTTTCCTAGAAATGTTTGTTTTGGATTCAGAGGGTCTCAAAACATGTATTTCCGATGAAACCTCGGTATCGAATTTTTGGGCGAAGTGCAATACCTTTTCTATTCACTATGTATGTTGTAGGAAAAAAAAGGTGACGTAGTATTGAAAATAATTTCATGCTTTAAAGAAACTGCATTTTTACTTTCTGTGCTACTACGCATAGCGAGTAGGGAAAGTAATGTATTCCACCCAAAAATTCGATATCGAGATTTCATCGGAAATATATGTTTAGAGGTGCCCTGAATCAAAAAAGCATTTTTAGAAAAAGGTCCGTTGGTGTGTATGTGTGTCTGTGAACAGCAGAACTGAAAAACGAAAAGTCGGACAAACGCCAGTATCTTCCAAATGCATGTGACACGAAGTTTTTCAAGAAAATCTACCCAACCCAACTACGCTTTATACGTATTATTTTTCGAAATTTCTTTGTTTTCTCTAAAATAACAGTAACATTTTTCATTAAAATACTATATTAAAGATATTTAGATGACAAATAAAAATGTAAATATTCAATTTTCTGGAAATGGCGTATGAAGTCCTCTTCATTCGGAAGGAATCTTGTATAACTGCTAAACGATAAGCGATAGACGAAAATTTACTACAAAAGAATGTAGATCTATATAAAACAAACAATTTATTTCAAATAATTTTTTGTGGCATAAGCCATTTTTGAATTGTCCTTTAGTAATGGTTCGAATTGTTCATACTTTTAGTATTCTTTTCAAGTCCAATCGATTTTCAGTTTTTTCTCGCGATGTCATGGAAACAGTATGGAATTTTAAGGCAGCATATAGTGTCCAGTTGTTAAACATTTGACTATCGCTGTTCTCTTTGTATCTATAACGAAATGTGTAATGTAGCTGTTTCAGCAAAGGTTTATTTGGATTAAAATGTAGTAGATAGAAAAATTAGCTTTAGTAAGAATAGTTTATATAACCACTAAAAATGATAGAGGGTAGAGAAAGTCTTGTGAATGTAACGTATTTTTTGTTTAGTATGTTCTTGTCTATCTCTTATGGTTTATTAGATATACAAAATTATACAAGATTATTTTTGAATGTAGAGGACTGAATTGGTTATTTGCAGAAAGTTCAAGATGTGCGTTTTGTCATGTAAGTATCGTAAATATATAAACGTGTGTTACTAATCAAAAACTTGGGGCAATTGTTTGTAAACTAAAAAATAATTAAACATTCTCCATGTAAAGGATATTTTGGGGTGAAAGGATTTTCTTTAAAATATTCGTATCGCTTCTTTGAAATACCGAATTTAAATAACGCGTTTAGTATCTAAAATTTCTTCGCAGAAATCCCGAATTCAAATTTTTGTTTTACTAGGTACGTGGTGGAGAAAGTAATAACTTGGACCTTCCTTTGGGCAATGATACATCCGCCACTGCACACACACACACACACACACACACACACACACACACACACAGTGTCACTATGTAGGTAATTCTTTCAAAGCGAACATAGCCTCATTAATGTTGCATGAAGTTGCAATGCTAAGTCAACTTAGAACAGTGTGCTGGAGGTCAATGAGTTATGCATATGGGTGGCCATGAAATTACGGTGTAAATTTTATGTGGGAACATTTGGAGCGATTAACATATGAAGGTCGGAAAGTTAGGATGGCGCCAGTTCTTACAGAAGGAAGTTGTTGGAGAAAAGAACGTTAAAACACGGCCATTGCAAAGAGGGCGCCTTCCACTGCGTGTTGGTCTGCTATTATTTTTGTATCCATTGTGGCTTGAAATGTAATTGCAGCGACATTGAATGCAAAATATCGCCGGTAAATGCTATACGCTTTAATGAATAAACCAAATCTGCCACGTGCCTACTGTGACGTTTCCTTGTCTTCCTTGTGTCCCGAGACATTCCGAGTTCGACGAGTTATTTGTTTAAGGGTTATTTGAGGGGTTCCCGTTGTCCGAAAATGCGAATGCCACTTCAACGATTAAAGGTTAAAGCACGTTAAACTCATATAAACAGTCAGATCTCTTACATGCACACCACTTTCTCTGCCCACTATCGTTTATCAGTTTCTCTACCACGTACATAGTAGTAAATTCGATATCGAGATTTCAGCGGAAATACATGTTTTGAGCTTCCCCAAATAAACAAATAAATAAAAGTATTTTTAGAAAATCGTCTGTGTGTGTGTGTGTAAAAATTAAATTGAGTTTTTATTTGCGGATGTTCTTTAACTGCTGTGGTCCTTATCGTCCCATTCTATATTGGGCGTGAAAGACCGGTAATTTTGTTAGAGGCCTCTTTATCAGGCTTGAGTTTCTTTTACGTGCCGTAAATCAACGACAAGGGACCACCGGCTTTACTTCCCTTCCGAAGGAAGCCATGCTAAGAATTTTTACGCCCGAAAAAATCCATCTTCCTCCGCCGGATTTGAACCCGCGACCTCGGGAACTAGAGGAACATGGTAACCACTACACCACGGAGGACGACGTGCTTGTGTGTGTGTGTGTGTGTGTGTGTGTCAACAACATAACTCAAAAATGAAAAGTCTTCCAAAGATGCGACACGAACATTTTCAAGAAAATCCCCCACCGCTAGGTAGCCTTTACATGGTCATTTTTAGAAATTTGTGCTTTATTAAAAATTTACTAAATATTTTGATTAAAATACCATATGTTAAAGATATTTACATCATAAAATACATTGAATTTTCTGTGAATATCCAGAAATTTGGAAAGAATTTAGTATAATTTTTGTATAATTCGTAAACTTAAGCGATAGACGAAAAGCAGTACACAACAAATGTAGATATCTTTAAAACCTACAATTTCATAACCTTTTTTTGTGACATCATCTATTTTCAAGATAACGGTTATTAATGGTTCCAATATTTCAATAGTTCTTTTAAATTCCTGTCAACATTCAGTTGTTTCTCTCGATGTCATGGAAACAGTATGGAATTTTAAGGCCAGCATATAGCGTCCTGTTGTTAAACATTTAACTATCACTATTCCCTTTGCTTTTGTAACGAAATATCTAGTGTGGCTTCTTCTGCAAAGGTTTGTCTCCATTAAAACTAAATAGACAGAAAATAACGCTTTCATAAGATTTTTTTTGTTGACAACATTGCTTAAAAGTGGAATTTCTAACACAGAGCACACAGGTAAAAGCAGTCCATTGTGACCAACTTTGGTTTCTAGTCCAATCACATGGCTATTAACGTTGTATTTGCACATGTTTAATAACTCGACTTGGTTTGGTCGTCCGCCGTGGTGTAGTGGTTACCATGCTAGACTCTAGTTCCCGAGGTCGCGGTTTCAAACCCGGCGGAGGGCGATAGATTTTTTCGGGCGTAATAATCGTTAGCATGACTTCCTTCGAAAGGCGGTCCCCTGCCGTAGATTTACGGCACGTAAAAGAACCTCAAGCCTGATAAAGAGGCCTCTGAGCAAAATTACCAGTCTTTCACGTCGAATATAGAATGAGACGCTAAGAACCACAGGAGTTAAAGAACGTCCATAAGTAAAACTCAATTTAATTTTAATTTCGACTTGGTTTGATTACATTTTACTTTTCATTATGTCTTTCTACATGATCAATTTCTCATGGCGCTCGTATTATCTGTTCACAACACAAATCGTCATACTTCAGTTTATCGCAATTTGTTGTAGAGTTATCCTATACGTTATACTGGCAGCTTTCTGTGATCTAAAACGTTATTGTTTTATCTGCTATAACCTACATAAATAATAAATAGGAGGTATTATGAATTCAGTAGAAGCTGAAATGGAAGTCAGGTGAAATTACAGAAGCAGCAGAAAGAATAACACAGGAAGTACTTACCCAAAAATCCAGAAAGCAACATGATATAGCATGTAATCGCTTCGTTGCCTGGTATAAGGCAAAACATGTGAAAATAATTTAACTGGAAATGACTGCTAGCGAATCAACAAAACATCTGACATCTCGCTTTTTTAACGTCATTGTTGATTCAAGAACCGTGTTCTAAACGTGATATCTCTAGTTTTAGGAATCAATATAATGTTATAGATATTTTACAAATTCGAGCATTGTCTAAAAAATACTATATGCCACACGTGTTAAAATTGGTTTTATTTTGCTAATAGGTTTGTCTAATTGAGATTAGCGTTTGTATAAATAAATACCTTCATTCCGAATTTTTTTATAGGTAGCGACAGTCGGATGTTTAAAAGTGGGTCGCTAAATTGTTGGCCTTGAAATTCCATACTCTTTCCATGACGTAGCTAGAAACAACTAAATAGCGAAATGAATTTTTTAAAAAAAGTTGTGTGTTACATTCACGTGACTTTTTCTACCTAATATCGTTGATTTTTATACAGCTTCCACAAACTATTCTTACGATAGCTTATTTTTCTACGTACCTCACGTTAATCGAGATAAGCATTTGCAGAAATGGGTTTATTACACATTTCATAGTCAAGATGTTTAAAAGCTAGGTGATATATGCTCTCCTTGAAATTCCAGGCTCTTTCCTTGACATCGCGAGAAACAATGAATAGTGACAGCACTTTTAAAGGAAATGGCACGTATGGAAGAGTTCAAACCAATAAGAGCGTATCTGTATCTCCGAAATGGATAGTGAAGAAAGAAATTAAATTTAAATAAATTGTGTAGTTTAAGAGATCTACATTTTTACTTTCTTTACTTCACACATACAATAAAGGTAATGGTATTGACGAATGGAGGGGCCCTCAAACCCAGGAAGAGTACCACACGCAAGCCATTCGGCCCCCTCTGCTTCTACCGTTACCTCTGATCGGGAGGGGTGAGAGGAGAGACGCGAAGGAGGGCGAGATCCGCTGGCGATGCGCGCAAGCATGGACGGAATCCCTAATGTTTATAGATTAAAAGCATCCAACGCCGGCAGGACCTGCCCAGAGGCCCCGAGCCTCCGGGGGCAGGGTGTCCCAGAAGGAGCGCTTTCTCTAAAGCACCCGGAGGCAGGTCCTAACGGAGCTGTCCCTGGAACGATGTCAGGAAGAAACCTGCACAGAGCGCACAACCACCGTCCAGCCGCAACCCGTCGAGCACCGTCGCCTGGTCCGACAACCCTGAAACAGATGACAAGGAGGATCATAGATACAGGAAATGAGAGACAGGATAGTCGTGATAGAAGATGAACCATCCCAGCATTCGCCTGCCGACCCGATGAAACCACGAAAAACCCTGTGGCAGAGCGGGGTTCGCCGCAGATCGAACCCCGGACCTCCCACACTTTACGCGGCGCCACCTCGCTGGTTTCATACTAAAGTAGGTAGAGGATGTTATGTATTCCAATTAAAAATTCAGTATAGGGATTTCATGGAAATACATGTCTTGAGACCTCCCGAATGAAAAAAAATACATTTCTAGAAAAAGGCCCCCGAGTCCGCGTGTGTGTAAACAGCATAATTCTGAAACGAAAACTCGGATGAATACCAGACTTGCTATTTAACTTCATATCGTCTAAAAATTAGACACGGAAGATTTTCAAGAAAATCCCCCAGTCCAAAACTACGCTTTGCAAGGAATATTTTTCCAAATGTTTTATTTTCTCAAGAATGACTAACGGTTTTGATTAGAAAAGCGTGAATTAAGATACTTACATTACAAATAAAATGTATATTTTCTGATTGAATGAATTTTGTGTAGTTTTGCGATAAAAGATGGAGAAAAACACACTTACCTCTTTAAAACACGAATTTATTTTTAATAACGTTTTTGATGGCGCCAGCCATTGCCTAGATATCTATAATTATTGTTTGGAATTTTTCAAGCTTTTATTATTTTTTTAAGGTGCTGTCAGTATTCAGCTATTGAATTTGATGTTTGGAATTTCAAGCCCAGCATATAGCCACTCGCTTTTATAACATCTCTTTCGACTGAGATTTCTGTATCCCCTTCATGCCTAGAACGAAACGTATAATAAAATATTTCTGTCGTGTGAATGTAACATATACTATGTTTACTTTCTTTACCACAGAGATAGTAGGTGGAGAAGGTATTGCATTCCACCGAAAAAATCTATACCGAAATTTCGCCGGAAATACATGTTTTGAGGCACTTGAATCCAAACAAAGCATTTTTGGAAATATGTCCGTGCGTGTGTGTGAACAGCGTAACTCAAAAACGAAAAGTCGGATAAGTACCAAACTTGGTATTTGGGTTCCGTATCTTTCAAGGATGCGACACGAAGATTTTCAAGAAAATCTTACTTCAAACTACGCTTTACATGGAAGATTTTTTTTAAAAAAAATTGATTTTCTAAAAAATGTATGACGATTTTGATTAAAAAAACATATATTAAATACATTTGCATGAAGTCTCTTTCATTCGGAAGAAAGTTTGTATAATCTTGTATAACTGGTAAACGTCAAACGATAGACGAAAACGTACTACACAAAAATTGTCCATCTCTTTAAAACACATAATTTTTGTCGAATAAGTTTTTTTGTGGCATAAGCCATTTCTGAGATATCCATTATTAATGGTTCGAATTTTTCATTACTTGGTCCGAGTCCTGACACCATTCAGTTGTTTCTCGCGATGTCATGGAAACAGTATGGAATTTTAAGACCAGCATATAGCGTCCAGTTGTTAAACATTTGACTATCGCTGTTCTCTTTGTATCTATAACGAAATGTGTAATGTAGCTGTTTCTGTAAAGGTTTATTTGGATTAAAATGTAGTAGATAGCAAAATAAAATTTAGTAAGATTAGTTTGTATACCCACTAATAAACGATAGAGGGTAGAGAAAGTCATGTGAGATTTTTTTTGTATGTTAGGCAATCCTATATGCTGAACGTTTAAAACTGGACGTTTGAAAAGCGTCGTATGCAGTTATCACTGACAGCTGTTGTTAGAGGATTCTTTTTATTGATTTAAGTCAATCAGAGGTTAGAAGTGTTGAATGTTACGCTGTCTCTCTTCCTAAGACGCCCGCCCATTCATCGCGTCTAGTTTGTCACTTGTTACACAAACACAAAATGATTGATGACGAGCAAGTTAGCGTTTTAAAGCAGTCGCAGCGGGCGACCCCCTGTGGTCACAGAAGAAGCCGTACGACCGTGTCGTACCTCTGTAGCAGCATTCCTTTTGCTAATTCTCCGAGCGACCGGCCGGAGTTGTAAGGTGTCCGCGTGCCGCCGACATATACAAGCAATTTGGGTTACAACTCTAATCCTCATCTTGGGGAGGTTGTACTTCTTTCGTGTAGCGAGGGAGGAGCTAAACTGTGCCCTTGGTACTAGGTGCTGTGTACGTCTGTTTTACCACCTGTTCTTACAATAGCTTATGTACAAAAGGTGATAAGTCAAATGTTCAAAACTGGTTCGGCCTTGAAATTCTATTAGCGAGAAGCAACCAAATATTGAACAGTTCTAACAAATAACAACGGATACCTCGGAAATGACTGATGCCGCAAAAAAGCTTATCCATGTCTATATTATAATTAGAGAATTATAATATATTACATAATTATAATATATTATAATTAGGATTGGCAGAAAATAACCAACGGTTAACAAAGTAATGAATACGAAGTAACTAGTTACCCAATAACGGTGCCCAAAGAAACGAAGGCGGCTAATTATAGCGTTAACGGTTACTGAAGTTACGAGACGGTTACCGAGCCAGGGTGACATCATTGATGGCATTGGTATCGCTTATCGGGTACTTAGTTCAGCAAACTTAGAATAAACCCTTGGAAGGGGTAACTCACCTGGTCATGCATTCCCCCTCTTTGCTTTGGGCGGGCATGCTTCTCCTGCTGTCTCTCGAGTCGCTGCTTAAGCACCACACGCCATAATTTTGCCTAGCTCGTGTTTTACTTTATTCTCACAAAATCGTTTATCACACCACTGTTGTATCTATCCAACTGTAGAGGCAGGACTAAAGACACAAGAGCATTGCAACAAACATGCTGTGTTTGGAGATTGCTGTGACAGGCCACGTGCAGCGGATGTGAAAACAAATGTTTGCATATAACTAGCGATAGTATTTCACTTAGATGCGGTATTATCATGGGATAACTTCCAAAAACTAATTCACACTTTTTAGGGTACTTCATAGCCTTCACTACCCCATTTAACTCTTCAAGGAAGAAAGTACCTCGCTGATTGATTTTCATAATACAAAATTATTTCAATTGAAGTTTTACAAAGAAAACTAGCGCCTGTAATTAATTTTACAGGGAGGCCAATCATACATCATCTCGAAATTGTGCTCTTTAATATACCTGTTAAGAACTGAATAAGGATTTTAGTTTTTGAGTTATCACGATGTAAACAAGATCCTATTAGTTTTTTCCACACTATAAAATTGATGTGTTCACTACAGTGACGTGACCCTTGTCTCCCGCGTATCAGCGCACTTTCTCTTTAAGACACCTCATTGGATAACTCTACAGCTAAAGGCAAAAGACAGGTAGAGTGGGGGCAATTTATCCCTCGGTAGACCGAGGGAGTTTACTAAGTTGTTATACTGCAATTACCTCAACCAGTTTACAACTTGTCATCCTCACACGGAGTTGCAAGTACATATGCACTGCCATTTGTGAAAATTGCAACACCAAGAAAGAATTTGCCGAATAACTCCAAACTTGGTGGAAGTATAGAAGAGTGTGCAAGCAATAAGTGATTAGGTTTGCAGAGAGATGGGATACACGTAGGCCGAGCTGAGCCCTCTCGTGTCGGTCCGACAAGGTCACTGTTGGGCCCAGTGTAGTCAGTGCAGAGTTGTCAAACAAGGTGGAAACAATAAAATGAGTGCCAGTATGCCTTGTCGACGTCAAAGGGAGCCACATCGGCATGTGGGTGAGTTCAAACGGGGCAGAATGATCGGTCTCCGGGAAGCGGGTTTGTCATACCGTGACATTTCGCCTCGTACAGGGCATGCTGCTACGACATTGATGCGTGTGTGAAATCAGTGGATAGATGAAGGTCGTACGCAACGAAGAACGGGTACTGGACCACGGAACATGACCACAGCACGGGATGACCGTCATCTTGTCCGCATGGCCATAACGGACCGTACAGCTTCATCCACAGTGCTGGATCGACGCTGGAGCACTGCAACAGGTGTCTGCTGCAGGTTGGACTGGTTGCATGCATGCCATTACGTCGACTTCCATTGTCCAGAAACCACAAGCTCCTCCGACTGCAATGGGCACGTGAATACCGTCATTGGGATGTGTCCTACAGTGATGGCCGCATACGTGTCGGCGGTACCGTGGTGAGCGCAACCTGGAGGGCTGCATTGTTGAGCGGCATAGCGAACAAACACCAGGTGTGATGGTTTGGGGCACCATTGGTTACAACAATCGATCTCACCTCCTACAATTGAAGGCACTTTGAACAGCAAACGGTACCTAACGGTGCTTGTAGAACCTGAGGTACTCTCCGTGCTTCAGGCATCTCCACAGGCCACATTTCAACAGGACAATGCCCGGCCACATATTGCGAGGAATGTACAAGCCTTCTTCGAAGAGCGACGGGTACCACTGCTTCCCTGGCCTGCACGTTCGCCTGACATGTCGCCCATCGAACATGTCTGGGATATGGTTGGTCGGCACCTGGTGTGTCACGGTCCTCCAGTAGCCAGTGTCACGGATTCGTGGGCTCGAATACAAGCTGCGTGGAGGAACATTCCTCAGGAACTTATTCAGAACCTTTTTTATTCAATGCCACGGCGTATAGCAGCTCTAATTGCAGCGCATGGAGGCCACACCAAATACTGAATATTAGGGCTCAAAGGTCATGCATAAGTTTATCATTTGTTACTTGTCATGTACCTATCCTGTGGTATTAAATTCATGCGTTTCCTTCTTGGTGTTGCAATTTTCACAAACGGCAGTGTATTTTGTTTATTACAGCGTGTTGCTATCGCTTCGATATATATCTAGGTCACAGGCCACAGATGACAGGTCAGACAGCACTGCATTGCATTTTTCACATACGATTATAGGTGCACAAGGTTTTACACATCGGGGGTAGATGGGTGTGAATAAGCTATTAATGCTGTTTAGCAGCAAGTATGCCCGTGCCGCCTAGCTCAGGCAACTTGTATAAATTTTAACAGTGGTAAATCCAGATCCATAGTTGCACAATTTCAGTCGGTCTTCCCTCTAAGATTGCTTAAAGATATGTGAAATGTCTCCAATTTTCGAATTGGAAAAGCACGTGTGAAGGTGCTCTTTTTGATTTGTTGTCATCGATACTTACGCCTTTAAGCTGGCATGGGAAAGAACAATGAAGGACCGACATATATAGCGCAGGTTAAATCAGTATTTCCCGAATCAAACCTGGAAGTTGAAAGGGCTGCCTGACTACTATATACACCATAATTGTAGGTTGAACATTATTTATTAATATTGCACAACTGCATGCTCCCGACCTCGATTTGTATGAATATAATGATTTTTATTTTCTCTGTCACGTCCATAGTAGGTAGAGAAGATATTGAATTACATCCAAAAATTCGATACCGAGATTTCACCGGAAATAGATGCTTTGAGGCCCCCTGGAATAAAAGGACCGCTGTGTGTGTGTAAACAGCATAACTCAAAAACGAAAAATCAGATAAGTACCAAACTTGGTATTTAAGTTCAGTATCTGTCGTCCTCCGTAGTTTAGTGGCTACCATGGTAGCCTGTAGTTCCCGAGGTCGCAGGTTCAAACCCGCCGGAGGGCGATCCATTCATTTCGGGCGTACAAATCCTTAGCATGGCTTCCTTCAGAAGGGATCCTGTGTCGTAGATTTAACCTCAAGCCTGATAAAGAGGCCTCTGAGCAAAATTTCTGGTCTTTCACGCCCAATATAGAATGGGACGCTAAGAACCACAGCAGTTAAAGAGCGTCCATAAATTAAAAAAATTAACAACTTCAGTATCTTCCAAGGATGCCACACGAAGATTTGTAAGTATTCCCAACTATCTTTTTCATAGAAAAATGCTTGTTATTTTTTATTTTTTCAAAAATGGCTCTATTGATTTTGATTAATTTTGCATATGTTTATGATATTTCCATAGCAAATGAAATATATATCCTGAATTATTTGGGAATAACCTATGAAGTGTTCATTCTAAATGGCTTTTCTACAATTGGTAACCGTAAGAGAGACAAAATCTTACTACAGAAAAATGTAATTCCCTTTTAAAACGTGCAATTTACTTAAATAACCTTTTTTGTGACATCAGCCATTTCCATTAGGATTAGGATCCAACGCCATAGATCTTTTGTGCCTATGCCCCGGACGAGAGGGATGAGGTGATAGGTGACAGAGGACAGTCGGACCAGGGGGCACAACATTTACATATTTAAACAGCTCCCAGGATGGGCACGGTGCTTCCCTCCCCTCCCCCGTGGCTTACACAACCCCTGGGTAGTCCGGAAACTCGAGATCGCCCCCATTCCGGGGGACGAAGGTTTCCACAGAGCACCCTTTTCCTCTGCCATGCACACACGCCGAGACCTCCCGCCGACACTTACAACCTTGAAAGAGACCAAGGAGATGTAAGGTGAAGTGAAATGAGAATGGAGATGAAATTGAGGGACAGGAAATTCGGGGGACATAATTATCCTTCTCAGCATTCGCCTAGCGACCCGGGAAAACCCCGATAAAGCCCATGGGAACCGAATCCACGACCTCTCGAATGCTGGCCACAGACGTTACCGTCTGGGCTATCTGCTCGGTTTGATTTTCAAATACTTAAGACTTTTACGTTCTCTGCCAGCTACCTATCGTATTCCACCCGAAAATTCAATGTCAAGATTTCACCGAAAATACACGTTTCGAGATCCCTTGAATAAAATACGCATTATTAGCAAAATATGTGTGTGTGTGTGTGTGAACATCAAGGTTTAAAACGTAATTTTCTATAATTACCAAACTTGGTATTTAAATTCAGTATCTTTCAAATATGCGACTCCCGGATTTTCAAGAATTCTTCCACCCCAAACGTCGGTTTAAATCGAAAACACTTGGTTATTTTTGTTTTCTCAAGAATATCTGTTAACTATTTTTATTAAAATACCACACATTTAGGATGCTTTACATAGCAAATAAAATGCTATATCCGGAATTTTCTGGGAATAGCTTGTAAGTCCTCTTCGTTCTGAATTAATTTTGTGTAATTGGTAAGCGTTGCTCTACAGAAAATGCAGGTCTCGTTAAAAAAAAATTATGTCATATAAGAATTTGTGTATTGTTAACCATCTCGGAGGTAACCGTTAATTGTTTGAAGAGTAGGGAGTTTCAAGGAACATCTGAGTATCGCTATTCCGTTTTTACCTATTACGACATGGGTAATGAAAATATTATACAAACGTCTTTCTTAAGTTGAAGTAGTTGTGGTGAATGTAGCATATGAGATTTGTTCTTGTTATTGCAATGTCAGTTTTAAGTGAAATCTCTTAGATCGCTGTATATAACGGTATCGACAACTTGTAGGTGTTGTTATTCCCAGAAATGAGACAATAGCTTAGCAAAGTGTAGCCTATAGCATCGCTGTATTCAGAGATTCCTGTTAGCTATAAACTTCACCGTGTTGCAGAAGCGGCACGAGGAAAAGTTTCACATCTTTTCGCGGAACTAGCGAAACAAGTTTTGCCGAAACTGCTGGAAATAAATCTTTAACAATGTGGCAGAGAAAGCGCAGTACTGCCATTTCCTGGAATCTGCGGGTGAGGAGTTCGAAACGGGAACGAAGCCAAGAATAATACATCACTCACGGCCCGTTAATGCGGCAAATTTAGATGGCAAATACCCATCATTGGTAATTCTCATAGTATGTAAGGGGAAAAAGAAACATGTGTTACACTCACATGACTTTCTGCACCCTGCAGTATTTATTAACGGATATAAACACTATTCTTACGAAAGCTTATTGTTCTATCTATTTTATTCAAGATAAACCTTTACAGAAATATCTACATTACACATTTCGTTATAGATACAAAGAGAAAAGCGATAGTCAAATGTTTAACAACTGGACGCTATATGCTGGCCTTAAAATTCCATATTGTTTCCATGACATCGCGAGAAACAAGTGAATGTCGACAGGACTTTAAAAGAATAGCATAATTCGAACCGTTAATAACGGATATCTCTGAAACAACTTATGTCACAAAAAATATTTTAAAAAATTGTGTGTTTTAAAGAAAATCATATTAAATTGAGTTTTATTTGTGGACGCTGTTTAACTACAATGGTTTTTAGCGTCCCATTCTACATTGGGCGTCAAAGACTGGTAATTTTGCTCAGAGGTCTCTTTATCAGGCTTGAGGTTCTTTTACATGCCGTAAATTTAAGACACTTCCCTTCCGAAGAAAGAGATGCTAAGGATTTTTACGCCCGAAAAAAATCCATCGCCCTCCGCCGGGTTTGAACCCGCGACCTTGGGAACTAGAGGCTAACACGCTACCACTAGTCCACGGAGGACGACGTGTTTTAAAGAGATCTCCATTTTTTGTACAGTACGTTTTCGTCTATCGGTTAACGTTTACGTGTTATACAAGATTATACAAAATTCCTTCCGAATGTAGAGGACTTCACAGCTGTTCTCGGAAAATTCAAGATATGCGTTTTATTTTCATGAAAATGTCTTTAATGTATGGTATTTTAATCAAATCTTTACAGCCATTTTTGAGAAAGTAAAAGGGTAGATGGGGTGGTGGAAATTTCAAGAAAAACTCTGTGTCGCATTTTTGGAAGTTAGTGAACTTAAATACCAAGTTTGCTAATTATTCGACTTTTGGTTTTTGAATTATGCTGTTCACACGCACGCACTCTTGGATTTTTTTTTATTTTTTTTTTTATTCAAAGAACTTCGAAGAAGCTTGTATTTCCGATGAAATCTGCGTATCGAATACTTGGGTAAAATGCAATACTTCCTCTACCTACTAAAGGTAAGTAGTAGAGAAAGTAAAATGTCGTGTTCGTTACAGTTTTGCTAATACCTTAACTATTCACGTAAGACCTTGCGTTTCAAATTATTCGCGATACATATATTCATAGATTGTTCAGACGCATTAAGCGCTGAGAAACAGACAGAACACAAGTTGATATTATGTTAGCCTTGAGTCCAGAACAAACAAAACAATGAGCACATTTCGAAATATATGTGCTATTTCAAATGTGGGGACCTTTCAACCTGTAAAATCAAATAGTAGAATGCAGTGTGCAGTAAATTTTAATTTTTCTGACACCTTTCTACTTTCTACAACAAGCAAAGAGGTAGTGTTGTATTCCACACAAGTACATTTCTAAAAGAAAAAAAAAATAATAATAAAATAAAAAGGCGCGCGTGGGCGTGCTTGTGTGTTTCTGACGATAAATACCAAACTTGAAACTTGGTATATAAGTTTGGCATCTCTTCCAACGATGCTACACGAAGATTTTTGAGCAACATCCCCCCAACTCAAAACTATCCTTACATTGAGAGTGTTTCCTTATTTTTTACTTCCTCAAAAATGACTAACGATTTTGATTGAAATATTACACGCTTAAGATATTTTCATGACAAATGAAATATAGTTATATTTTGAATCTTTTGGGAGTAGCGTGTGAAGTCCTCTTCATTGTGAACTACTTTTCTGTAATTTTGTATAACTGATACACCATTAGAGATAGACAAAAACACACTGTACAAAAAATTAGGAACTCTTTTCTGTAGTATCAGACATTTCCGAGATATCCGTTATTAAGGTGCTAATTGTTCAATAATTAGCCTTTCATTTATATTCCTATCGATTTTCAGTTGTTTCTCGTGATGTCGTGGAAACGGTATGGAATTTTAAGGCCAGCATAGAGCGTCCAGTTGTTAAACAGTTGACTATCGCTGTTCTCTTTGTATCTATAACGAAATGTGTAATGTAGCTATTTCTGCAAAGGTTTATTCTGATTAAAATGAAGAAAATAGGAAAATGAACCTTCCTAAGTATAGAATTAATTCACCTAATAGTGGTTACAACTATGAAGCCCGGGACTTAAAGAACTTACAACATTGTAAGTCGCCATTGGGGTATGTCATCTCAATACAATTTGAGATCTCCTTGTGGTTTACCGGGGAAAATGCGAATCAGTTGGGGAATTTAATGTCATTTCCGGCATGTTGCCATTACAGTGGTTAGAGCAACCAGATGGAGACCGGGAGATCCGTGGTTCAAATCCGGCTATGGCATTGAGTTTTTCAGTCCTCTGATTCTACCCTTTCTAACCTAGGAATAGTTTTTATAGCCACTAATAAACGACAGAGGGTAGAGAAGGATATGTGAATGTAACACAAGATTAAGTTTACATCAGTACGCTTAATTTTCATTGTGAATGGGGCCTAACAGAGTAATCGAAAAACCATGAAGTTGAAATGTTGATTATTAGAGTAGTGGTTAATTTAATAGAATGAAAAATGTTATTAAGTTTGCAGGAATTTTGCATAAAAGTTGTGGATTGTGGCAACTATTTCACCATGAAATCTCGACTTGGAATTTTGAATATGATGCAATATTTTGTTGACCCTGATAATGGTAGGGAAAGTAAAAACTATACATAACGAGCAGGAAGCAGGATGAGAACGGTTAAACCATTGACGGATGCTCATCTCTCGGTAAACAGTTGTATCTTTGGCCAATAACAGTAGGAAGGCCGTTGTTAGGTACCACTGACCCACATGTAACGGGAGTCACCAAATGACTTCCGGTGCGACGACGCAACAGCCTGCCAAATTACGGCCCGATTCCCATCAGCACAGTGACTTGCAAAAAATTCCCTCGCGAGCACATACATGCATAATATGCTCACGCGACATGTTCTTTGTGAAAAAACGCCTTTGTCTTTCTGGGCCCCCTGATACCATGGAAAGCGTTAGTGCAGTCCCAGGGTGGCTGTTTATTACTTATTTGTCTGACGTACGCGTATAGCTTTTTAAACTCGAATGACGAATTAATTTCATTTACCCCCTCCCCGTCTTTATGAAATTATTGTACAGTGGTCTATAACATTTTTAAAGTGAATACTCCCATTTACCCCTTAGAATTGTGAGTTCCTACAGACCGGCTATTCCTAATAACTTACGAAAACTCCCCTGATATTCACACAAAAGAATAAGAAATATCGACTGAACACATGACTTCTCTACTCTCCTCCCGATAGTCACCCTTATTTTGGTCCCATAGTTATTTAATAACTAAAGCTACACAATTTTCACAGAAGCAGAAAAACCCTTAACGTATACAACGAAATAAGATTTCACACCCCCAGACCACCAAGTTAATCGCTTTGGGCTATTTTGAGTTACTTTGGTCTTCATTGAAAACGTTAATAAAAGCAAAAAGAAAGGGAATAATTACCTTAGGAGTGAGTTTAGAAGTAGATGTCTCTTCCATATCTTGCGCCCACCTGCTTTAGGTATTTTACTTTTATAGAAAAATACGATGTGAAGATAACAAACGCAGCCATCTTGTGGCTATCGGACATGCGTAATGGGAACTGCCAATCTAAATGAGAAGTGAAATTCGCGGAAAAAGCGATGTGTTGTTACTCCTTTATTTTCTATTGCCGCTGACAAAAACGCAACGCATTGTTATTAAAGACTTTCCACCAGATGTTTAATTTTTTGATTGTTATAGCGAAAGTTGTCTTATATTAAAATGTTATTTGCATTGGAAGTTTAATAAAGAAGTTGCTTTACAGTAACACTGGTAGATAATTAGTGGTGGATAGTTAACCTAAGCTTATATTAAAAAATACTAAACCTAACCTAACCTTTCGTGAATCAGAAACCTAAGCATAGGAACGCAAGCTCGCTTCGCTCGCGTGGTTTGATGTAGCCACTGGTAACTAATTAAAACAAGCTTATATTAAAACAGAAAACTAAACCTAACCTAACCTCCCGTGAATCAGAAACATAAAAAATTAATAAACCTAAAATAAAAAATAATTAGGAACGCAGGCTGAGGTCGTTGGCGTATCTTACTAGCTTTGGCGGTATTTGTTATTCATATGTTGCCAGCATTGTGTTAGAGCTAGAGGATGACATCTGTAATACACCACTTTCAACGCTTCTGAAGACTAAAGTAAAACAGAAAGTCGAAATAATCTTCTCAGTTAATATAAAATATCGGTTCACTGATTTCTAATGTTAGCAGTTTTCTCTCTTTATACAATTATTTAGCATTTTCTACTGTCGAACTTGGTTACAACATAAATACAAAGGAAACAAAGCAACACTCTCTTACATGAAGGCCATTAGAATGTTTTGTCATCCAGAAACTTCAGTATATAGAATTAGAATAAAGGTTATTCAGACGTTTTTACACTGGTTCATTACATACACATCTGCAGTATTTGATAAACGACAATTAAAGAAACAAATATAACACAGGATTGACTGTCACTTTTTAAACGCTGTCTTCTGTTTGTTAAACTGTCACATCATGGCCACCTATGTATATTCCTTGCAGTAACATGTAACCGGCTTTTCTTTTTATACCCTGTGAAGTAACAATATTTTCTACTCCATGGCATTCCCAACTAAAAGTTGTCGCGGTAAGTGTCATGTTATCTTTTTTACTTGGCGCCTGTTATTGTTTTACTATTTTGAATTTTGGATTCCTTGTCCTCCGGCTAGCTATTATTACTCAGTCGAGCAAATATCTCTTGAACAAGGTGTGTAAACGGAAAGGAGTTGTTACTAAAAGATAACACTGATAAAAGAATTTGTTTTTATACTTTTATTGCCGTCACACAGAATTAATTTCATATATTTAATCTTGATACACGCCTGACTGAAACTGTTATATTTTCAAATATAACTACAATCACTTATTTGCCGCGCACTATTAATTCGCGTATTTCACATTTGTAACTAACTTTACGACGCGAGAGATTCTGTAGAATTGCGTAACGTGTACTTCGTGAATGCTTCCATAGATCTACCGGACGTGTAACTCGCGAGAGATATTTCTTAGAACTGCGCGACGTTTGCCTTGTGAATGGTTCTGTTGAACTGCGCGACGTGTAACTCGTGAATGATTCTGTTGAACTGCGCGATACTTGCATTTGGATTCAGAATTTATACTCCCTCACCCCGATATGCCTAAACATTATAACAGAGCTGCTATTGGTTAATAAAGCGCGCCAACATTAGCGTCTATTTCGTCAGCCAATAAAAATTATTAATACATATGCTCTAAGGAAGATATTCCCTCCATTTCTAAAGAAAGATACGCTACTCTGACGTCATTTGTTTGTCTCTTCTAATTAATAAATAACTCACCCCCTCGTTTCATTGTTACCCGCTCCTATTTTCAGTTTCAGTGAGGCCGTGTAAACTTATTTCCCAACAATGCTTATAATTAACAAACATCTCAAATCATTGTCATACAATAATGTTAATTTACACTACAATCACTCTGGCATTCACAGTGTTGTGATATAAAATACTGCCTCATATGCCCCACTAGAAACATAATTATAAATATTTACAACCTTTTTTTGGAAATTTTATAATTGGGTTTTTAGTCTCCTGAATCTTGGAACACACGGTATTTATCACTTGCACGTAACACTGCACACGCATTTTACACAGTTATACATCTTGCCTTTTTCTCGCCACTATTCACTGGCTCGGGTCTAATGTGTTTATATACATACATCTGACATTACAATTTTTATAGCAAATACTGTACCCTGAACTATTTAGGTCACTGTTACAAAATGGTTATACGTTTTTGGATTATTGACATAAAGATTTATACACTCAAGATTTTTAACCTGGTTCATTTTGTAATTATTGAACACATATACCAAAATATTCATCCTCTACACAAATATATTTACATCTCTTAATTCTAGACATAATTTCACATTATCTGTGTGCTACATAAGTGTTTTGCTTTAATTATCTTTACCCTTTTTTATTGTTTTAGTGTTGTGATATACAATACTGCCTCACATGCCCCACTAGAAACATAATTATAAATATTTACAACCTTTTTTTGGAAATTTTATAATTGGTTTTTAGTCTCCTGAATCTTGGAACACACGGTATTTATCACTTGCACGTAACACTTGCACATTTTACACACGTTATACATCTTGCCTTTTTCTCGCCACTATTCACTGGCTCGGGTCTAATGTGTTTATATACATACATCTGACATTACAATTTTTTTATTGCAAATACTGTACCCTGAACTATTTAGGTCACTGTTACAAAATGGTTATACTTTTTTAGATTATTGACATAAAAATTTATACACTCAAGATTTTTAACCTGGTTCATTTTGTAATTATTGGACACATTTACCAAAATATTCATCCTCTACACAAATATATTTACATCTCTTAATTCTAGACATAATTTCACATTATCTGTGTGCTACATAAGTGTTTTGCTTTAATTATCTTTACCCTTTTTATTGTCTGTACTTTATATTCACAATACTCTTTGAATTATATCTACATACTTTTACTTTAATATGACGTTAAAGTCAAGGCCTTCTTTCTATGTTCTGTTATAACTCCAATGTGTTCTATTCAAGTAAAGTGGCTTTGTAAATGCTTTTTAATCTTTTAGTGATATACGAAATTAAATTAGGAGGTGCTTTATAAACCCATGCCCGTCAGAAGGATAGGATTTTTCTATGGTCAAAGAATTATCAAATGGGGTTCAGTGATATTGAGATTACCCTCCACACACACACACACACACACACACACACACACACACACACACACCTTTTTCCCCTCTTTATAATAGTACATTCCACCATAGTTGTATTCCACCCAAAATTCGATATTTTAGAAAAAGATCTGTGTGTGTCTATGAACACCATAATTAAAAAATCCAATGTGTTACATTCTGACCTATACCCGCAATCGCTTATTAGTGGGTATACAAATTATTCTTACGAAAGTTTATTTTCCTGTCAACGTCATTTCAACCGAGATAAACCTTTACAGAAATACCTACATCACACATTTCGTTATAGATACAAAGAGAACAGCGATGGTCAAATGTTTAACAACTGGACGCTATATGCTGGCCTTAAAATTCCATACTGTTTCCATGACATCGCGAGAAACAACAGAATGTTGACAAGACTTTAAAAGAATGACGAAGTATTAAAAAATTCAATCCATTAATGACGTACATCACGGAAATACCTTATGCCACAAAAAGTTATTTGAAATAAATAGTGTCTTTTAAAGAGATCTACATTTTTTGTTTAGTACGTTTTCATCAATCACTTAACGTTTACCAGTTATACAACATTATACAAAATTCCTTTCCAATGAGGAGGACTTCAGAGGGCTATTCCCGGAAATTTCAGCATACACACATTGTATTTGCAATATATATGGTATTTCAAGATCGTCAGATCCATTTTTGAGAAGATTTCGAAAAATGTTCCATGTAAAGGGTAGTTTGAGGTGGAGGGATTTTCTTGAATGTCTTCGTGTCGCATCGTTGGGTGGTCTTCAACTTATATGCCAAGTTTGGTATTTAATCGACTTTTTATTTTTTAGTTATGCTATTCACAAACACACACACCCTTTCTGAACATGCTTTTTTTCTTCCTTTGTGTGGTATTCAGGGGCCTCAAAACATATATTCTCGGTGAAGTCACGTATCGAATTTTTGGGTGAAATACAATGCTTCCTCTACTTTGTCTACTTAAAAAGAAGCGCAGACACACACGGAAAATTGAAGGTGAAGAAGCTCAATGAAGAAATAAAACAAAAGAAAATAGACTGATATCAAGATGTACAGAGAACGCCACCAGAAAGCATTCCTTACAAATGCTATTGCATCAGTCACAGGGAAGATGTGATCCTGGAACACCCAGGACATGATGGAAGGACTTCGAAGACGGGACGGGCTAATGAGCTGAATCCTTGGAGCTGATTATAACCTACAATATTTCTTTGAATGTGGAGTAGGGGATGAGGAGTAACTGTATAAAATATCAAGTACCTGTAGTATTGGAATTTAGGTGTGGGGTAAAAGCACATTACCAATTGTTGCAGCAACGTAGTCAGCGTGAATATGAGCATCTCGTATTTTTTCACTCTCTCTCCCTCCACCGTTTAGATTAAGCGTGGTTTACTACGGGATCTTCAGGTTTATTCGGCCATTGCCGCCAGTCAGTTGTCTGCACATGACGTCTATCCTGTAAAGTAAATTTATCACCAATGCCTCTGAAAGAAGACTGCGGAAAGATGAGTAGAAGGAATGGATGTCAACAATTTCGAGGTCACCTTAGTGAAACGGGACTTGTATCGTGCCTTTCCAGTGTATACATTTGGAACTTCTTTCGCTTGCGTCTCGTAAACTCGCAATCTCAGCATGTACGCTAATAGGTAAATCAGTTAATTGGGCGTTTTTGTAGCGTAGAGTGCCTCGGCTTAGCACTCTACCATTCAAATTCGGTGATCACTTCCATCTCGCGTGCAAAGAACGCACAAAATGCCCTAGTGAAAAGCAGTTCTACACCACCGCAGTATACCAACCTGTTTACTAAGTCAGAAACGCCAGCAGCCCTAAGTTCAAATCCGCACCTCCCTTTTAGACAAAGGGCTCGCTGAACTAATAATGACGTAATTGATTTAAACCGACTGGCGGTGAAGGCCAAATAAATCTAAAGACCCGTTTAAGATGAAACTGTACAATCTCTCGAAAACTAAGCGTTGTAGAAAGACATTTATTGAATAAAAGTTCCTTGATGTTATGGGGGGGGGGAAGAAAATGCCATGGGTGGTCCTTTGTTTGGAGATGTGATGGTCATTTTAGGGTCAATTTAAATTGAACCTAATTGCAGGTTCCCATTTAAAAATATTAAATTGTCTCTAAAATGACCGTCATAACTTCCTCCAAACAAAACACCACCCATGGCATTTAGTTTCCCCCCATAACACCAAGCAACTTTTATTCAAGAAATTTCTTTCTACAACGCTTTTCTCTGTTGAAGCCTCTGTTGGTATAGACGACGGAGAGATTGTACAGTCTCAACTTAAATGGTCCAGTCTGTATATGTATACGTGTTATATATTATAGCCTGGGGGAATATAATAATTTGTACCTCATTTTTGGTAGTACATGTATTAACCGCTTGTTGTAGTCCGATATATTATAGCAGAGGTGGCGAAAACGTGACTCGCGAGTTATTTT
Source organism: Deroplatys truncata (assembly GCA_030765065.1). Classification (NCBI taxonomy): domain Eukaryota; kingdom Metazoa; phylum Arthropoda; class Insecta; order Mantodea; family Mantidae; genus Deroplatys; species Deroplatys truncata. The sequence continues at coordinate 138,884,329 of CM060979.1, read as the reverse complement.
GACTCGCAGGCGCACGTTCCCTCTCTACAACCGTCCGTTTGATTTTCACATGCTGCTGAGTGACGCCGTGCGTGTTGCATATTTGGTGACTCGCGGAAGGAAGTCGTTTTCGCCACCCTTGTATTATAGCATTGTGCAAGAAGCGCATTTGTGTGGACGTAACACACGGAACGGGATACCCCTTTGTATGCACGTGGAAATAAAATAAGCGAAGATGAAGTTATACACGCTTCACGTTTTCATCTGTGACGTGGAGCAAAGGACTCCTCCATTCCTGCATATCTTTCGATCCTTACCGCAGACAATGAACGTGAATTCTTCTCCCGTCGACCGGAAAGGAGGAGCGCTAAATATGCAGAGAATGAGGGAGGGAAGGAAGGAAGAAGGGTGCTGCCACAACCTTATTAGCAAGGTAGTCGTAAGGTTTCACAGTCTGAGACACAGACAGCGCTCTCGCGGCAGCGAAATCTCGGGTTTCACGAGATTATGTCGACCCGCCTTTGCGTGTTAACAGCTGGTGTGAAAGAAGTGCTTGGAAAAAATCGAACAGAATCGGGTTATTAGCTGGCATCCGACCTGTTTTCTGTTCTTGGTGCTTCGCCAGCCATACTTGTAAATAAAACTAACAATTTGTTTTATGGAAGGTTTTGGTTTTCAATAAGTAACCACAATTACTATGAGTAGCCCTGAAGACAACTACTGTATTTTTACTTTCTCTACCATGCAGAAGAATAGCTAGGGTGGACCTTAGGGGTTGCAACCCCGCCTTGCTAAAAATTAATACTAAAAATAGGTCCGTAAAATGATAATACCTCCTTTCTAGGTTGACGGAAATGAGATACTCGCTAATCGTATCACTGGTGGGGCTGTATTTACGTCGCGTGTCTTGGACAATATGACCAAAGCTCACAGACAGCAACACAAACTGTACTCTAGATGGCGCTGGTACAACCATGTTAAGATATCGGGGGCATAATTTCGGGAGTGGTTTCCAAATGAGTGCAATATCTCGCATAACTACAAATCCTATTTTGTAGTGAAATAAACTGTCCTAGCTGGTAATATAAAATACTTCACGGTGGTCATTAATTCTTATGTCACAACACATTTGCCGCTTAGCATACGCAAAATATCCTAACCTAATTTTAATTCCAATTGCTGTACCTTAATCTGTGAATATAAATCCGATCTATTTAAATATTGCAACTTGTTTAAAAAATGGACTGCTATACATATCCCCTACTTATTAATTTTCTGGCTACGCTACTGCTACCACATACCTTGTAAGTAGGCAAAGTAATAGCATTCCAACAACAAAAATTCTGATGTGTTACACTCACATGACTTTCTCTACTCTTGTACAAACTATTTATACAAACGCTTATTCTCCATCTACTTCATGTTAATCGAGATAAACATTTGCAGACTATCTTATTGCTAATTTTCTTGTAGATGTAAGGGGAATATATATTTACAAGGGCAATTTGGAAATACAGTAGCCTTTAAGCACATACATATCTCTTAATAGCTGGTTGCTAGGTGCAGCACTATTCCCTTTTCCACAGATTAATACTCTTTGCATATCCAAGACAAAAAAATGAATAACGAATTCCCATTTGAGAAAATAAGTATTGAAACATTTAAGGGAATAACAAGTAATATCTCGAAAATGGTTCACTCAACAACAAAAATGTATATGACATAAATTGTGTAATTTAACGCGATCTACATCTTTTGTGTAGTGAAATTTTTTCTATCTCTTATGGTTTACCAGTTATGCAAAAGTTGTTCACAATGAAGAATACTTTTGGAGACATTCCCAGAAAATTCAAGATATACATTTTATTTGTCATAAAAGTTCTTAAACGTATGGTATTTTAATCAAAATCGTTAGCGCCATTTTTGAGATAATTAAAATTTTCGAAAAATGTTCCATGTAAAGGGTAATCTGGGGTGGGGGGATTTTCTTGAAAACCTTCGTGTCGCATCTCTTGAAGATACTGAACCTAAATACCAAGTTTGGTGTTTATCCGACTGTTCGTTACTGAGTTATACTGTTCACAGACACACAGACACACACACGGACATGTTTTAAAAAGTGCTTTTTTTGGATTCAGGGGGGCTGTAAACATAATTTCCGGTGAAATCTCGGTATCGAATTTTTGGGTGGAATACAATACTTCCCCTACTTACTATACGTAGTAGACAAAGTAATACTAATGAGTATAAAAAGTATTCTTGCAAAAGTTTATTTTTCTATCCGCTTCATTTTAATCCAAATAAACCTTTGCAGAAACAGCTATATTACACATTTTGTTATAGATACAAAGAGAACAGCGATAGTCAAATGTTTAACAACTGGACGCTATATGCTGCCTTAACATTCCATACTGTTTCAATGACAGCGCGAGAAACAGCTGAATGTTGAAAGAACTTTAAAACAATGGCTTAAGTATTGAATAATTGGATCCTTTAATAAGGAATATCTCGGAAATGGCTGATGCCACAAAAATGCATTGTGCGTTTTAAGAGAGATCTACGCTTTTACTTTCTCCACTACGTATAGTAAGTAGGGGAAGTATTGCATTCCACCCAAAAATCTATGTCGAGATTTCATCGGAAATATATTTTTTGAGGACCCCGGATTCTAAAAAAAAAAAGCATTTTTAGAAAAAGGTCTGTGCGTCTGTGTCTACGAACAGCATAACTCAAAAACGAAGAGGCGGATAAAAACTAAACTTCGTATTTAGGTTCAGTATCTTCTAAGGAAGCGACACGAAGATTTTCGAGAAATTCCACCCACCCCAACTACTGTTTACGTGGAACATTTTTATTTTCTAAAAAATGGCTGTAACGATTTTGATTAAAATACCATATATTAAAGATATTTATGACAAATACAATGTGTATCTTCAATTTTCTGAGAATGACCCTAAGAGTCCTGGTTCATTCTGAATGACTTTCACATAACTGGTGAACCGTAAGAGATAGACAGAATTTTTACTCTGCAGAAAATGCAGATCTCGTTAAAACACACAATTTAAGTCATACTTTTTTTTTCTGGAGTGAACCATTTCTGAGATATTCCTTGTTATTTGTTTGAATGTTCCAATACTTATACTTTTTATCAAATGGGAATTCGTTTATTTTTTATGCTTTGGGCAGAACGGGGAAAATCATTGGAAACAAGTCCATGTGTGTGCTTGTGAACAGCATAACTCAAAAACGCAAAAAAAAGAATAAATACCAAGCTTGTTATTTGAGTAGGATATCTTCCAAGGATGGGACACGAAAATTTTCAAGAAAATCCCTCCATCCCAGACTATCCTTTACATGGAACATTTTTCGAAGATTTTGATTTTCTGAAAAATTCGCTAACGATTTTGATTAAAGTATCATAAGATTAAGATATTTTGATGGCAAATGAAATCTATATCTGTGTTGAATTTTCTGGGAATGTCCCCAAAGTCCTCTTCATTCCGAATGACTTTCGCATAACTTGTAAACCGTAAGAGAGAGAGAGAAAATTTTATTACACTACATGTAGATCTGGTTAAAACACACAATATATGTCATATACTTTTTTGTGTTGAGTAAACCTTTCCGAGATATTTCTTGTTATTATTTTTTTTTGAATTTTTCAATACTTATACTTTTTCTCAAATGGGAATTGGCTATTCGTTTTTTTTATGTTCTGTACATACAAAGAGAATGGAATGCTCCACATAGCAACCAGCTCTTAAAACATTTGACTATCGCTTAAAGCCTACCATATTCCCCTTGTACCTACAAGAAAATTAGCAATAAGAGAATAAGCGTTTGTAAAAGTAGTTTGTACAAGAGTAGAGAAAGTCATGTGAGTGTAACAAATCAGGTGATAAACCAGCTGTCATCACATCAACCTGCTGCTATTAGAGCAATGCAGACCTGTCCAGTCGGTCTGCATTTCTAATTTAGAGTCCTTGTTGGTGCTCTGCGGGCGAAGATGATAGCTGTGAATATTCCCGGATATGAACGTGTTACCCGTTACAAACCAAGACAGCTTACAACTAAATCTGTGTTTTCTCCTTCGTGCTAAATGTATCTCACACGAACGTCTCGATTCTGATATTACAGTATTGTTGCGCAATAGTGGCAGAGCTCAGATTTCATGTAGATTTGTGGAAATATCATATGCCTTTGAGGCAAATGCCCCATACACGCAGTCTCGCATTTGAAATGTAGGTCCAGACGCTAACGTATCATATAACATTGCTTTGTAGTCATCTGTGAAGGTTTTCTTCGCAGCAGAAGGCAATCCAATCAAACTATCCTTGACAGCTTTATCTATTCGTTCATTTATTACTCTCTCTACCACGTGCGAGAAAGTATTGCATTTCATAAACAATTAGGTACCGAGAGTTCAACGGAAATACATGTTTTGAGGCCCTCGAATCCAAAAACGCATCTTTAGAAAAGGGTCCGCGCACGCGCGCGTCTGTGAACAGCATAACTGAAAAACGAAAAGTCGGATAAATACAAAAATTGGTATTTAGGTTCAGTACTTTTCAAAAATGCGACACGAAGATTTTCAAGAAAATCCCCAAACTACCAATTGTATGGAAGATTTTTCGGAAATTTTGACTTTCTAAAAAAGGCTCTATTTAGATTAAAATAGCATATATTAAAGACATTGAACTTTCTGGAATAGCCCGTGAGGTCTTCATACGCAAGGGATTTTGTATAATCTTGTATAACTGGTAAACGTTAAGCGATAGTCGAAAACGTACTACACAAAAATTTCTTTAAAACAGCATTTTATTTCAAATAACTTTTTATGCGGCATCAGCCATTTCCGAGATAACCGTTATTAATGGTTCGATTTGTTCAATACTTGTCATTCTGTTTAAGTCCGATCGACATTCAGTTGTTTCTCACGATGTCATGGAAACAGTATGGAATTTTAAGGCCAGCATATAGCGTCCAGTTGTTAAACATTTAACTACTTATTTATTTAAATTCACCGTTTGATTTGAATAAAGAAATATCGACTCCATCAACAATACAATTATTTGTACAAAAAGAACAGGTCTAATTAGATGTAATACACAAATACAGAAATCCTAATTTATTACATGAGTAGGTCCTTACTAAATTTTTCACAAGAAAGCTTATAAACTAATTCATTTCTAGATATTTTTCCACTGAATAAAAACAACCGTTTATTAGGAATTTTTTGAAACCTTTTTTGAAGATTATTGTTTCAATAACACAAAAAATGTAAACGTAGAAACCAAAAAAGAAAATTAAAGGAAACATACAACCATAATGGTTACTATAATACATAATGAAGAGTTTATTGAAACGTGAAATCTGTAGATATTATTCATATAAATACACGTATAATAACAAAAGGTTAAATGCATGTCTGCTATCTTACAGCTAACATGATATCCGAAATATTGAAAAAATTCTTGGGTACTATAGAAACTATGATTTATTAGAAATCTTTTTGCATCCATTTTGGACTTTTTTATCACCTTTTATTTTCTCAGTGATTAAGTTATACACGTGAATACCTTTATGTAAAATGGAGTTAACATTTTTAGTAAATCTGGAATGTTGTAAATGTATTTTATTGCTGTTCCTTGTTTTATGTTCATGTACTGTATTACTCATCTGGAAATTTTGAATGTTGTTATTTTTTAAACAAACAGTTTCTAAAATATATCGCTGTTCTCTTTGTATATATAACGAAATGTATAATGTAGCTGTTTCTGCAAAGGGTTATCTGGATTAAAGTGATGTGGATAGAAACATTTTTGTGAGAATAATTTGTATACACACTAGTAAACGATAAAGAGTAGAGAAAGTCATGCGAATGTAACACACCAAATTTTTTCAGAGCAAAGCATAGATAATATATTATGCAATATTTAAGTTTTTCGACTGCCACTTCTCGCAGTTCTCATTGTCACTGTTCTAAGTTCTTATCTAGTTCAATTTCACTGGGAATTTAGTTCACTAAGGTGAAGTAGTTCAATTTTCCGTCGCTTCACTTTCCTCTTCTGGAGGATTCATCGCTGGGGAGTTAAACAGAAGACCTCCACAATCCGTCGCTCCGCAGTAGCACTCGGTGTAATGTCACAACAGTCGTCACCAACTCGCTTGCTGATATATTAACCGACGCAACTCAACCCACACTCGACTCGCACTGACTGCTCTCACGAGAACGCTCGTATATATAGGCAGTGGAATTTCCTGCCGAGCATTCTAGAAGTATTTCGACACCGTTGCGGAGGAGGGGGCAGAAACTTCCATGAGGTTATGGTTATGTGCCGATAACGTGCGCTGTGTTTACGTTGGCGAGCGGCACTTATCGTTGTTTACTCCTATTGCCCGGCGCCGACCACCTTGGGCCATAGCCGCTGCTTCACAGTATGCATCAAGTACCAAGTGTTCTTACTACATACGGCACTACAGGCGGTAGGCACTGATAACGATGGTGTCATCCAGGAAATGACCGTTTGCGCATTCTCGCTGCGCAGATCGCTGTCAGGCTTCTATTCAAGTTCGAGTGGTTTCCTCGATTACTTTTCTCAGTGTTGTGTGAGTTTCAGACGAAATATGTTGTCTTTGTGCATTCTGCGATTGCTCAAAACCAACTGTGTGACCAAGTGCTGCCGACTGTGGAGTGCGGGGTATTGGATTTTTAAATGCTCGGATGTTGTAACCTTCTGAAATGTACTGTTAACTAATGGAATTGGATGGTGATGCATTAAATGAACGAAAGAAAGATGAGAAGGTGGTGTGAAATCTTTAACAATGGACAAACAAATGTGCATGACGAAACTCGATCCGGAAGTCCGTGGTCATAACTAGACACCATATTTTTTGTTGTACGAGGGCTGTCCCAGAAGTACCCCACCTAAAAAAGAAAACAAAAATTTTGGGAAAAAAATCTTTATTTCTCTACATAGTGTGCTTTCAGCTCGATACACTTTCCCATTAATGTTCAATAGCTTCGATGCCCTGTTTATAGTGAGAACCGTCGACTTCTGCAAAATAGCCATCAACTGCAAACTCCATCTCTTCATTGTTGGCAAATATTTTACCACCAAGCTATTTCTTCAACTTTGGAAACGGAAAATAATCAGAGGGGGCAAAGTCTGGCGGATAGGGTGCATGAGGAAGCAATTCGAACTTTAACTCATTGATTTTGGCCATGGCGATAATGGATGTGTGAAGTGGTGCATTGTCTTGATGAAACAGAACTTTCTTTTTCACTAAATGCGGTCGTTTTTGCTTGATTTCATCATTTAAACGCTGCAATAAGTTTGCATAATACTCACGATTGATTCCATTTCCTTTTTGAAGATAATCAATGAAAATTATTCCACGCCTATCCCAAAAAAACTGACGCCATGACCTAGCCTGCAGATGGAACTGTCTCACCTTCTTTGGAGCCGATTCTCCCCTTCAATCCACTGTTTTGACTGTTCCTTCGTCTTAGGTGTGAAGTGATGGACCCATGTTTCATCCATGGTTATGAATCGACGCAAAAACTCTGCTTTATTGCAGCGAAACATCCTCACGACGCTGCTTTTGTTCCATTGTGAGTAAACGCGGCACACATCTTGCGCATAGCTTTCTCATGTCTAAATTTTCAATCAGTATGCGATGTACAGCACTTTTTCAAATGCCTACGATGTCTGCTAGCTCGCGCACTTTCAGTCGACGGTTATCCAATACCATTTTGTGGATTTTCTTCACAATTTCTGGCGTGGACACCGCATTTGGTCGATCACCGCTATGTTCGTCTTGGCAGCTCATACGGCCTCGCTTAAACTCTGTCACCCAATATTTTACTGTTGTAAACAAAGGGGCAGACTCCACTAGAGTAGAATCTAGCTCAGCTTTAATATTAGTTGGACCTAAGACCTTTCAAATGAAAGTATTGTATCACGTAACGATGGCTATTTTTATTCACGTTTACAAATTCGCTGAGTGATTTCACTATTAATGGCTGCCAAACAATTACTGAACAACGTAGCATCGTCAAACTTCAAACTTAAGCTTTATAAGGGTGGTTCTTTCTACCATAATCACTTGTTTGAAACAACCACCACTATCTATACATCAGGTCGACTGGGACTGCCCTCGTAGTTCAACTTCACCTGGAGTTCATTTCACTCTGACACTTCACTAAGGTGATCTAGTTCAATTTTCCGTCACTCCACTTTCTTCGTGACGTAGGCTCCTCTTCCAGAAGGTTCATTCGCTGGGGAGTCGAACAGAAGAGCTGCATAATCCGTCGCTTCACAGTAGCACTCGGTGCACGTCACAACAGTTGTCACCAACTTGCTCACATATTAACCGACGCAACTCAACCCACACTCGACTCGCACTGACTGCTGTCGCGAGAACACTCGCTTATATAGGCAGTGGAATCTTCCCCCAGCATTCTACAAGTATTTTGACTTTCAGGAAGTTCTGGTTATCGCCGATAATGCGTGCAGTGTTTACTCCTACCGCCCGGCGCCGATCTCCCGATAACCTTGGGCCATAGCCACTGCGTCAGAATATGCATCAGGTACCAAGTGTGGAAAAATCTTATGTTATTAAACGGATTAATGTTGTGTGTTTATTTTCGGTCTTTTGTAGTGTGTGGTGTTTAGCATCCGTTCTTGCTACACACAGTGCTACAGGCAGTGGAAAATGATAACGGTGTGATCCAGGAAATAGTGACCGTTTACGCATTCTTGCTGTCAGGCTTCTATTCAAGGTCGAATGGTTTCTTCTATCACTTTTGTAAGTGTTGTGTGAGACGAAACAAGTTGTTATTGTGCATTCTGTGATTGCTCAAAACGAACTGTGTGAGAAAGTCCCGCCGACTGTATGGTGAGAGATATTGGATTTTGAATGATCGGATGTTATAACCTGCAGAAATTTACCGTCAACCGGATTTGTATACAAATGCGTATTTAGTTTGTTTTTATTTGTGACGTGGAATTACATTTTGTAATATATTTAATGTTTTTCTGTGCTTGTATGTAGATGTTTATTTGCATATTTCTGATGTATATTTAATCTTTTTTCCATGCATTGAGCATATAATGCATTTAAAATTAATATTTAAACACATTAGTGACAAAATAATAAGTTCTTACAGTTAAGGCAGTACCTGCCAAGAGCCTTGACTGTAATCATGGCACATTTCAAACTTATAGCTGAAGCCCCCAAAACCTGGTTTGTCTTTGCATGAGTCTTCACTGAGGTTCAGGGTAAGCTTGAGAGTGCTTCTTTAAGGTACACAGGAAAATTAAGCGGTAAATTGTGCAGTATTTTACAGAGACATCCTGCCATGTAACTGGTGTGTTCTGTGCAGAAATATCTTCAAGGTGAAAACGTAGTGCTCTCAGAAGAAATTCGTCCAGAGTTAGCAAGTGGTTTCAAATGTCGCCCATTAACATCTGTAGACGTGGAAAGATCCTTCTCAGCATATACACTCGTGTTAACCCATGAACGCCATAAACGTACACCTGAGCGTTTGGAGAAAATCATCATTATATAGTGCTAATTCAAAATACAGCGTCCGCAATGATGTTTAAGGAAGAATGTAGGTACCTTGTAAGTAAAAAACCTGATGTGATACATTCACACGACGTTCTCTACCCTCTATCGTTTATTAGTGGCTCTTATCAAGTCATATTTTTCTATCTACTTAGTTTTAATCCAAATAAACCTTTGCAGAAATAGCTGCATTTCGTTATACACCCCCTCAAGAAAGTCTCCGCTTTAAAAAGTTCTAGCAGCCAAACGAAGGGAAATAAAATATCTTGTACACAAAGATCAAATGGTAATACAGTTTTCATGTTTTGGCAGTTTTTCAGATCGTTCATTTCATCACTTTATACATTTCTGAAAAAATTGCCAAAATTGCAACTTTTTTGTACGTGGTGTTTTCAAAATTATCTTTCATGCAGTGGGTAGATTGTTTTTTTCTTTCTTTAACATACATCCACAAACTTTCATCGACACGTGACTTAAACTGGTGGAGGAAGAAATTTGTAAAGTCGTAAAAGTCAGCCGAAGATGAGGAATTACGTCAAAAACGTTGAAAATTCGCAATTTTGACATTTTATTCCTCCGTCAAATAAAATCCTATTTTCACTCCAAAATCAGTAATACACAAAAAATTCCTCTGTTCTATAAAATGAACGATCTGAAAAACCACGAATATAAGTAAACTGTAAGTATTATCATTTGACCTATATCCTTTTTGAGGGGGTGTAGATATAAATGGACCACTGATAGTCAAATGTTTAAGACCTGGACGATATATGCCGGCCTTAAAATTCCATACTGTTTTCCATGACATCGATAGAAACAACTGAATGTTGACAGAACTTTAAAAGATTGACCAAGTAATGAATAATTCCAGTTATTAATAACGAAATTCTCAGAAATGGCTAATGCCACAAAACATTTATTTGGAAAAAAGTGTGTGTTTTAAAGAACAATTTTGTAATGAACATTTTCGTCTATCGGTTAACGTTTACCAGTTATACAAGATTATACAAAATTCCTTCAAAACGTAACATTTAGAAAAATCTTCTCTGTGGAGGTTAGTTGGGGTTAGGGGGATTTTTCTTTAAACTCTTTGTGTCACACCTTTGGAAGATACCTACTATGTACGTGATAAAGAAAGGTTAAATTATACATGATTACTACATATTTTCGAAGTTATAGAGCATATTTGAAAGATCTTGACAGTATAAATGCATATGCATTTTAGATATTTTCTGTGCATAAAGTCTACTCATCAGAGTATGAAGTGAACAAAAAAATCATACATGATAGACGTGTAATCCTAGAAAAGTTATAGGTTTCTATCCCAAACATTTGTCGTACTTTGCTTGTTGAAATTGTGTCCGAACATCTTGTCTGGTGGCAGCAACCGTCTGACTACAACACGGGGACTCGAAAGCTCGTGAACAAACATGTCAAGTGTTTGGAGGTGATTATATGGAGAAATAAAATAACCTTCAATTTTATAACTGACATTTTTACTTTCTCTACTACGTACAGTAAGTAGGGGAAGTATTGCATTCCACCCAAAAATTCGATACCGAGATTTCACCGGAAATACATGTTTTGAGACCTCCTGAATCCAAAAAAAGCATTTTTGGAAACATGTCCGTGTGTGTGTCTGTGTGTGTGTGTGTCTGTGTGTGTGTGTGTCTGTGTGTCTGTGTGTGAACAGCATAACTCAAAAACGAACAGTCAGATAAACACCAAACTTGGTATTTAGGTTCAGTATCTTCCAGAGATGCGACACGAAGGTTTTCAAGAAAATCCCCCCACCCCAGACTACCCTTTACATGGAACATTTTTCGAAAATTTTAATTTTCTCAAAAATGGCTCTAACGATTTTGATGAAAATATCATATGTTTAAGATAATATCATGAGAAATGAAATGTATATCTCGAATTTTCTGGGAATGTCTCCAAAAGTATTCTTCATTCTGAACGACTTTTGCATAACTGGTAAACTATAAGAGATAGACAAAATTTTACTACACAAAAAATATAGATCGCGTTAAAATACACAACTTATGTCATATACATTTCTTTTGTTGAGTGAACCGTTTTCGAGATATTGCTTGTTATTTCCTTAAATTTTGCAATACTTATACTTTTTCTCAAATTCGTTATTCATTTTTTTATGTCCTGGACATGCAAAGAGAATGGAATGCGCCACATAGCAACCAGCGTTAAAATATTTCACTATCGCTTAAAAGCTACCATATTCCCCTTGCATATACAAGAAAATTACCAATAAGATTGACATTTCGATATCTCGATTAACATGAAGCATATGGAGAATAGGCGTTTGTAAAATTAGATTGTACAAGAGTAGAGAAAGTCATGTGAGTGTAACACATCAGATTTTTTCTTTAATTTTTTTTTCTGAATATATTAAGGGCAAATGATCGTTATTTCCTGGAAGATCCTCGTACATGAAATGAAACGATAATTGGGAAAGGAAATATGGGAAGGAAACCTTCCAGCGTAGGCTTAGGATACTGAGAACTGAGGAAAACCTAGAAATAAGCTCACTCAAGGAGGACGTTCTTGGCGGGTGTGTGTTCTTGAAATCTACGTAATGGATTTTTAAGAAATTTAAAGGAAAGGACAAGAAATCGATGTAAATATATCTTAGCACGAGGAAAACTCATTTCTTAATTACCAGTATAGTTTAGTTGCATACGACTGTTTTTGGTCGACAACACTATAATTTCAAAGGTTTGAGTTTTTAAAAAAGATCTCTTCTTGTTAATTGTGTGTAATTAATGCTGATCGGATGGCAGCACTGACGACAGGAGCTTGAGCTTGTTTGCGAGTAGTGCAACAGATGGCACAACTACTGAGTCCATGTAGTATTTATTGATTTTTTTGCAGGTAATATGAAAGTAACACATATTGCAGCAAAGGAAATGAACTTTTTCGACTCCTATACTTAAATGTGTCCATTTGCTGTTAGTAATCTGTATTGGAATGAAGTCCATTTCAATACAGATTTCCGCGCTTGCGCGCTGTCCTACCCAGAGCCACTGTAATAGTTATATTTACGTACCTTTATCAGTACTGTCAATGCTTCATCAATGAAGGTTTTAATTTCATTTGTCGAAAATGTTTTTACTTTTTCCCCTCTGTATCTTACAGAGTACTGTTTTAACAGGAAATACAACCTTTTATACTTGGACATATTAGTTCCATGTTTTACATTTAGAGGAGACTTCAATACCGAATAATTTGTCCACAAGGTTGGGGATTTCATTGTTTTTGACATTTCTTCAAAGTAAACTATGAGCACATTTTTTGAAGATGAAGTTACATTTTTTAACCATGAACTTATACAACTTTTCATACATTTTCTTTTATTTTTCAGGAAGTAAATTATTGTTACAATCCTCGCCTCCTCTAGGATATGAGGAGGTGTGGAACTAAATTCCGCCTCTTAAAATTCACTAACAAACATTTTTGTCTCCATCTTGTAAAATCAATACTCGTGACCTTGAATCGATATTCACTTGTTATCGAAAAGTATCTAAAATACGTATCGAGAAATTGATTTATCACAGTTTTATTTTCTTTCGTATTCATCTAAATATTAAATATTTATTGTATATCTAAATGTCGTAGAAAAACTACTGTATGCAACGCTCATATAATGGTTATTAAGACGTGAGTGATGTTACTCGTCTCTCGCATCTTAATAACTCCCATGGTTGCATAAATAACTATTTAAATACACATATTTCATTGTTTATTTGGGGAATGGATCCCAATGCAGTGCTGCTTTGAAGATGTTAAAAGGTATGGGAGAGCTGCGCGCGTCGCCGAGCAAGATCATGAGTCGGTGAAGTACGACTATTAGGGATGCCATAACATTTCAACGTGCAATCGGCGTGTTATAGTGTGGCCGACCAAAAAAAGTGCATTTTATTCCGATGAATGGAGTTCAGACACTACAAGAATGTACACAAGACTGTTCACGTAAGGGAGCAACAAGGAGTTGAGAGATTGAAGTTCCTTGCGAGACTCCGAACTTCGCCTTCCACAAGTATTTGTGATGTAGGGGGCTCATTGCTATTCAGCCCTGAGGTGACAAGAGTAGGCAATAAAGTCCTTGACGCACAAGTTAGCGGCGAAGAATGTGATTTCTGCATTATCGACCGGGGCTGACGTGAACACCTCGTGAGGCAATACCTAGGTATTAGATCACTAGCTCTGTCTTTCGTTGCTTGTCTAGCATTTGGAATAGCACAGAAAAGAAAAATCTGCTGTGCAATATTCACATGACTTTACCTACTCACTCTTCTACAAACCATTCTTACAAAACCTTATTCTTCTGTCGACTTCTTGTTAATCGAAATCAACTTTCATTACACATTTCGTTGTAGGATAAGGAGAACCCATCGACCGCCCACTCTGAAATTGGGTTCTTCGTGGTTTTCTCTGGTCGGTAGGCGAATGCTGGGTGGTTTCTCATCTACCACGACTTCCTTTGCCTCATTTCGCTTTGACTGAGTTTGCTTTTCATGCTTCAAGTGTGCTTCTAGGTTTCGTGGTGTGTGGCGGTGCCGTACAGACTGTGCGGGTGCTCACTCTAAGGAAAGAGATCCCCTTGGACACCAGAGGACTGCTCGGTTAGACGGATAGTTTGTGGCCATGTCTGGGCAGCTCTAGTAGTTGGGCGGATCTTCGGGTCAGGAACTGTTAGGCACCTCCGCGCGTCTCTTGGTCTGTGTATCAGTGGCCTGGATCCTCCTGCGTGCTTTCACTTCATCCCTTCTCCCTGGGCGTTGGCAGCCGCAGATTCCGTAGGTTGCAGTGCGCGTTGTATACTCTACCACTTCAAGAGGGCATAAGTATTTGGAAGTTAAAACCAATAACAAAGGATATCTCGGAAATGGATACCGTCACAATTTTTTTTATTCGACATAGGTCCTGTGTTTTAACAAATTTACATCTTTTGTGTAGTAAGATTTTCTTTATTCCTTACGGATTACCAACTATACAAAATTCCTTCCGAATGAAGAGGACTTCACAGGCTATTCCCAGAAATTTCAAGATTTACATTATATTTGTTTTGTAAATATCTAAAACATATAGTATTTTAATAAAAATCGCTAGAGTATTATTCTAGTAGTTGATGCATACGGTACAGTGATTTGATGCTGCTAATTGCAAGTTACCTCTCTTGTGCCCGTTAGTCCGGAATTACTTTTGGGACCTTGGAATTACATAGTGACGTGCTGTTGTGAAGACATTTCTCCCAGATGATTTCGCTCGTTCGATAATGTACCTACGTAGTTTACAAATGCCGGTAGAGGTGCATCACTGCAGCTTTCCCCGTGTCCTTCGGCCTTTACCGCCAGTTGGTTTAAATAAATGACGCCATTATTCGTTCAGCAAGCCCCTCGTCTCAAAGGGGAGGTGCGGAATGGAACCTCGGACTGCATGCGTTTCAAACTTCGTAAACAGTTGATGTACTGCGGCGGTGCACAACCTTTTTTCACTTGGACATTTGTACGTTCTTTGCACGCGAGATATAAGTGACCACCGATCACACAATTTGCATGGTTGACTGCTAAGCCGAGACACTCTACGCCAAGGGTGGCGAAAACGACTTCCTTCCGCGAGTCACCAAATATGCAACACGCACGGCGTCACTCAGCAGCATGTGAAAATCAAACGGACGGTTGCAGAGAGGGAACGTGCGCCTGCGAGTCAAAATAACTACGCTACAAAAACCGTCCAATTATTTGAGTTACCTATCAACATACATGCTGAGTTTACGAGACGCAAGCGAAAGAAGTTCCAAATGTAAATACTGGAAAGGTACAATACAAGTTTCATTTCACTGAGGTTACCTCGAAACTGTTGACATTCACTAATTCCTCTCATTTTTTGCTTGCCCTCTTCCAGAGGTACTGAATTCGCTTCTGAGTATTGATGTCATGCGCAGACAACCGACTGGCGGCATTGGGCGAATAAATCTGAAGACACCGTATAATTCACCTTGCATTTCTTGTTATTCGCGGTTGGCAGCTATCTTGTAGGGGCGTATGCATGGGGCTCAAGTTAACCCTAGCTACCCTAAACGGTAATATTGAAGCACTACAATCTCATTTTGGTTTTCTGTAACTCTTTTATACTTACAGGTTTAGTACTGTGCCTCTTAATAAACACAAGCATACATGTCATCGGGGCAAGGTTGTAAGAAACAGTGTTTAGCGGCCCTATACGAGGGCTGTCCAAGAAAGAAAACACAAAAAATTTGGGAAAAACATCTTTATTTCTCTACATAGTCTCCTTTTAGCTCGATACACTTTTCCCAGCGATGTTCAATAGCTTCGATACCCTGTTTATACTGAGAACCGTCGAGTTCTGCAAAATAGCCATCAACTGCAAACTCCACCTCTTCATTGTTGGCAAATCTTTTAGCACCAAGCTATTTCTTCAGCTTTGGAAACAGGAAATAACAGAGGGGGCTAAATCTGGCGAATAGAGTGCATGGGGAAGCAATTCGTACTTTAATTCATTGATTTTGGCCATGTCGATAATGGATGTGTGAACTGGTGCATTGGCTTGATGAAACAGAACTTTCTTTTTCGCTAAATGCGGCCGTTTTTGCTTGATTTCATCATTCAAACGCTGCAACAAGTTTGCATAATACTCCCCATTAGTTGCTTTTCCTTTTTGAAGATAATCAATGAAAATTATTCACACACATTCCAAAAAACTGGTGCCATGACCTTGCCTGCAGATGGAACTGTCTCACCTTCTTTGAGCCATGAATTAAATTGAGTTTTTATTTATGGACGCTCCCTAACTGTGAGAAAAAAATAGTTGTATTATTTTAGGAGGAGTTTTATTGTTACGTTATTTGCACTATGAATGGAAGCCAATTTGAAGTAGGTTGTATTGTAGTTCAATTGTTGGGGAGCCAAACTTGATGTAGTATTAGCCCCATGTATGGTACAAAGTTTCCGGTGGCCTTCGCCCCAATGTTCACTTTAAAAGTAGTTTTAAAAATGTTGTATGGTTTCATCCGCGCGTTTCTATGATAGCGGCAGCCGGCAACGAGCGCCGAGGACGCGGACAGGAAAAACACCGCGCAGCCGGTTTGTAATCTCTTGGCTCTTCTGTATAACGAGGTGTGTAATGCAGCTATTTCCGAAAAGCTTTATCTCGATTAAAGTGAGTAGATAGGAAAATAAACTTTCATAAGAGTAATTTGTATAGCCACTAATAAACGATAGAGGGTAGAGAAGGTCATGTGATTGTAACACATCAGATTTTATATATATAAATTTCTTACGATGGTTATTACTTTCTTTAGTACATACATAGTAGAGAGAAAAGTTATTGCATTCCACCCAAAAATTCGATATCTAAATTTCACCTTAAATGCACGTTTTGAGGACCCGTGAATAAAAAGAAAAGCATTTATAAAAAAATTCGGTGTTGTGTGTGTATTTAACTCAAACATGAAAAGTCGTGTAAATACCAAACTTGGTACGAGTTAGGTCCAGTACCTTCCAAAGATGCGACACGAAGCTTTCAAGAAAATCACCTACCTGAAACTACCCTTTATATGTAGCATTTTTCGTTTTATTTGTTTAATTTTCTGAAAATGACAATATTTTGATTGAAATGCCATATATTAGATATATTTACGTGGCAAATAAAATATATATCTTGAATTTTCTGGAAATTCCTCTTCATTCCGAAGGAATTTTGTACAGTGGTACATGTTAAGCAATAGACGCAAACGTACCATACAGCAAATGTAGATCTCTTAAAAACACAATATATTTCAAAGAACTTGTTTTGTGGCATCAGCCATTAGTAATTAAAGGAAGAGTTTAAGTTATGGGCATACACTCGTTTACATCCTGTTTTTGAGGTTGAACTAGTTTTAGTCTCCACGTGTTTTGCTATAGGCACTTTTTCGCCCAGAGCAAATACCGGAATTTCTTGTACGCTGTGATTTCTTGGTCCAGCATTGCAACAAAGTTATTGAAATGGTTGTAGATCCCTTACTTTGATCAAGAGAGAAGCATAAGGATAACTTTTGGGTTACACCCTGTGTCGTAGAGCAGGTGATTGGTCGGACGCTTAAAATAGTGTGGGATGTGATTTACGAGGTTCCATATCTAGTGCCTCGCGGGCTAATGGGAGGGGATGAAGGAAGCAATCTGGAGATATCTGTTAATATCCGGCAGTTTGGAACGGGAGATTGATGGACCTTGTGTGGCGGTGTTTTGAGATTGGCAGCCATTTCACGCTTCTCTTCGGTAACTTCATCATCAGATACCTTGTGGTGTTTATTAGGCAGAGCGAACAGTGCCTCACTGTTCGTCCTGGATGACTCGAACAAGAACATGGAACAAATATATGTTTTTAAATAATCATCTATAGATGTTACAGCATACGAGAGGTTACTAAGGTGTACCTTTGGGATTTCCCCACCATTACAGGATAAGTCACTAGAATCTTGTGATATTCGGGTTGTTAGGCTCCATTCATAGCCGGAAACTCCTCCGTACATACGCACCTATTAATCGGGAAGGTTAATTAGATTGTCCTCTGTTTATATTAGCAGGTGTTCACAAACTTTGCACGCCGACCATTTAGTCTCCTACTGACGCAGTGATATTATATTAATTAACCTAGTTATACGAGCATTTAATTATTAGGTTAGGTTATTAGGCTGTAATCAATTATTAGGTGTTTGCATTTAACTAGAAATATGAATTGTCTTTGCCGTTTTTTGTGTGACCGTTATCTGTTTTTGTGGAATTTAATTTTAGATGAAGAAAGAAGATCTGCGCAGAAGATAACCAAGAAATGTAATTGTTTGGTTTAAGTAAGTACGCCGAAATATTATTAAAACGTAACTATATGTTGTTCTTCATACTAAAGGGTCTTTGAACAAGAGTGTCCTATCTTTAACATGTGATAGCTGCCGTTGTTATTGAGTTACAGCATATCAAAATGGAACATCTGTTCGCCAAACCTTCCGTGTACTGCGTGAAGTTTACGGTGTGCATAATCGTCCCTGCGAGAGAACGATTCGGCGTTTGATCGATAAATTTGAAAGAAGTGGTTCTGTCAGCGATCGAAGAACGCCTGTACGTAATCGACGTAAGCGCTTCAACGAAAACATAGGCGCCGTTCGTGAGAGTGTACGCGAGAACGGAAACGAATAAATTGCTCGTCGAGCGCAAGAATTAGCGCTTTCGCCGATCACAACCTGGCGAAATCTGCATCTGGACTTGAAGTTTCACGCTTACAAACTGGTGTTAATAACTAAAGCCCAACGACCATAGGTTGCGCGTGTATTCGCTGACTGGGCTATGGTGCAATTGGAAGCTGACCCGGATTTTTGTCGAAAAATCATCTTCAGCGACGAAGCCCACTTTTGGATGGATGGTTGTGTTAACAAACAAAATTACCGCTATTGGAGCAATCACAATCCAATGCAGATTCAAGAACGACCACTTCATCCCCAAAAGGTTACTGTGTGGTGTGGATTTTGGTATGGTGGAATCATTGGTCCATATTTTTTTCCAAGATGAAGATGGAGAAGCTCTATGGAGAAAGATACCAGGCTCCTAAAGGACTATTTTTTGCCTGAATTGGATGGCATGGGGATCTCAGAAACATCTGGTTCCAGCAAGATGGTGCCACATGTCATACTGCTCTCGAAACAATCGATCTTTTGAAGGAGAAGTTCAGAGGTTTCATCATTTCTCGTGGTGGTGATGTTAACTGGCCCCCGAGGTCATTCATGTGATTTAACGCCGTTGGATTACTTCTTGTGGGGTTATATTAAATCTTGAGTTTATGTCAACAAGCCAGAAACAGTAAATGATCTTATGAATAACATCACACGTGTTATTCGTGAAGTTGGACCTAATTTACGTTCTTCTGTCATTGAAAATTGGGTCAACCGTATACGCGCAACCCAAGGAAGTGGCGGCGGTCACTTAACTGATGTTCTCTTCCACACATAACGACATTAATTATGTTCCAAAATAAAGAAAGAAATAAACATTTATCATTTATAGAACGCGTTTTATTTAAGTTTAAAAATAGGACACTCTTGTTGAAAGACCCTATATTACAGTACAACGTTTAATAACATACGCGTGTTATATATAGCACGGTTCAGTGCTTAATTTAACACTTAAGGTACATCCAGGTTATAGGGGATCGGTGAGTATGGTGGAGAAGGAAGGTGATGACCAAACCTTTGCACCGAAGAAAAGAATATTATGGAGCAGTATATAATATATGAAATGGCAATGGAGTCCACAGTAAAAGCTGTAGGTCCTGTCATTCCACCGCCATCCTCATCACCTTACCATCGGAGACAACGGATTCCGCTGGCTGGGTCCCGTGGGTCCAGTCACTGCTTGGTGGAATGAGGTATCCTCATTGGTCATAGGCCATATGGGAAGTGTTAGAAATGACAATGACTCATAATTCTAGCACAGGACTGAAATAGTATGTCTTTTGTAAATAGGTTGGCTGGTGATTTCTCTGCTTATACAGGGTGATTTATGAAGAACTGACACATTTATTTTTCTAATTGTTTCAAAACGAGTCATCCTAGCGACAACTTATTATACCTGAAATGCAGATGAATTTTGGGAGATTATTCACCTCTATAGCAAATGTTGAAAATGGCACAACTCAACACGTCGTTCCATGTTACTGGCCACTCGTTGGAGGACTCTGTAGTCAATATCTTGAATCTCCTGTGTAATGTTGGGCTTCAGTTCGTCCAATATCTGGGGTAGTGTGGCATAAACCTTGTCTTTTAAGTAACCCCATAGAAAGAAGTGCGGCGATGTCAAATCCGGAGATGTCGGTGGCCACAGTTTCTTGGAAATTATCCGGTCGTCCAAGAAACATGCAACTAGTGCCATGGATTCATTTGATGTATGGCATGTATCGCCTTCCTGGTGAAAATATCCCTGACTCAGCTCTACATCGTCTAGTTGCTCAGCAAACTCCATGAAAATCCGTCGGTACTCTGCAGTGTTCACATTGTTTTAAAAAACCAATTGGTCCCATTATTCTCCGTGCGCATATTGCGCACCAAACTCCGGTTTTAACCGGGTACATAGGTGCTTCATGAATAACATGTGGATTTTAGCTGGCCCAATAGCGTGAGTTATTTAAGATCACATAGCCGGATAAATGGAACCATGCTTCATCTGTGAACCATGTGATGGGCAATATGGCAGGATTTTGCACAATGAATGCCTAAAACCAAGACAATAATTAAGTCGTCTATCCTTATCTGGTTCCTGCAACTGATGGACAACCGTAATCCTATACACCTTTAGGCCTGCACTTTTCAGAGCTCTCTGACACATTGAGTAGCTGTCTCCTGCGACAAACGTCTTAATAACTTTTGGATGACTGATCCAGTCGTGCTCTTACGTCAACAACCGTGGGAAGCCTAGATGAACGAGTATTGCCTTTTTCACTCACCAAATATCCAGTTGTTTCCAATTTGTTTACCAGTCCCAGTATTGTGTTTCTTTGGGGAGGATTCCGAACACCAAATTCTCTCTGGTATGCCCTTTGTGTAGCTGTAATTGAATTCGTAATCCAATATTGCTGTATAAGGAAGAGTCGTTCATTTAATGTGTACTCCATTTTCACGTTGACTAGAACAAAATCTCAAAAAAAGTTGCCGACAATAAAACTAACAATTACGAATAAAACATGAACATCTGCGCATCTAGTGACAGGCAATCGAAGCTCCAGAAAAGTTGGCTTAATTTGGTGCTAAAATTGGGGCATTGAGTGAATTTTGATCAGAATAATGTGTCTGTTCTTTATAAATCGCTCTGTATATCTAGTGACTCAAGTTAGAGAATGCTGAATACCCTGACATGTGCATCAGCAATCTTTGTTTTTTAGTAACCTGAGTTAGACTGCAGCCCCTATAAGTTATTTCATTATTATTCTTACACCCACTTTTCTACTTCTTTCCGTACACTAATTTTATTGAATAAAATGAATCTCAGCATAAGGTCATTTTTTGTAATTATTAGGTGATTATGTTTTATATGATATTATGTTTTTAAACTTTTAGAGTAATGTTATAGGTAATGTTTAAAACATTTTTAGGTTATCAAAATCCGAGCCTTACTTATGTCTTAAGTTTTGTTGAGGACGGCCTCCCGTGTTGTGACTTGCGCGGAGAATTGCAGGAAATGAGATTTACGTGCGTTACGTGTAACCGAAAACCACTGGAACATTACGTGAGGTAATGAACAGCTCGAAGAAGTTTGAACCGAGGCCAGCGGTTCGACAACAAACACAGGGGCTATCTTAGGTCTGCAGCATGACAATGGCGAGCCCGGCGTCATATAGCCAAGCCGCTCCTCACAGGCGCTTCAGCCCATGAATTTTGAAGTACTTCCGCATCCGCCGTCCTCACCGGATGACTGCTGGAGACGCTACTCGGCATATTTGATTTCCTTGCCTGTTTGTTACGGATTTATTCAAGGAAGCTTATCCCTCTTGCATGCATTGCGATTATTTTGGTTTACTTTCAGTAGATGTTCTTCCATATTAAAGTGATTATTTCACTCATAACCCCAAATGGGAGATACTGACCAATTGTATTTGAAGTAATTCTTTTTTCAATCAGTCATGGTGCTTCATTGAAATTAAGAAATAATATAGCTACCATTTTGCCATCTACATTAAGGGGAGACTAAATAGAGAAAATTTTACACAAAAAAACTTTTAATGCAGTCTTATTAATTGCAATTTCTTCTTAAATTTGATACTAGCTGGTTTACCCTGCGTAGCACGAATAGGTTTTTAAACTTGAATGATGGTATAATTAATTTCGTTTACCTATTACCCCATTCTTTATGAAACTACAAGACAAATAAAGAGTTAATTAAAACTCTCCGAGCGCAATAAAGAATCAAATAAAAGCACTGTTGAACAACCCAAATACCACAGTTTTTAATGATGATTTGTCTTGAATCAGCTGAGTGACTTCCACTTTGTCACATTCGGGCAGCCTATTTATTGAAAAAATCGCAGTTGCGAAAAAAATAATAACAGTTTAAGTGACGTCAGTATGACCTTTTTTTATTTTCAGTAACCAACACACATAAAGCTACTAAGAAAACACAAAAAAGACAGAACAAAAGAAAGGCTAAAGTAGAATTAGAAGAAGAAAGTACAAATAATAAGCGAATACCCGAACATCGGAGTATGATCGCAGAATGTATGGATATTAACTTCGACTTATTTATTATTCTTAAGCTTGCAATGTTTGAGCACAACGGAGGCTTTAGCAGTCTCGATTATGTTGAATCCTTTAGTGTTCTTTATATCAATGCAAATGCTCTGATTTCGAAAATAATAATAGTTTTTGCGTATCATGTACAGATTTTGAAAAATGTAGTGCCAGGGACAAAAATGTAATAAATCGGCCGCTGATTGACTCACAGAAGGTTTTGCTACCCCCATTAAATGTGAAATTGGGATAATGAAGCAATTTGGCAAAGCTTTGTACAAACGTGACCCGTTTTACCAACATCTTATTCAGAAATTTCCAATGTTGTAAGAATCAAAATTGAAAGAAGGCATTTTTGACGGCCCCCACGTTCGCAAACTCATGAAAGACGTTCATATCATGACAGACAGAGAGCTTCAAGCTTGGGACTCCCTCAACGAAGTTATAGACAAGTTTTTGGGTAATGCTAAAGATGACCAACATGAGCATATTGTTAAAACCATGCTCGAAAAGGTACCGGGGCCGATGGGACGTCTCCATCATAAGGTATGTTTGAAATGTCCTAGTTCAATGTGAACTGTTGCTTCTGAAGAATTGAGATTGTTTCTTATTTTACATGATTTCAACATTTTAAATTATACTTAGAACTAGAAGTAAACTCAGATATTACATATTTCCTTTCTACATGACAGAAAAAAAAGGTACGTGATACAAAACAATGGAAAGCAGATTTGAATTTAGCATACCAAAATTAAGTTTAGAGATCTGTTTAACCGTGCCGCAGAAAAAAATTTCAATTCGCAGGCCTGTGAGTTATTTGACTGTGTTATTACTCTACGATCAGTGTCGTAGTGGGGATCAACGAATATATGAGCTCGCTGTTATTTTATGAGGCCGTGAAAGCCTAAGTAATTATAATTCTTATTTGCCAATGCTCGACCTATTAAGATTACGTTGAGAAAGATATGCATGGTCTTACGAGCTTTTGTAGGCATCGCATAAAATTAAATAACTAATGCTTGAAATGAGGCGGATTTTCTAATTCTAAACTAGTCAGTAATTTTTTCCTTGTGTCAAAGATTATCTGTACCAAGTTTTATCGAAATCTGTGCAACGGTGTAGAAGCCTATAAGGAATATTTTCACTGACTTTTATATGTTAAGATACAGTTTATCATTATAGATAGACATAATAGTTATATTTTAAATATACTTTTAAAAAATGGTACTGCATCTGTGAATTCTGTATCACTTAAAATCCAAACAACAGATGTGTTGCATTCAGATGACTTTCTTTACAAGCATTGTCCTGTCTACTCGTTAATCGAGATGAACTTCCATTACATATTCCGTTGTACGTGTAAGAAGAATACAGTAGATTAAAGGATAATGAGATTTTAAAGAGCCTGTCGCTATGTGATGGCTTTGAAATGTCATGCTCTTTGCATGACCACGAGAAAAAAAACGAATAGCGACTTACGATTTGAGAAAAGCTGAGTATTTGAAAATTCAAACCAATAACAAAGAATTTCTCGAAAATGGTAAACGGCAGAAACATTTTTATTTGACATAAATTGTGTGCTTTAACGAGATATACGTCCTTCGTCGTGTCGTTGTGGGCTAGAGCGTAGAGCTCTGGTTCCCAGCTATGGAATACGCCCATTACGCATCGTGAGGCAGAGATCTTGGCCTCGTCGTGAGCCAACTTTCCGGTAGGAGGTGCGTTTTGTTGGCTCTGTATCGTTGGATGGTAGCACACCTCTTGTGCGCATAAGTGGGCGTGAGGCCGGCAGTCGGGTTGGTAGGCCCAAGTTCCTTGTGGACAATCGGGCCGTCATTTTTTACGGTTTATCAGTTAAATAAAAACCATTCAGAATGAAGAGGACTTCAGACTATTCAAAGAAAATTTAAGATGTGCATTTTATTTGTCATGTAAATGACTTAAACATTATAATAAAATCGTTAAAATTGTTTTTAAGAAAATAAAAAATAATGAAAATTCTTACATGTAAAGAGGTAGTTTAGGATGGGGGGAATTTTCTTGAAAATCTTTGTTGAATTATGTTCTACACAGGCACACAGACAACAGAGACGGAGACCTTCAAAATATACTTTTGTTTTTATTCAGCGGCTTCAAAACATGTACACTGCCGGGCCAAAAAAAGCAACACTTGCATCAGTACATACACCACCTCACACCATAACTGAGCCTCCTCCATAAGGAACCCTTGGGGAAAACGTTCTCCATGCCCTACCTCTTCCATCTGAATTCCTAAGGTTGGATTGGACTCATAACTTTGCTCCACTGCTCAGTTGTCCAGTCCACGTGCTCTCAAGCAAAATGAAGACCACCTTTTCGGTGTTGAGGAGTTAATAGGGTCCCGTGACAGGTCTCCTTGGGTTCAGATTTACTTCTCTGAATCTTCTTCTGCACGTCCATCCGCCGATGTTCATATTGCGAGCATTTCCCAGACGATTTCTCGTCTCAACTACTGTCATGTGACGATCCCTTAAAATTGCCAAAGTCCTCCCTTTGCGATGTACATCTCGGACGACCTGATTCAGGAAGGTGTTATGTTCGCGAAATCGTGTTACAGCTCGTGGAATACTTGTGGGGGTTCCTAAAACTCTCGCCACATAGCGATAGCTGCGCTCATCTTCAACTAACGCAACAGCTTTTGCGCAATTAACAGAGCTCAAAGACATCAAATTCGGAGCACAAAATCTCGACACTGTGACAGAGGACTATCTGTGATACGATCGAGCGGGATGGCTCAGGCGGGAGATCCATAGTGAACGACCTTTCTAACCCACGGGTTTCTCGTGGTTTCCCCGGGGTAGGCAGGCAAATGTTGGTGGGGTTTCTTCTCTGCCACGATTTCCTTTCCTTCTCATCTTTCTGGTGTGCTTCTAGGTCTCGTGTATGGCGGTGCCGGACAGATGGAGCCGAAGCATGCTCGCTGGAAAGAATGTGGGCACCAGAGGGCTGCTCGACTGGTGGGTCGTTCATGGCCCGCGGCGGCTCCGCAGTGATACGGGTGTGCTAGTTTGGAAACATAGGGACTTGCGCGCGTCTCTGTGGCCTGACTGCTTACGACCTGTAGTCTCCTATGGTTCCTTCACTTCATCCCTTCCTCCTGGACGTTGATAGGCGCAATAGATCTCTGTAGGTCGCGGTGCACGAGATGTCTCCCTCAGTTCAACTACTTACGCCGATTTGTTTGCAATCACAACAATGTTGAATGTGGAATCGCAACAATATCGGAGTGGCAGAAAAGCGCGGATTTATAAAGTTCGATAAGCGTACTACAACAATGCTGTAAAACAGGCAAGGACCTTCAAAATGCACCAGGGAATATAACAACCGTTGAGATCTCGGTATGTAACTTTTGGGTGGTGTGTAAAACTTCGTTTACGCCCTAGGCACTTGGTAGAGAAGTAAAACAAGATTTTCAAATGCTCTCCAAACTTCAATGGCTAAGTCATCTGCAAGAAGTATTTGTATATTTTTGCAAAGACAAATTGTTATTCTTTTGTTTACTGCATGCTGGAGTAAACAGTTCATCCAGGAATCGCCTTCCCTTTTGCTGTTCTTTCCTAAAATTCCAATGGTGTGTAGATTCGGTAGTACATTAACTAATATATTTATAAACTGCAGACAGCTCGCATAAAAATTGGTGTTTAAGGACTTGGGTAACCAGGTGGATAGGCCAGGTTCTTCCGGAAGCAAACACGTGTGGTAAGGAAATGACACGAAAGAAGTGACATTGTAATGTCGAAACATAAAATGTGTTTTTTATGAGTTGCCTTGGCCTTCGTTTACACTGATGCAATCGCTGTCCATTCTAGGTCGATGGAAATATTAGGCAAGAAAATATTGAACGTTTTATATTAAACACTTCCGTAAATATCTCTGAAAATATGCTGACTTCTTTCATAGTGGGCGCTTGTTTAGGCGAGAAAGCGTCATTGTACGGGTAATGGCCACACTGCTGTGAAGGGCACATTACTTTTGCATTTATAAGTTTGTCTTCGAGATATCTACTTACAGTCCACACCTTAACCTTAAGCCGAAACTTTAGTAAACTACGGACGCCGCTTAAGTAAGGCTTAAAGTTTGGTTTAAGCTTTTCGAATTTCACAGTAGAGCCACCGGGTTTGTCATTACTGAGCTGTACAATTCTACGGAACAGTGAAGTTGGTAACGCTTGCACATGCGCATCGAGTGAATTCCCGTCGTTTGTTTATGGCGACGCTGTGCCTAAAAGAAGCTTTTGTAGGTTATCCACCAATATAAGTTGAAATGACCGAAAAATCAGAGTCAAACCGTGGAACTGTACTTCTCAAGAAGTGAGCATTGTCCTAGAAATTGTGAAGCATGTAATAGAGTGAAAGCAATCGGACAAATTACTATGGAGTAAGAAAAAACAAACGTGGTGAAAATTTTTATTGTGATACAAAAGGTGGATTAAAATGGTGTGAAACAGTTTTGATAGATCTGCATGCTGTAAATGTTGAGATGCCGGAAAAATCCCCAGCGCAAATTATTAGCATGCTTTTACTTGCATATAGCCTCAGTGTTGAGGGAAAACATTTAGTTTTGTTTATGGACGCTCTTTAACTACTTAGCGTCCCATTGTATATTGGGCGTGAAACACCCATAATTTTGCTCAGAGGCCATTTTTATCAGGTTGGAGGTTCTTTTATGTGCCGTAAATCTGTGGCACGGGACCACCGGCTTTACTTCCCTTCTAAAGGAAGCCACGCTAAGGATTTTTACTTCCGCAAAAATCCATTGCCCTTCGCCGGGTTTGAACCCCCGACCTCGGGAACTAGAGGCTCGCATGGTAACCACTACACCACGGAGTGTTAAGAGAAGCATTGTCACTGACGAGAGGGCTTTGTTACTGAAATATAAAGCAATGCGTTATACATAGGGTCACTCCAAAAGTTTTGAGAACGGATGCAATAAAATATTAAAAACCATTGCATCTTTTCAAGATTCTCTCCATTACATTCTATACACCGTCTCATCCTTTCAAACCTTTTCAAATGCTCTACGCCATTCTTCTTTGGAGAGAGAGCTAATACATTCTACGTGAGGAGCTACTGCGGCTTCAGGTTACTCAAATCGTTGACCGAGTTTTTTTTTTTTCATTTTGGGGAATAGAAAAAAAGCCGCATGTTGCCAGACTGTAGGTAGGATGGGACAAATATCTGACACCTGCAGAAATTGGGTTGTTTCTTGTGCAGTTTGGGCAGAGGCATTGTCATGGTGCAACAAAACGCAGACCAGTCTTAGGACGTTTTTTATTCAGTTCATTGAACACTTGTGGCAGACATTTTGTGGGTGCCATCTGGCAGTAACAGTCTTTTGTCCCTCAAGGGAATTGGACAATGTGGCCACTTGCTCAGAAGAAGGAACAGATTAACAGCCAACACTTCTCGTTCGCTTCACTTTTGTTGGAGGATCTTCTCCTGGAAAGACCCAGGCCGATGACTGTCGTTTATTTTTTGGATCACACTGGTAAATCCAGCTTTCCTCGCCTGTTACAATGTTAAATATGTTTTTGGATCTTCCTCCATTGGATTTTTCAATCATTTCCTGGCACCATTGCACACGTGCTTGTTTCTGCTCATTTGTGAGATGGTGGGAGATCCAGCGACTGCAGAGCTTCCTGAAGTCAAGTTTTTCTTTCAGGATTGTTTTCTCTGCTGCCGAGATTTAGGGCGTCTTGAATTTGACCATATGTGCAACGATGAGCTTCTCGCAACATGCGCTCTGCTTTCACCACATTTGATCCATTGTTGCTGTAGCCGGCCGTCTTCGTCTGCGAGGGAATCCCTTCCTGTTCTAAACTCTGCATAACATCGATAAATGGTAGATTGCAAAGGGCAAAGATCTCGAAATGCACGATGCAGTCTTTCAAGACATTCTCTGTCCCCTAAACCGACTTTAAAGTCATAGAAAATCATAGCACGGAAATGCTCTCGCTTGAGATCCATGTTAGGTATGGCGTAGCAACACCTGCTATGCATACACACGTGGTGCTGACGATGCGCATTGTTGGAGCGCGCCCAGACTTGCACATGCTGCTATCTGAAGTTAGAAATTAAGGTTTGCTTCTTACCAGTCGGTTTTATATGTTTAATTGTATCATAAATAATTTCTTCTATTGCCGACTGTTTACTTAATAGAAATCTCTCGTGGGATTCTCGGTCATTCTGTACGTGAAAACGGTTTGGACATTTTCTAAACATGTAGACCGTCCTCTGCTGTGCAGGTGAATTAAAATTAGTTTGCATTTCATCACCGATATCGTCTTCTTCAGATAACACGGCGACTCCTTACTTAAGCCACAGTTCAGTATGGTTTAGCCTCCGGTTAAGCCAGATTCGAAGTTTCGTGAATCCGGGTTCGATTCTCAAAGACGCAAATATGATGTAAGTTATACTTCCTAAGACTATACTAATTCTACACATTTGGTTGATAGTACAAAAGTGATACAGCAAACTAAAGCGATGGTCAGATGTTTAAAAGCGGGTCGCTACATGCCGGTCCTAAAATCCCTTACCTAATTTTCCCATGACATCGCGAGAAACAACTGAATACCAACAACACTTTAATCAATAACAAGGTATTGAAATAAATTGTACATTTTCTGCTTAAGTTTGTGTCGATCTGTTTGGTTTACCCGTTATACAAGACTAAAGAAAATGCCTTCCTTCACAGGCTACACCCATAAAACTCAAGTTCATCATGTTTATCTTAAACCTGTCTTGATGAAAACCGTTAAATTTGAGAAAACTATACTAACGAAATGTGTTTTCTGTGTAATGGGTAGTTTGGGGTGGGGACATTTTCTTGAAAATCTTCGTGTCGCGTCCTTGCAAGACGCCGAATATCAGAAATTTCGTTTCTGAGCTGTGCTGTTCATAGACGGACCTTTCTCAAAAAAGTCCGATGTGTTGCACTCACATGACTTACTCTTACTCAGTCTTATACAAACTATTCTTACAAAAGCTTATTACTCTAGCTAATTCCTGTTAACCCAAATATACTTTTCCCATTTCATTTTAGCGATACAATATATAAAGCGGTAGTCAGATGTTTAAAGAGCGTGTCGCTATGTGATGACTTTGAAATTCCATGCTCTTTGATTTCGAATAAATTAAATGAGGAGAAAAAATCTGATGCAATACATTTACATAACTTTCTCTACCTTCCATCGTATATTAATGAGTATACAAAGTAATTTTACTCGGGCTTATATTTCTAACACTACATTTTAATCCAAATAAGCCTTTGCAGAAATAGCTACATTACACATTTCGTTATAGATACAAAGAGAACAACGATAGTCAAATGTTTAACAACTGGACGCTATACGCTGGCCTTAAAATTCCTTACTGTTTCCATGACATCGCGAGAAACAACTGAAAGTCGGTAGGACTTCAGGAGAATGACCAAGTATTTATTAATTCGAACCATTATTAATGCATTACTCAGAATGGCTTATGCCATATAAAAGCTTATTTGAAATAAATTGTGTGTTCTACATTTCTTGTGTAGTACGTTTTTGTCTATCGCTTAACGTCTACCAGTTATACAAGATTATACAAAATTCCTTCCGAATGAAAAGGACTTCACAGGACATTCTCAGAAAATTGAAGATAAACATTTCATTTGCCATGTAAATATCTTTAATATACGGTATTTTCATCAAAATCTTTACAGCCATATTTTAGAAAAGAAAAAATTTCGAAAAATGTTCCATGTAGAGGATAGCTTGGGGTGGGGAGATTTTCTTGAAAATCTACGTTCGCATCTTTGGATGGTAGTGAACTAAAGTACCAAGTGTGGTATTTATGCCACTTTTCGTTTTTGAGTTCTACTGTTCACGCTCACATATTCACAGATATTTTTCTAAAACTCGTTTATTTGTATTCAGGTGGCGTCAAAACATGTAGGTATTTCTGGTGAAATCTCGGTATAGAATTTTTGGGTGGAATGTAATACCTTCTCTACCTACTAGGTACGTGGTAGTGAAAGTAAAAATCGAATAACGACTATCCGTTTGCGAGAAGTTCAGTATTTGAAAATTCAAACCAATAACAAGGAATACTTTGGAATTGGTTATAGGATATACAGAGCAGGGGATACCTCTCACACTGCGACCTACGTGATATCTACTGTGGCTACCACTCCCAGATGGAAGCGATGAAGTAAAGGAACCAGAGTAGGCTATAGGCCGCAGCCGAGACACCACAGAGACGCGCGTAAGTCCCTAACAATTCCAGGCTTGGAGAACCGCCCCTCTGCTAAACCTGCCTAGAGAGGGCGATGAACGACTTGTCGACCAAGCAACCCTCTAGTGTGTACGGAGGGTACTGTTTCTTTGAGCAAGCATCCGCGCCATCTGCCCGGTACCACCATACGCCACGAATCCTATTTCCTTATATTCCAGATCTTTATTTTCATTTTACAACTATGTACAGCACAACAACAAAATTTACAGAAATACATAAGACAAAATAAAATAAAAATAAATGTATAAGCCAACTAAAAATCCATACAGCAATTACGCTAAAGAAGAAAATATATAAATTTAGAATGCATTTATTTTTATTCACTTTGAAGCACACCTAAAACATGAGAACGAAACGGAATGAAAGGGAAATTATAGATACGAAATCGTATTAGATGAGAAACCACCGAATTCACCTGCCGACCAGAGAAAACCACGAAAAATCCAAGCTGAGAGTGGGCGGTCGGCGGAAGGTACCTGGGACCTCCCAAATACGGGCCTCACAAGTTATAGCGGAGCCATCTCCTCGGTTCGGAAATAGTTAACTCTACACAAAGAAAATTGTTTGACATAAATTGTATACTTTAACGAGATCAACATTTTTTTTGTGTACCTAGTAAGATTTTGTCTACAGTAGTGGAAATTAGTATAAAAGCATAGATATTTGTAGTAAAATGAACAATTTCTGTTGGAATGTTATTGCACACAGCATATCTGCCATATTATGAGATTCAGTGCACTGACAAATGCACTCAAATGGTATCTCAGTTGATGTCATTAGTATAGTATTGTTATATACCGGGGTGAGGCCAAAAGGTTTTGCAGCTAGATATTAAATTTAGTTACCCCAGCATAAACATTGGGCAGCGTAGCTGCAGTTGCAACGAGAGGTCCAGGAACTTAGCTGCCCAAACCTAAAGTAGGCGTGGGATATTCATAACAAAATACACATAAATTCACATTTAACACATTACTTGTGGTTTATTAAAACTGACATGGTGTCACTACATCGTTCACAACAGATTACAGGCAAACATTGGAGGGAGATGCTCTACACTCTATCCAGGCACTCTACATACAACCATTCGCCCTGAAGACACACACTAGACTCACGCTACTACTCGACTGACGCCACCAAAACACAGAGCTAGTCCCACTACTTGCCCTCACCCCCCTGACTAGAAGGTGGTGAGGGAAATGCTGCTCCGGATATGAATTCAAACTCACAAACGAAATAATTATTTCAACAATGTCATGCTACAAAGCAATAATGTGTCCGACGCGACAATGCACACACATACGCTACAGTATGACAAGGAATCAACGATTCAGTTGTTACAGGTTGGAAATCTGTTTAAAGGCAGTCAGAGCTGTGTGGTGTTAGGGTTTGCATGCGTGCCTCTACTGCAGACACCACTGGTGACTGCTGGACGTGCATTGCATAAACCATTATTGTGACTATGTCATGTGGGAAATGGTTATCATGTGATGAAAAAGGAAAGGTCAATGCGTACAAGAAAATGGGACTGTGTTATCCGATGCCCAGAAGTTGAACCCTTGCCGTTCATTGATTGATAGTTTTGTTATATTGGTTGCACAATATGGAAAGAACATAAGCTATCTGCAAAGTAGAAAATTATTTGAGGTATCTCAACAGTTACTTTTGAACAATACAAGGGTCCAAAATGGTTAATTCTTCCCAACCTGTTGCTGATTTACAGTAAGTGCCAGATGTGTAAGACAAATTTCGTCAAATGAGAAACATCTTCAATTCAAGAAACAGCTGCATAATCCAACTCTGACACTCGCTCATAAGAAGGCTTGATTGGATTCTACGAAAAAGTGTGTCGTGGACTTCAGAATGGGACAAAGTGATGAGAAGAAGTGTAATTTAGATGGGCCTAATATATTTCAATATTATCAGCACCCAATAAGAATGAGATATTGTGGTGGCAGAGGTGTTATGATTTGGGAAACCTTCTGCGCTAAAGGTAAATCATGCAATGCTTGGCTGAACATTAGAATGGACTAGATGCTAGAGTTGATTCTAATATATGAAGACCTAGAGGAGGAAAATTTAATTTTCAACAAGATAATGCATCTGTGCATTCTTCTGTTACAGCCAAAATGTGGTTGAAGAAACAGATATTGTCTTGCCCTGGTCAGCATGTAGCCCAGTTTTGAATCCCATGGAAGGCCCTTGGCGAATACTTGCAATGCATCTTTTTCGCAATGGAAGGCAACTTCAGGTCATATCTGAGCTGAAAAGAGCAATACCAGAAGAGTGGGCCAAAATTTCAATGCAAGAAATAAAAACCCCACCAAAAATGCTTAAGATGCTTGTTAATGTGTTTAATAATAAAGGTGGTTCGACAAAGACTAACAGTGCAATAACCAATAGGACAGAGGGTGCCTTTATAGCAATTTCCATCCAAGAAATGCAAATATGTTATTTTATTACTCGTTTTATGATATAAACTAGTTCTGTTATGATTTTTATACTGCTCACATCTACTACTTTCATAATAAATTGGGTATATTGAAATTCACCCACCACATTTCAGTAGGAAACGCAGTGTATTTACACTGATTTCCACTACTGTATTTCTTACGTTTACCAGAATGAAGAGGACTTCACAGGTTAATTATTCTCAGAAAATTCAAGATATACGATTTGTCATGTAAAATAGCGTAGTTTGTGTGGGAGGATTTTCTTGAAAGTCTTTGTGTTGTACCGTTGGAGGAGGTGCCTACCTATGCTATGTACCAGAGATTTGGTTTTTGAATAATGCTGTTCACACACAGATCTAAAGGGTCCCATAAAGAACGTAATTTTTAAGTTACGCGCCTCTTTCAGTTTGTTAGTTTGCCGGACCTGTTAATCGTGCTCCGTGGTGCAGTGGTTACCATGCGAGCCTCTAATTCCCAAGGTCGCGAGTTCAAACCCGGACGAGGGCGATGGATTTTTTCGGGCGTAAAATTCCTTAGGGAGGGAGGGAAGTAAAGCCAGTGGTCCCATGTCTTAGATTTACGGCACGTAAAATAACCTCAAGCCTGATAAAGAGGCTTCTGAGCAAAATTTCCGGTCTTAGAATGGGACACTAAGGACCACAGCAGTTAAAGAGCGTCCATAAATAAAATTCCATTTTCAGTGGACCTGTTTGTCATCTGTTTATATTGCGATTAATGCTTGTCCTTGTCAGTTGTCATGTGGGTGTGATTATCAGCTAAAATGGAGCGATACATGAAGGATCAACGTATCAGATTTTGAAAGCGCATTACAAGTACGGTGAATGCTATGCAGAGACCGTTCGAAGACTTCGTGTACTTTTTGGTAGGCGAAATGCCCCTAATGTGTGAACGGTGCATAGACAGGTAAGGAAATTTGAAGATACAGAATCGACAGTGAACATCTTATTACCTGGACGTCCTCCTTCTCGTCGATCCGCACAGAATGTCGCCCTAGTCAGACAGAGCTTTGTTATGAGCCCAATGAAGTCCATTCGCCGTCGTTCCCAACAATTTGGCATTTCTAAAAGCAGTTTGCAGTGAATTTTAACGAAAGATCTACACCTGCATCATTTTAAGATCCAACTAACACAAAAGCTGAAGCCGATGGACCATTTGAAGCGTCGAACATTTGCGGATTGGTTATTCACCAAACAAGAATATGAAACGGCAACTCTAGGCCGAGCCGGAGAAATGTAATTATAGATAGTTTGATTTATTAATTTTTATTGATGTTAAATCATACTATGTACATATCTTTTTCTTTTACTGCTTGTATAGTTTAAGAAGGGTGATTTAACGATATATCTGTATTTAGGTAAATAATATTAAAGGAGTTATAAATTGTTTAATGTAAATAATTAAACGCTATGTTAAAATACTGTCCACGACGAAATGTTTTAGCTACAGGAATAGTGTCTTCGAAGGCAGAAAATCTAGTTTTACGATGTCTCTCTGGTCGCAGGGGCATTGTTCATACAGCGAGGGTGTAGAGTCTTTGTTCCTTTATACGATAATTCGCCGTGACCAAGGAGAGAGACAACCAGCTTAACGGTAAATTTAGGAAAAGCCGCGATTTATGTTAAACTTGGACCAATGAGATCCCTGTAAGTTTATATGAAATAGTGAGACGCGTCGAGTGGCGCTAAAAATGCACCAATAGGAAAGGAAGCAGCCCCAGAAGCCTGCGACTATAAATGGATCTGTTAGGAACAAATTCGAGGCATTTTGTCATTTGTGATGTGGTCAGGGAACATTTTGCTAAACTACAGGCAGGGAGAGATGTTGCAGGATGTTTGAGAGATATCGTGCCAAAAGGGTATGAAGACAGTTTTCGAAACACACATAAGAATCGCTACGCGTAAAGAGATAATAGGCATATTTAAACTTCGCGTCATATCCGCGCCGTGTTTCAACAGCGGTGGACAGTGTTTTAACGGCGGCGATATCAATGTTGTGTACTACGAGGAGTAGCTAAATAAAAAGAAACTGCAGTGTCGCCTTTTCGTAACCAAAGCACGTCTATTTCTCCTTTTACCACCACCCGAGATCCTTTACCAAGGATAAGTCCATGCTCCCACATAGTTTAAAGAAAATTACTGCAGCTAGCCGAGGATAAAAAAAAATGCAGAGAACCAGCACACTGCGAACATCTGGAGCCAACATGGAGGATGCAGCAAGGTAAGCCGCGTGCAACGGGCATCAACAAGAACCACAACTACGGACAGGAGGTGACTGCCGCAAACACCATAGTGATTTTCATACGAAAATAGCCTTTAGTGACGAGGCATACTTCCAGCTTAATGGTTGTGCTAATAAACAAAACTGCCGGATTTGGGACACAGAAAATCCTCGCATGGTCCGTGAGAAGTGTCTGTATCCAGAACGAATCACTGTTTGGTGCGCGTTATGGGTTGGCGGAATAATCGGGTCATAATTTTTTGAAGACGAGACTGGAAAAGCAGTAACAGTGAATGGTGATCGTTATCGCCACATAACAGTTTTTTTTTTTTTGCCGCAATTACAAGAATTGAATGTGCAAGACTTGTGGTTCCAACAGGATGGGACAGCCTGCCACACTGCCGTTGACACAACAAGGTTGCTGAGAGAAAAATGCTCTGCTCGTGTGATCTCTCGGAACAGCGATCAGAACTGGCCACCGAGATCGTGTGTGGGGGGTATGTCAAATCTTGTGTTTATGTGAACAATCCACGAACCATCCCCCAACTCAAGGCAGAAATTAGACGTGTCATGGGTGAAATTCAAGCGGAACTTGCTCTATAGTCGTTGAAAATTTTGCGGACAGAGTGGATGTGTGCAGACGAAGTCTTGGAGGACATTTGTCCGATATTTTGTTTCGTGTTTAATCGCGGTATTTGTGCTTCATATTGACATAATAATATTAGATTAAGTGTTTTAAAGTAGTAAAGAAAGTTAAAATTGAGGTATGCATTGAGATGTTGGGAATAACTAAAAGACAGGAGACAAACGTTTGTGGTGTTGCAGCAGAGTGACAAAAGAGACACAAACATAAGGTTGAGGGCAAATGAAGGGCCGGACTGGAATGGGTCATCGACCCGAGCCATAAAAAGGTGTTGATGAGGAAGACAATGACACTTGGAGAGGCTTGCTCTCGTAAACTCCAGGGGGTTGCTTGTGTTAAAGGGGTGCACACACAGATGTGGGGGAGATATTGAAGCCCGAGGAAAAGTTTCAGGTTTACTTTAAATTGACGCCAGAGCAACCCTCGCGCAGTTAAAATCAAGTGTGTGTGTGTGTGTGTGTGTGTGTATGTGTGTGTGTGTTTTATTTCTTCCCCCTACCCCACAACTTTAACGATTGTCAGCTCCAATCTATTAGTATGTCAGAACCCTTTGCCTAAATCTGCTCAAATTGCTCCAATTACTTTCTCTACCATGCATCTAGTAGGTAGAGAAGGTATTGCATTCCACTCTAAAATAGAGATCGAGATTTCAGTGGAAATTCATGCTTTGAGGTTCCCTGAATACAAAAGAAGCATTTTTAGAAAAAGGTCCGCGCGTGTGTGTACCTGTGAACAGCATAACTCAAAAATGAAAAGTCAGATAAACACCTAGCTCGGTATTTGGGTTCAGTACCTTCTAAAGATGCGACAAGAAAATCCCTCACCCCAAACTACTCTTTACATGGAAGATTTTTCGAAACGGCTGCAACGATTTTGATTAAAATACCATATATTAATGATATTTTCATGAGAAATGAAATGCATATCTTGAATTTTCTGGAAGTAGCCTTTGAAGTCGTCTTCATTTGGAAGGAATTTTGTATAACCTTTTGTTACTAGTAAACGTTAAGCGATAGACGAAAACGTACATCACAAGAAATGTAGATCTCTTTAAAACACTCAATTTATTTCAAATAACTGTTTTTGTAGCATAAGACACTTGTGAGATATGCATTATTATAGGTTCGAATTGTTCATTTCCTGGTCATTTTCTCAAAGCGTGTCAACATTCAGTTGTTTCTCGCGATGTCATGGAAACAGTATGGAATTTTAAGGCCAGCATATAGCGTACAGTTGTTAAACATTTGACTATCGCTGTTCTTTTTGTATCTATAACGAAATGTGTAATGTAGCTATATTTTAACGGTTTATTTGGATTAAAATGAAGCTGCAGCAATGGGACGGGTCTTCGAACCTGGAACTGTTAGGGACTGCCGCGTGTCTGTGCCTGCGGCTTGTAGCCTCCTGTAGTACCTTCACTTCATCCCTTCCTCTTGAGGGTGGTAGCCACAATGTATTATGCAGGTCTAAGTGTGCGAGTTGTCCCCCTCCGCTGTATAACCTGTATAGATGCACTAAGCTGGTTTTGTACTCTACACCAGAAAGGACTGGTCCAACTCAATCCGAATCGGGAGGGGCTGGAATGTTCGGTCCGGCGTACTTCTAGTAACGTCAGAAATACCACGAGTGTTCAGGGTCCGCAGCGCCCGCACCACGGCAGCTGAAGGGGTCGGAACCCCTCCCCTACGGGGGACACACAACACAATTGATCCTTCGAATCACAACTCCAACTGAAATGCACCGGCACTGTCCACTTCACTTCGTAACTTAACTAACAGAACTGCCTGTCCGAGCAAGAGCAGCTCCTTATATAGGAACCGCGTACAAAGCGGAATGTTCTGGAAAGGAAGGGTTGCTAGAACTGGCCCAAAGTAATCTTCTGGAACACTAATTACATAAACAGCGGGGAAGTGGCACATAATGAGCTCGTTACGCGACTATTGTTCTGAAGGGACCAGTCATTAGCCTTACGCAGCCTCCAGGCAGGCGGGTCGCATCGCCGGCGCCGCCCGTTGGTAACCCGGGCGTGCGGCCAGGATATATACTGAAGGCTTCTGACGAGAAAACGTTTGCGGGTTGTTCTGCTCTCCGGGAGAGTGAAGGATTAAAAACAGCGCAACATTAGTATCCCAGCGTGTTTCACTTGGAACAATGTGTAAGTGTTTTCTAGTTATTTATCAAGCTATTTACATTGCCCAGTAAGAAAGAAAGAACTCTACACGGTGAAGTCCGAGAAATAGTCGCAAACGTTGCTAAAATCTGTGACGAGGGAAGCAAACAAAAGCACCTGGTCTTCAGCATTATTAGCAGAAGAGCGTGTGTTTTCTAAGAGTCGTTAAGTCTTGTTGATATGTTGAAATTAGAGCCATGATCTTTCTCACATAGCGCTAGAATTTTTGATGTCAACACATTCCTTACAGACACATTCTCATGAGAGGAACACAGTACTTTAACAGTTTTAGTGCATGTTTAGTATATATTTTGGAAATTATAGAGCATCTTTTAAACGGTTTGACTGCACAAATGCATGCATATTTTAGATTTTTTGTTTTAGTGCATACCAATCCAATGTCTAATGATGACGACAGTGACATATGCATTCCAAACTTCTCTGAAGCTTCCATGAAACATTTGAGTTTTTTTTTTTTTTTTGGTGTTATCTACTGATCTGAAGCATAAGATGGCAGCAGAGATCCTGGAGCAATCTCCCACTTAAACCACTCCCTGATTTGAAATTTCTGAGCCACCAACACGTAACACACGTTTCAGAAGTACGCCTACACTAAGCAGCTTTCTTTCCATATATTTTTGGACTGGATGTATTCCATTCTGGTCACACCTCATTCCTTCGTTTTGAAGGAACCAACTAAGAAACTGATTTGGAATAGGAAATGCTTTGAACTTGCTCAGCTATAAAGTTTCAGTGCAAGTCGCTTATATTTTATTAGAAGGTGCAATATAACTCCGTTAATGCGGTCTTCAAGAGCTTGTGGGGTAAAAACAAACCGAACGGATCATGACTCAACACCAAATCGTTAAGCGTCATCTGGAAAATCACTGATTAAATGTCTGTTTTAGATTTTAAGTAAAATTAAAGAACGCACAGCACGAACCTTTTTCATACCATTCGTTTATAACGTAAACACACTAAAATAATTCCCTTATTTTGACCTTATTTATGCCGGAGTTACATCCTGTTACCTTACGTGACGGGACGTAAAGTGAAATTAAGAAATGCTGCTAAACTAAAGAACTAATTAGGTTACACTTAACCAAATGTAATGCGAATGATTCTGATTAGTAGTTGGTTTTATCACTCCAAGCTCACGTCGATTGGCTCATATTACAGTACCTTTCAAATGGGCAGAGTTTT
Organism: Deroplatys truncata; assembly: GCA_030765065.1. NCBI lineage: Eukaryota > Metazoa > Arthropoda > Insecta > Mantodea > Mantidae > Deroplatys > Deroplatys truncata. The sequence goes on along the minus strand of CM060979.1, from coordinate 138,844,476 downwards.
GCTCTCCAGCGAATCAGACGCTGTTATTAACTACGTTTGCCACGTTGTTGGCCCCCACTTTTTCATGTCTCTCTCACTCGCATATTAACAAAATGTAAGCACCTCGTGAGACCACTTGCTTTGCCTACACCATGTGCTTTAGCAGTAAGCTGCTGAGCATTTTTGAAATCCACATGATTTCTGGCTTCCTCGTTGTTGCAGCTTTTAAAGCATGCGTATACCTTAAGGTAATATTTCGAGCCTGCTTTCGCAATACTTGCCTCTCTGACTAGCCACTAAATTCAAGTCCATTGCACGAATTCACACATGTTCTACGGCTACTTAAAAACAACAGCTGATTACCCATATGAAATACTTTAACTCCGAAGGGTAAACACAAGGCCCACATAAAGATGTCACGGTTGACGTTCTCCAGATGCAGCATTTTGCTTACCAGGCTGTCAGCTGTTGGCCCTCTCTTGAACAGGGAGGAAACAAACAAATTTCTAGTGCATATTCAACATAATTCCTTTAGCACCTTCCTGGCGCTGGTTTGTATTACGGTAGTATGTAATTATGTTGCTCTATGGGTGTGTTTATTCATTTGTATTATGAAAACTATTTGAGCTAAAAGAATGTGGTTTTCACGTTATATTACAAACATTTCCCTCTATCTCCCTTGTGAATTAATTTTTGTGAAATTAGGATATATTGGACCTAGCGTAAGTGTTCTTTATTAGAGATAGATTCACACTGATGTGCGGCACTTCCTACTACCAGGAACACAATGTGACAACACTACAAGATTGGGCGCTCTAGGGCAGACATCATCTCATTTGAAATCAGCGTTAATCATACGAGATCCAACTTAACGTAACGGGAAGGAAAAGTTTAACATTGATGTCGTGAAAGGGCTCCATTTAATGTGATGTGTTAGACTTAAACGTTTCCTCGCTTTAATTTAAGCCACGTTACGTTAACTTCATCGTAATTCCAGCTTAATTGAGCTTAGGATATACAATGCATCTGATGTGATGCATTCACATGACTTTCTTACCCTCTGTCTTTATTAGTGGGCATACAAACTATTCTTACTAAAGCTTATTTTTCTATCTACTCCACTTTAATCCAAATAAACCTTTACAGAAACAGCTACATTACACATTTCGTTATAGATACAAAGAGAACAGCGATAGTCAAATGTTTAAGAACTGGACGCTATATGCTGGTCTTAAAATTCCATACTTTGTTTTTTCCTGTCTATTTTATTTTACGTCGCTTTAACTCCCCGGTCATATCGCGACGAATCTGTTGGTGGATAACTCTTAGCACGACAGTTAGTCTTCTAGGTCTCATCCCTGTAACCACCCGTTCCGTCAGGTGTCAGACCCTAGCCCATAGCTACCGAATCTTCTGCTTCGTGCCGCGCAGACGGCACTAGGCTGCCGTCCAGTCCAACCGCCGCTCCCATATAAAGGCGGACAATTAGTCTTCTATGTCTGATCCCTGTAACCACCTGCTTCATGCCGTGTAGATGGCGTTAGGGTGGCGTCCAGTCTAACCGCCACCCTCGCACAGAAAGGCGGACAGTTAACCTTCTAGGTCTCATCCCTGTAACCACCCGCTTCATGCCGTGCAAATGGCATTAGAGTGCCGTCCAGTCTAACCGCCGTCCCCACACAGAAAGGCGGACAGTTGGCCTTCTAGGTCTCATCCCTGGAAATGCCATCTTGCTTCGTCACGTGCCCACAGAGACCCCCAGCGCATGGCAGCCGGATGTTCTGCTTCGTGTCGTGCAGATGCCGTCCAGCCTAACTGCTTACATTGTCTGTAGATAGATGGCATAGCATTCGCTTATTTTTCATTTTACTATTGTTTTAGACTTAAGGTGGAACTTTGCGTCGTGGTATTAAATATCCAATCCGGTATTTACCTTGGCGACTGAGGACAACCACGAAAAAACCTGACACAGGATTTGAACCCGAGACCTCCCGAATGTGGGCCACAGACTTTAACGCCTGAGCCATCCCGGTTTCCATGACATCGCGAGAAACAACTGAATGTTGAAAGGACTTTAAGAATGACCAAGTAATGAGCAATTCGAAACATTAATAACGGATATCTCAGAGATGGCTTATACCACAAAAAAGCTATTCGAAATAAATTGTGTGTTTTAAAGAGACCTACTTTTATGTGTAGTACCTTTGGTCTATATCCATCCCATCCCGTCAGTCGTCCATCTTTTTTTTTTGTACTGGATGCTCTTTAAACGATTTTTAGAGTGCCTTCTATCTTGGGCGTGAAAGACTAAAAATTTTACTCAGAGGCCTCTTTATCAGGCTTGAGGTTCTTTTACGTGCTGTAAATCTACGACACGGGACCACCAGCTTTACTTCCCTTCCGAAGGAAGCCATGCTAAAGATTTTTACGCCGGAAAAATACATCGCCTTCCGCCAGGTTTGAACCCGCGATGTTTAAAAGCGGTCCGCTATATGCCTGCCTTGAAATTCATTAGAATTTCCATGACATCGCGAGGAACAACTGAATAGCGACAGCTTTTTAAAACATTCTTGTGTGTTACATTCATATTAATTTCTCTGCTTCTTGTTAATTGAGATACACTCTCAAGTGTTTACATATTTTGTTGTAGATAGGTATAAAAGGATATACGAGTACCAACCTAAAGGGATAGTCAGATTTCTAAAAAGCGGGTCACTATGCGATGCCTTTGAAGATCCAAACTCTTTCCATGGTCACTCCAATAGCAAAGAAAAAATATTTGGCATAAATTGCTTTAACAACAGCTAAACTTTTGTGTGGTAAAATTTTGTCTGTCCCTTACAGTTTACGAATAAAATTATACAATATTCATTCAGAATGTAGAGGACATCACATTCTTTTAAAATTCCAGATAAACGATTTGTCATGTAAATAATTAAATTTTTAATCTAAATCATTAGAGCTGTTTTGAGAAAATAAAAATATGTCTAAAAAGTTAGCATTTAAACTCAGTTTGGTGTGTCGGGACTTTCTTGAAAATTTGTTGTAGCATCTTGGGAGGTACTGAACTAAATATTAAGTTTGTTATGGTGTTCACATAAGCACGTGCAGATCTCTTTCTAGAAATGCTTTTATATGTGTGTGTGTGTGTGTGTGTGTGTTCTTCAAGGGGTCTCAAAACTGGTATTGTCGGTGAAATCTCACTACCGAATTATTGGGTAGAATGCAGCACTTCCTCTGCCTACTAATTATGCAGATGTGCGAACTTGGACAACGTCGGAAGGTCAGATCTTCCGCGTTTACATGGACTCAACCGACAGTGGAACTATTAACCAGAATGTATGTAAGATCAGGCTGCTTAACTGAAATAAGAATTATAGGTAGACAGTAATATTATAAACGAACCTTGTATCAGCGGGCGTCATTTCTGCAGGTTGCAGAACGTTGTGTGTTATTTATTGGTGTCGTTCGCTGTCTGTGTTTTGTCTCAGACTAACTCATTTGCTGGAGTCCAGTGAAACAAAGTACCAGAGCGGATCGAAAAGTAACGCACAATAATTTTTTTACAAAAAAGTTTAATAGTTAAAACAACAACAAAATCACAAATGAACTTACACCTTTTACCTACTTTTCGACATAGTCACCAAGTTTCTCAACACATTTCTCCCATCGTGATACCAGTTTCAATATGCTCTGTTCGTAGAAGTCCGTTTCCTTGGAGTATAGCCATCCACGGACTGCTGATTTCACTTCTACATCTGTCGCAAAGTGTTGTCCGACCAGAAATATCTTCATGGGACGGTGCAAGGTCCGAACTGTATGGTGGATGCTGGAGCACCTCCCAACCAAATTTGGTGATTTTCCGACGAACAGCAGCAGCAACATGGGGGCGAGGATTGTCATGAATTTCGACATCGTCAGCATTCATGTTGTGGCGTTTGTCACGAAGGGCACGACGCAACTTCACCAAAGTTTTCATGTGGGCTGCAGCATTTACAGTGGTCCCGTGTTTAGCAAAGTCCACCAATACAACACCATGCATTTCCCAGAACACCGTCAGAAGCACTTTTCTAGCAGATTGAGTCACTGAATTTTTTTCTTCACTGGGGAACCAGCATGTTTCCACTCCATACTTGCCTGCTTGGTTTCGGGCGTGTAGGGGTATGGCCACGACTCATCACCAGTGACGATTTCTTTCAGAAAGTCATGCCCTTCCGCGGTGTACCGTGTTAGGTGAACCAAGCTCGTCATCATTCGCTGGCCCTTGTGGTTTTCTGTCAGGTTCTTAGGCACCCAGCATGCACTAACTTTACGAAATTTCAACCTGTCATGAACAATATCGTACGCTGCACCATAGGAAATGTTGAACTGTAGCGATAAGATTCGCAGTTGCACACGCCGGTCGCTCAAAATTGCCGCCTTAATGCCCCGACATTCTGCGGGTTTGCAGCTGTTACCGGCGTCCCGAAGCGTGGCGAATCACTAAGGTTCACGCGGCCCTCTAGAAAGTATTTACTCCACCTGGATTCATTGCTACGGTCCAATCATCCCCATACACGCCACGCATGTCCCTGGGAATATCACTCGGTTTATGCCCTTTGGCCCACAAATATGGAACCACACCTCTCTGCTCTTCACACGTGAACGACAGTAACATGCGCGCCATCTTTGTTGCGTAGTTTACGCTTCTCTCGCTAGAGCTGCACATGAAACAAAAAATACCATCTGTAGTGAAAACCTCAAACTATATCTGTTGAAATTACAACATTCCAGCTGCAATACCAAGGCAGAAATAAATTATTGTGCTTTACTTTTCGATCCGCCCTCGTATTAAATTTCTATTACAGCAAGCCAAGCTGTTACCGCTGTACACAACGTTTTTCTATTACTGACGTTACTTTCAAGTAATTAATATCGTTTACAAGAGATCTAAGAACACTTGCACTGGTTTACATCGCCGCGAGTCAAGTGAGTTGAATACGTGAGAGGCCCTGACTGAAGTTACAAAGGAGGCGCGTGGAGCTCCTTTTTTACTTTCTCTACCACGTACAAGAATAGTAGGTAGAGAGAAGGTATCGAATTTCACCGATAATGCGTGTTTTGAGGCACCCTGGATAAAAAAAAAGCATTTTTAGAAAAAGGTCCGCGCGCGTGCGTGTAAACAGAATAACCCACAAACAAAAAGTCGGTTCAATACCAAACTTCATATTTAGGTTCATTAATCTTGCAAAGCTGCGACACGAAGATTTTCTAGAAGTCCCCCCACCCAAACTTCCCTTTACATGGAACATTTTTCGAATTTTTTTTAATTTCTAAAAATTGTTCTATTATGATTAAAAGACCAGATATTAAAGATATTTACATGACAAAGTGTATATCTTGAATTTTCTGGGAATAGCCTTTGAAGTGCTCTTGATTCGAGAAATTTTGTATAATCTTGCCTAATTGGTAAATGTTATGCGATAACTGAAAACCTACTACACAAAAAATTAGATCTCTTTAAACCACACAATTTATTTTAAATACGTTTTTTGTGGCATAAGACATTTCTGAATATCCGTTATTAAAGGTTCGAATTGCTCATTTCATGGTCACTTTCTTAAACTCCTATCGATATTTAGTTGTTTCTCGCGATGTCATGGAAACTGTATGGAATTTTAAGACCAGTATATAGCGTCCAGTTGTTAAACATTTGACTATCGCTTTTCCCTTTGTATCTATAACGAAGTGTGTAATGTAGCTGTTTCTACAAAGGTTTTTAATATATAGTAGATAGAAAAATAAGCTTTAGTAAGAATAGTTTGTAACCCACTAATACATGATAGCGGGTAGAGAAAGTATGAATATATCAAATCAAAATTTTATCTCATTATGCTCTGCCATACGATTTAGGACTTTCTCTTTCAATGCAAACTTATTATTGGCTAATTGATTTCGTACATTGCTAATTTACACATATCCCTCCCTAAATTATTATTTCCCCCTAGCTACCTAAGCAAATCTGCAGTGGCTGGCTAATTGTGAAAACCGCAATATATCTGAATTTACCCCACCAGAGGCGGATCCAGGATTCCTTTAGGTGGTGCTAACGCATTTTGAAATGAGCGTTTAGCAATAAGCATATTGCAGTCAATAACAGGATTTCTAGATTTTCAAACACCATACCTGTAAGTGATCCGTGATCAATCTTTGGATGCAAATATTATATAAAATTTTGAGAAAACTTATAAAACATTTTATTTAATAAGGACGTCTTGTAAATGCAATATTTAAAGTAGTTTGATTACTCAGTTTTACTGTAAGGTTTTGCTCTGTTGTCTCAGAGCTCAAAGTGTAAATGCATATTTATTTCGGCCTAACTGTTTCTTTTTCTTTCCGAGTTATGGAAACATTTTTTTGAAAATATAGTCCACCATGTAAATAGGATAGAAATGATATGTTGGCTTTGATTTTACCAAAGAAATTTTGGTTTAATTAAGGCGGCTCTAAAGCTCCTCTCAGCCGCTCGGTGCTTCCGCTATTAACGTGCCTACTCAATTAAGTTACGAGGTACTTTGGACTTTGCTATGGCCTGAGCCACTGATTACTTCCCGTCTACCAAAAATGTTAATATTTCTCTTTTACAGTTCCAATTCTTACACAAATATTTAAATTGCTGCAATAATATCACGTGTCGACATTAACATTAAACATTCCCTTTCCTATTATTGCCAATGCTATTCTGAGTTGCTATTTCTCATTAAACAGTTGCATACATATTGTCACAACTAATTAAAACCACAGGCTAACTCTCACAAACTGGTTACGCGAGACTGGTAAGGCGTTACTTCTCGCTTTGCAAATCGCTCGTAAGTTTGCAGCGGTTCCTTGCTACCCGAATTAATGTATTAATGGGTTCCCTGATTAGTCATTAAAGGTTGTGGTCTAGCACGGATTTGGAGTCTGAGTTTGTGCTTGCGGTGTGAATGATGTTGGATGACACTGAAGTTAATTTTAACTGTAGAATTTTACTTTCATCACCACAAATTAAAAATGTATATTTACACCTTTTCCCACGTAACAGTTATGATGATGTGAGAGTTTACGTGTTAATCACTGTAATTACTTCGACATTTAAGTCCGGCCGTTATCACGCAATGAACTTACATTCGTCCACACGTTTTACTTTAGATTACATTCTTTATCATTTATAACTTGATTATGCGGAATATTTACTTCTATATGTTTAGGCGCGTGCTCTTTATGCCAACTAGCGCAGACACGTTGTGTGTAAAATTAGAGTTCACTTATGCATCCCTATAAATTTTTCAGCTTATATGCTCCCACAGCTCCAGAATCTTCCACAAGTTCCTATCATTTCATTGGTTGAATTCACGCGTTTCTCCTATGCTACTGTTTTTCTATAGGTGAAAATCACATCATGTGTCGACTCACTTGAATCTTTACATCTAACGTCTTCTCAACCGTTTTACCTCTGCTTATACAATCTTCGGTTTTTCCCTTAAAAAATCGTTGTCAGTATGTGATTGAACAATAACTTCCGTTACCCAGCTTTCACTTTTCTTAACAAAATCAGCGAATGCAGTGCTTGCAGCTTTGAAAGTTTCGCATTTACAGCTCACATCTCCGTAGTGTTGATATACGAATATGTTTCTCCTACACTACTAAACATACATGACTAGAAACTACGGCGATAAAGATGTAGGTACATGTTTATCTTGCATTAGAGTACTCTCACTGTAGGTTTCATATTTAACTATAATTTATTATTAATGATTTGTTGTGATTACCACAATTATCGTAATGGAAGTTCTGGCTTCAAATTCACCAACATTTGGAATTAGTTGTTCTTCCACACAAGCCGTGTGTTGGGCAAGGTTGCCAAAGGTAGAATCAGACGACTGAAAAATGCGATGCCATAGCCGGGATTTGAACCACGGATCTCCCGGTGTCCGTCCGGTTGCTCTAACCACTCAGTTACCATTGCAACATGCCGGTACGACACTAAATCAGCTGGAGAATTTAGTGTCGTGCCGGTATGTTGCCATGGCAGCTCAGTGGTTAGAGCAACCGGACGGAGACCGGGAGATCCGTGGTTTAAATCTCGGCTATGGCTTTCAATTTTTCAGTAGTCTGATTCTACCTTTCACTCACATTTATTTTCTACCCGTTTTTTATAGTCCACTTTTTCTAGGGAGACACATAAATGTAATGTTCCAGAATGCAGATGGCGAATTTTCTCGAAGATTGGCCAGTCAAAAGCCTCTTCCAATGCTTGACTGATTGTGCCAAACGGGTTTGCTTTCTCGAATCTCCGCGCTCAAAGCCTTCATAGATGGCTTGACCGACTGTACTATACGATTTTGCTTACTCGATTCTCCCGCACTCAAAGCCTTCATAGATGGCTTGACCGACTGTACTATACGATTTTGCTTACTCGAATCTCCCGCACTCAAAGCCTTCATAGATGGCTTGACCGACTGTACTATACGATTTTGCTTACTCGATTCTCCCGCACTCAAAGCCTTCATAGATGGCTTGACCGACTGTACTATACGATTTTGCTTACTCGATTCTCCCGCACTCGAAGCCTTCATAGATGGCTTGACCGACTGTACTATACGATTTTGCTTACTCGAATCTCCCGCACTCAAAGCCTTCATAGATGGCTTGGCTCACTGTATCACGTGTGTTTGGCTACCATATTTACTTCACATATTAATTACTGAAATTTAATTAATAGCAAGGACTGTCTATACTACCTTAACCTTTCCCAACTAAATATACTGTGAAGTCTATACCTGACAAGTTTAACTTATATTTTGTGTTTTTGTTAGTTGCTATTATTATTAAAATAGAAACCCGCTTTATCTAAACTGGGCGGAGCCGTTTCGGATAAGGCACTTTTTGGAATAATTGATGTTAGCGATTTTAAACAGCGAAAGAAAGAATATAATTGCGTGGCACATGCAGATAATGTTTAATAAAAGCTTTCTATTGTCCACAGTATTAGAATATGCATTAAGGTATTTACCAAGATTATTTTATAAAATGAGTAATTTTTTTTTCTGAACATTCTTCTCGCAACGTTGCGAGCAGCCATATCACGTCTCGGTCATTATATCTGTTAGTGTTGGCTCACTGCTTCGTTCCACAAAACGCAAGGCAACCTAAAAACAAAAGTTTTGTGTTACTGATAGTTCAATATTTCACGTTAATATTTGAATACAAATTTGTGGTGTTTCTTACCTCTAGTGCTTTGAATCCTTTGTCCGCTGTTGGCTTCTAGTTTCTGTTCGATAATTATTACAACACGCTTTCTTTTCGCTGAGATCTTCAGGTTATGCATCTGTGAATTATGACAAAAAATTTGAAAAATTAATAACTTCAATTTTTCACAATAAAATATTATTCTAAACTTTAAGAAAACATACCTATGGTTTTTCCAATTGGCGCATTTAAACTATTAACTGAACCTTTAAATGGACAAGCGCACCCTTATTAATAGGCACACTCGACTATAAACCGCTTGTTCTCTGGCAAACTTTCTTTTTCATTTCTCCAAACTCAAAATGCTCCACACGATGCAGTTTGTTACTAATTTGTTTCAATATTTTTGTATTGTCTCCCAAATGTACATAAATGAAAAGACCACATACTTTTAAAAAAAAATAATGTTCCAATTTTGAGGAATAAATTATTAACTTTTGGGAAATCAGGAATTTTGTAGACAACGAAAAGTAGTACTTTTTCTACAGTAATTAGCAATTAATATAAAAGCATATTATATGTCAGATGTTTTTGTAAACTCGTTTACTGTAAACCATGAGCATTGAATTTACACAAAAATTATATATAAGTATCCATGTAAGCTAGAATTTTGAAACATGGCAAAAATATTGCTGTTCTTATGTATACTACGGGCGTACATTTCAATAAGATCTTACATACTGTGGATTTTCCAAATTTCACAGATGTATTTGCCTTAAACGCAAATAAACCACACTGACCAACACTAAGAGTAAAATCACATTGAATGCGTGTGCAAGCAGTTAACACTTGTTATAACGGTACATTTGTTGGAATGTGGCGTAGGAGGTACATGCAATACCTGTGTTGGAATTTAGGATTGGGGTGAAAGAATGTTGCTAATGTCACAGCAACGTCAGCGCGAATCTTGGCATGTAGTATTTTACTTCCTCTTCTACGTAAAGTAAGTAGGGGAAGTTTTGCATTTCACCCAAAAATTCGATACCGAGATTTCATCGGAAATACATGTTTTTAGGCGCATGAATCCAAATAAAGCGTTTATGGAAACATGTCCGTGTCTGTTTGTGTGCCTAAGCAACATAACTCAAAAAGGAAAATTCGGATAAATACCAAACTTGGTATTTAGGTTCAATATCTTCCAAAGATGCGACACGAGTATTTTCAACAAAATGCCCCCACCCCAAACTACCCTTTTCGAAATTTTTTATTTTCTAAAAAATGGCTCTTAACAATTTTGTTTCAAAATACCGTTATTTGCATGAACAATAAAAAGTATATATCGAATTTTCTGGAAGTAACTAATAAAATCCTTCATTCGGAAGGAGTTTTGTATAATCTTGTATAACTGGTAAACGTTATGACGAAGACGTACTGCACAAAAAATGTAGATCTCTTTAAAACACAGTATTTATTTCAAATAAGCTTTTTCGTGGCATAAGCCATTTCTGAGATATCCGTTATTAAAGGTTCGAATTGTTCAAGTCTTGTCAACATTCAGCTGTTTCTCGCGATGTCATGGTAACGTATGGGATTTTAAGGCCAGCATATAGCGTCCAGTTGTTAAACATTTGACTATCGCTGTTCTCTTTGTATCTATAACGAAATGTGTAATGTAGCTGTTTCTGTAAAGGTTTATTTGGATTAAAATGTAGTAGATAGAAAGTAAGCTTTGGTAGGAATTGTTTGTATACCCACTAATTAACGTTAGAGGGTAGAGAAAGTTATGTGAATGTATCACATGATTTTTTCGTTCGTTTATTTTTTTATACCTCCGCTGTTTCGGTTAAGCGGTGTTTTATGGTATTATTATTATTATTATTATTATTATTATTATTATTATTATTATTATTATTATTGTTATTGTTATTGGAGGCGTATCTCAGATCCTTAAACATGGAACGTTAGTTGAGGATATTCCAGCTACGTAACACCCTCAACTATAATTACCGTGCACCTGCCACAGCGATAAGAGCATTAAGCCCCAGTGAGAACTGTGGCGCGTGTGGTCGGAGACAGACCTTGACTGGTACATCCTTGGGCTACAAGTGTTTGTGGGGGAGGGGCGCGTGCGGGCACGTAACCAGTGTCGAAGTCCGGGAAATTGCCATTCACGCTGTGACGTAAAGACAAAAGACGATGCGGCCTTGACAGTGCGTGCGCAATGGCATTCTCACGTAACGGTACACATTTACAAGTGTTTGAGATTACGTCAATCGGATCACACTTAAGTTGACACATTTGGATCTAGTAATTAAACCTAGAAACGCTTCTAGTTATTTCAGAACAAATTAAAATACATTTTGCACGATATAACTAATTTTAAGTAGATACTCGCGAATACGGTTGCCATGCATCATAAGTTGACATTCCTACACGTAATCTCGTTGTGAAAACAAACGAAATCAAATACTGAAGAAAAAAAACTGATGTGTTACATTCGCATAACTTTCTCTATCCTGTATAGCTTATTAGTCGGTATACCACTTATTCTTACGAAAGTTTGTTTTTGTACGTACTTCATTTTAATCGCGAAAAACTTTTACAGAAATAGCTACAGTACACACTTCGTTATAAATATAAAGAGAAGAACGATAGTCAAATGTTTAAGAACTGGACGCTGTATGCTGGCTTTAAAATTCCACACTCTTACCATAACAAGTATTGCAGCATATCTCGGAAATGGCTTATGACACAAAAAGGGGTTATTTGAAATCAATTGTGTGTGTTTTAAATGTCTACATTTTTTCTATAGTACGTTTTCGTCTATCGCTCAACGTTTACTAGTTATACAAGATTATACAAAATTTCTTCCGAATGAAGAGCACTTCACAGCTTATTCCCAGAAAATTCAAGATACACATTTTATTTGTTATGTAAATATCTTTAATATATGGCATTTTAATCAAAATCGCTAGAGCCATTTTAGAGAAAATACAATACTTCGAAAATATTCCATATGAAGTGTAGTTAGGGTGGGGGAATTTACTTGAAAATCTCCGTGTCGCATCTTTGGAAGGCACTGAACTTAAATACCAAGTGTGGTATTTTTCGGCTTTTGGTTTTTGAGTTATTCTATTCACACATTCACAGACCTTTCCTTTTTTTATTCGGAGAGCCTCAAAACATTTCCAGTGAAGTCTCGGTATCGAAGTTTTTGGGTGGAATGCAATACTTTCTCTACTTACTATACGTTGTAGAGAAAGTAAAAATGACAAGAAACACTAGTGCCGTGAGTAAAATTATCTCATCGCAATATAAACATTTATTTTAGCATAGTTTTAAGCACAGAAAACTCAGACAAGAAACCCACTTGTTGGAACGAAATACGTCAGGGCATTTTTCTTCTAATTCTATTTTATTTTACGTCTCTTTAACTCCTTGGTCAATTCGCGACGGATCTGTTGGTGGATAACTCTTAGAACCATATGTGATGGACGGTTAGCCTTCTAGGTCTCATCCCTGTAACCACCCTCTCCGTCACGTGTCACAAAGACCCTAGCGCATAGCTCCGAATATTCTGCTTTCGTGCCGTGCAGACATTAGGATGCCGTCCAGTCTAACTGCTGCCTTCACACAGAAAGGCCTACAGTTAGCCTTCTAGGTCTTATCCCTGTAACCATGCCATCTTACTTCGTCACGTGTTCACAGAGACCTTAGTGCATTCATTTTAACACTTGTATCATTTTAACACTTGTTTCACAATCTGCTATTATTTAGATTTAAAAAAACTCAATTAAAGACACAAACAACTGTTTATGGAAATACATATAACCTGAGGTACAAATATACGGAAGTTTGACTTCAAGGATTTCTAATAGATATGTTCTGCAAAATAACACAAAGTCCTAACATTTTAGGAAGCTCTTAATATAAACTGTCCTTAAATTCACACCGATTTCAGCCGACACTGAAATGTGTTAAATATCCTTCATCTCTTATATTAAAAAAATATGTGTAACATCTTACATAACTTCCTTTGACAAATGTCGTTTGTTTTATATAGCTTCTAAAAACCATTCTTACTAAAGCTTATTTTTCTATTCACTTCATGTTAATCGAGATAAACGTTTTCAGAAACAGTTACATTACACGTGGGGGATACAGGAAACAGTCAGATGTATAAATGCGAGACACTATAATAATGCTGACCTTACAAATCCTGAGAAATAACTGAGGAGGATACCACTTTAAAAACATGGAAGTGTTGAAAAATTCAAACCAGTAGTCACGGATAAGACGGAAGTGGCTGACGCCATTTCAAATCGGAGAGAGGTAGCATAGTGGTTTCTTTTCCGGCTGTCGTACTGAGGGTCCGGATTCGATTCCGGTTCTCGGGTGGCGATTTTAAGGCGTCCTTAGCCACGCCTTCACTTTTGACTTGCTCATGTTAAGTATCCCCAAGGCCCAAAGTGGTTCGGAGCCACAGTAAAAGCTGTAGGTACTCTCATTCCAACGCCATCCTTTTCACCCTACCATCGGAGGCAGCGGATTCGGTCCGCTCGGTGGAATGAGGTATTCCCTAAAGCCATAGACCATATGTGGAACGTTAGAAACGGCGACGTTTGTCTATATCTTATGCTTGACTCGTTATGCAAAATTATATCTACAAAACTACTCCGAGTTAGGAGGATTTCAAAGACTATTGGCAGAAAATTCATATAAATATCTTAAATATATGGTATTTTAATCCAGATTGTTACGGCCAGTTTTAACAGAATAAACATTTTCCATGTAAAGGGGGGCATAGCACCATAATTAAAAAAAACAAAATTCGGTTAAATAGGAAACCCTGTATTTAAGTTCAGCATCTCCCATGAATGCGACACGAAGATTTTCAAAAATAGTCCCCCATCTGAAAATATCCCTTACATGGAAAAAAAAAGTCTGATGTGTTGCATTCACATGACTTTCTCTAGTCTTGTACAAACTATTTTTTACAAACGCTTATTCTCCATTTACTTCATGTTAATCGAAATAAACATTTGCAGAAAAAAACTTTTTGCTAATTTTCTTATAGGTGCAAGAGGAATATGGTAGGCTTTAAGCGATAGTCAAATGTTGAGCTGGTTGCTATGTGGAGCATTCCATTCTCTTTGTATGTCCATGACATAAAAAAACCAATAACGAATTTCCATTCGAGAAAACTTGTAAGTGTTGGAAAATTCAAATAAATAACAAGGGATATCACGGAAATGGTTCACTCCACAAAAATATGTATATAACATAAATTGTATGTTTTAACGAGCTCTACATTTTTTGTGTACTAAAATTTTGTCTGTCTCTTACGGTTTACTAGTTATGCAAAAGTCATACAGAATGAAGAGCACTTTTGGGGGACATTGCCATGAAAATATCTTAAACATATGATATTTTAATCAAATTCGTTAGAGCTATTTTTGAGAAAATCAAAATGTTCCATGTAAAGGGTAGTCTGGAGGGAATTTTCTTGAAAATCTTCGTATTATCGCATCCTTGGAAGATACTAAACTCAAATACCAAGTTTGGTATTTATCCACATTTCGTTTTTGAGTTATGCTCTTTACAGAGACAGACACGTACACGGACATGTTTCCAAAAATATTTTATTTGGATTCAAGCACCTCAAAAAATGTATTTCCGATGATATCTCGGTATCGAGTTTTTGGGTGGAATATAATACTTCTACTTATTGTAGGTAATAGATAAAGTAACAAGTACGCACTGGGTTGCTTACTGGAATTGGTGACATTTCTACAGCCAAATGTCAATTGGAAAATGTTCAGCTGGTTATGATGGTGGCCACCTACATATCAAACACTGCAGTAGTTAATGATATCATTGAACTGATACATAAAGTCTTATTGGCCTACACCACTGAGGGCGCAGCATTGTTGGAAAAAGATCTGGACAAAATCCCAATGATAACTAGTGGTGATTTCAACCAAGTTAAAATTGAACACTGACAAATCTGAGTCTACAGCCAGATCAAGAACTCCCATCGACGCAGTATTCTCTCCTTATTTAGAAAATTTACAGTTAATGTTTTTCCAAGTGCTAATTCGTTATTTGTGTTTCGTCGTGGTCATGCAGAGCATGGCATTTCAAAGCCATCACGGAGCGATCTGCGTTTTAAAAATCTGATATCGCTGTAACCTACTGATACTTATATCCACAACGAAATGTGTAGTTAATAAAGTTTATCTCTCTCAACAAGAAGTGCTTAGATAGCAGAACATAATTTTTGTAAGAATAGTTTGTAGAAAAATGAGCAGAAAAGCCATGTGAATACAACTGATAAGATTTTTCACGTATTACTCTTTGAGAGGTGCAAGAAACTGAAAGCTTTCATAAAAATAGGAGCAGCCAGGAGAGAGGAAAAAAAAGAAGAGAAGTAATGCCGAGAGGTTTGCATAACATGCAGGCTGTTAATCGGCAGCCAAGTAACGGAACAATGTGACAACAAGCGGTCTTTTTCCTAAAGGATCTAGGATGGATTGGATACAGCCGGATTGAACGAACGACCACGCCCGCTTTCTCGCGAGCTGTGACGTAACGTGACGATAGTGGAGCAAGTCGGCCGGTCGGCCGCATTCTTCTCATTATTGCAGTGATTAAGGCGCTCGAAATGTCAAAGACAGTGATTGCTGGCTTGACTTGTAGAGGTCGGCACCGTTCTTAGATTGATTGCATCCACTGGATTCAGCTCTCAATTAGCGGTGATGCCTTCGGAGAAAACATGCATGAAACACTGTAGGAAGTGGCGGGTTAGAGTACTTGTAAGCAAGCCTATGGCTAACTTAGAATTAATGTGTCGCTTCACATGATTTTCTCTACCCAATGAGGTTTCTTTTAGATGGCTTATTACTTTCTCTACTACGTATACCAAGTAAGTAAAATTAAATTAAATTGAGTTTTATCGCTATTTAACTACTATGGTCCTTAGCGTCCCATTCTATTTTCGGCGTGAAAGACCGGAAATTTTACTCAGAGGCCTCTTTATAAGGCTTGAGGTTCTTTTACGTGCCGTTCTTTTACTTCCCTTCCAAAGGAAGCCATGCTAAGGACTTTTACGCCCGAAAAAATCCATCGTCCTCCGCCGGGTTTGAACCCGCGACCTCGGGAACTAGAACATGGTAACCACTACACCACGGAGGACCACATATAGTAAGTAGAGGAAGTATTGTATTCCACTCAAAAATTCGATACCGAAATTTCACCGAAAATAAATGTTTTGAGGTGCCCTGAATCCAAATAAAGCATTTTTCGAAACATGTGCGGTGAATTCCAAACTTGGTATTTGAGTTTAGTATCTTCCAAGGATGCGACACGAAGATTTTCAAGAAAAATCCCCCACCCCTGACTACCCTTTACATGGGACATTTTTTGAAATTTTGTTTTTTCTCAAAAATGGCTCTAAAGATTTTGACTAAAATATCATATGTTTAAGATATTTTCATGGTAAATGAAAATATTTATCTTGAATTTTCTGGAATGTCCCCAAAAGTCCTCTTCATTCTGAATGACTTTAATATAACTGGTAAACTGTAAGAAATAGACATTTTACTATATAAAAATGTAGATCTCGTTAAAACACACAATTTATGTAATATACTTTTTGTGTTGAGTGGCCTATTTCCGAGATATTCGTTGTTATTTGTTTGAATTTTCCAATACTTAAACTTTTTCTCAAATGGGAATTTGTTATTCGTTTTTTTTATGCCCTGGACATATAAAGAGAATGGAATGCTCCACATAGCAACCAGCTCTTAAAACATTTGACTATCGCTTAAAGCCTACCATATTCCCCTTGCACCAACAAGAAAATTAGCAATAAGATGGAGAATAAGCGTTTGTGAAAATAGTTTAAGAGTAGAGAAGGTCAGCTGAGTGCAATACATCTTTTTTCTTCTATCTACTTCATGTTAATCGAGATAAGCGTTTACAGAAATCGTTTCATTACACATTTCGTTGTGGATATAAACGGGATCGAGGAAATCGAAGCGATAGTCAGGCGTTTAAAAGTGTCGCCTTGAAATTCCATACTCTTGCCTGTTATCGCGAGAAACAAGTGAATAGCGACATCTCTTTAAAAATTTGACAAAGTTATTGAAATAATTTATATCGTCATTTTTTGTGCAGCATGTTTCTGTCTCTCTTGTGGTTTATCAGTACCGTGCCAGATGGCACCTCAGTAACGTGCGAGGCTCGCTTTAAGGAAGTTCCGGGTTCGATTCTCGTCAACCACCCACTCTGACCTTGGGTTTTTTGTGGTTTTCTCTGGACCGTGACTCAAGCTAGAGGGGAAAATATTAATATTTGTAAGGAAAATACTCGGAAGAATTTATGGACGGATTCAAGAAATGAAATATGGCGAAACAGACACAACAAAGAACTACATGACTTATACAAAGATACCAATATAATACAAGAGATTAAGATTAGACGGCTAACTGGGCAGATGTCCAAACAGTGGAGTACAAACGGACCCCAAAGAAAATTTTAAATGGAGCATTTTTTTTTTAACAAGACCAAAATGCGGACCTAAAAACCTGGAGAATACAATACGAAGAGACGCCTTACTGATGCTGGGGGTCCGAGTGTGGAGCGAGAGAGCAGAAGACAGAGAAGAGTGGAGACAAAGCTTAAGGGAGGCCAAGACCCAGATAGGCTGTAAACACCATATCATGGTGGTGATTCCCTGGTTGGTAGACGAATGCTGGGGTGGTTTCTCAGCTACCACGACTTCCTTTCCATTAGTTCCCTTTCATTGCGTTTCCTACTCATCTGTCAGGTGTGCTTCCAGCTTTCATGACGTATGACGGTGCCAGACAGATGGCACTGATGCATGCTCAGAACAAAAGAGTATTCCCCGTGGACAGCAAAGGGCTGCTATTTATTACTTCTAAGTGTTTTCGCGGTCACGCAAAGAGAACAGAATTTCAAAACCATCGCATACCGAACCGATTTTAAAAGATTTGACTACCACTTCAGCCTACTCTATTCTTTTTGTACCTACAAGGAAATGTGTAATAATATTACATTATGATACAAGTGTTAAAATTAGGGTTTTATTTCCCGAGTAGAAATGTTTGCACGGCCTTCGTTTCCCAATCCTAGGAGCGAAATAAAACCACGTTTAGCACGTGTGACATATACTATTTTTAGACAGCGCTCGAATTTGCAAAATATTAAATATTACATTCATTCCTGAAACTAAGAGAAATCACGTTCTGAATGAGATCAACTCACGTGTATAACGAGATTCTTGAAACAAGAGAAATGATGTTAAAATCGAGATCAACTCTATCGACTCGATGCTATATCATATTGCTTTCTGGATTCTTTGAGTACTTCTAGTATTATTATTTCTGCTGTTTCTGTAATTTCACGTGGCTCTTTCATTTCAGTTTATTCTGAATCCATAATTGCCGCCATTTAATCTTTATGTAAACTATATTAGATAAAAGAATAACATTTCAGAACAAAGAAAGCACAAGGCTGCCAATATATGGTATAAGTTACCTCCACAACGAATTGCGATAAATTAAATTATGACAATTTGTATTTTAAACATATATTCCGAGCGCCATGAGAAATTAATCATGTGAAAAGACATAATGAAAAGTAAAACCTAATCAAACCATGTCAAGTTATTAAATACGTGCAAATACAAAAGGTAATTACCATGTGATTGGACTTGAAACCAAAGTTGGTCACAATGTAGTGGTATAAAGCTTTATCACACTAGTGCGTTAATATAAAGCTTTTAGTTCGTGTGCACTATGTTAAAAGTTCTACTTTTAGGCCATTCTGTCTAAAAATTATATCTGCAAATGTTTGTCACAGGAAGCATGTAGTTGAATAAGCTTTTGTTAGAATAGTTTGCAGAAGAGTGATTAGAAAAATCACATGAATGTAACACCTTATATTTTGTTCTAGATATATTGATTCGTGGCATCGTCACTGATGAATTTATTATCAAGACGTCATGTGAGATTCCTGCAGAATAAACGTTTTAACTTGTGTTGGAGATGCAACATAATGGAAACATCTGAATGCAGCGTTGTTTTGCTTTCTAGGGGTTGGGTTTGGAGGTTTGGTTTGGGTGAATCACCGAGACTGCTCGGTGATTCAGAAAACACTGTGTGTCATAAAACATTTACTTGGGATATGGCATGACTGAAATCTTCTTATTCTGCAATTTTTACTCTCTCTACCACGTACCTATAGTAGATAGAGGAAGTATTTCATTCTACCCACAAAATTTGGATACCGAGATTTCACCGGAAATACGTTTTTGAAGCCCTCTGAATCCAGAGGAGAATTATTTTTAGAACAAGTTCCATGCGAGAGAGAGAGAGAGAGAGAGAGAGAGAGAGAGAGAGAGAGAGAGAACAGCATAACTCAAAAACGAAATTCGGCTAAACAGCAACCTGATACCTTACGAATATGAGACATGAAAATATTTCGTTATTTTTTTTATTGTTCCAATTTATTTCCCGCGTTTAACTACAGTGATATATCGGCGGATTTTCGTCTTTAGAACGTCGTACCTATCGGCAATAGTGTTAACTAATGTACTGTTGTCATTGGATTTCTGGTTTTTCTTTGGTTTTTTTTTACATTAGATCAGGCACCTATTCATACTCTCTGGGGATGATAGGGAATAATCTTGTCTAGGGAAAAATATCCACCCAACCAGCTGGGAATAGAACCCAGGATCCCTCGCACAGCAGGCAGGTGCTCTACCGAACTGAGTTTCGTTATTTTTAATTTTCTAAAGAACAGTGAAGTAGAATATTTGTTGGTAGTTGGAAGATGCTTCATGTTTATCTACCCCACGTATGGGAGCCAATTTGTCGCGGTCACTTCGTGTTATCTATTGCTGGGCGCCTGTTATTGTATTAATAGTTTGAATTATGGGTTATTTGTCCTCCGGCTAGCTATTATTACTACTCAGTCGAGCATATCTCTTGAACAGGGTGTGTAAACGGAACGGATTTGTTACTGAAAGATAACACTTATAAAAGAATTTGTTTTTACACTTTTATTACCGTCACAATTAATTAATTTCACATGTTGAATCTTGATACACGCCCGACTGAAACTGTTATATTTTCTAATATCACTATAATCACTTATTTGCTGCACATTATTAATTCGCGTATTTCACATTTATAACTAACTTTACAACGCGAGAGATTTTGTAGAATTGCGCGACGTATAACGCGTGAACGATTCTCTTAAACTGTGCGACGTATAACCTTTGTATGGTTCTGTTGGACTGAACGACGTTTGCCTTGTGAATTATTCTGTCAAACTGCGCGTTACCCGTCTCTGGCACGGAATTTATACTCCCTCACCCCAATATGCCTAAACATTATAACCGAGCTGCTATTGGTTAATAAAACCCGCCAACATTAGCGTCTATTTTTATATCCAATCAAAATTACGAACACAAATGCTCTAGGGAAAATATTCCCCCCATTTCTACAGAAAAGCGCGCTAATCTGACGTCATTTGTTTGTTTCTTGTAATTGATAAACAACTCACCCCCCTCGTTTCATTGTTGCCCGCTCTTATTGTCAGTTTCAGTGAGGCGTGTAAACTTATTTCCTAACAATGCTTATAATTAACAAACATCTCAAATCATTGTCATACAATAATGCTTATTTACACTATAATCACTCTGGCATTTACATTGTTGTGATATAAAATACTGCCACGACAGCTGTAACAATTTTGATTAAAATACCATATATGAAAGATATTTACGTGCCAAATAAAATGTATATCTTGAATTTTCTGGGAATAGCCTGTGAAGTCCTCTTAATTTGGGAGTAGTTTTGTTTGATTTTGTGTAATTGGTAAATCATGAGATAACACAAAAGCTTACTACACAGATGATGTAGATTTTGTAACAAAATTGATTTCAGATAACTTTTTTGTGGCATTAGTAATTTTTCGTACATAGTAGACAGAAGGTATTACATTCCACCCAAAAATTCGATACCGAGATTTCAACGGAAATACATGTTTTGAGGCACCTTGAATTAAAATTTTTTTTTAGAAAAGATCCACCAGCACGCTGCTTAGAACAGCATAACTCAACAACGAAAAGTCGGATAAACACTAAACTTGGTATTTAGGTTCACTACCTTCCAAAGATGCGACATGCAGATTTTCAAGAAAACTTTCCTACCCCAAACTATCCTTTACATGGAAGATTTTTGAAATCTTTGATTTTCTAAAAAAAATGGCTGTAACGATTTTGATTAAAATATCATACATTAAAGATATTTACATGACAAATAAATTGTTTATCTTGAATTTTCTGGGAATAGCGTTTGAAGTCCTCTTCATTCGGAAGCAATTATGTAATATCTTGTATAACTAGTAAACGTTAAGCGATAGACTCAAGTAATGTAGATCTCTTTAAAACACACAATTTATTTCAATTAACTTTTTTGTGGTATCTGCCATTTCCGAGATATCCGTTATTAATGGCACGAATTGTTCAATACTTAGACCTTTCGTCGATTTTCAGTTGTTTCTCGCGATGTCATGGAAACAGTATGGAATTTTAAGGCCAGCATATAGCGTCCAGTTGTTAAACATTTGACTGTCGCTGTTCTCTTTGTATATATAGGATGAACCATTTAAGTTGAGACCGTATGGCATCTCCTTGTAGAAAGAAATGTCTTGATTAAAAGTTGCTTGATATTATGGGGGTAAGTAAACGCCATTAGTCGTGTTTTGTTTGCAGGACGTTGTGGTAATCATTTTAGGGTCAATTTAGTTTTTGTAAATGGGAACCTACAATCAGGGTCAAATTAAACATGCTACGTCCTCCAAATAAAACACGACTAGTCGCATTCATTTTCCCTAATATCAAGCAGCTTTTATTAAAAACGTTTCTTTCTACAAGGCTTAGTTTTGGAGATACTGTACAGTCTCAAGTTAAATGGTCCAGTGTGCATATCGCAGTGTGTAATGTTCCGCAAACGTTTATCTGGATTAAAATGAGGTAGATAAGAAGAATTATTAAGAATAATTTGTATACCCACTAATAAGATATAGAGGGTAGAGAAAGGCATGTGAATGTAACACAGATTTTTTAATATATGGCTTGCTATTTGGTTTAACTTTTCAGTATTGTCATTTTTTTTGTTTTGTTTTGTTTTGAAGCGGTCATCTCTCAGCTGTTTTTCGCGATGTCATGGAAAGAATGTGGGATTTTAAGGGCAGCGTATAGCGACCGGATTTAAAGCATCTGACTGTCGATTCGGTTTTCGTTTTGAGTTTGTTTAAAAAAAATATTTATGGACGCTCTTTAACTGCTGTGGTCCTTAGCGTCCCACTCTATACTTGGCGTGAACGATCGGTAATTTTGCTCAGAGGCCTCTTTATCAGGCTTGAGGTTCTTTTACGTGCCGTAAATCTACGAGTCCAGGCTTTACTTCCCTTCCGAAGGAAGCCATTCTAAGGATTTTTACGCCCGAAAAAATCCATCGCCCTCCGACAGGTTTGAACCCGCGACCTCGGGAACTAGAGGATAGCATGGTAACCACTACATCACGGAGGACGACGATTCGGTTTTCTCTATCCTCTTGTACCTACAACGAATTGAGTAATGAAATATTTCTGCAAAAGTTTATCTCGATATATATGAGGTAGGTAGAAGAATAAGGTTTCGTAAGAATACTTTATAGAAGCTATATAAAAATAAACGATAGTGGGTAGAGAAAGTCAGGTTCTTATTTTTATGTTACTGGTAGTATTATGCTTCATTTTTCGTGCTGTTTTAAGTCTGAAAACAAATAATGCTGAGATAGCGTGAAACAAAGAGGTTTTAGTTTAAATGCCTCGAGGAAATCCAATTCTTGAGTAACTCTTGTTTTCTGATTTGAAATATTTACTGTACACAATGCGTCCCTTTCTTCCAGAAATCCAAACTGCTGTCTTAGTGTCTCGTTTGACCTAGTTTTCTTCGTACAACGTAGAAACAATAGACTGTTCATACCGCAGTTTGATTTCAGATTTGCAGTACAGAAGTTTGGAATAAAGTGATATAATGCAAGTGAGCCATATGTTTTAAAGTATGCCATCTCTTTAAGGTGTACCAGAAAATGACGTAAGAATGTTGGCCGTTACACTACGAGTAAAAGTTGTTAATTAGAGGAGTGTACAACGCGACTTTAGCATATCAATGACGATATGACGTCATTGTCAGAAATAAAATCCCCACTCGTCAGCTATCAGGGGTCCCTTTGCCCCAAAAGTTCCCAGTTTTACCTCTTATTCACGCACATGTTCCTACTTCCCTAGATCAATAAGTGGTGTGTTTTAATTATAAATGCCATTTTTTGCCTTTTTAAAACGAGCTTAAACTTTTCAACTTATTTTCAATTTTCCTTTTATATGCAGGGAAAGGTAGATGATTACGTTGGAATGTGACCGTTATGTAATGTTTGCTATCTGCAAGGGTTCAGCACTTCTATTTGAACTTGTGCTTCCCCAGTATCAGTAAAACATTCTGATGAAAAGTGAGGGTCAGTTACTGCCACGTGACGTAACAACATTTAGTCACGAAGTCAGTCAACCATTGAACAGAAACTTCACAGTTATGTTAGTGAATTGGGTGTCCATGTGTTTTCAACTGATGGAACAGTTTTATTGTATGAGGCTTGTGAAACAGTAAGATTATGATACACGTGTTAAAGGGATTTTATTTCTCAAACCTACGAGCAAAATAAAACCACTTTTAATACGTGTGGCATATACCTATGTACTATGTTTTTAGACAGCGCTCGAATTTGTAAAATATCAATAAAATAGTATGAAATTGATTCCTGAAGCTAAGAGAAATCAACGTTTAGAACGAGATCAACTCTCCTGTGCTGCGAGATGTCAGATGTTTTAATGTTTTGTTGATTCGCTACTACTCACTTTCAGTGAAATAATTTTCAGCATGTTTTGCCTTACACTAAGGCAATGAAGCGATTAAAGGCTGTATCATATTGCTTTCTGAATTTTTTGGGTGGGTAAGTAGTCTGTTATTCTTTCTTCCATTTTAGTTTCTTCTGAATTCATAATTCCCGCTACTTATATATATATATATATATAGAGAGAGAGAGAGAGAGAGAGAGAAAGAGAGAGAGAGAGAGGTTATACTAGATAAAAGAACAACGTTTTAGATCAAAGAAAGCACAAAGTTGCCAATATAACGTATAGGTTAACTCTACAACGAAATGCGATGAATTGAAGTATGACGATTTGTATTGTTAACAGATAATGCGAGTGAGAAATTAATCATGTAAGAACATATAATGAAAAGTAAAACCTGATTAGACCAAGTCAAACTATTAAAACATGTACAAATCCAAAGGATAACTGCAATGTGATTGGACTTGAAACCAAAGTTGGTCACAATGGAGTGGTATAACATTTTTATCTCACTAGTGCGATAACGTACAGCTTTCGTGTGCACTATGTTAAAAGCTCTGCCTTTTGGCTATGCCTTCTAAAAAGTATTTTATCTTCAATACTTGTTCACAACAAAGCACAGATCTGCTCTCGCTTCTAAGAGTGGCGATAAGAAAATAAGGCTACCTCTAAAAGTCGTTGCAAACAGTCGTAGTTTTCATTAGATCTGTGTAAACCATTAGTTGATCTCGGCAGAGTGTAACACAACATTTACAGCAATACTTTGTGGTAATGGGCAGCAATAAAAAATGTATAATTTTTGATACCAAATACAGGCATTAAATATATTAGGATTGTGGATTTAAAATTAAAATTTAGTTGTATATTGAATTTTCTGGGAACAGCCTCTGAAGTCTTCTTTTTTCGAAAACAATGTTGTATAACTGGTAAACCGTAAGAGATAGACAAATCTTACTGGACAAAAAAATGTAGATTTCGTTAAAGCGCACGGTTTAAGTCAAATTTTAACTTTCTCTACTTCTTACCTGCGGTAGTGTAGGTAGTGTTATATTCCACACGAAAATGAGATATCGCAATTTCTCAATCCAAAAAACAAAGCATTTTTAGGAAAATTTGCGTGCGTGCGTTCTGTGAAGAGCACTTACAAAACAAAACTTTATAATTAAGCTCAGTGTCTTCCAGGGATACCACACGAATATTTTCAAGAAAATTTTCCCACCCCAAATACCCTTTACATTAAAATAAAAACATGGTAATTTTTTTATTTTCTCAAAAATGGCTCTAAGGATTTTAAGATATTTGCACGACGGCGTGTGCATGTTAAATTTTTTGGGAGGAGCCTCAGAAGCCCGCTTCATTCTGAGTTATTTTTGTATAACTGATAAACCAGACAAAATCTTGCTACTCAAAAAAATTTAGATCTCGTTAAAACACACAAACGCCCTACATACCAGGAGGTAACAGTGGACTGAGTAAGCAAGTATGCAAAACACGCAAATTATGGCAAATAATCTTTTTGTGGCATTAACCGTTTCCGAGATATTCTCTGTTATTGGCTAGAATTGTCAAATACTCTTTTACTAGTGTTAGGTCGGTATTTGTGTTTTTCTTGCGAGAACGTTATGTGAATGTTGTTCA
Source organism: Deroplatys truncata (assembly GCA_030765065.1). Lineage (NCBI taxonomy): Eukaryota > Metazoa > Arthropoda > Insecta > Mantodea > Mantidae > Deroplatys > Deroplatys truncata. The sequence continues at coordinate 138,818,664 of CM060979.1, read as the reverse complement.
CCAATGGCACCGGGGAGTAATTGATCTGCATCATTTTCCCTATGGCTTCCCAATATAAAGTCTGTAAGTTATCACTTTTAAGGCCTTTGCATTTGGCGAGATGTTGTTTGTTCAGGATGACATCTTCTGGGTGTAGGTAGGCATCGTATCTTGTAGAGATGTTCTGCGAAGTTATGTGAATGTAACAGATCAGATTTTGTAAATTTGTTTTCCTGTATGTAGACATTAGCCATTTTGAAATTTCTGGAGTTTAGAATGTTAAGCTGATTCAAAATAAACTACAGGAATGTAATTAAGATTTTGATGTTATAATGCAAACAAAATTTGCCTTCTAGCTCCGATCCTGCTTCTCCGCGATTGGTTTAATATCTGGGCGTTGTCACACTTCGGCACTTGCCTAAGGACAACGAAGTCTGACATTTTATTGAATTGCTGGCTTCAGTTCAACCTTGACAAGGCCGTTTTGCGTTTAACTGTTCACAGTCAGCGTGGTTCATTGCTGTAGGGACCGACCACTCCCTTTTGATCCCAGAGAACTAGCTGTCAGTAAAATGTTTCACCGAATCCTTGACTCTAATCAGAGTGTTCTAAAATTCCAGGTTTTGCTTATGCAATGTTACCATGAAGCAAATGTCAATAAGTATCCGGAATCATTACAAGAAATTTAGGGATTAAAACTAAAAAGGACAAACACAGAACATTTTGAGGAAATGTTGCCTTACTATTTAGTATACGCACGTAACAACAATTCACTGGCCAGTCTTTAACAAACTATTCTTACAAACGTTATTTTTCTATCTACTTCTATCGAGCGAGATGGCACGGCAGTAACGCGTGAAGCTCGCATTCTGGAAGTCCCGGGTTCGATTCCCGTCTGGCGATTTTGACCATGGGGTTTCACGGGTCGGTGGATGAATGCTGGAGTAGTTCCTTTTCTACCACCGAGCGAGGTGACCCCACGGCAACGTATGCGACTTGCATTAGGGACTTCCCAGATTTGATCCCCGCGAGCGCCCACTCTGACCCATGGATTTTTCGAGGCAGGCGAATGCTGGGATGGTTCATCTTCTACCACGACTGTCCTTCCTCTCATTTCCTGTATCCATCACCTTCCTTGTTATCTGTTTTAGGACCAGGCGACGGTGTTCGGCCGGTTGCGTCTGGGCGGTGGTTGCGCGCTCTGTAGAGGTTACTTTCCTGGCGCGGTCGGAACCCGCCTCCGAAGTGAGTCCCACCAGGGAGGACCGCCCGGGTTAGGGGCTCGTTATGTCATATTTTGTTAATGAGTTAACCATTTCCGAGATATTCCTAGTTATTGGTTTCAGCTTTCAAATACTACTTATATTTTTCTCAAATGGGTATTCATTTCTTTATTTTTGTCTCCTTTCTTTTTTACTTTCTCTACCACGTACCTAGTAGGTGGACAAGGTATTGCGTTCCTCCCAAAAATTCTACATCGAGATTTCACCTGTCATACATGTTTTGAGGTCCCCTGAATAAAAAAAAACATTTTTAGAAAAATTCCGTATGTGTGTAGGTGTCTGTGAACAGTATAATCTCAACAACAAAACCTGGTATTTAGGTTCAATACCTTTCAAGGATGCGACACGAAGATTTTCAAGAAATTCCGCCACCGCAAAACTACTTTTTACATAGAACATTGTCAACGTTTTTTATTTTCTGAAAAAGATTTAACGATTTTGGTTAAACTACCATATGTTAAAGATATTTCCATGATTACAAAATGTACATCTTGAATTTTCTAGGAATAGCCTATGAAGTACTCTTCATTCGGAAGGAATTTGTATAATCTTACATAACTGGTAAACGTTAAGAGATAGACGAGAACGTACTATAGAAAAAATGTAGGTCTCTTTAAGACACGCGATTTATTTAAAATACATTTTTTGTGGCATAAGCCATTTCTGAGGTATCCCTTATATAATGTTTCGAATTGTTCAATACTTGGTCATGCTCTAGATCTCCAGCATTCAGTTGTTTCTCGCGATGTCATGGAAACAGTATGGAATTTTAAGGCCAGCATATAGCGTTCAGTTGTTAAACATTTGACTGCCGCTGTTCTCTTTGTATCTATAACGAGATGTGTAATTAGCTATTTCTGTAAAGGTTTATTTGGATTAAAATAAGAAAATAAGCTTTAGTAAGAATAGGGGTAGAGAAAGGCATGTGAAAGTATCACAGAATTCTATTTTTCTTTTTTTACTTTCTCTACTACGTATAGTAAGTAGGGGAAGTATCGCATTCCACCCAAAAATTCGATACGGAGGTTTCACCGGAAATACACGTTTTGAGGCCCCTGAATGAAAAAAAAGCATTTTTAGAAAAAGGTCAGTGTGTACGTCTTTGTGGATGTGTGTCTATCTGTGAACAGCATAACTCAAAAATGAAAAGTCGAATAAATACGAAACTTCGTATTTGAGTTTAGTATCTTTCAAAGATGCCACACGAAGATTTTTAGGGAAACCCCTCCACCCCCAGACTATCCTTTACATAGAACTTTTTTAGAAAATTTTGATTTTCTCAAAAATGGCTCTAACGATTTTGACTAAAATATCATATGTTTAAGGTACTTTCATGGTAAATGAAATGTATATCTTGAATTACTGTGAATGTCCCCAAAAGTCCTCTTCATACTGAATGAATTTTACATAACTGGTAAACCGTAAAAAAATAGACAAACCTTTACTATATAAAAATGTAGATCTCGTTAAAAGACACAATTTATGTCATATACTTTTTTTTTTAGAGTGAACCATTTCTGAGATATTCCTTGTTATTTGTTTGAATTTTTCAATACTTACACGTTTTCTCAGATGGGAGTTCGTTATTGGTTTTTTTATGTTCTGGACATACAAAGAGAGTGGAATGCTCTACATAGCAACCAGCTTTTAAAACATTTGACTATCACCTAAAGCCTACCATATTCCCCTTGCACCTACAAGAATTGTATGGTGAGAAAGCCATTTCTGCAAACGTTTATCTCGATTAGCTTGAGGTAGACAGAAGGATAGGGTTTAGTAGTGGCATTTTGTTTTGAAGACTGTGTAGAGGAAGGTATATGAATGTAACATATAAGATTTTTCACTCAGTATTGCAATATATTAATCTCATGCAACAAGTAACTGGTACTCTGTTAGATGAAAACCTGTTAATAATCGCATTCATTGCTGGGAGGTTTGGATGAAATAGCGCAGTTGTCACCAGTGACTCAGCGAAACAGCAAGTGTTGCAACTTTACGTAATGACACCAGTTGCATTTTAAAGTAGCAGATTCCCGCACAAAGGCAACTAAAAGCAAGAAAACCTCCCGAAATCTGTGTAATTGACTTGGTTCTCGAGTCCGCAGGCGATGACTAACGTGGTCCCGTGACTAGACAGGCAAGGCAGTTATGCAACAAGCAGTGAGCGCACTGGAGCGGACACAAACAAGATGTCTTTGGCTGGCGGTAGGTATTGCACAATATTATGCAAACTACCTTTATATATAATACTCACGGTCAGCATTGGCTAGGGTTTACTGCCTAAAAGCAGCAAAGCGTTTTCAGAAATGTCAAGTTTATACTTTAATTCCGGTTGACATCATTAGAACAAAACGTTACAGTACCTGAAAGGTTTTAAGGCATCCACAGTTTTCACTATGCACGCAGAACACAACAAATCATAATACAATTATTTTATACATTTTTTATACAATAATGCAAAAAATGCTCCTTTACAAAATATTTCATCTCATTTCCTTACATTTTTATTTTGAACTTTAAAACAATCTGATGTGTGACCTTCACTTAACTTTCTCTACCCACTATCGTTTTTTTTAACACAGGCTGGACCATTTTAGTTGAGACTGTACAATATCTCCAAAACTAAGTGTTGTAGAAAGAAATGTCTCTAATAAAAGTTGCATCATATTATGGGGGAAAGTAAATGTCATTAGTCGTGTTTTATTTGGAGAACGTTGTGATGGTCACTTTAGGTAATTCAATTTAATTTTTTAAATGAGAACCTACATACCTCTGGAACATAGCATATCCAGGATGGGTGATCAGCCCAATGTCTTGTGTCAGTATTCTGTCGAGGAGCAAGCAAATTCTGGAACATAGTATATCCAGGATGGGTGATCAGCCCAATGTCTTGTGTCAGTAATCTGTCAGGAGCAAGCAAACTCTGGAACATAGCATATCCAGGATGAGTGATCAGCCCAATGTCTTGTGTCAGTAATCTGTCGAGGAGCATGGCAAACTCTGGAACATAGCATATCCAGGATGAGTGATCAGCCCAATGTCTTGTGTCAGTAATCTGTCGAGGAGCATGGCAAACTCTGGAATATAGCATATCCAGGATGAGTGATCAGCCCAATGTCTTGTGTCAGTAATCTGTCTAGGAGCATGGTAAACTCTGGAACATAGCATATCCAGGATGAGTGATCAGCCCAATGTCTTGTGTCAGTAATCTGTCGAGGAGCATGGCAAACTCTGGAACATAGCATATCCAGGATGGGTGATCAGCCCAATGTCTTGTGTTGTCAGTAATCTGTCGAGGAGCATGGCAAACTCTGGAACATAGCATATCCAGGATGGGTGATCAGCCCAATGTCTTATGCCAGTATTCTGTCGAGGAGCAAGCAAACTCTGGAACATAGCATATCCAGGATGGGTGATCAGCCCAATGTCTTGTGTCAGTATTCTGTCGAGGAGCAAGCAAAGTCTGGATCATAGCATATCCAGGATGTGTGATCAGTCCAATGTCTTGTGTCAGTAATCTGTCGAGGAGCAAGCAAACTCTGGAACATAGCATATCCAGGATGTGTGATCAGTCCAATGTCTTGTGTCAGTAATCTGTCGAGGAGCAAGCAAACTCTGGAACATAGCATATCCAGGATGTGTGATCAGTCCAATGTCTTGTGTCAGTAATCTGTCGAGGAGCAAGCAAACTCTGGAACATAGCATATCCAGGATGTGTGATCAGTCCAATGTCTTGTGTCAGTAATCTGTCGAGGAGCAAGCAAACTCTGGAACATAGCATATCCAGGATGTGTGATCAGTCCAATGTCTTGTGTCAGTAATCTGTCGAGGAGCAAGCAAACTCTGGAACATAGCATATCCAGGATGTGTGATCAGTCCAATGTCTTGTGTCAGTAATCTGTCGAGGAGCAAGCAAACTCTGGAACATAGCATATCCAGGATGAGTGATCAGTCCAATGTCTTGTGTCAGTATTCTGTCGAGGAGCAAGCAAACTCTGGAACATAGCATATCCAGGATGGGTGATCAGTCCAATGTCTTGTGTCAGTATTCTGTCGAGGAGCAAGCAAATTCTGGAACATAGCATGTCCAGGATGGGTGATGAGCCCAATGTCTTCTGTCAGTAGTCTGTCGAGGAGTAAGCAGACTCTGGAACATAGCATGTCCAGGATGGGTGATGAGCCCAATGTCTTCTGTCAGTAGTCTGTCGAGGAGTAAGCAAATTCTGGAACATAGCATGTCCAGGATGGGTGATGAGCCCAATGTCTTCTGTCAGTAGTCTGTCGAGAAGTAAGCAAATTCTGGAACATAGCATGTCCAGGATGGGTGATGAGCCCAATGTCTTCTGTCAGTAGTCTGTCGAGGAGTAAGCAGACTCTGGAACATAGCATATCCAGGATGGGTGATCTCCGCCTGGGTTGATCATCAATGGGTGATCAATGCCTGGTATGGCGGTGAACAAGAAGGAAATGAAATGTAGTGATGTAATGGATGATAGGAAATTTCACGGATCGAATTGTCCAACTCAGCATTCGCCTAGTGACCGAGGAAAACCACGAAATATCTCTCGGTCAGATTTGGTGTCCCCGGGGGTTTGTACCCAGGACCTCACGAATGCTGGCCACAGACGTTACCGCCTGAGTCATCCCGCTCGGTTCTTTCCATAAAATCGCGAGAAATGACTGAAGTGCGACAGCACTGTAAATAAAAATTACTATTGGAAGATTTCAAACCAACAATAATGGACATCTCGGTAACGGTTAATGCTGCAAAGTAATTACTTGGAAGAAATTGTGTTTTAAAGAGATCTACATATTTGTGTAGTATGTATTTTGTCTATCTGATATGGTTTACCCGTTGTACAAAATTATACAAATTTCCTTCCGAATGAAGGGGATTCATAAGCTATCTCCAGAAAATTCATGATAGATACTTTGTCATTGTTGCATTTTGGAAGATACTGAACTTTGTATTTAGGTTTGGCATTTATTGTACATTTCGTTTTAGAGTTATGCTGCTCACAGACACCGACTCTGTTTTTTGGGAGGGTTCTCAGTGGGGCCTCAACCTTTGGAATCTGCAAGTTTTCGTGTTCACATTAAACACAAGAAGCTAGCCAGTCAGATAGCGATTCTCATCACGTGACTATTCTTTCATCTCCGGCCATGTGTTGACTTTTTGTTAAGATCACGGACCAGGAATCACTGGAGCAACTGTAAAAATCGCAGCTGAACAAACTGTGATTTTGTGAGTTTATCGTCCTTTAACCGGTAGCTCTTGTTGATTTTGATACATGATAATAACCTCTTTTGTCGTGTGTGCTGTATTAGCTGAGTTGTTTCACGCTCTTTTGCGATCGGCTGCTGTTTATGTTTCCGTATGTCAATGACAACATACAAGCTTTAAGTTTACTATTAAGTTTTATTTATTTGTGTTAATGCTGACCCTTAACAGCTAAAACTTCTAGACCCTGCGAGAATGCCATTAAGTTGGCAACCCTGTTTGCTGTTAGCAGTAATATTTGCATAACAGGGGACTCTTCTTGTGTGAGAGTCATACACATTCATTGGAATTTAATGGACAGATCCAAAACTTATATCATTGCCGGAAAGAAAAGGAAACTCTGCATCATTAAATCATCATAACAATAGAGGGAAAGCACCCAAAGCGCAGGTACATGCAAACATAACAATGAGAATGGTCGCGGCATTGAACAATGCCATTAGTGAAGAACATCCGGCCATGAAAAAGCATTTCCTTTAATTAGGGAAAGTTGCTGTAATGCTCTTGAAGAATTGTCTATAAAATTTAGACATCGGATTTGTATACAAACGTATATTTAGTTTGTTTTTATTTGTGATATGGAATTAGGTTTTGCAATGTTTCATTTTCTTCTGTACTTTGTAGCCGAGCAATGGTCGTCTCTTTTTTTTTAAGCCGTACCCTTTGTTTCAAATGTTGATAACACTTAATGTTACTTGCGCTGATGATATTCATGACGTCGTCATCACGTAGCTCGTTCTGCGTTATCTCGTGCGCCAGTTCCTCTGGAGGTATATGAATTCTTTAACTCAGGGTATGCGTGAGTGTATTTTGAAAGGATAACACGAGTTTAGTTAGCTGATAAAATTTAATCTTGACTAAAATGTTCAGCTTAAGAAAAGTCTCCGACTGTTGAACTTGCGAATTAATTACTTCTGTAATAATGATTAGGGCTGCGACATCGGAGTCGCTACGTGGAGGAACGCATATAGAATAGGAAGGTTAGGGTGTAACGACAAGGGCTGACATTGACCGCACGCGCGGTACAGTCTGTACATGAAGAATTATGCATGCCTCGTGAACATATACTTTATTTCTGCAATGCTGTGTATAACATACAGCTCACTTATATAAATGAAATTTCAGATTCTATGTAAATTTATTGCAATGAATTACAACCGCAACGCTGTATCCTGTAGTTTATATAATTGAATATCGGCAGAAATAAATGCCGTGCACAGTTCTTCATTAAACGTTTGATTTGATGGAGGGGACTCTTGCTGTAACACTTTATCCTCGCATTTTGCAATACAACGCTTGTACAGGGTGATTTATGAAGAACTGACACGTGTATTTCTTTGATTGTTTCAGAATGGGTTATGCTAGCGACAACTTACTATGCCTGAAATGCAGAGGAATCTCGGGAGATTATTTACCTCTATAGCAAATGTTGAAAATGTCCCCCATCCTGCATAAGGCACAACTCAACACGTCGTTCCATATTACTGGCTACTTGTTGGAGGACTCTGTTGTCAGTAGCTTGAATCTCCTGTGTAATGTTGTGCTTGAGATCATCCAATGTCTGGGAACGTGTGACATAAATCCTGTCTTTTAAGTAACCCCATAGAATGAAGTCCGGCGATGTCAAATCCGGAGATCTCGGTGGCCACAGGTTCTTGGAAATTATCTGGTCGTCAAAGAAATTTGCACTTAGTGCCATGGATGATTTGATGTATGGCATGTAGCGCCGTCCTGCTGAAAATATCCTTGGCTCAGCTCTACATCGAGTTGCACAGCAAACTCCATGAGAATCCGTCGGTACTCTGCAGTGTTCACATTGTTTAAAAAAATTGGTCGTACTATTCTCTGTGTGGATATTGCCCACCAAACTCCGATTTTAACCGGGTGCATAGATGCATAGCCGGATAAATGGAACCATGCTTCATCTGTGAACCATGTGATGGACAATATGGCAAGGTTTTGTACAATGAACGCCTGAAACCAAGACAATAATTCAGTCGTCTATCCTTATCTGGTTCCTGTAACTGATGGACAACCGTAATCCTATACAGCTTTAGCCCTGCACTTTTCACAGCTCTCTGAACATTGAGTAGCTGTATCCTGTCTCGTGCGACAAACGTCTTAATGATTTTTTTTGGGTGACTGATCCAGTCGTGCTCTTACGTCAACAACCTGGGGAGCCTAGATGAACGAGTTTTGGCTTTCCAATTGTTTCCAATTTGTTTATCAGTCCCAGCATTATGTTTCTTTGGGGAGGATTCCGAACACCAAATTCTCTCTGGCATGCCCTTTGAGTAGCTATCAAGTATACTTTACAAGGAAGATTCGTTCATATAATGTGTACTCCATTTTCACGTTGACTAGAACAAAATCTCAAAAACAGTTGCCGACAAAACTAATAATGAGCATCTGCGCATCTAATGATAGGCAATCGAAACTCCAGAACATTCCTCTTAATTTGGTGCTAAAATTTCAGCATTGAGTGAATTTCGAACAGAATAATTAAAGAAAGAAGTGTGTCAGTTATTCATAAATCACCCTGTATGTTTATGTATTGACACGTCTTCGCACATTACTCGACCTACTATGCTCAGAAGCAATTTTGCTATTGCACGGTTTGCAATAAAAGTTTTCATTAATAATACAGAAAACATTTTCCCTATACTCCAGTTTGGGAAAAATTACGTTCTGCAACGTCGACTTTCTCCCTTTCCTTTGGCACTTAGTGCACGTGAACACTGTGCGACTATACACTTGACTCAACTTGTACACATAACCCTTTGGTGTAAACAGTTGACTACAGGACGCCTCTAAACAAACGACGACTCCAATGTCACAGCCCTAATAATAACTAACCAAGGCATCATTTGCCGTAAGTCGCGGAAATGTTACTCGGAAAGATCCCTCGCAACAGCAGCTAAGTCTTTCTCACTCGAGCGCGTCACTATGCGATAAACAGCGAGTAATCCCAATAGTTGTCATCCGAATAAGTCACAGAACTAAGTGAATAAGTCGAGAGAGAGAGAGAGAGAGAGAGAGAGAGAGAGAGTCTCTGATTTAGAATGTGTGCGCGTTTCTAACTTAAGCTCCACCCACCTAAGGCTATCCCTACCAAGATTCTTTCTCGCGCCGGCGAGTCTTAAAAAACGTATGCGTATCTTACACTGTTCCTGTGGTAACCCCTTCGAATATAAGAATTTAATGTACCTTTCTCTTTTACAGAATGTGACTGTTCAAACGTACTGAATTCTTCCCTTAACTGCATTCAAGGGTCTTTTATACCTAACGTGTTCGCTACTCACGCTGTTACTAATGACTTCTTAACATGACTCGCTAATGACCGTTTTCTTCGGACAAATCTTTCAACTGAAGTTTGTTACGTTATCCATTGATTTAATATACAGAAATTATTTATTGCAATTATTTGTCTACGTTTCTATTATTTCTTTATTTAATTATTTACATCTACCTGTCAACAATTAACGCTATCAGCTTGTATCTAAAGTTTTAGTGCATATACTTGCACATTTACGATGTTGGTGCATATGTCATAATTTTTTCAATGCATCCTACATATAATTAAAGTGTTTTAAAAATTTTAATTTTAAAATTAACATTTAAACTCATAAGTGACAAAATAAAGTCTTTACGATGGAGGTTTAGAGTAGGCTATGAGAGTGCTCCTTTAAATTATGGAGGTAAAATTAAGCGGTATGTTGTGCAGTTTTGTGACAAAGTTTTGTTTTCTGTGGATAAACATATTCAAGGTGAAAACGTAGTCCTTCCTGAAGAAATTTCTCCAGAGTTAGTGCAGTCAAATTTTGCCCAATAATATCTGCACACGTAGAAAGATCCTTCTCAGCATACATGTGTTATTAACGTCAAAACTTACACCACTTGCGTCATGATCATCATTGTATACTACTTCTTATTTAAGGATTACCCTCACTTTTGTAGGAATTACACCCCCATGGACTTACAAGCCAACGCCTTTGGTCTTGTCGTGTGCGATACGGATTTCGGTCATTGCTCCGGACGCACTTCAGCCTTGGGCTTATTCTGCTAATTGTATCGTTATGCCTGCACCCTTTACCAAGAAATATAGTTTCATAACAGATATGGTTTCAAATTCTTCTGGTTCTAAAAATATTTCCCCAATAGCAATATATCTCCTGTAAGCACATAATGTGCTGGGCTGTTTCAGTTTTCTTTCTTGCACAATCTGCAGTCTAAGTTACCTGAAACACTTCCAGCGTATTAAGGTGCTTTTTCACAGGCGCATGTCCTATGAGAAATGCAATAATTTTTTTCAGCTGAGGTCTGTTATATTTAAGTAAGCTTTCAGCTCTTTTCTTACATGGTTTTCTAATAAATAGCTTGCCATGTTTGTTTCATGTAGCTTTAGACAGGTTATATTATCTGCTTTGGACCAGTTCTTAATAGTCTCTCTTATTAAACATCGAGATGTTCCTAGAGCCGGCTCTGTCCCAATAAATTGTGAAGCTGCTCCTTGTCTTGCAAGTTCATTAGCTTTTTCATTTCCCTCTATGCCACTATGACCCGTCACCCATATGAGTTGAACTTTATTCTGTTTACCAGTATAAGCTCTCTTTATGTTTTCATGTATGCATTCAATAATGGCATAAATTTCTGTTTCAAAAACAGAAGCATTTTCACCCAAGCTAAAAAAGTTTTAGTACCATTCACCTTAGGTCACTGACCTGTGGAGGAGCAAGCAAACTGTAGAACATAGCATGTCGAGGATGGCTGATCAGCCCAGTGCCTGATATGTCGGTGAAGAAGGAAATAAAATGTAATGATGAAAGGGATGATATAGGATATTCCGGATCAAATTATCTAACTCAGCATTCGCATAGCAGTCGAGGAAAACCGCGAAAAACCTTCAGTGAGATTAGTCGGCACAGGGATTGTGAACCTGGGACCTTCCAAATGCAGGCCACAACCGTTACCGCCTTAGCCATCCCGATGGGTATCATAGTATATTACAAGGTGCATATTTTCGAAATTATAGAGCATATTTTAGAGTTTGAGTGCCAGCAGGACGGCGCTACAGCTCACAGCTGTGCATCAACTCTTCGAGAATCACGTAATCTCGTAATACGGGAATATTACTTGCCCTCCCAGGTCTGTCTGTGTGCGACTCTGAAGAGCAGGGTAGGTATATTCAGCTCACCTACAAAACCTTGAAGAACTGAAGGAAATGATTCGCAAAAAGATTACTGCTACTCCCGTTGAAATGCTACAACATTCATTTCACGAACTGCATAGGAGGCTGGCGGAATGTGATCACAGAAACGGAGGCCGTAATCTTCAAAAAATAAAATAATGATCTTTATATAATATAAAATGACATACTATTGACAATCATTTTCTACATTTTTAATTTCCTTATTTAATATTTAACAAGTATAGTTTAAAAATTTCATTTCATTGAGACATCCTGTATTCCCAAACATGAGGCATGTGCTAACTGACGTTATATACAGCCGCGAAAGCAGCGATAAATGTGTTCAGTTAACTCTCGAGATTTAGGGGTAATGGAAATATAAACAGCAGACAATCGCAGGAGGACATTTGCTTGCAAACTTCTATGTTAACGTTAGGCAAAATGCCTTTTCTATTAGGATGGATATAATGAGTTAAATAGAGATAAACTGTTTCCGTACCTTTAGGGACGGTAGGGCCAGCTTTTATTTTGCCTTTTCCCCCTCTATTTTAAGATTTAAAGCCTTTGTACTTTCTCTACTACGTAGAATAAGTAGGGGAAGCATTGCTATCCATCCAAAAACTCGATACCGAGATTTCACCGGGAATACATGTTTTGAGGTCCCCTGAATCCAAAAACAAAAATTTAGAAACAGGTCCGCGCGCGTGTGTGTGTGTCAACAGCATAACTCAAAAACGAACAGTCCAAACTTGGTATTTAGATTCAGTATCTTTCAAAGGCGCGGCACGTAGATTTCCAAGAAAATCCCCCCATCCCAGACTACCCTTTACATGAAACATTTTTCAAAAATGTTGATTTTCTCAAAAATAGATCTAACGATTTTGATTGAAATATTACATATTTAAGATATTTTCATGACAAAATGTGTATCTTAAATTTTCCGGGAATAGCCTTTGAAGTCCTCTTCATTGGGAAGGAATTTTATACAATCTTGTGTAACTGGTAAACGTTAAGTGATAGACAAAAACGTACTATACAATAAATGTAGATCTCTTTAAAACACACAATTTATTTTAAATAAATTTTTTGTGGCATCAGCCATATATGCGTTATTAATGGTTCGAATTGTTCTTACTTGATCAAGTCCTTTCAACATTCAGTTGTTTCTCGCGATGTCATGGAAACGGTATTGAATTTTAAGACCAGCATATAGCGTCCAGTTGTTAAACATTTGACTATCGCTGTTCTCTTTGTATCTATAACGAAATATGTAATGTAGCTATTTCTGCAAAGGCTTATCTGGATTAAGGGGAAGGTAGTCTGAACACATGGAAATTACACCGAGTGCTCTTAAAGTTCTCAATGGTTTTTCCTGAAATTGTTATGAATTATTCTATAAATCATGACAATTATTTCAAGTGGTTGTTTGCATTGATAGCTTAAGTAGTTGAGTCCGTAAAAATTATTTCATCAGCAGAAAAGTAATAAAATTTACTCTTAAAACATGTGAGTTCATGTACCTACATTTATCTCTAATACTACTTGCAATACAGAATCACACTTTTGCATGCTTGTCCTTAGTATAATCAGCTATCTTCTGAACCTCAATTATTTGGTTATTATATCAGTTCACTAGAAATTGAAAAACAATTATTTACAAAGACAAAACAGTAAAAACATGGAAAATTTGCAATGTTTTAATATCACTAATATACATTATAAAATTATGCTTGTGGTTCAGAAAGTTTAACTATGTGTTGCATACATGTACTGATAATTTCAGCTCTCTACCTCTCATACTTTCTGAGAAAAAGGTACATAAGTTACCAAAAATGTTTGTTTTGAGAAAATTGAATTTAAAGTTTGAACATTAAAATTCCGACACACTTCAGTACATTCCAGGGTCATAATCATGTGCACCTTCATTCCTGATTCCTTCTCTTGGTCCTGGCCTCTTTTGTTAATTGCTTAACTGCTCGCTGGGCATGATATAGTCGTTCGTTGTTGAAAGATACAAAAATGTTCTAAAAAGGGGCATTGCATGACAGCTTTAAAGGAATGCAGACTAGCATTTAAATGTCTCAACCCCCCCCCAAAGTATGTATTTTCTGAAACTGAAATAATAGAGATTTTATTACTGCTTAAAAAATGTATTGTTTGACCATCTCAGAGTACCTTGTCCCCTTAAAATGTAGTAGATAGAAGAATAATATTTAGTAAGAATAATTTGTGTACTAACAAACGATAGAGGTTAGGGAAAGTCATGTGAATGTATTACATCAGAAATTGTTTTGCCTGTTCTGGATCCTTATGGCCTTCTGTTGTGATTATTTTACACATTTTAAAAGGCACATAAAAATTCAATGTATGAAAGTGAAAAGATGTTACATAAATAATGAAAAAACACTTTCATATCACAAAAATATTTGAGGATCTTGTTCCCTATAAATGCATTTATTTGTTTTCAAGCAGTTGAAAACTTACTTCCTCAAACCATTCAATTAAACTCTTTAAATGACAGCTATGAAACGAATGCAGGCACCTTGCATGAAAAAGGCAGCTAAAGCCTTGAAAGTTCTCTTCCCGAAAACGCTCTGTCTCTCTGAATCTCCGAAAAAGTAAGAAGTTTGTATCCTCTTATGGGTAAGTTGGTTTCCAATACCAAGAAGGTCTTCCTAAAAATCATCCTCCCGAATGCGGGTTTTTAAGGACGTGGCCCCAGAGCTGGCTTTATCTCCACAGACAGTGCTCACCAGATGGGAACCTGGATCTCTTAGCCATATTTACAGCAACAATTTGTATGAAGTATGTGAGGTATTTGAAGCTCTAAAACTAAGCGGCTTCAGTTCGTGAGGTAAAGAAGTTTTAAAATGAACTCGGCTACGACCCGGCGTTTACAGCAGCACGTTATAGTGTGCTATCGGAAGTAATTTTGAAGTTGGAAAAAAAAGGTAATATGTTAGTGGCATCCATGGCGATCTTTGAAGATGCAGTAAATCAACCGCTGCAAGCACCAGGAGAGAAAGGAAAAAGTGTTAGTGAAAAGTGTAAACCTGTTACGAGTACTAATGTGGACTAGAAAAACTTGAGAACATCTGTGATGTTTTGAAATGTGCAAGTTCCTTTGTCACTGATATGTATGAGTTCTTCCGAAATAACTTGCTATAAATATGCTCCAGTCAGTTCAGTGGTAGAAGGACGTTCTTTTCTACGATGAAAAACGTTCTCTGTGATAGGCAGCTGATTATGACGGTGACACCTTCAAAAAACACCTGTTGTTGCTTGTAATCAATAAAGTAAGAGTAAGCACTTTATGTGATAAATAAATTATCTTAGCTGTTTTCAGGAATAAAGAGTGGCATTACTGTTTTCTCTTTTAATAAGTGCCTATTTTCGGTATTTTAAACAAAATAAATGCCTGAACTTCCGGGCTGTAACTGTAACTTTATGGCCTTGCTTACGTCAGTGTGAACGCGTGCATTAAGATAACATAAAGCAAGCTTCTAAGCTTACGTTATGTTGTGCTTATGTCAAGGGTTGACTGTGGATGGCCCTCATAGTGAAGTTAGGGTCACAGCAGTTGTCCTCTAGGATGAACTTGCAGTATGATATTGTAGCGGTATCCGGGTAGGAAGGAATCCTCCATACCGGATCGGATAGGTATGTTGACACCTGCAGGAGATGTAACGGGGCAGACGATGTCTGGAAACGTGGAAACAGGTTTCTGTGTGCCTACCGTCGTGTTCAGCAGTGCATGGCGTCTCTCGCGAAACAGCGGCCGGCCTCCAAGTCATTGCCTCCATCCAATTCAACTGCATGCCCCATTCAAGGTGCTCGCACGCGGGCGGGAGTTGCATCTGTTTTCACTACACCAACTCAGTCGTCATGTGATTATTAAGGGACGTAAAAATGCCAGAAGTCATTGATGTGCTGCATTCACGTGACTTTCTCTACTCTTCTATCTGCTACTTGTTAGTGGAGACAAACTTTCATTACACATTTCGTTGTCGCTACAGAGTGAGCCAAAAAACTACGAACGGGCTGCGCGGTGTTTTTCCTGCCCGCGTCCTCGGCGCTCGTTGCCGTCTGCCGCTATCATAGAAAGGTGCGGATGAAACCATGCAACATTTTTAAAACTACTTTTAAAGGCTTTACTTACCAACTTTATGAAAGAAGATGCTGAAACTGGCCACCGTCGTTGTTCATACATTTTTGGTACCTCTTTAGGAAACTATCCATCACTCTCCGTAGTTCACGTTGAGAAATGCCGACAGTTTCCTGGCGGATATTTTGTTTTAATTCTTGCAGGGTGTGTGGGTTTGTCTTGTACACTTTATGTTTTAAGTTAACCCAGAGACAGAAATCGCAGGGGGTTAGGTTGGGGGACCGAGGAGGCCACTAATAATTCTGTACTCAAACGTACTTTCATAAAGTTGATGAGTAAAGCCTTTAAAAATAGTTTTTAAAATGTTGTATGGTTTCATCCGCGCCTTTCTATGATAGCGGCAGACGGTAACGAGCGCCGAGGACTCGGACAGGAAAAGCACTGCGCAACCGGTTCGTAGTATTTTGGCTCTCCCTGTATAAGAAGAATACAGTATGTCGCTGTGATGACTTTGAAATTCCGTGCTCTTTGCATGACCACGAGAAAAAAAAACGAATAGCGACTTACCACATGAAACGAGTATAATGGCCGAGTGCACCAATTCCGTTAAATATAAACTGTTACGCTACCTCGGTTAAACTGTTACTGTGGTGAAGTCATAAAGGCCGTGCACCACTACTATAGATTATTCAGCTGCGGGGGACACCTCGGCACCGCGACCTACAGAAATCTATTGTACCTACTACCA
Organism: Deroplatys truncata; assembly: GCA_030765065.1. Lineage (NCBI taxonomy): Eukaryota > Metazoa > Arthropoda > Insecta > Mantodea > Mantidae > Deroplatys > Deroplatys truncata. The sequence continues at coordinate 138,802,080 of CM060979.1, read as the reverse complement.
CCACCCAGGAGGAAGAGATAAAGGGAACGAACTACACAGGAGGCTACAGGTCGTAGGCAGATAGGCCACAGAGACGCGCGGAAGTTCCCAACATTCCCAAACTCGCAGGTCCGGGTATCACCGCCAAGAGAGGGCGATGAACCTTGTGGTGTCCACGAGAGTATTCTTCCCTTTGAGCATGCATCCGCGCCATCTGTCCGGCACCGCCATACACCACGAGACCTAGAAGTACAAATAAATAAATAAAATCTGAATATACTATCCCGGCACCTTGGTTACTACTCCGGCACACGCGTTCAAATTTTACATTTATTCTCACAAACACATTTACATTTTATATTACATGAAATATTTTCAGTTAAAATGACTACAAACTACACAAAGTCTATAAAATAAGCAATAAAAATAAAAGAAAGAGAATAGAAATTATTAGATTAGAGTAAAGGCGTAAACAAAACTTAATTACAATTCTAAATTCTGTATTTATCTACACTTGCTGGAAGCCAGCAAATTTAGCAACCAGCTAGTATTTACTCCTATTTAACTATATTCACTGGAAACCAGCGAAAATGTACTGGTAGCCACCACAAACCTCTACTAAGCTACTAATCATTTTAATAAGTTTATTTATATTTCCCTTTTATTCAAAAGTTTCCTTAATTAAAAATTATAAGGATAAAGTTCTCTATTTATAACGCTTCATTGTTTTCATAATAATTATTTGATTTATAGTAGTTTAATATTTTGTTTAATTCATTTATATATTTATTTATGCACCTATGTGTTTATTTGTTTGTTTACCTTATAACATTTTATTTAATCTCCATATTCATTTCTCTGTTGTTATCTTCCTTTTTATTTATTTTATATATAAATTTAAAATGTTATGGCTATGTACTAAACCTTTGCCTCTTTTAACCAAACACTAAATCTTCTTTCTTCTTTCACTACATATCTACTCTCTTTACCCCACATCATTTCACTTCACTTACATCCATTTTATTCTAACACGAACTCCGCCTCCTCCAAACTCCCCCTCCAGTTTATAAGATAATAACAAATTGATACCTCCGTGCATCTAACATCGCCATGACTCCACTCACTATCCCTCCAAATCACATAACTGCTCCTCCAACACCAACGCCTTCTTTCTCCTTTCTTCCTAGAGGCACACTTGAAAAATGAAGAGACGGAATGAAAAGGAAATCGTGGTACAGAAGAAACCACCTCAGTATTCGCCTCCCGACCATTGGGAAACCACGAAAAATTCATAGGTCAGTGGGCAGTCGTTGGGATTCAAACCCGGGACCTCCACGGACGCTGCTGCCTGAGACATTCCGCTCGGTTGCACCATCGCTAACCTTTGGTTTGAATACGGCGGTTTACTAGCGTTTGGTTTTCTCCTCCGGAGCAATTCAAGGCAGTGATTAATTTCGACAGTCACTTGTTTGTTGTGCTTTTACGTAGAGTAGTGTAGGTCAAGGGTGGCGAAAACGCCTTCCTTCCGCGAGTCACCAAATATGCAACACGCACTGCAGCACTATGCACACATGGAAAACAAATGAATAGACGGCTAGAAAAGGAGTTGCGCCTGCGAGTCGCGCTTTCACCACCACTGGTGTAGGCAATGCCTGGTGTTAGTAGCTTATATTTTACTTGTATTTCATCCATCGGTTTTTTCTCGAAATGCGAGAGCTGTCCCAGATGACAAAAATTTTGGGAAAAAACATCTTTATTTCTCTACATAGTCTCCTTTCACCATGATACACTTTTGACAGCGATGTTCAACAGCTTCGATACCCTGTTTATAGTGAGAACCGTCGAGTTCTGCAAAATAGCCATCAACTGCAGACTCCACCTCTTCATTATTGGCAAATCTTTTACCACCAAACCATTTCTTCAACTTTGGAAACAGAAAATAATCAGAAGGAGCGAATAGGGTGCATGAGGAAGCAATTCGAACTTTAACTCATTGATTTTGGCCATGGCGATAATGGATGTGTGAACTGTTGCACTGTCTTGATGAAACAGAACTTTCTTTTTCGCTAAATGCGTTCGTTTTTTGCTTGAGTTTATCATTCAAACGCGGCAATAAGTTTGCATAATAATCGCCAATGATTGCTATTCCTTTATGAAGATAATCAAAATTATCCCACGCGCATCCCAAAAAACTTACGGCGTAACCTTGCCTGCAAATGGAACTGTCTTCGTCTTCTTTGGAGCCGATTCTCCCCATTCAATCCACTGTTTTGACTGTTCCTTCGTCTCAGGTGTGAAGTGATGGACCCATGTTTCATTCATGGTTATGAATCGACGCAAAAACTCGGCTTTATTGCAACGAAACATCCCCAAACAGTCGACTGAAACATCGTCATGACGCTGCTTTTGTTCCATTGTGAGTAAACGCGGCACTCATCTTGCGCACAGCTTTCTCATGTCAAAATTTTCAGTTAGTATGAGATGTACAGCACTTTTTGAAATTTCTACGATGTCTGCTACCTCGCTCACTTTCAGTCGACGGTCATGCAATACCATTTTGTGGATTTGCTTCACAATTTCTGGCGTGATCACCTCATTTGGTCGACCACTGCGATGTTCGTCTTGGCAGCTCGTACGGTCTCGCTTTAACTCTGCCACCCAATGTTTTACTGTTGTAAACGAAGGAACAGACTCCCTCAGAGTCGAATCTAACTCAGCGTTAATATTAGTTGGACTAAGACCTTTCAAATGAAAGTATTGTATCACACAACGATAGCCAGTTTTATCAATGTTTACAAATTCGTTGAGAGAGTTCACTATTAATGGCTGCCAAACAATTACTAAACAACGTAGCATCGTCAAACTTAAGCTTTGTAAGGGTGGTACTTTCTACCATAGTTATTTGTTAGAAACAACTGCTATATATACGTCAGGTCGGGTACTTCTGGGACTGCCCTAGTACATTGGCAATGGACCCAAAGAAGAATATCGGCCATAAACCACCAAGTTCGGCGAGTTTCAGCGCTATGAGACTTAATTGCTATCTGATTTAGTACAGAAATACAAATCCAGAATCGAAAACACAAAGGTTATTTGTTTCATTAATTCAATGACATTGTAAATTGTAAGTATAAAGGGGATAGAGGTAGCCGAATCGATAGTCAGGCTTTTTAAAAGCGGGTGGCTGTATGCTGGCCTTTATTCCATACCTTTTTCAGTTTTTGTGAAGTACGTTTGCTTTGTTTCCCTTAAAATTTTCTAGTTAAATAAGATTATACAAAATTCCTTCCGAATGAAGAGGACTTCGCAGGTCATCTAGCTATCTTACGTGTATGACATTTTAATCAAAGTCATTTGAGGCATTTTTGAAAAAAATAAAGATTTTCGAAAAAAAACTCCATGTAAAGGCAAGTTTCTTGCTGTAGGGAACTGGAGTTTTTCACCAATTACATATAACATTACACGTTTCTCTTTTCCAACTGGAATCTTGCAAATCTTCAGTTTTCAAATACATTCCTTTCTTGCATTATTCTCTCTTCGTTTCGTGCAAATCGATGCAAGTATTGAAGATACAAATGTAATGGTTCCAGCTCCAACGGTCTTTTCCCGCTCCAAGTCGAAACCGAACTTGGTGCAACAGAAATACTACTTTACCTGGTAAACTATGAACATTACCGGAGGAGGAATTATGCACTCGGTCAGTGTTTGAAAAGTGAAACCAATAACAGAGATATATGTTCGAAATAGTTAACGCATAATATTTTTTATTTGATATAAATTGTGTGCTTTAAAGACATCTATATGGTTTGTGTAGTACCTCCTGCTTAGGTATTCTCTCCTACTGTTTACCAATTATTCAGAATGCAAAGGGCTTCTCAGGCTTTCCGCAGAAAATTCAAATATACATTTCATGTGTCATGCAAATCGTTATCTTTAATACATGGCATTTGTATTAAAATGTATTGTATAAAACTTTTGAGAAAACCAAATATAAGCTATTTTTTTTCTATGTAAAGGGTAGTATATGATGGGTTGATTTTTCTTGAAAATCTTCGTGTCGCATCCTTGGAGGACGATATTAAATACAAGGTTTGGTAGGTATATACCTAACCATCATTTCGTATTTGAGTTACGTTGTTCTCACTCACATACATGACCTTTTTTATAAAAGTGTTTATTTTTATATTCAGGGGGTGTCAGAGCATGCATTTCGAGTTAAATATCGATCTAACTTTAGGATGGAATGCAATAATGCCTCTGTCTGCCGGATACGTGGTGGAGAAAATAAAAAATCATGAGACCAAAACAGTAACCACGTAATTGGAATTGTGTAGATATATTTTCTGATTTTATTTGGTATTTAACAAAAATTTACTAACTTCTAGCTTCTTTTTTTCTTCTAATCTCATTTATTTATGTTGGTAATTGTCTAATTGTATAGCCCACTTTAGCTTGTGTGGCCTTATCGGGGGCCTTGACTCTAGAAACAACTGATGGTGTTATTGTTCGCTGAACTGCGGGGTTTCTTAACTCCGTTCTATCAGTTTTAAGTATTAAACACACTCACATCCACTCCCACAACCTTACCTGCAGATTCTGTGGCGGATAGGAAATGATTCTGGCTGAAGAAAAATTCCACTCTCATATCCGAGACCTCTGGGCTGAGGGCCAGGACGTTGATCATTCAAGCGTAGAGGCAGTCCAGTTTTTATTTCATATGTTCAGTTGTTTACTTTTGATAAAGGCTTAATCATTAATTTTTACTTTCTCTACTCTTGTACAAACTAGTTTTACAACGCTTATTTTCCATCTACTTCAGTTAATCGAGATAAACATTTGAAGAAACTATCTTATTGCTAATTTTCTTGTAGGTGCAAGGGGAATATGGTGGGCTTTAAGCGATAGTCAAATGTTTTAAGAGCTGGTTGCTATGTGGAGCATTGCATTCTCTTTGCATGTCCAGGATATAAAAAAACGAATAACGAATTTTCATTTGAGAAAACGTATTAGTATTGGAAAATTCAAACAAATAACAAGGAATATCTCGGAAAAAATGTATATGAGATAAATTGTGTGTTTTAACGAGATCTATATTTTTTGTATTAAACTTTTTTCTACTTTACCGGTTATGCAAAAGTCTTTCAGAATGAAAAGGACTTTTGGGAATATTAGTAGTAAATTTAGATATACATTTCATTTGTCGTGATAATATCTTAAACATATGATATTTTAATCAAAATCGTTACAGCAACTTTTGAGAAAATCAAAATTTTCGAAAAATGTTCCATGTAAAGGGTAGTCTGGTGTGGGAGGATCTTTTCTTTTTTTTTAATCTTTGTGTCGCATCCTTGGAAGTTACTAAACTCAAACACCAAGTTTGTTATTTATCCCAGCTTTCGTTTTTAAGTTATGCTGTTCGTAGACAAACGGACGGCCACACAGACACACGGATGTTTCTAAAAATATGTTTTTTTTATTCAGGGCACCTCAAAACATGTATTTCAAGTGAAATCTCGGTTTCGAACCTCTAGGTGGAATGCAATACTTTGCCTACTTACTATATGTGGTAGAGAAAGTAAAAATTCAATATCGAGATTTAGACGGGCCTCTGAATAAATAAAAAAGAAGCTTTTTGAGAAAGGTATTTGGGTATTTAAATTCACTACCTTCCAAAGATGCAACACGACGACTTCCAACTTAATCTCCACACCCAAACTATTGTTTACACGGAACCTTTTTCGAAAATTTTGATTCCCTAAAATTCTTTTCTAACGATTTTTATTAAAATGTCGTATATTAAATATATTTACATAACGAATTAAATGTAGTCTTGAATTTTTTGGGAATAGCCTGTGAAGTCCTCTTCATTCGGAAGGAATTTTATGTAATCTTGTGTAACTGGTAGGCAAACGTTAAGCGATAGACGGAAGCGTACTACACAAAAAATGTAGATGCCTTTAAAGCACATAGTTTATTTCAAAAACTTTTTTTGTGGCATCAGGCATTTCCGAGATATCAGTTTCTTAATGGTTCGAATTTTTTAATACTTAGCTATTCTTTTAAAGTCCCTTTGATTTTCAGTTGTTTTGGCGATGTCGTGGAAGCAGTATGGAATTTCAAGGCCAGCATATAGCGTCCAGTTCTTAAACATTTGACTATCGCTGTTCCCTTTGTATCTATAATATGTGTACTGCAGCAATTTCTGGAAAGGTTTATGAAATAGATAGGAAACTAAACTTTCGTAAGATTAATTTAGATACACACTAATAAGCGATGGAGGGTAGAGAAAGACGTGTGAATGTTGCAGATGCGATTTTTATCTCATTAATTTGTAGTATTGTTTTATAACGTAGGTTAGTGAACATTTCGCGAAGTTAATATTTAATTAAATCGCTTTTGTTTCGAAACAATGACGTATAATTTGCAATTATGTGTGCAACATTTAATTTGCTCATAGTAGCATCCCAAGTTACATCTCCTGTGGCTTGCAGATCACGATGTTGTTAGTTTTAATATCCCCTACCATACATTTAGCAAAGTTGCGTGAAGTTTCAACACTTATTTCATTACGAACTAATGTTGCACAGAATTTATAAGGTTGTCTACCACGGGCTTCAATAATCAAGTCATGAGTAGGTTACCAGCAATGAGAGCTTTCTCCAAAGCGCCTGCACGGTTCTCCAAGAGCAGCTCATTATCATAAACGTCCCATTTTACACGGCACATTAAAGGAATGATTTCACAAAACCTGACCTTAACTTAGTACGTAATGGTGTTCCTTTTAGCATCATATATTTCTGTATCTTAAGAATAGAGCTGGCGTTTGCCTATTGCCTTTGTTTAAAACCGTAGGCTTTGTGTATAGAAATATACAGGATGATTTATGAAGATCTGACACATTTATTTCTTTAGTTGTTTCAAAATCAGTTATGTAGCGTCAACATATTATACCTGAAATGCAGAGGAATTTTTGGAGATTATTCACCTCTATAGCAAATGTTGAAAATCTCCTCCATCCTGCATAAGACACAACTTAACACGTCGTTCCATGTTACTGGCCACTCGTTGAAGGACTCTGTTGTCAACAGCTTGAATCTCCTGTGTAATGTTGTGCTTCAGATCGTCCAATGTCTTGGGACGTGTGGCATAAACCCTGTCTTTTAAGTAACCCCATAGAAAGAAGTCCGGCGATGTCAAATCCGGAGATCTAAGTGGCCAAAGGTTCTTGGAAATTATCCGGTCGTCAAATAAACTTGCAATTAGTGTCATGGATTCATTTGATGTATGGCATGTGGCGCCGTCCTGCTGAAAATATCCTTGACTCAGCTCTACATCGTCTAGTTGCTCAGCAAACTCCATGAAAATCCATCTGTACTCTGCAGTGTTAACATTGTTTTAAAAAATGCTGGTCCCACTATTCTCTGTGTGGATATTGCGCACCAAACTCAGATTTTAACCGGGTGCATAGGTGCTTCATGAATAACATCTGGATTTTCGCTGGCCAAATAGCGTGAGTTATTTGAGTTCACATAGCCAGATAAATGGAACCATGGTTCATCTGTGAACCATGCGATGGACAATATGGCAGGATTTTGCACAATGAACGCTTGAAACCAAGGACAATAATTCAGTCGTCTATCCTTATCTGGCTCCTGCAACTGATGGACAACCGTAATCCTGTACGGCTTTAGGCCTGCACTTTTCACAGCTCTCTGACATTGAGTAGCTGTACCCTGACTCCTGCGACAAACGTCTTAATGATTTTTTGGGTGACTGGATCCAGTCGTGCTCTTACGTCAACAACCGTGGGAACCCTAGATGAACGAGTTTTGCCTTTTTCGCTCACCAGAGATCCAGTTGTTTCCAATTTGTTTATCAGTCCCAGTATTGTGTTTCTTTGGGAAGGATTCCGAAAACCAAATTCCCTCTGGTAAGCCCTTTGTAATCCAGTATTGCTTTACAAGAAAGAGTCGTTCATTTAATGTGTACTCCATTTTCACGTTGACTGAAACGTAATTTCAAAACACAGTTGCCGACAAAAAACTAACAATTACGAATAAAACATGAACATCTGCGCATCTAGTGACAGCCAATCGAAACTCCAGAACATTCTGCTTAATTTGGTGCTAAGGTTGGGGCATTGAGTGAATTTCGAACAGAATAATTAAAGAAAGAAATGTGTCACTTTTTTCATAAGTCACCCTGTATTTCATACTTACTGAGTAAAATATGCTAATTTTATAGTGTCTGTAATTGCCTATTTTCATAGTGTGTGCGTTTTCGCTGCCTAAGGGCCTATTGCGTTTTTTTAAACCAAAAAAAACTTTTATCAGGGTTTTCGCCTATCATAATTTTATTATTTTTGTTATTGTCGGTTATTTGTTAATGTGATGTTAACCTTAGTATTGCAATTAATATTTCACGCTCTGAGCCAACGGGTGATCGTTGACAACGTTCCTGAGGAAGTTTGTAACACTGGCATTCCTTTTCTAACGTCAGCAGTTGCATTGTTTCGTGTAATAATAAAACAGTGGCTACTTAGCACAATAAAGTGTACGATAAATGGTCAACTACAAAAAACTATTGGTATACGTCTGGGAAATCTATCGTTTTATTATTAACTCATCACTTTGTTTATTAATATGATGGTTTTATGTCTCTACTTCCCACGTGGGCGAAAACATACTTCTGGCCTAAAAAGGCAAGACTTATTTTATTGCAAAGTAAGACGACGAAAGTCAATAAACGCAGATTATCCAGAAGAGCACACGTGACGTAAGGAGAAAATAAAGCAAGCAGAATCACCGGAGACCATCACTGAAAGGGTTAAGAAAGTTTAGCACAAAATGGTTAAGTAAAGTAAATGTTTTGAGGCCCCCTCAATCAAAAAAGAAACAATTTTTGGAAAGAGATTCCATGTGGTGTGCGTGTCTGTGAACTCAAAAACGAAAAGTCGGTTAAATACCGAAGTTGAGCGTCTTCCGAGGAAGATTTCCAAGAAAATCCACCCCTTCAAAATACCCTTTACCTGCAAAATGTTTGGTTAGTTTTTATTTTATCAAAAATGGCTCTAGCTATTTTGATTCAAGTACCATGTGTTTAAGATATTTACATGGCAAATAAAATCTGTATCTTGAATTTTGTGTGAATAACCCGTTAAGTTCTCTTCATTCTGAATGATTTTGTATAACTGGTTAAACGTAAGAGATAGACAAAATCTTACTACACAAACAAATATAGATCTCGTTAAAGTACAACATTTATTTGAAATACTTTTTTTATGCAGAGTTGACCATTTCCGAGATTTTTTTTACTGGTTGTGTATTATTAAATTCTTATACCGTTTTCAAGTGGTAAGTCGCTATTCGTCTTTTCTTTTGGTCATGCAAAGAGCATGTAATTTCAAAGCTCTAGCCTACTGTATTCTTCTACAACGGAATGTGTAATGAAAGTTTATCTGTATTAACAAGAAGTAGATAGAACAATAAGGTTTTGTATGAATAGTATGTCGAAGAGTGAGTAGATAAAATCATGTGAAAGGAACACTTTTTTTTCTTTTTTAATATTTACAATCCCGTGAACTCCCGTTATACCAGATGACCCAGGTTGTAAGTCCGACATGTAGGGTGGCATAACAGAATAAGATCAGCAACCATGAACTCCAGGTTGAGCTAAAAATAAGTTCGCCGAACTAGTTCTGAGCGAGCCAGACACTTTCTTAAAGCGTGTTGCGCAACGTTGCGAAAGTTCGTCCTCCTGTTTGCTTTACGAGTAATTAACCCTCAACCCTTAATCTTACGTAATGCCATTACTGTGATACAAGATTGGCAGGCGGTTCATTTGTCTAAAAGCCGTAGGTACATGATCTGAAATGGTAGTTGAAACCACATTCGTAGCCATGTGATGTGATTTGCTAGTAATTGCAAGACAACAGCAGTAATTTAGCGGCCACGTTTTATGTCTTGCTCAAATCAAAGGTAATAACTCAATTAAACTTTATCTATTAAAGAATTACCTGCACCAAATAAAAAAGAATTTCATGAGTTGCATTCTACTAATCGAGATAAACTTTCATTACAGATTTCTTTGTACATAGTAGGCTAAACCGATAGTCATTAGAAAAAGAAAAAAAAAACGGATCGCCTTTGACGGCTTTGAAATTCCGTGCTCTTTGCGTGACCTTGTGAAAAAATGAATTACTTATCACTTGAAAAAGGAAGTATAAGTATTTGAACATTCAAACCAATACCTATCAAATAATATCTCGGAAATGGTTAACGCTACAAAAACTATTGGGCATAAATTGTGTGCTTTAACGCAATCTGCATTTTTTGTGTAGTAATGTTTTGTCTGTCTATTAAGGTAGGATAGGATAGGGCTAGAAGCGTAGAGGCACTTAACACCCGACCTATCTTTTGTACCTAGGCGCTTCACGAGCGCCCCCAGCGGGAGGGATGAAGTGAGAGGAGACAGGGCGGCCGGATCAGAGGGCGCGACAGGCATAGGGCAGGGTCTCTGCCATTTACAGATTTGAGCTCCACAGATGGTGGCTGGTTCATCGGACTCCACTCTCCCGCCCCCCCCCCCCGCTGTGGGCTTGCACATCCTCTGGGAGGCCCGGGACTCGGAGAGAAGATTTCCATAGATTATCCTTTTCCCCTGCACAGGCCGAGACTTTCCGCCGACACTTGCAACTCTGAAAGAAACCAAGCAGATGAGAGATGAAGTGGAATGAGAATGGAGATGAAATGGAGGTACAGGAAATTCGGGGGATGTAATGGTCCTTCCCAGCATTCGCCTGGCGACCCGGGAAAAAACCCCGAAAATACTCCTGGGTCAGAAGGTCAGCCACGGGAATCGAACCCACGACCTCCCGAATGCGGGCTACAGATGATACCACCCGTTCGGTATATCTTACGGTTTACCGGTTAAACAAAAGTCATCCAGAATGAAGAGGACTTGACAACTATTCCCAGAAAATTGAAGATATACATGTTGTTTGTCATGCGAATATGTATCTTAGATAATAGCATTTTAATCAAAATCGTGGGAGTCATTATTTGGAAAATAAAAAATAACTAAATTTTTTTCATGTGAAGGGTAGTTGGGTAGGGAATTATCTTGAAGATTTTCGTGTCGCATGCTTAAAGATGCTGAGTTTATTGAGTTATGCTGTTCACAGACACACACGCCGTTTTCTAAAAATGCTTTCTTTGAATTCAGGGAACTTCAAAACATGCATTTCCGGTGAAAACTCCATATGGAATTTTGGATGGAATATCCTTGCTTACTAAAGGTACGCAGTAGAGAAAGTAATGAGCTGTCCTAATAATAGTTTGTCGAAGCTGTATGAAAATAAACCATACAGGAGGGAACTGTTGAACATCTTCGCCTTGTAATCTTAACAAATGAATATCTCACTTACGTATAATCAAGTACCACGTACCTAGTAGGTAGAGAGAGCATTGCATTCCACCAAAACTTCGATATCGAGATTTCATCGCAAATACATGTTTTGAGGTCTCCTGAATAAAAAAAAGCCGTTTTAGAAAAAGGTCATGTATGTGTGAACACATAACGAAACGAAAAGTAGGATCAACACCAAACTTGGTATTTAAGTTTAGTACCTTCTGAAGATACGAAACGGAGAGTTTCAAGGAAATCCCCCACTCCAAACTACCCTTTACATGGAAATGTAACATTTTTCCAAATTTTCGATTTTCTGAAACATGGCTCTTAAGATTTTGATTAAAATACCATACATTAAAGATGTTTACATGATAAATAAAATGTAATCTTGAATTTTCTAGGAATAGCCTTTGAAGTCTTTGTATAACTGGTAAACGTTAAGCCATACTCAAAAACGTATACTGCACAAAGGATGTAAATCTCTTCAAAACACGCAGTTTATTTCAAACAGTTTTTTAGTGGCATCAGCCATTTCCGAGATATACGTTATCAATGGTTTGAATTGCTCAATACTTAGCCATTCTTTTAATGCCGTGTCAACATCAATTGTTTCTCTCGATGCCATGGAAACAGTATGGAATTTTAAGGCCATCATGCAGTGTCCAGTTCTTAAACATTTGACTATCGCTGTTCCCTTTGTGTCTATAACGAAATGTGTAATGTAGCTATTTCTGCTAAGGTTTATTTGGATTAAAATATAGTAGGTAGTAAAATAAGCTTTAGTAAGAATAGCATGTATACCCACTAATAAACGATAGAGGGTAGAGAAAGTCATGTGAATGTATCACATGAGATTTTTTCAATTCTGCTACGCTATTCGCCAACCTCGCATCACATGCAAACCTACACACGGGGAAGCTTTTCTGAAAGTACAATTTGTTGTGTCCAGAGGATCTCAAATCGTGCATTTGTTTGAGTTCTAAATAAACGTTTTTGGGTGGACTGCAAACGTTGAGAAAGAAAAAGCAGTGAGAGGGAGGACGGACCTGAATCAGATCACACACGCTAAAATGGAGAAACTGCTTATAAACGGATACTTTTTATGTAACTGAAAATGCGAGGGCGGAGAGGAACATAATAGATCTGTTTTTAAATTTACGACAAACAGCCGAGCACCCAAGGTTATTAGCGTAGGCAGATGTTGTGCAATACTGACCAACAATATTAACTGTGTTGCAATGTGGTTCCCGCGGAAGTGTTCACAGTGGGAGTGAACCCACACGTCCTCACAACACGTGGCAGCACCAGCTTGCAGCACAGTGAGGGAATTGGTGTTTAGCGCATTTCACTTAATAGCAATAATAGTCCTCTTATTTTGAAGCCTTGTTTCTTTCCTTTTTTTCTAAATAACCAACTCGTCCCTTCTGAACTTCACAATTATCAAAAGCATCGGCTGCGTTGCTATGAAACCGAGTAAACAAACATATATTACAAATAAATAAAGAAAAATAATTACGTTATCAGTGAGAGCATTATATCTGAAATAATATTGTTAGGTTTGGTAACTATGAGTGCTCTTTTTTTCTATCTGCAGGGCGTGGTATCGAAAGAAATGTCTTGTTAATTAACAATTCAAATTTGTTATATATATATATATATATATATATATATATATATATATATATATATATATATCTTTTAACCCTTTCCGGCCCAATATTTGGCTAAAGCTGCTTTTGAAATCTGATGATACATGGCGGACACTTGTGCCCTGAGGCTTCCTTAATCTTGGAGTTATAGCTTCAACATTGCAAGATTTCGAATCCTTGCTACGATGTTACTAAGTTTGTAGTAAAGGATGGAGTGGACCCACATAAAATTAGCGGTGATCGCCGCGTGTGAGTGTTATCGCTTTCATAGTGCATTAAGAGAAGCTGGCAATGTTGGTAAGGTGGTAATGTTTAGGATGTTCGTAGTTATAACACAAAAAGTGAATAAAAGCAGCTATTTACGTGGTTGTGGCACGATGATCACCAAGAGCTCTGTGAATCTGTGACGAAATACTCAACCCTACTGCTTATAGTAAGCTTTCTCATTATTTAACCATGCTCAGTAGCTTGTATGACCTTAAGTTCAGAGCGAGAGCGACCATGAGCACGTATATTATTACTCTCGCGCATAAAGTAATTTACTTCCTTATTTTAACGAATCCTTATGAATCCCCATTATGGTATAATGTATGATTGTGTTTAAATTACGGTATTTTACCATATATAAAACGATTATTCTTAATCCGTAGTCGTCCTCCGTGTGTGGTTACCATGCTAGCCTCTAGTTACCGAAGTCGCGCTTTCAAACCCGGCGGAGGGCGATGGATTTTTTCGGGCGTAAAAATCCATAGCATGACTTTCTTCGAAAGGGAAGTAAAGCCGGTGGTCCCGTGTCGTAGATTTACGGCACGTAAAAGAACCTCAAGCCTGATAAAGAGGCATCTCAGCAAAATTACCGGTCTCAACAAGTGTCCTATCTTTGAACTTAAATAAAACACGTTCTATAAGTGATAGAGGTTTGTTTCTTTTTTTCATTTTGGAACATAATTAATGTCATTACTTGTGGAAGAGTTAAGTGACCGCGGCGACTTCGTTGGGTTGCGCGTATACGGTTGACCCAATTTTCAATGACAGAAGAACGTAAATTAGAACCAACTTCACGAATAACATGCATGATTTTATTCATAAGATCATTTACTGTTTCTGGCTTGTTGACATAAACTCGAGATTTAATATAACCCCACAAGAAGCAATCCAACGGCGTTAAATCACATGAATGACCTCGGGGGGTCAGTTAACATCACCACCACGAGAAATGATGAAACCTCTGAACTTCTCCTTCAAAAGATCGATTGTTTCGAGAGCAGTATGACATGTGGCACCATCTTGCTGGAACCAGATGTTTCTGAGATCCCCATGCCATCCAATTGAGGCCAAAAATAGTCCCTTAGGAGCCTGGTATCTTTCTCCATAGAGCTTCTCCATGTTCATCTTGGAAAAAAATATGTACCAATGATTCCACCATACCAAAATCCACACCACACAATAACCTTTTGGGGATGAAGTGGTCGTTCTTGAGTCTGCATTGGATTGTGATTGCTCCAATAGCGGCAATTTTGTTTGTTAACACAACCATTCATCCAAAAGTGGGCTTCGTCGCTGAAGATGATTTTTCGACAAAAATCCGGGTCAGCTTCCAATTGCACCATAGCCCAGTCAGCGAATACACGCGCAACCTATGGTCGTTGGGCTTTAGTTATTAACACCAGTTTGTAAGCGTGAAACTTCAAGTCCAGATGCAGATTTCGCCAGGTTGTGATCGGCGAAAGCGCTAATTCTTGCGCTCGACGAGCAATTTATTCGTTTCCGTTCTCGCGTACACTCTCACGAACGGCGCCTATGTTTTCGTTGAAGCGCTTACGTCGATTACGTACAGGCGTTCTTCGATCGCTGACAGAACCACTTCTTTCAAATTTATCGATCAAACGCCGAATCGTTCTCTCGCAGGGACGTTTATGCACACCGTAAACTTCACGCAGTACACGGAAGGTTTGTGCGAACAGATGATCCATTTTGATAATAATTTTTCACAATTTCTACGCGTTGCTGAATGCTGTAACGTTCCATGGCTATTTGTCAATAACAACTGTAACCGCATGAAAAAATGACTGCTGTAACTCAATAACAACGGCAGCTATCACACTCTTGTTGAAAGAGCCTATAGAATGGGACGCTAAGAACCACAGCAGTTAAAGAACGTTCATAAATAAAACTCAATTTAATTCAATTTTGCAGGTAGAGATGGTATTGCATTCCGCCCAGAAGTTTCATACCGAGATTTCATCGGAAATGCATGTTTTGACAACACCTGCATTCAAAAGAGTATTTAAAAAAAAGTTCGTGTATGTGTGTGTGTTTCTTTTTTCTCTGAACAGCATAACTCAAAAACTAAAAGCATGAGTATCTTTCAAAGATGCGACGCAGAGAATCCCTTCGCCCCCAATTACCCTTTAGAAGTGAACATTTTTCGACTTTTTTATTTTCTAAAAAAATGGCTATTTTGATTAAAGTACCGTAAAGACTTTACCTGGCAAATAATATGTACTTATATCGCGAATTCTCTGGGAATAGCCTTTGAGGTCCTTCATTCGGAAGCAATTCTGTATAATCTTGTATAACTGGTAAACGTTATGCGATAGACGAAAACGCAGTACACAAGAAATGTAGATTTCTTTAAAATACAATTTATTTCAAATAATTTTGGTGGCATTAGCCATTTCCAATATATACGTTGTTATTGGTTTTAACTTCAAATACCTTTGGTCATTTTTTTTAGGTGCCGCCTCCATTGACTTGTTTCTCGGGATATTATGGAAACACTATTTAAAGTCCAGTATATAGCGACGCACGTTTAAACAACTGACTACCGGTCCGGTTTCCTCTAATTCCTTTGTGCGTTCAAAGAGTGTAATGAAAGTGTTTCTGTAAACGTTTATAGGAGTTAACATGAAGTAGATAGAAAAGTAAGCTTTCGTAAGAATAATTTTTAGAGGTTATATAAAAATAAAAAGTTATAAGAATGTAACACATCAGATATACACTGTACCTGCCGTTCTTGTGCCATTTTGTCCTACATTTTGTTTGTTTGAAGTGAGGACGGTATTGGTACGTAGCCAGCATGCCGATGGGATCTCTTTACCTTGAGGCCGGTCACTGTACTTGAGAGCGAGGTACTGCCTGCCACTTGCTGAAGGTTACACCATGTTTTGCCATGCTTGTCACAGACCTCACTTTTCCGTCCTTCCTTCACATCCAAGCTTACCCAACATTTCATTTCAAATTCGCATTTTTTCAAACATATCAAAGATATCAAGAGAATTAAACAGTAAAAAATTTTGATGTTATACATTCACATGACTTTCTCTACCCCCTATTCTTTATTACTGGATATACAAACTACTCTTAGAAAATCTTCGTGTCGCAACAACTTAAATGCCAAGTTTGGGAGGTCCCTGAGTCCAAATTTTTTTTTTAGAAAAAGATCTGTGTGTGTGTGTGTGTGTGTGTGTGTGTGTGTGTATGAACAGCGTAACTCAAAAACGAAAACTCGAATAAACACCAAACTTGGTATTTCAGTTTAGTATCTTCCAAAGATGCGACACGGAAGATTTCTAAGAAAATTTCACCACCCCAAACTAACCTTTTTCGAACTTTTCACTTTCTCAAAAATGGCTCTAACTTTTTTTATTGAAATACCATATATTAAAGCTATTTACGTGACAAATAAAATCTATGCCTTGCATTTTCTGCGAATAGCCTGTGGCGTCCACATTCGGAAAGAACTCTGTATAATTTTGCATAACTGATGAACGTTAAGCGATAGACAAAAACATGCCTACTACACAAAAAATATGATGTCTTTAAAACACAACTTTTTTTTCAAATAACTTTTTCGTGGCATAAGCCGTTACGAAGATATTCGTTTTAATGATTCAAATTGCTCAATACTTATTCTTTTTGTCCCGTCGATGTTCATTTGTTTCTCGCAATTGCATGGAAACAGTATGAAATTTTAAGGTTAGCGTATATCGTCCAGTTCTTAAAACATTTGACTATCTCTGTTGTCTTTGTATCCTAACGAAATATATAATGTGACTGTTTCCGCAAATTTTTATCTCGATTAAAATGAAGCAGAAAGAAAAATAAGCTTTCTTAAGAATATTTATGTACACATTAATAAACGATGGAGGATAGAGAAAGTCATGTGTGTGTAACACAATTGTTTTTTATATCTACTTCATGTTAATCGAGATAAAGTTTATATACCTGTCAAGGTGTCTAAAATCGTGTCGCTAAATGCTGGCCTTGAAATTCCATACGCCATCCATGACATCCCGAGAAACAATTGAATCATGAATATTACAAAAAATGAAGTACTGAAAAATTTAAACCAATAACGGGTATCTAGAAAATGGCTGAAGCCGCAACAGAAGTTATTTGAAATAAATTGTGTGTTTTAAAGAGATCTACATTTTCTGTAGTAGTTTTTAGCTATTTCGTGATATACCAGTTATATAAAATTGTACAAAATTCTGTGTGACTTCACAGGCTATTTTCAGAAAATTCAAGATATAGGAATTATTTATGTATCTTAAACATACGGTATGTTTATCAAAATCGTTGGAGGCATGTCTGAGAAAAGAAAAAACTAACAATAAAAAAGACGAATAATTATGTAAAGGGTAGTTGGAGCTGGGGAAATTTTCTTGAAAATCTTGCTGTCGCATCTTTGGAAGGTAACTGAACCTAAATATCTAGTTTGGCATTTATCCGACTTTTAATTTTTTAGTTATGCTGTTGCGCGCGCGCATCCCTGTTTCTAAAAATGCTTTATTTGGATTCAGAGGGTCTCAAAACATGTACTTCCGGTGAAATCTCGGTATCCAATTTTTGGATCGAATACAATACTTCCTCTACTTACGTAGTAGGGGAAGTAAAATGCATAAGTATTTCAAAATTCAAACAATAATAAATAATACCTCGGAAATGGTTAACTCCGAAAAAGTTTTCATTTAACATAAATTGAGCACTTCAACGAATCTGCATTTCATATGCAGTAGGATTTTGTCTGAAGTGCACTTCACAGCCAATTCCCAAAAAATTCGAGACCTAAATTTTATATGTTATGTAAATGTCGTTAATATATAGTATTTTAATCCAAATCGTTAGTCATTTTTTAAAAATAAAAAGTAACGAAAATGTTTGCATGTAAAAGGTAGTTAGGAGTGTGTGAGGGGGTTTCTTGAAAATCTGCGTCTAGCCTCCTTGAAAGACGCTGAACTTAAAATCAAGGGCATACACGAACGTGTATTTCGGGTCAAATCTTCGCTATCGATTTTTTGGATGCAATACTTCTTCAGCGTACTATAGGTAAGCAATAGAGAAAGTAATTACTGAACAAAAGCCAAAATTGTATTTTTTATTTCAGCGCCGACCCGATTGCACCACATGACGCATCTGTGTTTCAGCGTATGCTAGAAGCGCTGTAT
Organism: Deroplatys truncata; assembly: GCA_030765065.1. Taxonomy (NCBI): domain Eukaryota; kingdom Metazoa; phylum Arthropoda; class Insecta; order Mantodea; family Mantidae; genus Deroplatys; species Deroplatys truncata. The sequence goes on along the minus strand of CM060979.1, from coordinate 138,783,593 downwards.
CACGCTGCAACTAAATTGTTCTAGGAAAGCATGGATACTGTTATAACCCCCGTCTTACTCGAGGAACTGCTTTCTTCAGCGTGGTAGTTGAAAGTACATAAGTACATAGGTTTAAGTTAACCGCCTGATCGTGATTCATAGGGCAAAGGGGCAGGCGTAAGATAAACCTTCGTGATCTTTTCCCTCGAAACTTACAAGAAACGTTATAAAGAATAAAACATTCCGATAAGGCATCGAATAAAGTATCTCGATGCTAACAGTCAACCGTGTTACACGAAACTTTGTTTAGTAAACTTCCTGTTACATTCATACGCCGCGTTACTTATATTGATCAATAACGTTTAGCAGTGCCTAGGATATCGATCAAAAACCAAGAACATGGAACAAATATATATACCAAGTGGCCCAAGCAGATTTATGTTTCCCGCATACAGAGGTGCAAAAGAACTTGCCGCATCACTGCTGTTTAAAGGGACAGTGCAGGTACAAAGCGAAGCACTGAGGTAGTGCTGCTGTATGCAGGTGTTTACGTAGTAGTTTCGTACCGATGAACGTCGCTACGAACATACAGTTCGAGCCAGGTCATTCAGACAAAAAGTTAGCGTTCACCAATAACGAACACACCGATATGACTATGATCTGTGCAGAGACGCACCAAAATGCAACTGGGGCTCGCAGGCTGTGTTCCGAACATATTCAGACCCGGCATCTGTCTTCCGCGCACGTTTTTACTTTCTCTACCACGTAAAAGCATATTTAGAAAAAGGTCCGTGTGTATGGACGTGTGGCTGTGTGCCTGTGAACAGCATAATTCAAAAACGAAAAGTTGCATAAATACCAAACTTGGTACTTAGATTCAGTATCTTCCAAAGATGCGACACGAAGATTTTCAAGAAAATCCCCCCACCCCATACTACCTTTACATCGAACATTTTTCGAAAATGACTCTTAACGATTTTGATTAAAATATCATATACTTAAGATGTTTTATGGCAAATGAAATGTATATCTTGAATTTTCTGGAAATGCCCCCAAAATTCCTCTGCATTTTGAATGGCTTTTGCATAACTGGTAAATCGTAAGAGATAGACAAAACTTTGCTACACAAAAAATGTAGATCTCGTTAAAATAACAATTTATATCCTAAACATTTTTTTGTTGGGTGAATCATTTTCGAGATATTCCTTGTTGTTTGAATTTTCCAATACTTATACTTTTTCTCAAATGGGACTTCGTTATTTTTTTTATTTATTTATTTATTTTTATGCAAAGACATGCAAAGAGAATGCAGTGCTCCACATAGCAACCAGCTCTTAAAACATTTGACTATCGCTTAAAACCTACCATATTCCCCTTGCACTTAGAAGAAAATTAGCAATAAGATAGTTTCTGCAAATGTTTATCTCGATTAACATGGAGTAGATGGAGAATAAGCGTTTGTAAAAATGGTTTGTACGAGAGTAGAGAAGGTCATGTGAGTGCAGCTCATCAGATGTTTTCTTTCTTTCTTTCTTCCATACAGAAATAATATTAAGAAATGATGGATAATTCCAGGTAGAACGTGGGCCTGTGAGGCATATCGTCCACCAAGGCGGGCATATTTTTGCACCTTCTTATTATGAATTACGCAGTAATAGAAAATAATTTAATTCTAACGCAGCTTTAAGCGCACATAAATATAATAAAAATAGAATTTTGTTTAATCTAGATAACTCTGCGCCACCAATTGGTGCCATATAGTTGTAGTGATTGTAGATTAACTGTCATGGAATTAAATGACTTAACACGTGTGCTCAGGCTTGCGTCAAGCGGCAATCCTGAATTCTTGTTAATGGGCGAATTGGTTATTAAATAACCGATAACCCCCCCCCCCACCTCACATTCAAACACCAGATTCTGGGCATAGCATTTTGTTTAAAGACAACTTTCTAAAGCCTACACGGGAATCGAACCCGGAACACCTCATATAGCAGGCAGTTTCTCTACCAAATGAGATCTGGTACCAGCAATAGCAGTTAAAGTGTTCGTTAGCAGTTTGGTCTTTCATTTAGAGGTCTCCTCTCTGTCGGTATGAAGTTCCCTTTGCAGTTCTGCTTAGGCAAACATCTTGGCATCCGCGCTAACCGGTATAAAGTAACTTCATCCAAGGACGGCTTGTGTGGGCCACCTGGTATATAAATTAATTGTGTGAGTTATCTCATCCTTATACCTTTTTCTACTTTTATAGCAGTTATATCCATCTACTAATAACTTCTGTAGACTAATGTTAATAAATTAAATAAATTCTGTTTTAGGTCATTTTTTGTAATTGTCATTTTTAAAAATAAATTGTAGAGGCAATTTATAGGTCATTTTAGAAATGTTATCAGTATATTTTGGCGGAGAATCTGTAGTCGGATAGAAACTTCGTGGTGCGACCATCCACTTTTTTTCTCACCCTGATGTCCTCGTCCACTTTACGTATCTTTCCCATAGCATTACATCACAAGATGTTAATAATCCTGTGTTTTGTGTTTATTCACACTTTTATATTGTTCGTTTTATTGTAATTATATTATTTGTAGTATTTTTGAGGTATGTGCTTGAACCCTAGATTTTCCAAGTTTTGCTCTTGGTTGAAACAGTTTCGTTGAAAAGTAAAGTTAATTTTATTAAATTAAGCGGTTTCACTGCCGCAATAGTTTTGAGAGCTGGTATATCGGCCAACGTAATATCCATATGGGTGTTCTCGACGAGCATTTGCCACCTGCCCGTCCTTGAGCTCTTCTATGGACATACCAAATGCATATTGCGATACCTCGACTTAAAAGGCAATGCGTAGGAATCCAGGAATGCGAGAGCACACCATAGCAACACACAAAACAAAACGACACGCGCAAGCTGACTTGGCGTTCAAAGTAATGAAATTACTATTTGAGCAATTGCCACTAGAGGGAGCCCTTCTGACATCAGATACCAAAACAATCGATGTGCAGCACTCGCATGACTTGTCTACGCACTTTTCTTCAAACTATACTCACAAACGCTTGTTGTTCTCTATACTTTTTACTTTCTCTACTACGTAGAGTAAGTAGGGGAAGTATTGCATTCCACCCAAAAATTCGATACCGAGATTTCACCGGAAATACATGTTTTGAGGCCTCCTGAATACAAAAAAAAAGCATTTTTGGAAACATGTCCATGTGTGTCTGTGAACTGCATAACTCAGAGACGAACAGTCGGATAAACACCAAACTTGGTATTTAGGTTCAGTATCTTCCAGAGATGTGACACGAAGGTTTTCAAGATCTCCCCACGTCAGATTACCCTTTACATGGAACATTTTTCGAAAATTTTAATTTTCTCAAAAATGGCTCTAACGATTTTGATTAAAATATTATATATTTAAGATACTTTCATTACAAACAAAATGTATATCTTAAATTTTCTGGAACCGTCTCCAAAAGTATTCTTTATTGTGAACGACTTTTGCATAACTGGTAAACCATAAGAGATAGACAAAATTTTACTACACAAAAAATGTAGATCGCGTTAAAATACACAATTTATGTCATATCGATTTTTTTTTGTTCAGTGAACCATTTTCGAGATATTGCTTGTTATTCCCTTAAATTTTCCAATACTTATACGTTCTCTCAAATGGGAATTGGTTATTCATTTTTTTTTGTCCTGGTAATGCAAAGAGAATGAAATGCTCCACATAGCAACCACCTCTTAAAATATTTGACTATCGCTTAAAGCCTACCAATTCCCCTTGCATCTACAAAAAATTAGCAATAATATTAACAACTCGATATCTTGATTAACATGAAGCATATGGAGAATAAGCGTTTGTAAAAATAGTTTGTACAAGAGTAGAGAAAGTCATGTGAGCGTAACACATCAGAATTTTTTTTATTATTGCTCAGTAAAACTATTATACTTTGCACTACAATTTTGTTAACAAAGGATATTTACATCGTCATGAGACATGTTCTGAGGGTTGCATCCATTAATGTTCTCAGTCAGTCAGTAGGTCTTCTGTGTGTCTTTCTCTCTTGAGATTGCGCTGTGGTTCTGGTGCACGTTCTGAGGTATTCGATTCAGCAAGGAGTTAGGGTGGGTTGAGAACATTGAATATAGACGACTCTAGGATGAGTAGAGAACTGTGGTTACATCTGGTGTATTCAGATCTAGATGATGATTTTCATTTATTATGTACCAGGGTGCACTGGTGATAATCCTGAACACCTGGTTCTGGAATGTGTAATACGCTTGACTTGGGTGCTTAGAGGTGGAACCCCATAAGGAGCATGAATATTGCCATATTGGTTTGAAAACCATCGTATAAATAAGTGTCTTGTTAGAAATGGAGAAGGATGAGTTTTTATGCAATAAAGGCTTTAGCTGTCGAAATCTTTGTTACTTAAATTTGTAGAATTTGATTAATATGCTTTTTCCATGGCAAACGTGTGTCGAGGATAAAGTCAAAGTATCTCACATCGTCTGTTTCTTGTTCAAGAATACAGGATGAGCGTGGTCCTTCCTGAGATACGTGAAGGTAACAGCAGATGACTTGGGCAGTTTTCAATTTTTTGTTCCATGATTGTTTCAAATATATTATTCTGTATATGTGTTGTAACGTCTTCGCCTGTGTCGCTTCTGCACATAATAGCTATATTGTCTCCAAATTGGGCTAGCATAGATGGTTAATTTTGGATAAAACAATGTATATTAGATATAGAAAAGGTCCCAGCGTGCTTCCTTGAGGTACTTCTGTATTGATAGTCTGATGGGAGACTCTGCACCTCCATAAACTATAGAATATGTTTGTTTGTAGAGGTATAATTGAATAAGACTATAGTATGTGTCGAGAAGGTGTTTTTTTTATAATTTTGAATAGAAGAGCATCATGCCAAAACTTTGTCGAATGCTTTTTCAGTGTCAAGAAATAGACCTAAACAGATTTCCTTGTTTTTGTAACTGTTCAGTATTTCGTGTACAATCCTGTGCCTGTCTACTTCTTGTTACTCGAGATAAACTTTCACTACACATTTCGTTGTAGATATAAGAACACAAAAAGCTAAAGCGATGGTCAGATTTTTAAAAAGCTGATTGCTATGTGAAGTGGGCATTGCCGCGTGAAAAAGTATAAGTATTAGAAAATTCCAACCAATAACAAAGAATATCTTGGAAATGGTTAGCGCCACAAAGAATTGCATCGGACATAAATTGTGTACTCTAACGAGATCTACATTTTTCGTGCAGTAATATTAATATATTATACAAAAGTCAATCAGAATGAAGAGGACTTCACAGGATTTTCACAGAAAATTCAGGGTATACGTTTCATTTTCATATAAATATATAAAGAGCCGTGCTGAGAAAATAAAAAATTAGGTAGATTTTTTCGTATAAAAGGTAGTTTGGAGTGGGGGATGTCCTTGAAAATCGGTTGCATTCTTGGGAGATACTAAACGTTTGGTATGTATCCAACATTTCGTTTTTGAGTTATGCTGTTCACACGAACATGTGTTTCCAGTGAAATCCAGACATCGCATTTTTGGTTGAAATACCCTCACTACTTCTTACTCATAAATAGGTGGCAGAGAAAGCCCTTGAACGGTGAAACAGTCAGTGTTCCGACGTGGAGGTCGCTTGACGGCAGGTAGAGGCTATGTGCAGGGTGGTCCAGGCGTTTCAACCGGGGTGGTACAATGACTGACCGCGTCGTCTCCGCCGTGTGTGGTTTCGCATGTCGCTCACTCTATTCCATCTTCAGTCGTGTAACATTTTCAAGATAACTTCCTGAGTAGCGTCGCTTCTTATTTCATAATTACATTAGGTATGCGTTTTCAAAAAGAGACGAATAAAATAATGTATAAATGAGAAAACGTAAAAGTGAATTTTCTTATTGCACTGAATTGTTTTATTAGATTATTACTCAAACTACTTATGTATAATTTAGTATAAAAAGCAGTAAATAAAAAACATAAATAATAAACACCATTTAGAGTACTATTATTCATAATACATAAAACAAAACAAAAAGTCAGTGTGCTGGTACTTTACACTGGTTTGTAAAAATTGCCAATTTTGACTTTCTCTGCCACGTACCAGTAGGTATTGCATTCCAACCAAAAATTCGATGTCGAGATTTCGGCGGTAATACAGGTTTTAAGGTCCCCTGAACCCAAAAAAGAGCCTTTTTGGAAATAGGTCTCTGTGTGTGTGTGTGTGTGTGTGTGTGTGTGTGTGTGTGTGTGTTTTGGTTGGTTGTTATTTTTCTTTCTTTATAGTCGCTTTGACTACTAGGTCATATCGCGACTTACATCCATACATACGAGTACAATAATAATACATTGTATACTTTACATTGATCAAATAATACAATAATTGTAATGCATTGTTATAAACATATTTTACATTATTAAGTCTTGAGCACTGCTAGAACAGTATATCCTATTACCTAGTATACATTTTTATTTGATGTGTTATATTTAAATCTTGTTATACAGTTTGATGTCTTTCAAGAAAAAAAAATATGTTTTTGAAATGAGTAGGGTTGTTGAAAGCTAAAAACATATCTTAAGGGATGTTATGTCTTCTTCTCTCTGTGGTATAACTTCTGCATTTAGTGATGAGGTGTTCGATGGCAATTGCAGGTCTCGCAGTGAGGAGCATTTTCTTTTGTCTGTGTGTGTCTGTGAACAGCATAATTCAAAAACGAAAAGTGCATAAATACCAAACTTAGTATTTAGCTTCAGTACCTTCTAAATATGCAACACGAAGATTTCCATGTAAATCCTCCCACCCCAAACCACTCCTTACTTGCAACAATTTTAGAAAGTTTTGATTTTCTAAAAAATGACGGTAACAGTTTTGATTAAAGTACCAAATATTAAAGATATTTACATGACAAATAAAATGTATATCTTGAATTTTCTGGGAATAGCCTTTGAAATCCTCTGCATTCGGAAAGAATTTTGTATAATCTTGTATAACTGGTAAACGTTAAGCGATAGACGAAAACGTACTACACAAAAAACGTAGATCTCTTTAAAACACAATTTATTTCAAATAACCTTTTTGTGGTATCAGCCATTCTTTTAAAGACCATTTTCAGTTGTTTCTCGCGATTGCGTGGAAAGAGTATGGAATTTTAAGGCAGCATGTGGCGTCCAGTTGTTAAACATTTGACTATCGCTGTTCCCTTTGTATCTATAACGAAATGTGTACTGTAACTATTTCTGTAAAGGTTTATCACCATTAAAATGAAGTAGTTAGAAAAATAAGCTTTAGTAAGAATAGTTTGTATTCCCACTAATAGACGGTAGAGGGTAGATAAAGTCATGTGAATGTATCACATCAGATTTTTCTTTGCTGCTTTGATTTTTCCACACAGTGATACACTAGTCGATTATATGCACTGATCACAGAAGCGCTGCCACTATTTAGGCTTTGCGATGTGGAAATCGTTGGTAATTTCTAGAGCTCAAATTGCCCAGTGCACACTGTCAATGTTTAGATCTGCTTCTTCATCATCAGTATCAGCTTGGGGAAGAATTGACTTTTATCCGAGCAAGATGACTCCGCGGTAACGTGCGAGGTCCGAGGTTCAAGTCCCGCCAGTCCTCTCTAACGTTCCTCATATACATATTTCCTATGCTCTTCGGGGTTACGTAATTCCACCAAGGGATGACGACCCACTTCTGAGGTGGAGGCATCCAGCGGGCGGGGTCCGTACTTTCGATGGTAGGGCAATTATGAGGATGGCCATGGAATGAGATGAGTTTTTTTTCCGTGGACTCCGAACCACGTTGGGCCTTGGGTGTATTTCACACGGGCAAGTGAGAGATGAAGGCATGGGTAGGGCCACCCTAAAGGCGGTAAGCGAACCCTGGACCCTCAGAACGAGAGCCGAAAACGAAAGTACTGCGCTACCCTGGCGCCCCCTTCCGAAAATGTTGATGCCTCGCCCAACATGCCTATTGTTTTGTGCTGCGATAACAGGGATACAGTATACAGAAATCATGCACAATATATCTTAACAGACTGTATAAATGAGTGAATTAATATATTTCGTTAATAGGGACCAGATAAATACGACGTATTCTTGAGAAGAGTATCACTGAGCTAAATATTAATGGACAAAGTTCGGTGCCTTAACGACGTAGTGTATAAGTGAGGTTCAAGTATGCATAGGTGAAAATTATAGGTATTTTAAAATACAAACGAATAACAAGCTTTGTGCTTATGGGGCGACGAATTTGACTTTTTTCTTCTTTGGTTTCCTTCAATCGTCAAGCTAAATGCCGCCCAAAGTTCCATTTTAACTCTGAAACAGTAGCAAAATGTAAAATAGTACTGCTCTGGTACCTATCCATAGATGGCATAGATAGACTGCTCGGCACCCTAATGCCATGTACCCGGCACATGTAGAAGCAGATGTGCATTTGCTATACACATGCCTCTTTGGACACGCGGCGAAGATGGTATGGAATAGGGATGAGACCTAGAAGACTAACTGTCCGTCACACACCGAGCCACGAGGTATCTCCTAACAGATCCGTCGCGATATGACCACGTGGTTAAAGCGACATGAAATAAATGGGAGAGGGCGAAACGCTGTTTCGACTTAAAGGTGCCCGCAAAATCTCTTATTAGATATTAGGGATGATGATTTTTCGCATAGTACGAAGTGATCGTAGAAGCTTGTTCCGTTGTATTTTTATTTTCCGCGTCCTGTAAACCACTTTTTAATGTTCAAACCCGGCGGAGGACGATGGATTTTTTTCGGGCGTAAAAATCCATGGCTTCCTTCGGAAGGGAAGTTTGCGTCTGTGCCTGTGAACAGCATAACTTAAAAGAGAAAATTCGAATAAATACCAAACGCGATTTTTAAGTTCAGTGTCTTTCAAAGATACGATACGAAGATCTTCAAGAAAATCCCCACAAACTGCCTTATAAAACAGTTTAGATTTTTTTTTCAAAATGGCTCAAACTATTTTGACTAATATACCATATATTTAATATATTTACATGACAAATAAACTGTATCTCTCGACTTTTCTGTGAAGTCTTCTTCATTCGGAAGGAGTTTTGTATAATATTGTGTAGCTGCTAAACGTTAAGAGGATAGAGAATAACGTACTACTAAAAACTCTTTAAAATACACACATATTTCAAATATTTTTTGTGGCATCAGCTATTTCCAGTATATGTTGCCTTAGTATTCGTTTCAATTGCTCAATACTTGATAATTTTTGTCGCTATTCACTTGTTTCTCCCGATGTCATGGAAAGAGCATGGAATTTTAAAGGCCTTGTGCCTATAAGAAATGTGTAATAAAATTATTTCTGCAAATGTTTATCTCGATCAAGGAAGGCAGATAGAAAAATAAGCTTGCGTAAGAATAGTTTGTCGAGGCTATGCAAAAATTAATGGTAGTGTGTAGAGAAAGTCATGTGAATGTAACACATCAGATTTTTTAAACTCATTCACCAGCATAATGTATTTACTTTAACTTTAAACATTGTAGCCTCATTTCCGTTTTGTGAACCAGGACATGTTTGCATTTTCCTACGCGTTGTTACTTATGAATAAGTTTATACAATGATCGACTATTTGGCATGCCAAAGTTATAATCAGAAGAAGGATTTAACTGTGGTACAAGTGTTTCAATACAGGTGCCTGCCCATCCTGCTTCATACACTGCATGACTATACAGTTTCTGTTGCATGCAATAGGAGTAACATTGCGCAATAAGGACAATAATTTCTGGAAGTCGTAGGGTCACGATGATAACTCGCGAGTTTGTAAATCTGGAACTAAAAAATAAAATTAATTTGTTATAACGTGTTCACGTATCACCTATATTATCTTTTTACTCTCTCTACCCCATACCTATAGCAAGTAGAGAAAGCATAGCATTCCACCCAAAAATTGTATATGAGATGCCGCTCGAAATACACGTTTTAAAGACCTTTAAAACCTATTAAACATTTTTTACATACAGCTCCGCGCATAACTCAAAAACAAAAAGTGGGTTAAACACCAAACTTAGTATTTAAGTACAGGTTTTTTTCGAGAATACAACAGGAAGATTTTTAAGAAAAACTCCCAGGCCATACTAATCTTTACATGGAACATTTTTCGTTATTTTTTTTATTTACAAAAATGGATTTAACGATTTTTATTAAAATACCACATGTTTCAGATATTTACATGACAAATAAAATGTATATATAGAATTTTCTGGGAATAGCCTATGAAGTCCTCTTCATTCTAAATTATTATTGTATAACCGGTAAACCGTAAGATATAGACAAAATGTTATTACAGAACAAAAATGCAGATTTCGTTAAAGTACACGATTTATTCCAACTAAATTTTTTGTAACGTTAACTATTTCCGAGATATTCCTTTTTATTGGTTTTAATTTTCACATCTTAAACCGTTTTCAGGTGGTACGTCGCTTTCGTTTTTTTCTCTAGGTCATACAAGGAACATAAAGGTTCAAAGCGACATACTTTTTAAAAATCTGACCATCGCTTTAGCCTACTGTATTCTTCTTATACCCACAACGAAATGTGTAATAAAAGTTTATTTCGATAAACAAGAAGTAACTATAAGAGTAATAAATAGCATGTAGAAGAGTGAGTAGAGAGGTGATGTGAATGCAAAATATCAGACTTTACCTTTAAAAGCTGTTTTGTGAACCAGGGTATTTTGCAACGACTTTGTTACTTTTGAATATGTTTATGCAATAATGGCTACTTGGAGTGCGAAAGATATAAGCATGAGAGCAATTTAACTGCGGTACATGTAGGTACTATTTGAATTAGGCCCTGTCCATCGCACTCCCGTAAGTAAAGAAAGATTCGCTCGTGACTGTACAATGCTGTTACCATCACCGTTGCATCCAGTGGGAGTAACATTGCGCAATAAGTCCTCGAAATTGTATGGTCATGATGCGGTTTTCGAAATCTGAAACTAAAAAATAATCTAGTTATATTCATGGCTTTCTCTACCCTCTATCGATTATTAATAGGTATACAAACTATTATTACGAAAGCTTATTTTTCTATCCGCTACATTTTAATCCAAATAAACCTTTGCAGAAATAGCTACATTACACATTTCGTTATAGATACAAAGGGAACAGCGATAGTCAAATGTTTAAGAACTGGTCGCTATATGCTGGCCTTAAAATTCCACACTGTTTCCATGACCTCGCGAGAAACAACTCGACAAGAGTTAAAAAGAATGACATTAATAACGGATATCTCGGAAATGGTTTATGCCACGAAAAATTGTTTGAAATAAATTGTGTATTTTAAAGAGAACTACATTTTTTTGTTTAGTAGCTTTGCGAGTATCGCTTAATGTGTACCAGTTACGTAAGATTATACAAAATTCCTTACAAATGAAGAGGACTCCAGAGACTATTCCCAGAAAATTCAACATATACATTTTACCATGTAAATGTCTTAGATATATTTCATTTTAATCAAAATTGTTGTAGCTATTTTTGAGAAAATAAAAAGTTTCGAAAAATGTTCGATGTAAAAGGTAGTCGGGGTTGAAGGGATTTTCTTGAAAATTTTCGTGTCGCATCTTTGAAAGTTACTTAACTTAAATACCTAATTTGGTATTTATCCGACTTTAGATTTTTGAGTAAATGCTGTTCACACACACACACACACACACACACACACACACACAAGGACCCCGAGCCTCAAAACATGTGTTTCCAGTGAAACCTCGTTGTGGAATTTTTGGGTGGAATGCAATAGCTTCTGTACGTACTATCTATGTGGTAGAGAAAGTAAAACATATTAATTTGCCCTAACGGTTGACTTGCCCCAATTTTTTAAAATTTATGTATATATTTTTTGTTGCTTGATATGTATGTAAGCCCCATTTAACTTTTACGGTCATATCGAGGATTTTGATTTGAGAAATAACTGATGGTGTTGGTATACCTACTCATTGAACTGCAGGTGTCTTAAGGGGATTTGTTACGTCTAGACTTATACACGCTCATATTCCGCGGAGGGTAGGCAACTATTCTGGTTAAAGAATGTATGCTGAAGGCATAGTCAACTGTTTAAAAAGCACGTCGATGAATGCTGGATTGGAACCTCCTCAAAATTGCAAACCTTCATTTAATGTTTGTTTATTAGATTCAAACATAAGCTTAACTAGTATTATATAACTAGACCTCGGCATTTGCCTATTTTGTTCCTTTGTTTAGAATCGCAGGATCTTATATAAAAGGAGTAAAAAATACTAATTTTATAGTGCTTTCAATTGCCTTTTCGCATCTTAAGGCTGTTATTTTTTTTTTAATGAGAACTTTTATCAAGGTTTTTGCCTTTCTTAATTTCATTACTTTTTGTTATTGGGGCTATTTATTAATGTGGTGTTCCCCTTAGTGTATAAATTTATAATATTTCGCGTTCTTAGCCAATGAACCACTGTTGACAACGTGGCTGAGGAAGTTTGTAATACCAGCATTCCTTTCCTAACGTCACCAGTTGCGTTGTTCGACTAACAATAAAGCAGTGGCTGCTTAGCAGAATAAAGTGTACGGTAAATGGTCGGCTACAAAAAACTATTGGTTTAGACGGGGAAATCGATCATTTTAGTATTAAGTAATCACTTTGTTCATCAATACGATGGCTTTATTGTTTTCTGCGTCCCACGTGGGTGAAAACACAGTAGTGATCTAAAACGTCTAGACTTATTTTATTGGAAACGCAACAATAGCCTGTTTAACAATAATACATAACAGATTCAGTAATATAATTACAATCCAGCGTGGGAGTGTAAAACGTATTCAAGAGAGAAAGTACTTAAAAACTGATAGAGTACAGTCCCAGTCACCCGACCTTCTGATCTGGTCCACAGAAGAAAAACGTAAAAAGTCACCAATTGTTGAGCAAGCAGCGTTCGTGCCTGGGGATTACACAGCCGCCATAGACGCAACTGGCCAACAATCGATTGTTACAAAAATGAAGGGACGTAACACTGTTCGGTTACAGTACAGTAGGTACATATTAGTGAATATGTAATTCTTGAAATAATAAATGTATTTTGTCAGTTTTAAATGTCGTAATTGTTACTGTTCGCCTGATCGTCTGACCAGGCCACGGCCTGTTTAAGTCGGATAATCGGAACTAATGTAATAGGATTTGCCATAAAATAATTGTGCAAAAGACTATAGTCAAGTTGCTTACGACTGGTTTCGGTCGATCACACTATAATTTCAAAACTTTGAGCTCTTACAGAAAGAGCTTACCTTTTTAATTATGTGTAATTAAATGCTAATTGAATGGCAGTACTGAGGATGTTTTGCGAATAGTGCAACAGATAGCATTACTGTTGAGACTACATAGTGTTTATTGACTTTTTGCAGGTGTCGTGAATGTAACGTACGTAAAAGCAAAGGAAATGAGCTCAATTTATTGAAATATTAAAATTACAATGAATGGAATGTTTTTCATTGTTTATCCGGGGAATGGATCCCGCGGACTGCTGCTTTGATGGTGTTAAAAGGTACGGCCGTAAGAGTAAAGATCATAATGAGTCGCGTAAGTATCATGGATGCGCTACATGTGACGTAACAGATCAGTTACGTCAAATGTAGACAGTATATTATTGTGTGGTTGACCAAAAAATATATAACTGAAGAGTGAACATTTAAAGAAATAATTTTAAAAGTTTACACTTCACTAAGAGAAGAGTGGAATCTAGTAAATTTAATATATGGATATTTAATGTTTCTATACTGCTTTGTCTGTCAAGATGTTTTAAGTGTTAAATGAATAAATGATGGTGTGAATTTCAATGGTTATCATTACGATAGTGCCTATATTAGTCCTATTTACCTGTGCGTTTAAAGAGTTTTTTAGCGTCTATTGCGCCGAGCACTAATTATAACCTCTTAAATGTCTGTCTTACATGCAGTAAAGGCCACGATTTCGAAACGCCAAGATAAAAAAGCAGCCAAGGTAACATATTATTGCGTATTATCGCCTTAGTTGTGCGCAGCCGTTTAATCTCCATCAAGATTATCGACACACAAAGTGTTAACCGCTATAACACGCAATCACATTACACGGTTTGTTATATAATAAGCCTTCTCCGTTTTTCGTATTTCCAAAACTTGTGCAACTATGAAGAAGCGAGTTGTAGGCACTGCTCCTGCCATCTGTGGAGCAAGTGGCCAACTACTTGAGAGTTCCCGCGCTAATCGCTGTGTGTTGCATAATCTGGCGTCAGATGACAAGCGCTATTGGCTTCTGAGTCATGAATGAATGAGTGATGGCAGAATGCTAGCAATAAAGGACGTGGACGGCCTGCGGAAATAATTAATGAATTGCGTGGCTCGATACGGTCCAAAGATCGACGTTCATCTGTCCGTCCGAAATTGTGTGGATGCGAGATAAAACAGCTCTGTTGTTGGGAGATATTTTTAAATCCAATTGTCCAGCGACACGTAAGCAGACTGGCAATTAATATATGTACGCATAGTGTTAAGTTTGGTTTAGTGGCACAAGGCCATTTAATGAAATTGGCGCTGAGATTTTCAGTTTCAACGTTTTGCAGCCAAAGAATTCCACATTTTTTTTTCTACCACGTACGTAGTAAATATTGCATTCCAGTTAACAATTCGATATAGAAAATTCACCAGAAACACACGTTTTGAGGTCTCTTAAGTCAAAAAAGGAAGTATTTCTAGAAAAGTGATCCATGTTTGTGTGTGTATGTCCATGAACAGCATAACTCGAAAACGAAATGTTGGATAAACACCAAACTTAGTATTTCAGTTCAATGCCTTCCAAAAAATATTCCTCTTCCCAAAATACCCTTTACGGGGAAAATGTTTAGTTATTTTTTTCTCAAAAATGGCACATACGATTTTGCTTAAAATACTATATATTTATGATAGTTACGTGGCAAATACACGTGTTACATTTTCTGGGAATAGCCTTCGAAGTTTTTTTTTTTCATTCGGAACTACTTTTGTATAATTTTTATATCTGGTAAACCATAAAAGATGGACAAAAACTTTTACTTCACAGAATATGTAAATGTTTTTACAACACAATTTATTTTGAATAACTTTATTTATTTTTTTGTTGCATCAGCTATTTCCGAGACATCTGTTGTTATTAATTTGAATTTTTCATTTAAACTAATGTCCTTATTTTCAGTTTGTTTTTCGCGATGTCGTGGAAAGAGTATAGAATTTCAAGGCCAGTTTATAACAACCCGCTTTTAAATATCTAGCTGTAGGTGGCATTTCCTGCATGCCTCTTGTACCCACAACGACATGCGTAATTAAGCTATTTCTGGAAACGTTTATCTCGATTAACATGAAGTAGATAGAGAAATAATCTTTCATAAGAGTAGTTTGTAGAAGCTATATTATAAGAATAAATGATGGTGTGTGTGTGTGTGTGTGTGTGTGTGTGTGTGTGTGTGTGTGTGGAGAAATTTATGTGAATGTAACGCCTCGGATTTTTAAAAAGTAGATCGTCATGCAATGGCTGTGGAATTGCGTGCACTTTGCATGATCACGAAAAAAAGAGAATAGCAACGTACCACTTAAAGGTATAAGTATTTGAAAACGCAAACCAATAACAACGAATAGCTGGAAAATTGTCAAAGCTACAAAAAAAAACTCTAGATGTGTTACACTCACATGACTTTCTCTACTCTTGTACAAACTATTTTTACAAACGCTTATTCTCCATATGCTTCATGTTAATCGAGATATCGAGATGTCAATCTTATTGCTAATTTTCTTGTAGATGCAAGGGGAATATGGTAGGTTTTAAGCGATAGTCAAATATTTTAAGCGCTGGTTGCTATGTGGCGCATTCCATTCTCTTTGCATGTCCAGGACATAAAAAAATGAATAACGAATTTGAGAAAAAGTGTAACTATTGGAAAACTTATGGGAATAACAAGCAATATCTCGAAAATGGTTCACTCAACCCAAAAAAAATATATGGCATAAATTGTGTATTTTAACGCGATCTACATTTTTTGTGTAGTAAAATTTTGTCTATCTCTTGTGATTTACCAGTTATGCAAAAGTCGTTCACAATGAAGAATACTTTTGGAGACATTCGCAGAAAATTCCAGATATACATTTCATTTGTCATGAAAATATCTTAAACATATGACATTTTAATCAAAATCGTTAGAGCCATTTTTGAGAAAATAAAAATTTTCGAAAAATGTTCCTTGTGAAGGGTAATCTGGGGTGGGGGGATTTTCTTGAAAACCTTCATGTCGAATCTCTGGAAGAAACTGAACCTAAATACCAAGTTTGGTGTTTATCCGACTGTTCGTTTCTGAGTTATGTTGTTCACAGACACACACGCACGGACATGTTTCTAAAAATGGTTTTTTGTATTCAGGGGTCTCAAAACATGTATTTCCGGTGAAATCTCAGTATCGAATTTTTGGGTGGAATACAATACTTCCCCTACTTACTATACGTAGTAGAGAAAGTAAAAGAAATCCTTTAAACTCTGTACAGTAACGAAATCTACGATTTTTGTGTAGTTAGATTTTGTCTCTCTCTTACGGTTTACCAATTATACAAAAGTTACTGAGAATGAAGAGCACTTCACAGGCAATTCCCAGAAAATTCAAGATATGCATTTTATTTGTCATGTGAATATATTTAATATATGGTATTTTAATGATTATCGTTTATAGTAATTTTTGAGAAAACCAAAAGTAACGAAAAGCTTTCCCTGTAAAGAGTAGTTAGGGGTCGGGAGATTTTGTTGAAAAAACTTAATGTCGCATCCCTGGAAGACGCTGAGCTTAAATACCAAGTTTAGTGCATATCCAACATTTCATTTTTGAGCTGTGATGTTGAAAGGCACAAACGCAGACGTTTTTTCTAAAATGGCTTTCTTTTTGGTTTTAGGGAACCTCAAAACACACATTTCCGGTGAAATCTCGATATCGAATTTTTGGGTGTTGACGCAGTAACTTGTAATGTAAATGTCAGAGTGATTGTAGTGTGAATATGCATTGTTGTGTGGCATTGATTTGAGATGTTTGTTGATTGTAAGCATTGTCGAGAAGTGGGTTTATACGGCCTTACTGAAACTGACAATAATAGCGTGCAATAATGTAGCGAGGGGGTGAGCTGTTTATCATTATTAGAGACGAGCAAATGACGTCAGAGTGGCGTGTTTTTCTTAGAATTTTCGGGAACATTTTCCCCAGAGCATATGTTTTCGTAATTTTCATTGGATATAAATATAGACGCTAATGCTGGCGCGTTTTATTAACCAATAGCAGCTCGGTTATAATCTTTAGGCATATTGGGGCGAGGAAGTATAAATTCAGTGTCAGGGTCAAGTTTCACGTAGTTCAACGGAGGCATTCATGGTGTATGCGTCGCACGAAGTTCATCAAGGTTACGCGTAGCAAATTTGTGAAAAATCTCTCGCGT
This sequence comes from Deroplatys truncata, assembly GCA_030765065.1. NCBI lineage: Eukaryota > Metazoa > Arthropoda > Insecta > Mantodea > Mantidae > Deroplatys > Deroplatys truncata. The sequence continues at coordinate 138,766,120 of CM060979.1, read as the reverse complement.
CGTAAAGTTAATTACACAAAAAGTTGAAGTACGCGAATTAATAATGGGCAGTATAGAAGTTATTATAACAGTTTCAGTTTGGCGAGTGCCAAGATTAATAGATGAAAGTGAATAATTTGTTACGACAATAAAAGTGTAAAACAAATTCTTTTATCAGTGTTATCTTAGGATAAAAACTCCTCTCCGTTTACACATCCTGTACAAGAGAAGTGCTTGACCGAGAAATCATAGCTAGCCGGAGGACATTGAACCCAAAATTAAATACAATAACAGGCGCTCAGTAAAAGATAACACGAAGTGACCGCGACAAATTGTATTCCATACGTGCGGCAGATAAACAGTAGCATCTTTCGAACACAAATATTAATACCACCGCAAATTGGCTCCCAAACGTGGTGCATATAAACATGAAGTATCTTCCAACTACCAACTAATAACAACAAATAAACACCCTAGTGTAATGCCGCAGATAAAAGTGGCCGATCTCCCATTTGAATGCAAGTGCGATATTTCTGTTGTGTATTAATATAAATTTCTGTTAAAATTGAATCGAGCTACAGTGCAACAATGGGCAGTTTTATGCTGTATGAGTAATAATCGATAGTTGGCATTCTTCTGTCAGCAGCGTTGCTGTTCGCATTCTGGAAAATGACTGTCGACACAAGAATTCAATATGTGAAAACAGGTTCGGTTAACGAACGACTCCATGATGTCTTCTCTGCGGAACGAACTGTTAGTAAAAGTTAGTGGCCACCACGCTCCCCGGATCTAACAACGCGTGATTTTTTTCTGTGGGGATATTTGAAGAGTGAGGTATATGAAAAAAATGCACACACAATACAAGAACTGAAAGACACCAGCCGGGAAGTTGCCATCGATATCGTAACTTTACGCCGGGGGTATCTGAATATGGCTAGACGTGCCCAGGTGTGGGGGCCACTTTCATCTACAATAAGTGGTGAGTCCATTTCAGCAATTCGTTTGTTTGTATTTAATCTATGCTTACACGGGCCATTTTTATCTGCTACACGGAGTTACTTCGATATTGGTTTATGGTGAAAATAGAAGCTTTTAACCTATGAAATCGGGTTTTTTTTGCTATCCACAGTAATCCTTAGTTAATGAGGAACGTTTTGGTGTAGTAGATGTTGCTCCGGGGGTAATATATTGCCCACTCACCCGCCATTTTATGCGGCCGTTCTTATATAGTCGTTTTTGGCGGGTTTGGGCAACTTTTGGAAGGAATTGCTGCCAACGTGAATCTTTCGAGCTTTAGACGCGCAGATCCCTCGGCTACGCCCTGTCACTTCGCACTCACCTTCTACAAAACATCCCTCGGCTACACCTTGAGGCTGAGAGCCCTAAATCGTGTTTTCAGCTATGTTGGCATTTCAAATGTTTGCAGCGGAAAGACAACGCTACCAACGTTCCCATGATGCCACGGGTGAGATGCATGCAATGCGACTTCTGAGTGTCAGTAATATGGAACAAAAGTGACAAAATATGTCGTATTTCATGGAAACAAATAAAGCGCCGTGTTATTTGTTCTTTATTATGTGTGGTAACGTGTTGAAGTCAATAAAAGGCATGCAGTGTATGCGTGTGTTACGTGTATACAGTGCCATAACCCAATATCGAAGTATTGCCTTACTTCCTCTACGTACTAAATACGTGGTAGAGAAAGCAAAGGTTGCAAGATTTAATAAAGCTCACCTGTAGATACCCTTAAGTGACGTTATATTTTAAGGAAACAATAGGGGACGCATTGTTTTTGCAAATTATTTGAATTACATGTTTTATGGAAGATGAATTACATATTTAAATACTAGAAAATACCAGGATAGTCATTAAAGAAGCAAAGAACACAAATTTTTATCACAAAGAATCCTGAGTATACCTAACCCGGAGATTTCTCTCTCACTAGCAATAATTTATTGGCTTCCCCCGGACCATTAAACGAGTCCATTTAATTCATGATCTATGGTCCGAGGGAACTCATTGTCGGCACGGGACGCTGGCAGTTAACAAAAAATAAAGTGGGCGTGTTCGCCGCTTCCTTCCCACAAGTCATTGTTACAGACCGGATGCTGTAACGGTAGGTACGGATTGCGAAAGGGCCGTCTTGGAAACACGCCGCTCTCGTTTACTTTGCTTTATATCTAGATCTAAATGAGGGGTGGCGTTCAAAATAGAAGTAGGAACATGTTTAAATATCCCCTAGAAATGTAGATATAATTGTTGTTTCTGCTCGATCGTGTTTACTTTCTCTACCACGTACCTATTTTAGCAGGTAGAGACGGTATTCCAAAAAATTCGATATCGAGTTACCACAGAAGTATACGTTTTGAGGCCCGCTGAATTAAAAAAACATTATAAAGGTCCGAGAGAGAGAGAGGGAGAGAGAAGCACAATTCAAAAACGAAAAGTCAATTAAATATCAAAATTGTGTTTTACTTCAGGGTCCTCCAAAATTGGCAAAAAAAATCCCTGCTACCCCAAACTACCTTTCACGTAGAAGATTTTCGAAATTTTCAATTATATAAAAATGGCTCTAACGGTTTCGATTAAAATAACATATATTTAAAATATTTTAATGACAAATTAAATTATATCTTGAATTTCCTGGGAACTGGTAAATCATAAGCGATAGACAAAATTGCACTACACAAAAAATGTAGATGTCGCTGTGAATAGCACTTTTTTTTTAAGTTAACCATTTTGCGAGATACTCCTTAGTGGTTTGAATTTTCAAACACATACTTTTCTCAAATGAGATTTTTTTTCTCTCCTGGTCGTCTCTTAAAGCTTACTGTATCCCCCTATTCCCATTGTACCTATAAGGAAATACGTAATAAAACATTTCTATAAATGTTGATCTCGGTTAACTTGAAGTAGATACCTAGAAGAATAAGCTTTTGTAAGAATAGATTGGGAAGAATGAGTAGAGAAAGCCATGTGAATGTAACGCATCATAGTTTTAGAAAAAAGCTTGTGTGTGAAAAGCATAACTAAAAGACGAGAAGTGACGCAGTAATTTGTATCACAAATTATGTAAATGTAAAGAGTGATTATAGTGTGAATATGCATTATTGTGTGACATTGATTTGAGATGTTTGTTGATTGTAAGCATTGTTGAGAAGTGGGTTTATACGGCCTTACTGAAACTGACAATAATAGCGTGCAATAATGTAGCGAGGGGGTGAGCTGTTTATCATTATTAGAGACGAGCAAATGACGTAATATTGGCGCGTTTTTCTTAGGAATTTTCGGGAACATTTTCCCTAGAGCATATGTTTTCGTAATTTTCATTGGATATAAAAATAGACGCTAAATTTTGCGCGTTTTATTAACCAATAACAGCTCGGTTATAATCTTTAGGCATATCGGGGTGTAGGAGTATAAAAAGGGCTAAGTCAGAGTCAGATTCCTCCAGTCCATCGGAAACATTTGTACATTACACGTCGGCTCCAGTCCATCGGAAACATTTGTGCATTACACGTCGCTGAGTTCAACAGAAATAGTCATGGTGAATACATAGCATAGTTTATCGATTCGCAGGTTACGCGTAGCAAAGTTATGAAAATTCTCAAGTGTCGTTAAGTTAATTACACAAAAAGTTGAAGTACGCGAATTAATAATGTGCAGTAAATAAGTTATTATAACAGTTTCAGTTTGGCGAGTGTCACGATTAATAGGTGGAAGTGAATAATGTGTCAAGACAATAAAAAGTGTAAAACAAATTCTTTCATCAGTGTTATCTTTGGATAAAAACTCCTTTCCGTTTACACACCTGTATAAGATAAGTGCTTGACCGAGAGATCATAGCTAGCCGGAGGACAGTGAACCCAAAATTAAATACAATAACAGGCGCTCAGTAAAAGATAACACGAAGTGACCGCGACAAATTGTATTCAATACGTGCGGTAAATAAACAGTAGCATCTTTCAAACAAACACTAATACCATCGCAAATTGGCTACCAAACGTGGGGCTAACAAACAAATATACCACTTCAGAAGTGGTTAAATGCCAAACTTGGTATTCAAGTTCAGCGTCTCCCAAGGATGCCACACGAAGAGTTTCAAGAAAATCTCCCCCACCTCAAACTACCCTTTGCATGGAAAAATTTCGAAAATTTTTATTTCCTAAAAAATGGCTTCAACGATTCTCATTAAAATAACTTATGCTTAAAATATTTCCACGACAAGTGAAATTATAGCCTGAATTTTGTGGGAATAAACTGTGAAGTCGTCTTCACCCTGGCCCCTTTTGGTATAATTGATATACCGTAGGAGGTAGACATCTTACTGTAGAGCAAACGCAGATCTGATTAAAGCTCACCATTTACGAGAAATAATTTGTTGCTTACCTTAACTAATTCCTAGGTGTTCTTTGATATTGGTTTGAATTTTGCAAGTCGCTATTGTTTTTTACTTTCTCTATCACGTACGTAGTAGTTAGAGATGCTATTGCATTCAGCTAAAAAATTCGACACCAAGATTTCACTGGAAATACATGTTTTGAGGCCCCCTAACTCCAAATAAAGCATTTTTGGAAACGTGTGTGTTTGCGCGTGTCTGTGAAAAACATAACTCAAAAACGAAAGGTCTGATGAATACCAAACTTGGTATTTAGGTTCATTAATTTCCAAAGATACGACACGAAAATTTTCAAGAAAATTCCACCACCTCCAACTACCTTTACATGGAGCATTTTTCGAAAGTTGTTATTTTCTAAACAATGGTTCTAACGATTTTGATTAAAATACCATATATTAAAGATATTTACATGACAAATAAAATGTATATGTTGAATTTTCTGCGAATAGTCTGTGAAGTCCTCTTCATTCCCAAGGAATTCTGTATAATCTTGTATAACTGGTAAACGTTAAGCGATAGGCGAAATCGAACTACACAAGAAATGCAGATCTCTTTAAGACACATAATTTATTTCAAATAACTTTTCTTTGGCATTAGCCGTTTCTGAGATGTTATTAAAGGTTTGAATCCTTCATTACTTGGCCATTCCCTTAAAGTTTTGTCAACATTCAGTTGTTTCTCGCGATGTTATGGAAACCGTATGGAATTTTAAGGTCAGCGTATAGCATCCAGTTAAACATTTGACTATCGCTGTTCCCTTTGTATCTGTAACGAAATGTGTAATGTAGCTATTTCTGAAAAGGATTATTTGGATGAAAATGTGGTAGATATGAAAATAAGCTTTAGTAAGGATAATTTGTGTACCTACTAATAAACGGTAGAGGGTCTACTAAAGTCGTGTGAATGTATCGTATCAGATTTTTTTCTCATGGTCATGCAAAGAGCATGGGATTTCAAAGCATTAGCATAGCGGTCTGTTTCAAAATTTGACTCACTGTATCCTTGTACCTACAGCGAAAAGTGAAATGAAGGTTTATCGCGGTTAACAAGCCTTTGAAAGAATAGTTAGCAGAATACTGAGCAGAGAAAGTCAGGTGAGTGCAACATTTGTTTTCCGATGATATGCAGCTGTTTCTCGCGATTGATTTTCATAGGAATATTTATTGATTATGCTGCAAATGTAGCAAGTAAATATCTTCAGTCAACTAAAGGCAAATGCTTAAGAACAGGACGCTAAATGCTGGCCATAAAGTACCATATAGGTTCATAGAGTATGACATTTAAACAGAGAAAATTTAGAATTCGAATGTTGTTAAAATTTTGCCATAAACTTTCAGAGCACAGACAGACATATTCCAGTGACCGCAGATATCCTTACGAGGGATGAAGAAACCAAAGTTTAAGCCTTTATAGAAAAAGATTCCTGTGTATGTACAGGATAACTCAAAATCGAAATGTTGGATGAATACCAAATTTTGTATTTAAATATAGCATCGTCCAAAGACGTAGCACAAAGATTTGTAAGAAAATTGCCTAAGAAAAATCATAAGCAAAAGGTGGATTCGCTAAAATAATTACAATGCGAGAACATGTCATTTTTTGTCCTGGCTTACCTGTTTTATATCCTATTATGTGGCGTTACATCTTTTACCGCTTTCATTCTTTTATGCATATTTGGAATTCACAGATCGCCAAAACTAGCCATTTTTACCAACTGCCAATAGTGGACAAGAAAATGGAAAGAATAGGCTTCCTAGATCCCTACTGTAGTCGAATCAAAGCAAGGATTATAGGAATAAAAAAAGTGAATGTAGGAGAAAATTCTTACTAAAGCTTATTTTTCTATCTACTTCATTTTAATCCAAATAAACCTTTACAGAAACAGCTACACTACACAGTTCGTTATATATACAAAGAGAACAGCGATAGTCATATGTTTAAAAACTGATGCTACACAGGGTGAATCATTTAAGTTGAGACTGTACAATATCTCCAAAACTAAGCGTTGTAGAAAGAAATGTCTTGAATAAAAGTTGCTTGATGTTATGAGGGAAAGTAAATGCGATTAGTCTTGTTTTGCCTGGAGAACGTTGTGATCCTCCCTGACCTTAAAAAGACCATCAGAACGTCCTGCAAAGAAAACACGACTAATGATATTTACATTCCCGCATATCAAGCAACTTTTATTCAAGACATTTCTTTCTACGACGTTTAGTTTTGGAGATATTGTGCAGTGAACTTAAATGGTCCACCCTGATATGCTAGCCTTAAAATTCCATACTCTTTCCATGACATCGCGAGAAACAACTGACAGGACTTTAAAGAATGACAATAATGAACAATTCCAACCATTAATAACGGATATCTCGGAAATAGTTTATGCCATAAAAATTATTTGATATATATATATATATATATATATATATTGTGTGTTTTAAAGAGATCTACATTTTTTGTGTAGTACGATTTCGTCTATCGCTTAACGTTTACCAGTTACACAAGATTAGGTATACGAAATTCCTTCCGAATGAAGAGGGTTTCACAGAAAAATTGAAGATATGCATTTTATTTGTCATGTAAATATGTTTAAAAAATGCTACTTTAATCAAAATTATTAGACGCACTTTTTGGAAATAAAAAATTTCGAAAAATGTTTCAGGTAAAGGGTAGTTGGGATGGGACATTTTCTTGAAAATCTTCATGTCGCATCTTTGGAAGGTAGTGAATTTAAATACCAAGTTTGGTGTTTATCCGACTTCGCGTTTTTGAATTTTGTTCTTCAGAGACGTGGACATGTTTCCGAAAAAGCTGTATTTGGATTCCGGGGGCCTGAAAACTTGTGTTTCCGTTGTAATCTCAGTATCGAATATTTTGGTAGAATGCAATACCTTTTCTGCCTACCATGTACGTGGTGGAGAAATTAGAAAAGCTATCAGTTTTTGAGCACCATGCTTTAAAACTATCGATTTAATTCGATTCTGATTGGTGAATAAGTCATCAATGACACTGTGCATTGGATAAGTGACGCTCGCATGAAATTATATCATTAAATTCCGCGGAGAGAAAAATAAGTAATTATACGAATATCTTGTAGGATCTCATAGGAAATGCTAAGGGCAAGGGAATCGTTTACTGCAATCATGCCGAATGGTCAGTTAAGACAAAAATCGGCGATGTTCATATTTGTCATCATATTACAGTTAATGACTAATAAATTGAGTGAGTCAGAGCGCAATGTTTTTGTTATGAAAACGGGAAAGAGGCGGGGATCACCTTGAAGTTACAAGAGTGAAGTTATTCGAAGCAGAAGGTCGACAACCAGGCAACAGGTGCGGGAGGGTGGCAGGTGTGTGAAACGGCAGGTGATACAGTCTCACCGAGTGGTTATTAATTGCTATTAAGATCGCCTCTGGTGAGTCTCAGGTTACAACGTGTAGTGCTGAGACAAAAGTTATTGCATCTAAGTGGCACCTTACCCTATCGTACTCCAACAGAACAAAAATATCCTACTACTCTATTTATAGTTTTTACTTCGTCCAACACTTGCGATAAGTAGAGGAAGTATTGTGTTCCACCCTTCCAACACAAGCTATCCTTTACGTAGAAAAAATTGCTATATTTGTAATTTCCTCAAAAATACTCTAACGATTTTGATTAAAATAAAAAAAAAAACATTTACACTAAAAATCAAATTTACATCTTGAATTTTCAGGGAGTAGACTATGAAGTTCTCTTCAATCTGAAGAAATTTTGTATAACTGCTAAACCATATTATCTACTCACTAAGCAAACAATGTAGATGTCTTTAAAGGGTAATGTACTATGAAATGGTCACAAATCACATTTTTGTTTTAGGCACCAATAAAATCTCTATTATTTCCAGTTTCAGAAAGTATATACTTTTGGGGGGTTAAGAGATTTTTGAGACATTTAAATACCATTCAAATGCTAGTCAGCATTCCTTTAAAGCTGTCATGCAACGCCCCTTTTTAGAACATTTTTGTATCTTTCAACAACGAACGACTATATCTTGCCCAGCGAGCAGTTCAGCAATTAACAAAAGAGGCCAGGAGCAAGAGAAGGTGATCAGAAAAGCTGAAGTAATCCAGGAATGAAGGTGCAGATGAGTATGACCCTAAAATGTACTGAAGTGTGCGTCAGAATTTTAAGGTTCAAACCTTAAGCTCAGTTTTCTCAAAACAGCATTTTTCGATACTTATGTACCTTTTTCTCAGAAAGTATGAGAGATAGAGAGCTGAAATTTTCAGTACTTGTATACAACACATAGTTAAACTTTCTGAACCACAATCATAATTTTATAATGTATATTAGTGATATTAAGAAAGCAAACAACGTTGCAAATTTTCCACATTTTTACTTTGCAATTAATTTTTTTTCTTCAATTTCTAGTGAACTGATATACATAACCAAATAATTGAGTTTCAGGAGACAGCATTATACTAAGAATAAGCATGCAAAAGTGTGATTCTGTAGTGCAAGTAGTATCAGAAAAAAAGGTACATGAATTCACATGTTTTAAGAGTAAATCTTATTATTTTTCTGCTGAATGAAATACCTTTTACGGACTGAAGTACATAAGCTATCAATACAAACAACCACTTGAAATAATTGTCATGATTTATAGAATAATTCATAAAAATTTCAGTAAAACCCATTGAGAACTTTAAGAGCAGTAGTGATTTAACATACTTGGTATAATTTCCAAGTGTTCATACTAGCTTGTCCTTAAAACAAACAGTTTACTTCAAATAACCTTGTGGCAGCAGCCAACCGTTATTATTATTTGCGTTTTTCAGTTCATTTTCTTGAAGTGCTCTCGCCATTTAGTTGTTTCTCGCGATGTCATGGGAAGGGTATGGAATTTCAATCCAGCGTATAGCGACCAGCTTTTAAACATCTGACTACCGATTCGGTTTCCTCTACCCCCTTCCCCCTTGAACCTGCAACGAAATGCGTAATGCAGCTGTTTCTGCAAGGGTGTAATCCCGATTACCGCAAAGTGGATAGAACAAATTCTGATGTGTTATATTCGCATGACTTTCTCTGCCCTCTCTCATTTTAATCAAATAAACCTTTGCAGAAATGGCTACATTACACATTTCGTTGTAGATACAAAGGGAACAGCGATAGTCACGTGTGCTATATGCTGGGTTTTATATAGTGTTTTAATAAACGCCGTTAGCCATTTTTCAGATAATCAGAAGATTCGAAAAATGTTCCATGTAAAGCGTAGCTTGGCGTCGGGGATTTTCTGAAAATCTTCGTGTCGCTTTTTTTAACTACTGTGATCCTTCGCATCCCATTCTATATTGGGCGTGAAAGACCGGTAATTTTGCTCAGAGGCCTCTATCAAGCTTGAGGTTCTTTTACTTGCCGCAAATCTACGACACGGGACTGCCAGCTTTACTTCCCTTCCGAAGGAAGCCATGCCAAGGATTTTTACAGCCGAAAAAAATCCATCGCTCTGTCGGGTTTGACCCTGCGACCTTGGTGTCGCATCTTTGGAAAATGCTTAACACAAGATTTGGTGTTTATCTGACTTTTCATTTTTGAGCTATGCTGTTCACACACACACACACACACACACACACACACACACACACACACACACACTGACATTTTCCAAGAAATGCTTTTTTTTAATTCAGGGAGCCTCAAAACATGTATTTCCGGCGTAATATTGGTATCGAATTTTTGGTTGGAATGCAATACCTCCTCTACCTATTATGTGCGCGGTAGAGAAGGTATGAAGCTTTTGTAGGTATAGCTTGTAGAAGCTATATAAAGATAAGACGATAGTGGACAGAGAAAGTCGTGTGAAAGTAGCACATTTAAACATTTAATGCATTTCTTTGTAGCAAGTGAATGCAGAATAAAATTATTGAAGAGAACGTAAACAGAAAGTTTGTTGGGAGAAACGTTAAAAGTTACTTCCGTCGGAATGGTGCCTGTTTTACTATGGGAGGACGCGGTTTTAATTTCCCAGCACCAGAGGTCATTAAGAGTGCAATATTTTCGGGGATGAGAAGAGCCAGAGAGAGTGATGATTTCTGCGGGAATTCCGGTTCCTGATTTCACGCAGAGGCGCAAACTTTACGACCGTGCGTGTAAAACACGTGTTACGTGCTTCCTGTGGATGCCTTTAGTGTCCCTCGTACGAGAGAGGTGACGTAAAACAGCAGTAACGCAACCTTCTGTCAAATACAACTACTTCTCTTAATTCCATGATAATGCTTTTAACTTCTTGCGGTGATGGTTATTGTTTCAGTGGCGGCTGCTGCACAAGAACACGTGAACACCCCAACTTTTGACACCTTGCGGATGTATTAGTTATTGTTTACTCTCTCTACAGGTATGTACAGAGTGAGCCAAAAGACTCCGAACCGCCTGCGCGGTGTTTTTCCTGTCTGCGTCCTCGGCGCTCGTTGCCGTCAGCTGCTATCATAGAAAGGCGCGGATGAAACCATACAACATTTTTAAAACTACTTTTAAAGGCTTTACTTACCAACTTTATGAAAGGAAATGTTGAAACTGGCCACCGTCGTCCACACATTTTTGGCACCTCTTTACGAAACTATCCATCATGGAATTTTTGGGGGGAATTTTCCAAACGATTACCGATGTCGTCTAATGTTTGTTCGGTAAGAACCGAACGCCTCTTTTAGATTTCTTAGCCTGAACACTTCCTGTGGCCTGAAATTTACTGTAAAGTTCATGGATTCTTGTACGGCCTGGAACTTTTACACCTGGAAATATTTCTGCAAATCGTACTTTCAGTGGCTAGCTGACCGAGTTAACACATAGCATCATAAATAAATACACGCTGTGCAGTAGTAAACATATACTGAGTCATAATATACTTTGTGACTAATTACAAGACAAAATAATAAATAACTCGTAATAACTGAACTACATCACATCACCGTCAACTCAAAACTGCACTTCACACTGCACACAAAACCACAACAGCGGTGACCGTTTATAGCAGCAGTGTGTTAACATGTTTTTATCATATTTCCACACCCCAGTGGAAAAACACCACGCAGCCGGTAATATTGTTCATAAACTACCCCTCCGGAGTAACTTAAAACATAAAGTGTACAAGACAAACCCACACACCCTGCCAAAAAATTTCTCAACGTGAACTACGACGAGTGATGGATAGTTTCCTAAAGAGGCGCCAAAAATGTATGGACAACGACGGTGGCCAGTTTCAGCATCTCCTTTCATAAAGTTGGTAAGTAAAGCCTTTAAAAGTAGTTTTAAAAATGTTCTATGGTCATCCGTGCCTTTTTATGATAGCGGCAGACGGCAACGAGCGCCGAGGACGCGGACAAGAAAAACACCGCGCAGGCGGTTAGGAGTCTTTTGGCTCACTCTGTACATAGTAGGTAGAGAAGGTATTGCATTCCACCCAAAAATTTGTTACGTAGTAGAGAAAGTAAAACTATGAGTACAGGCAGCAGCGTAGCCAGAAAAATATTAAAGGGGGCTTATGTTTAGGGATCCATTTTTTAAATAATTTGTATCAAGAACGCGGCGAAAATATGGGGCTACCAGTGATACGATTAGGAAGTATGGCGCTCCTACCAATCTAGAAAGATGCTATTATTTTAAGGAAACTACTTTGGTATTAATTTTTACATTGTTTTTGCAAGGGGGGTTTTAACCCTTAAATCCCCCCTACCTATGCCACTAAATACACGGTAGCTAAATCATTTTCGCCCAGTCCTATAGTCTAAGTGCACAAATGTTGCCCGCGTTGACCAAGCAGTATAGTTTTATCGACAAGGAGTTAAAATTGAAGTAAGGGTAGCTTTTGAACATTTCGAGTACTATATAATTCAAAATAAGGTTTAGATGGAAGTTGCAACGTAACCTATGGTTTTTGCAGACTCCTATTGTGTGATTGTACATTATTTTGACCATACTGTTTAAACAGTGTGGATTTCTGTATAAGGGATAGTTTTTAGTTGTAAGATAGTTTCATTTTCATTGTGTCCGATGGTATAATCGTACAAAATTCCATCTAGATAGGCCAAAGAATGTTAATTTGTATGGTAGGGGTTGTAAAATAAGGATTAAATGTAAGGATAATTTATCATATTTGTCAGTCTCGAGAATCCAATGTACCTGGTTTTGTCAAAAGCATACCTACCAAAAGTATTACTTGATAAAACTGCAGTGAAGTATTAGCGAAATGAGCGATATACAAGGGCTCCCCCCCAGAATAACTCGATTTAAAACTAATTTAAGCCTCTCCATTTACCCCTTGGGTTGGACGTTATTAAAATAAGCCATATTTTCAATAAAGTACCAAAGGTAGCCTGTGACATCAATATTTAACGAAAGGGATTGGCGTTTTGTGACATTAATATGAAAAGAAAGCCCTAACCCCTCAGTTTTCAAAATTTTGGAAACTACCGCAATAATATGTGATTTACTGAGCGCGCCCTTTCTCCCCGCGCGGCCCACTTGTTGCTACCGTGTGGACGCTACGGAAATGCCAGTGTAAATACAAAAGCAAGAGAAGGCTTTAAGGACAGAGGTTTCCGGTCGTTACCCGACGAAGCAGGTGTTGGGAGACGTTGTTGCACCTGCTGGCGTCACGTGGCACGCGTGTTGATGTTCGCGACCTTGAAGAAGCTCGTGCCGGAGTGACCCGCTTTACCAAAACAATACAAATGATTAATATAATGACCACGTCAGTAGGCTCGCGTAGCACCTGGCGCCTGCTCACGTCGCTTTTGTTTTGTTTTGATTGCGGCGTTCTTCTTGTGCATGCTATTAGCGGCTAAGCTCTTGATGTTAATAATTGGCCTCAAGATTAGTTCACATGTTCTACTATAGGAGGAGGAAGGAGATTTCATCGGAAATACAGGTTCTGAGATCTCCGAATCTAAAATACAAGAAAAAAAATCTGTAATATTCAGGTGACTTTCTCACATACTATATAGTAAAACTTTCTGATGGTATTGATGGATTTTATTTGTAGAAATTAACACAAAATAACAATTTTTAAGTGAAAGTGAGAGAATTAATGATGATTGGATATGGTGACAGCAAATGTACACAGGAGACAGCAAAATAAAAGATAATCAGATATACGTATCACTAGGGCCCGGATTTTTAGGTTTTAACCTATATTTTTCCTCGCTATTTTATTAACACATTTCAAGATATATATTCGTTTCACACTTCCTGGAGCAGAATATGCGAATTTCATTACACTTAAAAAAACCTCAATGAGCGGTTGACACCTAAAATAACCTAAATAGCTGTTTTTACATTTTTGAAATGACGAATATTATTTTCGGATTGAAAGTGATTGTAAAATTATTTCCAGTACTTATAGCCAGTAGATAGTTCAAGTTACTACAGTCAAATGCAGCACATGTGACTTATGACACCTGATGCAGCTGATAGAAGGTCAGGAGGAGCGTACCTGCGTAACGGGATCCCCTCAATCGTTCACGAGAGTACAACATAGTACACCGAGAGTACTTTTTTAATGTAATCGTTGTATAGTGAAACAATGCCTAAATCATATTTATTGAAAAAGTGGATTGCTGCAGATCCACACTTCACTTTTGTTAGTGACAGATATTGGCCCACGGCTGCACCGCCTTGCGAAGAAGATTACAAGCCACTTCGATGACGTGAACAGCCTGATATCTTTGTCAAGAAGGTTTTCTTAAAAGCCCTAACACGTACACAATTGTTCAAAGAGAAAGTACCAACAACCCCTCTTCCACCTGAGCCGATACTTACCCGCTGGGGATCTTGACTGTCTGCTGCCATTTACTATGCTGAGCACTTGAAAGACATCAAAAATGTGGTCAATGAATTGGTTGAAACAGAAGCTTCCTGCATTGCCAAGGCTAAGAAATCACTCGAGTGCTCCACTCTTGCCGCTTCCCTTGTGTATATTAAGACACATTTTTGTTTTATACCAGAAGCTATTCTCCAGTTGGAATGTAAAACTTTGCCACTGAAAAGTGCTCTAGATAATATCATTGGCAAGGTTTCCAGTAAATAAATACTGGACCAGTGGGACTTATATGTTCTTCGAAGTTGAAGAAGATTCTTTAACGAAATCCTGGTTTTGAAGATATGAAAATCATCAATTCAGTATTGCAGGGAGAAAAGTACACAGGAAAACTACCTCTAGAACCCGTTGCATTGGCATTTATATTCTACGCTCCAATAACGTCATGTTCCGTTGAAAGAACCTTTTATACATACAAGTTTGTGTTACGTGAGAATAGGAAATCGTTTACGCCAGAAAATTTTAGAATGTATGCAACTATTTACGGCAAGCCAAAAAAGAAATCTTACATCTAAGTACCAAAAAAGCAAAATTATTGATACCTATATTGATCCACGAAGCAAAACATAAAAAAAACTTTTAATAAAAAAAAACATTTTTAAGGATATAAGAAACCTAAAATGAAGGTTTATTCCACCTAAAAATCCAGGCCCTACTTATAACATCATGATTTGTATTTGTAACTTAATTATTTTAATGTTAGCGAATTTATTGTTCGGTGACCTACATAAATAAAGGTTGTTTTGCAACTATTTATTTGGTTACCATAGCAAAATTTATTGTTTAAATTAATAATTGATAGCTTGTACAATCATACACAATAATAAAATCTTTGACATGGTATACAAAAAGAAATGTAGCGTGCTAGTTAAAAATAATTTCTGATGACGTCACAACTTCCACAACAATGATATTAAGAATGGGTTCTTTCTGTGAAAAAGAGTCTTTTAAAATATATATTGTTTGACGTTTGCAAGCGTTCTTTGAAGAAGCATTTCCATTTAGCTGTAGCAGAAAATATGCGGAACGTTTGAAACGCACTGTATAACCTATACACATAAGTAATATAGTCACGATTTAGCAACTAAGAGGACAGAAAGTGCGGCAAAACAAATGGGAATCGAATCTGCTTACAACGCTACTATACGCATGCGATGCCAATGCCAAAATATTTTAACAAACATGATTTAACGAAGTCTTGATTTATTTCATTTGTATGTTGTAATCAAATTCGTTAGTAGGACATGCTAAACGGTTGTGTAAACATAGAAAATTATTAACGTTAGAAATCAGGGAACCTAAAGAGGTTAACTTGGTGGCCGGGAGTGGAAAATCTTCATATTCACCAGCTTCATCTCTGTTTCGTTGTATATGTTAAGGGTTTCTGTATTATGTGAAAACTGTATACTTACCATGTTATTAAATAACTACGGTAGAAGAACGTACAAACGTTAAAGTTTCATCTACTGTAATCCTTTTCAGGATTACCCAACATTGATAGTTTTTTCCAGTAATTTAATTGAGGTTAACGATTCGGCCTCAAAATAATTATCTTATGACAACAAGCATGATTTTAAAAGCTCAATTAAATTACCTAAGACAAATTATAAGCAAGAGGGGATTCGATAATATAATTACAATGCAAAAACCTTTAATAGAATCACTGAAGTGGCTTACTCCTTTCGTATTTCTGAAAACATTTTATTCCAAGCAGAACCGCATGTTAAAATAAATAAATTCGCTATGAACTTTATTTTTATTATTATATACGTCGCTTTAACTACATGGTGATACCACGACAGATCTGTTAAGAGATATCTCGTGGCACGGTGTCTGGCGGACAGTTAGTCTTCTAGGTCTTAGTACCATACCATCTTGCTTCGTTACGTGTCCACAGAGGCCTTAGTCCTAGACAACCGTATCTCAACTTATATACTTGCCGGAAAGATGGCAGCTTCGACACGTGTCCACAGAGGCCTTAGTTCTAGGCAACTGTACCTCTGCTTCTATACTTGAAGGGCAAATGGCAATTTCTATACGTGTGCACAGAGACCTTAATGCCAGACAGCTGTACCTCTGCTTCTATACATGAAAGGCAGATGACAGCTTTTGACACGTGTCCATAGAGGCCTTAGTGTTAGCCAACTGCACATTTGCTACTGTGCGTGAAGGGCAGATTGCAGCTTCGATACATGTACACAGGCCTTAGAGCTAGGCAACTGTACCTCAATTCTATACGTGTCGGACAGATGGCAGCTTCGACACGTGTCCACAGGTGATGCCTTAGTGCTAAGCAACTGTACCTCTGCTTTTATACATGCTGGACAGGTGGCAGCTTCGACACGTGCCTAAAGGCGGTGCCTTAGTGCTAGGCAACTGTACCTCTGCTTTTATACATGCTGGACAGATGACAGCTTCGACACGTGTTCACAGTTGGTGCCTTAGTACTAGGCAACTGTACCTCTGCTTTTATACGCGCCGGACAGATGGCAACTTCGACACGTGTCAGGCAGTTGTGCGTCTGCTTCTACACGTGCCGGGTAAATGGTATTAGGATGCTGTCCAATCTACCCGCTTTTATTATCTGTGGATAGATGGCAGAGCAATCGCTAATATATATATATATATATATATATATATATACACACTTCTGGTTTTACAATGTACAAACATTTTTCCGGCACCGATGACTACAGTTTTTAACATCTTATCACTTTTCTCCATTCTTGCCTGTTGGCCCCATAAATCTTCCTCAATTTTTCAATCCATCATTGTCCCTCTAATTCCTTGAATCCACTTGCTATGCGGTCTTCTCCTCCTTCCTGGTGGCGTCCACTCCATTATTCTTTTGGGTAAGCTTTCATCTTCCATTCTCTTAGCATGCCCATACATTCTAATTTTTTCTGTTGAATAAACTCTAAAATTTAATTTTGAACATTCATATTTGCTTTTATAAATCTCATTTGTAATCTTTTCGCTTTTATATATCCTAGCAGATCTTCCGTAATCTATTTCTGTTGCCAATAATTTTCTTTTCAAATGATTCAGAGTCCACACATCGGGGCCATAGGTTATAATATTTCTATTGTTTTAAAAATTGTAGTTTTAGTTTCTTTTGAGACCTGTTTATCCCATAATATAGCATTCAAGGTAGATATAGCATACTTTCCTGAGTTTATCCTTGATCGTATTTCCCATTTTGTGTAATATTTACTCCCAGGTATTTATATTCCCCTGTGTTTTTAATTATCCCCATTTCGTCTGGCTGTTATCATGTATTATAATTTTTATTATTGTTTTAGATTTCAGGTGGAACTTTGGGTCGTGGTATTAAATACCCAATCTGTTTTACCTTGGCGACTGAGAGAAACCACGAAAAAACCGCAGATTGGTCCGTCCACGTGATTTGAACCCGGGACCTTCCGAATGCGGGCCACAGACGTTACCGCCTGAACAATCCCGCTCGATTGTGAATTATTGTTATAAACTCAAATTTCATTTGTTTTAATTATAAAATGCATGAGAATAGGCTTCCTTGATCCCTAGTCAGATCGAAGCAGAGACTATAGGAATTAGAAAAATGAATGTTGGAGAAAAAAGCTAGCAGTTATTAGTTTTTTTTTTTGCACCATGCTATAAAACTGTCGATTAAGTTTGTTTATGATTGGTGAACAAGGCAGCAATGAGATGCACATTGGCCGAAGTGCGCTCACGTGTATTATCTGAAACATTACTCGATCATTCCGATCGATGATTGTTCCACCACCAAAAGATACTTGTAGGCTATGCAACATTTTCACTATTGGGGCGAAGGTTTTCCGCAGATGTTTCAAATCCTTTTGTGTGAATATCAAGGTATTTTTCATCAGTTGTTAGGAATAGCCGGGGCTGTACAAAATTGCAGTTATAATGGGTAAACGGGAGGATTCGTTATAAAAATCCTATAGATCATTGTACAATAATTTCATAAAGAACATTGGGAGGTAAATTTGTCGCGGTAATCTGTTCCTGTTATCCTTTTTTACTTGGCGCCTGTTACTGTTTTACTATTTTGAATTTTTGGTTCTTTGTCCTCCGGCTAGCTATTGTTATTCAGCCGAGCAAATGTCTCTGAGCAGGGCGTGTAAACGGAAAGGAGTTGTTACTAAAAGATAACACTGATAAAAGAATATATTTTCACACACTTTTATTGCCGTCACACTTAATTAATAGTTCACATCTTAAATCTTTATACACGCCTGACTGATACTGTTATATTTCCGAATGTAACTACAATCACCTATTTGCCGCGCACTATTAATTCGCGTACTTCACATTTTGTAACTAACTGCGACGTGTATCTCGCGAATGACTTTTCAAGACTGCGTGACGTATACCTCGCGAGAGATTGCTGAGAACTGCGTGATGTGTACTTCGTGAATGATTCTGTAGAACTGCGCGACTTTTATCTCGTGAATGATTCTGTAGAACTGCGCGATACTTGCTTTTGGCTCAAGAATTTATACTTCCTCACCCCGAAATGCCTAAACATTATAATAGAGCTGCTATTGGTTACTAAATCGCGCCAACATTAGCGTCTGTTTTGTCAACCAATCATAATTACTAATACATATGCTCAAGGCAAGATATTCCCTCCATTTCTAAAGAAAGGCACGCTACCCTGACGTCATTTGTTTGTCTCTTCTAAGTGATAAACAACTCACCCCATCGATTCATTGTTACCCATTCCTATTGTCAGTTTCAGTGAGGCCGTGTAAACTTATTTCCTAACAATGCTTATGGCTAACAAACATCTAAAATCATTGTCATACAATAATGTTAATTTACACTACAATCACTCTGGCATTCACATTGTTGTGATATAAAATACTGCCTCAAATTAAAATTGATTAATTCGTCATTCGAGTTTAAAACACCAGCCGGGTAAGTCACCGAACAATATATTACAGAAAGTGTATGTTGCATCAGGTCCAGAGCCCGACAATGGAGCGATTTGCCTCTGTGACAAGTGAACACCTGTTAAATGTCAAGTGTGTGTATGACAGCTCCACCTAGCATTGTGATAGGGTGAAAGGTGTACTGAACACAATGTGAGTCAGGCCATATACGATCATGACCTCCTTAAACACGCCATGTAGGTGTCGGCGGCAACTTGGAGGAGAAAGAGGTTGAAAAATCATGGAATATTAACTTTCATCTTGCCCTTCCTCGTGAACACTCGCAAGTAACTCTTGGAAACATAACCATATCCCGAGGTCACAGAAATACGCTTTTGAAAGCTATAACTATAAAAAATGTGTGTTCGTTCACATGATTTTCTCTACCTCTAGTCATCGTTTATTAGTGTGTATACAAACTATTCTTACTTAAGCTTATTTTTCTATCTACTTCATTTTAATTCAAATAAACCTTTGCAGAAATAGCTACATGACACATTTCTTTATAGAGACAAAGAGAACTGCGATAGTCAAATGTTTAACAACTGGACGCTATATACTGGACATAAAATTCCATACTGTTTCCACGACATCGCGAGAAACAACTGAACAGCGACAGCATTTGAAGAAAATGACATGTCAGATATGTCGGAAATGGCCAATGTAAAAAAGAAAAGTTATTTGAAACAAATGGTTTGTTTTAAAGAGGTCTACATTTTTTGTAGAGCACTGTCTATTTTTTAACGTTTACCGGTTATACAAAATTCCTTCCAAATAAAGAGAACTCCACAGGCTCCTCCCACAAAATCAAGATATGCATATTATTTGTCATGCAGATATCTTATACATAATGGTATTTTAATAAAAATCGTTAAAGAGCCATCTTTGAGAAAATAACAAATAACGAAAATATTTTCATTTAAAGGCGATTACCTTGAAAAGCTTCATATCGCATCTTTGAAAGATACTGAACCGAAATACCAAGTTTGGTATTCATCCGACATTTTGTTTTTGAGTCTGTTCGCAGACAGACACACAGGACCTTTTTCTAAAAGGCTTTACTTATTCAGGAGCATCAAAACGTGTATTTCTGGTGTAATCTTGATATCGAATTTTTGGGTCGAATGCAATACCTTCTCTACCTACTATATATGTGTGGTGGAGAAATTGAAACTTTCAAACAACTTTATATCTATAACGAAATGTATAATGTAGCTATTTCTGCAAAGGTTTAACTCGATTAAAATTATATAAATGACAGATAGACAAATGAGCTTTCGTAGAAATAATTTGTGTAGGCTCCAATAAAGAGTAGAGAAAGTCACGTGAATGTAACGTATAAGATTTTTGTATTCAAGGAGCCTCAAAACGTGTATTTCCGGTGAAACCTCAACATTGAATTTTTGGGTGCAATACAATACTTCCTCTACTTAGTGTACGTAGTAGAGAAAGTAAAAATCTGTTGTGATATATTCACACGACTTTCTCTACCCTCTATCTTTATTAGAGGGTATACAAACTATTCCTGCTAAAGCTTATTTTTCTATATACTACGTTTAATTCAAATAAACCTTTGCAGAAATAGCTACATTACACATTTCGTTATAGATACAAAGAGAACAGCGACAGTCAAATGTTTAACAACTGCACGCTATATGCTGGCCTTAAAATTCCACTCTGTTTCCATGACATCGCGAGAAACAACTGAAAATCGATGGGACTTTAAAAGAATGACAAGTATCGAGCCTTTAATATCGGATATCTCTGAAACGCTTATGCCACAAGAAAAGTTATTTTAAGTAAATTGTGTGTTTTAAAGAGATCTATCCTTTTGGGGGGGGGTACGTTTTCACCTGTCGCTAAACGTTTACCAGTTATACGAGTACCAGATTATACAAAATTCCTTCCGAATGAAGTGGACTTCACAGCTATTCCCAGAAAATTCAGGATATACGTTTTATTTGTCATATAAAGATGTGTCATATATGGTATTTTAATCAAAAGAAAAAAGAAGCATTCTTTAGAAAATCAAAGTTTTAGAAAAATGTTCCATACAAAGTGTAGTTAGGGGTGGAGGATTTTCTTGAAAATCTTCGTGCCGCATCCTTGGAAGATACTAAACCCAAATACCAAGTTTAATAGATGAATAAATGAATTGATGTGTCAAAGTTTGTGTTTCTGGAGGAGATATTTTATTAGCGAGATGGAAGGGGGAGTTTGACAAGCTGAACATTGTTTGTTACAGAGAGGCCGATTATACGAAAGGCATCTTCCAGAGCATCGGATTCAAGGAATTCCACCAGTACCTAGTTCTGCCTGCTGAAGAGAGGGAGTCCGAGAAGGGCAAGAAACTGTTCGAGTTCGGGGTGGAGACCCTCAAGTTGGTGACCAGAAGGTACGCGCGCCGGCAGCTGCAGTGGATCAACAATCGCTTCCTCAGGCGACCTTCCAGGCAGGTGAGGAGGCTTCTTCGGAGTATACATGGCTTTTCTTTCTCTCTTTGGGGATCCCAGGCGAACAGGAAGTACAGTGGCGTCCTGACCGCTTGAAACACCTTTCTCCTTTACAGATTCTTTGTGATTTACTTGTATGCTCATGTGAAGACTCGGCGAGATAATTAAATGATGTAAAGAATAAATTGTGCTTCTTTTAAGTAATTAAAGTTTTAGGCAGTGTTGTGAAATAATAATAATAATAATAATAATAATAATAATGACGTTATTTTAAGTATAAATTTATTTAATTTAAAAATATTTGCCTCTTGCCCTTTTATGAGACTCAAAAACATTTCAAACTTGTATGTAGTGTTACCAACAAAACTCGTTCCTCTATTCCAATAGAATATTTGGTCTCATAATACCTGCTATATATATAAGCCATGTCAGGCTATACACTCCAGCGTTGCCAACCCCAGTAGCCAAAATTTCAGTAGAAAGTGTTCGAAAATTTCAGTAGATTCATTTAAAAGTGGTAAAACAAAGACTGACCGCTTGGCTTAATTGGTAACTCACATTTCTACTGTTTCAAGGGTCCCGTGTTCGTATTCCGGCTGGACTCATGACATTTACCTATGTTGTACACCCGTGGACAAAAAAACTGAGTGATGTCTGGAACGTAAACGTCCTACACGGCACAGCGCCTTGTTTACACCATACGCGATGCAGTTGTGTAGGCGCTGTAGCAAGCTGTTGTACGACATTGTTAAACATGCTACCTTCCATGTGTCTTCTCTGTAGCGCTGTAGCAAAGCGTACGGTACTTCCGTGGTTAAGACTGTCAGTTCCTTCTCGCATGTAGCAAACACTTTTTTTCTTCTGTTAATGTTTAATCAACACAGAGTGACTACTTATTTTCGATATACTGCATTTCATACAGGACATTTCGTAAAGTTCACAACAGAACAGTTATTACGATGCAAAATATGTGGCTTCACAATTTGATCATGGTCGCATATCTGTATCGTTGTTGGATATCAAGGGACGGTCTAGGTGTGTTGTGGCAGCTTGACGATACACTGAACAATGAGCAATAACGGTAATACTTGAGAATACTTCCATTCTCTCTGTGAGAATGAGATATCGTGATGGAATTATTGAATTCGTATAGGATAATCAGCGTGTCCACATATGTCGAAAGGTTTCAAATTGGTTCTGTTTTATTTATGGACGTCTTTAACTGCTGTGGTCGTTAGCGTCCCATTCTATATTGGGCGTGAAAGACCGGTAATTTTGCCTCTTTATCAAACTTGAGGTTCTTTTACGTGCCGTAAATCTACGACACGTGACTACCGGCTTTACTTCCCTTCCGAAGGAAGCCATGCTAAGGATTTTTACGCCCGAAAAAATCTATCGCCCTCCGCCGGGTTTGAACCTGCGATCTCGGGAACTACAGGTGCATCGTAACCACTATACCACGGAGGACGACCGGCTCTGAGAAGCAGGATACCAGGCCTCCCTGTTCTCCAGATTTGTACCCTATTGAAAATGTGGGGACTCAGTGGAAAAGGGAGCTGAGCTCGAATTTCCCTGCAGATGCGTGAAGGACAAAATATGGCTTCTGGGCACAAATTTAAGAAGCCTGGGATGTTGTAGCTTCTCGTCCACGTTACTACAGGGATTTAAATTATCTATGAGC
This sequence comes from Deroplatys truncata, assembly GCA_030765065.1. Classification (NCBI taxonomy): domain Eukaryota; kingdom Metazoa; phylum Arthropoda; class Insecta; order Mantodea; family Mantidae; genus Deroplatys; species Deroplatys truncata. The sequence goes on along the minus strand of CM060979.1, from coordinate 138,742,821 downwards.
CAAAAATTGAAGGCAGTTATACGTGCTCAGGGCTCATACACCCCATATTAATTTTGTTTACTTTTTGTGTGTTTTAGTTTTATTTGCATTATTTATTTAGTTATTATAACAAGTGTTTTAGTAGAAACGTGTTTTTGTGCGCATAGATATGCCTAAAACTTAAAACGGTAAATTTATATTAATGCAATATTATGTTTTAGACATGCAGTCATAAAGTTAACAACATAAAAATAGCTAATGCAAGATATGAACCGAGGAGCTCATGAGCGCAAGCAGTGTCTTCTTAACCTCTCGATCAACGCTGTTTCGCGCTGTGTTTTCAGTAGCTTATAAGCATCACCATCGAGAAACACCGTTATAAGGTGACCTTGCGCTCACAGGGCAGAGACCATTCTACAGTTCCTACACGTGCGTTGTGAACACAGCTGTTACGAAGGTACACGAAGCCCTACGATCGTCACATGGAATCTGGGAATGACTCATTTTTGACCACGGGTGTACATGACATGAAATACCCTTAATACGTAACTACCGTCCACTCTCGCTCTTTTCGTTGGAAATTTGCACTAGCGCTTCTAACGGAAAGGAAATGTCAGTTGTGCAGCAGCGCTTTGTTTCTATGCTTACATATGTGTGGTCATATTTTTAATTTTGAAGTAGAAATACTTGTAACGTGGTTCTGTTAGGTTTAATGACAGCAGTGGAGGCTCTACTTTTGCTCCAAAATAAATTTTTTCGAGAGTTAAGAAGACGTGAGAGTTTTCAGAATCCACTCTTTTACCCCTGCATTCCTTAAGTGATCAGACAGGTTTTCAAAGATGCAACTATATTTGTGCGCAAGGTGAGAATGTAGAAGTCTTTGCATCCGTTTGTTGAGATTATTAAAAATAGACAAAACAAAATCAACTAACTGCAAATAGAGCTTACTATATGAGTATTTTTATCTCTGAAGAATAAATAGTTTCTGAAGCCAGTTACTTCACGAGTGAAGAAAAGCGCTGTGTTGTTCCAAAACACGAGATACCACATGAAGTGATAACCACCCCGTCTGACATGGATATAAAAGTTCGTGCGACTTCACTTTCATAAAAGCTTGAAATTCCTTTTACCCGTTTAGCATTAGCATGGAAGCAACTGTGCTTATTATCATTGTGAATATGAGAACATTAGACGGTTGCGGGGATATAACTATTTCAGCGGGAGTCTGAGTTGCAGCGGTCGGCGCGCGAGAAACCGTGCGCTGGCCACAGTGAGAAGGAAAATCACTGTATTTGCTTGTGTTATAATGAGACGGCTCAGATTTCGTTACAGGAAAGTGGGCAGTCAAGACTTCGGTCTTATCACACAAACTATTAAGGAAACAGGAAGTGGCATTATTGCAAAACATGAATGTATATTAGTATCAAAAGCAGCAATTTCGTTATTACATTAAACAGCTATTGACCAAGTTAAAACATCGGAGATTTTCTCTCCTTCCTTTAATAAATCTGTAGACAACTTAAAAAAAATTAGGAGTTACACTGAAAAATCAGTAGAGTTGGTAACTCTTTCCCTAAGGCGTATGTATTCATAAATAGCAAATAACGGCTGTTCAGATTAATTCGGCCTTTGCCGCCAGTCGGTTTAAATGAATGACGTCATTAGTTCAGCGAGTCCCTTGTCTCAAAGGGGAATTACAGAATTGAACCTCGGACTGCATGCGTTTGCGACTTCGTAAACAGGTTGGTTACTGCGGCGGTGCAGAACTGTTTCCACTAGGTCATTATGTGCGTTCTTTGCTCCCGAGATGTAAGTCGCCACCGGTCACAGAATTTGCATGGTTGCTACTTCTGAACTTGAAGAATACGAGGGGGAGGCTATCTACGATATTGGCGGCTGTGTGAGTGATTTTCTCCGTTCTTGCCCAGAATTTCATCAAGTCCCGAAAAAAGCACGATAAAAAGAAAGGAACAAAGATTTAACAAACAAACAAACAAGCAAACTAAAAAGAGAACCAATTAAAATATTTAAACATATTTAAAATATTTATAAAGGCTACTTCAGTTGCTTTTTTTCATTAGAAAAAGTTAAGGTTGTGCCATTAAGGCCGAGATGCTCTACGCTACAAAAACAGTCCAATTACTTGCGTTACCTATCAGCATACATGCTGAGATTGTGAGTTTACGGGACGCGAGCGAAAGAAGTTCCAAATGTAAATACTTAAAAGGTACGATACAAGTCCCATCTCACTAAGGTGACCTAGAAACTTACTTCCACTCGTGTTTCGCTTAGTCCTCTGCTACATAGAAGCACTGGTGATATACTCGCTTCAAAGTATTTACGTCATGCGCAGACTGGCGACAAAAGCCGAATAAATCTCAAGACCGCGTATAAACCAGGAAATCAATGCACTTATATTGGTACAAGGAGATGAATGATTGACTTCAACCAATGGTGGCCGCATTTGTGTAAGAACCAACGTCTTTCCGATGAGCCTTATTCCCGTATTGTACCCAGAAGCAAAGCACCAGCATCTTTTAACACTCAAGGAATACGTGAAGTCCATACGCGCTTACCTATTACTAAACAGCTAGCTACCGACTACACGAGCTGAAGAATCGAATGCCACTAAGTGCAATACTGTATATTCATTTACTGTTCTAATTGTATTAAAATATAACATGGCAAAAATAACTTGAATTTGGATACTTAATAACCATTCGGAAAAATTAAATAAATAAAAATATAGGTATACATCATACAAATGAGGGGGACACCACGCGCACTGTGACCTACATAGATCTATTGTGACTACCACCCCACAGTAGGCTACAGGCCCAATACAGACAGGCCACAGGGAAGTCCCTAATAGCTACAAGCTCGAAGACCTGTTCCACTGCTGGAGCTGTCTAGAGAGGGCGAAGAACGACCCATCGACCAAGCAGCCCTAGCGTCCACGGGAGCACTCTGTCTGTTTAGCAAGCGTTCGCACCGAAACCTAGAAACACACCTGAAAGATGAGAAAGAAACGGAAGTAATGGAAGTGAAACCACCCAGCATTCGCCCACTGACCAGTGCAAACCACGAAAAACTCCAAGGTCAGAGTGAAACCGAACGGGACCTCATGATTGCGAGCCTCACACGTTACTACGGAGACATCTCGCTCGGTAAAGTTGGTGTTTACTGGATCATGCCGTTTCTGTCGTCAGCACCGCATCCAATTACTTAAAAATATTGTTTATACGTTTAAAGTAATTTTCTTTGGTTAAAATTTAAGTAGCCCGCTTTGGAAACACCTTGGAGTTTATCACAAGAATGTGGGAATAGTGCATTGAGTTTCCTGTACGAAGATATCTAATACAAATTATGTGGCTGGAAAGGATATAGCACAGTGGTGGAAGCAAGGATGTAATAGGCAGCAGAGATATGGGGGCTGGAAAAAGTAGATTCTATACATAGAAGTTTTTGCAAAATAAACCTGGGATTACCAAGGAGTTCGCCGAATGGAGTAGCACAAGTAGAACTAGGGAGGGTGACAGCAAAATAGTAGAAAGGGCAATCAAATACCAGTTCAGAATAAAGCTGCTAGAGGAAAAGGATATACTAAAGAATGCTTGGTTGTACAGGTGAAAATGGGGGGAGAGCACTGGATGCACAGGATACAGACAACATTGGAAGAAATAGGAATGGGGCAAACATGGGCAGAAAGAAACAACAAAAGTAAGGCTTTCTGGAAAGAAATTAGAACAAGAGTGAAGGATATTGAAAAGCAAGAAATTATAAAGACATGGGCGAGGACGGGTGTAATGAATTTAACTGGTCTAAGAGGGAGAAGAAGGGGGGAGAGATGTACTAAATGTAATGCATTACATGACAATTGGCATTGGATTCTGGAAAGCGAGGATAAGGGTAAAGGAAGAGAGAATTTAATACTAGAGAAATGGAAAAATTTACCAATAGAGCTAAAAGTTAGCAAGATTTTTTAATACAAGATCAAATGAATATTGGAGAAAGCAGGAAAATATTTAGGAAAAATTAGGTTAAAATGGCTCAAAGAAATGTGAAACAAATTGGAGAAAATACAGAAAAAGGGTAACAAGACAAAAGTAAGTAGTGGATACATTATACTTCCCCATTATGTATACGACAGAATGTTAAATATAAGGGGAAGACAAATAATAAGCAACTCCATTACATACATTGTATGTAAAGTTTAATGCAGACAATAAATCATTCATTCATACGAAGGTATCTGCTATTCGGTGCAAGAGGCCCGAAATGCTCTGAAGGCTGAAGACGATGCAGGGTTGGAAGGCACTAAAACATGCACTATTTTGGCTTCTTTCAGCTCTTGAGAACTCGAATACCCCCCCCCCCCCATGAATATTTTTATAGCAATAGAGCCGTAATTGTGCTGTTGTGAAAAATGACGCAGCTGACGGCGTCTTCCAGCAGTATGGAAACGAGCTTATGACATGCACAGAGAGTAACTATGTGGGGGCGCCTTGAGGGAGATGGTAGCACTAACAGTAATTATTGTTTGTATAAGGTTGATCAATAATTATGACGTGACCTTTATGCATTAAGTTAACAGCGAGTGTAAAACGCTCCGTGCTTTTTCAATATCACAGAGAAATAAGACGGATGTAGTGTGATATACAGGTGGCACAAAAGTCACTACACACTTATTTAACTTATGTTAATTTTTAATAATTTGAACACGATACAGGCCTATCAACAAATTACAGTACACACCACTTCTTTTTATGTTCAAACTCTCCCTTCTTCATCTACACCATTGAAGACGTGGAACACTGTGACACACATGCAAACACAGCTGAATGTTGTTGTCCAGATTGTGGAAGGCGTCCTCAGTGTAACCAGTCAGCTCTTCAACCGTTTGTGGTTTCCTTCCATATGTATTGTGGTGAGAATTCAATTACGGCACGACGTCCAAGTATCTACCCTTCCTTTGAAAACGCTATCAAGGTACGTCCTACAAGCTAATGCATAATGCGAGGTGCTCCATCATGCTGGAAGTAGAGTTGATCATTGGTCCATATACATGATGATTCCTGGTATAACCTCTTGAGGTAGAGCCAAATACTTGTCTCCAGTGAGATTTGCTCAATAAAGTACGACCCAATTACACTGCAGCCCACACATTTACACAAGGTTGGTATTGCGTTGGCTCGAAAACAACATGGTGGTTTTCCGTGTACCAATAAGTACTGTTATGTCGGTGTACATATCCCGACAACTTGAATGTGGTCTTACCACGAAATTGTAGCCGCCAGCAACCCATGTATCAGGCGTGAAATGTACACTTTGAAGTTCTGCTGATGTGATGGTTCTGAGAACTCTGCCGATAATCGTCTTGTGGACTAATCATAACAGCCAAGCAGGCATTGTCGTCAGTTCGTGCTGTCCTAGGTCGCCCAGTGCGAGGTGCATCCAAAACAGAACCTTCAGTTTCAAATTTATGAATTAAATTGTAAACAGCCTTACGTGTTGGTGGATTTGACTCGAATGTTCTCCCCATTCCCTCAGTGTAACACTTACACCACTTTGGTAAGCAGTCTTCACAGCGAAAATTCTTTCTTCTTTCGTTAACATTTTGTGAAAACTGTTATTTGTGTTGCCAAGGCGATGTTACTTATTGTTACGATTCATTTGTTAACACTACGTGTCATTTTCTGCTTACTACCAACCATATTATCGACGTGCATAGTACGCCCTACCAACCTAGATACATATATTTCCCTAAGTAGCAAGGGCAGTGATTTTTGTGCTACCCTGTATATTCTCATGCAAATAACCTTATAACAAAAGGGCTCCTGAGCAAAATTGTACGCTTTTATCACACCCAACTAGCGCCAGGTTGCCCTTAGCGCTACCTACCGGGCGTTGAATTTAATCATTCATTATTACAGTTTGATAACAGTTGACTGAATACAGAAAACCTCGTCATGCCTCAGCTGGTGTGACTTTATTAGAGTCATAGCATGGTTTAAAACCAAAGCGTATTTTTGGTATAATACCAAATCACGCAATTACACGGTTTAATACGTCGTATCATTGGCAAAAATTGGTTGGATTGGTGACATGAATGTTTGTAGGTAGAGAAGGTATTGCATTCCATCCAAAAATTCGATACCGTCATTTCATCGGAAATAATGTTTTGAGGTAGGTACCTGATTAAAAAAAAAAAAAATTAAAAAAAAAAGAGCGAACAACATAACTCAAAAAGGAAAAGTCGGATAATACCAAACTTAATATTTAAGTTCAGTATCTTCCAAAGATGCGACACGAAGATTTTCAAGAAAATCCCTCCATCCCATTTACCCTTTACATGGTGCATTTTTCGAAATGTTTGATTTTCTCAAAATTAGTTCTAACCATTTTTATTAAAATACTACATATTAAAGACACGTCAAATAAAATGTATACCTTGAATTTTCTGGGAACAGCCTTCGTGGTCCTCTTCATTCGGGAGGAATTTTGTATAATGTATAACAGGAAAACGTTAAGAGATAGAAGAAAAGTGCTATAAAAAGTGTAGACCTCTTTAAAACACATAATTTACTTCAAATAACATTTTTGTAGCATCAGTCATTTGCGAGATGTCAGTTATTAATGGTTGAATTGTGTAATACTTTGTCATTCTTTTAAAATACTGTCGATATTCAGTTGTTTTTCGCGATTGTATGGAAACAGTATGGGATTTTAAGGCGAGCATATAGCGTCTAGTTCTTAACATTTGACTATCGCAGTTCTCTTTGTATCTATAACAAAATGTGTAATGCAGCTACTTTTGCAAAGTTTATCTCGATTAAAATGAATTAGATAGAAAAATAAAGTTTCGTAAGAATGATTTGTATACCCATTAATAAACGATAGAGGGTAGAGAAAGTGGTGTGAATGTAACAAATCAGATTTTTTTGACAAGTGATATTAGTTTCGCTCTGCCAGGTATTATAGGTTTATCATACATAAACTCTGGGGAAAATAGTTATTATTTGTTACTAATTGACTTAGGTGAAACCATAATGAAAAATAACTGCACTCATTCTTGCAGAAGAAAGCAAAAATAACATTAAATACTCCTTCATAATAGAATTCATGAAAACACAGAAAGCAAGACTAGAATGTTTTTTGCCAGAAATGTGACGCTATTCCTTAAGAGCTGGAACAATTTTAAGATTAATCGACTGTTCATCAGACGACAGTTGTTGATTTTCAACTGATTCTGGTGCATTTACATGCTTGTATCGGGGATTTCATTTGTACCAAAATCAGGTTTTCGGTTGTTGCCGTAGAAAGTCTGTTCCTGGTTCATGGGTAGACAAGTTGGTGGTGCATTCATCAGCGAACTTATCCGTTGTTTGCCACGCAATCCTCTCCACCAGGTAGAAGGTGCGACGTGTTGAGCAGCAGCCCACAAAGTGTCTCGAGAAAAACTGGCATCACTAGCTTTAAATCCTGCCAAGTCGCCTGGTGGTTATGCACAACGGCGATCGCTGCAGTAGCGAAGGTTGCGTGTATTATACGACAATGTGTTTTGCTATTGGACGGTATGGTTTGGATGATACATTCAAATGACTTCCTCCACCCATTATCCTTTATTGTTTTAAACTTTTAAACGAAAGTTTTTTTCTACCTATGTCATGTTAATCGAGATAAACATTTGCAGAAATAGTTTCATTATAAATTTCGTTACGTGTACAAGAGAAATACAGTAAACAGAATTTATAGACATGTTTATTAACTGGACTTTTTTCTGATGATGGGAGGGTACTGTACCTATGCATCACAAGGGGGAGGAGGTGAGAGGAGATACCGGACGGCAGGAACTAGGTCTGACGTCACAGCAATGACAGGCTCCCTACAGTCGGACAGGCAGATCAGGCGAGCCCCTCCCCTGGCAACCAGCCGAACTAAGTTCCACAGGGAGCATCCTTTTTTTTCTGGCACGCCGACACTTCCAACCCTGAAACAGACCTAGCGGGGTGAAGGATGAATGAAATGTGAATGGAACGAAATGGAGGGATAGGAAATTCGGGGGTTGGAAGAAACCACTCCAGCATTCACCTTACGGCCCGGAAACTTCGGGAAAAGGCCCATGGGTCAGTGAGCGGTCTCCGAGAATCGACCCGGGACCTCTCGAATGCGAGTCCCACACGTTTCCACGGTGCCAGCTCGCTCCGTTATGCTGAACTTTTAATTCTCTTTCCATGATAGCACAAGAAACAAGCGAACAGCGACATCGCTTCAGCCTGACGCGTAAGCTTTCGCCTAGGCTAAGGTATAGAGCCTGTGTTATGCAGTCAGTGATCCATATCACAATTATATATATATATTAAAAAAGTAACTATTCATTTAATAATACTATCCATAGAAACAGAGTCCCTTGAAGTTAAAATATACTAAATCCGCTTTATTTTCAGATGCTATATGTACAGGATGGAAGTTAAGTGGTCCTGTGGACTGGGGGAGGTGGAAGAGTGGATGTAGGTGAGCAGGGGCTTCTGATACTTTATTGTAATTAAATGCACGTTTTCTGGATAAAATTCTTTTATCTAAAAATTTTATCATCACCTTGCTGGATTATTGTTGCTTAAAGGTTCGTAATTTGTGGCTATATTAATAGAAAACTGAATTAAATTGAGTTTTATTTATGGACGCTCTTTAACTACTATGGTCCTTAGCGTCCCATTCTATATTGGGCGTGAAAGACCGGTAATTTTGTTCAGAGGCCTCTTTATCAGGCTTGGGATTCTTTTACGTGCCGTAAATCTACGACACGGGACCACTGGCTTTACTTCCCTTCCGAAGGAAGCCATGTTAAGGATTTTTACGCCTGAAAAAATTCATCGCCCTCCGCCGGGTTTGAAGCCTTGACCTCGGGAACTAGAGGCTAGAATGGTACCACGGAGGACGACTAGAAAACTGAATAAACGACACCTTTTTCCTTTGGCGTATTTCAATAGAATGAACGGTTTTTATGTAAATTAAATTTGAAAAGTCCATAATTTGTTTCCTCCTTAGTTCTGTTAGAACTGGCAATATCGCATTACCTGCATTTACTTTCTTCCGATATGGGTGTAGATCGCGGGAAGTGTTTACTTATCGCATGCAGTTGTTGTTTTTTCAAAGCCACAAGTTAAGATCAGAGCAGTTAAAGGATGCATGGATAAAAAAAAAAACAAAGGAAAGAAAATCTTGTTACAGAACAGCATACAAAATGCAGCGATTTTCAAGTCCGAATATTTCGACATGATCTTAATTTACGGAGAAACGCAGTGAGATTCTCTATCTGCGCTGAATATTTCCTAATAGGATCGTGCCAAGTGCAGACACATTTGTTGTTTGCCAGTGGTTCCGTGATACAGGTAGTGTACTTGCGATTTGTTGTAATCGAGGGCATATGGAAAACTTCCTCTAAACTTTTATTTCAAATCTACATCCTGGAGACAAGTTCAGATATTTTAAATTAATCCCAACATTTTCGCATACTTGTAAATGCTAATAAGTGCTAGTGTCACACATATCATGCACACAAATCTTTTCAATAACGTTAGTGCTGCAAATCTTACTAACTTGAGTTTTTTGGGGCTCATAAGCTTATTGTTAAATCATATTGGAGTAACCATTGGCAAGATTGCTTCTAAAAACTTATGCATCATGCTATACAGATTCCTTTTTTTAGACTGGTAATTAGATTTGTATGCCGGCATGAAGTACATTAGTCCCGTTTAAAACATATATTAAAAATTAAATAGAATGTACACTTCCCATTTGGTCAAAACTATAAACAGTTGTACATAAATTTCTTTTAAGCATATTGCATTGGGGTGTAAATTCATATTATTAATTATGCTTTTCTAAACGTTTAGCAATTATTAGTACCACATTGTTGAATTCAACACAGGATGATGGTGTTAACGTAAGAGGTGTTTCACATAGGAGTGCCGTAATCTTCGGAATGCTTATTTTCATTTCAAGTAAAGCATTGCATTGTCACAAATATAAGTACAGTATGGCATTGCATAATAATTAAAATGTATCTTTTAAATTACATACATAGGTATTACGCGTACACAAACCTTAAAACTGTTTAGTATGAGTAACAATTCCACGTGTTACCTTACCATGGCATAAGCCTGTCAAACAGAATAGGCCAGATATTCAGGCCTTTAAACATATCAAATAAAATGTTTGTAATTACGTGGGAATATAGAATTCGAGGTAATGTTTACATACAATGTAGTGAACAGTAACCTTACTTTTTCCCGGGATTTTCTGGTGTCTCTAGGCGCCAGCGACAAAACATCTGAATTCGATACATGGCCAACGTTACTTAAATGGTTTTATAGGCATTAGAATAATTCAAGATGCTAACAGTAGAAGCAGACTACTCAATCAACAAGTTGTGTCATGTTACCAAATACTCCTACTTTTAAATGATTATCTAGTTAACGATGCATTTAATTACAAAGAAGTGTTGGAGATTTTTGTTCATCTACATCCACTCTCCTACCTCCCCCAGTCTGGAGGACCATTTCACTTCCAGTCTGTATATATACATATTTAGACGAAACCATTACCAATTAAACAATAAGTTTAAAAATTCACTGATCCTTAATTTGGTTTCATTGCCAATTTAGTGTGAAATTTGTACTTGTTTTTAGAACAAAATTTTAATCTAAGATGCAATTTTGACAGGCAAAGTCAAAGTTTTTCTTCAATGGATACAAGCATATTTGGTAGCTTGGTTTTAATGTGTGTCAGACAAGAAAATGCCTGTTCACACAAATAATATGTGGAGAATTGGAGTAATACCTTTAAAGGTTTCTGTGAGATTAGAAGAAACTGTTTTCTCACCATTAAACAAACACATCTAAAGATTGTTCACTTAAATTTCACTTTTAATGTCCAATTACATTTCAGTTCAGTTAACTGCACTTCCTCTTGCAAGTTGAATACATTTTCTATGCTGCTAGGGCAATCTATGAAAGGTTCATGATACATTCATACCTATATCTCTGATGATAAAGAGCAGAAATCACTGTCAAGATTTGCTGACAGGGATTCCAGATGGATGGAAATTAGTGGTATAACATCTTCAGGCTTTAATGTTTGGGTCAGGAACTGAGATAAATAAAGAAACATGCCAACAGTACCTTTCAGAAGTTGTTTTTCCAATTTTACTTTTGAAAGTCAGAAGATTATTTGTGGATGATAGAATATTTTCTTTGTGCCCTTGCATTAGCCTTTAGCATATTTAAATATTCATAAATGTCTGCAATGTATGATACTTTCATGACCCAGGATTCATCTTCAAGGAAACTGCAGAAATCTGTTTTATATGCTCCTTAAACAAGATCAGAGGCTTTTCTCAAAGTTCAAATACTCTGCCTAGCACTTTACAGCTTGAAAACCACTCGACTTCCTTGTGTAGGACAGTAATGTGTTCTTATGCCATGGCTTGCATATTTTGGCAAATAATGTGAGATGTTATTTGATAAAGTTGACTGTGCTAACTGCAGTGTCAAGAACATCTTTCAATTCATCTCCAAGCACTTTGAACCAAAAACTTCACAATGCAAAAACAGTGATTTATAATAATATACATTGGCCACTTTCCTTTTATAAGTGAAGCAAATCCTTAATTGATCAAATCACTGAGAGAGTGCCACTGTCAGTACTCAGATAAGTTCATGCACTGTCTATGGTGGAAAGAAATGTATGATTGATTTATGATGTTCATGAAATATTTTATATCTGCAGAACCCTGGAAAACACTGCTCTAACCACTATCTTTATTACTTTCTCTACCATGTACTTAGTAGGTAAAGAAGATATTGTATTCTACCAAAAAAATTGATACCAAGATTTTACCAAAAATACATGTTTTGAGAGCCCTTGAATAAAAAAATAATTTTTAGAAATATGTACATATGTGTGTGGAACAGCATAACTCAAGAACGAAAAAGATGTTACCTGAAGATTTTCAAGAAAATCCCCCTCTCCCAACTACCCTTTGTATGGAACATTTTTCAAAAACTTTGATTCCCAAAAAATAACTAACGGTTTTTATTAAATTCCACATATTACAGATATTTATATGACAAATAAAATGTATATCTTGAATTTTCTGGTAATAGTCTGTGAAGTCCTCTTCATTCGGAAGGAATTTTGTATAATCTTGTAGAACTGGTAAATGTTAAATGATAGAAAAAATGTACTACACAAAAAATGCAGATTTCTTTGAAGCACACAATTTATTTCAAATAACTGAACATTTGTGGCATCAGCCATTTCCGAGATATCCATTATTAATGGTCCGAATTGTTCAATACTTAACCATTGTTTTAAAGTTGTTTCTTGTGATGTCATGGAAATAGATGGAATTTTAAGGCAGCATATATCGTCCAGTTGTTAAACATTTGAATATCGCTGTTCCCTTTGTATCTATAATGAAATGTGTAATGTAGCTACTTCTGCAAAGGTTTATCTTGATTAAAATGAAGTAGATAGGAAAATAAACTTAAATAAGAATAATTTCTATACCCACTAATAAGCGACAGAATGTACAGAAAGTCATGTGAATGTAAGATATTGAGACAGAATTTTTTTTCTCTTTTGTATCTATTATTACAAACTATTTTTTTTTATGTATTTTAGGTTGAGATAAATCATTGCAGAAATAGTTTCATTACCCATTACGTTTTACGTATAAGAGGGATACAGGAGACAAAATATTCAAATGTTTTAAAATGGATTGCAATATGCTGTCCTTGAAATTTCATATTCTTTACATGACATCACGGGAGACAACGGTGATAGCATTTAAAAAAATTGTGATGCATTCACATGACTTTCGCTATCCTATATCTATATTAGTGGGTATACCAACTCTTCTTACTAAAGTTTATTTTTCTATCTACTATATATTAATTGAGATAAACCTTTGCAGAAACAGCTACATTACACATTTCGTTATAGATACAAAGAGAACAGCGATAGTCAAATGTTTAACAACTGGACGCTATATACTGGCCTTAAAATTACATACTGTTTCCATGACATCGTGAGAAACAATTGAATGTTGATGGGACTCTAAGAAAATGACTAAGTAATGTACAATCCGGACCATTAATAATAGATATCTCGGAAATGGCTGATGCCACATAAAAAGTTATTTGAAATAAATTGTGTATTTTAAAGAGATCTAAATTTCTTGTATAGTTCGTTTTCGTCTATTGTTTAATGTGTATACTAGTTATACAAGATTATACAGAATTCCTTCCGAATGAAGAAGACTTCAAAGGCTATTTCCACAAAATTCAAGATATGCATTTTATTTGTCATGCAAATATTTTAAACATATTAATCAACATTGTAAGGGGTATTTTTGAGAAAATAGAATGTAAAAGGTAGTTAGGAAAGGGGGTATTTTCTTGAAAATCTTTAGAGTTACATCATTGGAAGATACTGAACTTACTTAAATATGAAGTTGGTATTTATCTAACATTTTGAGTTATGCTGTTTACAGACACACACACAGACAGACCTTGTTTGTAAAAAGACTAATTTTGGATTCTGGAGGCCTCAAAACATAATTGCTTTGAGATTTTCACATGAAATGTTTGGGTGGACTATAATACTTCTTCTTTCTATTATACACGGTGGACCATTTAAGTTGAGACTGTACCATATCTCCAAAACTAAGTATATTAGAAAGAAATGTCTTGAATAAAAGTTGCTTGATATTATAATTTTTTTAAATGGGAACCTACCTTTTTTTGTTTCTTTATTCCTGATAAAAAGCTAACAACATTTGTATAAAGCAGTTCACAATTGTTCTTATATCAGCGTAAATAACAGTGAAAATTCTGAATGGCTGTGTATGAAGAGCGCAGTGAATGGTTGGACCATTCGTGGAATATTATTTGTGGGTCAAATTACATTTTGTAATTGGGAACCAACATTTTTTTATTGTGTTTCCTTACACCTCATCACAAAATCAACAGCTTTTTATAAACCATTTTCTAATGAGAAAACAACATACAAAATGTAGGTTTCCATTTAAAAAAAATTAAATTGACTGTAAAATGACAATCATAACATTCTCCAAATAAAGCGTGACTAATGGCATTTACTTTCCCCCATAATATCAAGTAACTTTTATTTAATACATTTCTTGCTACAATGCCTTAGCTTTAGAGATATTGTAGTACAGTTTCAACTTAAATAGTCCACTCTGTATATGTGGTATAGAAAGAAATAACTCATGCATATAAAAAAGCTCTCTTGAAAATGTGTGTTTCTATGATACATACTTCTAGCAGCAACAGCTGATGAAAACTTTACTGTTATTCTGTTTCTCTCCTATTTATGCTTTTTCTAAATTATAAAAGCTTTCATAATTTATATATAATACCATAAAATATTAAAATTTCAGTGAACGTTTTACCTCAGAAATATTTGCACTATGCATTGTAGAAGATAAACAAAATATAACTTTGTAGTTTGTATTGCCAAACTTGCATTGGCTATTAATGAAAAAGCTTACGAGTATAAGAGAAGCTATAAGGGTTTGTTGCAAGGTACAATGCTAAATGCTGGGATGATCATTTAGAAATGTGGTTCCCATTATTTTCATAAACTATTTCATATTATTATTACTTGGATTGTTATTAAAGCTATACATATTTCTGCTGTGAGCTTCCTACTTTTAAAGGAACATCGGGCATGACCGTACACTTAGGTTTTTTCACGTTTCTTTTATTTATGACTATATTAAAGAAGTGGACAAAACTTTATTAACACTCATTTACGGCAATAAACTCTATAGACGAGTCAAAACAACAAAATGCAATGCAATTAATGATGGAAATCAAAGTTTAAAAACCCAACATTCTTCAGGTTGCTTGAAAACTGGCGGGTAGTATCGGACAGTCCAACAAAATTGCAATTTTTTGCTTTTTTACTCCAAAGGTTTTCTGAAACTGTAATGTACTTGTTACACTCATAGTATAACACAGCATTTTCCAAATTAGCACAGTTTTCATGCACCCAACTCTTACTCTTTTGACACTGAAGCTGGTCTTATTCTTTCCCCCACTCAAAATGCAGAAAGTTTTTGGAAAAACAGATCCACCGAGGTTTGTTGAAACCCACTGCATACAATATGCTGGTAGATTCTGTTCTGAGGGATATTTCAGTTTGTCTCTTTATAAAGGTATAGTAAAAACCCTTGCCGGCTAATTCTTTTTTCCCGTTAAATCTATGTGGTAACCCCCAATGCTTCTGCTAAATCAAAAGCAAGTTTAGAATTTTCACTTTGACAAGGATATAAACATATCATGCTTCAGAATTTCCTCTTAATAGGTATCTTATAGTTATGTAGGCTCAAATCTACCTAATTGTGCTGACACTTTAATTTCTTTCCCTTTCTTTACTTTAGTAAGTCTATTGTGTAAAGAACTTTTTGGGACACTGTGCAGTCTTGCCACCATCCTGACACTTGTTTTTCCTGATAAAACGTGATTTAGAGCCAGCTTCATATTATATTCAGTCCAGCAGCCCTTAATAAAGAACCTTTATCTTTATGTTTTGGGGATGATCCCTTCCATGATAAGATGTAACAATACAAAAAGTTTATCGGTTTGGTGTCCAGTGCTTCCCAGAAGAGCATTGTCTGGTCTTAACTGACAGATATGAAGATGAAATATTTCCCCCAATAAAACCTAACCTATTATATGGAGGAGAATTACTAGCAACAGTAAACAAGAGACTAGAAATTTCACAAAATAATTCACTAAGAAAAATAATAGGAGCTGTAAAAACAACACCAATTACAATACTACAAAGCTTCACAAAAAGCATGGCTATAGAATTGGAATATGAGTTGAAAGCAATTACTCTAGCACAAAAACTGCTAGTCAATAGAAACAGATACAAATGGTACCACACAGCAGATACTATAAGTAATTTAATAACTCAAATAAGCTTCAGAACATATATTAATAACTTAAAATACAAGAATATAATTACAACAAATATAATTGCAACAGAGGTAAGGAGTCCAATAGAATACATTGATATACAATATCAGAATGACCTGATATATACAATACACAAACAAAACAATATACCAGATGAAATGAGAGCCATGGCAATAGCTACGGAAAATGAAAGATACCCAGAAAAAGAATGCCTCCGAATATGTACAGATGGATCCCTCATCAATAAAAAAAATGCCGGTGCAGGACTATACTGTAAACATTTTGCACAGTATCTAACAGATGAAACGTCAAACCACTATGATGGAGAATTAACAGCTATAAAAGCAACATTACAGAACATTCTATATAGACCATACATAAAACAAAACATAGTCATCTTATCAGACTCAAAATTACCCATAGATGGGATAGTAAATTACAATAATAAAACAACAAGAAATATTTAAGAAATAAGAAGCCTAATTAAAGCAGTTGAAATTAGAAATCATGTCACTCTACAATGGATCCCAGCTCATGTTGGACTTTTGGGCAATGAACATGCGGATCAATTAGCAAAGAAAGGTGCAATACAACAAATAAAATCTATAGGACAAATAGAAATAAACAAAGAATTAAATAACATTATACAATATTTTAAAAGACAGCAGAGACTTGAAGAAGATAAATTAAAAAATAAAGATTATAAGAATATTAAAGATAGAGTTGATATACAAAAAATGCCAAGGAAAACTGCAGTGGCCTTATTTAGGATGGCTTCTGGCCATGATTGCCTCGCAGAACACCTCCACAAGATACAGTTCATACCTACACCCAAGTGCACTCTCTGTGAAGAAGATGTCATCCTGAACAAACAGCATCTCGCCAAATGCAAAGCCTTAAAAGTGATAACTTACAGACGTTATATTGGGAAGCCAGAGGGAAAATGATGCAGATCAATTAATCCCCAGTGCCATTGGTGAACAACAACAACAACAACATATTTCCTGCCAATACTTTCAATTTTTAATTGAGGTTTGGTAATTACTTTTGTTACACCGAAATGTAGACAACTGTAAAATATAAGTGTGACTCACCTGATTGTAAACACTAATGTTTTGAGTAATACTGGAAGTGCTTGCTCAAGCAAAGAAAACTACAAAACACACACTCTGACCTTCAAGAGATACACACTTGCACTCTTGGGTATTTGGTTGAATGGTGGAAGACTTCAAGGAATTGCTTCCATCTTGCAGAGTTTTGCAGAACCACGTTCTGTTTGGACATAGCTGCCGTTTGGTACTACACGACTCTCTTCTATGCATCATTTTACTTTCTCTGCCATCCATCTATAGTAGGAGAGGAGGCATTCCATTACACCCAAAAATTCAATATAGAGATTTCACCAGAAATACATGTTTTGAAATCCCCACACAGTGCAAAAATAAACATTCCTCGAAAAGATCTGCCTGTGTGAACAGCATAACTCAAAAATGAAACATGCAATCAACACCAAACTCAATATTTAAATTCCAAAGATGTGATACAAAGATCCCCATGTCACAAACTACCCTTTGCATGAAAAATCTTTTGAAATGTTTAATTTCCTTCAAAATGGCTTCAACAATTTTGATTAAAATACCATGTGTTTAAGATATTTGGATCACAAATGAAATGTATATCTAGAATTTTCTGGGAATAGCCTATGAGGTCCTCTTCATTCAGAGAGAATTTTGTTTAAACGTTCAGTTGCCTCTATCTCTCTTGTACCTACTAGATGGCCATGATATGAATGCGTGTGGTGGGAATAGGAACTAAATGGTTATGAAAAACAAGTGGGTGGGGCATCGGAAGGACAGTCAAGTAAAGAAAACATCTGCAGTTCCAAGTTGCTTTTTCTAGCGAGGCAGAGGCCTGCACATGTAGTATTGTTTTCATTGTGCGACTGTACATTTCCTTATCGCCTTGCCCCTAACTCTGCTCTGGTCCCTAGCCTTGATTGTCAACAAAACACAGTAGCACCCTTCACCAAGTGTATTTATATTATGGCCAACTAGTACAAAATATGTAATGAAATTATTTCTGCAAACATTTATCTCATTTAGTAATATAAAAATAAGACAGCAGGATGGCCTAGGCAGTAACGTTTGTAGCCCACATTTGGGAGGCCCTGGGTTCAAACCCCTCCAGGGCTGCCCAATCTGACCGAAGGTTTGTTCACAATTTCCTTGGTCGCTAGGCAAATGCTGGGTTGATAATTTGATCACTACATTCCATTTCCTTCTTCTTCACCACCATACCAGACATTGGGCTGATCACCCATCCTGGATATGGCATGATCCATAGTTTGCTTGCTCCTCGACAGGCTACTGACTCAAAACATTGGACTGATCACCCATCTGGATATGCTATGATCCAGAGTTTGCTTGCTCCTCGACAGACTACTGACTCAAAACATTGGACTGATCACCCATCTGGATATGCTATGATCCAGAGTTTGCTTGCTCCTCGACAGGCTACTGACTCAAAACATTGGACTGATCACCCATCTGGATATGCTATGATCCAGAGTTTGCTTGCTCCTCGACAGGCTACTGACTCAAAACATTGGACTGATCACCCATCTGGATATGCTATGATCCAGAGTTTGCTTGCTCCTCGACAGACTACTGACTCAAGACATTGGACTGATCACCCATCTGGATATGCTATGATCCAGAGTTTGCTTGCTCCTCGACAGACTACTGACTCAAGACATTGGACTGATCACCCATCCTGGATATGGCATGATCCATAGTTTGCTTGCTCCTCGACAGACTACTGACTCAAGACATTGGACTGATCACCCATCTGGATATGCTATGATCCAGAGTTTGCTTGCTCCTCAACAGACTACTGACTCAAGACATTGGACTGATCACCCATTTGGATATGCTATGATCCAGAGTTTGCTTGCTCCTCGACAGACTACTGACTCAAAACATTGGACTGATCACCCATCTGGATATGCTATGATCCAGAGTTTGCTTGCTCCTCGACAGGCTACTGACTCAAAACATTGGACTGATCACCCATCTGGATATGCTATGATCCAGAGTTTGCTTGCTCCTCGACAGGCTACTGACTCAAAACATTGGACTGATCACCCATCTGGATATGCTATGATCCAGAGTTTGCTTGCTCCTCGACAGACTACTGACTCAAGACATTGGACTGATCACCCATCTGGATATGCTATGATCCAGAGTTTGCTTGCTCCTCGACAGACTACTGACTCAAGACATTGGACTGATCACCCATCCTGGATATGGCATGATCCATAGTTTGCTTGCTCCTCGACAGACTACTGACTCAAGACATTGGACTGATCACCCATCTGGATATGCTATGATCCAGAGTTTGCTTGCTCCTCAACAGACTACTGACTCAAGACATTGGACTGATCACCCATTTGGATATGCTATGATCCAGAGTTTGCTTGCTCCTCGACAGACTACTGACTCAAGACATTGGACTGATCACCCATCCTGGATATGGCATGATCCAGAGTTTGCTTGCTCCTTGACAGACTACTGACTCAAGACATTGGACTGATCACCCATCTGGATATGCTATGATCCAGAGTTTGCTTGCTCCTCGACAGACTACTGACTCAAGACATTGGACTGATCACCCATCCTGGATATGGCATGATCCATAGTTTGCTTGCTCCTCGACAGACTACTGACTCAAGACATTGGACTGATCACCCATCTGGATATGCTATGATCCAGAGTTTGCTTGCTCTTCGACAGACTACTGACACAAGACATTGGACCGATCACCCATCCTGGATATGTTATGATCCAGAGTTTGCTTGCTCCTTGACAGACTACTGACACAAGACATTGGGCTGATCACCCATCTGGATATGTTATGATCCAGAGTTTGCTTGCTGCTTGACAGACTACTGACACAAGACATTGGACTGATCACCCATCTGGATATGTTATGATCCAGAGTTTGCTTGCTCTTCGACAGACTACTGACACAAGACATTGGACTGATCACCCATCCTGGATATGTTATGATCCAGAGTTTGCTTGCTCCTTGACAGACTACTGACACAAGACATTGGGCTGATCACCCATCTGGATATGTTGTGATCCAGAGTTTGCTTGCTCCTTGACAGACTACTGACACAAGACATTGGACTGATCACCCATCTGGATATGTTATGATCCAGAGTTTGCTTGCTCTTCGACAGACTACTGACACAAGACATTGGACTGATCACCCATCCTGGATATGTTATGATCCAGAGTTTGCTTGCTCCTTGACAGACTACTGACACAAGACATTGGGCTGATCACCCATCTGGATATGTTATGATCCAGAGTTTGCTTGCTCCTCGAAAGACTACTGACACAAGATATTAGACTGATCACCCATCCTGGATATGCTATGATCCAGAGTTTGCTGGCTCCTTGACAGACTACTGACCCAAAGGCATTGGACTGATTACCCATCGCGGATATGTTATGATCCAGAGTTTGCTTGCTCCTCGAAAGATTACTGACACAAGATATTAGACTGATCACCCACGCTGGATATGCTATGATGCAGAGTTTGCTTGCTCCTTGACAGACTACTGACCCAAGGTATTGGACTGAGCACCCATCCTGGATATGCTATGATCCAGAGTTTGCTTGCTCCTCGACAGGCTACTTACTCAAGACATTGGGCTGATCACCCATCCTGGATATGCTATGATCCAGAGTTTGCTTGCTCCTTGACAGACTACTGACCCAAGACATTGGGCTGATCACTCATTCTGAATATGCTGTGTTCCAGAGTTTGCTCCTCAACAGACTACTGACCCAAAACATTGGGCTGATCACTCATCCTGGATATGCTATGATCCAGAGTTTGTTTGCTGCTCGACAGACTACTGACCCAAGGTGTTGGACTGATCACCCATCCTGGATATGCTATGATCCAGAGTTTGCTTGCTCCTCAACAGACTACTGATCTTATCACCCAACCTGGATATGCTATGATCCAGAGTTTGCTTACTCCTCGACAGACTACTGACCCAAGACGTTGGACTGATCACTCATCCTGGATATGCTATGATCCAGAGTTTGCTTGGTCCTCAACAGACTACTGACCCAAAACATTGGGCTGATCACTCATTCTGGATTTGCTATGATCCAGAGTTTGTTTGCTGCTCGACAGACTACTGACCCAAAGACATTGGGTTGATCACTCATTCTGGATATGCTATGATCTAAAGTTTGCTCCTCAACAGACTACTGACCCAAAACATTGGCCTGATCACTCATCCTGGATATGCTGTGATCCAGAGTTTGTTTGCTGCTCGACAGACTACTGACCCAAGACATTGGACTGATCACCCATCCCAGATATGCTATGATCCAGAGTTTACTTGCTTCTCAACAGACTACTGACCCGGGGCATTGAATTGTTAAACCCAGAAGTTGTGTAAACTGCCATGCTATACCCCAACTAATGATAAATTAAACCTTTGTTGCAGGTTCCGTCAGTGTATGGACTTAATGCCACGGACCCATCACAGTGGGATAAGTGTGTTCTGGAGCCAGCAGTGAAGATTGTCGAGAGCTACATAGAAGGTAGTAAGCCTACTGGAATAGAGTCTCTTCCACAGGAGGACAACCTGCCTGACCAAGAAAAAGTTTGGCATCATTGTGATGTGTGCAACAGAGTATTTATTATAACTTCACAGTACAAACACCATCTTCAGTCCAAGAAACATTTCAAAATGGTTAAAAGAAAAGAGAGGTTGGCAAAAATGAAATCCAAAGACACTGAGAGTGAACAGAAACCAGATTAGTTCAGGTTTTCTTTAGGTATATATGACACTTTGGTTTTCTTAAGTACAAATGACCGGTAGCATATTGTTACTTGCTGTAGAGAAAAGGTTTCAGTGAAACTATAAAACTGGGCTACATTAGAAGCCTCAAACAGTATGAAGTTGCAGATTAGATATTGTTTTATTCTAGGTAGCGCAGGGAAACATGAAAATTTGATTTAACATAAATTATGCAAATAAACACAGAGAAACATTATTTATTGATGTAAGTGCATGTACATAGTATACTAATTGGCCATGATATATGTGAGTGTGGTGGGAAGAGGAACTAAACGGTTACAAAACAAGTGGGCTGGGCATCGCAGGTGAGGTAAAGAAAACATCTAGCGTGCCAAGTTGTATTCACTAGCGATGCTGAGGCCTGCAAATGTAGTACTGTTTTCATTGTGTCACTGTACATTCCCCTTTCCCCTCACTCCCCTCCGATCCCCAGTCTTGATAGTCAACAAAACACAGTGGCACCCTCCTCCAAGCGCATTCATATCATGGCCGACTAGTACCGTTAACTATGTTATTATGTAAAAATCTTACTTGTGAATCACTTCTAAGATCCAGCAGAAGGATTGTTCCATTTTGGCGTGCACATTCTGATAGTGTGTTGAGCAAACTCTGGAATGCTCAGTGTAACATGTCTCAAGGAACGCCGGTGATTTAGTCTTCAATTCAGTGTTTTAGTTCAGAACGGTTGCAGGACGTGTGTGGTACACATTGCTTTTAAGATGTTCGCACAGGAAGAAATCATAAATAATGAGATTAGGAGATGTTGGAGAACATGGAATGTTATGTGAAGTGACACACCTTCCAAACAATTGGCAAGTGGCTTCCATAGATTGTCAAGCAGTATGTGGAATGGCTTCTTCCTGTTTTCGATGTTAAGAACAGCATAGTCGTGCAGCCAACGTGCAAATGCTTCAAGCATAGTAACATACCAAGTTGATGTTACTGTTGTTGCAATGCTCACTTCATGTTTAAAACAGTAAGGGACCATGACACAGCACACAATACCTTTGTGCTACGTTGTGGATGCTTGTAAGGATTTCCCTGAGCCCACATATGTGGTGTGGGGTAACATGTCTGCCTCACATTCAATAGGTCCTGAGTTAAATCTCACTTAGGCTGAGTTACCAGGATAAGTTTTTCTGTGGTTTTATCCTGAAAAGACAAATGTCAGGTAACTTTAAGAACTGAGAGACCCCTGGTCCATTTGAGCACCATTTTGTTCACTGTTGGGTATGACCTACCTGGTTATAGAACGTTAGTTAATCACTAAAAAAGAAAAAGGATTTCCCTGTGCCCAGTAACAGAAATTCTGTGTGTTAACATATAAGGTGGAAATGCGCTTCAACTGACATTCACAGTTTGTTAAGGAAATTGGTGTCTTCATTAACTTTAGCCAATATGCTTTCGCCAAACCCCCTACATAACACAGTGTCTCATGGATTTGATTGTTGTACAGTCTGTAAATTATAGGAGTGGAATTTTACAGTATTCTTTGTATGCTTCTTCACCCAAACTGCAGCAAGGGTTCTTCTTGATGGTAAGCCAAACAGCTTCAACCTTCTCTTGGGTATGAACACCCATGGACAAAAAGAATTAGTCATCCCCAGATCCATGTGTTGATTGGAGGGTTTCGTGTACCTTTGTAACAGCCGTATTCGTAATGCACTTGCAGGAACTGTAGAATGCTCTCTGCCCTGTGAGTGAAATGGTCACCTTATAATGAAGCTACTGAAAACAGAGCACAGAGTTGTCCTCTGTGGTGTAGTGGTTACCATGCTAGCCTCTAGTTCCAGAGGTCACGGGTTCAAACCCGGCGGAGGGCGATGGATTTTTTTGCGTGTAAAAATACTTAGCATGGCTTCCTTCAGAAGGGAAGTAAAGCCGGTGGTCAGGTGTCATAGATTTACGGCATGTAAAAGAACCTCAAGCCTGATAAAGAGGCCTCTGAGCAAAATTACCGGTCTTTTACGCCCAATATAGAATGGGACGCTAAGGACCACAGCAGTTAAAGAGCGTCCATAAATAAAACTCAATTTACAGAGCACAGAAAAAATGTTTCGTTGGCTGAGAGGTTAAGATGGTACCGCTTGCACTCATAAGCTCCTCTTTTCAAACCTCGCATAAATTGTTGTTATTTTATTGCATTAATATAACTTTGCCATTTTAAGTTTTAGGCATATCTATGCACCCAAAAACACAGTTCTACTGAAATACTCGTTTTAAATAACTAAAGAAATAAATGCAAATAAACTATTATCTCCTCTAAAATTAAAACACATAAAAAATAAACAAAAATCGGATGCACGAACCCTGAGCATGTATAACTGCCCTCATTTTCAGGTTATAGATGAAATTAAATCCCTGTAGTGGCATGGATGGAAAGCTACAACATCCCAGGCTTCTTAAATTTGTGCCCAGAATCTTCTATGAATTCAACAATTCCATCAGGATATCTTATCTCTCAGAGGGAATCAAAATATTCTCAAGTATAACCGTGTGTTGTGCACTGTTCAGTGTATCACCAAGCTGCCAGAACACACCTAGCCTGTCCCTTGATATCCAACAAGAAACAGATATGAAATTGTGAAGCCATGTATTTTGCCGCGCAATAACTATTCTTCTACGAACTTTACCAAATGCTGTGTATGAAATGCAGCATATTCAAAATAGGTAGTCATTATGTGTTAATTAAACATTATTAACAGAAGAAACAAAAAAGTGTTTACTACGAGTGAGAAGCGAACCTAGAGCCTTAACCACAAAAATACCATATGGTTTGCCACAGCACTACAGAGAACACACATGAAAGGTAGCATGTTTAATAATTCCGTGCAACAACTTTCTGCAGTGGCATATGGTGTAAACAAGGCGCTGTGCTGGCGTTCAAGATGACTCATTCTTTTTGTCCACAGGTGTGCCATTCAAATGCCACCTGGAGGCTTCTTTTTTCAAGACTGAACCACTTTACTGAAAATTATGCAGTACGTTGTAATCGAATTAGCCAGTGGTGGATATTTCCATAACATCCTAGCTGGTAATGCTGTCGAAATAGCCTTTGCACACAAGTCACACTATCATCCATGCTTGATCCCAAGCCCTTCTATGACATTTCCTAGAGGTGCGAAGTATGAGATAACCCAGTTAACAGTGATGGCTGATCTTGAGATCTGGAGAAAACAAACTATTGCCAGGCAGGCCCATCATTTTATTTCTGGCCCTGGCGGCAAAATAAGTGAGTTTCTCTTGAACTAGATCTAAGCTCAGAGGAGTTGGTTATTAGGCCATAACACTTTGTAGACATTTATACATAATGGGACTTACTCAAGACCAATATGTTGGAAATGTGGGAGGGAACTTGAAACCTCCAAGCATATACTATGCAAATGATTCACTATGGATAGATGCCTAGGCTACTTCTTGCAACCTGAGGATATAAGAAGGGCAGATATCAAGGATGTGGTCTGGAGCATCAGACTGTTTAATGCCCAGGACAAGAGACACAAAGGGCTGCCTAAGTGCAAGGCTTCTATTGAGGGCACTCAAGACTCATCATCACCATGCTTGTAAAAAGTGCTCACAGTGACCATGTTCAACACCATGTCAATGCAATAATCTTGCATTGGTTTGAAACAACTGCCAACTCTACAGAGTTGTCAGTACTACATTCAAATTTTTCTGTTTCCCTGCACCATCCAGTATAACACTATAATCTGACTACGCTGTTCACAACTTTTCCTTCTGGTAGGACAGATTTCTTTCAGAGGAGTTTGTCCTTTATTCCTCTGTGAGCCTTGTAGAATGGCTAATGTCATTCTTTGCAGAGCATGGATCTAAAATGTCACAAAGTCCATTTCCTATCCTAACTAATTAGTCTATGAAGAAGAATACACAGGAAAAATAGCCATGTCCATCAAAATTCAGGTAATGATGCTATCTTGTAGTGGAAATGTAGTTCTCTCATAGTCAGCTTTATACGAGGATCGGCTGATAAATCCCGGGCCTCACAGAGATGGTGCCACTAGGCCAGTTAGACGGTAGCATCGTATAGTTTTACTCTTGACTAGCTTGTATCCATAGTTACAGGTCAATAGCTTGTTTAGTTTTTGAATGGCAGTATTTTAAACAAGACAACTTTAGAGTTTTCACAAAAATGGAGGATTTGGAAAAACGAGCAGTGATTAAACACTTCCATTTGAATGGCGTAACGCCTAAAGAAATCAAGGAGGAAATGAACAGTACATTGAAAGACTCTGCCTCTTCATATTCAATGATTAAAAGGTGGGTTGCAGAGTTTAAAATAGGACGTACGAGCACTAGTGATGAGCCTCGCTCTGGACGCCCTGTGGAAGTCACAACTCCAGAGATGATTGAAAAAATTCATCGTTTAGTACTGGAAGACCGCAACTTAAAGTTGTTTGAGATAGCAGAGGCTGTAAACGTATCAAAAGAACGTGCAGGTAATATTTTAAGTAATTTTTTTGGCTTTCACAAGGTCTGTGCAAGGTGGGTGCCACGTTTGTTGACACCTGATCAAAAGTTGCATAGAAAAACTGTTTCTGTTAAGAACGTGGAGCTCTACCATAAAAATCCCAATGAATTTTTGAGACGGCTTATTACCATGGATGAAACTTGGATACATCACTACACTCCAGAAAGTAAATCACAGTCAAAACAGTGGATTGCACCAGGTGAACCAACTCCAAAAAAGACAAAGTCAATTTTGTCAGCTAACAAGGTTATGGCAAATGTTTTCTGGGATGAACAGGGAATTATTTTTATTGATTACTTGGAAAAGGGTAAAAGTATCACTGGTGACTAATACGCAAGCTTACTGCAACGTTTGAGTGATGAGGTGAAAAGACAAAGACCTCATTTGGCAAAAAAAATCTTGTTTGATCACGACAATGCTCTGACCCATCGTTCAGTCATTGCAATGGGGAAAATTTGCGAATTAAAGTTTGAATTGCGTGAACATCCATCCTATTCGCCAGATCTAGCACCCAGTGACTACCACCTGTTCCCTAATCTCAAACAATTTCTTGGAGGACGAAGATTTCACAGCAACGAGTAGGCCATTGATGTGGTAAACAGCTATTTTGAGCACCTTGATAAATCGCACTACAGAGATGGTTTAATTAAATTAGAACACGGGTATGACAAATGTATTAACCTTTCTGGAGTTTATGTTGAAAAATAAAAAAAAAAAAAAATTAAATGTTTTCCTTGAGAGGCCCGGGACTTATCAGCCTATCCTTGTATTAGAGTGATCATGTTCGTTAAAAATGTTTGTTAAAAAGAATCAACATTCAATTCATAATACTTTCTCTACAACTTGCATATACCAACTTGAAGCAGTGTTGAATTCCAACCATAAATTTGATACCAAGATTTCATTAGCAATACATGTTTTGAGGCTCCTGAATATAAAACAAACATTTTTAGAAAAGAGCATATATATATATATATATATATATATATATATATATATATATATATATATATATATGTGTGTGAGAACGACATAAAACTAAAATATTTTTTATGTTGTCAAAAATGGCTCTAATGATTTTGATTAAAATATCCTTCCTATATTTACATAAAAATAAAATATATATCCTTAACTTTCTAGAAAAGTCTGTGAAGTCCTCTTTATTTGGAAGGAAGTTTGTATAACTGATCCATTATTATTGGTTCAAATTATTTGAATACTTTTGTCATTTTTTTTAAAGTTATATCACTATTCAGTTGTCTCTCACAATGTCATGTAAAGGCTATGGCATTTCAAGACCAGCATATAGCGACCCACTTTTAAACATCTGATTATTGATTCAGCTTCCTCTATTCCCCTGTACTTACAATAAATGTGTATTACTATTTCTGTAAAAGTTTACCTGAATTAATATGATATAGGCACAACTATTCTTACTAAATGTTATTTTCTATCTACTACATTTTAATCCAAATAAATAGCTACATTACACATTTCGTTATAGATACAAAGAGAACAGCGATAGTCAAATGTTTAACAACTGGACGCTATATGCTGGCCTTAAAATTCCACACTCTTTCCATGGCATCGCGAGAAACAACTGAATGCTGACAGGACTTAAATTAAATTGAGTTCTATTTATGGACGCTCTTTAACTACTATGGTTCTTAGCGTCCCATTCCATATTGGGCATGAAAGACCAGTAATTTTGCTCAGAGGTCTCTTTATCAGGCTTGAGGTTCTGTTACGTGCTGTAAATCTACAACACGGGACCACCGGCTTTACTTCCGTTCCAAAAGAAGCCATGCTAAGGATTTTTACGCCCGAAAAAATCCATTGCACTCCGCCGGGTTTGAACCCGCGACCTTGGGAACTAGACGCTAGCACGGTACCACTAATCCACGGAGGACGACTGACAGGACTTGAAAAGAATGACAAAGTATTGAACAATTCAAACCATTACTAATGGATATCTTGGGAAAGACTTATACCCCCCCAAAAAAGTATTTGAAGTAGATTGTGTGTTTTAAAGAGTTCTACATTTTCTGTGTAGTACGTTTGCGTCTATCGCTTAACATTTATAGGTTATATAAGGTTAAACAAAATTCCTTTTGAATGAAGAGGACTACACAGGGTATTCCCAGAAAATTTTAATTGTCATTAAATATCTTTAATATATGGTATTTTAATCAAAATCGTTAGATCTACAGAGGTGTGAAAATTATTAGACTCGAAGCAAAGTTTTGGTTGTTTACTGTCCGAGGTTGTACCTCCATGATATTGAAGATTTAGTGTGATAAATGCTTATAGAATTTTCCACCAATCAGAATTAAATGACTGTCTATAGGTTTGAAAAAGTAGAATAAAACTACATAGCCAGCTTTTTTATCTTATACTACGGATAAAGGAGATGTTTTTTCTTCAAAGAAATGTTGGCAAAATTATTTTAAGTTTACCAAAAATTAATCTTAAGATTACCTTTTTGTTCTTCCCCTCAGTATTATCTGTGAAAATTGAATTCCATATTTGGAAATTAAATATTAGAATTTGTATACCTTTTGTTCTGCAGAAATTTTTGTGGTAGTGATTGGAAAAAATATGTTTCACCAAGAAAAATTACTAATATAACAATGTTGTTGCAGGAAATATGTATTCACAGTGAAAAATAGCTTATAGGCATTCACATTAGGGGTGGATTTGGTTTAGGCATTTGTAAATTATTTTCAAATTCAGAACTTAGAATCAGTTTTACCGTAAAGCTGTACTTGAGTCTAATAATTCTCACACTTCTGTATTTTTGAGAAAATACAACATTTTGAAAAATGTTCCATATAAAGGATAGTTTGGGGTGGAGGGGGGTTTCTTGAAATTCTTTTTGTCACATCTTTGGAAGATACTTAAATACCCAGTTTGATATTTATCCAGCTTTTCATTTTTTGAGTTATGCTGTTCAAAGACACAGACAGACCTTTGTGTAAAAATGCCTTATTTATTTATTTTTTTTGATGCAGGGAGCCACAAAACACGTATTTTGGGTGAAATCTCAATATCGATCTTTTGGATGGAATGCAATACCTTCTCTACCTACTATTTACACGGTAGAGAAAGTAAACAATTTTCATAAGAATAGTTTGTAGAATATATATAAAAATAAATGATAATGGTTAGAGAAAGTCATGCAAGCCAACAGCTCTATACAAAAAAGTAAGAGAATGTATCTTTCATAAACTTATGAACAAAGACGTGCCGAATACAGTTTCATTTTGTGTTGGCCTTCAACAAGTACAGTCTCAATCAAAATTGGCAATTAGAAACACATTATACATTGTAGATTCTGTACTATTTTAGCATAACACATACATCCAGGTTCCTTGAGCTCTACATCTGGATTGAAAAACAGGCAGGTAAAGGTTTTGCAAAGGTGGCAGTTGCTGTTGTAGATTTCCTAGAGATATGCCAGTTTGATGCCTCCACACATTCTATTAGATTATTTTTGATGGATGTAGAGGACAGAACAAAAACGCTCGTGTTATACACACCTTTACACCCGCCGTTGAGTCTTTGCACTTGACAGTTCGTGTAGCTTCACGTAACGTTGGCTATATTGTGGTTGCAACATTGCCAGAGTGGTTAGTAAACAACAGCAGCTGACTGTTCTCCTTTCTATTGTGTCTAAGCGACATACAAAAAGTGTACGTAGTAGCGAACATCATTGAATAACTACTTCATATTATTATTATTATTAATTGAAAATAACTCAGCATAAACATTGCAACGAATGTATAATTACACTCTTGACAATATAGAAACAAAATAATGCAAACGTCCCTGCTGCAAAGAGGAGAAATAAAACAAATTATAAGCTGCAATAACAAAGTTATTTTCACTCACACTGTATTCCAGATGGTTCAGGAATTTTGTCCTCCTCCTCTTGGAGTTTCACTCCCTTGTAAATAACAGTTCTCATGATTAGTTCAAGAGCTGCTGCAGTTTGTTGTACGGCTTTATCAACAGGAATAAAATGGATGCCCATGAACCTTCACGTACTCCTCCTGTTCAAAGAATTCTTGGGTCCTTTTTAACAGTTCCAATGCCTGACTATTAAGTGTACATCTTGACGCAAAGGATTTGTGAATCATCACTTGGTGATCGGTGTCTTATTGAGACATTGTCGCACTTCAAATTTTGTATAAATAATATGAATGAAATATACATAAATATATATGAACACCAAAAGTAACCACAAATATAAATAATGATGTGCGTGTACCAACTTAATCGCTAGCTGCCAAGTGCAATCTTTCAACGGCGGGGGTATACTCTTATGGGTGCTTTGACAGTCACCTCCTCCCCTGTTGTTTCCATATGATGATGTTTCCCATGAGAGGATATTATCTCATGCGGATGGAAGTTCAGATTACTTGAAAAATCATTTTGGAAACATGCTGAAATTATAAACCCCGAAAGCTACACTGAGATCTACAGACAAGTTGATGTTAGAATTCTAGGGATTGACTGTCATCTAAAAGACATAAAACAGATGAGTCATTATTCCAAGAAAGAGATATGAAGCATATCTTTTTCGGGGGGGGGGGGCTTGAATGCTGGTAAACCTATTGGCACTTTAAAGATGGAACCCACATACAATTTTGAAGATTGCTCTAAACCAGAGGTGGCGAAAATGTGACTCGCGAGTTATTTTGACTCACAGGTGCCGTTCCTCTCTGCAACCGTCCGCTTGTTTTACACATGCTGCTGAGTGATGCAGTGCGTGTTGCATATTTGCTGATTTGCGGAGGGAAGTTGTTTTCGCCACCCTTGCTCTAAACCATTTGTATCTCCGCTGAAAGGGGGAATTACATTTGAGTGTGTACCACAAGTCCAGGGTTTAACACTTCAAAGCAAGCCAGTGTAGCAAAAACGAAGGATGTTGACACACTCTTGCAAAAGACATTTGGGAGTGAATGGACCTACAGTTTTATATGATGGAAGAGGAGTACATTCTGTAGTCAAAACCAGAATGAAGAAGAATGCAACTGTTTGGAGGAAGGAATGGGCATACAGAAACACAGTTGTGTTTGCTGAAAGGAACATTGACACAAAGGGGTTTACAGGAAAGGAAATGAAATTTGAAAACTCGCCGCCATCCCCCCCCTCCAAAAAAAAATAATACACAAAGCAAAGTATAATTGGTTAAAAAATTGTTCATTATAAATGTGGTATTAAACAAAAAATGGTCTTGGTGTTAACAGTATTTACAAAAGTAGGATTTGTCCTACACTTACCTAGGTATGAAGAGCTTTAAAAAGCACCAGCAAGTTTAGGGAATATCAGTGTTTCCTTCCTGCTGAAAACATTTTTACTGTCTCTACTACGTATAGTAAGTAGGGGAAGTATTGTATTCCACCCAAAATTGCGATACCGAGATTTCATCGGAAATATATGTTTTGAGACCCCCTGAATCCAAAAAAAAGCATTTTTAGAAACACGTCCGTGTGTGTGTGTCTGTCTTGCCTCTGAACAACATAACTCAGAAACGAACAGTCGGATAAACACCAAACTTGGTATTTAGGTTCAGTATCTTCCAGAAATACGACACGTAGGTTTTCAAGAAAATCTCCTCACCCCAGATTACCCTTTACATGGAACATTTTTCGAAAATTATAATTTTCTCAAAAATGATTCTAATAATTTTGATTAAAATGTCATATGTTTAAGATATTTTAATGACAAATGAAATGTATATCTCAAATTTTCTGGGAATGTCTCCAAAAGTATTCTTCATTGTGACCGACTTTTGCATAACTGGTAAACCATAAGAGATAAACAAAATTTTACTACACAAAAAATGTAGATCGCATTAAAATACACAATTTATGTCATATGCATTTTTTTTGTTGAGTGAACCATTTCCGAGATATTCCTTGTTATTTGTTTGAATTTTCCAATACTTATACTTTTTCTCAAATGGGAATTCGTTATTCATTTTTTTTATGACCTGGACATGCAAAGAGAATGGAATGCGCCACATAGCAACCGGCTCTTAAAATATTTGACTATCGCTTAAAACCTACCATATTCCCCTTGCATCTACAAGAAAATTACCAATAAGATTAACATCTCGATATCTCGATTAACATGAAGCATATGGAGAATAAGTGTTGTAAAAATAGTTTGTACAAGAGTAGAAAAATCATGTGAGTGTAACACATCAGATTTTTTACTATGGATACACAAAGGGGTGATTGTCACACTGATGTTACAGATCGAGCTGGGATGTTTTCAAGTGAAAGTAGATCTAAAGTAAAAATATCCATGTCTCAGCTTTCTCTCCCATAGGCAAGAAAAAAGATTATTTATAAATTAGAATGATTTACTAAGAATACCCAATTCCTTGTATAAGTCTCTTTGTTTAAAAATTATTAA
The DNA here is from genome assembly GCA_030765065.1 of Deroplatys truncata. Classification (NCBI taxonomy): domain Eukaryota; kingdom Metazoa; phylum Arthropoda; class Insecta; order Mantodea; family Mantidae; genus Deroplatys; species Deroplatys truncata. Next base: position 138,710,024 of record CM060979.1, on the reverse strand, counting down.
ATGAGAGACCTTACAAAAATGTTTTGGTTTGGTTTTTATCTTGAAGACGATCATCACTGGGAAAAAAATTAAATGTAACTGCAGCCAATTTTCTCTTTGCATTATGAAATCTTGGTTGTAAGTTATCTTTAGTGTGGGTTTGTGCATAGATACTTGTAGCCTTAGTGCAGGGCAAAGCTTATTATCTGTCTCATGTGTGGTTGTGTTGATACATTGAAGGAATACAGTATATTTCTTTCTATTAGTTCTATGTCACAATGCAGCATGGTGTGTGTCTTAATTCTCCCTAAACAGTTGAGGAATAAATGTAATTATGAATGATCCAAATGCTGGAACGTCTGAATGTGTATGTACCAGGGCAGTACCAGAAGTACCGGACCTGATGTATATATAGCAGTTGTTTCAACAAATGACTATGGTAGAAAGTATCAACCTTATAAAGCTTAAGTTTAAAGTATGACGATGCTACGTTGTGTAGTAATTGTTTGGCAGCCATTAATAGTGAACTCTCTTGGCAAATTTGTAAACATGGATAAAAGTGGCCATCGTTATGTGATACAATACTTTCATTTGAAAGGTCTTAGTCCAACTAATATTAAAGCTGAGCTAGATATTAAGCGAGGCTGTACGAGCTGCCAAGACGAACATCGCAGTGGTCGACCAAATGAGGTGACCACGCCAGAAATTGTGAAGAAAATCCACAAAATGGTACTGGATGACCATCGACTGAAAGTGCGCGAGCTAGCAGATATCGTAGGTATTTCAAAAAGTGCTGTACATCGCATACTGACTGACAATTTAGACATGAGAAAGCTCTGCGCAAGATGGGTGCCGCATTTACTCACAATGGAACAAAAGGAGCATCGTGAGGATGTTTCAGTCGAGTGTTTGGTGATGTTTCGCTGCAATAAAGCCAAGTTTTTGTGTCAATTCTTAACCATGGACAAAACATGGGTCCATCATTTCACACCTGAGACAAAGGAACAGTCAAAACAGTGGATTGAAAGGGGAGAATCAGCTCCAAAGAAGGCGAAGACAGCTCCATCTGCAGGCAAGGTCATGGCGTCAGTTTTTTGGGATGCACGTGGGATAATTTTCATTAAAAGGAAAAGCAATCAATGGTGAGTATTATGCAAACTTATTGCAGCATTTGAATGATGAAATCAAACAAAACCGGCCACATTTAGCGAAAAAGAAAGTTGTATTTCATAAAGACAATGCACCAGTTCACACATCCATTATCGCCATGGCCAAAATCAATCAGTTCAAATTGTTTCCTCATGCAACCCCTCTGATTATTTTCTGCTTCCAAAGTTGAAGAAATGGCTTGGTGCTAAAAGATTTGCCAACAATGAAGAGATGGAGTCTGCAGTTGATGGCTATTTTGCAGAACTCAACGGTTCTCACTATAAACAGGGTATCGAAGCAATTGAACACCGCTGGGAAAGTGTATCGAGCTGAAAGGAGACTATGTAGAGAAATAAAGAGGTTTTTTTCCCAACATTTTTGTGTTTTATTTGTTAGGTCGGGTACTTCTGGGACAGCCCAGATTTCTTGTGGGTTCAAACCCAGCAGAGAGCGATGGATTTTTTCGGGTATAAAAATTCTTAGCATGGCTGACTTTGGAAAGGAAGTAAAGCCGATTGTTCCATGTCATAGATTTGCGGCATGTAAAGCAACCTCAAACCTGATAGAGGCCTCTGAGCAAAATTTCTGGTCTTTCACTCCCAATATAGAATGGGACGCTAAGAACCGTAGCAGTTAAAGAGCATCCATAAATAAAAAAAAAAAAAAGAGTATATGGTTTTAAGCTTTATAGGCCTTCAATGTAGCCTCCAGCATTGCATACAACCTGTTCCCAGTGATGCAGAAGCCATTGGATTCTGTCAGCACTGCCTAATCTTTTTATTGTGCAAAGAGAGCAGTCGGTTGCCTGTAAAACGTCTTCAGCTGTATGGAAGCAAATCACACAAAGTGGCTGCTTCATCTTAGGAATGAGATCAAAGTCACAAGGACTTAAATCTGGAGAGTATGGAGGGTGATACAGTACCTCCCAGCCCCAGCAATTTAATAATTCCGACACAACTCCTGCTGAATACGCCTTAGCATTAACATGCATAACAATGGGTGGGTTATCCGTGAAGTGTCACCGTTTTCTTCTCAGAGCTGCTAGGAGATTGTTTTTTCAAAAGTGAACAGTAGTACTCTGCATAAACATTCTGCCTAAGGGCAGAATCCGTCTCCACTAATGGTGATACAGTTTCTACATCTTCATCACTTACTGGTAGGTGACCAGATCGAGCCATGTCCAATACACTTTTGCATCCTTGTTGGAAGGCTGCAATCCACCTTTTTACCATTCTGAAAGGCAACGCAACTGCACCACAAGCCTCTTACAGTCCTTAATGACACTGTCGTGACATGTGACCTCTTGCACACTGGATTTTTAACCAGCCTCTCTGTTCCTGCTTTGAAAACATTGCAAATGTATCTCCCGACTGCTTGCTCACAACTACTACTTGTCTTATGTTGCCATTGTGAAGGGACATGGAGAGGGTAGGGTGAATTCATGTGCTGTGAGGGAGGGAAAGCAGGTAAGCAACCTATGGTAAAAATGCCATTGCCTGGCTCCATCGCACAGCATTGCTGCAGCATGGTTTCCGCTACTAAAAAATCACCCCAAGTATTATAAAAATGTGTCTAGTTTCGTTTTTGATATAAACTATGAGGGTGGATCAAAAAGAAATGCATAATAATTTTTTTCTGCCTTGGTATTACAGCTGGAAGATTGCAATTTCACACAGATATAGTTTGAAGTTTTCACTACAGAGGATATGTTTTCTTTCATGTGCAGCTCTAGCGAGAGAAGTGTAGCTACGCAACAAAGATGGCGTGCATATTACTGTCATCCACATGTAAAGAGCAGAGGTGTGTGGTTTGATATTTGTGAGCCAAAGGACATATCCAAGTGATATTCACAGGGACATACGTGGCGTGTATGGGGATGATTGTATGGACCGTTGCAATGTCTCCAGATGGTGTGCATTCTTCCTAGAGGGCTGTGTGAACCTTAGTGATTCACCACGCTCCGGGAGGCCGGTAACAGCTTCAACCCCACAGAATTTCAGAGGCATTGAGGTGGCAATTTTGAACGACCAGCATGTGCAACTGTGAACCTTATCGCAACAGCTCAACATTTCCTATCGTGCAGTGTACAGTATTGTTCATTACACGAAATTTCGTAAAGTTAGTGCTCGCTGGGTGCCTAAGAACCTGGCAGACAACCACAAGGGTCCGCGAATGATGACGAGCTTGGATCACCTATGCGGTACACCGCAGATTGACATGACTTTCTGAAAGGAATCGTCGCTGGTGATGAGTCGTGGGCACACCACTACATGCCCGAAACCAAGCATGCAAGTATGGAGTGGAAACATGCTGGTTCCCCAGTGAAGAAACAATTCAAAGTGACTCAATCTGCTAGGAAAGTGCTTCTGACGATGTTCTGGGATATACATGGTGTTGTATTGGTGGACTTTGCTGAACATGGGACTACTGTGAATACTGCAGCCTACATGAAAACTTTGGTGAAGTTGCATCGTGCCCTTCGTGACAAATGCCAAAACATGAATGCTGATGATGTCAGTATTCGTCATGACGATGCTCGCCCCATGTTGTTGCTGCTGCTGTTAATCAGAAAATCACCAAATTTGGTTGGGAGGTGCTCCAGCATCCACCATACCGTCTGGACCTTGCACCATTGGACATGAAGAAATTCCTGGCCGGCCAACGCTTTGCGACAGATGCGGAAATGAAATCACCAGTCCGCAGATGGCTATACTCCAAGGAAACAGACTTCTACGAACTGGGCATATTGAAACTGGTATCGATGGGAGAAATGTGTTGAGAAACTTGGTGAATATGTCAAAAAGTAGGTAAAAGGTGTAAGTTCACTTGTGACTTTTTTGTTGTTTTAACTATTAAACTGTTTTGTAGAAATTATTGTGCGTTAGTTTTTGATCCACCCTTGTATATCTGATATAACAATTTTTTAAAGTTTGGAGCAATATGAAAAGTATTTGTGGTAAAGTCTCTTGTGTTCAAATTGTGTCTACATTCTCATATGAAAACAGTTTAAACATGCATTATATTATATTTTTAATTCATATGTATTACACACTTCACTTGTCAGTTCTGAATTCAATATTCTGATTGTTGAGAAACACAACTTTCATTTCCCTTGTGGCAACCTTGTATACATTTACTGCACCGCTGATTGTTGAGTAGAAGACAGACCTAAAGTCAGCCATTACAACTTAAAACTTTGTTATTTTTTCCCAGTGAATAGGGACCCGGTTGAGGCAAGGTACTTTTGTGCTCAATGTATTTTCAGTATAAAAAATCACAGCTCAATCTGCGACATTAGTGTGACAATGGCCCCTTATTAGTGCTTTCCAGTGGAAGAGAGTGGATGAGTGAGGAGGAAGCTCCTGGAGTGGAAGAAAGAAGGGCTTAAGTAACCATGGGAATTGGTATTGAGGTGCACAGAGCAAGAATTGGAGCATTTAATAAATTAAAATGAAAGGATTTTAAAACAAACAAAGGTGTAGAAGAGATGGTAAACATGTTTCTTCTCACATGTGTAATAGGTATACTATTGGTAATTGGTGGAGTTGAAATTAACCCTGGGCCAAATGGGGATCGAAACGTCGTGGAACAAACGTTTGTATACATTAAAGATATGGATGAGAGATTAAGAAATAAACTCAATGGAATGGAAAAGGAACTAATAGATATTAAGGGAGAGATTAAAAATGAAATGCAAGTTATACGAAATGAGGTACAGAAAATTAAAAGAAGAGTTGAGCTGCTGGAAGAGAGACACCGAAGATTTAGTTTGGTTATAGCAAGAGTGAAAGAAAGGAATGGAGTATGGCCTGTAGATGAGGTCAGAGAGATTATAGAAGGAAAGCTTGGCTTGAAGCTTCAGGGCTGGGAGATTAGAGAAGCTTTTAGAGTGGGGAGATCAAGAGGAGCCAGAATGATAGTTGCAAGATTTACATCAGTGCAGTTTGTCTATGAAGTATTGAAGAAATCAAAGTTATTAAAAGGAACAAATATCTTCATAAATAGAGATCTATCGGTGGAACAACGGGCTTTGAAGAAGGATTTAATACAACAAATGATGCTGGCTAGAATGGAAGGGAAACGGACCTTCATAAAGAATCTACGATTATGGGTTGATGGGCGTATGGTGATGGGATATGAAAGTGACACAAGGAACACCAGATCGCAGAAGCAGGATATGATTCAACAAAATACATCCGAGACCAGAGAGAAGCAATGCAGAGGAAGTCCAAAGAGCGATTGGAGACCAGAGGATAAGGATTGACATATGGAAGTTACATCACCGGCACGTGGGGCTGGCAGAAAGAAGATGACGGTGTTAGAGAGTAGGCGTGGCCAAGACGCAGTCAGAACGTCAGATCAAAGTGACGCAAGGGCATCAGCTGGCAAAATGGAAGTTACGTCACTGCTACGTGGGGCTGGAGGGAAGAAGATGGCTGAGTTGGAGAGGGGATTAAGAGCCGAGGCAGTGACGTCAGATCAGAGTGATGTATGGACAACAGCTGGCAAAGTTAGGAAAGTGGCATCATCGAGGAGGGAGGGAGTTCAACCGACATGTGATTTGATTGCGGGCAGGGCAGAGGCGTGTTTTCAGAGTGGCGAATTGGTGGAAGAAGAAAGCATTGTGTTGACACCTAATGGGAGTCTACGGATTTTGGACAGAAACAAAGCGGGACCGTTAAAGGAGCCAACAGAAATAGATTTATGGAGTAGGAAAGTGTGCCATACATATAGAAAAAGTGCAGGCTCTGTGAGAAGTATGGGAAAACAGAAGCAGTAATAATGAAGTAAATAGAATAGGGAGGGAGAGTGTCTATAGAATGTATAGAAGGGAACAAATTAGGCAAAGTAAAGTCAAGGTATGGCTAAGCAAGTGATAGATTTTATGAAATCGTGAAGTGAATGATTTAGATATAAAGGACGGTAAATACGAGAGGGCTAGGAGGGAGAGGTACATTTCTTAGTATGAACGAGCAAGTGTTGTTATGGACAATCAGTACGGGGTACAAATAAACATTCTCTAAATTGCATCTAATAGTTCCCATTTCCCGCTGATAGCGGAGTATTACAGATGGCGGAGAAAGCAAGGGAGGGAGATGGGAAGGGGAGAAGAACAGTAAGCAGTATAGTGAACTTAAATGAGAAACGTTAGTGATATGAAGCTAACTCAACACACACGCCTTGTAAATGCGGAAGCTTGGGTACAATCGGCAAAAGGAGCCAGGGCTCAACGCTGATCATGCCCAAATGTATTGTATTAGCTCAACACTCAATAAAGATATCATATATCATATCATATCATTAGTGCTTTCCTATATGATAGTCCTCATGGAAAAATTAATTGCACAAGAAAAATATTTGATTCTCATTTATTTGTTATTTAATAGTTGTATGTTTGTTTCAAATAAATTGGAGTTTCTATTATAGATACTCTTTATTTACAAGGGTATCTAACAAAAATACAATCTTATATCACGTGCTCATTATAGTTAATGTTGGACCAGATATTGATTGTAATGTAATTATGTGTGCTATGTGATTTAAATTCTGATACAGTGACTGAAATATGGGAGACAAACAAGAATAACATTCCTTAAAGAAAATGCATTGCAATTCATATTTTCTCAACCTCCACTAGATATTTTATTTTCATTAACTTCTGGTATTTCCATTACTTTGTTTTTATAAATTTCCTCAAATTCCTCTCTCTCAGGCTTATACGCTCGGCTTTCATATTCATATAGCTTGGGATCTCTGTCACATATTACACGGTATGCTTCACATAAACGTCCATACTCCTCTACAGTCAAATGAAATGGCTGTGTGGTTTCACTGATTTCAGCACGAGAGTACATCTCCTGAGCGAGTGCTTCTCGGACAGCCTCTGGAAACAGTCTCCTGTGGAAAAAACAACATAGTTTAGATACATTTATGGATTTGCAAGCATAAGGTGAAATTTGTTTCATTACTTTTGCATTTTCATAATTCTGATTACTTTGTTACATTTATCTTTGTGGCTCACTGTTGTCTGCAAAAGCATAAAAAGGTATACACCAGCATTAAGCACAGTGAAAGTTGGACAAAAATCAGTAATACAAAAAAATGCACACTGGTTTAAGTTGTCATGCATTCATTTTTATAGATATGAGGGCAGTCTCAGAAGTACCTGACCTGACGTATATATAGCGGTTGTTGTTTCAAACAAATGACTATGGTAGAAAGTACCATAAGCTTAAGTTTGAAGTTGAACGATGCTACATTTAGTAATTGTTTGGCAGCCTTAATAGCGAACTCTCTCAGTGAATTTGTAAACATGCATAAAACTGGTCATTGTTATGTGATACAATACTTCATTTGAAAGGTCTTAGTCCAACTAATATTAAAGCTGAGCTTGATTCTACTCTGGGGGAGTCTGCTCCTTCGTTTACAACAGTAAAATATTGGTGGCAGAGTTTAAGCGAGGCCATACGACTTGCCAAGATGAACATCGCAGTGGTCGACCAAATGAAGTGACCATGCCAGAAATTGTGAGGAAAATCCACAAAATGGTATTGGATGACCGTCGACTGAAAGTGAGCGAGCTAGCAGACATCATAGGCATTTCAAAAAGTGCTGTACATCACATACTAACTAAAAATTTAGACATGAGAAAGCTCTGCACAAGATGGGTGCCGCGTTTACTCATAATGAAACAAAAGGAGCATCGTGAGGATGTTTCAGTCGAGTGTTTGGCGATGTTTCGCTGCAATAAAGCCAAGTTTTTGTGTTGATTCATAACCATGTGCGCATGGGATAATTTTCATTTATTATCTTCAAAAAGGAAAAGCAATCAATGGCGAGTATTAAGCAAACTTATTGCAGCGATTGAATGATGAAATCAAGCAAAAACGGCCGCTTTTAGCAAAAAAGAAAGTTCTGTTTCATCAAGACAATACACTAGGTAACACATCCATGGCCAAAATCAATGAGTTAAAGTTTGAATTGCTTCCTCATGTGCCCTATTCACCAGACTTAATCCCCTCTGATTATTTTCTATTTCCAAAGTTCAAGAAATGGCTTGGTGGTAAAAGTTTTGCCAACAATGAAGAGCTGGAGTCTGCAGTTGATGGCTATTTTGCAGAACTCGACGGTTCTCACTATAAACAGGGTATTGAAGCTATTGAACATTGCTGGGAAAAGTGTAACGAGCTGAAAGGAGACTATGTGGAGAAATAAAGATGTGCTTTCTTTGTTAGGTCAGGCACTTTGGGACAGCCTTTGTACATTTATCTTTGTGACTCACTGTTGTTTGCAAAAGCATAAAAGTATACACTAGCATTAAGCACAATGAAAGCTGGACAAATACCAGTAATACAAAAACATTTGCACTGGTTTAAGTTGTCATGCATTTTTAGAGATATCTTTAAGCACGGTTGCTAGATACCTGAAATCAAAATAAGGGACATTGTATATTTTGCCCCCCCCCTCCTCCCTCTATGTGCAACTGAGAAACACTTACAGCAATATTTACAAAATGCTTTGTGCTGATTGTCAACATTGCATACAAACCAATCTCTAGATTCAGTTTAGTATTTGCAATCCTTACAAAAAACACAGAGCCTTTTTTTCTTTTTTTCTTTTTTTAACATGATCACCTTTGTGTTTCAAATTCCTATCCATTTCCATTATTAATTTACTTTCTATTTTCCAACATCATAACCATGTGTTCCATGTTTACTTCACAACCTTCTAACAAACACCCTTCATTGCTGACGGATATCAATTAAAAGGGAAGAGTAAGCTACACAGGAGTTGTTTATTAGGTACCATATTCATCAGGCTGACAAACCCCCAAAAAAATCACGAAATTTGTAGACAATGAACCAATTGTAACTGGTTCAGTACCAACACTACCAGCTGTTATAACAGAGTAAGGCTGGTTCACAACCAACGAGAACGATAAAGTTGAAATACATGTATTCAAATGAGAGTGTTCACAATTGATGGGAAAGCTTCCTGGGCCCTGGGAACGTGAAAGAAGACTTGCCCAAGTTTGAACTTTCTCGTGCTCAGGCACGGCATATTGTGCGTATTAGACTCTTCAATGTAGAGGTTATTCTAGGCAGTCATAACAGCCGCTAGTGCTCTCTATAGTTGCAAGCTGGAAACATGAAACTGGAAGAAATTAGTAGTATATGTGCTTCCTAACCTCAGATCCTGACATTCGCAGATCCATTGAGTTAGTTCTAGTGAAAGGGTCATCTATAGCTTGTTTATATGCAACTCAAAGCTGGCAATTGCCTCGGAAACAATGGCAAAAAGTATAAAGAACAGTAAACAACTTTAATGTAAGCCATTAAATAAAGGAATGAAAGCTTGGTACGCCTAGATGTATTGGAAATGTATTGGACATGCATTTAGATAATGTTTACTCTTATCGAATTTTGATGTTGGCTGATTTGGAAGCAGGTAAAAAAAATATCATTGGTCAGTTAAAAACAAATGAAATCCCAATACGCAAAATCAACTTTCCACTTTGTGAACGATATGATCTTCGATATGCATTCCCATTCTCAGGCTGTTGTGAAGCAGTCTTAAAACTTATTTTTTACAATGAAAAGAAAATAATAGCTGTCGGTTTTCATAGGTAAAAACATTAACCTTCTTTCTTTTTTAGTTTCCAAATACTAAAAATATGGGGCAATTACCATTCAGGACATTTAGCACAAATCTGGGACATCTGGCAAACCCTGTCTTAATTACTGTCGATTCTACATTATACAAGCTTATCATTGTAAACAATGTTGCACTGGTAGCATTTTGAACTTGACTGAAAATTATATTAATTTTATTTAGAAAGGTAAAATCAGACTGAAAAATTCAATGCTATAGCTGGGATTTGAACCACGAATCTTCCAGTTTCCATCTGGATGCTCTAACCAACTGAGCTACCATAGCAACATGCTAGTAGGACATTAAATTTCCCAACTGATTCATATTTTTCCTGGTAAACCAAAGGAGATCTCAAATTATTCTGAGATGACATGCCCAAATGGTGACTTACAATATCATAAGCACTTTAAAGTTCCAAGCTTCATAGTTTAAACATTATGTCAATTCCTTCATTCATTATCTGTTTAACCTCCTCTTATGTAGGACTTACACCCCCCGGGACTTACAGGCGTGCCTGGGGTCAGAGGCCCATTGAGGAGCAGACACTCATGGATCAGACAGAATACCCAGGATGGGGGATCAGCCCGATGCCTGGTATGAGAGGAAGGAAGTGGATGAAATGAAATGATGGTGAAATGGATGAAAGGAAAGGTGATGATGGAGCAGTTGGTGGAATGAATGGCAGGGGAAACCGGAGAACCCAGGGAAAACCCGCCCAGACGCTGCTTCGTCCACCACAAATCCCGCATGCGAGTCCCTGGATTGAACCCGGGCCGCCTCGGTGAGAGGCGAGTGGTTTAACCACTCGGCCACGGCGCTGCCCATTATGTCAATTAATTACCATAATTTCATTATGAAATTATTGTATAATGATCTAGAAGATTTTTATTGTTAATACTGCCTTTATATTTGTAATTTCGTAGAGTCCTGGCTATTCCTAATAATGAAGATCCTCTGATATTCACACAAAAGGATGTGAAACGCCTGACTTAATCTTCCCCTGATTATTTTCCAAGTTCTGGAAATTTTGCATATTGTACCCTTTAGAAGAGGTACAATCATCAGTTGGAATGGTAAGTCTTTTTTAATCACAATAGGTGAAATTTTAAACCTTTGACCTTTTCTTTGGTCCTGTAGTTATTTAATAACATAAAAACTACCAGGGGCAGCTGGTGGCTCTACACTTTGGTTCACAAAGTTATAGATAGCTGCAATTTCAATTTGTTAAAGTGATTAATGCTGTACCGTCAACTTTGCTTTATAAACATTAGTTATTAACAATTAGACGCTTCCAAATATCATCAGCATGTTCATTATAAATTTATCCGTAACTGTGCTATTATAAGCCATGTTTTTTGTGGAAGTCGTGAAGATGCTACAAATCATTCACACCATGTACATTCAGTACATCTTCACCAAATAAAACTCAAGGAAAGCAGAATAGGGCATGTTTTAACATCACAACCACATTCTCATATAAATTGCTGTTAAAACATATTGCTTTTGTTTAACAGCCAAGTGGTTTTTAGATTTGATCTACCAAGAACTTTAATTTAGTTTTCCTTTCAAGTTAACTACCGAAAAAGGTGGTGCTAAAAGAAACTAAACAGAATGCATTGTTTCTCTGTATAGCACAGTTTCAGCAACTAAACACTGCACAACCATGTGTAACGCAAAGGCAATACACTACTGTGCGGTCCAAATCATTTGACGTTTTGTGACAACCAATACAGGACAAACTTCACTTTGCTTCGTCAGGACATTACGCATTTGTTATAAATGCTATCGCAGTGTTCACTTAAACACAACAAGAAAACAAGAAGAGACACAATAATGGAAATGTAATACAAAATACAGAAATAAAAAACATACCTTTCTATACATCCTTTGTTATTTAACTGGCACAGCTAACGGAATACCCTCATCGCCCTCGATATCACATTTATCATAAAATTAAAAAACACTGCGCCATCAATTGTCCAGGTTTGTCACTCTCTTACACACGTGAAACAGTTGATGCACATATTGAGCACGCCTCAGCCGTAAGTTCTTGAGATTTTGACAAGTTAAGATTTTTTGTGGTTTTCTTTGTTGGCATACTTTTTAAAGAAATCATACACACTGAAGACAACAGCCCTAACCTTAGTGCTATATCCACTGGTACTGCTGGGCTTACTAAGCCACATTTTCATGAAAGAGAGAACTTTAAATGCTAGGACAAACCTATCACTGTAAGAACTGAGTACACCACAGATAATTCACAACTGAGTCACAAGCGTGCTATAAAAAGTACACCAGCAGTGTTTTTCCTTTATCAGTGTTTGTTTTAACCTTGAGTATCGTGTCAATGGTGTAATGAATTCCATTGTTGATGCTTCCTTGAGAACGTGATAGCACTTGCTGATTAAAGTTCTGTTGGCTTATGCTTTATATGGCTTATTATTTATTATTATTATTTATTTGGGTAGTACATTCCAAGTAACAAGTTGTTGAATGTTCTAAAAAGCACAACACGCTCTTCTCACGTAACGGATACATGCTTGATTCTAGGACACTGCATCATGCAAAAGTAAGCATAATAACCATTAAAATGCACTTAATTATTGGTTTGCCAATGGTATTATTCTGTGAAACAAAACCATACATGACATTATTTATTAAAAAAAAATGTCATGTATGGTTTTGTAGAGCTGCGCCAGAGGGCTTCAAAAGGATTTTCATGACGAGCTCGTAACTGTGTTAGAAAACCTTGTGAATAAATTTATTTAGGACATGGAGAATTGCACATTATTAAGTGATAATTATGTCTATTACATGACAATATATAAAGTAACTATGACAACAATGAATTTATTATTATTACAAGCATGACCACAACTATAAGTCTCTGCTTAAACATCACAAAAGATAAACTATAAATTAATGGCAAACCATTGGGTGTAAAAATATGATTCTTTTTTGTACTTGTTTAGGAAAATTCTGCCTTTTATCCTAACTACTTGTTATTTCTCTGAAACATGAACTACTCTTGCGCGCACATGATATTCCAATTAGAGTTTTACCAGTGGCAAGCTGTACTGTGCATATGAGGCAATGCCGCACTGCTGCTATTCGCTAGTGCCATTTTAGTGGACACGTTGAAACGTCAAGAGATTTGGACTGCATAATAGTATAAATGTTTAGTATAATGGATGGCTGGAAGTGAAGCAAACATTTACTGTAAAACCAATAAATGGTGCTATTTATGTGACGAAAGTCAAAGCAATCATCTTATTCCTGCTCTCTGACTATTACATTAACCAACAATATGTCGTCCTCTGTGGTGTAGTGGTTACCATGCTAGCCTCTAGTTCCCGAGGTCATGGGTTCAAACCCAGCAGAGGGCAATGGATTTTTTTGGGGGCATATAAATCCTTAGCATGGCTTCCTTCAGAAGGGAAGTAAAGCCGGTGGTTCTGTGTCATAGATTTATGGCACGTAAAAGAACTTCAAGCCTGATAAAGAGGCCTCTGAGCAAAATTAACGGTCTTTCACGCCCATAAATAAAACTTTTTAAAAAAAACAACATATCTTGCACTCCCCCACCACATACCTCTACGCTTCCTTGGTTTATCAAGCCCTATACCTAGCCATTGTGAGGATCTTTAGAAAATTAAACAAGGGTTAGTTTTAAAAAACTGAAATGTATTTATTGGTTTTGAAAATATTTCCCCTTAACATTAGTACATTTTTGCATTCAATGAAATCAGACCTTAAAGCAATGATGCCCCTCTTGCTGAGGCACTTTAGAAACCAGGTTTTTATAATGTTGCACTGCTTCATCTGATGACGAAAAAGTGATTCCATGCAATTTTAAAAAAGAAATCACAAGGTGCTAGGTCAGGGTTGTATGGTGGAGGGATCATGATGCTGACCTTTAGGGCATCCAGATACTCTGCTGTTAGTTTTGCTCTATGCGACAGTGCATTGTCATGATGTAGCATTATGTTTCCTTTTGGGCATTTTTCATGAACTTTTTCAAAACTTTACAGTAAACGGGCATTTGTGTACCGATTGGCAGTAACAGTACATGTACGAGGGCTGATCAACAAAGACTGAGACTGATTTTTTTTCACAGATGTTTATTACTCCAATTCAATGTTTACATGATCTTTTTCAAAGTAGTCCCCTCCTACTTCAATGCACTTTTTTTAAGCGTCTCTGCCAGTCCTTGAACACGTGCTGCAGACCATTCTTTGTCAGGTCCTTGAGAATCGCCTCACTTTTCTTGAGCACTGCTTCAGAGTTCTCAAATCGAATACCCCTAAGCTTTGCCTTTAGTGATGGGAATAAAAAAAAGTCACAGGGTGCAAGATCGGGGCTATAAGGTGGATGTGGTACACAGGTAATGTTGAATCGAGCCAGAAACTGCATGACTTGATTTGCGACGTGAGGCCGTGCATTGTCATGATGAAGTCGCCACCCAGTCCGAGAAAGCGCTGGTTGTTTCTTTGCAATGTGCTTCCTCAGTGTAGCCAATACTGAGCCAATACTGACGTGTAGTATGCTGCTGTAACAGTAGTGTGAGAGGGAACTGCATGCTCGTAAATCATTCCATTACAGTCAAAAAATGTGATCACCATCACTTTCCCTGCTGATGGAACAACTTTTGCCTTTTTTGGTGTTGGAGAACCTGGCGATTTCCACACTGTGCTGGCTTATTTTCCTTCAGGATCATAATGATGCAGCCATGACTCATCACCGGTGATAATCAACTTAAAAAATGCCTCCCCTCCATCAACAGAGACGCAGCACCTCACGGCTTGTCTCCATTCGCACAGCCTTTTGTTCGGGAGTCAACAGACGTGGCACCCAACGAGCACAAACTCGGGTCATATGGAGATGGTCGTGCATAATTGTAAACACACTGCCATATGAAATTCTCAACACTTCACTGAGGTTACGTAATGTTATACGCCGATCCTCTCGGACAATCACAGCAGCTGTGTTGATGTTGACTTCAGTCACAGCAGAAGCCGAAACACCAGGCCCACCTTGCTTAACACTGACAAGTCGGCCTTCTTGAAGTCCTTGAACCACCTAAACACTGTTGCACGAGGTAGTGCATCTTCACTGTACGCTTGCTTCAGCTTTTCATAAGTTTCGGTGGCTGTATGGTTTAAACGAAAACGGAATTTGATTGCACTGTACTGCTCCTCTCGCGTCACCTCCATTGTCTGGTATGAGAAATGCACGTAGGGTCTACAAAATAGAGCATTACTACCAACCTACCAATACGAGAGTGCTGCCGCCTACCAACATTATACATAAAAACCTGCTCTTTTCAAATATTTATGTTACAGATACGAAACTATCACGGAAGCTACAGGAAAAAATCAGTCTCAGTCTTTGTTGATCAGCCCTCATATCTTCTAATGCTATAGTAGCAGCATGGACTGTGTTAGTGGGGGGGGGGGAAACTAGCAACCACCATCTTACCAGCACTGCGAATTCATCGGACTTTTGTAGGCTTAGGTTCTGTTCGAAAGACCAATTGAGCCAATTGACTTTTCTTTTGAAGGTCATAGCAATAAATCCAAGATTCATCACCAATAACGATATTCCAAACCAAATTTGAAGTGGCGTCTTGGAATTTTTCCAGAGCTTTTCTGCACCAATCAATGTGTTGTTTTAGATCAGGAATTTATGTGGACTCTATGGACAACAAAATTTTCTCAGTCTGACTGTTGATGTAAAATGTTTTGGATTTGACTCATACCAATGCCGAATGTCACATAAATAAATTCATAAGATGTCTGTCGATCTTCTTCAAGCATTACTCAAACTATACTTGAAAGGAAAACTAAATTAAATGTCTTGGTAGAACTATACCAAATCACTCAGCTGTTAAAGCGAAAACAATGTTTTAACAGCAATTTATATGAGAATATGACTGGATGTGTGGTTGTGATGTTAAAACATGCCCATAGCAACGATAGGCTCAAAGACCTTGTTGTCAATACTGTAACATGTGATTAGCATGATGTGCCTGGCGAGCGACTGTTACAGTAACATGAACTTTGATGCAGTAATTTGTATCACAAATTACTTAAATGTAAATAATGATTGTAATATGAATATGCATTTTTATGTGACATTGATTTGAGATGTTTATTGATTGTAATTATTGTGGGGAAGTAAGTTTATACCGCCTTACTGAAACTGACAATAATAGCGCAATAATGCAGCGAGGGGGTGAGCTGTTTATCATTATTGGAAACGAGAAAGTTACGTAATGTTGGCGCGTTTTTTTCCTTGAGAATCTTCTGGAACGTTTCCCTAGAGCATATGTATTCATAATTTTCATTGGATATAAAAATAGATGCTAATGTTGGCGCGTTTTATTAGCCAATTGCAGTTCAGTTATAATCTTAAGGCATATCTGGGTGAAGGAGTATAAAAAGAGTAGGTTAGAGGTAGACCCCGTCAGTTCGTCAAAATTCTTTGTATACTACACGTCGCATTCCCGTCAGTTCGTCGAAAATATTTTGTATGATACACGTCGCCTTCAGTTCAGCAGAAATATTACACGTCGGCTATAGATTCACAAGTTACGCGTAGCAGAATTATGAAAAATCTAAAGTGTTGTAAAGTTAATTATACAAAAGGTTGAAGTACGTGGATTAAAAGTGATCAGTAAGAAGTTATTATAACAGTTTCAGTTTGGCGAGTGTCTAGATCAATGTGTAAATGTGATAGTGAAAGTGTTCGACAATAAAAGTATAAAAGAAATTCTTTCATCAGTGTTATCTTTGGATAAAAGATTCCTTTCCGTTTAAACAACCTGTATAAAGAGAAGTACTTGACCCAAAAGCTAGCCGGAGGACAAAGAACCAAAATTAAATAAAATAACTAGCATTTTTTTTTTAAACAAAAAAAACTAATACTGCCGCAAATTGCTAACAACAGATGGAGCTAACAAACCTAACAAATGAATGACGTCACAAGATGGTTTCAACGCGTGAAGTAAACACAAATACAAAAACATTATAAGAAATACACTCGCAACTTCACATTTTATTCTTCTGCTGTTGCTGCAGTTATAAACAATGCTTCCTTTATTCACAACTTGCTATGTATTTACATCAGTTTAAAGTTTGCCTGTGTACTGAGAAATTGTTTTGCATCATCCTATTTGTACGGTTATTTGCAACTGTGTTAACACTTTTAATGAATATTTAACAATATCCAAAATATAGTGATGAAGACAGCGAGCCAAACAAAAAATTGAGTGTACTCGGCAACCGAATAAAATATATTTGGTAAAGCTATCCCAATTAAAGGACAAGCATGGGAAATAGTATGCTCTGTGAGAGAATCAGCTGCATTTTTTCATTAGAGTAAGTATCAATATTTCAGGTATGTCTTTCTTGTTAATGCAGATCTTTACACTGATATATTTTTGCATGTTCTATTCTTTGCATGCAGATTCATTATTTTATAATTGTCTTCATATACGAATATAAATAATACCCAGCCTACAATGCAGATGCAACTCAGTCGCCTTCGTACACAATTCTAACGTGTTCTCCACTTAGTTGTGATAAGCGGCAATGTCGCCTCTCTCTCTCTCTCTCTCTCTCTCTCTCTCTCTCTCTCTCTCTCTCTGTGAAATGTCAATTCCTTTCTTCTTTGGCAGCAAGTATAGTAACAGCAGTTCTTGGGTCTCCTTCACGAAATTCATTACTAAAAAAAATCCAATCTCTTTTGAATTCGCTGTACAGATTAGATGGGACTTCTTCGCCAATGCATTTCTAAGCCGATCTTCACATTTGTTCAGGTTTTAATGATGATCTAAAATCGTAAAACATCATAGCCCGGAAATGTTCTCTAGTCAAATTCATTTTTGGGTGAACACAAATTATTAGACCAAATTGAACAAACTACACGGCAATCAACTTGCAAAACAGAAAGTAGCTGTCAAGCATAAACAAATTTCATTTGTTTTTAGGAACATGGCATTCTAAAAATTTTCAATATCGCCCATGTATATGACTGTGGACTGCAGCCAGAAGTGGACTATTTCTACCTGCAAGCAATGTAGTCCACTACACAGGATCAGGTTGGAATGAAACCGAAATGTACATATAAATAGTATACTTTCTTATATTAAAGGGAAAGCCAGGATTATGGTTGTAGCTTAAACATGCTACCCCTGATAACTACATAGTTTTCACATATTAGAGACACCTTTAACATACACAATGTAATAGAGGTGAAGCTGGTGAATATGAAGTTTGCCAACTCCCAGGCCACCAAGTTATTCTGTGGAAAAAACACATAGTTTGCGAACATCAAGAAAACCTGCCAGTTATAAAATATTGGTTCACTGATTTCTAATATTATCAATCTTTTAAAATAAAGAGAGTTGGAGGTTGTTACACCACATCACTAAAAAGATTCTTACTTTGAACGTGTTTCGGGAGAATGGTTTGCTCCCATCGTCAGCTTGTGTACAACTGATTTTGCTGGTCACTGTCCAGGGGATGTGTGTGGCTAGTGGCATTCTCTGGCGCTGGGCTGATGAACCTCCAAAGGCTGCTGGGTGGTCGCAGTTCGAAATTCATTAGGTGATTCCTGTGTTTGACGATATGTATTTTTTCCCAGATGTCCAACAGATGCTGCTGTTGATTGGTTTTAAGAGTTTTACGTTTGGAGTGATTTCATGGTTTGAAGACCAGAAATGATGTGCTACTGCTGATTTATCCGTCCGTTTTTGGTAAATGCATCTCATATGCTCTTTAAAAATCCCCTAGACATAATCATAAATGGAAGGCAACACACAAACACAACAACAATGAACCCACAAGAAGCCAATATGTAGTTAACCTCTCAAAAGAATCATTCACTAGCACTGAATTATTTGTCTTAAAAACCTGTATAAGCTGCACTAAAAATACAGAAAGCTTCATTGCTGATATTGAAATATCCTCCAATCACCTAACAGATGATAAAAGAATAATAAAATCACAGTGTGAACCAGTATTGGACCACTACATACCACATCAAAAAATTATCAAATCTCTTGAAGTCAAACCATGTAGTATACACCAAAACAGACAAAGGAAACACATTAGTGATATTAGACCAAGAAGATTATGAAACTAGGATTATGCAATTACTACATAGCCCAGAGTACATAGAAATCAACACAAATCCATTAAAAGAATGCATCAAATCACTCCAAAACACACTGATAGAAACCAAAAAATTCAGAATTAAACCAGATTTTCCCACCATACCTAGGTTATATGCACTACCAAAAATACATAACCTCGGTAACAAAATGAGGCTCATAGCGAACAATATAAACTCTCCCACATATAAACTAGCAAAATGGCTTTCAAATACCTTCAACTCCATGCCTGTGCTCAAAAGTCTAAGCATAAAAAATTTATTAGAATTAAAAAGTCGCATTTCTGATATAAATATATCACCCACAGACATGATGTCACTGCACTCTTCCCAAGCATACCAAAAGAAGAATTACTACCACTCCTAGAAACTTGCTCCTAGAGCACAAAAAGAAGATTACTTAAAACTAACAAAATTATGTCTGGACCAGAATTTATTTTCTTTCCACAACAAAATCTTTAAACAAACCACCGGCCTATGGGACACTCCCTTTTACCATTTCTAGCAGAACTGTATATGAGCCATTTTGAATGCCATATACTTAAATCTTTCCCACATCTATTCAAAACCTGGTATAGGTGTGTAGATGATATTTTTGCTATTCCAAAAATAACTTGCAGAAGATGCTTTGAAATTACTGAATTTACAAAAAACATCTATAAAATTCACAATAGAAAGAGAAGAAAATGGCCAATTACCTTACCTAGACATCAGGATCATCAGAAATAAAGCACACAACAAACTAATGTTCAGCATTTATAGGAAACCAACTCACACAGAAAATTATATTAAAAGCAATAGCTACAACCCTACATGCCACAAACATGCAATTTTAGATAGTATTACAAACAGGTTAGTACATATACCATTGGAAAAAGAGGAATACCAACACATTATCCACATAGCCACCATGAATGGATATCAGAACGCAACAACAGATAAGAAGATAAAAAAGTTTGAAAGACAGAAATACATCCAACAAACAAAAATCACAAGCATATAGAAAGTTTACTTACCACCCTTGGACACATCATAAATTTCAAAGGATTTTCAAGAAATACAACATCACCCTGACTCCACAGAATAACCACAATATACAGAAACTACTATGCAACAGAACAAAAGACCCTATCCCTAACGATAAGTCAGCTGGTATATATAAAATAGTTTGTAATGACTGTAATCTGGTGTACATAGGAAGAACCAAAACAAATCTTGAAATAAGACTTAAAGAGCATATGAGATGCATTTACCAAAAACAGACGGATAAATCAGTAGTAGCACATCATTTCTGGTCTTCAAACCATGAACTCACTCCAAACATAAAACACTTAAAACCGATCAACAGCAGCAATGAATTGAACATCTGGGAAAAAATACAGATCGTCAAACACAGGAATCACCTAATGAATTTCGGACTACAGCCTTTGGAGGTTCATCAGCCCAGCGCC
Organism: Deroplatys truncata; assembly: GCA_030765065.1. Classification (NCBI taxonomy): domain Eukaryota; kingdom Metazoa; phylum Arthropoda; class Insecta; order Mantodea; family Mantidae; genus Deroplatys; species Deroplatys truncata. The sequence continues at coordinate 138,689,619 of CM060979.1, read as the reverse complement.
AGAGAACACCACTAGCCACACACATCCCCGGACAGTGACCGGCAAAATCAGTTGTAAACATGCTGATGATGGGAGCAAACCATTCTCCCGAAACGTGTTCAAAGTAAGAACCTTTTAGTGATGTAGTGTATCAACCTCCAACTCTCTTTATTTTAAATTATGACACATCACTGTTACTAGCTTCTCAATCTTCAAAATAGTTCTCAATTTTCTCTCTTTGTGAAATTTTTACCATATCCTGCTAAACATATGAATGAAATAAAGTAAATCTTCTTTACATGAAGGTTATTAAAATATGTTGGCATTGGTATTGCATGGGTGCATAGTGTTATAAACAGATTTGATTCTCTTTTGTTTTGTTGTATCTTCATGACCATCTATATATATTGCTTGGGATGAAATACTGGCAGCATCTGTTTTATTTTTACATGCATTTTCTGTGGAGTAACAACAATTATTTTTCTTAATGAAAAGTAAAAAAGCCTTCTTTGCATATATCTTCTTTTATGACAAATGTGTTCATATTTGAACAGATAGGCTTTTGTTTATTGTTTTAATAATTTATGAATTCAAATTAGAAAATGTTTTATAACCATGTCCATCAGAAAGAATTATCAAAATTGGTTGAGTGGTTTTTGAGATTACATACACTCGTGCACATATAAATACAGATTTATAATTTTAGTGTAGATTGTATTTATGTATATTCACAATTGTGTGATTGCTTTTCTTTCTGAATTTTAGTTTTAAAAACTACAGGTCATCTTGCATTTGCAGTATAGATTTCCCAATTAGCGTGGAATGGGAGGTGGTTGTGATCTTCATGCATGTCACCAGATTTTGCGCATTGTAAAGTTAGCAGTTTACCAACATCCTAGAGGGATTATAAGGTTTCCTGTTGGCAAAAAGCTTTCTTTAAGATTAAAATAGAAATTGGAGGATTTCCTTCCCGCGCCCATGGCTGTAATATTGTACTGGCATATGATGGTGTTCAGTAAAAGGCATATTTACATTTCCATGCTCATAAACCTGCCGGTCTTCTCCACCTATCACGTGCATTTCTGTATCATAATGTTTATAACAATGCATTGTACAGTATTTAAATAGAAAATTACAATTACCATCGCTGTTGCCATCACTGTAGTGAATGATACTGATAACTAGAAAAGATTTAGTAAAGCAATGTAACAATCACCATTGCTAAATTCAATGCCATAGCAGAGTTAAGGACCTTCGACTATTGTGCTGCTGCTCTAACCAACTAAGCTACCATGGCAACATGTCAGCAAAACATTAAATTCCCCAAAAAACAATTAACACTGATAGAGTAAATAGTAGTAAACTATGTAGCCTGGGAGTTTGAAGTACTTATGATATTGTAAGTTGCCACTAGGGTATGTTATTTGAGAATGCCCTGTGATTTACTGGGAAAAATGTGAGTCAGTTGACGAATTTGTCGCTGTCATGGTAGCTCAATTTGTTAGAGCAAAGAAATTAAATTAAATTGATTTTATTTATGAACACTTTTTAACTGCTGTGGTCCTTGGTGTCCCATTCTATATTGGGCGTGAAAGACCGGTAATTTTGCTTAGAGGCCTCTTTATCAGGCTTGAGGTTCTTTTACGTGCTGTAAATCTATGACACGGAACCACCGGTTTTACTTCCCTTCCGAAGGAAGCCATGCTAAGGATTTTTATTCCCCCAAAAAAGCCATTGCCCTCTGCCTGGTTTGAACCTGCAACCTTGGGAACTAGAGGCTAGCATGGTAACCACTACACCATGGAGGACGACAGGTTAGAGCAAAGGTATGGTAAGCCAAATTTGTGGTAGAAATCCCTGCTATGGCATTGAATTTTTCAGTTTGATTCCAACTTTCACCTATACACAACACGTGTGAAAGAACAATTATTTTTCCTTGTTTTTATTGATTTATGTTGTTTATCAAATACAGTTTCCTGACAAACAGCTGTAGAATTTATAGTAACAATAACTAGTATTCAAAGTTACCAATTAGATAAATTACATACTCTGCTCCTCTTATGCTGTACTTCTGACGGAAAGCAAAGATGTTCCTCACAACTTTTTCCACCATTTTAAAAGGTAAAGCTATGATGGGTCGTTTCCAAGGAATAAAATGAACAACACCGACATCCACATCTGGTTTTGGGAGAAATGCTGCTCCTGTAAGTAAAAGGAGTTAAGGTTTTAACACTTGTTCTGCAATGTATATAGAATCTTATAAATGCTAGTAGTAAATTGCCGGTTTCAAGGGTGATTACTAGGCTTCGGACATGACTTTAGGTTAAGTTAACTCCTATTATGCTGCTACTTTGTTACAAGTGAATGGAGAGGAGAGGAGCAGTAGTCTCGTGTGCTACTGAGTTTGTGCTGTGTTTGAGTACTGTGTGCGCTATAGTATAGATGGGCACAGAAGTAAATATACAATTCTGTAGTAAACTTAAGCTTTTATTACAAAGTATAAATAAGATGAACAAAATAATAAATCTGAACTGTGGCATATGAAATAATCAGTTTCATGTGTGATTTACATGCCTGGACAACTATTACAATGGATTACAATATATTTTCTGAATGTTTATATCTTGAAAAGCTCCGTTCCACATCACATGATGTTACTAGTGGAAAACGAAACTGACGAACGTCACACGCCTCTGGGAAATGCATGCATTTTCATTATTTAGAATATCATTATAATAGAATATTATTATTAATGCCTAATACAGCACATAATATCTAAAACACTCTTAAGTTTCTGCTGTGCTATTTCAGCAGCAGAACATTTGCCTACTTCTGTAAAGTGTTGTAATAAATTATCGACAAGTTTCAAGAACTCTGTTATTGCCATCTATGACAAAGACGAATAAAATTTGCGTAAAATAGACTCACAAGGAAATTTCATAGCTGTACATTTCTTCAGAAACGTTTTAAAAGCAGAATTTTGCAGCTTATTAAATGGGATGTTTGTGCTTACCATCATGTCAGACAAATCCCTGTAAGCTTCGGTGTGGCTACATGAGTTCGTGGTTTCTGATGAGGATAATATATCCTCACCCCCTCGTTTCTAGGAAGCAATGCAATATTTTGTGAGCGTTTTTTAGATTTACAGTATCTTGCAATAATCTCTCTACTTCGATTTCAGTCTGGCATATTTTACAAAATATATTTTCCTCTCTTACATCAAAATACTCGCATCCATATTCATTTACAAGTAAGACACTCTTCTTACTGGTTTTTTTCGGCATGTTTTGTCAGCTATCAATGGCCAGACTTTGTAACTTCAGAACAGGTGGTATATGTACTGATCGTTTGCTTAGAGTGAATGACTGGCAGAGCATGGGGAGGGGTAGGTCTTAGTGAAACCCTGTGCGAACATAACTGTTTTCCAGTCAAAGTGCAACGAAACAGCAACCATGTCTGAAGCCTAGTCATTACAGAACAGCAAGTGGCCTAATAAATGGAAATCATGCAGACATAAGGAAACCAAGCAAATGGCATTTATAAGAATACCTGAAAAACAGAGCAATTAGAAAAATTCTTAGCATACAGGCAGCAAGAATTAACATTAATAATACAAATCACCATTTGTGTGAAAGACATTTATAGAATAATATAAGTAAAATTTGCTCTACATATGAAGCACATAATTTCAACGTGCACTTAAAATTAAGTATCATGGACTTTGTGACAGTGATGTGCATTAGATGATTTATTGAGTCTATTTTTTACACTACATCACTTTCTCTATTTTGAAATGGAAAACATGTTTCTATACTGTAATTACTCTTAGGTTGATCCGCGCCAAAACAAACCACATGACCAGTGTACAACATGGTAGCAATGTGCACGGAAAGTAGTCCCTTATTAATAATACATATTTTGGAATGAATTTATCCTTAAATGGTATAATATTCTATAAAAGCACCTAAGAGTTTAATTAATGCTGATTTATACTGTTAAACAGAGCTACAAGTCCTAACATGCAATTCGTATGAATCACCTGACATGTGCAGAATATTGTTTACAGCCAGAAACCAGCAGTTTCTGTTTAGTATCATGGCAGACGATGAAATTGCTCTTGTGTCTTCATCAACTTATGTAAAGCATAAGTCGGGCAAACCATTAATTGGTGGTGAAAAAAAAAAAAAAAACAACAGTAGTGTTTAACATTTACCATAAGTAGGGAATGGATTTTTAGGTAAACACATATTTTTTCTACTTGCGGTTACAAGTGCGAAACTAAGCATGAATATTGAATATGCTGCCACTCTCACAAATACAAAGCTTTATTTCACATAAAAATACATAATTTTAGAATAAAAAGATGTAATTATATATTTTGCACAATTTAGTTATTAGTATATATTTTATGCATTTTACCAATATACTATACTGAGCTTTGTTTCTCCTTTTATTGTGTGTGGCAAAGAACATGATTTTGTTTTTGAGAAGAGAATCTGTGCAACCTTCTGCATATCCTGCAACTTCAGATTAGATTACGTGTTGTCAACAGCTCGCTACAATATAAACACATACACGTAACTCGCAGGAAAGAAGTTTCAAATGTTAGAGTATTGCACCAAGTACTTGTTTACACGTTTGAGTTATTCTTGTTCCTTCAGTTCAGTTCAGGTCGGGCAATGCTTAATATACGTGTTGAGAGATTCGTGTATTGTTAGTAAAATGCCAAAGGTAAAAAGCAGTATAAGTTTTCGGTTACAGCAGTACATTAAGCAATTCTCAAATACTCCGTACAGATGGAAACATTCTATATTGTCAGCCTTGTGGAAAGTCTATAACAGCTGATCAACGCTCCCAAGTAATGCAGCATTTATCCGGCAACAAACACATCTTGGTGGCTTCACGTTCTTCTATGAAGCAGGTGCTTTTAAGTGAAGCAGGACCCTCTGTTCATATTCTGGACCTTCCAAGTGTCATGAATTTTATTCAGATTTATGCCGAATTTTTGTTTCGGCGTATGTTCCTCTACATAAAGTGAACAATCTAGAGGTTAAAGCATTTCTCATGAAGTACACCAACTTTGATCCTCCAGATGAATATACTTTAAGGAAATACTACCTTCCAAAATGCCACAAAGAAACATTATGAAAAATCAGGGCTCTGTGCAAAAATGAGAAAATATGGGTGTGTACTGATGAAACTCAAGACTCAACAGGAAGAAAAGTGGGAAATGTAGTGATCGTTGTTCTTAAAAATGATGAGACAGTTTCTAATCGTGCGTTTTTACTAGCTTGCAAAGAAATGTCAGCAGCAGATCACATTAATGTTGCTAGGCTCTTCAATGAAATTATGCACATATTATGGCCAAATGGTGTTAAGCATGATGAAGTGCTTACTTTCCTTACCGACGCAGCATCTTACATGAACAAAGCTGCAGAAGCACTTAACATCAGCTATCCGAAAATGATACATGTGACTTGCATTGTGCAAAACTGTTCAGTCACTGTATCCCAATGTGGACAAATTGGTATTGAATGGAAAGAAGGTGTTTGTTAAAGCCTCTAAGAGAGTTGGTCTCTTTAGAAACAAAAACCCCAATGTTCCATTACCACCAACACCAATTGTTACTCGCTGGGGCACTTGGCTTTCAGCTGTGGTGTACTATGCACAACATATTGATAGCTTTAAATCAGTTGTGGATGAACTGGACAAAGATGATGCTTCATCTATAGAAACTGTTCAAAATCTGCTCAGTGACAGTTGTTTAAGAAATGACGTGGCATATATTGCTGCCAATTTGAGTTTCTTGTGCGATTCCATTAAAAAACTAGAAGCAACAACTAATCTCTTGATAGAAAGTGTTAAAGAAATCGTTAATGTAGAAATGAAAATCAAGGCTTAAAAATGCAAACTTTAAAAAACAAGTTCAAATTGGCATTAAAAAAAATACAGGGTTTCAAATTATGAGACAAGCTGCGCAAGTTCTAGAAGGCCATCAAGTAGACATTGAGAATGTTTGGGACAATGTTTTTAGAACCACAAGAATTTGAAACCATATCTGTTACGAGACTGTATTCCTTGATAAAGGGTTCAGGCATAATGAATTGGCTTTAAAACGATACAGGTAGCACAATAAGCCCAAGGGTTGGAAAGGTAGAATCAGACAGAAAAATTCAATGCCATAGCCAGGATTTGAAGCACAGATCTCCCGGTCTCCGTGCAGTTGCTCTAACCACTGAGCTACCATGGCAACTTGCCGGTACAACATTAAATTCCCCAACTGATTCACATTTTTCCCGATAAACCACAAGGAGATCTCAAATTGCATTGAGATGACATATCCCAATGGCGACTTACAATGTTGTAAGTACTTTAAGTCTCGGGCTTCATAGTTTAAACCACTATTAGGTAAATTAATGGAATTAATTGTTCTTCCACACAAGCCATGTGTTGGGCAGGTTTGGAAAGGTAGAATCAGACACTAACAATTCAGTCTGAATTCCATTAATTGACCTAATAGTGGTTGAAACTATGAAGCCTGGGACAAAGTACTTACAACGTTGTAGGTCGCCATTTGCACAGTATCTAACATTAGATGAAACGTCAAACCACTATGATGGAGAATTAACAGCTATAAAAGCAGCATTACAGAACATTTTATATAGACCATACATAAAACAAAAAATAGTCATCTTATCAGACTCAAAATCAGCCATAGATGGAATAGTAAAATACAATAATAAAACTACAAGAAATATTAAAGAAATAAGAAGCCTAATTAAAGCAGTTGAAACTAGAAATCATGTTACTCTACAATGGATCCCAGCTCATGTTAGACTTTTGGGCAATGAACATGTGGATCAATTAGCAAAGAAAGGTGCAATACAACAAATAAAACCTGTAGGACAAATACAAATAAATAAACAATTAAATAACAACATTTCAAAAGACAGCAGAGACTTGATGAAGAAGATATATTAAAAGATAAAGATTATAAGAATATTAAAGATAGAGTTGATATACATGCAGTGGCTTTATTTAGAATGGCAACTGGCCACGATTGCCTCGCAGAACATCTCTACAAGATACGATCCCTACCTACACCCAAGTGCACACTCTGTGAAAATGTCATCCTGAACAAACAACATCTCCCCAAATGCAAAGACCTTACAAGTGATAACTTACAGACTTTATATTGGGAAGCCAGAGGGAAAATGATTCAGATCAATTAATCCCCAGTGCCATTGGTGAACAACAACATTTCTGTATTTATACTTTGCACCATATACCTCATTATTTGTGGCATTTATTACAAAATACTTGTATAACTTTACTTTGAGTTAAAATTAAGTAATTGAATTTATTGTTGCTGGCACAAATCCAACTCTGTGATTTTTAACCTCCAAAATTCTCCATGTTGTGCCATAACCTAAATTAATTGATCATTTTTATTTTGCTTAATTTATTTATTTTCCTTTTGTTACCTAACTAATGCAGTGATATTAATTTTATTGGCATTTATTTTGAAATGTAATTAATAGGAGGAAAAAAAAAGCAAAATTTTATGAACAAATTTGTATTATGTCATTCATTGTTTTAGACGTAGTAATATAGACTGCAGGGTCTTATATTCCTCCAGTCATATTGGTTGGTTAAACCAAGTGAAAACTACGAATGTTTTGAAGCATGGAAAGTATAGTTTGTAAACTGAATGAAACATCGCATGCTGATGGAAACTATCAAATAATTCAATAGATTTCATTTGAATTGCCCAACCACTAAAACCAACCATCTCTGAAGCTAACATCAGTGTTTAAAACACTGAAACACAATTTCCAAGGCAGCATCACTAGCCTTAAAACCATGGTTTCAAATGAACAAAAACAAATAGAACACATGCTTGTTAACTTCCTGAAACCAAAATTCATAAAACTTTCCTTTGTCCAGCAAAGCGTAATATTTTTGTGATGAAATTAAATTTAAAATGCATAAATAAAAATTCCATGCAAAATAAATGGGAATTTTCTGTTTTATAAGAATCCTTGAAGACCTGGTTGTACTGCTTCTTTCTGTCACACATGCCGAAATTCTCCCTGGTACTGCAATAAACTTATATTAAAGCAAAGAACGTCATTTCCTAGGCTGTATACTGAAGTTTAGTCCATATTTTATACTTCCTAATATCAATTATAAACAAAAAACTGTTGCAAAAAATGGGACACTTCTATCCCACAATCATAGAACGCAAATAAGGTAACCAAATTACGTGAAAGAGTTGACTTTACAATTCATGTCGCCCATTATTAGAGGTCACTAGTTGAGCAAACAAATTTTAAATCTGATTGCTATGCATTCTGTTGCAGCCCAGTGTCATCCTCCGTGGTGTAGTGGTTACCATGCTAGCTTCTAGTTCCCAGGTCGCGGGTTCAAACCCGGTGGAGGGTGATGGATTATTTTCGGGTGTAAAAATACTTAGCATGGCTTCCTTCGGAAGAGAAGTAAAGCCAGTGGTCCCGTGTCGTACATTTATGACACGTAAAAGAACCTCAAGTCTAATAAAGAGGCCTTTGAACAAAATTACTGGTCTTTCATGCCCATTATAGAATGGGAGCTAAGAACCACAGCAGTTAAAGAGCATCCATAAATAAAACTCAATTTACGTTGCAGCCCAGTGAAGGTGGACTGTGATCATGATGAAGGATAGACATACAGATAAGCTCTGGTCTATCATAGCACTGTATACCATTTACTAGAGGTCACTAGTGGTGCTATACATTTTGTTACAGCCTAGTGAAGAGGGACCATGATCATGATGAAGGATAGACACATAGATAAGCTCTGGTCTATCATAGCACTGTATACCATTTACTAGAGGTCACTAGTGGTGCTATACATTTTGTTGCAGCTCAGTGAAGGTGGACCATGATCATGATGAAGGATAGACATACAGATAAGCTGTGGTCTATCATAGCACTGTATACCATTTACTAGAGTTCGCTAGTGGTGCTATACATTTTGTTGCAGCTCAGTGAAGGTGGACCATGATCATGAGGAAGGATAGACACACAGATAAGCTCTGGTCAATCATAGCACTGTATACCATTTACTAGAGGTACTAGTGGTGCTATACATTTTGTTGCAGCTCAGTGAAGGTGGACCATGATCATGATGAAGGATAGATACACAGATAAGCTCTGGCCTATCATAGCACTGTATACCATTTACTAGAGGTCCTAGTGCTGCTATACATTTTGTTGCAGCCTAGTGAAGGAGGACCATGATCATGATGAAGGATAGACACACAGATAAGCTCTGGTCTATCATAGGAGGGGGACCATGATCGTGATGAAGGATAGACACACAGATAAGCTCTGGCCTATCATAGCACTGTATACCATTTACTAGAGGTGACTAGGGGTGTTATACATTTTGTTGCAGCCCAGTGAAGGGGGATTATGATCATGATGAAGGATAGACACACAGATAAGCTCTGGCCTATCATAGCACTGTATACCATTTACTAGAGGTCACTAGTGGTGCTATACATTTTGTTGCAGCCCAGTGAAGGGGGACTATGATCATGATGAAGGACAGACACACAGATAAGCTCTGGCCTATCATAGCACTGTATACCATTTACTAGAGGTCACTAGTGGTGCTATACATTTTGTTGCAGCCCAGTGAAGGGGGACCATAATCATGATGAAGGACAGACACACAGATAAGCTCTGGCCTCTCATAGCACTGTATACCATTTACTAGAGGTCACTAGTGGTGCTATATATTTTGTTGCAGCCCAGTGAAGGGGGACCATGATCATGATGGACAGACACACAGATAATCTCTGGCCTATCATAGCACTGTATACCATTTACTAGAGGTCACTAGTGGTGCTATATATTTTGTTGCAGCCCAGTGAAGGAGGACCATGATCATGATGAAGGATAGACACACAGATAAGCTCTGGTCTATCATAGCACTGTGTACCATTTACTAGAGATCACTAGTGGTGCTATACATTTTGTTGCAGCCCAGTGAAGGGGGACCATGATCATGATGAAGGACAGACACACAGATAATCTCTGGCCTATCATAGCACTGTATACCATTTACTAGAGGTCACTAGTGGTGCTATACATTTTGTTGCAGCTCAGTGAAAGGGGACCATGATCATGATGAAGGACAGACACACAGATAATCTCTGGCCTATCATAGCACTGTATACCATTTACTAGAGGTCACTAGTGGTGCTATATATTTTGTTGCAGCCCAGTGAAGGAGGACCATGATCATGATGAAGGATAGACACACAGATAAGCTCTGGTCTATCATAGCACTGTGTACCATTTACTAGAGGTCGCTAGTGGTGCTATATATTTTGTTACAGCCCAGGAAGGAGGACCATGATCATGATGAAGGATAGACACATAGATAAACTCTGACCACTCATAGCACTGTATTCAATTCAGTTTGTAATCCTAAGTTACAATATAATGCAGCAGTATTCAATGTTTTGTCATGTCTGTAGTGAAAATCTGTAATACTTTGAAACTGTCCACAAAGGCATAAAATGGCCTCCTTTGCTGCAAAGAGGCTCTACTCCTGAACATTTTATGGACAAATTGTAAAAGTTACAAGCGTGGTAATGGTACTGATGTCTTTAGAAGTCATTCACAAGCATTACTTCCGTGGTGTAAAAGTTGTGATAGATGTCTGCCATGTGTTTGAATGGGGTTTGATGTCACACTATAAATTGTAATTTGTTTTTCTCCTGGATTAGTCCTTAATGGTTAACTGTATTCTCATTCATCTGCTATTTTGTTGACGGCCATAATTATTGCACTTACTATTATATATTTATTAGAATGAACTAAGAATGTGCTCAAGTATATCAAGAGTGCCCAGACACCACAGGGTGTATGGTACACAACAGAGGGCGACATCTCGCACACTGCGAGCTACAAGAGCCAATTGTGGCTACCACATCCCAGGAGGAAGGGAAGCAACCACACTAGAGTCTAGAGACCACAGAGATCCCCTAAAGTCCCTAACAGTTGCTGGCTTGAAGACCCCTCCTACTACTGAAGCTGACTAGTGAGGGCGATGAATGACCCGCCAACCAAGCAGCCCCCTAGTGTCCATGGGAAATACTCTTTCCTAAGCATCTGCAACATTTGTCCAGCACTGCCATATGCCACGAAACCTAGCACACCTAAAACATGAGAAAGAAATGGAATAAAAGGGAAATTATGAAAAGAAAATTGTGGTAGATAAGAAACCACCCGAGCATTCACCTACTGAGCAGGAAAACCATGAAAAATCCAAGGTCAGAGTGGGTGGTTGATGCGAATCAAAACTGGGACCTTCCAAATGCAAGCCTGTCACGTTACTATAGGGCTAGCTCATCCCATCACCTAAAATATAAAGCAATGCTGAAATACAAGGCATATTCGTAAAGTAAGTTTCCCTGGGACTTTGAACAGAAACAAAACACAATTTAATTGAAAGATTTATTGGGACAGATACAGGAACTGTTGAGCTATTTTTCAACATATATACCACCAGATTTCAGACATTTGTCATATTGTGGGACCAACTGTGTCTTAGGAGTCTGCCGCTTGGAATTGAAACCACTGCGACAACCATCTCTGCCTCTCTGTCAGTCTGAAAACACTGGCTCGTATTGGAGAGGAATTTCTTGAGGTTGGAACAGTGGAAATCATTGGGAACGAGGTCTGGGCTGTAGGGTGGATGGTCAAACACTTCCCAGCCAAATGTTTGCAGGAGCTCTGTTGTCTGTTGAGCAATGTTTGGCCGAGCGTTGTCATGCAGCAAGACAACATTGACACTAAGCAGGTGCTTCGTAACCATTTCATGCATCAAGGAGTGGTACATTGTGGGAACTGACTGCCGAGTTCCGTGATTGTGAAGCGACGATTCTCCATAAGGTCGCCTGTAGTGATGGATGAACCTCCCGCTGCAAAGTCTCTGCACTAGTGACGTACCATCTGCTTGCTCATACAGCTGACGAATTTCAATCAATGCTATGCTCTGTGCATTCAAAATCTTTATCACTGTCTGCACTTCAGATGCAGCAGGAGCTGGAATATGAGCCTCCATTTTCAACCGCTGCTACAAAACTACTGTGAGATCTTGGGAAGTTGCACTAGCGCATACGCCATGTCATGTTATGTCATCAGTCTATGAAAACACAGTCACTTCGTGCAACATATTGTTTGCTAGCTGTGGAAAAGTGGGAAACTTAATTTATGTGCACCCCTCGTAAATAAAGCATTATGGAATCTCATAGGTTTACGAAACATCCTATCACACAATGCAGCTTAAAATTCCCTCTCAGGTAGGTACACTTGCAAAATGTACAATAGACATAGGTTCACCAAAATCTCTTATACTTGCACTGGACTGGACGTGAATGACAATTTATGATATTCATCAAGCTTCATCTAGTTTCTTTAACGCCTGCTTTGTTTATGGTAACAAACTGTAGCTTTAATAATATATATATATATTGAAAGTATACATAAGACAGAAGCCAGTCCCTCTATATTATTTTATGCCCTTGTATGTGGCACAAACCTGGGATAGTGAACTTGTGGTCCACTTTACACCAATTTTGACACATAATGGACAGTCGACATCGCTGTTTGTCTGAAACTGGGGCTACAATTCTCTCAGCAACCTCTTTCTGAAATGTCAGGGTCATCCTTGTTCTCCCATAGCTCCAAGCACTTTTTCTGAAAAAAAGAAAGAAGAAAAAAAGTTAAATTTACAATCTTTCTGGACTACTCTATCCAAATGTGTGCAATTGTTTATATGCATCATCATTTGGGACACACTTAACTACTTTTTTTACTTTTTACTTTCTCTTCTACCCAAAAATTCGATACCGAGATTTCACTGGGAATACATGTATTGAGGCCCCCTGAATTCAAAAAAATCATTTTTAGAAAAAGATCCACGTGTGTCTGTGAACAGCATAACTTAAAAAATGAAAAGTAAGATAAGCACCAAACTTGGTATTTAGATTCAGTACCTTCTAAAGATGTGACACAAAGATTTTCAAGAAAATCCCTCCACCCAAAACTACTCTTCATGTGAAAGATTTTTTGAAATTTTTTATTAAAATACCATATATTAATGATATTTACTTGCAAATAAAATATATATCTTGAATTTCCTGGGAATAACCTGTGAAGTCCTCTTCATTCGGAAGGAATTTTGTATAATCTTGTACAGGGAGAGCCAAAAGACTACGAACCGGCTGCACAGTGTTTTTCCTGTCCGTATCCTCGGCGCTTGTTGCCGTCTGCCGCTATCATAGAAAGGCACGGATGAAACCATACAACATTTTTAAAACTACTTTTAAAGGCTTTACTTACCAACTTTATGAAAGTGTGTTTGAGGACAGAATTATTAGTAGAGATTTGTGTCCCCCGACCTAATCCCCTGAGATGTCTATCTCTGAGGTAACTTAAAACAAAATGTTCAAGACAAACCCATACACCAAGAATTAAAACAAAATATCCGCCAGGAAATTACCAGCATTTCTCAACGTGAACTACGGCGAGTGATGGATAGTTTCCTAAAGAGGTGCCAAAAATATATGGACAACAACGGTGGCCAGTTTCAGCATCTCCTTTCATAAAGGTTGTAAGTAAAGCCTTTAAAAGTAGTTTTAAAAATGTTGTATGGTTTCATCTGCGCCTTTCTATGATTGCAGATGGCGAGCGCCAAGGACGCGGACAGTAAAAACACAGCCAGTTTGTAGTTTTTTGGCTCTTTCTGTATAAATGGTAAATGTTAAGTGATAAATGAAAATGTACTACACAAAAAATGTACATCTCCTTAAAACACACAACTTATTTCAAATAACTTTTTTGTGGCATCAACCATTTCCGAGATTAATGGTTATTAATGGTTTGAATTGTGCATTACTTGGTCATTCTTTAGAGTCCTTTCAACATTCATGGAAAGAGTATAGAATTTGACCATCAATGTTCTCTTTGTATCATTATGAAATGTTTAATGTAGCTATTTCTGCAAAGTTTTATTTGGATTAAAATGTAGTACATAGAAAAATTAACTTTAGTAAGAATAGTTTGCATGCTGACTAATAAGCGATAGAGGGTAGACAAAGTCATATGAATGTAACCCATCAGGGGTTTTGAATGTGTTTTATAAACTGTTTTGAGTACTAATTGCATTCTTTTTTAAAAATGCTTTTCCTTTCTTTTAAACTCTCGGTTAATGATTGTAAAGATATTTACTTAAATCTCTTATTAAAAATTAGGAGTTAGAAGAATAACCTTTTGTATGAATAATTAGTGGAAGAGTGAGGAGCAAACGTTATGCAAGTGCAGATTTTTACTTTCTCTACCATGTACATGGTAGGTAGAAAAGGTATTGCATTTTACTCAAAAATTGCATACCAAGATTTCACTGGAAGTAATGTTTTAAGGCGCCTTGAATTCTAAAAACATATTTTTTAAAAGAAAAGGGAGAGAGAGAGAGAGAGAGAGAGAGAGAGAGAGAGAGAGAGAGAGAGAGAGAGAGAGAGAGAGAGAGAATAACTCAAATTTGAAAAGCCAAAGAAATACCAAGGATTAGAATTACGTAACAGAAGGGACACCTAGCACCTTGATCCACTCAGGGATCTTTTGTGCATACATCCCTGGGAGGAACGGATGAAATGAAGGAAATGCAGGTGACCTGTACGCTGCAGGACTGATCGACACAGACAACAGAGATACACAGATGCCCCTAACAGTTACAATCTTGACCACCCAGCGGAGAGCCCTTAAGGCAGCCCTCCCAAGCCACTGGAGGGTGGTTGAGAGGCACCCCTCCAGTGGAAACGGGGGAAAGCTTGCTCCAGCAGCCTCCAGTGGATGTGGCCAAGAAAAGTTTTGCAAGCCATCTGTGCCATTTGTGTGACACACAGCCGCAGAGCCAACCTGTAATGAAAAAGAGGAATATGAAATATGAGAGAATGAAGAGAAATTTGGGGAGTGATTGAGCCTTCCCAGCATTCGCCTAGTAACCCAGGCAAACCCCCGATAAAACCCATGGGTCAGGAAGGTCGGCCGCAGGAATTGAACCCACGACCTGTCGCAGGCCACAAACACAACTGCCTAAGCTCAACAAGTTCAGTAGCTTCCAAAGATGCAACACAAAGACTTTCAAGAAAATCCCCCACCCCAAACTATCCTTTACATGAAGTAGTTTTTGAAACTTTTGAGTTTTTAAAAAAGTGGCTCTCACAATTTTTATTAAAATACCATATATTAAAGATATTTACATGACAAATAAAATGTGTATCTTGAACTTTCTGGAAATAGCCTGTAAAGTCCTCTTCATTCGGAGGGAATTTTGAATAATCTTGTATAACTGGTAAATGTTAAGTGAGATGAAAATGTATACTCAAAAAATGTAGATCTCTTTAAAACATACAATTTATTTAGAATAGTTTTTCTTTGTGGCATCAGCCATTTGCGGGATATTTGTCATGAATTGTTCAATACTGGTTCATTTTTTTAAAGTCCTGTTGATTTTAAGTTGTTTCTCGCGATGTCATGGAAACAGTATGGAATTTTAAGGCCAGCATATAGCGTCCAGTTGTTAAACATTTGACTATCGCTGTTCTCTTTGTATCTATAACGAAATGTGTAATGTAGCTATTTCCAGAAAGGTTTATCTGGATTAAAATGAAGTACATAGGAAAATAAACTTTCATAAAATAATTCGTATACCCACTAATAAACAATAAGGGGTAGAGAAAGTCAGGTGAATGTAACACATCAGATTTATTTTTAATGGAATTTAAGAGCTTTACACAAAATGTCAGCCATAAGAAGTTTCATATTAGTTTATAGATTAAGCAAGTACTGCTTAGTGAATAGTTTATTGCCATGTAATATAAATAAAAAGGAAAGAAATTTACCTTTCTGAAATTGCCTTAATCCAGCGTATTATAAGAGGTGTGGCAACACTGAAGGGCAGGTTACCAATCAAATGTATGTTCGGTGTGCGGTCTTCCCACAAGTGCTTCTTGTCCTCAGAAAACAGTGCACCCATGTCAAGATTCAGCACATCATCTAGAATAATCTCCATTTTCTGGTTGGATGCCTCGGCCAAAAGCTGTGTTAACAAGGTATGTGCTTATATTAAGGTCTGTGTTTCTTTACTGCTGCTTACCAAAGCATTAGGGGCCATTCACAATGAAACTTAAGACATAAGCATAATCTAAGCATAGAAGCTTGTTTTTATTATCTTAATGTACAGATTTGCATTAGCTGACATTGACAAATGTAGAGGTTTGCAAGTTCAAAGCTTTCATGTTTATGTCTACATCAAGTATAAGAAACTAGCCAATCTAAGAGCGATTCCCATCACATGATCATTCTGTCATCTCCATCGCCATGTGTTGACTTTCTGTGTTAGACCATGGGCCAGGAATCACTGAGATATCTATAAAAATCATATCAAAATGAGTTGTGATGATAGATGGTGCTTTTTTGAGAGTTTAATGTTCTTTAAAGGACTGAACTAAATTTTTAAGGACATCTAGCAATAAAATATAAACAATTCTAAGCACATTGTTGAAAACTGTGCCATTCTACAACCTCTCGTGCTCATTTTCTAGAAGCACTTTTATGTTTAATTCGCACCTCGCAGTGTCATGAGGCTGATTGTGCCATGCTACTGAATGTCACTTGTGTTAGTTAGCCTTGCGTTTAATTCTTGTTGTTATGTTGTGATTGTAGGACAGTTTTCCTTTCCTAGTGTTCTGTGAGGTGTTAGGTCAAGAATGCCTGCAAAAATATACTGACTACTATGAATGAAAACCTGCCCATAACATTGTTCCTGACAAACACTGGGTATTACAGCTTTGATGAAAAACAAATTTCTGCATATACACCATGAATTTTATGTATGACATCTTGCTAAATTCCTTATGGAAATGTTTAATAAGATTCCAAAATCATTGCCCCTACACGAATGGAAGCATTCTACAGGGTTATTACAAAAGAAATAGACACTTTCAATGTGTTAGAAATCCATAACTATTAATGATATAATGAATCTGTTTGCACTGTCGTGTAGAGGAAGCCTTGAAGTTTAGTTTGTGAACTCGCAAATATTCAATGGTGATTCCTGCATCACACGACATACATCAAGACAATAATAAAGTTCATCCCAAATCCAGTGTAACATATCTGCATCGACACCCTTTCACGGCTCTTCTGATACATTCCTTCATGTTATCTAAATCATGTGGAAGTGGAAGAACGAAAACTCTACCTTTGACAAATCCCCAAAGGAAAAAGTCACCTGGCTGAGAGCGGGACTCCTTGGTGGCCAACGTAACAAAGCGTTATTGTCGTCTGTGGCATGGCCAATCCAACGCTGTGGCAGAATTTCATCCAAGTAAAGTCTAACATCTGTATGACAATGAAGTGGTGCTCCATCTTGTTGGAAAATAAAGGTTTCCGTTTTCATTTTCAAGTAGAGTTGGGGCATCAACCAAAGCTGTAACATATTGAGATATGTAGGTCGTTACTGGTTTCTTCTGCAAAACAGAAGGGGCTATACACTTTAATTTTGGGAAAGTCCCGCACATGTTCCACTACAGCCCTCGGTTTTTCAGTTCCCCATATCAAAAATTTTGTTTATTCACTTTTGCACTCAAGTGGAAAATTGATTCATCACTGAAAACTATTTGTTCATTGAAGCCATTGTCTTCTTGATTATGTCACATCATTTCTATACAAAATCTTGACGTTTGACCTTGTCGTCTTCATGTAGCTGCTGCAAGAATTGCAATCTGTAAGGAGTCGGGTTTACTTGCTTTCAAAAACTTTTCCATATGGGTGATTGTGGAATTTGTAACTCCAAGCTTGCCCTTGTTGTCGATTTCTGTAGGCTTCTTGCGAAAACACCACAAACACATTCAACATCCTCTTCTAATACGCAGGCTTTTTCCTTTGCACACACAGTTGTCCGAAATTTTCTGTGCCAATCATACATCAATTGCCTAGTCAGTGGTGGTTTCCGGAAACGTGTTGTGAAAGTTGTTGGACAACAGTTACGCAATTGTTTTAGCAAGTTTTAACACACAATATGCGTTTTGCACAAGATTCGCCATTTCTGCATCTGCAACAATGGCTTACATGATTACCAACTACAAAACTACCAATGCAAACTTCCAGAGTTTCCCAACATAACACCACAAAATTTATGTTGATATCACACTTAGTTTTTATTTCATAGGACTTCAAAGTTGTCTACTTCTTTTGTAATAACCCTGTATTTATAATTATCTATTGTGGGCATATGTATTTTTGAAAGTGACAGTGTACTCCTGAAGGAAAAGTTCACATTAATTGTAAAACACATTACTAATGCCCATAATTGGGTAGGTTTTGAGAAATTTCATTCATGTGTTGAGTGAAGAAAAAGTTAAAAACACAAACTGGCTACATAAGAATTCAATAGAATACAATGGCTTTGCAGTATCACAAATAATGGAAGATTTTAAGGGACATTATGCATATAAATAATTTTCATCATACAGGAAGCCTTGAATCCTATCACAATGAGCGCTTGAAGTATGTCCCAAAATGAATACATTTTTCATTTCTAGGCATATATCTCAGATCAATGATAGCTGCTCTAGATCATAATTTTCACCAAGGGAGAAAAGTAGTGGGCGGTTCCGAGGAATATTCTAAATCGGCTGGAGATGCATATATAAAAAAACTTACAAGTGGAGACAAAAGCTTGTAAAACAAACAGTGAGTGAAGTAAATGAACACAAATTACTACCAGGAGTTACTAACCGTAGTGACATTCCTTGTAATATTGGTTCACTCCAGAAAATTAAACCTAATAAGCAGGAAATGGAAAGCCGGTACTTCTCTTGGTTTGCATCACCTTTGTGAGAAAATAGCGAGAAAAAAACCCAATAAAATACGTAAATAATGAGGCGGGTTCAAAGAAGTGACATTTTAAATTATGAATATTCAAGGCACTACAGTGGTGACACATTCCTTTGAAATTAATGCTATGACTGATTAGCTGTTCTGACAGAAGACATTTTCTTCAAGAATACTGGCTGTCCATGTAGAAAATCCCTGCAGATCCTGATCAGTAGGTTGTACAGTGTTCCAGTTATTTCACATTCTCTTGTGATTGTCTACTGTTCCACACACATTAAGAAAGTAAATTAAATTGAGTTCTACAGTTCTTAGTGTCCCATTCTACAGTGCCTTCATTTAATGCCAAGGCCACAATTGCTTTATATGCATATCAGCCAACATGACAGTGACCTAGTTATTATGCCAGTGTGCAGAGGCCGTGCAGGATGTGTCAAGGGTATATTTATCGGCTGTGAGCTGTCTCAGTCGTTGCTTTGTCTTTGTGCTGTGAAGTGTTTCAACAATACGTGTGTTATATGTGATTTCCTTAGGAATGTTATTTTCTTATTAGTCTATGGAAATGCCTGCTAATAAATTCACGCTCGAACAGCATATTTTTTATATACGATACATACGTGAAAACTGAATCATGTAAACAATTTCAGCAGCAATTTCCTGGTTATACAGTTCTAGGTAGAGACACTGTGAGATGTTTGGTCAATAAATTTAGAACATATAAAAGCAGAAATTATGAACATTATGCAAGGATAACTTATGCGTGTGAATGGTAATTTCATCCGACGATGTCAAGAATGTCTTCGTGCAGACAACACCACTTTCAAAAACACTTATAACATGTTAGTATCCCTTACATATATGTATATATATAGATTCGTGAGCAAGTAACGTGGGAGTTATGGAATGGAAAATTCTGTAGTGTAGTACACTGTGTGCAGAGCACGCATTCGCGCTGTTTGCAGCTTTGGCACAAAACAAAGGCATTGTATATTGGGTGTGAAAGACCGGAAATTTTTCTCAGGGGTCTCTTTATCAGGCTTGGGGTTTTTTAACGTGCCATAAATCTATGACATGGGTTTACTTCCCTTCCGAAGGAAGCCATGCTAAGGATTTTTATGTCCCAAAAATCCATTGCCCTCTGTTGGATTGAACCCGCAAGCTCAGAAACTAGAGGCTAGCATGGTACACCTAGACCATGGAGGGTGATGATGTTAAGAAAAGGTTTACATCTGCTGAACACGTGAAACAGAGCTAGAAAATGATCGGGGGGAGGGGGATTGAAACAACATAGTGGTCACCATCGCAATGTGTAGATGAACCGATTAGAGGTAGTATGTTTCAATAGCAACTTCGTACGTCACCACTGTGTTGCTAATACATAACACGTGACTAGCATGTGCCTGGCCTGCACTGGTTACAGTAACACAGACTTGATACGTTGTTATAAATCAGTTATCGCAGTATAAACAAACAGTACTTTTCTGTAACTCCTGTTGTGTTCTTGCATCCGTTTAGACATTTCTTGTATATGAGCAGTGTGTTTACATCATCCCATTTGTGTGGTTATTGCCTTGTAGGTTATGTGTGTTTGGGTTTTAGTATCCATGCATGAGTTGTGAGCATTTACAAAGTTATGAATCTAATTTATGCCTAAGAATAGTGAAAAAGACTACTCAGAATAAAAATCTGTTCGGTAAAGGTCAATTGAAGAATTATGCTAACAACAGATACAGGAAATAATTATGCTCTTTTAGAGAATTTAAAGAGAAGAAATTAAATAGAGGAGAGGCTCTTATCCTGATCTCTTTTTCTCTCTCTTGTTAACATACTGCTTTTAGGCTCATTTCCATCTTTGCATGTAGATACAATATTTTGTTTTTATCTGATATGATTGTATCCCACTGTATATAATACCGTTCTAAACTGTAGTTATTTCATCAACCTATGTAAAACAATTAGTAAAGGCCTGTACCTATTGAGGGAGTTTGCAAAAATATGTAACATAGATGTTCTCAAAACTATATATTATGGCTTAATTTACTCGCACATTCAATATGGCATAGAAGTATGGGGTGGCTGTAGTAATACCCTCATACAGAGGTTTCTAGTACTCCAAAAGAAATGTATCAGAACAATGTTCAAAATGGAAAAACATGAGTCCTGTAAGGAAGTCTTCAAAAGGGAAAAACTGTTTACTGTAGTGTCTTTGTACATATATAAAGTAATCTGTCTGACTGAACTGCACAAACCTAAAACAAATAGTGAAATACATGGTCATGACACAAGGTGTAAATTGGACTTGCACCAAAATAGTTATAATTTAAAATCTGTAAACAAAGATCCTTTTATATTTGGTTTATATATGCACAACCGACTACCAACTGAAGTAAAACGTGAAAGCAACAGCTTTAGATTCAAACAGAGTGTAAAAAAATATCTTTTAAACAATCCTGTATATAATATTAATGATTTTCTTTTTTGTACTTAACATTCAACAAATTGTAAACAAACACGTATATTTTCTAAAGTGTAATTTAAGTTTTCATCTTTGTACTTGACAATGCTCGAAACTTGTAATTGAGTCTATGGGCAATAAACTTAAATTAATAAGGAGAATAATGCTGATACATATACCTAGAGCACTCTGAATGTGCACTGATAAGTGGCAACATTTAATATCTATCACTTTCTTGTATTGCACAAACTATTCTTTTGATCCAGTAATTCAATATTGACACATTTTGAGGCTCACTGAGTAAAAAAAAAATAGGAATTTTAGAAAAAGTTTCACTCGAGTCAGATATGTACAGGGTGGGTGAAAAGTCCCATTACAGCTTAATAGCATAGTAAAAGGTGTTCATAAGCGACGATATGTGAACAACAATCAACTGAAAGAAGGAATTTGCATGGCATCTGAAATGATGCGCCGTGGCAGGTGCACAGTGACATTGTTGAACTTTTGTAACAATCTTATTCATAATAAATGTTAATGTTAACCAGATATAATTGTTGCAATATACTGTGTTTTGTGTTCATAACTACGTTGAGCTCATATCTAAGTGTACTATTTTATTAACACATGTAAAGGGACTTTTTGCCCCCCCCCCCCCCCGCCCTGTACACGTTTTTATGTTGAGCATCTTTTCCTTGGGTCAAATATGAAGCTTTCTCTGCCTTTACATGAAAGGAAAATTGGGAAAGGAAATTTTGGAAGGAAACGTTCCAGGCTCAAGTTTAGGGTACCTCCCACGAAAATCTGTCAGGGAGCAGGCCCCCTGTTCACAGGTCTTTGCCTTAACAACCTCGGCTACATGTGTCAGTGGAAGGATGTAGAAATGTATACACACACAAGGGTTTGAAACGGGTGCTACATCCACAGGCAATAAAAGCATTTAATAATAACAGTATTTAGGCAATACGACACAAAAGTAAAGCAAACCTTGTGACTGACATTCACTGCTTTGAGTCAGCTACTGGAAGGCTTGCCATCTTGCAGACCAGTCATTTCCGGAAGACAAAACACAATGATCACCTAGATGACGAGCCCTCCACCAGCTGACTGAGACGAGTGTGTATGGATAATCCCATGTGACATTTACAGCACAAATTGAAATTTTAATTACCCTAGCTTCACTTTCTACACCAAAACTTATTGGAACATGTCGTCTCCATCATCAGCCTAGATTTAGTTACACACTTCTTTCTGTGGCTTGTAGGTAAGACAAAGAGGAACACGGACACAAGGTTTAAACAAACTGAGAAATCAGAAGCTGCAGAGCATTTTGGTCCACAGATCATCAGTTAAAACAGAACTAAGCTTTTAAAACCCCCTTCACTGGTGCAAATCTCTATGTATTTGCGAAAAACTATTCATTCACATGACTTTCTCTATGGTCTATTGCTTATTAATGGCACACAAATTATTCTTACAAAAGTTTATTTTCTCATCTACTTCATTTTAATTGAGATAAACCTTTCCAGAAATAGCTGTCTTACACATTTCATTATAGACAGAAAGGAAATAGCGATAATAAAATGTTTAAACCTGGATGCTATGTACCAGTCATAAAATTTCATACTGTTTCCAGATCGCAGGAAACAGTTGAAAATGGCAGGGCTTTAAAAGAATGACTTAAGTATTGAACAATTCAGACCATTAATAATGGATATCTCAGAAATGCCTGATGCTAAAAAAAAAAAAAAAAAAAAAAGTATTTGAGATAAATTGCGTTTTAACGTTTATCACTTATACAAGATTATACAAAATTCCTTCCAAATGAAGAGGACTTCAAAAGGTATTCCTAGAAAATTCAGGATATCTATACGTTTTATTTGTCTGTAAATATCTTTAGTATATGGTATTTTAATAAAAATCGTCAGACTATTTTTTTTATAAAATCAAAACTTTTGAAAAATCTTCCATATAAACGGTAGTTTGCAGTGGGCAGATATTCCCGAAAATCTTCGTGTCGCATCTTTGGAAGGTACTGAACTAAAATACCAAGTTTTGTGTTTTATCCACTTTTCATTTATGAGTTATGCTGTTCACAAAATTAAATTGAGTTTTATTTATGTAGGCACTTTAACTACTACGGTTCTTAACATCCCATTCTATATTAGGCGAGAAAAAGCAGAAATTTTGCTCAGAGGCCTCTTTATCAGGCTTGAGGTTTTTTCACGTGCCTTAAGTCTATAACACGGGACCACTGACTTTACTTCCTTTCCAAAGGAAGCCATGCTAAGGAGTTTTATGCCCGAAAAAAATCCATCGCTCTTCACCGGGTTTGAACCCACAACTTCGAGAACTAGAGGCTAGCAGGTACCACAGACACACATTCACGACCGTTTTCTAAACATTTTTTTTTTATTTATTCAGGGGCCTCAAAACATGTATTTTTGGTGAAATCCCTGTATCAAATTTTTGTGTGGAATGCAATACCTTATCTAGCTATTATGTATGTGGTAGTGAAAGTAAAAAGATCTGATGTGCACCATTTACATGTGTTTCTCTACTCACTCTTCTACAAATTATTCTTACAAAATCTTATTACTCTGGCACTTCTTGTAAATACACATAAATCTTCATTAACATTTTGTTGTAGGTATAAGGAGAATACAGTAGGCTAAACTGAGTCAAATCTTTTCTGAGCTAGCCCGTATGTGATGGCTTTGAAATTCTGTTCTCTTGGTATGAATATGGGGGGGGTGGAAGGACTGATAGCGAGTGCTCTGCAGTCGAGAAAGTATAAAATATATTATCAATTGAAACCATTAACAAAGAATATCTTAAATGATTAAAAAACTGTATGCTTTAAGGAGATCTACATTTTTTGTGTAGTGAGGCTTAGTCTATCTCTTACAGTTTAACAAATTATAAAAAAAGTAATTCAGAATGAAGAGCCCTTCACAGGTTATTCCCAGAAAATTTAAGATATACAATTTATTTGCCATATCTTAAACATTAATATTTTAATCAAAGTTGTTATGGCCATTTTTAAGAAAATTAAAAATAATAAACTTTTTACATGTAAAGGGTAGTTTAGGGTTTTTCAAGATCTGTGTGTCACATTCTTGGAAGATGCTGAACTTAATACCAAGTTTAGTACATAATTGACTTTTCGTATTTGAGTTCTGATGTACACAGAGAGACATATACGAGGGCGGATCGAAAAGCAATGCAGAATAATTTTTTCTGCCTTGGTATTGCAGCTGGTATGTTGCAATTTCACACAGATATAGTTTAAGTTTTCACTACACAGGGTATTTTTTGTTTCATGTGCAGCTCTAGTGAGAGAAGCGCGCATGTTACTGTCGTCCACATGTGCAGAGCAGAGAGGTGTGGTTCGATATTTGTGGGCCAAAGGCCATAAACCGAGTGATATTCACAGGGATATGCATGGTGTGTATGGGGATGATTGTATGGAGCATAGCAATGTCTCCAAGTGGTGTGTATTCTTCCTAGAGGGCCGCGTGAACCTTAGTGATTTGCCACGCTCCGGGAGACAGGTAACGCTGCAACCCCGCAGAATGTCAGAGGCATTGAGGCGGCAATTTTGAACGACCGGCGATGTGTAACTGCGAACCTTATCGAACAGTTCAACATGGTGCAGTGTATGATATTGTTCATGACACGTTGAAATTTCGTAAAGTTAGCGCTCGCTGGGTGCCTAAGAACCTGACAGACAACCACAAGGACCAACAAATGATGACGAACTTGGATCACCTAATGTGGTACATTGCAGAAGGGCATGACTTTCTGAAAGGAATCGTCACTGGTGATGTGTCATGGGCATATCACTACATGCCAAAAACCAAGCAGGCAAGTACTGAGTGGAAACATGCTGGTTCCCCAGTGAAGAAAAACTTTAAAATGAATCAATCTGCTAGGAAATTGTTTGTGGCGGTGTTCTGGGACATGCATGGTGTTGTATTGGTGGACTTTGCTGAACACGGGACCACTGTGAATGCTGCAGCCTACATGAAAACTTTGGTGAAATTATGACATACCCGTCGTGACAAACACCAGAACATGAATGCTCATGATGTCAAAATTCTTCATGACAATGCTCGCCCCCATGTTGCTGCTGCTGTTCATCACCAAATTTGGTTGGGAGGTGCTCCAGCATCCACCATACAGTCTGGACCTTGCACCGTCAGACTTTCATCTCTTTGGTCCCATGAAGAAATTCCTGGCCTGCCAACGCTTTGTGATAGATGCGGAAGTGAAATCAGCTGTCCACAGATTGCTATACTCCAAGGAAACAGACTTCTACGAATAGGGCATATTGAAACTGATATCACAATGAGAGAAATGTGTTGAGAAACTTGGTGACTATGTCGAAAAGTAGGTAAAAGGTGTAAGTTCATTTGTGATTTTTTGTTGTTGTTTTAACTATTAAACTTATTTGTAAAAAATTATTGTGCGTTACTTTTCATCCGTCCTCGTACATGGACCTTCTTGTGAAAATTCTTTTTATTCAGGTGAAATCTCGGTATCAAATTGTTGGGTGAAATACAATACTTCCCCTACTTACTGCAGGTATAGGTAAATAGTAGAAAAAGTAATAAACACAATTTATTGAAATTTGATGTCGTCCCATATGAAAATGAACTCATCGCACAGCATGTTCAACCAGAAAACATCATTTATAGGCCACAGGACGAAGTACAGCAGTGATCTAAATGAGGCATCACCAACTCATTTGCTCTGTGTACTGCGGTGGGTAAACATGTGATAGCAGTTAGAGACAGGCTTCTGATAGCAGTGGTGGGTGTCTCGTTCCTTTGTAATGCTTCAATTATTAAGTATGCTGTAGTTGAATTGTGTTGGATATCAATTAATCACCAAGAGGTCTGTATTCACTGTTATAAATGTGAAAGTTTTTCGTTACAAATTAATTCTCATACTGTTGCCGTCACAGTGAAATTACATTGGTACTGACCAGGTTAAGTAACTTGGTGTTTTACTATGTTAATACTATAATAATTATCATTTTTGTAATTGTTTATGTTATGTCTACCAAAACCATGAATGTTCATATCAGAAATATAAATAGAGACATTATAATGGAGCAATTATTCCTCCAATCATAAACCTACAATAGGTATATTAACTTTGAACAGTGGATTACGTATTTCAAATGCAAAATGATGCGTACTGACACAGCACTGAACAAATTATCTGTTCTGCTTTTCCTGCAGTTGAAGATCACGCAGTGCATAGTAGGTGATTCAGTGGCAGCAACGAGTAATTACTGTCCATTCCAAACTAGAGTGCCTCTCACTGTCAACAAACTCTTTGTATTATCCACGCGAAAGTAGTTCGCAATCCCCGCCCCTAATGGCTGCATCTTCCTCTCACATGTGCTTGCTGAATATCATATACAATTGAACATTGTTTCAATCTACAAAAAGGCACCTTGCGTGAAAATCATAGTTCAAAATGTAACCTGAAATAGTAATTGATGTTATAAGCATGCGGAAATGTACATTTTACTTACATTAATCACAATCCTCAGGCAAAGGTGAAACACCCAAAAATCCGAATCCTCCGAAGATGACTCAGCTACCATTCAAGAATCAGAACTATCCTCCAAGTTATTTACGACACTGTCTTACACAAAATTGAGTTCCTACATTTTATTCTCCTCTTCTATTATGTATTTAATATCCACCTGCCACATATTGGGTGTCACTTTCGTGATTGCAGTGTTGAAGTGCTCTTTCACTTTTATTGTTTCTAGCTACACAGCCTTTTAAAAATGCCCAAACCAGTTCGATTGGATTTAAATTGCTATGATAGGGAGGTAATCTTAGCACTCGATGTCCAGCTTTAGATGCAAGATCGTCTATCACTTATTTTTCTATCATCCTTGTCGGAAATATCCTGCGCTATGTGCACTAATTCAACTGTTACACTATTTTTGTCAGACACTTCTCTTTCCTGCAATCACTCTATCACATCTTGCTTACACCAAGAACTCTTTGGGCAACGATAAATTTGAATGCTATGGTAGGGTGCATTGTCCATCGCTATTAAACCACTGGGTTCAAGTTTTTGCAATATACGTTCAAACCAGTTACGGAAAACATCACCATTCATCTCCTCATGGTAATCACCTGCTTTTTTAGACTCGAAAATGAGTAATCCACCATCCATAAAACCACTGTCGCTGCCAATATGGGTGACAATTGGGTGTTTGCCTCTGCCACTTAAGATTTTTTAATCCTTTAGATAAACCTGCACGGAAAGCTTCTTATTTTGAACCTACTGTAGTGTCTATCCAAACTTTAGAAGTTGTGTGCCCCTTTGTTAATCCAAGTTTAATCTAAATAATAAAATTTGCCACCTTCTGTCTGATACTGACGGACAGATCTAAGATACACGATATCGTCTCTATCAATGATCACGTTATTCTCTGATCTTCTTGAAAATGTGAAACCTATTTCTAGCAATAATCTATAAAGTGTAGTTCTTTTAAAATTTGGAAGATCACAATCACTGTTGACAACAGAAAGGACTTTATCCAATGTCGGCGGCTCATTTTTAAAGAAAAATTGGTGAACTTTACTTCTAATAGCACCCTTTACAAAATCATCTATCTGTGCTATAGCACGACATGTTTTGATGCCTTTCTTCTTTGAGGTTTTTACGACACCAGTCTGTTTATATTCCCTGCATGCTTTGGTTACACTTTTCGCAGAAACGCCTGTAAACTCGGATGTTAGTTTTATAATATCCAATACTGCTGGGTATTTTTCTAACAGTGAGTTGAACACATCCAGTATTATTTGTTTTTCGCCACTTTTTAATGGTCTTCCATTTTTGTGTTTGAATACTTTATTCACACTACAAGCACCTTCCTCTGCCATTAAAACTCAAATACCAACTGACTAATCATAAGATTTGACCTGAGCTGAGCACACGTGTGCTAGCATATTATGAATGACTAATCACTTATCACATTTCCTGTGTTACGCAGTGTTTATTCGGTACTCAGCCCCTCTGGGAATTCATTGCTGCATTTCTGTATTATTCAAGTCATAGTAGTCAAGCATACTGTTAGTAATTAACAAGCACGATACTCTCAATGTTAGCTCAATAGCAGACGCCATTAAGAAAATCATATTTTGTAATATCTTAACAGTTAATATTTTTCCATTACCTTTAGCAATGAGTTCTTATGATAACTGCAATAAAATGTGCAGTTCTATACTTTTCCTACCCCAATATTTTATGATAAAATTAATTTGTTAAGGAACTATTTACATTGGCATAAGCATATGTGCTTAGGTTTGTGGCTAGCAGAAGCACGTGCTTTTGTTTACATCAGAGGGAACTCTGGTTTGGAATGAACAGTAATTGACGATGTCTGGTCTAGGCTGGTGATTAAATTAAAAGTAAATTTAGTTTTATTTATGGACGCTCTTTAACTACTATGGTTCTTAGCATCCCATTTTATATTGGACGTGAAAGGCCGGACATTTTGCTCCTGTTTATTAGGTTTGAGGTTCTTTTACACTTTCCTCCAAAGGAAGCCATGCCAAAGGTTTTTTATGCCCAAAAAAATCCATTGACCTCCGCTGGGTTTGAACCCATGACCTCAGTAGTTAGCATGATACCCCTAGACCATGGAGGACAGCAAGGTGACTGATGATGGAGAAAAACAGTCTCTGAAACATGCTGTAAGTTTTGATGTGCAAAGTGAAGCTCGAGTAATTGACATTTCAGTTTATGTACACATCAAAAAACTTCACTATGCTTCCCCAAAAGAGAAGAATTAAAAATACCAGATGATCTTACCTGAAGTGGAGGGAGAAAGCGTTCATCTTTTTCTATGACAATCAATCGACTCGCTCCTCTGTTTAAAATTGAGCGAGTTATACCACCGGGTCCTGGGCCAACTTCACACACTTCACAGTTCCTTATGTTTCCTGCAGCTTTAACTATTTTATCAGTTATTCTTTCATTTAACAGAAAATTCTGTGACAATTGCCGTAAAGCTCGCAAACGATACAGTTGCAGTATTTCCTTTATTGTTGGTAATGGTGGTAACCTTAAAGCTTCTTTTGCAGCCTTTGCCGCCATTGCATATCAGTTTAGAAATCCTTAGATCTAAGAACAAGTTCTATTATTTGTATTAATTATAAGCAAGCAACAAAAAAGGGTGCAGTAACTAAAATGTTCTAATTCTTTTCAACTAATTCAGGGGGTTCAAAATCATCCAAAAATTTCTCCTGTTTTACAGAAAATATTGTGTATAGATAGACTCCAAATACAGCGCTACCCAGCAGTAAGCCAGTCAAGTTGTTTCTCCTCCTTAGCTGGTTCAATTTTGCAACTCGTTCTAAGTTCTCCTTTTCCATCAACTTCATATAATCCACCACAACTCGAGAAATGTTTGCTTTGTCCTTGACGAGATCAACTTTCTGCATCTGATCTTTGTCCATCCTGTTGGTCTAGCCTGCAAAAATAACATGTGTGTCTGAAAATTTATTACGTAAATAATCCAAAGTACATAATACAAACATATCATTGGTGCTCTTCTGGCACCAGAAATTTAGTTATGGGCACCTTTTCAATTGAATAAATGCATTTTTTCAACGACAGTGGGTTTATCCACTTCCTGCTCATGCTATCATGTGAGGGAAGTTAAAATTCCGCACTCCATGTGTTTTGCATTTTTACTGCAGACATTCAATATAACCATAATTTGATAGTTGAATTTTACCACAATTTAAATCTTACCATCTTTATTTCCCTTTATTTGTTAACAGTTTCATATGGGACATTCAATGTGAAATTGAACGGCAAAAATGCTAGCATTTTTTATTTGCGTTGAAATTTTTCTTATTAATAAAGGATGCCAACAAAAACATATTTATCAAGTATTGGCATCTAAAACCCAACGGTTGTCACGTTATTGAATGGTAAATGTATCATATTAATTCATTTTGTTCCATTTTAAGTGCGCATAGCTCTGGAACCCTTTAATTCAGAATATTGTACTAAATATCATTTTGTAGATAAAAGTCCACATTTGATTACAGCATATACTAATTATTTTTATAATACTCACAAAAATCTATATACAGTTTTTACTTATTTTAAGTGTCTCCAGATTTTTATAAAACTAAAATATTAGATTGAGAATAATCCATAGTGTCAGTAAGAGAAGTCGTCAGTGTTGGTAAAAGTGTTGTGTTTGGGTGTTCGTAGTTATACCACAAAACGTTAATAAATGCAGCGATTTACATAGTTGATGCATGATGATCACCAAGCACTCTGTGAGGCAATATTCAGAACTGCATACTGCTTAATAAGCATTCTCATTGTTTAACCATGCACAGCAGCTTGGTTGACCTTCAGTTCAAAACAAACATGCGAGAGCAACCATGAATGCGTAAAGTGATTTACTTCTTTAATTATTTTAGACAAAACTACATCAGTAACCATTAAAGTAAAATATATGTTTGATTGTGTTTAAATTACAGAATCTTATCATATATAATAAAATTATTTTTCTTAATCCTTAATCGCCTACACCTGGAAAATGGAAATTTCTTAAATAAAAATAAGAACATGTTCACTTATCAGTATGAAATTAAAGTTTAGGGATACAAAATAAAGCTGAATTTAGATTTAAAGGTTTCAGAGCTATAACAGCTTGAAGTTGGAAATTTTTAGAAGATACGATAAATTTGAGCAATTTTAATTGCAAAACTAATTTTAAAAGTTTCCATAAAGCATTATATCATGCTTGTCTCCAAATACAAAAAGCTTTGTTTTGTTTAAAAAATGCAAGATTGATTTTTCTTCTATTTTGGGCAATTTGAAATGGAATGTCCCATATGTTTTAATTTATGCTGCATTTAAATATGTCTTTTTGTGCAAGCAGCCACCTCACCTTCAGTAGTTGACTAGCTTGGTCACCACTACTGTCAGGGTGTTTGCTGATACTGGAAATATACTTGAATTTGTTATACATATTGGATTTACTGATATTATACTGGAATAAGTGATTACATACTGAAAAATCTGATGTGTTACACTCACATGACTTTCTCTACTCTTGTACAAACTATTTTTACAAACACTTATCTCCATATGCTTCACGTTAATCGAGATGTTAATCTTAATGCTAATTTTCTTGTAGATGCAAGGGGAATTGGTAGGCTTTAAGCGATAGTCAAATATTTTAAGAGCTGGTTGCTATGTGTAGTATTCCATTCTCTTTGCATTACCAGGACAAAAAAAATGAATAACGAATTCCCATTTGAGAAAAAGTATTAAGTATTGGAAAATTTAAGGGAATAACAAGCAATATCTTGAAAGTGGTTCACTCAACAAAACAAATATATATGACATAAATTGTGTATTTTAATGTGATCTACATTTTTTGTGTAGTAAAACTTTGTCTATCTCTTATGGTTTACCAGTTATGCAAACATCGTTCACAATGATGAATACTTTTGAAGACATTCCCAGAATATTCAAGATATACGTTTTATTTGCCATGAAAATATCTTAAATATATGATATTTTAATCAAAATCGTTAGAGCCATTTTTGGGAAAATTAAAATTTTCTGTTCGTTTCTGAATTATGCTGTTCACAGACAGACACACACACGGACATGTTTCCAAAAATACTTTTTTTGGATTCAGGTGGCCTCAAAACATGTATTTCCAGTGAAATCTTGGTATCAAATTTTTGAGTGGAATGCAATACTTCCCCTACTTACTATACGTAGTAGAGAAAGTAAAAATTGGATCAAATATCTATATAACACTGATGTATTTCAGATTAAATTTTCAAGTGATTGTTTTGCACAATATATATATGTCAGTTTTTGGGATGCGCATGGGATAATTTTTATTATTTTCAAAAAGGAAAAGCAATCAATGGTGAGTATTATGCAAACTTATTGCAGCGTTTGAATGATGAAATCAAGCAAAAACGGCCGCATTTAGTGAAAAAGAAAGTTCTGTTTCATCAAGACAATGCACCAGTTCACACATCCATTATCGCCATGGCCAAAATCAATGAGTTAAAGTTCAAATTACTTTGTCTTGCACCCTATTCGCCCGACTTAGCCCCTCTGATTATTTTCTTTTTCCAAAGCTGAAGAAATGGCTTGGTGGTAAAAGATTTGTCAACAATGAAGAGGGGGAATTTGCAGTTGATGGCTATTTTGCAGAACTCAACGGTTCTCACTATAAACAGGGTATTGAAGCTGTTGAACATCACTTGGAAAAGTGTATTGAGCTGAAAGGAGACTATGTAGGAATTAAAGATGCTTTTTCCCAAAACTTTTGTGTTTTCTTTGTTAGGTTGAGTACCCCTGGGGCAGCCCTCGTATATGGAAATTTTAAACTTTCAAGGCAGTTGACACTGCATACTGTACACGATTAATCAATCACCAGTTTGCAGGAACTAGAGCTGACAGTAATTAATTTTATTTTTACTTTCTCTACTACGTATAGTAAGTAGGGGAAGTATTGCATTCCACCCAAAAATTCGATACCGAGATTTCACTGGAAATACATGTTTTGAGACCTCCTGAATCCAAAAAAAGCATTTTTGGAAACATGTCCGTGTGTGTGTCTGTGTGTGTGTGTGTCTGTGAACAGCATAACTCAAAAACGAACAGTCGGATAAGCACCAAACTTGGTATTTAGGTTCAGTATCTTCCAGAGATGCGACACGAAGGTTTTCAAGAAAATCCCCCCACCCCAGACTACCCTTTACATGGAAGATTTTTCGAAAATTTTAATTTTCTCAAAAATGGCTCTAACGATTTTGATGAAAATATCATATGTTTAAGATATTCTCATGAGAAATGAAATGTATATCTCGAATTTTCTGGGAATGTCTCCAAAAGTATTCTTCATTGTGAACAACTTTTGTATAACTGGTAAACCATAAGAGATAGACAAAATTTTACTACACAAAAAATGTAGATCGCGTTAAAATACACAACTTATGTCATATACATTTCTTTTGTTGAGTGAACCGTTTTCGAGATATTGCTTGTTATTTCCTTAAATTTTCCAATACTTATACTTTTTCTCAAATGCGTTATTCATTTTTTTTATGTCCTGGACATGCAAAGAGAATGGAATGCGCCACATAGCAACCAGCGTTAAAATATTTGACTATCGCTTAAAACCTACCATATTCCCCTTGCATCTACAAGAAAATTACCAATAAGATTGACATCTTGATATCTCGATTAACATGAAGCATATGGAGAATAGGCGTTTGTAAAATTAGATTGTACAAGAGTAGAGAAAGTCATGTGAGTGTAACACATCAGATTTTTACATAAATATTTCTATTATTCACTATCACTGAAAAAATAGTTTGCAATACACATGCATTAAGTGCTTTGCGGAAACTCAGAAAGAAATGAAAATACTCCATTTTGTCTTGTGTTTTCAAACTTCTTCCTTGCTCTGCAAAGATGCACCTACTGCTCTTGTATTGCTGTATACCATTGACAATATTGCAGTTCTTTTAAGTTCCAAGAAATTTTTTACTTTTGTTACTGTTTACTCATGACAGGTAGAAGGTTAGTTATTTTTCATTCTGAATGGAGGAAAGGAAGAACATAGCCCTATACTGTGATCTTCGCCGATCTATTTCTGATCCCCACTCTTATTATCATCGATCCAGAAGTCCAATGTTCATAATGAACTGCATCAGGCTCTGGACCATGAAGGTTGAAAGTTCATCCAATTTTGAAAAATTTAGGGCTCTTTGGAGAGCATAGATGGGCAGCTGTCCCATCCTGCACAGGTGCCCTTTAAAGGCAGTGTCCTATAGAAAGGTTCATTGCCCATGACAGCTTTTCCCTGATTAATTTTAGCAGTTCTCGTGACCTGGTTCTGTCCAGTCTCTGTATGAGAACTTTGGAGTGCCTGAAACCTACAGACGAGTTCCAGTATTTCTCGTGTTCAGTGATAGCCAGCTTAACATTACTGATGACAGCCTAGCACATGTTCAGTTCCCTTATTAGTTTGAAGTTTATTGAAGCACTATGAAATACATGTATTGTACTGCCCACTAGAGTTTGGCCCATGCCACTGTTCAGGTGGGCAGTACAAGTTAAGTTATTCACAACATATTGCAATACGTACTACTACTCGTAATATAAATGCTCATGAACTATAGTTCTTCTGTTTTAACAGTCCATTTTCATCTATTTTTAACTTTCTCGAAGTATTGCTCGATGTTCTTGTAGTTTTTGTCTATAATTTTATTTCATCAGATTCCCTTTTTTATTCTTGACCACATACTTTCTTTTCTCCATTTCTCAATTTTCTTATATTCAAATACTATGGGTGATTTATTAATAATTGACACATTTATTTCTTTGTTTCAAAATGAGTTATGCCAGCGACAACTTCTTATACCTGAAATGCAGAAGAATTTTGGAAGATTATTTACCTCTATAGCAAATGTTAAAAATGTCCTCCATCCTGCATAAGGCATAACTGAACACATCGTTCCATGTTACTGGCCACTCGTTGGAGGACTCTGTTGTCAATAGCTTGAATGTCCTGTGTAATGTTGTGCTTGAGATCATCCAATGTCTGGGGACATGTGGCATAAACCCTGTCTTTTAAGTAACCCCATAGAAAGAAGTCCGGCGATGTCAAATCCAGAGATCTCAGTGGCCACAGGTTCTTGGAAATTATCCGGTCGTCAAAGGAACTTGCAATTAGTGCCATGGATTCATTTGATATATGGCATGTAGCGCTGTCCTGCTGAAAATATCCTTGACTCAGCTCTACATTGTCTAGTTGCTCAGCAAACTCCATGAAAATCCGTCGATACGCTGTAGTGTTCACATTGTTTAAAAAAAATGGTCACACTATTCTCTGTGTGGATATTGTGCACCAAACTCCGATTTTAACCGGGTGCATATGCGAGTTCACATAGCCGGATAAATGGAACCATGCTTCATCTGTGTACCATGTGATGGACAATATGGCAGGATTTTGCACAATGAACGCCTGAAACCAATGACAATAATTCAGTCATCTATCCTTATCTGGTTCCTGTTACTGATGGGCAACCGTAATCCTTTAGGAATTTAGGGTCTGCACTTTTCACAGCTCTCTGGCACTTTTGAGTAGCTGTACCCTGTCTCCAGCGACACACGTCTTAATGATATTTTGGGTGACTGATCCAATTGGGCTCTAACGTCTACAACCATGGGAAGCTCAGATGAACGAGTTTTGCATTTTTCACTCATCAGAGATCCAGTTGTTTCCAATTTGTTTACCAGTCCCAGTATTGTGTTTCTTTGGGGAGGATTCAAACACCAAATTCTCTCTGGTATGCCCTTTGAGCAGCTGTATATTGCTTTATAAGGAAGAGTTGTTCATTTAATATGTACTCCATTTTCACGTTGACTAGAACAAAATCTCAAAAACAGTTGCCGACAATAAAACTAACAATTACGAATTAAACACGAACATCTGCACATCTAGTGACAGGCAATCGAAACTCTAGAACATTCTGCTTAATTTGGTGTTAAAATTGGGGCATTGAGTGAATTTTGAACAGAATAATTAAGGAAACAAATGTGTCCATTCTTCATAAATCGCCCTGTATATGTTGTACATCTTCTTTTCCCCCACATAATGAGCATTTACCTTGTGGATGCAATTTCGTTGTCCTTCCAGCCTCCACACTCCTGCTCTTAACCATGCTATTTCCCTGACTAGTATTACCTATACAGGCTTTTCTTTTCCAGCTGTTTTTCATGGCTACACACAACACAAGTCTGATAACTGACTGAACAATTTTTGAATAGTTCCCTTCTAGCAGCTTCATCTGCTCTTTCATACCCAGAAAACTGAACCTAATTGAGGGTGGACAGTCATTGCCATAGAGTCCAGCCACTATCCCAAAACTGGTTTTAGAGCTATCATGGGTAGAGGGTAGTCCACCCCAAATTTTGATATTGAGGTTTTACCAGCAAACATAGTTTAAGATCCCATGAACAGCATGTTTAAAGAAATAAATGCTGAAAACATCAAATTCTACATTTATGTTCAACAGCATCTTCTTACATGCAAGCTTTTCAAATTCTCTTCACCGCAAACTATCCTTTATGGTGAGTTCACACTAAAGTTAATAGAGTTTAACACTCTGTATACTTGAAACAAGCTTTTTGTGAGGATAAAGTGGATGAGATAATGGAAACGAAAACACTTGCAGCAGAATTCATTTTGCAATGAGTAGGATTAAAGGAAAACACATACAAAAATTGGCAAAGAAAATTATTTGAAAAGGGCAAAGAAAGAAAACAAAAAAATCTAATGTTTCATTCATATGACTTTCTCTGCTGATTCTTCTACAAATTATTTTTACAAAAGCTTATTCTTCTATTTCTTGGTAATTGAAATAAATTTTCATTACATATTCATTGTAGGTTTAAGAAAAATACAATACGTAAAGTAATAGTCAGATTTTTAAAAAGCAGTTTGGTTTGTGATGTCCTTTGAAATTCCATGCTATTTGCATGACCACAAGTATAAACGAATATCACTTGAAATAAATATAAGTATAATAAAAAAGAATATCTTGGAAATGATAAAAAAAAAAAGATAAGAAAAAAAAAAAGAGAACTGTGTGGTTTCGCAAGATCCACATCTCTTATGGTTTACCAATTATCTAAAAGCTATTTCGAATGAAGAGGACTTCACAGGCTATTCCCAGAAAATGCAAGATATACATCTTATTTAACATGCAAATATCTTTACTTAAGGTACTTTAATCAAAAACATTAAGCCATTTTTGAGAAAATAAAAAAATAGCAAAGTTATCCTGTAAAAGGTAGTTGGGTATTCACCGAATGTTTAATCTCTCTCTCACACACAATTTTTATAAAAATGCTTTTTATTTATTTAGGGGGCCTCAAAACATGTGTTTCTGGTATAATATCAAACATCAAATTTTTGGGTGGAATGCAATACTTTCTCTACCCACTCGGTACGTGTTACAGGAAGTAAAAAAACACTTTCTGAAGTTGTACTTCATAATCCAGTGTGATATAAACAGCTAGCTGTTGTTTTCACATCTTACATGTAATTAAGTTCCTCGACCAAGTCTGTATTACCTAATTTGAAATAGTATCTGATCAAACACGTTTATGATAATTAAGATAATAGAAGAATAATTTGTTATAGTATCTTAATCTGAATGTGTAGAGAAAGTTCTGCAGGTGGGGCTTTTTGTTTTCTTTTTTGTCTCTTCAATAGGAATTGCCTTGCAACAGCACAGTTTAATGTTCTGTCACCATTAATAAAGACACTGTAGATTGAGAGAACGTAGGCTTTCACAGCCGGAGTCAGTATAACTAGAAGTTATTTCCGGGCTGTTTTGCCGTGATCTGCTGGAGATAAATGTTCCAGACGTTTCGTCTACTACGATAGACATCTTCAGTGGCACTGTCAAAGTCGTCTAGGAGAAGGTCTGCTACCTCCAGCAGACCACGGCAAAACAGCCTGGAAATAGCTTCCAGTTATACACTGTAGATTGTCCACAATAATTTGCTAAGTGTGCAAAGGGAAGATGGTAATGAAGGAACTATATGAATCTCTACTAAAAATTAAGCAGAAAGTGAATCTAAATGACAGAAAGAGGTGTATTAAACTTGGAGATGAATTATGATCACATATTTGTGATGAATACTAAGTTCACTTTGATGCTCATATTACCTTCCCTTGTTTCATAGAATACAAATCATTATTAGTTAAAAGATATTATCAAAGAATCACATCCCTAGTAATTATGCAAACCATATATTTTTAAGCAGGATAATTAAGAAGTATGGGATTAAGTTCCAAATTCAAGGTAAAGAAAATCCAAATCTTAGTAGATTATATAATGTATTTCCTCAGTCCTAGTAATGATTCTTCCCACACCAACAGCAGATTCTACAGTTTGCCGAGTTGTATTCATAGAACCTTCTTCATTAACTACCCTAGGCTTCTTTGCCATTACAGTGTGAACAGTAAAGACAAAAAAATCATGGATTAAACCCTGTTTTAAAAGTTATGCAGATACAGTACTGACGTGAAACAATGAAGGGTCTTAATTCATAAGTCCATGAAGTTGTGTAACTTTAACGTAGTTTTAATATAAAATGGCAGCACTAAAGATTTTCCAGAATTTAATGCCTTTTCATTGACTAACAAATCATGGCGTAGGATGATGCAATAGCTACAATGTCCATTTGCGAACAATGAGAATCACTGTTTCGTAACTTATTGTATTAAGCTCATGAAAAACAACTGGAAGAGCACATGAATATCATACCAAAAGCTCAAAAAATTTGAACGGCTAAGCGTATCTACGTCTTTACCTAACCTAAAATAATGCTAATTCCTAGAGTATTGATAAGAGAATATCACATGATTGTTTAAATGGTAAGAAAACAAAAAAATATTCTTACGCTAATACTTTTCCAACACAAAACTTCATTCTAGGAATTATTTTGGAACAGAACAACGCATTTTACGTCTTACACACCTCAGGAAGTTCTACAGAACACACCACAGAACACCAAAGTATAAGAAGTGCAACCCTAGTGTTAAATTGGTGGAAACACGAAGGCGATCGCAGCGTGAGTAGTGATCGGGGATGGAACTAAACTATGAAAAACCGTGCTCTCGGATGATGACGTCACTCGTAGCTACTACAGCTGTATTTTTCATACCCGCCTAGCTGTCTGCCCAGCTAATCATATGTTCTAATACTGTATCGCTACTGATGACGTACAAAGTTAATTACGTGAGCTTCATTAATCGTGATTGCACTTTGAGTTATTCAAATTTCTTTTTAAAGAAGTCGATTAAAGCTCACATAAAATAACTTGTCACTGTCATCTGTAGCAATACAATATTAGAACACAATTATGATCAGCTGAACACCTCACAGCTAGGCTAGTATGAAAAACACAACTGTTTATTCCTGTGTAACTTATTTAAATTATCCAATAGTCGGCACATACATTGCTTTTTATATAATATTATTGAGGTTAATAGTGGTTGCTGAATGTTTCTATTTCATAATACATAATGGTCGCATTTAAATTTTTGAGAGTGAATGAGATCAAGCACCTTGCAATAATTTCTTCTGCATGCTTCATAGTAAAATCTTTTGCATTTAAACTGCCTCCATGGTTTGTTTGAACTTGCAACCAACCAACAGTAGGATGTGGAATTTGACAGGAAAATTGGAAGAATAACACATGTTTGACACTTGTTATTTTATTCTACTCTTAGATAGCGCAATACAATTTGACATGAATAACTTAACTCCATTTCCTACAAAGAAACTTCTGCACACATTATATGCAATAGTATAGCTATTGTTTGTCATTCACTAAATCGCTATTAGCAGTGCAATAAATGTCATTAGCAAGTTTCACCACACCATTTAACACTATTAATGTCATTGTCACTCTCTGTGCTCTGACTTGAAGCACCATCACTGGACACAAATAGCCACAACTTAACTCCAACTTTCCATTGTGTATATCCTAGAATTAAATAGAACACACATGTTTAAACTACCCTTAAAAGTAGGTTTCTGAAATGAGAAATTGCTTACATTAAGGAAAAATTTGTGGTTACAAACACCTTGTGATTATATTACACACTATCCACTGTAAACCAGAGTTCTCTCTGATGTAAACAAAGCATATGCTTCCTCTTGTCATGAAACTAAGCACTACGCTTACGCCAATGTAAATAGTTCCTTATACGTATTGCATCATGAAATATTGGAGCAGGAAAGGTATAGAACTACACATTTTATTGCGGTTATCGTAAGAACTCATTCTTAAAGGTAATGGATATATAACAACTGTTATGAGATTACAAAATATGATTTTCTTAATTCTACCTGCTATTGCATTAACAATCAAAGAGTATCTTTTTGTTAATTACCAACTGTATGGATGACTGCTATTCTCTTGCCTATATGAGAAATGCAGCAATGAATTCGCAGCTGTGCTATCTGAGTACCAAATAAACTCTTTGCATAACACAGGATATATGATAAGCAAACAGTCATTCATAATATGCTAGCACTCATATGCTCAGCTCAGGTCAAATCTTCGATTTTATCAGTTAGTGTTTGAGTTGTCATGACAAAGGAAGAAGTGCGTAGTGTGAATAAGCTGTTTTAACACAAAACTGGGAAACCGTTAAAAAGTGGCAAAAAAGTTTGGTTGATAAAGTGCTAAATGAGAAGGAAATAACACTTTTATTGTAAAACCACCACCACCTTGTGTTACTTGAACAAAATAAAATTCAGTATACGCAAAGGATCCATGGATCTTTTCATTAAATGTTCAATGAATCAGATCTTTTGAAGGATCCTTCGAACTGTTATTTATAGTGAAATTTTAAACACTTTTCATTAAAAAAATTACTAACCTTCTGTGAATTCAGAAAACTAAGCTTATATATAAATAAATAAATAAATAAACTAACCTAATGCTAATCTTCCATAAATTCAGAAACCTAAGCTTATATAAAAAAAACCTAACCTCCCATGGTACCTCGGATGCAACGCGCTGTATATGAAAAGCGTTTAAAATACTTAGTGTGTTAAAATGTTCACTATAAATAACAGATCAAGGGATCATTCAAAAGATCCAATTCATTGAAAAGATTCATGGAACCTTCACTGAAAAAAGCATGGGTTGTTTGCATATACAGAATAGTGGATGAGTATATACAATCAGACAAAAAATTCAATGCCATGCCTGGGATTCAAACCAGCAATCTTTAACTTGCCATACCACTGCTCTGCCATCTAAGACTTTCTCTACTCACAGTAAGCTATTTTTATAAGTATTCTACAAATGATTCATCATATATCGTGATTAACTGAAAAACTTAACCTTTCATCCAGCTAATGCTGGAAACTTAATAACTTGCTAAAACTTAATAACATACCTTCAGATTCTGTCACCATTCGGGACTCGAACCACAGCACTGGATGGGAATGTAAATGGTAGGCGTATCCCCTCTGTCTGGACGGTTCAATGTATCTGAAAATTAATTTTATATAAAAATGTGTAACACACAATAAACTATCAAAGTTTTCTACCTCATTCTACGAATATCACTGAAGTTAATAGAAAATACCAATATTACAACAAATATACATTCAATCAGAAATAGCGTAAATGTATGATTACCGTCTCTGCTTTGTTCCTGTTGAAAAAACGTCGGACGAAAACTTCCAGCTATAAAAATCCAAGATGGTCCCTTTCTTCTTTACCTACATCAAAGCCTACTCTGGTGTTCTGTGCCTGCCATTTAGTTCGTTACGAACTTCGAAACTTGAAACAGCCAATCAGAAAATTCGCCTTTCCCGCAAAAGTACAACTAGTGACACACCGTGTCCATGTGGGGAGTTAGTGCCCTTGGTTTCCACTTCTCCAATACAACCTTCACCCCTATGGAACACACTGCTTAATGCGGGAAATTTGTTCCAAGTATCCCTATTAGTGATTGGTGTTGAAATATGCTTATATAATTATTCATAATAGTATAATCATTTAATTATGCATATTATGATAAGATAAAGCACCCTAACTCTATAATATGTGGAAAATGTTGCACATGGATATTTTATCGTTATGTTGGTAGTTTTTGGTTTTTACTGCCTATACTAGCGCCAAAAGTGGTGAACTAGCGTGTGATTATGATCACTGTAGATGGAGCGGCAGTCTCAAAGATAGTGGATTCTTTGTTTAAACGTTGGCAACACGAACATATGATTCTGTCAGCTGATTGGAAGACGTCAAAGCAGACAACAAAGCCATGCGCTTTAATGTTTCGCACAACCAGTTTTGCGTTTGATGTGCGACAAGCAAGTGCGTTTGTGTTTATGGTGAAGTGCTAGTCCGATAAAAGAAAGACAATGCCTTTCATTTCAAAGGATTGGCGTTCACCAGGGGAAGAGTGGGTGAAAACAGAAGAAGGATGGGAAAAGAAGAAAATATTGGAGTGTGGTCGTCCAGTCAACCAACAGGAAAACATGGATACTTCAAGGTTTGTTTACCTACACAGCTGATCGTTACTGACGTCAGTTAATACATTTAGCTCCCAGTAATTGTAAAAATATTGTGTTAAGATAAGTAAACATCTTAAATATAAACCGAAGAACAGTGAAGGATGAAGTTAGTAGTGTATAACTAGTACGACATACATCGGGTGCATTTGTTACTAACTGGATGTCGCCTGGAGTTGAGACGTTCATTTACGATTTATTGTCTGCTGGGTTTGATAATAATTTAGTTAACAAATATTGCAAATGTGTGTAATAATCGTTTTTTTAAAGTTCGTATCATTAATGACGTAGCTACGTGTGTGTGTGGAAAATTCTGTAGTGATTTGTTATACTGCACATACATTGGTGATGTGACTTTTATTGCAAATTCATATCAGTAGGAAGTGGCAGACTGTGATTTATTTTAAATGTTTGACCTC
Organism: Deroplatys truncata; assembly: GCA_030765065.1. Lineage (NCBI taxonomy): Eukaryota > Metazoa > Arthropoda > Insecta > Mantodea > Mantidae > Deroplatys > Deroplatys truncata. Next base: position 138,646,655 of record CM060979.1, on the reverse strand, counting down.
GGAGCAGAGTTGACAACGACCTTCAACCGTGCGTCTGCTGGTTGTTACGACTTGTGTGACGTCACAAACCAGTCCAATGAGTCTGCGCTCAGTTTCTTTGTTCAGCCGGGACTGTTTAAACTCAACAAAATTGCGCAGATCCATTACGATTAATTCGTGTATTTGGCTACTCATCAATTAACTTCTTAAGTAATGCGTTAAGTCGATTTACACTGAAGACAGAATTGCTTATTACGTGTTTTGCTGCAACATTTTATAATCAGATTAAGCGCTTCGTTTTGTTCATATTTTAATATATGTTTTTCTGTATTATTCTTCAGGAACCAATATCGTAAAGTAGTGTAGTCCTAAAACTAAACATTGAAGATTTAAATTTCGCGAAAAGGAAATGCAGACGCTAACAAATTGAGAGGAGTGGAAGAATATTGAGTTTTTGCTGTAACTATATGTTTATTACATTGTAGGCTTGTGTTGTGCCTGTTTATAACCTAAGTGCTTTTCGTCTGTTCTAATATTGTTGCATAACTATAACATGGAGGCATTTAACCCGTTTTATGTAAATATTGGTTATGTTAAAGTAAAACATTACTTCATAATCATATGCAAGGTTGGGCGCAAAACTAAGAGATTTTGCTGCTCTTGAAATCTATCTAATAATTACGCAGAAAATGAACTTAAATAGCTAAGCATGTTCACTATACATTTTCAGGTAGCATTTTTGGTTTGTTCACACCGAAGTGAATACAGTAGAATGCAAACGGGTGGTGAAATATGTAGTCCAATTTGACTACTGGCCTTTTTCTCGATTACGTACCTACAGTAAGTAGGGGAAGTATTCTATTCACCCAAAAATTCCATGTGGAGTCTTCGATGTGCGTGTGTTAACAGCATAACTCTAAAAACGAAAAGTCGGTTAAATACGAAAGTTGGTATTTAAAAAAAACAATAAGCCTAAATTAAAAGTAAATAAACCTCTTATATAAGCAAATAATATTCACGAAATTAAAGATAAAAATAAAGAGAGTACTGGGCACACATAATACAATAAATAATTAGAAACTAAGGTAAGTTCAAGACCTTCCAAAGGAGGTCCATTAAGAATTTGAAGGAAAACTTCCCAATCCAAATTACCCTTTACATCGGACATTTTTTGAAATGTTTTATTTTCTTAAAAATGACTATTGTATTAAATAAAGTACCATATATTAAATATATTTACAGTTTCTCAAGAAAGTATTCGTCTGCACTTTAAAAAATTCTCACAGCGAAATTAATGGAGGGAAAAACCTAATTCTTTTTGGTCATGAAATTCAAGCGATAATACCGTTTTTCAGATCATTCATTTTATCAGTTATATACATTTTTGAAAAGCATGCCAAAATTGCAACATTTTTGTACGTGGTTTTTCAACATTATCTTTAATACATTACGTAGAGAATTTTATGTGCATACAACCTACACCCTTTCATTGACATGTGACTTAAACTGGTGAAGAAATTACATTCACGAAGTCGTAAAAAGTCAGCCGAAAATGAGAAATTAAGGCAAAAACGTTGAAAATTGCCAATTTTGACATTTTATTTCTCCTTCAAATAAAATCCTATTTCCACCGGAAAAGCAAGTAATACACACACACACACACACACACACACACACACACACACACACAAACACAAGAAAATTTCTCTACTTGGTGCATGCAAAATAATTTTGAAAACACCACGTATAAGAGAGTTGCAATTTTTGCATATTTTTCAAACATTTATAAAACTGAAAAAATGAACTATCTGAAAAATCGCCAAAACGCATAAACTGTATTACCATTTATCTTTATGTAAAAAAAAAAAGAAACAAAAATCTGGTTTTTCCCTCCATTAATCTGCCTGCTAGAATATTTTAAAGTGCGGACGAATACTTTCTTGAGTAACTGTTTATAACAAACGAAATGTTTATCTTGTATTTTCTGGGAGTGGCATGTGAAGTCCTCTTCTTGGGAAGAAATGTTACAGAATCTTGTATGGGTGGTAAAGTTTAAGTGATAGACGAAAATGTAGGCCTCTTTAAAACACAGTTTATTCAAAATAACTTTTTCCGTGGCATACGTCATTTCCGAAATATCCTTTATTGATGATTCGAATTGTTCATTTATTAAGTCCTGACGATTTTCGGTTGTTTTCCGCGATGTCATAGAAACAGTATGGAATTTTAAGACCAGCATATAACGTCCGGTTCTTAAACATTTGACTATCGCTGTTCTCTTTGTAACTACAACGAAATGTGTAATGCAAATATTTCTATAAAGGTAATGTAATACTCGTACATCAATTTGTTTGTTTTGCAAACAACACACGCGTGTTTGTAAAAGACCGTGATACTGGTTAAGCTTAACGAATTTCTGTTAATAAAGTGAAACAATCTCCGATTTGCTAGGAAAATATTGTCCAACATAGCACTTGGATTAGCAGAATTAAACTTATTTTCGAAAGAAATTATAGTAAGAACTGATGTTCAATTTCAGAAAAAAAACTTTTGTAGTTTTTAAACTATACTCATTCAAAATTTACATGAAATATGTGGAAAGAAAGATAAAGCTACCAAGCAAGCCTCAGGCGTTGAATGTTTTACTCAATATTATAATATTATTTTAATTTCTTATACCGCAATTTACCCTTAGTGTTTTAGTAATTTATGAATTGAAATTAGATGTTTGATAGCTCATGTTCGTCTTAAAGTGTAGGGCTTTACAATGATGTAAGAATTGTCAAAGTCAGTTGAGTTGTTTTTGAGGTTATCTTGCATACACACTCTTGCTTTCTCTCTCTTTTTAATAATAAACATTTACTTAAGAAGAAGTGGTGGCGGCGCCGTGGCCGAGTGGTTAGACCGCTCGCCTCCCACCGAGGCGGCCCGGGTTCAATCTCAGGGACCTGCATGTGGGATTTGTAGTGGACGAAGCGGCGTCTGGGCGGGTTTTCCCCCGCCATTCATTCCACCAACTACCCCATCATCCATTTCACCAACATTTCGTTTCATCTACTTCCTTAATCCCATCCTGATGGGATGGCTGATCACCCATCCTGGATGCTCCTCGACGGGCCTCTGACCCCAGGCACCCGTTTGTAAGTCCTGGGGTGTGTAAGTCCTACATAAGAGGAGGGTAAACAGATAATGAATGACTGAATACTTAAGAAGTGCATTGTTGAGATATATTGCCATCTAGCACAGTCCTAACCCATTACACGATTCTAGACGTTTCGTTACACTCATTAAGTTGCCAACATGAATAAAGTAGAATTAAAACAGCGATGTTATTGTTTGAGACAGTGGAAGGGGGAATAAGGACGTCGCTGCAGCTATCACAAAGAGCCACCACACGTAGCTGACCTGGGCACGAGCAACCGCTTCCCCCATCCACTCTGAACAAAGAATACTAAGTACTTCCCAGTTTTGTTGACTGCGAGATTGTTTGTGATTGTTTGCTGTTAAGACTCCTAAATATATAAATGGTATATAATTATGATTTTGCACAAGTCTGTTTTGTCTGAATCTTTAGACAGTAAGATAGTAAATCAGAGATGAATGTTTGTAGCCCATATGGACGTTCTCGTTCTAGTGGAAGTAGCAGTGAACTTTGGCCACCCCACCTGGTGTTCTCAGAATTGCTACTGCTGCTTTTGACTTCTTTCCAGCTGACCTTTATATAACCGCTTTGTATTTTCCTCCTCTTCCATTTCCTGCCTGTTGTAGCCTTTTGTTCCTAAAACATGTAATCTACAAATCGTTGTAGACTTTTAGTACTTCAATAATCTTTCTCTAATTCGTATTTTTACTTTCTCTACTACGTATAGTAAGTAGGGGAAGTATTGCATTCCACCCAAAAATTCGATACCGAGATTTCACTGGAAATACATATTTTCAGGATCCCTGAATCCAAATAAAACATTTTTGGAAACATATCTGTGTGTGTGTGTATGTGTGTCTGTGAACAGCATATCTCAAAAACGAAAACTATGATAAATACCAAACTGATTATTTGAATTTAGCATCTTCCAAGGATGCGACACGAAGATTTTCGAGAAAATCTCCCACCCCAAATAACCTTTACATGGAAAATGCTTCGAAAATTTTGATTTTCTAAAAAATGGCTAACGATTTTGACGTTTATTTTATTGTACTTTATGAGGAGATTTTAATTTAATATCTATATTTAAATTAGATGAAGAAAATTGAGGCATATATGAAAGATGGCAAACAAAATGTATATCTTGTATAACTGGTAAACGCTAAGTGATAAACAAAAAAACAAAACAAAAAAATGTAGACCTCTTTAAAACACACAGTTTACTTAAAATAAATTTTTTGTGCCATAAGCGTTTCTGAGGTATCCGTTATTAAAGGTTCGAATTGTTCAATACTCGTCATTCTCTTATAGTCTCATGGATTTTCATTCGTTTCTCGCGATGTCATGGAAACAGTGTGGAATTTTAATACCAGCGTATAGCGTCCAGTTGTTAAACATTTGACTATCACTGTTCTCATTGTATCTATAACGAAATGGTAATGTAACTATTTTTGCAAAGGTTTGTTTGAATTAAAGTGGTAGATAGAAAAAAAATAAGCTTTAGTAAAAATAGTATGTATATCCACTAATCAAGATAGAGGGTAGAGAAAGTCATGTGAATGTATACATAAGCTTTTTTAGTACAGTTCATAAATATTACATAACTTAGTGTTCAGCATTTTAATACTAGAAGCGCCATATAAATTGTGTACCCAAAAGTGCCGTGAGTTATTTTGACCCAAGGCGAGTATTGTAGCTAATTTCGTGAAATTAAGTTATGACAAAACATAATAACTAGTATTACAGATGCTGCTGTCTTCTGATGTTTTATTTAGTAATTGAAAATAACGTTAATGATGCAAAGAAATAAAGAGCATGTTAATACAGACATTCACATATTTCAACTAAAGGATATTTCATGGGTTTGCTATCATAATGTAACATTTTAACGTAAAAATTAACACCTTTTTACTTTCTCTACTGCGTACAGTAAGTAGGGCAAGTATTGTTTGCACCCAAAATTTCGATATCAAGATTTCACCAAAATAGGTATATGTTTTGGTATTTAAGTTCATCTTCCAAGTATATGAAACGAAGATTTTCAAGAAAATCCCCCACCCAAATTACCCTTAATATGGAACATTGGAAGATTTAACAAAAATTTTGATTTTCTCAAAAATGTTTGTTACGGTGTTTATTAAAATATTATATGTTTAAGATATTTTCATAACGCATGAAATGTATGTGTTAAATTTTCTGGGAATAGCCTCTGAAATCCTCTTCATTCTGAATGGCTTTTTTTCATTAGTAAACCGTGAGAGATAGACAAGATCTTCTTACACAGATCTCGTTAAAGCACATGATTTGCGTGTGTGGTTTTAGTTAATTTCCGAGATATTCCTTCTTATTGGTTGAATTTTTCTCAAATGGGAATTCGTTATTGGTTTTTTTATGCCCTGGACATACAAAGAGAATGGAATGCTCCACATGGCAACCAGCTCTTAAAACATTTGACTATCGCTTAAAGCCTACCACATTCCCCTTGCACCTACAGGAAAATTAGCAATAAGATTCTGCAAATATTTATCTCGATTAACATGAAGTGTATACAAGAATAAGCATCTGTAAGAATAGTTTGTACAACAGTGAGCAGAGAAAGTGAGTGCAGCACATCAGATTTTTCATATTATGGTTACTATATTTTGTTAACTATTCTGAGGAATTTGAACGTTCTACACAAAAGTATGTAACGTTGCATTACTTTACCAGTGCACACTGATAACATTTCACATTGGCTTTATCATTAACATCATTATTTGTTGTGGAAGTACCTAAACTCTCGTCAGTTTCCTTGGAACCATCTTATACAATTCATGTATGCTACATTTCTGTTGTGTTCAACGTATTTCGAACAATGCGAAATTTGCAACAATTTAAGGACAAAACGGCCCCAGACACATGTGCAGTACAACAATATACTTCAACAATGCAAGATGCGACAACTGTATTCCTGTGGAAGCTAAGAACATGTGGGAGTTCTAAACAGACCCTGTTTCTTATAACCTTGCCCCGCTGACATGTATTCTTCGCGCTGCGTTTCCTTCCCCTTCCTCCTGTCATTTTCGAATGGCGTCAGACAAGCCGTGTGCAGTGCAAGGATAGGCGATAAAAGCTCTGTATCTTAGGTTGATCCGAGGCAAAACAAACCCACGTGGTCAGTGCACCGTGGTGCAATACGGTAGCAATGCGCGCAGGAAAGTAGTCCCATGCTAATACTCTGAATTGTAGAATGAATTTATCCTTAAATAGTATAATGTTATACACAAATACCTAAGGTTATATTTAACGCTGATTTATACCGTAAAACACAGCTACAAGTCCCATGATGCAATTCGTATGAGTCACCTGACATTCGGGTAGGCGCAGAATATTGTTTACAGCCAGAAACCAGCAGTTGTGTTTAGTATCATGGAGGACGGTGAATTTTTGCTCCTGTGTTTTCGTCGAATTACGAAAGCATAAGCCGCGCAAACCATTTACTAGTGGTGAAAAACAAGTGTGTTGCATCTTTATTATAAGTTATGTGAGAAATATCCAACACTTTCCACTTAAGTTCAGGTGTTTCGAGTACAAGTATAAACAGTGCTTGTGCAGAAAAATGTGAAACGGCAAAAGTGGTTACACCCGGGGGGGGGGGAAAGCATATGAGATACCCGATGCAAGAATGTAGTGATTTTGAGTAGAATGCATTCGCGTAACAGTGCACAATTTCTTTTTTAAAATGAGCCACCAACAGTTAATAAAGTGCCGCTTCCAGAGAGCGAATAAATTAAGTTATTGCACTCCTGTTACTTTATTTTTCGCCTGTTTATTTTAGAATTAACTATTATTATATGTGCAAACGTTTATTTTGTTGCAAATATCAATCTTATCATCTTTAACCCTTAACAGAATATGCTAGTCACCGTTTCAGTTGTCGAAATAAAGACTCTGTTCTTTTTTGCACTACGTGCCGCTTGTACTGGCCACTGTATACTGAAACTGTAACAGTATTTCTAGTGCGAATGGCGGAAGGATACATTATAGCGGTGCACTGGTCACCTGGGTTTGTTTTGACGCGGATCAATCTAAGAGTGAATACAGAGTATATAAACATTCTGCGATGACAAATTCACGTGCTTTCATTATCCTGAGATGCAGGTTTAAACCGAAAGATCCCACTGTTTCTTGACAAGAATTTACGTTCATTTTAGATGCTTCAACTCTGTTAAGTAATATATTTAATTCATACGGTTATTAAAATGTAAATTTGCCAATTCTTCGAATATATTAAGATGAATAATCATTTGCAATAAGGAGCTACTTTGTATCGCACAACAACCTATCCACTACAGCAGTCAAATGAGAGGTGGCTAGTGCACGTGACAAGAGATACGGGACAAAGATATAAGGAAAATACCTTAGGTGTAAGTGATTAAGCTTTAAAAATTGAAGATATCTCCCCCCAATTTGAGGTTGACACTTAACACCACATTCTCAGAAAAGTAGTAGAACTTGGGTTCCTAGCATTTTTTGAAGCGGTCAAAGAATGAAATGGGTCAAAATGACCCCAACGGCTTGTTAACCACTTTCTCGAAGTGGAGGCACAAATTTCGCTGGGACTGCAGTGCTCTCTGTGCAAGGTGAGCAAGTTTCCAAACGTTAGTCATAATTCTACCGGAGTTCACAGCAGTGAACGAGGAAGTCTGCTATGTTGCCACCTGTTTCGTGTACAGGAACCTCGGCGCCTTTATTTCTTCGATCCTGGACCTATAGCATCGTTTTGACGAGACATAATGTCCACATTGAAAATCCGAATTATTTGTTGGTAAATACACTGTTAAGCAGCAGTGATTCTGTTCTGGATCTATTTCGACAATAAACATGAAGTAGATAGAAAAATTTTCTCATGTGCTACATTCACATACTTCCTCTACCCGCTATCGTTTATTTTTATTCAGCTTCTACAGACCATTCTTAAAACAGCTTATTTTTCTATCTACTTCAACGAAGATCAACATTTGCAAAAATAGTTCCATTATGCATTTCGTTGTAGGTACTCGGGGCATAGAGGAAACCCAGTCGATACATGTTTAAAAGCGGGTCGCCAATATTGGTCCTGAAATTACATACTCTTTCCATGACATCGCGAGAAACAGTGAATATAAAATAAAGTGTGCATTTTAAATAGTTCATATTTTGTGTAGTACGTTTTCGTCTATATGTTATGGTTTATCCTTGATACAAAATTCCTTCCGAAAGAAGTGGACTTCACAGGCTACTCCGATAAAATTCAAGATATGCATTGTATTTGTCATGAAAATATCTTAAGCTCTCTGTGTATACTCAAATTTGTTTTTGAATTAAAGACTTTACAACAAAAAAAAAGTGTTGAAAAATATTTGACAAGACATGATAATGTCATAAATGTGAGTTTACAAGTTTTCTTTTTGCCAAATTCAATCCTTCAGAACACATTGATAATTTATCACGTGCAAAGTAGTTTACTATTAGCGTCACGGTATAACAATTTGCGATGAAATATTGTTCTTCACGTAATTACATCACGTGTTATGGAATCAGATTACATTTAAGGAATACAATGGAAATAACACGAGTTGATAGGTCAACTTCACTATGTAACATATACTTCGGAAATCTACCTGGAAATTTTTTCATACGCCCTCGTCTTCATCTTGTCGTAATCCACGGAGCCCACAACTTAGAGACATGGCCAGCTTTGGTATAACCTTATCAGTTCGCATACGACATCGCTTGCCTAGGTAGCTATTTTTGTTTAGTTTTCGCTTTCAGCCATCTTGCAGAATTCGTGACGCACTGTAATTATTCGCATTTCACTGGTCAAAGCCATCAAATCTTAGAGCGTTTAGAGCATGTTCTTGTTTGCTTTTAAGACTTTCAAAGAAGCAATTTGACAAGGAAAGTTGTGGAAGTAGTGGCAACTCTTGGAAAGTCTTGTAAAGCATTGAATTCTACAGTAATTTGAAGATAATATATTTTAATCGTTGAAATATTAAAAGCTGCGTATTTGAGCAAAAATGTGCAAAGTAAACTTGGGAAATTGATGTATCCAGAGAATTAATTTTACAGCAGAATTTACATATTTATTTCTAATGAACGACAATAGATAGCGACACATACGAAACATCATTGAATAGAGGAAAGTTCAAAGTTTTAAGCCCCCCACCTATCAGTTCCATTCAGTGCCTACAGCGGCGCTGTGTTTACGAGAAAATGGCGACGCCACAGGAAAATTCGTTTTGTATGCTGCAGTATGCATAGAGTGAATCCATTGTTTCATTGCAGCGTGAATTTCGTTGTAAGTTCAACAACGAGCCGCCTCGTCATAAAAAATTTACAATTGATACAATAAATTCGTAGAAGATGGTTGCGTATGTAAACGGAAAAGCGCTGGTCGTCCTCGCATAACAAATGGTGCTCATTTTGAACACATAAAATAAAATTTTAAACTTTTCTCTATTCAATGATGTATAGCATATGTAGCCATCTATTGTCGTTCATTAGAAATAAATATGTAAATTCTGTTCCTTTTTTTTAATAACCCTGTATATTATATACATGCTTATTTACTCCAATGGTCCAAAATATGTAATACGATAGGAATTCCAATTAATCAAAATTACACACTACGTCAATTACTTTTTGTTGACCAAGTAGTAACACTTATATTGAGGAGCTTCATACACGATGACAAAAATAATTTAAGAATATACAATATGGTGAGACTTAATATTAACTTTAACAAAACAGAATATTTATTATCAACAAAGGACACGGATTAAAAATTAGAGGCAATTAGAAATTAGAATGGTCAATACATTTAAGTATTTGGGATCAATCATAGAAGCAGATGGAAATAGTAGATTAGAAATAGGAAAAAGAATAAGTGAAGGAAGGAAAACAATTGTAGTGTTGAACTTGATATTTGGAGCACAAACATTTTATCATCGTGTATGATGCGTCCTCAGTATCAAGTGTTATTACTTGGCCGTTAGCAAAAAGTAATTGTTGTAGGGTGATTAATTGGAATTCCTATCGTGTTACATATTTTCGACCATTGGAGTAAACAAGCATGTATATAACATATTTTAAAGAGTACTGGTGATACTTAATGCTTGTAACAGTCTCTTAATGCTGTAAAATTAATTCCCTGTGTATATTAATTTCCCAAGTTTACTTTGCAATTATTTCCCAAATACACAGCTATTTCATTGCAAATTGTTATACCGTGACGCTAATAGTAAACTACTTTGCACGTGATAAATTATCAATGTGTTCTGAAGGGTTGAATTTGGCAAAAAGAAAACTTGTAAATACACATTTATGACATTATCAAGTCTTGTCAAACATTTTTCAATACTTTTTCTTTGTAAAGTCTTGAATTGAAAAACAAATTTGATCACACACAAGCGCTTAAGATATTTCCATGACAAATAAAATGTATATCTTGAATTTCACGGGAGTAGCCTGCGAAGTTTTCTTCATTCGGAAGGAATTTTGTATCGAGGATAAACCATAACATATAGACGAAAACGTACTACACAAAATATGAATATTTAAAATGCACAATTTATTTTATATTCATTGTTTCTCGCGATGTCATGGAAAGAGTATGTAATTTCAGGAACAATATATAGCGACCTGCTTTTAAACATTTATCGACTGAGTTTCCTCTATCCCCCTTGTACCTATAACGAAATGTATAATGGAACTATTTTTGCAAATGTTTATCTCCGTTGAAGTAGATGGAAAAATAAACTGTTTTAAGAACGGTCTGTAGAAGCGAATAAAAATAAACGATAGCGGGCAGAGAAAGTCATGTGAATGTAACACGTGAAAATTTTTCTGTTAACTTCATGTTGTATTGTCGAAATAGATCCAGCCTATATCAGAATCACTGCTGCTAGACAAAGGATTTTATGGCCTCCGCCGGGTTTGAACCCGCGACCTCGGGAACTGGCATGGTAACCACTACACCACGGAAGACGACATGGCCTTTAGAGGACCAACAGATGAAGATGAAGAGGATAGGGATTTACGGAGAAATAAAATTATGAATGGGTTGTAGGAAAACTGCTGTATGGTAGATAATTCCTAAATAAAAAAAAATCCAAATAATTTAAGAGCCATTTTTGAGGAAGTCAAAATTTTCTAAAACTGTTCCATGTAAACGATACTTTGGACCGAAATGGGGGTGTTCTTAAAAATCTCCGTGTTGCATCTTTGGAAGATGCTGAACCTAAATACCAAGTTGGATGTTCTTTGGAATTTTTTTTTTGTTATGCTGTTTGTGCGCGTACACGCACACCGACCTTTCTATACAAAGGTCTCAAAATGTGTGTTCTCGTGAAATCTCAGTGTGGAATTCTTGGTCGGAAAATCCTGTACGTGGTACAGAAAGTAAACAAAATCTGATGTGTTACACTCACATGACTTTCTCTACTCTTGTACAAACTATTTCTATAAATGCTTATTCTCCATATGCTTCATGTTAATCGAGATGTTAATCTTATTGCTGATTTTCTTGTAGATGCAAGGGGAATATGGTAGGTTTTAAGCGATAGTCAAATCTTTTAAGCGCTGGTTGCTATGTGGCGCATTCCATTCTCTTTGCATGTCCAAGACATAAAAAAAATTAATAACGAATTTGAGAAAAAGTATAAGTATTGGAAAATTTAAGGGAATAACAAGCAATATCTCGAAAATGGTTCACTCAACAAAAAAAATCTGATGTGTTACACTCACATGACTTTCTCTACTCTTGTACAATCTAATTTTACAAACGCTTATTCTCCATATGGTTCATGTTAATCGAGATATCGAGATGTCAATCTTATTGGTAATTTTCTTGTAGATGCAAGGGAAATATGGTAGCTTTTAAGCGATAGTCAAATATTTTAACGCTGGTTGCTATGTGGCGCATTCCATTCTCTTTGCATGTCCAGGACATAAAAAAAATGAATAACGAATGTGAGAAAAAGTATAAGTATTGTAAAATTTAAGGAAATAACAAGCAATATCTCGAAAACGGTTCACTCAACAAAAGAAATGTATATGACATAAGTTGTGTATTTTAACGCGATCTACATTTTTTGTGTAGTAAAATTTTGTCTATCTCTTATGGTTTACCAGTTATGCAAAAGTCGTTCACAATGAAGAATACTTTTGGAGACATTCCCAGAAAATTCGAGATATACATTTCATTTCTCATGACATTATCTTAAACATATGATATTTTCATCAAAATCGTTAGAGCCATTTTTGAGAAAATTAAAATTTGCGAAAAATCTTCCATGTAAAGGGTAGTCAGGGGTGGGGGTGTTTTCTTGAAAACCTTCGTGTCGCATCTCTGGAAGATACTGAACCTAAATACCAAGTTTGGTGCTTATCCGACTGTTCGTTTTTGAGTTATGCTGTTCACAGACACACACACACACACTCAGACACACACACACGGACATGTTTCCAAAAATGCTTTTTTTGGATTCAGGAGGTCTCAAAACATGTATTTCCGGTGAAATCTCGGTATCGAATTTTTGGGTGGAATGCAATACTTCCCCTACTTACTATACGTAGCAGAGAAAGTAAAAATGTATATGACATAAAATGTGTATTTTAACGCGATCTACATTTTTTGTGCTGTAAAATTTTGTCTATCTCTTATGGTTTAAAATCGTTCACAATGAAGAATACTTTTGGAGACATTCCCAGAAAATTCGAGATATACATCTCATTTGTCATGAAAATATCTTACACATATGATATTTTAATCAAAATCGTTAGAGCCATTTTTGAGAAAATGAAAATTTTCGAAAAATGTTCCATGTAAAGGGTAATCTGGGGTGGGGGGATTTTCTCGAAAACCTTCGTGTCGCATCTCTGGAAGATACTGAACCTAAATACCAAGTTTGGTGTTTATCCGACTGTTCGTTTCTGAGTTATGCTGTTCACAGACACACACACGGACATGTTTCCAAAAATGCTTTTTTTGGGGGGGGGGATTCAGGGGGTCTCAAAACATGTATTTCCGGTGAAATCTCGGTATCGAATTTTTGAGTGGAATACAATTCTTCCCCTACTTACTATACGTAGAAGAGAAAGCAAAAAGGTTGCATTAATGTAAGCGTGGGGCCACTATGAACAACGAACCGGTGGCGACGCCAGGCGTGTCCTGTCTTCGACATGTTTTACAATTGTTGAAGTGTGATTTGGTTTGCCCTTGAACACAGGGAAGTAGTTATTAAAGCCAAGTTGGTGCTGTCTCTTTCCATCCTAACTGTGCGAATAATTGAAAGAGAAAGTGGCGTGCGAAGGCATTTTGAATGAATTCGTTGGCGAGCAGAACGTGCTCGAGCTTCCTGTGAAAGTAGGTGTTGCCACGTTTCCTGACGAAACGCTGGTGAATCTTGTCTTTCCCTGCTATGTTCATATTAACAATATGAATTTAATTGGCCCTCCTGCTCCCCTTTATGCCCATTCTTCAGTTTATGCTCTTGTTCCGCTACTCCTTCCTCTGTTTTTCATTTGACGAGAGGCTGGGGAAAAGGAAAAATGGTTAATTTAAGATTTACCACAGCGTTTTCAGAGTGATTCACATAACTTCACCGCCAAATATATTCCCTAAGCAACAAATACTAATCTGCTACACCCGGCTTTCAGCCTCGTTCTGTAAACATTTCTACTCGTAAAATAAACTACACTTTTTACAACTTGTATTACAAATAATTATTATACAAATAAATTTCAAATATCGTTTACTGTGTACAGTGGAGATGATTTAAGCACTTGGATGGGACCTACGAAGGCATTTTCAGAAAATACACTGGTGTGTAAAACTAAGGACGAAAGTAATCTTCGCATGTTGTGACACTGCCAAGTAACATAGCTCGATGAAACTTGAATCATACATAGAGGGAACTGTTACGGTATGCTACAGTAAGCAACTAAACGAAATATGCAATGAGACCAACAGAAATGCCACTTTTATTTATAGACCATAAGCTACACTAAAGTCAGTACGACATACGATGGCTCTCTAGATTTACAGAAGCAGATACATGGTGCTTAAAAGGGTGTATGATCACCACGGACAGCAATGCATGCTCTGCATCGTGCTCCCATGCTGACCACAAGGTTGGTAAGCAGTTCTTGTGGTAGGCCGTTCCATTCCTCCACCAGCGCTGTTGACAACCTGTTGGATGGTCGTTGGTGCATGTGCTGCAATGCGTCTCCCCAAAGCATCCCACACGTGTTCAATGGGATTTAAATGGGGTGAACGGGCAGGCCAGTCCATTCGCCGAATATTCTCTCGTTCCAAGAGATCCTCCACCTGCGCTGTTCGATGCTGTCGCGCATTGTCATCCGACTGCATCCCTGAAAAGACGCACATGGGGAAGGAGTACAGTATCACAATGTTGACCAGTGAGCGTACCGTGTTCAAAGATTTGGAGGTCCGTGCGCCCATGCAACATTATGCCTCCCCAAACCATAACACCCGGACCACCAAAATGATCATGTTCAAGGATGTTCCTGGGTTCATTACGTGTTCCCACCTCTCGCCAGATGAGAGTACGTCGAGAATCACTACTTAGACTGAATCTGCTCTCATCCGAGAAGAGCAAGCGACCCCATTCCTCGTTGGTTCAATTTTGATGCTCTTGGGACCGTCGCAAACGTGCCGCCGATGTCCGGATGTCAATGGAACACAACGTACTGGCCGTCGGGCAAAGAGACCACCTCTGTGTAGTCGCCGTGCCACTGTGTATCGCGAGTTTGCGTGCCTAGCTGTTCTGTTAAGTGCGGTTGCAATTGTACCCGCTGTTTGACGTGGATCCCTTCTTGCCTGTTGCACAATGTAGCGGTCATCTGCTGTAGTTGAGCATGGTTGACCACCACCTCTTCTTGGGACTGCAGTGCCTGTGGTTTTGAAGGTTCCCCATGCACGTGAAACAATGCTGTAAGCAATTCCAAACTCCTGAGCAACACTCGTCACACTTCGCCCTTCTTTCTCGATGATTCTTTCCTTTGTGAAGTCATCCAAATAGTGTCTACGGGCCATGTTGCATGAAGAACACCACTACAGTGTACCGTAACAGCTCGCTAGTTGCAACATACCGTCTTGTCTTGTTGCGTCAACTCCGCCGTGTTGCGGGACCAGAGCCATTGGCACTATAGGCTCGCTACACTCACGCCATGTGACGTCCAGCTTTCTGTGTACGTGTGAGAGACCTCTGGCAACATGCACCCGTTGATATTCCTATACCTATACGTAAGCAGTGATAGTGCATAATATTTGCCAGTTTTACGATTTGCGCGTAAAATTTACGGGAGTGAAGGCTTTTTACAATTTTATGCAAATGAGGCGTTTTTACGGCTTTGTGGACACATTCTAAGTGTTACAGGTTTTCACCACGGAGATGACAAAGCATGAAGTTCTATTGCTTTATATTGTAACTTTAGATTACAGACTGAATGGTTTACAGTATCACGGCCCCCCTTCACTGGGCTGCAACAAATTGCATAACGTGCGGAACTGCACCACTAGTGACCTCTAATAACTAGGACGTGAACATTCAGTAATGGACGACGTGAAGTGTAAAGTCAACTACCTCACCTAAATTGTTTATCTTATTCGAACTCTAGCTGCGGGATGTAAATTTCCCATTTCTTGTGACAGCTTTCGTGTATAGTTGATGTTATGAAGCGTAAAATATGAACTAGAAATGTGTGTATAGCCTAGTTGGGGGAAAGTACTGCAAATGTAGTGTTATTAATAGGGACAGAAATTCTATGCTATAATAATGGGTGCTTTAATGCGTGTTTATTGTGATGTCAGCAAGAATTTCACTATGTGTGACAGAAAGCAGCAGTATTACCAGGTCTTCAGGGGTTCTTATAAGAGTAATTCCCATTTATTTTACATGGAATTTTTGTACATTTACTTTACTGAGCGTTTTACGCATTCTACATTTCACGACGCCGCACAATTATTACGCTTAGCTGGACGAGGGAAAGCTTTACCGGTTCCAATTTCAGGAGGTTGGCAAGTATGCACATACATCGACTGTCAGAGGAAACAAAGGTTGAAATGTGAACCACCAAACCCGAACCAAACTTATTCATTAAAATTCTGTGCTTATCAATTTAACCTTGATGCTTCTTCCAGGCCACATGCAATCTGATGCTTGGGTTACATAAACGTAACTGAGGTCTACTTGGGGGAAAGTACTGCAAATGTAGTGTTATTAGTAGTGACAGAAATTCTATGCTATAATAATCTATTTAATATGTATGCATTTATGCACTGAAAACCCTCATGATATACACATAAATATGCCCATATAAAAATTATTCAGACACATTGACATAAAATAAAAGTGTAATGAAATGTTATGTAATCTGTTCGTAAATAAAACTATTGTAGAAACCATACGAATTAGTTAACTGATTAACATGTTTCTTTAATATTGAAGAGTTAGGAATGTACTAGTCGGCCACGATTTGAATGCGCTTGCTTGTTTTGTTGAAAATCAAGGCTAGGGATTAGAGGGGAGTGAGGGGCAAGGCGATAGGGAAATGTACAGTCGCACAATGAGAACAGTGCCACATGTGCGCTCCTCAGCTTCACTAGTGAATTCAACTCAGAACTGCGGATGTTTTGTTTCCTTGACTACCCTTCCGAAACCCCGCCCACTTGTTTCGTACCGTCTGGTTCCTCTTCCCAGCATATGAATTCATATCGTGGCCGACCAGTAAGCTTTGTCGCTCACTTTTACTCTTGGCACGATTGCAGGAAAACTTGGTCTTCAGCACATATACCGAGTTTCTGTCGTGACTCAGAGTGTAGTCACGAGTTTGAAAGCACACACAGCGTGGGTCAGTATTGCTAGTTAGAGGCGAGAGGCTGGTTGGAAGTAAACAGTTCAATGGTGGAGTTCGTGATGGCACTGTCTACTAAACCACCGTTTTCCGGAAAACGGTAATTTTGTGCAGAATGCGAGGATGAGTTTTTCTTTGCTGTACAGAATGTGAAACGTTTAATTTGCTCAAAAACATTACATGGTGTATTTAGAGGCAACATCCAAAGAGACTACGTTACATTTCATGCTTCATGTGGTGAAATTAAAGGAATGTGTAACACGGGGAAATAATTGTAGTTTATTATTATTATTATTATTATTATTGTATTTGTTTTAGGAATTTAACCTGCGAAATTATTACAGATTTAACTGCAAATAGCATTGTACAGAAAGTCCCGAAGCTTGATGGCTGTAAATACAAAACTAAATGTGCTAGTTGCATACACCTGGGAGATCGCTCGGTCCCTAAAAACCTTTTCAAGAGGGCGAATTTCTGAAACAATGACAAAACCTGTGGAAATTATGTGGCCTCAATTTTAATATTTGTTTATCTCGAAGAGCCCTTACAAGGAGAGTAAAAAACCTTTCGAAAATGTAGGAAGTCAAACGCAATATAATGAACTAAACTGCTATCACCCGTCTCTCCCCCCTTGCTTGGGAGTAATACCTTACTTCCGTGTTTCTTGTGAGGGTTGCGTTGTGTCGTCAGCACAAAACTGACTTCTCCCACCTGAGGTTTCAACTGGAGAACGATAGCGATCCTATAGGCATATTTTTGGAATAGAATTTCTTAAAGTATTGGCGGTTGAAAGTTATGAAACGCCTTCCTCTGTGTGAATTAGTACGTTACATTTTTATAAATGTTAAGAGATCTGAACAATAATATTTAAAATGAATTTGATGTTACGTATACGTATAACCGCCACACTTGAACCCAGTTCCAAGAACTCTTTAAACAGCCATCTCCATGCCGTGAGGGAACGGCTATTACCAGATAAGTCGGGAATTCACCGACGTGACGTGATCTAGCATCAGTGTTGTCAAGTTTCAAAACTGGCACATGTTATTCGGAATTGTCGTATTTTAAATCAAATATGAAGATAAATGAAAAAAATAAAAATTTCTTTATAAAATATACATGTAAAACATGCGTTATATACGACATAAAATATTGTTCAAATTGTTGCAAATTTAGTGAATCCTGTGTCTCTAGATATCACTATTACAATTGTAGGTTATGGAACCTGCAGTGAAAAAGTATATCTGTTGTCAACACAGATCCATTGGGTATAGGAATTTGTAATGTTTTCTAGCTTGTTAGTCACCGGTACCATCTAATTCCAGACCTTCCTTCTTCTTTAACTGAATATTCCTCTTTTTAGGACCTACAAGCCAATGCCTTGGGTCACTAGCCTGTCGAGGAGCAGGAGCAAGCAAATTTTGCATCATAGCATATCCAGGATGAGTGATCAGCCCAATGTCTTGTGTCAGTAGTCTGTCGAGGAGCAAGCAAACTCTGGATCATAGCTTATCCAGAATGGGTGATCAGTCCAATGCCTTTTGTCAGCAGTCTGTCAAGGAGCAACCAAACTCTGGATCATAGCTTATCCAGAATGGGTGATCAGTCCAATGCCTTTTGTCAGCAGTCTGTCGAGGAGCAAGCAAACTCTGGATCATAGCTTATCCAGAATGGGTGATCAGTCCAATGCCTTTTGTCAGCAGTCTGTCAAGGAGCAACCAAACTCTGGATCATAGGTTATCCAGAATGGGTGATCAGTCCAATGCCTTGTGTCAGTAGTCTGTCGAGGGGCAACCAAACTCTGGATCATAGGTTATCCAGAATGGGTGATCAGTCCAATGCCTTGTGTCAGTAGTCTGTCGAGGAGCAACCAAACTCTGGATCATAGGTTATCCAGAATGGGTGATCAGTCCAATGCCTTGTGTCAGTAGTCTGTCGAGGAGCAAGCAAACTCTGGATCATAGGTTATCCAGAATGGGTGATCAGTCCAATGCCTTGTGTCAGTAGTCTGTCAAGGAGCAATCAAACTCTGGATCATAGGTTATCCAGAATGGGTGATCAGTCCAATGCCTTGTGCCAGTAGTCTGTCGAGGAGCAATCAAACTCTGGATCATAGGTTATCCAGAATGGGTGATCAGTCCAATGCCTTGTGCCAGTAGTCTGTCGAGGAGCAAGCAAACTCTGAATCATAGGTTATCCAGAATGGGTGATCAGTCCAATGCCTTTTGTCAGCAGTCTGTCAAGGAGGAACCAAACTCTGGATCATAGGTTATCCAGAATGGGTGATCAGCCAATGCCTTTTGTCAGTAGTCTGTCGAGGAGCAACCAAACTCTGGATCATAGGTTATCCAGAATGGGTGATCAGTCCAATGCCTTGTGTCAGCAGTCTGTCAAGGAGGAACCAAACTCTGGATCATAGGTTATCCAGAATGGGTGATCAGCCCAATGCCTTTTGTCAGTAGTCTGTCGAGGAGCAACCAAACTCTGGATCATAGGTTATCCAGAATGGGTGATCAGTCCAATGCCTTGTGTCAGTAGTCTGTCAAGGAGCAATCAAACTCTGGATCATAGGTTATCCAGAATGGGTGATCAGTCCAATGCCTTGTGCCAGTAGTCTGTCGAGGAGCAATCAAACTCTGGATCATAGGTTATCCAGAATGGGTGATCAGTCCAATGCCTTGTGCCAGTAGTCTGTCGAGGAGCAAGCAAACTCTGAATCATAGGTTATCCAGAATGGGTGATCAGTCCAATGCCTTTTGTCAGCAGTCTGTCAAGGAGGAACCAAACTCTGGATCATAGGTTATCCAGAATGGGTGATCAGCCAATGCCTTTTGTCAGTAGTCTGTCGAGGAGCAACCAAACTCTGGATCATAGGTTATCCAGAATGGGTGATCAGTCCAATGCCTTGTGTCAGCAGTCTGTCAAGGAGGAACCAAACTCTGGATCATAGGTTATCCAGAATGGGTGATCAGCCCAATGCCTTTTGTCAGTAGTCTGTCGAGGAGCAACCAAACTCTGGATCATAGGTTATCCAGGATAAGAATTGAGTTTTATTTATACACGCTCTTTAACTGCTGTGGTCCTTAGCGTCCCATTCTATATTGAACGTGAAAGACCTGTAATTTTGCTCAGAGGCCTCTTTTATCAGGTTTGAGGTTCTTTTACGTGCCGTAAATCTACGACACAGGACCACCAGCTTTATTTCCCTTCTGAAGGAAGCCATGCTAAGAATTAGTATGCCCGAAAAAATCTATCCGCTCCGCCGGGTTTGAACCCACGACCTCGGGAACTAGAGGCTAGCAGCTTATGGGTAATCAGCCCAATGTCTCGGGTCAGTAGTCTCGAAGAGCAAGCAAACTCTGGGTCATACCATATCCAGGATGGGTGAGCAGCCCAGTGTCTGCTATGGCGGTGAAGGGGAAGGAATTGAAATGTAGTTGTGAAAAAATGCGAGGAAAATTCTCGGATCAAATGATCCAACCCAGTATTCGCCTAGACATCGCTTGAGCCTTCCAGTTCGGGCCTTTATCTACCTCATTTTCCTTCGGCTTTGTGCTTCGCTATTATTTTGCATATTCGATAATCGGCGCTCTACTTAATCATCAGTCACATTTTAGTTTCCCTACTTTACTTGCCTATAGCAAGAAGAGAAAGTATTTTATTCTAAAAAATTCGATTTCGAGATTTCATCTGAATTGTGCGTTTTGGATTTCCTGAATAAAAAGTAATCTTCCAAGGATGCGACAGGTAGATTTTTCAAGAAAATCTCCCACCCCAGGTACTCTCCACGTGAAAAAGTTTGATTTTCTCAAAAATGTCGTTAATGATTTTTATGAAAATATCATACATTTAAAGACATTTTCAAGGCAAATAAAATGCATATCATAAATTTTCAGGGAATAGACTGTGAAGTCCTCTTCATTCTAAAGCAATGGTAAACAATACGAGGTACACAAAATTTTACTGCATAAAAAAATGTAGATCTCGTTAAAGCGATTGCCTCTGTGGTCTGGTAGTTAGCATGTTAGCTTACAAATCCAACTTCTCGGGTTCGATTCCTGCCTAAAGATTTTGCTTTAGCCAGGATTATTCCCCATTATCCCTAGAGTCTGAAAGTATGAATGAGAGTGTAAATGTGTTTGTGGAATTAATGTTTAAATAGAAAACCCAAAGATTAACACCACAGTAAAACGAACAATTGTTCCAAAGGTAAAGCCGCCGATTTGAACTTAGGTGTTAAAGACGGCATATAAATGGATCAAATTAAAAAAAACACACAATTTATGTCAGATAATCCTTGGGAGGGGGGCGTTAACCATTTCCGATATATTCTTTATTATTGGTGCGAGGGGCTATTAGTTGTAATTTTAGGAAATAGTTGGATTTACGTTTCTTTTCAAACTACTACTTTTTACTTTCTCTACTACGTATATTAAGTAGGGGAAGTATAGTATTCCACCCAAAAATTCGATACCGAGATTTCACCGGAAATATATGTTTTGAGACCCCTTGAATCCAAAAAAAGCATTTTTGGAAACATGTCCGTGTGTATGTCTGTCTGTGAACAGCATAACTCAGAAACGAACAGTCTGATAAACGCGAAACTTGGTATTTAGGTTCAGTATCTTCCAAGGATACGACACGAAGGTTTTCAAGAAAATCCCCCCACCCCAGATTACCCTTTACGTGGAACATTTTTCGAAAATTTTCATTTTCTCAAAAATGGCTCTAACGATTTTGATTAAAATATATGTTTTAAGATATTTTCATGACAAATAAAATGTATATCTTGAATTTTCTGGGAATGTCTCATTGT
Organism: Deroplatys truncata; assembly: GCA_030765065.1. Lineage (NCBI taxonomy): Eukaryota > Metazoa > Arthropoda > Insecta > Mantodea > Mantidae > Deroplatys > Deroplatys truncata. The sequence goes on along the minus strand of CM060979.1, from coordinate 138,624,819 downwards.
GAACGACTTTTGCATAACTGGTAAACCATAAGAGATAGGCAAAATTTTACAACATAAAAAATGTAGATTGCGTTAAAATACACAATTTGTCATATACATTTTTTTTATTGAGTGAACCATTTTCATGATATTGCTTGTTATTCCCTTAAATTTTTCAATACTTATTTTCTCAAATGAGAATTCTTTATTCATTTTTTTGATCTTGGATATGCAAAGAGTATTAATCTGTGGCAAAGGGAATGGTGCTGCATCTAGCAACCAGCTATTAAGAGATATGTATGTGCTTAAAGGTTACTGTATTTCTATATTGCCCTTGTAAATATATATTCCCCTTACATATACAAGAAAATTAGCAATAAGATAGACTCTGCAAATGTTTATCTCGATTAACATGAAGTAGATGGAGAATAAGCGTTTGTAAAAATAGTTTGTACAAGAGTAGAGAAAGTCATGTGAGTGTAACACATCAGATTTTTTCTTATCCGATTTCGTTATTTAGTTGTAAGTGAACTCTGTAAAGTTATGATTGTAAATATAATTGAAATTATAAAATTTGGAATACACGTACCGGTATAGAGATAGCGGGACGTCGTATCGCAGATTTTCTTTTATTTCAATTTTGTTGGTTTTCGCGATTATGGAATGAGTATGGAATTTAAAGTCCAGCATAGAACGACTCGGTTTTAAACATCTGACTTCAATTCCGTATCGTCTATCCTTCTTGTACCTACAAAAAAGTGTAATGTAAGTATTTTTGTAAACGTTTATCTGCATTAACATGAAGTAGATAGAAAAATGAGCTTTCGTAACAGAAGAAACGACAGAGGATAGGCAAAGTCATGGGAGTGAAACATTTTTAAATTAATTTTTTTATTATTATTTCTGGCACCCAAGGTTTCAGTTTCAGCCTTATCTACGGGAATCAGTTGATTCTTTGTACTTTCACCACGTGATGCCAACGAACATTATGCAATAGAAAGCAGTCTGTTTTCTTGTCACGGAAACAAATGCTAACAGCATGTTACGTGCTTGTTAATATAATTACACAGCAGATGTAGACCGTAGCCTGCATGTGTGACTTAATAGTAAATAAAATGCATAGCTGTTACAACTCTGAATTCATGTTAACAAAGTTGTAAACATAATTGAAAGTGTAGAGGAAAATATGTCGTTTAAATAAAGGGTCTTCAAATTTATTCGGCCAGTCGGTTTAAACGAATGACGTCATTACTGGATTCTAATTCTGGAGGTCGCGGGTTCAAACCCGGCGGAGGGGATAGATTTTTTCGGGCGTACTAATCCTTAGCATGGCTTCCTTCAGAAGGGAAATAAAGCTGCTGGTCCTATGCCGTAGATTTACGGCACGTAAAAGAACCTTAAGCCTGATGAAGAGGCCTCTGAGCAAAATTGCTTCCGAATGAAGAGGACTTCGTGAAGTTATTCCCATAAAATTCAAGATATACATTTTATTTGTCATGCAAGTATCTTTAATATATGGTCTGTTAATCAAAATCATTAGAGGCATATTTTTTTTTAGAAAATAAAAAATTTCGAAAAATGTTTCAGTAAAACGTAATTTGGGGTGGTGGAATTTTGCCGAAAATCTTCTTGTCCTATCTTTGGAACGCTGTTCACACATACACACAGATTGCATTCCACTCAGAAATTCGATACCGAGATTTCACCGGGAATGCAAGATTTGAGGCCCCATGAATAAAAAAAGCCATTTTAGAAAAAGGTCCGTGTGTCTGTGAACAGCATAGCTCAAAAACGAAAAGTCAGATAAATGCCATACTTGGTATTTAGGTTCAGTATCTTTCAAAGATGCAACACGATGATTTTCAACAAAGTCACCCCTACCTCAGACTACCCGTTACATGTACAATTTTTGAAAATTGTAATTTTTTTCAAAAATGGATCTAACGATTTTGATTAAAATATTATATTTTTAAGATATTTTATGACAAATAAAATGTATATCTTGATTTTTCTGGGAATGTCCCCAAATGTCCTCTTCTTTCTAAATGGCTTTAGCATAATTGGTAAACGTAAGAGACAGACAAAATGTTTGTACACAAAAAATATAGCGCTCGTTAAAACACACAATTTATGTCATGTACATTTTGTTGTGGATGAGTCATTTCCGAGATATTGCTATTTGTATTTGTTTTAATTTTCCAATACTTCTTCTCAAATGGGAATTCGTTATTCGCTTTTTATGTCCTGGACATGCAAAGAGAATGGAATGCGCCACATAGCAACCAGCTCTTAAACATTTGACTATCGCTTAAAGCCTACCATATTCCCCTTGCACCTACAAGAAAATTAGCAATAAGATAGTTTCTGTAAATGTTTATCTCGATTAACGTGAAGTAGATGGAGAGAAAAAAAAATAGATGGAGCATTGCATTCTCTTTGTAGTTTTTTAGAAAAAAAAGTCCGGTGAGAGAGAGAGAGAGAGAGAGAGAGAGAGAGAGAACAGCATAATTCAAAAATGGAAAGTCGGATAAGTACCAAACTTGGTATTTAAATTCGTATCTTGCAAGGGTGGCAGACGAAGATTTTCAAGAAAACCTCCCCGCCCCAACTACCCTTTGCATGGAACATTTTTTGAAAGTTTTGATTTTCTAAAAAAATTGTTCTTAATAATTTGGATTAAAATACCATATATTAAAGATATTTACATGATAAATAAAATGTATATCTTTAATTTTTTGGGAAAAGCCTTTAAAGTCCCCTTCACTCGGAAGGAATTCTGTATAATTTTGCATAACTGGTAAATGATAGACGAAAACGCACTGCTCAAGAAATATAGATCTCTTTAAAACACACAATTTATTTCAAATAAGTTTTTTTGTGGCATAAGTAATTTCTGAGATATCCGTTATTAAAGGTTCCAATTGTTCATTTCTTGATCATTCTTTAAAGTCCTTTCAACATTCAGTTGTTTCTCGCGATGTCATGGAAACAGTATGGAATTTTAAGGCCAGCATATAGCGTCCAGTTGTTAAACATTTGACTATCACTGTTCCCTTTGTATGTATAACTAAATGTGCAACATAGGTGTTTCTGCAAGGGTTTGTTTGGATTAAAATGTAGTAGAAAGAAAAATAAGCTGTATTAAGAATAGATTTTATACTCGCTAATAAACCAGAGGGTAGAGAAAGTCGTGTGAATTTATCACATCAGATTTTTTAAAGTATTAAATCCGTTAGTATATGTAGCAGACAGCAAGAATAATAAGAATACAGTTCAGTAAAGGTATTGTTTGAAAAAGAAATGGAGATTGAGTATAGCTCTGAACATATCGTAGACTAATAAATTTAATTATGTATTTTAGGGCTGGAACGCTCAAATTAGTCACAACAACTGAAAAATACAAACGTGGAACCAGGCCTTGCAGCATCAGACACGCTGAACATAAAGCAGAAAAAAACTTCTTTGTAGTTATGCAGTTACGTGGGAAGTAGCAAAATCTTTAAAGGCCTTTGCAGAAGGAGAGTTCATTACAAAATGCGTAACTGAAGTTGCGAACATTGTTTGTCCCGTCACCAAAATTAAATTATCTGCCGACACCTTACGAAGAAGAATGAGAATGAGTGCATTGATAACGCTATAGATTAAAAATATTAATCAGCTCTTATCTTATTCTCTTGCACTTAATGAGAGTACTGATAACACTGATAATGCCGACTTAGTCATCTGCATACGTGGTGCAATCGAAGATTTAACCACAAATGAATGTCTGTTCCTCTAAAAGGAAATATTAGGGGAGAAAATATTTTCCAAGCTTTACTCACTGTCACACAAAATAGAAAATTTGACTTGAATAATTTGATTCCAATTACAACTGATGGACAAGCAGCAATGATTGGGAAAAAGAAAGGCGTACTGGCACTATTAAAGTCTCATTTGAAAGAACTGGGTATAGTGGAAACTTTGAAATCGTTCCACTGTCTAATACACCAAGAATCCTTGTGGAGTAAACTTACCGATATGAAGCATGTTTCATTCCTACTGTCAGTAGTATTAGATCCAACTCGCTTAAACATCACCAGTACCGGAAATTACTGGTAGACTTGGGGCAGGACACGAGGATGTCTTGTATTATACTGAAATGAAATGGCTCTGTAGAGGCAAAGTACTATGTGGCTTTAATTTGCGTAAACTAATATGATTTCCTGAAGGAGCAAGTATGTTGGTTTTATTATTATGTGTAATATTTTATTAAACCTTTACAGGTAACAGTTTGGAAGCTGCTTTATGTACTTGTTTCATAATCTGTATATATAGAGGGAGCATATTTATTTGGGGGACGTATTCGTGACATCAAAACAGTAAAAAAAGTTCATATGTACATGCGTCTGAAAATCAGCCGTTTCGATGTTATAGGTCAAAGAAGATGTATTCCCTGAGTGAACAGACGGATATGCACTACACGTATTGCCGTGCAGACGGTAATGCAGCACGAGCACGTCAACTTTATGCAGAAAGGTACCCTCACAAGCGTTACAGTGTGCAAAAACATTCGCACGAATTCACCAACGCTTGGGAGAGAATGGCGCATTTGAGAGGAGTACTAGGGATGTTGGGAGACTAAGAGCGGTACGAGGCATTGAGCTTGAAGAACGAGTTTTTCGTGCGGTGGATGCAGACCCATCACGAAGCACAAGTAGTATTGGCTGCAAGTGAACGAGTTAGTCATACGACTATCTGGAGAATTCTGCATGAAAATCTTCTGTATCCGTATCACCTTCAACGTGTGCAAGGATTAAATGAGGCGAACTTTGAGCCAAGAGACGTTTCTGTCAACGCATGTTACAGCAGTGCGCTGTGTTCATCAATTTCCTAGCCTGTATCTTATTTACGGATGAGGCTGGTTTTACTCGCGACGGCTTCTTCAATTTTCATAACACTCATAACTGGGCATTTGAAAATCCTAATGAAGTACGACAGGACAACCATCAACAGAGGTTCTCTTTCTACGTTGGGGTGGAATAATTCATGATCACCTTATTGGTGCCTACTTCTTCCCTCCGCGTCTGAATGGACAAACCTATCTTCAGTTTCTCAGAAATGGGTTGCATCACTTAACTGATAATGTGCCTCTGGACATCATCCAACGAATGTGGGTTTTACACAATTGTGCTCCAGCTCATTTCAGTATGATAGTTCGTAAGTTTTTGAATGATCGATTTCCGCAAAGATGGATTGGTCGAGGAGGACCCATTGCATGGCCTGCTCGATCGCCTGATTCGAATCCAATGGATTTCTTCGTCTGGGGAAGTTTAAGTCCTTGGTTCATATGACTCCTGTACCTAATGTTGACATTTTGAGCGGACGTATCCAAACTGGATTTGACCAAATACGAAACACACCAGGAATTTTCAACAGAGTACGCCAGAGCATGGAACGCAGGCTTGCTGCATGCATCGAGGCAAGAGGAAGCCACTTCGAGCAATTTTTGTAACTTTCGATTTTGTGTTGCAACTCTGAAATAAATGATTTTCAGACCCATGTACATATAAACTTTGTTTTACTGTTTTGATGTCAGGAGCACGTCCCCCAAATATATGACACCAATAAAGATACAGCCTGTATATATATATATATATATATATATATATATATCAATGCGTACAGGGTACAAACATTATGGAGCTGGAAGACGAATATTGCATGAACGATTTTGCGTATCTTGCTGATATGTCAGAGCAGTTAAATAGGCTAAACGTCCATATATATATATATATATATATATATATATATATATATATATATATATATATATATGATAGGACTAGAAGCGGAGGGGGAGTTTGCACCTCGACCTGTCTTTTGTGCCTAGGCTCCTGACGGGACGCCCCTGGGAGGAAGGGAAGAGGCGAGAAGAGACAAAGGCCGGCTTCACCAGAGAGCAGGGTCCATACTATTTACAGATTTGAACACCCCGGGTGCTTGCTGTGCAACCGGCTCCCCTCCCCCCTTACACATCTCCTGGGGGTCCAGGACCTGGGGACGAAGGTTTCCTCAGAGCACTCTTTTCCCCTGCCATACACACGGCGAGACCTTCCGCCGACGCTTACAACCCTGAAAGAAACCAAGGAGATGAAGGATGGAGTGAAATGAGAATGGAGATGAAATGGAGACACAAGAAATTCGGGTTTATGATTCTTCTAATCATTCGCCTAGCGACCGGGGAAAACCCCCGATGGGTCAGGAAGGTCGGCCATGGGAATCGAACCCACGAGCTTCCGAATGAGGGCCACAGACATTACCACCTGAGCCATCTCGCTCGGTAATATGTAGATCATTTCTTGTCATGACCGAAGTATGGAAATTAAACTTACAGAAGAGACAAAATTTCATCATTTTGTACGTCTGCAGTCTCGAATAAATATTCCTGAAGAACAAATGCAGATTGTCAAACAATGGAAAATGACTTCAGTTTGTTTGCAAATGTTTTCACAGCAGACAGTGAAATAAAATAAAAGGCCTCGCACTTCTGATAAACATTTTTCTTTGATGATTCTGTAGATCTTGCTAGTTTGGTAAAATAAATTTACACATCGTAACCTAATCATTTCACTATAGATATGTACAGTACTGCACTGCATATCAAAGGCCCCTCCTCCCGAACCCACCTGCTGTTGTGCGGTGCAGTATTCCTAATGACATCACAGAGTCCCGATTCTGCGGGCCTCTGACTGTATTCTGTACTGTGAATGTGTAATGAAAATTTATTTCGATTAACAAGAAGTAGAGAGAAGAATAAGGATTTGTAAGATGGGGTTTGCAGAAGGGTGAGTAGGGATAGTAATGTGAATGCAACAAATAATTTTTTCTGTAACTGACAAGGTTCTTAAACACATTACAATACGTAAGCAATTAAATATTACTTAAAATGTGTGAATATATGCATGTAGAAAATCGTGAAGCTAATGACTGTACGTCTACGCTAGCAGAGATATACAGGGTCTTGAGATTTATTCGGCGTTTACCGCCAGTCAGTTTAAGGGAGAAGCTACTCTGAAACGGTCAAAAATCATATTCTTTTGTTTTAGGCACTAATAAAATCTCTTATTATTTCCAGTTTCAAAAAATGTATACTTTTTGGTGGTTAAGAGGTATTTAAGACATTTAAATACCATTCAAATACTAGTCTGCATTCCTTTAAAGTTGTCATGCAACGCCCCCTTTTAGGAACATTTTTGTATCTTTCAACAACGAACGACTATATCGTGTCCAGCGAGCAGTTCAGCAACCAACAAAAGAGGCCAGAACCAAGAGCGGGCAATCAAAAAAGCTGAAGCAATCCAGGAATGAAGGTGCAGATGATTATGACCCTGGAATGTACTGAAGTGTGTCAGAATTTTAATGTTCAAACTTTAAGCTCAGTTTCCTCAAAACAACATTTTTGGATATTTATGTACCTTTTTCTCAAAGTATGAGAGGTAGAGAGCTGAAATTTTTTTCTTCAATTTCTGGTGAACTGATATACATAACTAAATAATTGAGGTTCAGAAGATAGCTGATTATACCAAAAACAAGCATGCAAAAGTGTGATTCTGTATTGCAAGTAGTATCAGAGAAAAAGGTACATGAATTCACATGTTTTAAGAGTAAATCTTATTATTTTTCTGCTGAATGAAATATTGTTTACGGACTCAACTACATAAGCTATTAATGCAAAATATCACTTGAAATAGTTGTCATGAATTATAAAATAATTCATAAAACTTTCAGGAAAAACCATTGAGAACTTTAAGAGCAGTGGAAATTTAACACACTTAAGGTGTAATTTCCATGTGTTTAGACTACCTTGGCCCCTTAAATGAATTACGCCATTGTTAGTTGAGCGAGCCCCTCGATTCAAATGGAGACGCGGAATTGAACCTCGAACTGCGTGTGTTTCCAACTTCGCAAACAGGTTGGTGTACTCTGGCGGTTAAGAACTGATTTTCACTAGGACATTTTATGCGTTCTTTGCACGCGAGATGGAAGTGACCACCGATCACAGAATATACATGATTTAGTGCTAAGCCGAGACACTCTACGCTACAAAAACGTCCAAATATTTGAGTTATCTATCAGCATACATACTGGGATTGCTAGTTTACGAGACGCAAGCAAAAGAAGTTCCAAATGTAAATACTGGAAAGGTACGATACAAGTCTCATTTCACTAAGCTGACCTCGATACTGTTGACATCCACTCTTTCCACTCATCTTTCACTAGTCTTCTGTCAGAGGCAGTAGTAATGACTTCAAAGTATTGACGTCATGCGCCGACAACCGACTGGCGGCAACGGCCGAATAAATCTGAAGACCCCGGTACGATTACGGTTAGTTCCGCAAAACAAAATGCATACCTAGTGTGCATCTTTAAGAGGCGGGCTTTTAGTTCTTCTGGAAAGACACGCCAGTGTTATTAACTCGGCCATTAGTAGTGAAGAACTGCCATTACAATTAATGAGGACGACGAACACGTTGAGCGAGACGATAACGACGGCATTACCAGGATCAACTTGCACGCAAGCAACCAAGGGACTAAAGTGAGAATATCTGCCGATGTTTATTGCCCTTTTTACTTTCTCTACTACGTATAGTATGGGAAGTATTGCATTCCACTAAAAAATTCGATACCGAGATTTCACCGGAAATACATGTTTTGAGAACCCCTGAATCCAAAAAAAAAGGCATTTTTGGAAACATGTCCGTGTGTGTGTGTGTGTGTGTGTGTGAACAGCATAACTCAGAAACGAATAGTCAGATAAACACCAAACTTGGTATTTAGGTTCAGTATCTTCCAGAGATGCGACACGAAGGTTTTCAAGAAAATCCCCCACCCCAGATTACCCTTTACATGGAACATTTTTCGAACATTTTAATTTTCTCAAAAATGGCTCTAACGATTTTGATTAAAATAGCATATGTGTAAGATATTTTCATGACAAAAGAAATATATATCTCGAATTTTCTGGGAATGTCTCCAAAAGTATTCTTCTTTGTGAACAACTTTTGCATAACTTGTAAACCATAAGAGATAGACAAAATTTTATTAACAAAAAATGTAGGTCGCGTTAAAATACACAATTTATGTCATATACATTTTTTGTTGTTGAATGAACCATTTTCGAAATATTCCTTGTTATTCCCTTAAATTTTTCAACACTTATTTTCTCAAACGGGAATTCGTTATTCATTTTTACTTTCTCTACTACGTACAGTAAGTAGGGGAAGTATTGTATTCCACCCAAAAACTCGATACCGAGATTTCACCGGAAATACATGTTTTGACACACCCTGAATCCAAAAAAAGCATTTTTGGAAACATGTCCGTGTGTGTCTGTCTGTGAACAGCATAACTCAGAAATGAACAGTCGGATAAAAACCAAACTTGGTATTTAGGTTCAGTATCTTCCAGAGATGCGACACGAAGGTTTTCAAGAAAATCCCCCCACCCCAGATTACCCTTTACATGGAAGATTTTTCGAAAAGTTTAATTTTCTCAAAAATGGCTAACGATTTTGATTAAAATATCATAGGTTTAAGATATTTTCATGACAAATAAAATGTATATCTTGAATTTTCTGGGAATGTCTCCAAAAGTATTCTCCATTGTGAACGACTTTTGCATAACTGGTAAACCATAAGAGATAGACAAAATTTTACTACACAAAACGTGTAGATCGCGTTAAAATACACAATTTGTCATACACATTTTTTTGTTTGTTGAGTGAACCATTTTCGAGATATTGCTTGTTATTGCCTTAAATTTTTCAATACTGTTTCTCAAATGGGAATTCGTTTTTCATTTTTTTGTTTTGGATATGCAAAGAGTATTAATCTGCGGCAGAATGGTGCTGCAACTAGCAACCAGTTCTTAAGAGATATGTATATGCTTAAAGGCTACTGTTTTTCTATATTGCCCTTGTAAATATATATTCCCCTTACATATACAAGAAAATTAGCAATAAGATAGAGTCTGCAAATGTTTATCTCGATTAACATGAAGTAGATGGAGAATAAGCGTTTGTAAAAATAGTTTGTACAAGATTAGAGAAAGTCATGTGAGTGTAACACATCAGATTTTTGTATGTCCTGGACATACAAAGAGAATGGAATGCGCCACATAGCAACCAGCATTAAAAGATTTGACTATCGCTTAAATACTACCATATTCCCCTTGCACCTACAAGAAAAATAGCAATAATAGCAAGTTTCTGCAGACGTGAAGTAGATGGAGAATAAGTGTTTGTAAAAATAGTTTGTACAAGAGTAGGGAAAGTATTTACCTTGGCGACTGAGGAAAACCTCAGGTAGATTGGTCGTCGGCCTACGGGATTTGAACGCGGGACCTCCCGAATGCGGGCCACAGACTTTACCGCCTGAGCCATCCCGCTCAGTTAGACATTACTTAATCGATTTGGAAGTTTGTTTATATTACGAATATCTACTGGGAAATTCGAACTAATTGTTTAAGAAATACATAATTTCAACGTTTCACAGGTTGGCTCCGTGAAATCATTTTCGGTGCTGATTGTGTCTAGTAAACGTCCTGGAGTAGGCAACTCCAGTGTGAAGATGATTTGAAAGAAAGGCATTTCTGTGTTTTACTTTTGCAAATGCAATAGATTACGAACGTGGCTAAACCAAGGTGATGCAAGCTTGATCAGAAAATTCGTGCCTTAATTCGAGCAGGCGGCACGTACTGTAAATCCGGTTCCGACTGTTTGTAAACATCGGCTGGAATTCGCGTGGTTGTCAAACAGGATCCACCAACAGGCTTGTTGTCATGGTGACGCTAGTGGCTGCCGTGTTTTGTTTTCATTGTGCTATTTTTGGTAATTCTCCTGTAGAGGGGAGATCTTAGCAAACATTCAAATTAGCAGACTAGGGACGTGATTTTAATACAAATACATACCTATTTCTTCTCTGCTATAAGAAAGTATGCTCGGTTGTTATGTGAGCTAATTCCTAAACTTCCAGCAGTTTAAACAGTATTTTATGTTGCATATAATGCGTGCTTTGCTTGTTTTACATGTATATTTTAGAAATATATTTTTAGATCTATTTTATTTTCGTATTTGATTCAGAAATACATATTTCTAAGCCATCGATTCAGTAATGAAAGTTACCAACACTGATGGTAGCTCACACGCAACGCAACCAATAGTTCACGTCACATCTGTGCTCCAGTATGGTGATTATACGGGGTGGACCTTTTAAGTTGAGACTGTACAATATCTCCAAAACTAAGCCTTGTAGAAAGAAACGTTTTTAATAAAAGTTGCTTGATATTATGGGGTAAAGTAAATGCCATTAGTCGTGTTTTGTTTGGAGGACGCTGTGGTGGTCAGTTTAGGGCCAATTTATTTTGTTTTTAAATGGGAACCTACATTTTGTATGTTGTTTTCTCATTAGAAAATGGTTTATAAAAATCTGCTTATTTTGTGATGAGGAATAAGAAACAAAATAAGAATGTTGGTTCCCAATTACGAAACGTAACTTGACCCTCAAATAACCATCCGTGAATGGGGCAACCCTTCATTGCGCTCTTCGTACACAGCCATTCACAATTTTCGTTATTATATACGTTGATGTAAGAACACTTGTAAAATGCTTTATATAAATGTTGTTTAGTTTTTTATGAGGGGTGAGAAAACAACACAAAACAGCTAGGTTCCCATTTAAAAAAATTAACTCTAAAGTGATCATAACGTCCTCAAAAAAAAAACACGATTAATGACATTTACTTTCGCCCATAATATCAAGCAACTTTTATTCAAGACATTTCTTTCTACAACGCTTAGTTTTGGAGATATTGTACAGTCTCAACTTAAATGGTCCATAATAATAATTTGAATTTGTATAATTTGAAGCTGTAAATGAATTTAACCCTTAGTCTTGATAGTACTGTTTAAGAGTAGCATACCAATAGTATGTTGATCACATTGTTGGTAACCATGCCACCAAATGCTTATCCGCTAAAAAAAAGGGCAGTGCTACAATCTTAAACTTATTATACGCACCTTTGTCCAAATGTATTCAAAATTGTGGTACACACTAGATTCTTGTGCAAAATTGTTTCGTAGTTCGCCGGTAACGGCATTCAAATTTATCATACAGGCATTGTGACGTAAGATAGGTCAATCTTACCTCACAATGTATTGTTGTCATTCTCGATTTCTTACATTGGCCCATTATTGCAAGGGGCGTTTGATTAGTAGGTAGTCAGGAAATGGAAGGCAAACAGGACATCTTATGACGCTATTTCAAGAGTTAAGTGATTCTTTGTGTCGAAAAAAAAATGTAACGAAAGACAGGAAGGGGGGTTTAAATGTAGCTGAGGGCAACGTTCGCTTATAGCGGAAGATTGCAACTAAAGCTAGCAGAAAGGTACTTATAATACTGACGGTAGCGATTGTTTATTTTAAATGTTTGTGTATTTCATGTTCACTTAAATAGGTAGTGGTAATTGCCTTAACATTGACTGTGTCACATAAAATAGGTTACTTATAAACCCTGTTTCTTATAACCTTGCCCCGGATAGGTGCACTCTTCCGCGCTGCGCTTCCTTACTTTTTTCCCTGATTGACTAATGCACAACTTCGAAGCCGGCGCAGTACAAGAATAGGTGATAAAAGCAATATAAACACATTGTCATGATAGATGCAGGTGCTTTCGCCATTCTGAGAGGCAGGTTTAAACCGAAGGATCCTCTCATCTATTTGTTGACATGCATTTCAGATGCATTGGCTCTGTTATGTAATATATTTAATTCATAGGGTTATGAAAATGTAAATTTGACAATTATCTTTGAATATATTGAGTAAATGATAATGTTACACTAGGAACTACACTGCCGTTTCTGAAAATTGCATCACCAGAAAGAATTTCTCGAATAACTCCAAACTTGGTGGAAGTGTAGAAGAGTGTGCAAGCAATAAGTGATTAGGTTTGCAGAGAGATAGGGTTCACGTAGGCTGAGCAGAGCCCTCTCGTGTCGGTGCGACAAAGTCAGTGTTGCGCCCAGTGTAGTCAGTGCAGGGCTGTCAAACATGGTGGAAACAATAAAGTAATTACCAGTATGCCTCGTCGACGTCAAAGGGAGCCATATCGGCATGTGAGTGAGTTCGAAAGGGGCAGAATGATTGGCCTCCGGGAAGCGGGTTTGTCATACCGTGACATTTCGGCTCGTACAGGGCATGCTGCTACGACAGTGATGCGTGTGTGGAAGCAGTGGATAGATGAAGATCGTACGCAGCGAAGAGCGAGTACTGGACCACGGAACATGACCACAGTACGTGATGACCGTCATCTTGTCCGCATGGCCATAACGGACCGTACAGCTTCATCTACAGTGTTGGCTGGAGCGCTGCAACAGGTGTGAACTTGTCTGCATCAACAGTTCGTCACCATCTGCTGCAGGTTGGACTGGTTGCATGCATGCCATTACGTCGGCTTCCATTTTCCAGGAACTACAAGATCCTTCGACTGCAATGAGCACGTGAACACCGTCACTGGGGTGCTGAGTGGCAAAATGTAGTGTTTTCGGACGAGTCCCGCTTCAACGTGTCCTACAGTGATGGCCGCATACGAGTCCGGCGGTACCGTGGCAAGAGCAACCTGGGGATGCACATCGTTGAGCGGCATAGCGGACAACACCAGGTGTGATGGTTTGGGACGCCATTGGTTACAACAACCGATCTCGTCTCCTACAAAATGAGGGCAGTTTGAACAGCAACCGGTACCAAACGGTGGTTGTAGAGCCTGAGGTACTCGCCCTGCTTCAGGCATCTCCACAGGCCACATTTCAACAGGACAATGCCCGGCGACATATTGCGAGGAATGTGCAAGCCTTCTTCGAAGAGCGACGGGTACCATTGCTTCCCTGTCCTGCACGTTCGCCTGACATGTCGCCCATCGAACACGTCTGGGATATGGTTGGTTGGCACCTGGTGCGTCACGCTCCTCCAGTAACCAGTGTCATGGATTTCTGGGCTCGAATACAAACTGCGTGGAGGGAAATCCCTCAGGAACTTATTCAGAAGCTTTTTGGTTCAATGCCACGGCGTATAGCAGCTCTAATTGCTCCTTCGGAAGGGAAGTAAAGTCGGTGGTCCCATGTCGTAGATTTACGGCACGTAAAAGAACCTCAAGCCTGATAAAGTGGCATCTGAGCAAAATTACCGGTCTTTCACAGCCAATATAGAATGGGACGTAAGAACCACAGTAGTTAAAGAGCGTCCATAAATAAAACTGAATTTAATTCTCGTGCACGTGACCGTTAAGAGATGCCGGGCAAAGTTATATGGAATGGACCTTAAATATTAGGTATGTTCTGAAACGTTATGCACAAATTCACTATTGTACATAAATTTAGCCATCATTGATGCGCATTACATTCATCAACTAACTCTTTTTAATTGTTTTAAGTTTCAAATTTGGAGTGCGTATTGATTCAGTGGCGCACAAGGTTTGCACAAATGCAATATAATTTTGTTCTGTTCGTTGTGTTGTATTGGATTACGTCTTCATTTTGTGTATATGTTCTGTGTTTAACAATAACTCATCGTTTGAGGACGTCCACGGCGGCGTGGTATAGTGCTAAGGGATTCTTCAACAGCAAGAGTCAGAATACGAATGATTGTACAAAATATTCGTGAAAGAGATAGAAGTCTGTTAGGCCGCAATACTATTGAAACTGAAAAGTAGAAATTTACTCACAATATTGTCTTTTATGTTATGTGCAATCAAGTGTATGAATATTCTTGATAAATACATTTCTTATTTCAACAAGTATAGTCTTTAATTCGCAGCTAAAGCTGTGATTAGCAAGTTTATATATAATATTAAATTTAGTTTAAATTTTATTGTTTAGTATATTTTAACACTTATAAACGTATAACCCTCTAATTTACACAAAGGAAAGCATTGAGTTGTTAATAGTTTTAGAAATTAAATTCCGAATATATTCCTGCAGGTATTCAATGGTTGTGCAGTTAAAACTTCAGGTCATTGGTGTAGTGTTTGTATATGGTTATCTAGCCACATTGGGTGGAGTCCTTGTTTTCGTATAATCATGCCAAAAGTAAAAGCGAGCGACAAGTTACAGGGGTATCAACCTCGTTAATGGAATTAAAGATCACTGTCTTCTTATTAAATTTGGTGTTGGCAAAGTGCATGGTATTCTTAAAGGATGTTATCAAACATGTGAGGCTGAAGAAATCTCAGCAGGGAAGCTTCCGAACTGGCTAGTGAAATATTGCTAGTACCTCAAATTAGAGCTTTCGAACACATCCCTAAAGTTCCTGTGAGTTGGTGAGAAGTTTTTTTCTAGCTATAAGGATATATTAAGAGTCAATAGGAGGCACCTAACTATGGAAAACTAAAAACATTTGGTGGTCCTAAACTGCAACAGAAAAGAAGTGGAGAACTAAACCATGAATACCATTATTTATTGTGTTTTTTTATTACTTTTAAGGTAAACATATCCTTTGGTCCTCGGTATTAAAGATAAAGTTTCTTCTTGAGTTAAATACATAATGGTTTCCACAAAATTTTTATTCGCGGAGAGATTAGGGTGAAATGGGTAAAGATGCCCCACTTTTTTTACACTCAAAAATTTTCCTCAATAACGGCATATGAGGCATGTAATAATGGATGTAACAATTCCAGTGATATTCTTTGCATATGTAAATAAGCGTATTTTTTGTAATTTATAATATCATAATTTATTATAAACAAAATAAAAACATGGTGTAAAAGGGCATCTATGGCATATGATTGGTGAAAGATGCCCCATTAAATATGTTATGTGAAACAAAGGATTTGAACCTAAAATTATACAAACAATATTTGAATTCTTCAAAAATAAAGGTTTCTTAATGTTCGTCTCTGCCAATTTTTGCTATTTTTTGTGGTTTTCACACGTTTTGCTACCTTTTTGTTTGAAGTACTTCTGCCACAGTCAATGCAAAATCCTTAAAAAATTGTGCAGTTTTCATGTAGCCACTTTTTACATGCAGTACACTGTATCCAATCGCATTCTTCTTTGGTGAGATGATAGTATTCTTTACACTCCTTGCAGGTGTCATCGTCTTGTTGAGCTTCGGTGGCTGAGTCCTCGAATCACTGGAAGTTCCAATTTTATTTTATCTTCTTGAATCCTTCTGGACCTTTGATAGTTGCTTGTTTTTTGCTGAAGTGTCAGGACTCGTTAGAATCTGGCCATGGATGTTCATTTTAACTTTTGTTAATTTTGGTTTGGGAACCTTTGGTGGAGGGGAAGCTTCTTGAGGATTTTAGTTGCCGTTTCATTATTGGATGCGGAGAGATTTGCAGATGCATCTATATTTGAACAGGAAGGCTGTGAAAGGACATCTGAATTTGACAAGGAAGAATGAGGTTGCTGTTGAGTCTTAGTCGATTCACTTGAAGTTACATCCATGACAGTATTAAGTGCTGAAGGTTCCGGCAGATTTGAATTATTGTTGTCAGATATTGCAAATGCATAATCTGGAATGCTATTCTCATTCAGAGAAGAGATTCCAGTTGCTCTGAACCCATTTGTGGTGTTCGAATTTGTTTCTGCTTTCCCCCATGCCTTCCCTAGCAGTGCTCCAAACTGCAAGTGAGTAATTTTACGGCCTTGATTAGCCATAAACCAGGTATTACATTCTTCATTGTAAAATCCCTTCAACGACTTAAAAAACGTTCTATCACGGGGCTGTAGGTATTTGATGGAATGCGCGGGGAGGCACAACAGTAGGATGTCATTGTCTCTTGCGAATTCCAACATTTCGTAATCATTGCAGTGAGAAGTGTGACCGTCTAGTATCAAAAGTACTGTGCCTAGAGGTTTTCGAGGGAAAAATGGTCTTGCAGTCAGGTCATAAAAATGGCATTATTGATGTATGCAGATTTCTTGTTCATAATGACCTTGGACCCCGCTGGCATTCCATCTTCAAATTCGGCTTTTTTGTTCACCCCTTTAAAAATGCACATGGGTGGCAGAAATTTCCCTCCGCATTGCAGCAAGTAATTATTGTTATTGTTTGTCCCTTTTCTCCACTTGTCAATCTGCAGACTTCTTTGGAGCTCTTTGTAACGACCACTTTGCTTACCTTATTAATCACCGGAAGAACCAACTCATCCACATTAAATATATGGCCAGGCATATTAGTTAAATTGTTTTCCAACGTGGTCCTCTTTAACAAGTTGAAGTACTGATGAATAGCATCTCTATTAAGTCCTTGTGCTCTTGCAATTGATAATCCCTCTGACTGCCTAATGCTAAGATCAGGATGTCTCATCATGAAAGATCTGAACCAGTCATACTCTGCTCGTCCTTTGCTGAATTTACTATGAAGGCCTAGCGTTTCACTAAACGAATATGCCAAGACCCTGACATCTCAACTATTGGGTGCAAGTCCACTACTTTCAAGCCTCTTTATATGGTTAACGAGACAAATTTCATTCTCATAACCAAGTATACCGTAAGGCCCAAGTCCTAGTTTCTTTGTTTAATTGTTAACAATTCTTCTGCGAAGAGTACGTGATGGTATTCCATATCGCCTACTGGCTTCATTGACACCCATTTTCTTGTCTCGAACTGCAGCTATAGCCATAGTCAGAGATTCTTCACTCCACCTCCCTCGTTCGGAATCAACTTTTTAACGTATTTTACAATCTGAAAATATAATAGGCATACGTACTATTTTTATTAAGCATATTTTCCAATTTTCTCCCGTAATAATAAGGCCTAATGTATGCCACTTGTTTTTATTCAAATGTTTTATTACAGTTTTAGCTATTCAAATTAATAACCCACCATATCATTTAATATAAAGCTTTTTTGACATTTTAAAATATTATTGAATGAAATTAATGCCAAAAGCATGTGGGGCATCTTTGCCCACTCGGTGGTGGGGCGTCTTCCCTGATCGTGGCGTAAAGATGCCCCGGACGATCACGTACCTCACGCGTGCATGGTCTGAGATTTTAACACAAAGGTACAGTGTACCAAAGAGTGTTCTTTCAATATAACAGTTGGTAATTACACAGTGTTATTAATTTGCAATCAGTTCGTAGTCACAAATAACTTCTACAAAACTTCAAGGCTGAAAAAAATGCATGCTTACCTTGCAAACAATGCCACAACACTGTAAGGGAAACAAACGACGCGACCAACACATACACTACCTCACAACAAACTACGCTTTCACTGGAGTGGTATGCTGCTGCCATTCTGAGTCACAATTGGAAAATATCAAGAGGTGGAGCATCTTTACCCATTTTACCCTACATAGAATTGCCTTTACGTTTTATTTATATCAGTGTGATGTCTTAATATTTATGCTATGTTCTGGAAGTTTCCAGTGTATAAATACATGCATATTAAAGGGATCAGGGATTTTGTCCCTGATCATGTTAAAACGCAGATATCAAGGAATGCACTGTACTCAGTATCGTGAGTACACATTTTTTGTGTTCACAACATTTTAGTCAGACAGCCTGTAAATGTGAAATAGCATCTGCTGCATAATGCACTTGTGTGCAAAACCTAAGGACGAAAGTAATTTTCGCATGTCAAGTAACATAGCTCGATGAAACTTGAATCATGCATAGAGGGAACTGCTACGGTAGGCAACTAAACGAAATATGCAATGAGACGAACAGAAATGCCACTTTTATTCATAGACCATAAGCTACACTAAAGTCAATACGACATATGATGGCTCTCTAAATTTACAGAAACATATACATGGTGCTTAAAAGGGTGTATGATCATCACGGACAGCAATGCATGCTCTGCATCGTGCTCCCATGCTGGCCACTAGGTTGGTAGGCAGTTCTTGTGGTAGGGCGTTCCATTCCTCCACCAGGGCTGTTGACAATGTTGGATGGTCGTTGGTGCATGCGGATGTGCTGCAATGCGTCTCCCCAAAGCATCCCACACGTGTTCGATGGGGTTTGAATCGGGGGAACGGGCAGGCCAGTCCATTCGCCGAATATCCTCTCGTTCCAAGAGATCCTCCACCTGCGCTCTTCGATGCGGTCGCACATTGTCATCCATAAAAATGAAGTCAGGGCCGACAGTACCCCTGAAAAGACGCACATGGGGAAGGAGTACAGTATCACAATAATGTTGACCAGTGAGCGTACCGTGTTCAAAGATTTGGAGCTCGGTTCGCCCATGCAAAATTATGCCTCCCCAAACCATAACACCTGGACCACCAAAACGATCATGTTCAAGGATGTTCCTGGGCTCATTACGTGTTCCCACCTCTCGCCAGATGAGGGTACGTCGAGAATCACTGCTTGGACTGGATCAGCTCTCATCCGAGAAGATCACGCGACCCCATTTCTCGTTGGTCCAATTTTGATTCCCTTGGGAACATCGCAAACGGTGCTGCCGATGTGCGGATGTCAATGGAACACAACGTACTGGCCGTCGGACAAAGAGACCACCTCTGTGTAGTCGCCGTGCCACTGTGTATCGTGAGATTGCGTGCCTAGCTGTCCTGTTAAATGTGGTTGCAATTGCACCCGCTGTTTGGCGTGGATCCCTTCTTGCCTGTTGCACAATGTAGCGATCATCTGCTGCTGTAGTTGAACGTGGTCGACCACCACCTCTCCTTGGGACAGCAGTGCCTGTGGTTTGGAAGGTTCCCCATGCACTTGAAACAATGCTGTGAGCAATTCCGTACTCCTGAGCAACACTCGTCACACTTCGGCCCTCTTCCAGTTTCCCGATGATTCTTCCCCGTGTGAAGTCATCCATGGTGTCTACGGGCCATGTTGCAATGAAGAACACCACTACAGTGCACCGTAACAGCTCGCTAATTGCCACACACCGTCTTGTCCTGTTTTGTCAACTGCCCCGTGTTGCGGGACCAGACCCATTTGGCACTATAGGCTCGCTACACTCACGCCATGTGACGTCCAGCTTTGTGTACGTTTGAGAGACCTCCCGCACTTTCATCTACTTCCACCAAGTAGTTCATTTATGTTACTTTACCCATCTTGTGCTTAGGTTTTGCTCACCAGTGTGGTTATGATTATGAACAAATTGGTACATCTGCAGCCGCTCCTAACAATAACAATAGTATCAATAATTCATAGCCCGTCTGACGAAAGATTTTTTTGTTTGCTGTGTGTATAATTAAGTACACAGTGTTAGGGCAAGAACGAAGTAAAATGTAAATTAAATTGTAGTTGAGATTATGGATGGTACAGAGAAACTGGGAGAAGTTTCCGTGCTCGTGCACGCTACCTACTTCTGCTACAGTGACTCTAATTTCTGCCGTAGTGTGTGTGCTTCGCGCGCTAAGTGCGCTTCTTACGTGTGCACGATACGTATATATTTGGCCTCGTAAGGTAATTACCTCATACCAGCTGCGCATGGGCAGATCATTAAAACGAGCAGAATTCGAGCTTTCCTGGCGACTGTGTTGGCATGTCTCAGCGAGTTTAGAACAGTAGTGTGGTACCTACATTTAAACGCCGTAGATTTTAAATTACCGCATATACGTTACGTTTAATAGCATTCAAAGAAAAAATAATCAATAAATCAGCAAGGTGTCAAAAGTTAGGATGTTGACATGCTCTTGTGCTCTTAGGCAACAGCCGCCGCTGACTAAACAGGATGCGCTGTAAGAAGCATACTTTTGTATTACTCCGCGCAACAAGTGCACAGCATATGCAATCGATATGCGATAGTTTCAGTAAATTGATTTGTTCATATTTCCGAATAACAGTGAAAATATGGTATATTGCAGTGAAATCATTAAACCTATACATTAGCACATTTTAAAAGTAATAACATAAAGAAAATATCACATCTATTTTTTACTTGCTCTACTACGTATAGTAAGTAGGGGAATTATTGTATTCCACCCAAAAATTCAATACCGAGATTTCGCCGGAAATATATGTTTTGAGACCCCCTGAATAAAAAAAAAAATCTGATGTGTTACACTCACATGACTTTCTCTACTCTTGTACAATCTATTTTTACAAACGCCTATTCTCCATATGCTTCATATTAATCGAGATGTCAATCTTATTTGTAATTTTCTTGTAGATGCAAGGGGAATATGGTAGGTTTTAAGCGATAGTCAAATCTTTTATCGCTGGTTGCTATGTGGCGCATTCCATTTTCTTTGCATGTCCAGGACATAAAAAAATGAATAACGAATTTGAGAAAAAGTATAAGTATTGGAAAATTTAAGGAAATAACAAGCAATATATCGAAAACGGTTCACTCAACAAAAAAAATGTATATGATATAAGTTGTGTGTTTTAACGCGATCTACATTTTTGTGTAGTAAAATTTTGTCTATCTCTTATGGTTTACCAGTTATGCAAAAGTCGTTCATAATGAAGAATACTTTTGCAGACATTCCCAGAAATTTCGAGATATACATTTCATTTCTCATGACATTATCTTAAACATATGATATTTTCATCAAAATCGTTAGAGCCATTTTTGAGAAAATTAAAATTTTCGAAAAATGTTCAATGTAAAGGGTAGTCTGGGGTGGGGGGATTTTCTTGAAAATCTTCGTGTCGCATCTCTGGAAGATACTGAACGTAAATACCAAGTTTGGTGTTTATCCGACTGTTCGTTTTTGAGTTATGCTGTTCACAGACACACACACACGCACACACACACACACACACAGACACACACACGGACATGTTTCCAAAAATGCTTTTTTTGGATTCAGGAGGTCTCAAAACATGTATTTCCGGTGAAATCTCGGTATCGAATTTTTGGGTGGAATGCAATACTTCCCCTACTTACTATACGTGGTAGAGAAAGTAAAAATTGGAAACATGTCCGTGTGCGTGTCTGTGTGTGTCTGTGAACAGCTCAACTCAGAAACGAACAGTCGGATAAACACCAAAATTGATATTTAGGTCCAGTATCTTCCAGAGATGCGACACGAAGGTTTTCAAGAAAATCCCCCCACCCCAGATTACCCTTTACATGGAACATTTTTCGAAAATTTTAATTTTCTCAAACATGGCTCTAACGATTTTGATTAAAATATCACATGTTTAAGATATTTTCATAACAAATGAAATGTATATCTCGAATTTTCTGGGAATGTCTCCAAAAGTATTCTTCATTGTGAACGACTTTTGCATAACTGGTAAACCATAAGAGATAGACAAAATTTTACTACACAAGAAATGTAGATCGCGTTAAAATACACAATTTATGTCGTATACATTTTTTTATTGAGTGAACCATTTTCGAGATATTGCTTGTTATTCCCTAAAATTTTCCAATACTTTTTCTCAAATGGGAATTCGTTGTTCATTTTTTTTACGTACTGTAATTGCAAAGAGAATGGAATGCGCCACATAGCAACCAGTTCTTAAAAGATTTGACTATCGCTTAAATACTACCATATTCCCCTTGCATCTACAAGAAAATTAGCAGTAACATTAACATCTCGATTAACATGAAGCATATGGAGAATAAGCGTTTGTAAAAATAGTTTGTACAAGAGTAGAGAAAGTCATGTGAGTGTAACACTTCAGATTTTTACTCTTAGGTTGAATGTTGCGATCAGGGACAAATGACTTCATTCACTGCTTGGGGCTGCCAGGATGAAGCAAAAGGGTGAATCATGGACAAGGGATGGATAACTTGCTCTAAGCTTATATACAAACCATGTAAGTTGAGTCGGTCCTCGCACTCCTTGCTTCGAAAACTGCGCCGTTGGTAGCAGTCTCGGGTTCGATGTCCGCGAGGGTTATAATCGACCGCGGTGCAGTGGTAGATACAGGAGAAGTAATGGTAAAATTCACTGCACCTGCTTTATGTCCTCCGTCCGACGTGGCTTCGTCTTCATCAGGCAAATCTTCATAGAAAGGTGCTTAAAATATATGATAATTCTCGCAGTTGCCCTGGCTAGTTGCTCTCAGCGGAGATGTAAAGTATGTACTTTGCCTATTAGGATTGCTAATAAGTTCGTTGATCTCGGTAGTGGTACAAAGGAGCTCTGAGGAGAATTAACTACTCATCACAATGTTAGGGTTACTGCAATTTATTGTCACTTTTCACTCTAAAAACTCTACATAATGTTCCTGTTCACTTATCACTTTATATAGAACTCGGGAATCACAGATACATTGTTACACATTTACACTTCCGCACAAAACGGACACTATTTGCGCGCCAACTTTGTCTTGCTGAGTAGCGTTGATTCCTCGTCTGTAACTACAAGGCAATTGCTGAATTTTGGGGCAAATATCGACTATTTATAGACCACGATCCCCCACTTAAAATTTTAGGATCTGATTTCTCATTGGAGGAATTTTCGCGGTTCTCTCAGCGTGACTTTTTCCCGGGTTTCTCTCGGTAATTTTCCATTCTGTGTTACATTTTCCTCACTCCATACTTCCCGAGCGGAGACAAATAAGGTCTCTCGATCCTAGCACACAAGATCCCGGCTTTCTCTGCACATGGGAGCAGCATATTGCTACCAAAACTGTAGAGTTTAAGCCATTCTAAAACTAGTGAAACAGGAACATTACATATAAGACAAATATTACGTTACACAAAATGACTATTTACACCGTATCCACAATGTAAACACATATCATTCCTGTATCAAATTAATAATTAAATAAATTAGCACATTATAAAATTAATCCGGGCACATTCTGTCTCAAAGTAGAGTATATACAGAGTATGTCAGAAAACAAGTTTCCGTATTTTATTACTCGAAAACCAAGGCTGGGAGCTTGCTGCAATTTTGTGACCATTAGACTTCTGCTCCACGTACACATTTCAGTCAACGCCTGATTTCACTCTTTGGGAGTTTCAAGAAGTTATATTGGCTAATTCGTGCTTCGTATTGCTAATATGAACAGAACTGCTTGTGAAGCAAAATTTAAGTAAGCCCTTAGAAACAGTACTTCATACACGCAGAATGGAACTGCAGCAAAGCAATGCAATGCAAGATCCCACATACATGCTTGCACGCCTGTCATTGGCAGTTTGCTTCTCATTCATAACACGATTCTTTGGAATTGTATCTCTTCGTAAAGGGGCAGGCGATTTGCCGATGACGAGAGAATGAAAGACGGAATGTTGGAATGGTTCAGTGGTCAGGAAACCACTTTCTATCCTCAGGAATTGAAGATCTGGTTTAGACACAATTACCAAACTTGAAAAAGGAGTAGTATTTGAAAATTCAAACCAATTAGAAAACAATTTCAGAGATATTCTAACAGCGCAAACAATGACACAAATTACATCCGTTAACGATATCTACATTTTTTGTGCAGTAAGATTTTGTCTTTCTGTTACGGTTTATGCTATAAAAATTCATTCAGAATAAAAAATTGAGTTTTATTTATGGACGCTCTTTAACTGCTCTGGTCCTTGGTGTCCCATTCTATATTGGGAGTGAAATACCAGTAATTTTGCTCAGAGGCCTCTTTATCAGGCTTGAGGTTCTTTTACATGCTGTAAATCTACAACACGGGACCACCGGCTTTACTTCACTTCCAAAGGAAGCCAGGCTAAAGATTTAAAGATCCATCGTCCTCCGCCGGGTTTGAACCTCGCCCTCGGGAACCAGAGGCTAACTGAGGACGACATTTAGAATAAAGAGGACACTACAGACTATTCCCAGAAAATGTAAGTTATATAGTTTGGCATGCAAATATTTTAAGCATGTGTAATTGTAATCAAACTGTTTACAAACAATAACAACAATATTTCCATGTAAAGGGTATTTTGCGGGGGAGGGGACTTTCTTGAAAACCTTCGTGGCGCATCCTTGGAAAATATTGAACTTAAATACCTCATGCTTTAGCTTCAAGATATGAATTTTCAGAACAGTTTGACTATACAACTAGACCAATTTGAAACACATTGTGCATGCTTGAATGTATGGTTGGCTACACTGGATGATGCAGCGCTCCTACTGGCCGGTAAGCACAGTCTTTGTTTAGGTCGAGGAAAATCTGTGTTAGGGATCCAGTATTCCCACTTGTCACATAAATCTTAAGCCACCGCAGTGATAAATTGGCGTTTTAAGGGAGAACCTACGGGAATTTGCATGGCCTACATGTTCCAAACTGTGCGGGGTGACCCTGTTTCTGGTTGCCATGGAGAACCATGACCGCGCTCTGGAAGGGGTGATAATCGATCTTTCCTACATCCCTTTCAAGGGTGCTTATGTCGTGCTGGTGAAGGGGCGTAAATATTCCAATAACTCCGGAAAACACACGGCTGAAAGGGGGCTTTAAAAATTGCTGTTGCAGTTATCAATTAAAACGAGGCACTCATCTAGATCACTAATGAAACCCATTAAAGGCTCCATGTCCCACTGCCCGGAAAATTTACACGCCTCGGGCACGAGGCTCTTAATCCAGGGTTTGATACGCGAATATAACGTTGATGATACTGGAGAAACGGGAAATATAGCTGATGATGCAAAATAGTCATTTATGTGACAAGTTCAGGTAATCCTGATGATTACGGCACGAGTGTCATACTGAGACTATCCACGAGTTGGATGCAACATTTTATACAATCTTAGCTTCATAAACTATACGGAATAAATAATAAAATATTTCGGCTTCCATAGGTGACATAACTCAGAGCGTCTTCATGTGCTATGTGAAGTTTGTTTCTCCCCCTGCATTTAGTTTTTAACGTGGCATGTTGAACCGATAGACAAGACATTCCCTTCCCGTGTGAGAAGTGAGCAGGTGTTGCGGAGTGATATAGTCTATTATCACGGCAGGATAAGTAATTATAAATGCTAATCTTAATTATTCTATACTATCAGGCTTACCCGACATTACACGGTTAGCTTTATAAACTCGACTGACAAATTAATTTGATTTGCCTCTCCCGGTTGCTTGTGGAATTACTGTACAATGATCTAGGGGATTTTTATGGTGAATGCTCCCGTTTACCACTTACTGTAATTTCGTATAGTTCCAGCTACTCCCCTGATATTAAAAAAGAATGTGAAACATCGGCGGAACGTCTGACTTCCTTAACCCCCCTCCGACACTCTTCCAAGCTTTGGAAATACTGCATAGCCTACAAGCACCCTTTTGGCGCTCAAGTAAGTTTTTAAATAGTTACAGTAGGTTAAATTTTAAACCTTTGTACCTTTCTTTTGGTCCTATATTTATTTAATAACATAAAATCTACACAGTTTTCATATAATACAGAAACCCGTAGCATATACAACGAAATACAGTGAAGCTAGTGAATATGTAGATTCCGCACTCCCGGGTCACCAAGTTAACCTCTTTGGAAGTTTGCAACCATCGTTCACCAATTTCTAATTTTAGCAAGTTTTCTCGTTATACAATTATTTAGCATGCCCTGCTAACGAAATTAATTGCAACATACGCACAAAGGAAATAAAACCAAAGTTTCGTAAATGAAGGTTGTTAAAATATTTTGGCATCGGTATCGCATGCGTATCGTATCGTTATAAACAGATTCCATTCTCTTTTCTTAGCTGCTAAATCCGAATATATAAATTGTTTGGAATGACATATCCGCGTCATTTATCTTATTTTACATGCATTTTCTACGGAGTAACAACTATTTTCTACACCATTGCATTCTCAACGAAAACTCAAAGCCTTCTTGACAAGCATATTCCTTTGTGACTCCAAAATGTTCGTATACAAGTACAAGGGCTTTGTAAATTCTTTATGCCTTTTAATAATTTATGAATTTAAATTAGAGGATGTTTTATGGCCCATATCCGACAGAAAGAATAACGACTTTCAATGATGCAAGACTTTTCAAAATCGGTTTAGTGGTTTTTAGATTACCGCACTTACGCACACATACTTACAAAGTTTCTCTCTTCATAATATTAGTTTCGACCTGATAGTTATATTTATATCCTTATTTATTTAATTGAAACCAAATTAATTAAAAGTATGTTATTAATATAAGTAATAAGCAAATCAGTTGTATAGATTTAATAACGTTCAGAGGTTTTTGCATCTTCGTTGCTCTATAAGCCACGGCAACTTAGAATATCGGTATTACGCCATTGCTATTGGCACGCGTATCATAATGAGTCAGTTATCCATTATAATCAATACACTTTATATACACCTGTTTATGGGTTGCATAAACGTTAGTTAAAGTAAATGGTGCGTTTTAAGGATATCTACATTTTTATGCAGTGAATTTCTGCCTATATCTCTGGTTTACTGGTTATACTAAGTTGCTTTTGAATGGAGACGACTTCATAGGCTATTCCTAGAAAATTCAAGATATACATTTTGTAATATAAATATATGGCATTTTAATCATAGAGGCAGTTTTGAGAAAATAAAACATTTAGATTGTTTTTCCATATAAAAGGTAGTTTTGAGTGGGAGGATTTTGCTGAAAATCTCCCTATCGTATCTTTGAAAGATGCTGAACTTAAATACCAAGTTTGGTATTTATCCGACACACACACACACACACACACACACACACACACACGCACAAAATTATATACTCGCGAAATTCTACGGTTTACCCTTAATGTATACGGAAATGGATTTGTGGCAGATTCAAAGTGTTACAGATTTTCACCACAGACGTGACAGCATTAAATTCTGTTGGCATTATATTGTAACTTAAGATTACACACTGAATGGTATACAGTGCTGTGACAGACCAGAATTTATCTGTCTATCCTTCATCACGATCATGGTCCCCCTTCACTGGGCTGCAACAAAAAGTATAGCACCACTAGTGACCTCTAGTAAATGATATACAGTGCTATGATAGACCAGAGCTTATCTGTGTGTCTATCCTTCATCATGATCATAGTCCCCTTCACTGGGCTGCAACAAAAAGTATAGCACCACTAGTGACCTCTAGTAAATGGTATACAGTGCTATGGTAGACCAGAGATTATCTGTATGTCTATCCTTCATACGATCATGGTCTCCCTTCACTAGGCTGCAACAAAATGTATAGCACCACTAGTGATCTCTAGTGAATGGTATACAGTGCTATGGTAGACCAGAGCTTATTTGTGTGTCTATCCTTCATCATGATCATGGTCTCCCTTCACTGGGCTGCAACAAAATGTATAGCACCACTAGTGATCTCTAGTAAATGGTATGCAGTTTTATAATAGACCAGAGCCTATCTGTGTATCTATCCTTCATCATGATCATGGTGTCCCTTCACTGGGCGGCAACAAAATGTATAGCACCACTAGTGACCTCTAGTAAATGGTATAGAGTGCTATGATAGACCCGAGCTTATCTGTGTGTCTATCCTTCATCATGATCATAGTCCCCTTCACTGGGCTGCAACAAAAGTATAGCACCACTAGTGACCCCTAGTAAATGGTATACAGTGCTATGGTAGACCAGAGCTTATCTGTGTGTCTGTACTTCATCATGATCATGGTCCACCTTCACTGAGCTGCAACCAAATGTATAGCACGACTAGTGACCTCTAGTAAATGGTATAGAGTGCTATCATAGACCCGAGCTTATCTGTGTGTCTATCCTTCATCATGATCATAGTCTCCTTCACTGGGCTGCAACAAAAGTATAGCACCACTAGTGACCTCTAGTAAATTGTATACAGTGCTATGGTAGACCAGAGCTTATCTGTATGTCTATCCTTCATCTTGATCCCCTCACTGAGCTGCAACCAAATTTATAGCACCACTAGTGACCTCTAGTAAATGGTATACAGTGCTATGATAGACCAGAGGTTATCTGTATGTCTATCCTTCATCACGCTCATGGTTCCCCTTCACTGATCTGTAACAAAATGTATAGCACCACTAGTGATCTCTAGTAAATGGTATACAGTGCTACGGTAGACCAAACCTTATCTGTATGTCTATCCTTCAACACGCTCATGGTTCCCCTTCACTGGGCTGTAACAAAATGTATAGCACCACTAGTGATCTCTAGTAAATGGTGTACAATGCTATGGTAGACCAGAGCTTATCTGTGTGTCTATCCTTCATCATGATCATAGTCCCCTCACTAGGCTGCAACAAAATGTATAGCACCACTAGTGATCTCTAGTAAACGGTATACAGTGCTATGGTAGACCAGAGCTTATCTGTGTGTCTATCCTTCATCATGATCATGGTCTCCCTTCACTTGGCTGCAACAAAATGTATAGCACCACTAGTGATCTCTAGTAAATGGTATACAGTTTTATAATAGACCAGAGCTTATCTGGGTGTCTATCCTTCATCATGATCATGGTCTCCCTTCACTGGGCTGCAACAAAATGTATAGCACCACTAGTGACCTCTAGTAAATGGTATACAGTGCTATGATAGACCAGAGCTTATCTGTGTGTCTATTCTTCATACGATCACTGTCTCCCTTCACTGGACTGCAACAAAATGTATAGCCGCACTAGTGACCTTTAGTAAATGGTATACAGTGCTATGGTAGACCAGAGCTTATCTGTGTGTCTATCCTTCATACGATCATGGTCTCCCTTCACTAGGCTGCAACAAAATGTTTAGCACCACTAGTGTTCTCTATTAAATGGTATACAGTGCTATGATAGACCAGGGCCTATCTGTGTGTCTATCCTTCATCATGATCATAGTCCCCCTTCACTGGGCTGCAACAAAAAGTATAGCACCATTAGTGACCTCTAGTAAATGGTATACAGTTTTATAATAGACCAGAGCTTATCTGGGTGTCTATCCTTCATCATGATCATGGTCTCCCTTCACTGGGCTGCAACAAAATGTATAGCACCACTAGTGACCTCTAGTAAATGGTATACAGTGCTATGATAGACCAGAGCTTATCTGTGTGTCTATTCTTCATACGATCACTGTCTCCCTTCACTAGGCTGCAACAAAATGTTTAGCACCACTAGTGTTCTCTATTAAATGGTATACAGTGCTATGATAGACCAGGGCCTATCTGTGTGTCTATCCTTCATCATGATCATAGTCCCCCTTCACTAGGCTGCAACAAAATGTATAGCACCACTAGTGATCTCTAGTAAATGGTATACAGTTTTATAATAGACCAGAGCTTATCTGGGTGTCTATCCTTCATCATGATCATGGTCTCCCTTCACTGGGCTGCAACAAAATGTATAGCACCACTAGTGACCTCTAGTAAATGGTATACAGTGCTATGATAGACCAGAGCTTATCTGTGTGTCTATTCTTCATACGATCACTGTCTCCCTTCACTGGGCTGCAACAAAAGTATAGCACCACTAGTGACCCCTAGTAAATGGTATACAGTGCTATCATAGACCCGAGCTTATCTGTGTGTCTGTACTTCATCATGATCATGGTCCACCTTCACTGAACTGCAACCAAATGTATAGCACGACTAGTGACCTCTAGTAAATGGTATAGAGTGCTATGATAGACCCGAGCTTATCTGTGTGTCTATCCTTCATCATGATCATAGTCTCCTTCACTGGGCTGCAACAAAAGTATAGCACCACTAGTGACCTCTATTAAATGGTATACAGTGCTATGGTAGACCAGAGCTTATTTGTATGTCTATCCTTCATACGTTCATGGTCTCCCTTCACTAGGCTGCAACAAAATGTATAGCACCATTAGTGACCTTTAGTAAATGGTATACAGTGCTATGATAGACCAGAGCTTATCTGTGTGTCTATCCTTCATCATAATCATGGTCTCCCTTCACTGGACTGCAACAAAATGTATAGTACCATAGTGACCTCTAGTGAATGGTATACAGTGCTATGATAAACCAGAGCTTATCTGTGTGTCTATCCTTCTTCACGATCATGGTCCTCCTTCACTGGGCTGCAACAAAATGTATAGCACCACTAGTGACCTCTAGTAAATTGTATACAGTGCTATGATAGACCAGAGCTTATCTGTGTGTCTATTCTTCATCATGATCATGGTCCACGTTCACTGAGCTACAACAAAATGTATAGCACCACTAGTGACCTCTAGTAAATGGTATACAGTGCTATGATAGACCAGAGCTTATGTGTGTGTTTATCCTTCATCATGATCATGGTCCTCTTCACTGGGCTGCAACAAAATGTATAGCACCACTAGTTACCTCTAGTAAATGGTATACAGTGCTATGATAGACCAGAGCTTATCTGTGTGTCTATCCTTCATCATGATCATGGTCCCCCTCCAGTGGGCTGCAGCAAAATGTAAAATGTGCGGATTTAAAATTTTATTGCACCACCAATAACCTCTATAATGGTAACCAGCAGTAAATGGACGCGAACATTCAGCAATGGACGACGTGAATAATTTGTAATCTCAACTCTCTCACATAAATTGACCTTATTCGTGTTTCCTGGCTGCGGAATATAAAGCTTCCAATTTTTGTTAAAGTTTTTGTTTATAGTTAATGTTGTGAAGCGTAACATATGGATTACAGATCTATGTATAGCCTAGGAAGGTGTTATGTGCTTTAATGCGTGTTTATTGTGGTATCAGGAGTAATTTTAGCATGTGAGTACTACGAGGTTTTCAAGGAATCTTATAAAACGGAGTTCCCATTTATTTTACATACAGTTTGAGGCAGTATTTTATATCACAACACTGTGAATGCCAGAGTGATTGTAGTGTTAATTTACATTATTGTATGACAATGATTTTAGATGTTTGTTAGCTATAAGCATTGTTAGGAAATAAGTTTACACGGCCTCACTGAAACTGACAATAGGAGTGGGTAACAATGAAGCGATGGGGTGAGTTGTTTATCACTTAGAAGGGACAAACAAATGACGTCAGGGTAGCGTGCCTTTCTTTAGAAATGGAGGGAATATCTTCCCTAGAGCATATGTGTTTGTAATTATGATTGGCTGACAAAATAGACGCTAATGTTGGCGCGATTTGGTAACCAATAGCAGCTCTGTTATATTGTTTTGGCATATCGGGGTGAGGGAGTATAAATTCTTGAGCCAAAAGCAAGTATCGCGCAGTTCTATAGAATCATTCACGAGGTAAACGTCGCGCAGTTCTACAGAATCATTCACGAAGTACACATCACGCAGTTCTCAGCAATCTCTCGCGAGGTATACGTCACGCAGTCTTGCAACGTCATTCGCGAGATATACGTCGCAGTTAGTTACAAAATGTGAAGTACGCGAATTAATAGTGCGCGGCAAATAAGTGATTGTAGTTACATTCAGAAATATAACAGTTTCTGTCAGGCGTGTATAAAGATTTAAGATGTGAACTATTAATTAAGTGTGAAAATATATTCTTTTATCAGTGTTATCTTTTAGTAACAACTCCTTTCCGTTTACACGCCCTGCTCAGAGATATTTGCTCGACTGAGTAACAATAGCTAGCCGGAGGACAAAGAACCCAAAATTCAAAATAGTAAAGCAATAACAGGCGCCAAGCAAAAAAAAAAAAAAAAAAAAAAAAGATAACACGAACAGATTACTGCGACAAGTTTTTGTCTATTTACTCTAGTGGACATTTTATGCTAAATGTTATTGGAATATTGTTTTCCTTCGGAAACGTTTTACAGGTTTTAATTTCAGGAAGTTGGCAAATATGGGTAGGAAAAGTCGTGTGAATTCAACAAATCAGATTTTTAATCTTGTTATTTATCGTGTTTTTGTTTCAATGTGCTACCAAGAGACTTGAGGTGGTTTGTTGTAGAAAGATTTTACCAGGAACCCGATGTAATGGAAGATTACATAGTTCTTGATGAACCATGAGCGTTTGTGTTTATTTTGTAGAACCTGTAACCGATGAATGTGTGTATTGCTGGCAGTACCCTATACAGGAGCGGCAGTCCAGGCGAGAACACAAACATTCTGAAACCCAGAAATTTAGGTGAGCTTTGGTTTATTTCGGCATATCCAAATTCCCACGTAATAATTAAGAACGTCCCACACGAGGAGGTAATCTTCCCAGAGTCCGCCTGAACGAATTATACTGGGAGTGTATCCTATGCTTAGGCAATTTTTTTCTCATTTACATTTCAATCCACGCTATGTAACGATCGTCTTCCTGCCACAGTAATAACAAGATTACGCCCTGCAGTTCACCTTAATCTCGCTCCACCCACTCTCGCTCAAGTGCGGTCACTTAAGTGTGTCTGAACACCAGACGGACGCCGTTGTTTCGGTCAAAGGGAATGTGCATCCTGTTTGTCTCGATACTTTTGTGTTGCCGAGAGGTGCAGTTAACTCCGAGTAACATGTGTCAGTACCAACTCGTGGACATCGACGCAGTACGTGGGCTAGGTTGTAGAGCTGTCCATCCAACAAGTTTTGGTCATTAATTTGTACCATTCATGCTTTCGAACACACATAAGCTCGTGTATACGGGCGAGTTGGATATACTGGAGTTCGAGGGTGTCCCGCTCTTAGGTCATTACGTTTGGTGTACACTGGCTTCCATTTATACCGTCTACCGCAGCTTCAGAAGGTGTTTTACCAACCTCCTCAGAGAGCGCATACATAGCAGGAAGGGGTGTGTCTGGAGCGTTCTGTCTCTGTTGTTGGAGTGTGTTAACTGTAGCTCACGCGATGTATGCAAATATTTCGGAGGTGCATCGCGGAAGCATTGTGGGTATGCGGGAAGCCAATTTGCCATTGCTATGGCAATACCATGTAGCATTCGAATGGGCAGATTATTAAAATAATGTCTAGTAAATGTGTCATCTTTGAGAGTAAAAAGTATAATTTAGTTCAGTTTTACATTATATTTATTGTCATTAAAAATACTATTTGATGAAGATTACTTTACGTTTAGCGTTCTTTAATCGTTAAGTCATATCAGACGATGAATGAAATTATGCTCAAATGAACCTGGCGTCCACAGAGGTTGAAGTTGCCAGACATTCGTCTTTTCAGGATAAGGGAAAACCGCGGAAATACCTTATCCGGGTAAGTCGCTCTAATCGGAGATTCGAAACCGGAGGCCGATACACCACAGGGAATGAGAAATTGTACAAAACAATGTTTTATTTAGTTGTATATATAGACTGTACCGATGATTCTAATGTCTATACTATATTCACTCTTAGGTTGATCCGCGCCAAAATAAACCCGCGTGACCGGTGCACTGTGTCACAACACGGTAGCAATGCGCGTAGGAAAGTAGTCCCTTACTAATAATCTAAATTTTAGAAGGAATTTATCCTTAAATGGTACAAATATCTAAGAGTTTAATTAACCCTGATTTATACCGTTAAACAGAGCTACAAGTCCCAACATGCAATTCGTATGACTCATCTGACATCCGGGTATGCGCAGAATATTGTTTACAGCCAGAAACCAGCAGTTTATGTTTAATACCATGGCGCACGATGAATTTGCTGTTGCGTTTTCGTCGACTTACATAAATCTTAAGCCGGGCAAAAAACAATATTGTTGAATGTTTATTATAAGTTGCATGAGAAATATCCAACGCTTCCCGTGAAAGAAGTGGCGAAATTTTAACTTTTGAGTTCACCGGTGTTTCGAGCACAAGTACTAACAGTGCTCGCAAAGGAAAATCGAAGCAGGAAAAGCGGTTACACCCAGAAAAAAAGACAGCCTGTGAAGTACACGATGCAAGAGTGTGACGATTTTGTGAAGAATGCAATTCGCGTAACAGTGCACTTTTTTTTAAGTTAGCCCCAACTGTATAAAGTGTTGCTTCCAGAGAGCGAATAAATATAAGTATTGCTTATTTGTTACTTTCCTTTTCGCAGGTTTCTTTTAAGTTAGCTGTTATATGTGTAACCGTTCATTTTGTTGTATATCAATCTTATCTCCTTTAACGGAACAAGCTAGTCGCCACCTAAGTTTGATTACTTAAATGTAAATAATGATTGTAATATGCATATGCATTTTTATGTGACATTGATTTTACATGTTTGTTGATTGTAATTATTGTTGAGAAGTAAGTTTTTAATGCCTTACTGAAACTGACAATAATAGCGCAATAATGCAGCGAGGGGGTGAGCTGTTTATCATTATTGGAAACGAGGAAGTTGCGTAATATTGGCGCGTTTTTCCGTTGAGAATCTTCTGGAACGTTTCCCTAGAGCATATGTATTCATAATTTTCATTGGATATAAAAATAGACGCTAATGTTGGCGCGTTTTATTAGCCAATAGTAACTCAGTTATAATATTTAGGCATATCGGGGAGTGGGTGTATAAAAAGCCAAGTCAGAGGTAGATCGCGGTCAGTTCATCAAAATTCTTAGTACATTACACGTCGCCGTCAGTCGTTCAGTTCATCAAAAATCTGTGTACACTACACGTCGTCTTCAGTCAGTCAGTTCGTCGAAAGTATTTGTACGGCAAACGTCGGGTATCGATTCACAAGTTACGCGCAGCAGAATTATGAATAATCTAAAGTGTTGTAAGGTTAATTATACAAAAAGTTGAAGTACGCAAATTAAGAGTGATCAGTAAGAAGTTATTATAACAGTTTCAGTTTGGCGAGTGTTAAGATCAATGTATAAATGTGATAGTTAACGTGTTCGACAATAAATGTGTAAAACAAATTTCTTCATCAGTGTTATATTTGGATAAAAGATTCCTTTCCGTTTACACAACCCTGATCAAGAGACATGTTCGACCGAGAAATAATAGCTAGCCGGAGGACAGTAAACAAAAATTAAATCAAATAACAGTCGCATTCTTTCGAACACTAACACTGCTGCAAATTGCTAACACCAGATGGAGCTACAAACCGAACAAATGAATGACGTCACAAGATGGCTTCACATGAAGTAATCATACATACACAAACATCACAAGTAACAAATTGGCTACCACAACGTGGGGCTACAATAATGTTAAATACAACATAAAAACACTTACAAATTGGCACCCAAACGTGGGGCTAACAAATACAAACATTATAAGAATTACACTCACAAGTTATCGGAATAAGGGCTCTGCTTTCTTTTTTTAATGCACTAGGTGCTGCATGTACTCGCCATATTGTCGAGAAAGTATGAGAGTATTTCTGGTGCGAATGGCGGAAGGATACATTATAACGATGTACTGGTCGCCTGGGTTTTGTTCTAGCGCGGATCAATCTAAGAGTGAATAGAATATAGTAGATGTGTCCTCTTTGGGAATAAAACATATAATGTATTTCAATTTTACTTTATGTTGCCATTAAAGTATTTTTTTTCGAAATATCGCGAAAAACAGGGTTTTATTTAGTTATATATTTAAAACGGCGGAACGGTAACGCTATTGCTCAAAGTTGTATATTCATGGGTATATGAATAATCTAAAACTGTGCACATAATACAGGCCGCCACTGCATATGCGAAAAGGTAAACAGATACACACACCTCCTCCTTGATATATATACTCCACTTATGAAGGACAGTTGAATGCCTCCCAAAGCTGCGGAGACGGCGTAAATGGAAGCGAGTGTACCAAAAGATTTTGTGTTTCATTTCATATTCGAGCGCCCAGTTTAGACTCAAGGGGAAGACTCGGTGTGCTTGCTTCACTGACGTTGCCGTAGGCCGAGTTAGCGTGATATTCCAGTATGGAGTCGAGCGGTGCAAGCGAAAATGTTTTATTAAAGCTAAATGAAGGAGTTTATCATTTAGATGAAACAGGAAAAGGGCTTCGGGGTTA
Organism: Deroplatys truncata; assembly: GCA_030765065.1. Taxonomy (NCBI): domain Eukaryota; kingdom Metazoa; phylum Arthropoda; class Insecta; order Mantodea; family Mantidae; genus Deroplatys; species Deroplatys truncata. The sequence continues at coordinate 138,588,223 of CM060979.1, read as the reverse complement.
TTGTCGAGAAAACTATTTAATAACACTAAAAGGTTACCTTAATAAGTGTTGATGTGTTCTTGGATTTACTATTAACACTATTTGAGATTTCGGATGTAATACATTAAGATGTTCTCAAGTATCACTAGTTTTCCATTAGAGATGTTTTACCATTACCGACTTTATTCTTAGATTTGTTTGTGTTTAGAAGAAAACTTAATGAAAATTTCGAAACATCTGGCAATAACGCTGATTTGGTGGCGTTGTTATCTGTTTACTTCAAGTAACCTTTACTCGCTATACACAACCGGGATAGTTGCTGCGTGGGACGCAGTAAATAACGCTGTCGGGAGATATATGCAGTGGCGGCTCGTGATTTGCAACTTATTAAGCACCTTTACACAGCAGGTTTTATTCTGCAATATATATATATATTGTAAATTATACAATAAAACCAAGTAAATCAGAATATTCTGCATATAATTTCTTGTTCAGTTTACTGCATGTAATTTTCAGACATGCCAAATCCTATGCATTAGTGCAATAAAACATATTAGAGCGAGCGTAAGTTAAACTATATTAATAATCATAGTATTATTCCCTTCAGTAACGGGAACCTTTTTGTCATTTATATTACATACTGCACCCGTGCGTTAATGAATATCGGTTAAAATTTCAGTGGAGAACACAGTTTTATAACAAGCGGCTATTCAGTGGTTTGTTTTCACAAAATAAATTATTTGTTAAACTTAACCACACATACTTACACATCGATAAGTCTGTCTTTCGTGAATACATTTCTTCTAAGTTCCTACCTTCTATAACAATATTTATTCAGACGTCAGAGTAAGAACATAAATTCTTAAGGGGGAATGCGTGTTGTATATGTTTGCTAGTTGCCCAACTTTATCTCCTATCTAAACTTGTATGTGATGCAAGCAATCAACAACACGGTTTGGAAAAATGTTCAGGAGTATAAAATGAACTGTAAGAAATTTATTATGCATTTTACATCTACTTGCCTTCAAATAAAATAAAATAATCTGATTAATATTCTTGAGGTGAAATCCATTCTCCTCGGCTTTTATTCAACAAAATGGTTAAATTCAAAGCCTTTTCAATATAACATGTGGCTAAAGCATTATGTCTATCTTTTTGCTATTTACACGATTTCTTAATTAATTAGTTTAACTTCACTTGCACCTTATTAACTGGTTAAATTAGGTATTTTACACAACACATACTTCCGAACCCTGCACGCAACTAACCTGTACGGTGTGAATCACAGCACTGTGTGAGGGCGCATGCACTTGAATATGTGACGTGTAAACAAAAGCCACTAACATAGATTGTAGTGAGGAATTATTTATTTTCTGCTCTGAATCGTTTTAACTCTACAATGCTACACTTTGAATCACAGTATAACTTAAGAGTTTAATTAGATTTTAAATCAATTCGTATAACAGAATTAAGTTTTAGACAGGACTGAGTAAATTTTTTTCATGACTTCACATTGAAAAGACAATGGAGAAGGAACCAATAGCGAAGCGTCTCGGACTCCACCGAGCTGTTATTTCCTCTCTGCGCCCCTCGCCATCATTCGAAGCATTCCCCTCCGCACGTCTCACCTGTAGCAGTATCTACAAACGCAAGGTTTCCCGGACGGACTTGGTGTAGTGCGAAAAGAGTATACGAGGTCGCTCTGCTGACTTAACATTAATTCAAGATATCCATATTCTTTACAACCAAGTTACTACAAATAATCAAGAAGTTATATTCTTCTGGATTCCGTCCCACTGTGGAATATCAGGAAATGAGCAAGCAGATAGGGAAGCCAAAAAAGCAATTTTGCTACCTCCAGTGGAAGAATAGCCAGTGCCCTACAGTGATGCTCAAAGTTATTTGTTTAGCAGACCAACTGTAAAATGGAAGCAAGACTGGAGCGTTAAAGCATCAATCAAACTCCACATAGGAAAGGCTCCATAAAACCCTGCACATTGCAGACTCTAAAAAGAAAAGATGAACTGATTAAATCACGTTTATGAATATGCCATTCACACAACCCGTTCCTTCTTACTCACCAAAGAAAATGCTCCTCACTGCAAGACCTGCAATTGCCTATCACCATCGAACACCTCATCACTAAATGCAGAAGTTATACCATAGAGAGAAGAAGACATAACATCCCTGAAGATATATTTTTAGCTTTAAACAACCATACTCATTTGAAAAAAAATTCTTTCTTGAAAGACATCATACTGTATACAAGATTTAAATATAACACATCAAATAAACATGTATAATAGGTTCTACTGTTCTAGCTGTGTTCATGACTTAATAATGTAAAATATGTTTATAACAATGTATTATAATTATTGTATTACTTAATGTCAAATGTACAATGTTCTATTGTTGTACTGGTATGTATGGATATAAATCGCGATATGACTTAGTAGTCAAAGTGACTATAAAGAAAGAAAAATAAAAACAAAATAACAACAAATACACTCCCTAATGAAAACATTAGCGCTACTCACTGTATTGCAAAAATATTTCAAACAAAATAAAAATCGGGGAGTGCAGAAATTAATACTGCAATGACATCTCATGTTATCCTTCCTTTCCTCTTTTTATTTTTTATCTTACGGGGTGTTTATTTATGGGAGGGAGCGCCGCCCTAGAGTCCTCCATCGCAGCCGCTATTGGATATATGTGCTGAGTAGCACAGTGAACTTTTTTTTTCATACTGGACTTTTAAACAGTAAGTTTATTTAACTAAATGTTTATACATATGACTGTTTTTTTCTCTTACAAAATCTCTGAATGAAATTGGACGGTGGTTTTCTTCCACAATGCGGCAACCGTACGGCTGCTCGCGCTCCGACCACTGCAGCCCGGACTCCCGCCGAAACAGCTATAATATCCCCGCAACCGCCTCACGTTCCCATAGTTACAATTACAATGATAATAAGTATATACTTTATCCACATATTTCTGGAATCTTATCAGGAAATTTTCGTTCACATTCAAGAGTTCAATATCTGAAATTGAATTTCTCGCCTAATACTTTCTTTTAGTTCTTCCAGTGATTGGGGTTTGTTGCATACACTTTATCATCAGAGTCGGGTGAGATTCTCTAATTGGATTTTGCGAAATGTCAATGATAGAGTAGTTGACCCACGCTTAACATTCTTCTCTGACTTCCATTTTCGTAGTTATGTTTCGTCGCAAAATAACGGATACTGAAGCACAGAGAAACCCGATTTTACACTTGCATGATGCGAAAATTGCTGGGTGGTGTGCAGTGAGAGGACTTCACATTTTATTGGTCATGTAACTAACTATATTGTATTTTAATCAAAATCATTAAGAATTATTTTTGAGAAAATAAAAATAACACTTTTTCCATGTAAAGGGTAATTTGGGTAGAGGATTTTCATGAAAATAGCGTCTTGGACGAATGGTTAGATGGTTAATAATTTAATCCGCAAATTTTCCTGTCATCGCATTTCATTTCCTTCTTCACCGCCATACCAGGCATTGGGTTGATCACCTATCCTGGATATGCTATGATCTAGAGTTTGCTTGCTCCTCGACAGACTACTGGCCCAAGACATTGGACTGATCAACCATCCTGGATATGCTATGATCCAGAGTTTGCTTGTTCGTCGACAGACTACTGACCCCGGGCATTGGGCTGATCATACGTACGCTATGATCCAGAGTTTGCTTGCTCCTCGGCAGACTACTGACACAAACATTGGGCTGATCGCACATCCTGGTTACGCTATGATCCAGAGTTTGCTTGCTCCTCGGCAGACTACTGACACAAGACACTGGGCTGATCACACATCCTGGATACGCTATGATCTAGAGTTTGCTTGCTCCTCGACAGACTACTGGCCCAAGACATTGGACTGATCAACCATCCTGGATATGCTATGATCCAGAGTTTGCTTGTTCGTCGACAGACTACTGACCCCGGGCATTGGGCTGATCATACGTACGCTATGATCCAGAGTTTGCTTGCTCCTCGGCAGACTACTGACACAAACATTGGGCTGATCGCACATCCTGGTTACGCTATGATCCAGAGTTTGCTTGCTCCTCGGCAGACTACTGACGCAAACATTGGGCTGATCGCACATCCTGGTTACGCTATGATCCAGAGTTTGCTTGCTCCTCGACAGACTACTGACACAAGGCACTGGGCTGATCACACATCCTGGATACGCTATGATCCAGAGTTTGCTTGCTCCTCGACAGACTACTGACACAAGACACTGGGCTGATCACACATCCTGGATACGCTATGATCCAGAGTTTGCTTGCTCCTCGGCAGACTGACACAAACATTGGGCTGGTCACACATCCTGGATACGCTATGCTCCAGAGTTTGCTTGCTCCTCGACAGACTACTGACACAAGACACTGGGCTGATCACACATCCTGGATACGCTATGCTCCAGAGTTTGCTTGCTCCTCGGCAGACTACTGGCACAAACATTGGGCTGATCGCACATCCTGGATACGCTATGCTCCAGAGTTTGCTTGCTCCTCGGCAGACTACTGACACAAACATTGGGCTGATCGCACATCCTGGTTACGCTATGATCCAGAGTTTGCTTGCTCCTCGGCAGACTACTGACGCAAACATTGGGCTGATCGCACATCCTGGTTACGCTATGATCCAGAGTTTGCTTGCTCCTCGACAAACTACTGACACAAGACACTGGGCTGATCACACATCCTGGATACGCTATGATCCAGAGTTTGCTTGCTCCTCGGCAGACTGACACAAACATTGGGCTGGTCACACATCCTGGATACGCTATGATCCAGAGTTTGCTTGCTCCTCGGCAGACTACTGGCACAAACATTGGGCTGATCGCACATCCTGGATACGCTGTGATCCAGAGTTTGCTTGTTCTTCGACAGACTACTGACACAAGACATTGGGCTGATCACTCATCCTGGATATGCTATGATCCAGAGTTTGCTTGCTCCTCGACAGGCTACTGACACATGACATTGGGCTGATCACTCATCCTGGATATGCTATGAACCAGAGTATGCTTGCTCCTCGAGAAGCTACTGACCCAGGGCATTCGGCTGATCGCCCATCCTGAATGTGCTATGATCCAGAGTTTGCTTGATCCTCGACAGGCTACTGATCCAAGACATTGTGCTGTTCACCCTTCCTGGATATGCTATGATCCAGAGTTTGCTTGCTCCTCGACAGACTACCGATCCAAGGTATTGGGCTGATCACACATCCTGGATATGCTATGATCCAGAGTTTGCTTGCTCCTCGACAGACTACTGACACAAGACATTGGGCTGAGCAGCCATCCTGTATATGCTATGATCCAGAGTTTGCTTGCTGTTGACAGACTACTGACCCAAGGCGTTGGCTTGTAAATTCTTGGGGGTGGAAGTCCTATAAAAGCGATGTTAGTCCATTAAAAAAATAAAATGATTTTATCTATCTCTTACAATTTACCAGTTATAGGAAAGTTACTCAGAACGAAGGGGACTTCAAATCTATTCTCAAGAAATTCAGGATGTATTTTATTAGTCATGTAAATATCTTAAATATGTTGCATTTTAATCAAAATAGTTGAGAGACTTTTTAGAAAATCTGAAATAACGAAACATTTTGCATCTAAAGTATAGTTTGGAATGGTAGGATTTTTTTGAAAATCTTTTTAAAAGTGTTTATTTGGATTCAGGAGATCTGATGAATTTTTGGGTTCCTCATACCTGCCATAAGTATTTGTTAAGAGAAGGTAGAGTTTTCTAGACTTACAGAACATTGAGAGAGCTTCCCTTTGTAAGTCATTTACGAATCAAGGAGTTTATGTATGTTGATATAAAATGTCTATACCCCAACATTAGACTTGGCATCACTGTTAACTGCATGAAACCTGTTTTATGTAGTTATGTTGTAAAAAGTAAAGGCTACGGATAATAAAGCAGAGAATGGCTTGTATGCAGCTAATTCCTTGAGAGTAACGAGCACTCCAAGGAACATTCTCGACTACAGCCGCTGTTAATGACGTTTACCCCGCTCTGGTTTTCGGAAACTTGGAATTCACTTCATTATCTGGTGTGACTTGGATGTTTATGTATGCCAAGCATTCGGGGGAAGGTAATTTAATGCTAGTTCGCTCGTCAGTGTTGACTAGGGTTATTTCGTTATTGCGTCATGTAATTTAATGCTTGTCACACTGCTTGTTTCAGAAATTCAATCAAAATTTACGGAAACACACATTCCCAGCGCGTGGGAAACTTACATATTGGCACCATTGTCACGTACTTTCGGAAACTGAAGTTCATTTGTTTTGTCTTGGTATATACTCGTATGTAACTGGCTCACACACACACACATACACACACACGCACACACTCTTTATTGCAGTGAGGACTGACAGACTAGGAGGCTCCATCAACTGGTCGTTAGCTTCTGGGCAGCTTCGCCGTTGATAACAATTGGAAATAAGTTACGTTCGATCTAGTTGTGAGAAATAATGTTTTTACCTTCTCTCCCTAGTATACAGTACTAGAGAAGGTACTGCACTCTACCCAAAGATTCGATACCGAGATTTCACCGCAAACAGCATAGCTGAAAAGCGAAAAGTCGGATAAATACCAAACTTGGAATTTAAGTTCAGCACCTTCCAAACATGCGACACGAAGGTTTTCAAGAATATTCGCCTATTCCAAACTGACCTTCACATGGAACATTTTTCGAAGTATTTTATTTTCTAAAGCCCCTTATACACGATCAAAGTTTTGTCAAATTCAATACTTTATAAGACCTTTCAAGAGTTCTTGTCAAATTGGTTCCAATACTTTTAAACTCTTTGCAAGTATTGAAAGCAAATAAGGACATGATATAAACGACCAAAGATTTGACAATGAATTAATGGCTTTAGCTAGTGAAATTCGAGTATTTACAGTGCGTCACGAAATCTGCAACATGGCGGAAAGCGAAAAGTAAACAAAAATGGTTACCCGGCCAAAGTATGTTGTATGCGAACTGATTAGCTTATACATAAGCTGGTCATGTCCGTATGTCTAGGGCTCTGTGGGTTTCCACAAGATGAAGAAATAATTACCAGGCAGTTTTCCGAACTAAGTGTACATTAATGCAATGTTATATTGTTATACACCGGGGTGAGGCCAAAAGGTTTGCAGCTAAAATATTGAATTTAGTTACCCCGGCATAAACATTGGGGGACGTAACTCAGAGGTACACAAGAGATACCAAGAACTTGCTGCACAAACTAAGCGGGCGTGGGGCCTTTAGAACATTAAAAAATAAATAAATTTACATTTACCTCTGATTTATTATAATTAACAAGGTGTCCTACATTATACACAAAAGGTTACAAAACAACACTGTGGAGATGCCCCATGCATACACATCCATCACGCACACGCAACCATTCCCTTTGAAGACCTTCATTAGACTCTGGCTACAAGTGAAGCCAAGCCACACACAAAGAGGCTATTCCCTCGACCTGCCTCGCCCCCCCCCCCAACTAGGAAGATGGAATTGCCTCGCCGGACAAGTACTTAACACACAAACACAACAATAACTCAACAATATTATACACAGCAATAATGTGTCCGACGCGACAATACACACACATACGCTGAATCATAGTGTGATTAACTTATTAGTTGGTGTTATTTTCATTGTATTCCATACTCGTTATGTGATTTCATTGGTTATAATACTTGAAAGTGCTACATAATATTAGTAAAGAACAGTATTTCATTGCAAACTGCTATATCGTGACGCAAATAGTAAATTGCTTTGTGCGTGATAAATTATTTATTAATGTGTTCCGAAAGGTTTCAGTTTGAAAAAAAACTTGTAAATACACATTTATGACACTGTCAAGTCTTGTCAGTCTTTTTACATATTGAAAAATGTTTGACAATTTGTCTTGCAAACTCTGGAATTGAAAAAAAAAGTTTGTGTACACGGGGCTTAAAATATGGCGCTAACGGTTTTGATTAAAATGCCTTATATTCAATATATTTACATGACCAATAAAATGTATATCTTAAATTTTCTGGAAATATCCTGTGAAGTCCTCTTCATTCGGTAGTAATTTTGTATACCTTGTATAACTGGTAAACGTTAGTTGATAGACGAAAATGTAGTACAAAAAATGTAGATTTCTTTAAAATGCTTTTTCTGTGGCATAAGCCACTTCCGAGATATCCGTTATTAATGGTTTCAATTGTTCAATACTTATTCTTTTGAGTCTTGTCGATTTTCAGCTGTTTTTCGCGACTGTATGGAAACAGTGTGGAATTTTAAGGTCAGCTAGTAACGTTGAATTCCTAAACATTTGACATTACTATTCCTTTTTTATCTATAACGAAATTTGTAATGCAGCTTTTTCCGAAAGTTTTATCTCGATTAAAATGAAATAGATAGGATAATAACATTCTTCTGTAAGAATAATTTGTATACCCACTAATAAGCGATTGAGAGTATGGAAGTCATGTGAATGTAACACATCAGATCTTTTGTTTAAATATCGTGCTGTGTCGTAATGTTAAATAAACGTACTATAAATTTACGTTATTATTATTATTATTATTATTATTATTATTACAAAACAGTGTGCAGTGTACAGGTTTCATAGATGACATATATTTTCTGCATTTTATTGAAGTATTTTAATGTTTTTAATATTGTACTTTGTCCAGTTCTCACTGTCACTTCATTAGTTGATCTAGTTCAATTTTCTTCATCACTTCACTTTTTTGACTTGCGTAGCGGTGAAACGAAACACACGCAAAGTCGCCTCTTCTTCTGTCGATTTCACTCGGTGAGGAGTCTAAAACAAGACCTTTCTAATCTCTCGCAGTAGCAGCACTCACTCGTGTCACAACTATCGTCGCAACCTCACTCGTAGCACAGTACATTTTGTCATCGTATCAGAAACTCGCTCATCATCTCATTCGCGAGCACGTTCGCTTATATGCCTGTTGGGGATTTCGAGGATTCTAGAATGTTCTAGAGGCGGGGAGAAAGAATGTTCCAGAACAATCCCGTTGTCTCTCGATAGTCCTGGAATTTCCGTTTGCAGATATCGCTACTCCGTGTCCTCATCTCTATTTACCTCTCCACCGGCTAGTCGGTTGGTCGACGCCCGACCCTATGAGTAGTGACGGTGATTTTTCCCAAATGACTCTAGCACGAAATTCTCATAAAGGCTTACACTTTTGTATTTACATTTTTCACCACCTGTAAACCACTGTTGTGTCTTAAAAAGACGATAAAATGTGAAAATCGTGCTAAATGGCATATAAATGCAAAAATATTTTTTTTTCTCCCAAGAGATTAGTGCACCTTTCAATCGTGTCACCGCTGAATATTGTCAATGAATTTGGAAGGTAAAAGTAAAAGAAAAAGAAATATCCCATTTTTTGGAGTTAGTAACTTGGGGGGGGGTGGTAAATGAATTTATTCCCAGGTGGTAGTACACCCGTGGACAAAAAAAATCATCCCCAGTTCCATGTGACAATCGGAAGGGCTTCTTGTACCTTCGTAACAGGTTTGTTTACAACGCACATGCAGGAACTGTAGAATGAATGGTCTGTGCCTGTGAGCGCAATGGTATAACTGTATTTCTCTGTGGTGACGCTTATGAGCTACTGAAAACAGAGCATGGAGCAACGTTTCGTTGGCCGAGAGCTTAAGAAGCTTGCACTAGTAAACTCCTCGGCTCAAATCTCGCATTAGTTATTATTATTTTTATGCTGTTAATTTTATGACTGATGTGTATAACAATATTGAATAGATATAACATTAGTATTTTAAGTTTTAGGCATATCTATGCACACAAAAACATAATTCTAATAAAATTTTAAATAAATAAAAGCAAAATAACTATTCTTGTAAAACTAAAACGAAAAAAAAAAATATCGGGTGTATGAACCCTGATCACTATAACTGGCCTCAATTTTAGGTTATAGATGAAACTAAATCCCTGTAGTAACGTGGACGAGAAGCTACAACATCCCTGTCTTCTTGAATTTGTGCCCAGAAGCCACCTTTTGTCCTTCCCGCATCTGCAGGGAAATTCGAGCGCAGCTCCATTTTCATCTCAGACCACACATTTTCTTTAGGGTTTAAATCTGATGAACAGGGAGGCCAGTCTATCACTCTGATATCGTGCCTCTCTGAGAACCAATTTACCTTAGGACGTATGTGGACAGGGTGATATTATCCTGTACCATTTCAGCAATTCCACCAAGATATCTCATTTTCACAGAGGGGATAAAAATATACTCAAGTATTAACGTGTATTGCACACTGTATCGTCATTGTATCATCGATTAAACAAAAGTGTGTACATGCGAGAAGCGCAGTTGCTGTCTTAACCACAGAAGTATCTACCGTACGCTTTGCTATAGCGGTACAAAGAACACACATGGAAGGTAGCATGTTTAATAATGCCGTACAACAACTTGTTACAGTGGCTACACAACTGTATTGCGTATGGTGTAAACAAGGCGCTGTGCAGTGTGAATTTGGGTTCAAGACATGACTTTTTTTTGTCCACAAACTGTGCAGAAAAATAAAGAGGTAGGCTGCTTGCAAATGCTGTTGGGTATTAACCTCAGATACACCGATTTTGCTTAAGCAGTTCTCAATGTATTTGGCATACTATCTATGGCGTAGATGGTGAAAAATATTTCAGTAAGTACAATCAATTGTAATGAAATGAGAACAGAAATGAGAGAAGAACATTGAGGCCAGTTCTATGATTTCATTCAGCAGTATTACGGATTTATAAACTAGCATGGTGTGAGTTAATTGTATTGCGTTTTTATTATTCTGGTTTTGCATTATAATTTCTCTTTTCTATGTGTTGTGTTTTAGCCTATATCAGTTCTATTTTTCTCCGTGTTGCTTTAAACCATATTAACTTAAAAAAAATGTGTTAAACTCACATGACTTTCTCTACCCTGTAGTGAGTATACAGGTTCTTCTTACGAAAGCTTATTTCTCTATATACTTCATTTTAATAGAAAATCTTTGCAGAAATAGCTACATTACACATTTCGTTATAGATACAAAGGGAACAGCGATAGTCAAATGTTTAACAACTGGACGCTATATGCTGGCCTTAAAATTCCATACTGTTTCCATGATATCGCGAGTAACAGCTGAAAATCGACAGGACTTCAAAGGTTTTGAACAATTCAAACCATTAATAACGGATATCTTGGAAATGGCTTATGCTATCGAGAAGGTGTTTTTAAAGAGATCTAAATTTCTTTTGTAGTACGTTTTCGTCTATCTCTTAACGGTTACTAGTTATACAAGATTATATAAAATTACTTAGGAATGAAGAGAGCTTCACAGGCTATTCCGAAAAAGTTCAAGATATGCATTTTGTTTGTCATGTATATATCTTTAATATGTGGTATTTTAATCAAAATCGCTATTTTTGCGAAAATAAATTTCGAAAAATGTTACATGTAAAGGGTAGTTGTGTTGAGGGATTTTGTTCAAAATCTTCGTGTCACATCTTTGGAAGATACTGAACTTAAATACTAAGTCTGATACCCATCGGACGTTTTGTTCTTGAGTTATACTCTTCAGACACCCACATATATACACGGACCTTTTTCTAAAAATGTTTTTTTTTAATCCATGCATTTTTTATCAAAACATGTATTTCCGGTAAAATCTCGGTATTCTAAATGTAAAATATTTTCTCTATTCACTCTCCTTTTTATTCTCTCTGCAAATAAACTTTCATTATACATGTGGTTGTTGGTATGAGAAAAATACAGTAGGTTAAAGCGTTAGTCACATTTTTAAAGAACGTGTCGCTATGGGATGGCTTTGAAATTTGTTCTCTTTGCATGACTACGAAGAAAAATAGCGAATAGCGACTTGAAAAAAGTAATGCAAGACAATAACAAAGAATTTCTCGGAGATGAAAATGCCACAGAAGCTTTTATTTGACATAAATTGTGTGTTTTAAAGTGACAGAAACGTTTTGTGCATTAACATTTATGTGTAATTTCTTACGGTTTACCAGTTATGCAAACGCCATTCAGAATGAAGTGGACTTCACAGGATTCACTGAAAATTCAAGATATACATTTTATTTGTCATCTAAATATAGGCTTTTTTAAATTTATGCACGCTCTTTCACTACTGTGGTCCTTAGCGTCCCATTCTGTATTGGGCATGAAAGACCGGTAATTTTGCTCAAAGGCCTCTTTATCAGACTTGAGGCTCTTTTACGTGCCGTAAATCTACGACACAGACCACCGGTTTTACTTCCCTTCCGAAAGAAGCCATACTAAGGATTTTTATGCCCGAAAAAATCCATCGCCCTCCGCCGGATTAGAACCCGCGACCTTGGGAACTAGAGGCTAGCACGGTACCACTACTCCACACTTAAATGTATGCTATTTTTAATCAAAATCATTAGTTATTTTTACAAAATCAAAAATATCGAAGTTTTTTCTCGTAAAGGGCGGTTTCAGGTGGGATGAGTTTGTTAAAAATCTTCGGTCGCATCCTTGGAAGATGTTGGACTTAAATACCAAATTTGGATTTTACGCGACTTTTCGTTTTTGAGTTAGGCGCGCACATGCAAACACACACACATACATATACACACACTGTTCTTTTTCTAAAAAGTAAAACAGAGGAAAAAAAAGAATTATTTAGGAAATCTCGAAATTGTAGTTCCGGTGAAGTCTCGCGGACGCGATCGCGCGCGCGCGCCCACACACACACACACACACACACACACACACGCACGCACACCTACTCATCTTTTTCTAAAAAAAAAGTAAACAAAATAATTAAGGGACCTCAAAAGATGTAGTTCGGTGAACTCTCGGTTACGAGTTGTTGGATGAATGTAATATTTTCTGCACCTACTAGGTGTACACATGGTAGAGACAGTAAGAAGGTTTTTGTCTCAACAGTGTGTAGAGCAGGTAACCATGAAATGGCAGTCATGCGACTGTTGAGCGATATTAGTCGGTTCTTCTCTTGAGAACTCGAGACAAGCTGGAATGTAAATGGTCTTGCATTACAAGCCGCTCTCCAGTTAGGAAAGATGGTATCGAAGGGAAGGTTGCAGCTATCGGGGCGTTGCTATCCTTCCCATGAATTACTCAGGGAGCCCCCGGGCGTACACCCAGAGCTCGGAGAAGCAGGTTACGCGCGTAGGAGCATCCCGGACGAGTCCATGTTTACTCTGCGAGGTGTTGCAGGGTTTCATTCATTCAACAGGCTTCTGCAAATTCGGTATTGCTTACTCTGTGGCGCAGAAGCGCGGGAAGCGCGTGTCTTTGACAAACATTTTACTGGCTTACCCGATGTTGCACCGGTGGCTTTCTAAACACAATTACCGATTTAATTAATTTCATTTACCTCCTGCGTTATGTATGAAATTATTGTATAGTGATTTAGAGGATTTTTACCCCTTATAACCGTAATTTCGTACAACCCCATCCTGCTTCTAATATGAAAAATCCCTCGATATTCACGCAAAAGCATGTGAAACATCGGCGGAACCTCCGAGTTCCTTAACTTCCTTCCGAGAGTTCTGCAAGTTCTGGAAATGCTGCATAGCCTATAACTACCCCCCTTTGGCGGTGGAACAATCATCTGTCGGAATGGACAGTAGGTGATATTTTAAATTATTTTACCTTCTCTTTGGTTCAATAGTTAATGAATAACGCAATAGCTACATATAGGGTAGTTAAATTATATTCGAACCCATTCGCGGCCTCTCTCTACTGCGCGAGACAGCCGACAGAGGCGGACTAAAATCCTTACCTTATAATAGATGCTGGAAATGTTGACTTTCTGCTCTCAAGCAGGCAGCATATCTAGTGTAAATATTCTCGCTCACTCTCCGAAGCTCAGCAGCAGGAATTCTTGTGATTTCTTGCACAATGTTTTCTCTAAGTTCCTGTAGTGTGCGAGGATTGTCTTTTAAAGAACCCCATAAATAAAAATCACAACTCATTAGGTCAGGTGAACGAGGGGGCCACAAATCAACACTTAATTATTCTGTCATCAAACACCTCCCTTATTGCATGTAATGATTCGGCAGCCGTATGTGCTGTTGCAGAATCTTTCTGGAACCAACCATACGATTTCTCTTCTTCTGTCAAGCGATTGCAAATGGCCTCAGAATTAACCTCTGATATCGCTCTGCATTTATTGTTTCAACAAAGAATATGGGCCCTATTATTCTTCTAGCAGTTATCGAAGCTGAGCTTCGGAGAGTAAGCGAAAATATTTACACGAGATATGCTGCCTATTTGAGAGCAGAAGGTCAACATTTCCAGCATCTATTATAAGGTAAGGATTTTAGTCCTCTGCCGGCGTAATTTCCCTGCCGACTGCCGGCTGTCTCGCGGAGTAGGGAGAGGCCGCGAGTGGGTTCGAATATAATTTAACTACCCTATAGATTTCACATAAGATAGAAACCTTTAACATATACAACGAAATGGAGGCGAATATGAAGATTCCACACTCCCAGGTCACCAAGTTAATCTCTTTGGAAAATGCACGTAGTCTGCGACCCTCGAGTTAATATAAAATATGGCTTCACTGATTTCTAATGTTAGCAATTTTATTCTTTGTACAATTATTTAGCATGCTCTGATAATGAACTTGATTACAGCTTAAATGCAAAGTAAATGAATATTACAAGGTTTTGGCATCCAGAAACTTCAGTGCATACATTTATAGAATTAGAATAAAACTTATTTAGAGGTTTTGACACTGTTTCATTACACCTGCAGTGTTCGATAAATGGCTTAATAAAGAAATAAATGTCGTCCTCCGTGGTGTAGTGGTTACCATGCTAGCCACTAGTTCCCGAGGTCGCGGGTTCAAACCCGGCGGAGGGCGATGGAATTTTCGGGAATAAAAATCCTTAGCATGGCTTCTTCGGAAGGGAAGTAAAGCCGGTGGTCCCGTGTCGTATATTTACAGCGCGTAAAAGAACCTCAAGCCTGATAAAGAGGCCTCTGAACAAAATTACCGGTCTTTCACGGCCAATATAGAATGGGACGCTAAGGACCACAGTAGTTAAAAGAGCGTCCATAAATAAAACTGGATTTATTTTTAACGAGTGTTACATCATGGCATTTATGCATATTACTTAACCGAGTTGGCTCCGTGGTAACGTATGAGCCTTGGATTCGGGAGGTCCCGGGTTCGATTTCCATCGAACTGGACGCTATATGCTGGCCTTAAGTTTCCATGCAATTGCGAGAAACAACTGAATATCGACAGGACTTTAATAGAATGCCAAAACCGTTGAGCAATTCGAACCGTTAGTAACAGATATCCCGGGAACGGCTTATGCCACAAAAGTTATTTGAAATAAATTGTGTGTTTTAAAGAGAGATATATTTTTTGTGAAGTGCCTTTTCATCTCTTCTTAACGTTTATCAGTTATACAGGATTATATGAAATTCCTTCCAAGAGAACTTCACAGTCTCTATTCCCAGAAAATTCATAATATACATTTTATTTGTGATGCAAATATCATAAACATTGGTATTTTATTCTTGGAAGGTACTGAACTAAACGTTTCGCTCTTGAGTTATGCGTTCAGACACATGCATATACGGATCTTGTTCTAAAACAGTTTTTATTCAGGGGCTTCAAAACATGTATTTCCGATGAAATCTCGACATCGAATTTTTGGGTTGTGTACAATAAGTACTTCCTCTTACCTTCTATAGGTGTGTGGCAGAGAAAGTAAAAAGTTGTCGCTTTGAATTATTTGCATTTCACTTAAAGGAATATTTTCTGAAGTTATATGAATAATTCGCCGGTAAAATCAGGAGATCTAAAAGCCGAGTGAACACTCCTTTGGGCAACGAGAGAACAGAAAGTGGTGGTGATGGAGGGGCTGATCTTCCCCTAGTGCTTCCTGGAGGGTGAAATGAACCAATAATTTACCTGTAATTGGGATAGTTATCTTACCGCCAGCTTCATCTGAAGTCTTATTTTATCAATAGGACCCGAAACAACATTGCAAGTCGCCTTTAGGTACAAGATATACACTAGTGTGCAAAACCTAAGGACGAAAGTAATGTTCGCATGCTGTGACACTGCCAAGTAACATAGCTCGATGAAACTTGAATCATACATAGAGGGAACTGCTACAGTAGGCAACTAAACGAAATATGCAATGAGACGAACAGAAATGCCACTTTTATTCATAAACCATAAGCTACACTAAAGTCAATACGACATATGATGGCTTTCTAGATTTACAGAAACAGATACACGGTGCTTAAAAGGGTGTGATCCGTGATCACCACGGACAGCAATGCATGCTCTGCATCGTGCTTCCATGCTGGCCACAAGCTTGGTAAGTAGTTCTTGTGGTAGGGCGTTCCATTCCTCCACCAGCGCTGTTGACAACTGTTGGATGGTTGTTGGTGCATGTGGATGTGCTGCAATGCGTCTCCCCAAAGCATCCCACCGTGTTCGATGGGATTTAAATCGGGGGAACGGGCAGGCCAGTCCATTACCCGAATATCCTCTCGTTCCAATAGATCCTCCACCTGCGCTGTATGATGCGGTCGCGCATTGTCATCCATAAAAATGAAGTCAGGGCCGACTGCACCCCTGAAAAAACGCACATGGGGAAGGAGTGCAGTATCACAATAACGTTGACCAATGAGCGTACCGTGTTCAAAGATTTGGAGGTCGGTGCGCCCATGCAACATTATGCCTCTCCAAACCATAACGCCCGGTCCACCAAAACGATCATGTTCAAGGATGTTCCTGGGTTTATTACGTGTTCCCACCTCTCGCCAGATGAGGGTACGTCGAGAATCACTACTTAACTGAATCTGCTTTCCTCCGAGAAGAGCACGCATTCCTCGTTGGTCCAATTTTGATCCTCTTGGGACCATCGCAAATGGTGCCGCCGATATGCGGATGACAATGAAACACAACGTACTGACCGTCGGGCAAAGAGACCACCTCTGTGTAGTCACCGTTACACTGTGTATCGTGAGATTGCGTGCCTAGCTGTTAAATGAGGTTGCATTTGCACCCGCTGTTTGGCGTGGATCCCTTCTTGCCTGTTGCACAATTTAGCGGTCATCTGGTGCTGTAGTTGAGCATGGTCGACCACCACCTCTCCTTGGGACAGCAGTGTCTGTGGTTTGGAAAGTTCCCCATGCATGTGAAACAATGCTGTGAGCAATTCCAAACTCCTGAGCAACACCCGTCACACTTCGCCCTTCTTCCAGTTTCCCGACGATTCTTCCCCATGTGAAGTCATTCAAATGGTGTCTACGGGCCATGTTGCAATGAAGAACACCACTACAGTGAACCGTAACGGCTCGCTAATTGTCACACACTGTCTTGTTCTGTTTCGTCAACTGCCCCGTGTTGCGGGACCAGACCCATTTTGCACTATAGGCTCGCTACACTCACGGCATGTGACGTCCAGCTTTCTGTGTACGTGTGAGAGACCTCTGGCAACATGCTCCCGCACCTTCATCTACTTCCACCAAGTAGTTCATTTCTTATGTTACTTTACCGATCTCGTCCTTAGGTTTTGCACACCAGTGTATATTTGTGACAGCTTTGAAGGTTCATCCGGATATTTGAATCGGAAAAATATTAATACTTTGCATTCACATGTCTTTCTCTACTTGCTCTTCTAAAGCTATTCTATTTACTTTTACAGTAGGCTAAAGCGATAATCATATTTTAGAGCGTGTCTCTATGTGATGCCTCTGAAATTCCATGCACTTTACATGACTACGAGAAAAAATCTGATGTGTTTAAGTTACATTACTTTGTCTACCCTGTATCATCGGTATAAAATTTATTGTTACGAAAATTTATTTTTCTATCTATCGAATTAAACCTTTGCAGAAATAGCTACATTACACATTTCGTTGTAGATACAAAATTAACAGCGATAGTCAAATATTTAAAAACTGGACGCTGTATGCTGGCCTTAAAATTCCACACTGTTTTCCATTTCATCGCGAGAAATAACTGAATGTTGACAGGACTTTAAAGGAATGACCAAGTATTGAACAATTCGAACCATTGATAACGGATATCTCGGAAACGGCATATGCCACAAAAAGTTTTTTTGGAATAAATTATGTGTATTAAAGAGATCTACATTTTTTTGTGTAATACCTGTTCGCCTATCGCTTAACGTTTACTAATTATACAAGATTATAGAAAATTCCTTCGAATGAAGACTTCACAATCTATTCCCAGAAAATTCAAGATATACCTTCAATTTTATTTCTCATGCAAATAGCTTACATGTGTGGTATTTTAATAAAAATCGTTAAAGCCGTTTTTATAGCATCAAATATTTCACACACGTGCGCGGAGCTTTTTCTAAAAATGCTTTTTGGGGGGGAGTACAGGGAGGCTCAAAACATATATTGCCGGTAAAATCTGGGTATCTCGGTGGAATCTCCCCTACCTACTATGTACGTGGTAGAGAATGTAAAAAGCAAATAACGACTTCGCAATTGAGAAAAGTATATACATATATTTGAAAACAAAGTAATGACGATGCATATCTCGGACATAGTTAATTCCACAAAAATCTATTTGATAAATTGTGTACTTTAATGGACAGTTTTTGTGTAGCGAGATTTTGTCTATCAATTACAGTTTATCAGTTATAAATGTCATTCAGAATAAAGGGAACTTCACAGGCTATTCCCTGAAATTTCAATATATACATATTGAATTTTAATGAAAATCATTAACAGCTATTTTTGAGAAAATCTAAATTTTCGAAGCTGGCTCCGTAGTTCAGTGGTAGAGCACTTGCCTGTTGTGCGAGGGGTTCGATTCCCGAACGGGGGTAGGATTTTTTCTGTAGAAAATACTATACCCGATCCTCACCGGAGTCTGGAAGTATGAATTTGTGTGTGTGTGTGTGTGTGTGTGTGTGTGTGTGTGTGATGTAATCTACAAAACCCAAAGATATCTTGAAATCCAACGACAATTGCATACGAGTTCATACCATTATGGATAAGGCTATATGTTCCAAAGGAAAAAAGCCGCCGACGTGACCATAGGAGTTAAAGGCTAAAGCGGGGGGGATGCTCCACGTACAGGTTAGTATGAAGCGGAAGGATTTGCTTGAAAATCTTCGTGTCGTCTCTTTGGAAGATACTGAACTTAAATTCCAAATTTGGTATTAATCCAAATTTTCGTATTATTCACACAGAAATTCACATGGACCATTTTGCTAGAATTTTTTTGGATTCAGGGGACTCCAAGTATGCATTTCCGGTGAAACTCGACATTGAGCTTTTGGGTGGAAAACTACTGGGCGGATCAAAAAGTAACGCACAATAATTTTTTTCTGCCTTGGTTGCAATTCTGCTGTGATGTTGCAATTTCACAGATATAGTTTGAAGTTTTCACTACAGAGGGTATTTTTTGTTTCATGTCTAGCTCTAGGAGAGAAGCGTGAACTACGCAACAAAGATGGCGCGCATGTTACTGTCATCCACGTGTGAAGAGCAGAGAGGTGTGGTTCGATATTTGTGGGTCAAAGGGCATAAACCTAGTGATATTTACAGGGACATGCGTGGCGTGTATGGGAATGATTGTATGGACCGTAGCAATGTCTCCAGTGGCGTGCATTCTTACTAGAGGGCAGTGTGAACCTTAGTGATTCGCCACGCTCCGGGAGGCCGATAACCGCTGCAATCCCACAGAATGTCAGAGGCATTGAGGCGGCAAGTTTGAACGACCGGTATGTGTAACTGCGAACCTTATCGCCACAGTTCAACATGGTGCAGTGTACGTTATTTTTCATGACAATGCTCATCCCATGTAGCTGCTGTCGTCAGAAAATCACAAAATTTGATTGGGAGGTGCTCCAGCATCCACCATACAGTCCGGACCTTGCACCGCTTGACTTTCATCTGTTTGGTTTCGTGAAGAAAGTCCTGGTCGGCCAACGCTTTGCGACAGATGCAGAAGTGAAATCAGCAGTCTGCAGATGCCTATACTCCAAGGAAACGGACTTCTACGAACAGGGCATATTGAAACTGGTATCACGATGGGAGAAATGTGTTGAGAAACTTGGTGACTATGTCGAAAATTAGGTAAAAGGTGTAAGTTCATTTGTGATGTGTTGTTGTTTTAACTATTAAGCTTTTTTGTGAAACATTATTGTGCGTTACTTTTCGATCTGCCCTCGTATATTTCCTCTTATCTACTATACCTAGGAGGCAAAGAAAATAAACGGTTTGAGTATTTGTAGATCGTCAAGCAAATTAAGCGTAAAAGCGGATCACGAAATCTACTGCCTGACTTTACCTTATAAACCCACCTGATCTAGGTAAGTGAATCTGGCATGTTTCTATCGCATAGAAGAAAATAAACTAATTGATCACAGAAGGTTTCTCTAAAGAAAGGGCCGACCATCAGCTATTGTAGCAGAATCTTTTACGAGCAGCCTTTGTTCACACTGATGTCGCAGATTAGGCTGCGATTTTTTAAAGTGAAAATAACACATTGAACACAAAAGTATCCTTTCTCGGCTTTCTCTTCCATAAGGTCCCTATTCTCCGGAAAAATTTATGAAGTTTTAAGTTGTAACTGCTGACTTTTGTTCTGTCTTCCGCTCAACGATCAGCTTCCACGTGAAATGCCAGACGCTGCTGCAAATGTATGCAAGGTTGCCACAAGGGAAATCAATGTCGTATTTCTCAAGAATCGGGATACTGATTCGAAACTGACAAGCGAATTGCGTAACATGAGTTAAAAATATAATAATATCCATGTTGAAACAGTTTTCATATGAGAACGTAGGCACAATTTCAACATAACAGACTTTATTACAAATACTTTTCATATTGCCCTAAACTTATGTTATTTCAAATATAGTTTATATAAAAAAACAAATCTAGACAGACAGTTATAATACATTTTTATAAAGAAATGCAGTATTATTGAATTGACTTAAACATACATATTCAGCAGTTGAACCATTAATGATAGTTACATTTATTCCCCAATTAATGTTCGGAGAGAATAAACACACACCACGCTGCATGGAGACATAGGACTAATGGGAAGAAAATACTGTATTCCTTTGTCAATGTATCAACACAACCGCGGATGGGGCGGGATAATAAAGTTTGCCCCGCACCGAGGCTACAAGTATCTGCACACAAGACTGCACTAAAGATAACTTACAACCAAGACTTGTGTAGCGAAGAGAAAAGCGACCGCAGTTACGTTCGTTTCATTCTCTTTCTATTGATGCAGTAATTTGTATCACAAATTACTTAAATGTAAATAATGATTGTAATATGAATATGCATTTTTATGTGACATTGATTTGAGATGTTTATTGATTGTAATTATTGTTGGGAAGTAAGTTTATACTGCCTTACTGAAACTGACAATAATAGCGTGCAATAATGCAGCGAGGGGGTGAGCTGTTTATCATTATTGGAAACGAGGAAGTTACGTAATGTTGGCGCGTTTTTCCTTGAGAATCTTCTGGAACGTTTCCCTAGAGCATATGTATTCATAATTTTCATTGGATATAAAAATAGACGCTAATGTTGGCGCGTTTTATTAGCCAGTTGCAGCTCAGTTATAATCTTTAGGCATATCGGGGAGTAGAAGTATAAATAGAGCTAGGTTAGAGGTAAAGTCATTCGGTCCGCCAGTTCATCGAAAATATTTGTAAAGTACACGTCGCCTTCAGTCAGTCAGTTCGTCGAAAGTATTTGTACGGCACACTTCGGATATCAATTTGCAGGTTACGCGTAACAGAGTTATGAAAATTCTCAAGTATGGTAAAGTTAATTATACAAAAGGTTGAAGTACGTGGATTAAAAGTGATTAGTAAGAAGTTTTTATAACAGTTTCAGTTTGGCGAGTGTTAAGATCAATGTATAAATGTGATAGTTAACGTGTTCGACAATAAAAGTGTAAAACAAATTTCTTCATCAGTGTTATCTTTGGATAAAAGATTCCTTTCCGATTACACAACCTGTATTAAGAGAAGTGCTTAACCCAAAAGATCAGAGCTAGCCGGAGGACAGTAAACAAAAAAAATTAAATCAAATAACAGTCGCATTCTTTCAAACAAACACTAATACTACCGCAAATTGCTAACACCAGATGGAGCTAACAAACCTAACAAATGAATCACGTCACAAGATGGCTTCCACGCGTGAAGTAAACACAAATACACAAACATTATAAGTAATACACCAGCAAATTGGCTCCCAAACGTGGGGCTACAATAATGTTAAATATATACAACATAAATACTACTTCACTATAAGTACGGGAAGTATTGTATTCCACCCAAGAATTCATTCTCGAGATTTCACCGGAAATATATGTGTTGAGTCCCCTGAATAAAAAAAAATTAGAAAAAGGTCCGTGTGTGTGTGTGTGTGTGTGTGTGTGTGTGTGTGTGTGCTTGTGCCTGCTTGCCTGTCTGTCTGTGAACGGCATAAAGTCACATAAGTACCAAACTTGGTATTTAAGTTCAATATCTTCCAAAGATACGACACAAAGACTCGCCTCCAACTACCGTTTACATGAAGAATTTTTTCGAAAATTTTGATTTTCTAAAACATGGCTCTAACAATTTTGACTAAACTACCGTATATTAAATATATTTACATGCCAAATAAAATGTATATCTTGAATTTTCTGGGAATAGCCTTTGAAGTCCTCTTCATGTGGAAAGAATTTTGTATAACCTTGTATAACTGATAAACGTTAAGCGATAGACGAAAACATACTACACAAAAAATGTAGATCTCTTTAAAACACACAATTTATTTCAAATAAGTTTTTGTGGCATAAGCCGTTCCTGAGATATCCGTTATTAATGGTTCGATTTTTTTTTTTTTTGGTAATTCTTTAAAGCCCTATCAACATTCAGTTGTTTCTCGCGATGTCATGGAAACAGTGTGTAATTTTAAGGCCAGCATATAGCGTCCGGTTGTTAAACATTTGACTATCGCTGTTCTCTTTGTATCTATAACGATATGTGTAATGTAGTTATTTATGCAAAGGTTTATTTGGATTAAAATGTGGTAGATATAAAAGTAAGCTTTAGTAAGAATAGTTTGTATACCCACTAATAAACGATAAAGGCTACAGAAAGTCACTGAATGTATCACATCAGATTTTTTTCTTGTCAAACTTGGGCTATATGAGAGAGAGCCGATACACGGGCATTTTTATTTTCGATCTACTTTCACTAAAGAATCGCAGCTCGATCTGTAACATCTATGTGACAATAGTCCCTTGTTGGTGGTAACTCGCGGGCGTTTTGAAGTCGCCTGCAATATATTGTTTGTAGTCGAGCAGAAGAAGCCAGTCTGGTGCACATCCATCTTTTCAGCAACATTAAATTTAACTTAATCGCCCCAGCAAGAAGATTTATCGCTGCTGGGAGAAATTCTCTGACGTAAAGTGGTCAGGAAGTGCTGCAACACGAGTCATCAGACCTTACTTCCCATCTAACAAACAATAGAAAAACATTTTGCATTGTCTTTATTGAGGATATGAGATAGCTTGGATGTAACAGCCGGCCAGCATCAGCTGAGTTGAACTCCCATATCCCACTAACCTGTTGATTCTGTTAATCCTGATTAATGTGAAACGAAATGAACCATAACGCAACGTTTAAACTTTTAAATGTTGGTTATGAATTTTGTAGTACTATAATTGGTAGAGAGTGTAGAATAGGATAGACCACTTTAAACCCTTCACACGACTTTCTCCATCTATTATCGTTTAGTTTTGTGTAGCTCCTACAAACTAGGGAGTGGTTAACAGTTATTTTCTGGTAATGGTAAGCAGTTACAGTGGTTAACGGTTACCAGTAACGATCATACTAAACTGTTGGATTCTACAGCTGAACTGAGCTACATGGAGTCCTAAATATAAACATCTCGTAATACAGACGTGGCAAAGGAAAATATGTCACTATTGCCAACATCAACATGACTCAAGTTAAGCATATAATAACTTGAATATTCTCGTAGGACTTTAGATAAAACATGGTAATGACATTTTGAAAGGCGATGTTGCTAGGGAAGAGAAACATTAACACCAAACACACGTTATTGCCTAACATCACAACAAAGATGCAGATAATCTCAGTTGGTTACATATACGCAGCAAAGCGGATAATTACCAAGCATTTTTCTCGTCGGATGGTATATTAGATCCACAACGCCACTCCCGATCTCTTGCGGATGAGATTGATACTGCGTAATGAGTTGTAACTGGTTCCCGATAAGCGATGTGAATGATGTCACCCAGACTTGGTAACCGTCTTCGTTACTTTAGTAACTGTTATTGGATAACTGGTTACTTTGTATTCGTTACTTTTGTAACCGTTGCATTAAGGTAGCCATTACAGTGTAACTGTTACGTTATTTTCGGCCCATTTCTACTGGAAACTATTCTTACCGATGCTTATTTTTCCATCTACTTATGTTAATCGAAATAAATATTTCCAGAAATAGTTTATTACACATTTTGTTGTGGGTACAAGAAAAATGCAGGGAACAGAAGGGATGGTAAAATGTTAAAAAGCGGGTGACTATATATTGGCGTTGAAATTTCATCCGTTCCCATAACATCGCGAGAAACAATTGAATACTGACAGTACACTAAAAATGAGGAAGTTTTGAGAAATTTAAACAGATATCTGTAAATGGCTGATGCCACAAAAAATATATTAGAGGTATAAAATATTTAAAGAGGTATAAATGTTTTTTGTAGTAAGTTTTTGTCTATCTGTTATGGTTTACACATGATAAAAAATTACTTCCGAATGAAGAGAACTTCACAGTCACTCCCAGAAAATTCAAATTAGAAATTTTGTTTATGTATTTATGTATCTTAAATAAATAGTACTTTTTTAGACAGCATGACCTAAAAGTAGAACTTCTAATATGGAGCACAGAGCTAAAGTGTGACAAATTTTGGTTTCAAGTCCAATTACAAAGAAATTACCCTTTGTATTTGTACATTGTTTAATAATCGACTTCGTTTGATTAGGTTTTACTTTTCATTGTGTTCTTTTTACATGATTAATTTCTCATGGCGCTCGCATTATCTGTTCACAATACAAATCGCCATACTTCAATTTATCGCAATTCATTGTAGGGTTAGCGTTATATTGGCGGCTTTCTGTGATCTAAAACGTTATTCTTTTATCTAATCTACAAAAAGATTAAATGGCGGAAATTGTGAGTTCAGAAGAAACTGAAATGGAAGAGCCGGGTGAAATTACAGAAGCAGAGAAGGAATAACACTAGAACATCTTAACCAAAAATATGCAGAAAGCAATTGCTCCTCTTTAATTGCTTCATTGCCTGGTGTAAGGCAAAACATGTTGAAAATAATTTCACTGAGAATGACTGCTAGTGAATCAGCAAAACATCTGACATCTCGTTTTTTTTAACGTCATTTCTTTCTTTCTTTCTTTCTTTCTTTCTTTCTTTCTTTCTTTCTTTCTTTCTTTCTTTTTTTTTCAAGAACACGTTCTAAACGTAATATGTTAGTGTCAGGGATCAATATAATATTATTGATAATTTACAAATTCGAGCGCTATCTAAACATAGTATATGCCACACGTGTTAAAAGTGGTTTTAAAAACCATAATTTTACCCCTTGTACCATAATCTGCTATTAATAAAAAAGATAACGAAACTCATTTAAATAAAAGGTAGTTTGGTGTGAACGGATTTTCTTCAAAATCTTCGTGTCGCAGTGTACTGAACTGAAATACCAAGTTTGATGTATATCAGCATTTTGTTTTTGAGTTATGCTGTTAATAGACATGTATTTGTTTAATAGTTTTTTAATTCAAGGGCCTCAAAACTTTTATTTCCGATTAAATATCGGTTTCGAATTTTTGGTTAGAATGAAGATATTTCCTCTGCCTACTAGGTACGTTTCAGAAAAAGTAAAAATTGCGTTTTACAAACCTGAGATCTAGGCCAGTTCAGTGAATTTGAATAAGTCCCGTTGAAAGTTATTCCCAGTATATATTGTTGGTTATTTTATGAACAAAAATAGAATAATTTGTATGTATTTAAGGCAAAGTATCGAGGTTTTTTTTATTGACGCTCTTTAACTACTATAGTTCTTAGCGTCCCATTCCATATTGGGCGTGTAAGACCGGTAATTTTTTCAGAAGCCTCTTTATCAGGCTTGAGGTTCTTTTACGTGCCGTAAATCTACGACACGGGACCACCGGCTTTACTTCCCTTCCGAAGGAAGCCATGCTAAGGATTCCTACGCCCGAAAAAATTCATCGCCCTCCGCCGGGTTTGAACCCGCGACCTTGGGAACTAGAGGCTATATCGGTACCACTAGTCCACGGAGGACGACGCAAAGTATCGGTGAAGTGTGGTAAAAAATGTGAAAACTTTCTATTTTTATGTTTTTCATTTTCATTGTACTTAAAACTTGTACGTTCATGCTGCACAGTTGGTTTTTTAAAATCAGAAATTTTTAAATCGCAAATGACAATTTAATTGATCCTGTCACATTAAGATAAAGCACCGTGTTGAGATTTAAACTCAGTTTTTGATTATTCAAAATGCTCCTTGGTCCACAGTATATAACTTATTAGCTTGAAATTTTCAGGAAAGCTGCAGGAATTATGGTTTTAAAAATTGTTGTACACTAATTAAAAAATATAAAACAGTTCAGCTGAAATTAATTATTTTCTCTAATTCAAATTGAAGTTGAAAATGTCAATGTATGAACAAATTTTTTTTCTCTTAAACTAAGTAAGATTGAAGAACAGTTTCCTTGTGTACTAAACCCAAATTAAAAATATGGGAGCGATACGATAAACCCTAGGGTCCAAGGAACATTTCATGTTACCGTATCAAAACGTTACTAATTAAGAATAAAAATTTATAGCTTAACGGTTTGGCATAAATCGTTAAAATTTTGTGTGCACCGTATGTTTTATGTTCTGGGTATATGGTAAAAAATCAAAGCACTCAGAAGAAAACTGTGGATTTTTTTTTATTTTCTCAGATGCATTGCCCTAAATAAGAGACAGAGAGAGGGTAGAAGTTGTTTGGTGATAAATATGGCCGCAACAAGTATTGAAAAGAACCTGGTTTTCAGAGTATTGGATCTCATTAATTATTTACAACACATGTCATTAGAGTTGCAGATATGTATTACATTGACCTGCAAACGGCGGCAAGCACGATACAGAGGGATGTAATCCCTGTAAACTATAGCACTTTCTCCAATTGCTGTCGTTAATGTGAGTACATAACATGCGGAATGATCATCAGTTTACTGCTGGACGATATGGCTTCTGTGTTAAGAGGGTGTAAACATTGTAGATATTCACAGACAATTGGAGAACATTCACTGTCGCGAAAAAAACTATGCCCAAACATGGATGATATCAACGGAGAAGGGAACCAGTTCTGGGAGAAAAATGAGTTTATTCAGAAAAGGTGCGTCACGTTCTTGGAAATGAAAACGGCCACAGGACCTGCTATACTCGCAAAGTGTACGAATGTCTTAAGATGGAGAAGTTTTCTGCCAGGTGGGTTCCCAGATCTTAGAAGGTCACTGTTCTCAGGACTTCAGTAGTCTCCTTCAACACCAGAGCTAGAATCGAGAAAGCTTCTTATCCAAACCCGCAACACTTGGCTCCATTACCAAGAACCGGAGACCAAAACCCAATCTCTATGGAACCATAAAGGCAATCCTTTCAGAAGAACTTCGAACGTGTCCTCAGAAGGCAAACGCATGGCCAAAGTATTTTGGAACAAGGTTAGAATTATCCTGGTTGACTGATTCTCTGACTTCCAGGAACTGCAAGCAGCTGTCCTGACGTCGGTATTTCAAACTCGAAAAAAGTGGTTTCCGGAGGGCCTAAAGAAGTCACATCGGTGGCTCAAGTGTGGACTGCTTGCTGGAGACTATACTGAGAAAGTAATGCTGTCTGTTCAGTGATGTTTTAGCTAGGGATGGGTGGCTTATCTTTCAGGTAAAGCTTTAGCTTGTGGGAGAGGTACACAGTATGCTGAACTCGTGTCGCGCTTCTTTACCCTCACTTGCCTTAGACCAAGTAAACACTACCTCCTTCCAGTAGATAAACTTCTACTTGCTTAGAAGAGCTCTCTCACCCATAGTCAGCATGTGCCGAGACACACAGGTTCTGAGTGAGTGTAAATCAATACGGTTATGAAATGATAAATAAATATTGGCTATAAACGTTCACGACTAATTCAAATTCAACGTTTCCTTCCATTTTATTAGTCGAAAGTAGTATGGTGTACTACATGTGAAACAGCCAGTAATATGCATACTACAGCGAGAGCCAAAAGACTACGAACCGGCCGCGCGGTGTTTTTCCTGTCCGCATCCTCGATGCTCGTTGCCGTCTGCCGCTATCATAGAAAGGCCATACAACATTTTAAAACTACGTTTAAAGGCTTTGCTTAACAACTTTATGAACGTGTGTTTGAGGACAGAATTATTAGTAGAGATTTGTGGCCCCCTCGATTCCCCGACCTAACCCCCTGCGATTTCTATCTCTAGGGTAACTTAAAACAAAGTATACAAGACAAACCCACACACCCTGGAAGAATTAAAACAAAATATCCGCCAGGAAATTGCCAGTATTCCTCAACGTGAACTACGGCGAGTGATAGATAGTTTCTTAAAGAGGTGCCAAAAATGTATGGACGATGGTGGCCAGTTTCAGCATCTCCATTCATAAAGTTGGCAAGTAAAACCTTTAAAGGTAGTTTTAAAAATGTTGTATGGTTTCATCCGCGCCTTTCTATGATAGCGGCAGACGGCAACGAGCGCCAAGGACGCGGACTGGAAAAACACCGCGCAGCCGGTTCGTAGTGTGTGGCTCTCTCTGTGTTATGGCCGTGCTTATTATATTAACATCTGTACTTCAAACAATTGTACAACTAAGAGTATCGGAATACACGTTGCAATGGTGTGCTCCGTTTACACATTAAGTTGGTGTGGAATGGTAAGTACTTGCAAAGGCTCAAGCAATGATTTGCAAAGGAAAGAATTTCATTGCACTAGAGATCAGAGATCCTTTAACCTCACTGACCCCACTTCCGGCTATGGATAATTCATGAAATCAAGCTCAAGTGAAGGTTCACGTGTACTTTATAAATAATATTTTTGTCTCGAAAATTTTAATGCGAATTTTCAAGATTTGGTTCAAACTATATGCTTGCATTTTTCATCTCCAAATTGTATTAGCATACTGGGTTGTTTTTGGGTATAGATACCAATCCTAATAAATAACAAAGGTTGTTTCCCTGCTTTCTGAGGCTTTATCAGAGCAGAAACTAACAAAAGATACTTTTTGCATCAGTATTGGGATATCTCCTCGAATGGACAATAGCTGAGATCGGTTCTCAAAAAGCATTCTTTATCTGCCAAGTTGGAGAAACTGCCAGGCTGTTGCAGTTTAGAAGTTTTGGAACTCCATGTATCATCCTTTCCTCCAACCAGCAAGCAAAAAGAAGGAAGAAGAAAATAAAGATAACACAAAATGAAACTTGTAACGGAAACTGCAAGGAAGTATTGAGAAGACGGGAAAAAAGGTGAAATACGGCGAGGAGAATGATGCATTTGAAGACCACAACATCGAGAAGCTGCCAGTTTTTGTTGCAGATGTCTGTGCATTTGCATTAATGAAGCTGTTGCTCCAAGTTCGGCGAACGGAAGGATTCGGATCGATTTGTTTCCGCAGCGAAGAGCGGAATGGGGATATAAGCGTGATTGAACAGGAGGCGGGTACCTTTGGCTGGCCGCCACACGAGATGTGCGTGGGTCGGTATCACGTGTGGGCGAGCCTCGTGGTAATTATTGCACCTGATTTGCTATCACAGGCTCGCTCGACAGTTCCTTGCGCCGTGAAGCTTGGAAAGTCTGAGAAGCTTTGCGAGCATTGAAGCTAATTTTTTGGCTAAAGCTAACGTTTTGGAAGAGACAGTTCATCCACTAGTTTGCGCAAAAAAACTCTCTAAATGCGTTCCCAGCCAGTTTACATAATGATTGAGCCAGTTTTATCCATTTTTACCTTCTCTACCACGTACATACATGGTAGGTAGAGGAGGTATTGCATTTCGCCCAAAATTTTATACCGAGATTTCTCCGGAAATACATGTTTTGAGTCCTGTGAATACAAAAACAAAAAAACAAAATTTTAGAAACAGTTCCGTGCGCACGCATGTGTCTGTGAACAGCATAACTTAAAAACGGAAAGTCGGATAACTACCAAACTTGGTATTTAAGTTCAGTATCTTCCAAGGACGCGACACGAAGATTTTCAAGACAACCCCTCACCCCAACTACCCTTTACGTGGAACATTTTTCAAAAACTTTTATTTCCTAAAAAGGGCTAACAATTTTGATTAAAATACCATATATTAAAGATATTTACATAACAAACAAAATGTATATCTTGAATTTTCTAGGAATACCTGTATAGCTCTCTTCATTCGGGAGGAATTTTGTATAATCTTGTATAACTCATAAACGTTAAATGATAGACGGAGACATATTACACAAAAATGTAGATTTCTTTAAAACACACAATTTATTTCAAATTAAGTTTTATGTGGCATAAACCATTTCTGAGATATCCGATATTAATGGTTCGAATTATTCATCACTTGATCATTCTGTTAAGGACCTTTCAATCGTCCGTAGTGTAGTGGTTACCATGCTAGCCTCCAGTTCCCGAGGTCGTGGGTTCAAACCCGGCGGAGGACGATGAATTTTTTTCGGGCGTAAAAGTCCTTAGCTAGGCTTCCTTCGGAAGGGAAGTAAAGCCGGCGGTCCCGTGTCGTAAATTTACGGCACGTAAAAGAACCTCAAGCCTGATAAAGGGGCCTCTGAGCAAAATTTGCCGGTCTTTCACGTCCAAAATGGAATGGGACGCTACAGTTAAAGAGCGTCCATAAATAAATAAATAAATAAATAAAAAGGTCCTTTCAAATTCAGCTATTTCTCGCGATATCATGGAAACAGTATGTAATTTTAAGGCCAGCATATAGCGTCCAGTTGTTAAACATTTGACTATCGCTGTTCTCTTTGTATCTATAACGAAATGTGTAATGTAGCTGTTTCTGTAAAGGTTTATTTGGATTAAAATGTAGTAGACAGAAAAATACTAAGACTAGTTTGTATATCCACTAATAAACGATGGAGGGTAGAGAAAGTCATGTGGATGTATCGCATCAGAGCTTTTTATTTTATTTTTTTTTTCAAATTATTCATCCATTTCTTGCTATTTTCAATGTTCATGTCAAACTTTTACATTAAATCAATAAAATAGCAAAGAGAAGTTGGTTATGTATGCTTAAATGAAAAATCTGATTGTTGCATTCACACGACTTTATTCATTGTTCTAGAAACTATCTTTACAGAAACTTGATCTATTGTCTCTTAGTCGTGATGAACTTTTGTTAACCCTTTACGCATTTCACTGTATGCCAAGAAGAATACAGAGGTCCCGAGTTCGGATCTTGGTTATGGAGAGTTAATCTGGGTAAGGTTGTTGGGTTTTACTTTAACCTGAATAGATGAATGTCTGTTAGCTTTAAGCTCAATGAACCACGGGCTCATTTGAGTTTTATACACCTACTTCATTCATCGCCCGATATGACCCTAACCGGTTAAAGGACGCTAAACTGATGTGTTATACTCACATGACTTTCTCTACTCTTATACAAACTATTCTTACAAACGCTTATTGCTAATTTTCTTGTAGGTGCAAGGGGAATGTGGTTGGCTTTAAGCGATAGTCAAATGTTTTAAGCGCTGGTTGCTATGTGGAGCATTCCATTCTCTTTGTATGTCCAGGACATAAAAAAACAAATAACGAATTCCCAGTTGAGAAAAAGTATAAGTATTGGAAAATTCACACAAATAATAAGGAATATCTCGGAAATGGTGCACTCCACAAAAAAGTATATGACATAAATTGTGTGCTTTAATGAGATCTACATTTTTTGTGTACAAAATTCTGTCTATCTCTTACGGTTTACCAATTATGCAAAAGCCATTCAGAATGGAGGGAATGTTAGATGATTGATGTTACCTGCCGTGTGGACAAGTTTTATGATGTGGCCATCTGGTAGCTGGTTCTGCGTTGTCTCGTGCGCCAGCTGCTCTAGTGGTATGGATATGAGATCTTTCTCTCAGGGTACGCGTGTGCGTATTGTGAAAGGATAACACCAGTTTATATTGACTGAGAAATTTAATGTGATATAATACTGAGTTTTTGAAGCGAGTTGCCGACAGTTTGAAGATAAAGAATGAAACTGGTTATGAATCGTAACAATCGAAACTATAACAATAAGTTATATTTGAAATAACAGTTTCCGCAGTAAAGAAACTATTATGCTGTCTAAACCTCTTGACGTTTGAGGCGTGTCCAGTAATACGGCACTAGCGAATAGCAGCAGTGCGGCGTTGCCTCATAGGACAGTAACCTCGCCGCTGGTAAAACTAATTGCAATATCATGTGCGCGCATGCGTATTTCATATATCATCAAAGCAACAAGTAGCTAGGATAACAGGCGACATTTTCCTGAACGAGAGCAAAAAAAAAAAAAAAAATCATATTTTTACATGCAATGGTTCGCCATTAATTTATAGTTACTTTTCGTGATGTTTAAACGAATACTTTTAGTTTTAGTTATGCTTGTAATGGTAATAAATCCATTGCTGTCGTAGTTATTTTATGTAGTTGTCATACACATAATTATCACTTAATAATGTGCAATTCTCCATTTCCTAAATAAATTTAGAAATAGTCATCCCACGAGGTTTTCTAATATAGCTACAAACTCGTTATGGAAATCCTTTCAAAACCCTCTGACGGAGCTCTACAAAACCATACACATGATTTTTTTTAATAAATAACGTCATGTATGGTTTTGTTTCACATAATAATAGTAGCATTGGAAAACCAATGATTAAGTGCATTTGAGTTGTTCTTTTTACAACATTAAACACCTCGTTACTTTGAATGCACTACAAAGAAAGAAGAAGAAAAAAAGAATAAAACAATTGAGAACTTTGAATCAGGAACTGTCATCTCATTGGAATTCATCACATCAACAATGGAATTCATTGCACCATTGACGCGATAGCTCAAGGTTAAAACATTGTTGAGACATTGTTAAAACATTGACAAAGCAAAAATACTGCTGGTGTACTTTTTACAGCGCGCTTGCTGGAAGGTTAAGCGACTCAGTTGTGAACTCAACTGCGGTGTACTCAGTTCTTACAGTGATAGGCTTTGTCCTACCTTTTTATAAAGTTCTCTCTTTCATGAAAATGTCGCTTAGTAAGCCTAGCAGTACCAGTGGATATAGCACTAAGGTTAGGGCTGTTGTCTTCAGTGTGTATCATTTCTTTAAAAAGTATGCCAACGAAGAAAACCGCAAAAATCTTAACTTCACGAAATATCAATAACTTACGGCTGAGGCGTGCTCATTAAGTACATCAACTGTTTCAGTGTGTGAAGGGAAGCGAAAAAGGCGCACGCAGAGGGAGCCGCGAAGTCATTTACATCGCCGAGAAAGCATACGCTTACCTAATAGAGTGACAGACCTGGGCGATTTCGAAAAAGATGTTGTACGACGCAGTGTCATTGAATTTTATGATAAACGTGATATCGAGGACGATGAGGATTTACCGTTAGCTGTGCCACTTGAATAACAAAGGACGCATAGAAAGGTATGGTTTTTATTTCTCTATTTGTGTATTACATATCCATTATTGTGTCTCTTCTTGTTTTCTTGTTAAGTGAACATTGCGATGGCATTTATAACAAACGCGTAACGTTCTGACGAAGCGAAGTGAAGTTTGGCAACCGCGCAGTCACTTCGTATTGGTTGTCACGAAACGTCAAGAGATTTGGACCGCACAGTAGAAGCGTAACTTGGCATGAGATGTTAAAATGTCTACCGGCATAACCCCTTCGCGACTACCGCTAAGTAACAGATAGCGCGGTTTTAGACGCTATGAACTGCCGATCAAAGTAAAAGACTGTAAGCCCCTAAGGCTGTACACGAAAGGAAAGAAAGACGCTAGTTTTAGCAATACAGGCTCTTTTATTAACTTAAACTCCGCCTACTTTAGAACTACCCCTACTAAACGCCCTACATTATACGTCTTAGGCATCTGAAACACAGCGTTTACTCATTGACTACCAAACTCTAAGAATTCCTTCACTTTCTTAATTTTTCCAAACTGGCCTATGTGCAGTTTCACGTCTCTTGTTTGTTAACGTCTTGAATTCTAGCTACCTGAACCTTGAGCTGATGGGAGAACTTAAGTTCGCCGGAATGCTTAGTTGCCTTAGCTGCTCTACACTTTTAACTACTAATTTTTCCTGAACCCGTAATCTGCCTGGTACTGACTGTCTTATTCACTTACAAAGTTGTAACCCTTTCTTCTTCCATTATGCGTTGATTTAATATAAGAAAATTAGTTAATTTTGAGTTTACCGAGAGTTTTACCTAATGGGGTTGCACAAATGGAGCTAGAGAGTTTCGGTAGTAAAGCAAAAATTATGGAAAGAGTAGTGAAATACTGGTTCAGGATTAAGGAATTATAAAATAATCATATTTTAAAGCAATGCTTGGAGGTTCAGCGAAAACTCAATAAAGAGGATACTTGATATAAGCGTCTAGAAGGAATTCTAAATGAAATAGGATATGGAGATATTTCGAGGGATAGCCAGGTACGGAAGAAAGGGTGTTGGAAAAGTTAGATTGAGAATTGAAGACAGGAAAGACAGGAAATAATTGTTAGTTTCAACTCCAAATGTTCATTATATATATATATATATATATATACTTTAAAAGGACAAGGGAAAGGGAAAATTATGTTGATGTGTGTAATAAATCAGCAAGAGAGGGTTTTGCATGGACAAGGACATGGGTGGTGAGGTTAAAAGGCTTATGGGAAGGAGAAAATCAAGGAAAATGCCCATTGTGCAATAGGAATTTTAATAATTATTGGCATTTAATTTTAGAATGTGAAGGAACAATGAGCATGAGAGAAAAATTGCGAAATATCAATAGGTCCAGTGTACCAAATGAAATTACAGGTATCTATAAGGATGTTAAGAGTTAAATCAAAGGAAAGTTTAATAGAGATAGGAAAATATTTAGGTGTGTAGCGAGAATTAGATGGCTGAAGAAAATTAGAAATAAGGAATAGGAAGAACATCCAGACTGAGAAAGGGAAGTAGTAAATAGGACCCAATAGCTCGGTAACCGTGGTGTTGTATGCTATGGGTCCTTAGAAATGCAGCAACTTAGCGAAGTGGGAAAATTATATGTAAAGGGTAGCATACAGGGATAGAATTTAAGTATATTGAAATTGTATTTGTGAATGTAATTATCGAAGTGAAATAAAAATTATCCATCCATCCGAAGGAAATTATATATTGCAATTATTTGCTTATTTCATTATCATGTCTGTATAAAGTTACTAATCATACGAGTTAATAATTCAGACATCAACCAGTACACAAAAATCATCAGAATGAAGATGACTTTACAGGCTGTTCCCAGAAAGTTTATATACGTTTTATTTGTCGTGAAAATATCTTAAACGTGTGGTGTTTTAATTAAAATCGTTAGAGCACTTTAAAAAAATGAAAAACGAAACTTTTCTCATATAAACGAAACTTGGGATGGGGAATTTTCTTGAATCTTCGTGTCGCATCCTTAGGGGACGCTAAAGTTAATTATCTAGTTTGATATTTAACCGAATTTTCCTTTTTGAGTTGTGCTGTTCAGATTCGCACACAAGCAGCATCAAAGTGTGTATTTCCGGTGAAATCTCGGTATCAAATGTCTGTGTGGAATGCAATACGTCTTCCTCTAATTACTATAGGTACATGGTAAAGAAAGTAAAAAATGGTGGATCCGGTAAATAAATTTGAGTCGGAATGTCTCACTTCCAAATTTTCCACACTTGGGTGTCTGTACAGAGGAGTGGACAGGGACGTTTGAATGTAGCATGTCCACGACAATCATATGTCGGTGAGCGCTGAATTCCCATGTTTCTTCTCTCTTTCATTTTTTCCCTTTGTTTCTTTCTAGCATAACCATACCTCTCGTGAATATTTTGTGATGAAAAGGCTGAAAATTATCCTTGTATGAAATGAATTGCTTTGCATGGCAAAAAAGTGATTTTACATGGTTGGGGAATTCCTGCCACTTCATGGTCATAACAAAGAGCATAACATTTCAAAGCCATCACACAGTGACACGCAATTTAAAAATTTGACTATCACTTTAGCCAACTGTATTCTTCTTATACAGGGTGATTTATGAAGAACTGAGACATTTCTTTCTTTAATTATTCTGTTCGAAATTCACTCAATGCCCCAATTTTATCACCAAATTAAGCAGAATGTTCTGGAGTTTCGATTGCCTTTCACAAGATGTGCAGATCTTTTCGTTTTATTCGTAATTGTTTGTTTTATTGTCGGCAACTGATTTTGAGATTTTGTCAACGTGAAAATGGATAACAAACATTAAATGAATGACTCTTCCTTGTAAAGCAATACTGGATTAGGAATTCAATTACAGCTACTCAAAGGGCATCCAGAGAGAATTTGGTGTTCGGAATCCTCCCCAAAGAAACACAATACTGGGACTGGTAAACAAATTGGAAATAACTGGATCTCTGATGAGCGAAAAAGGCAAAACTCGTTCATCTAGGCTTCCCATGGTTGTTGTTGACGTAAGAGCACGACTGGATCAGTCACCCAAAAAATCATTAAGACGTTTGTCGCAGGAGACAGGGTACAACTACTCAATGTGTCAGAGAGCTGTGAAAAGTGCAGGCCTAAAGCCATATAGGACTACGGTTGTCCGTCAGTTACAGGAACCAGATAAGGATAGACGACTGAATTATTGTCGTTGGTTTCAGGCTTTCACTGTGCAAAATCCTGCCCTGTTGTCCATCACATGGTTTACAGATGAAGCATGGTTCCATTTATCCGGCTATGTGAACTCAAATGACTCACGCTATTGGACCAGCGAAAATCCACATGTTATTCATGAGGGCACCTATGCACCCGGTTAAAATCGGAGTTTGGTGTGCAATATCCGCACAGAGAATAGTGGGACCATTTTTTTTTCAAAACAATGTGAACACTGCAGGGTACCGACGGATTTTAATGGAGTTTGCTGAGCAATTAGACAATGTAGAGCTGAGTCAAGGATATTTTCAGCAGGGCAGCGCTACATGTCATACATCAAATGAATCCATGGCACTAATTGCAAGTTTCTTTGACGACCGAATAATTTCCAAGAACCTCTGAACCTCCGGATTTAACATCGCCGGACTTCTTTCTAAGGGGTTACTTAAGACAGGGTTTATGCCAGAAGTCCCCAGACATTGGACGATCTGAAGCACAACATTACACAGGAGATTCAAGCTATTGACAACAGAATCCTCCAACGAGTGGCCAGTAACATGGAACGACGTTGAGTTGTGCCTTATGCAGGATGGAGGACATTTTCAACATTTGCTATAGAGGTAAATAATCTCCCAAAATTCATCTGCATTTCAGGTGTCGCCAGTATAGCTCGTTTTGAAACAATTTCAGAAATAAATGTGTCAGTTCTTCATAAATTACCCTGTGGCTACAACGGAATATGTAATAAAAGTTTATCTCGATTAACAAGAAGTATATACAAGAATAAGCTTTTGTAAAAATAATTTATGGAAGGCTGAGTGGAGCTGTTTTTAATAAGGGAGCCTCAAAGCAGTCTTTCCGGTGAATCTCGATATCTAATTTTTGGGTGGAATAAAATACAATACGTACAGCAAGTAGTTAGAGAAAGTAAAGCCTTAGAAGATTTATATTCTTAGAAAAGATATTTTGTGTATTGAAAGTGATATAAAAGTAGCATATCTAACTTTTTGCCTCCAAAAATTTGGCATCCGGCACCTACACCTAAATTGAAGAAAGAGAAATACGAATTTAAAAAATATTGTGTTAAAATCTTAGTGTTGAAACATTGCCAAACTTTGAAATTTAACTTATGGCAAAGGAGAACAGAATAGGTGATCAGCATTTTGCTGTATTTTGGTTGACTTTGGCAATACGTACTAGGAATATTAGCAACAAATTTTACTTCAGCCTTAAGGCTTTCTTCGGAACGCTGCTCCTACCTGGCACATTTTGATATGACATTTATTTGAACTGTTTCTACACTGAAATACAGGTAGTGATAGACAAGAATCTTGACCTTTGTGATTATTTAAAAGAATAGGAGGGGGAAATGTTATTGTGTTTGAAGCAATGAAGCAATATTTTGACCTAAAAATCCATGGAATCTCCTTTAGATTGACATTTTATCTAAGCTCCTTACACAAGCGCGTATAATTAATTTGTCACAGTAAAGCAGTCAAATTGAACACTTAAAATCTGTACACACGACGAAGTGGATCATAAAAAATTCGGTAAGAAAACAAACAGATTTTCCAAAAAAATTAAAAATTAGTTTTTATGTCCAAAAATTACTTGGAACCTTTAGCTTCTATTACATATTATGACTTTTGCTCTCAGAACCGTTTAAAGCTTCACCATATGACCATTTAGATGGCAACAACACACCTCCTAACGGCCCGTGTCTACTTCCAATGCCTTTTATCGATTTTGATTTTATCACAATTTTGAGCATTAAAAGTGTTTGACGTGATGTAGTTTGTAACCAATCCTGACCAATTTTTCAGCAGAAACTAGGAGAGAATGAACTTAAACTGGC
Source organism: Deroplatys truncata (assembly GCA_030765065.1). Classification (NCBI taxonomy): domain Eukaryota; kingdom Metazoa; phylum Arthropoda; class Insecta; order Mantodea; family Mantidae; genus Deroplatys; species Deroplatys truncata. Next base: position 138,549,358 of record CM060979.1, on the reverse strand, counting down.
ATATGGTTTATGTTACACTTTTACAAGTAAATTACTCAAAATATGACATAATTCGAACACTCAGGATAAATTGTTACAAATCGTTACTTTTGTGATTGTTATTGGATAACTACTTGCTTTGTATTCGTTACTTTGGTAACCGTTATTGGATAACTAGTTGTTTTGTGTTGGTTACTTTGGTAACCGTTATTGTGTAACTAGTTGCTTTTGTATTCGTTACTTTTGTAACTGTTATTGGATAAATAGTTGCTTTGTATTCGTTGCTTTGGTAACTGTTATTGTGTAACTAGTTGCTTTTGTAACTGTTATTGGATAAATAGTTGCTTTGTATTAGTTACTTTTGTAACTGTTATTGGATAACTAGTTGTTTTGTATTCGTTACTTTGGTAACCGTTATTGTGTAACTAGTTGTTTTGTATTCGTTACTTTGGTAACCGTTATTGTGTAACTAGTTGTTTTGTATCCGTTACTTTGGTAACCGTTATTGTGTAACTATTTGTTTTGTATTCGTTACTTTGGTAACCGTTATTGGATAACTAGTTGTTTTGTATTCGTTACTTTGGTAGCCGTTATTGGATAACTAGTTGTTTTGTATTCGTTACTTTGGTAGCCGTTATTGTGTAACTAGTTGTTTTGTATTCGTTACTTTGGTAACCGTTATTGGATAACTAGGTGTTTTGTATTCGTTACTTTGGTAACCGTTATTGGATAACTAGTTGTTTTGTATTCGTTACTTTGGTAACCTTTATTGGATAACTAGTTGTTTTGTATTCGTTACTTTGGTAACCGTTATTGGATAACTAGTTGTTTTGTATTCGTTGCTTTGGTAACCGTTATTGGATAACTAGTTGCTTTTGTATTCGTTACTTTGGTAACCGTTATTGGATAACTAGTTGTTTTGTATTCGTTACTTTGGTAGCCGTTATTGGATAACTAGTTGTTTTGTATTCGTTACTTTGGTAACCGTTATTGTGTAACTACTTGCTTTGTATTCGTTACTTTGGTAGCCGTTATTGTGTAACTACTTGCTTTGTATTCGTTACTTTGGTAACCGTTATTGTGTAACTACTTGCTTTGTATTCGTTACTTTGGTAACCGTTATTGTGTAACTACTTGCTTTGTATTCGTTACTTTGGTAGCCGTTATTGTGTAACTACTTGCTTTGTATTCGTTACTTTGGTAGCCGTTATTGTGTAACTACTTGTTTTGTATTCGTTACTTTGGTAACCGTTATTGGATAACTACTTGCTTTGTATTCGTTACTTTGGTAACCGTTATTGGATAACTAGTTGTTTTGTATTGGTTACTTTGGTAGCCGTTATTGTGTAACTAGTTGCTTTTGTATTCGTTACTTTTGTAACTGTTATTGGATAACTAGTTGCTTTGTTTTCGTTGCTTTGGTAACCGTTATTGGATACTGGTTGTTTTGTATTGGTTACTTTGGTAACTGTTATTGTGTAACTAGTTGCTTTTGTAACTGTTATTGGATAAATGGTTGCTTTGTATTCGTTACTTTTGTAACTGTTATTGGATAACTAGTTGCTTTGTATTCGTTACTTTGCTAACCGTTATTGGATTACAAGTTACTTTGTATTCGTTACTTTTGTAACCGTTATTGGATAACTAGATACTTTGTATTCGTTATTTTGTAACCGTTATTGGAAAACTAGTTATACTTTATGTTCGTTACTTTTGTAACCGTTATTGTATAACTAGTTACTTTGTATTCGTTACTTCTGTAACCGTTATTGGATAACTAGTTACTTTGTGTTCGCTACTTTTGTAACCGCTATTGGATAACTAGTTACTTTGTATTCGTTACTTTGGTAACCGTTATTGGATAACTAGTTGTTTTGTATTGGTTACTTTGGTAGCCGTTATTGTGTAACTAGTTGCTTTTGTATTCGTTACTTTTGTAACTGTTATTGGATAACTAGTTATACTTTATGTTCGTTACTTTTGTAACCGTTATTGGATAACTAGTTACTTTGTATTCGTTACTTCTGTAACCGTTATTGGATAACTATTTACTTTGTGTTCGCTACTTTTGTAACCGCTATTGGATAACTAGTTACTTCGTATTCGTTGCTTTGGTAACCGTTATTGGATACTAGTTGTTTTGTATTGGTTACTTTGGTAATTGTTATTGTGTAACTAGTTGCTTTTGTAACTGTTATTGGATAAATAGTTTGTTTTGTATTCGTTACTTTTGTAACTGTTATTGGATAACTAGTTGCTTTGTATTCGTTACTTTGGTAACCGTTATTGTGTAACTACTTGCTTTGTATTCGTTACTTTGGTAGCCGTTATTGTGTAACTACTTGCTTTGTATTCGTTACTTTGGTAACCGTTATTGTGTAACTACTTGCTTTGTATTCGTTACTTTGGTAACCGTTATTGTGTAACTACTTGCTTTGTATTCGTTACTTTGGTAGCCGTTATTGTGTAACTACTTGCTTTGTATTCGTTACTTTGGTAGCCGTTATTGTGTAACTACTTGTTTTGTATTCGTTACTTTGGTAACCGTTATTGGATAACTACTTGCTTTGTATTCGTTACTTTGGTAACCGTTATTGGATAACTAGTTGTTTTGTATTGGTTACTTTGGTAGCCGTTATTGTGTAACTAGTTGCTTTTGTATTCGTTACTTTTGTAACTGTTATTGGATAACTAGTTGCTTTGTTTTCGTTGCTTTGGTAACCGTTATTGGATACTGGTTGTTTTGTATTGGTTACTTTGGTAACTGTTATTGTGTAACTAGTTGCTTTTGTAACTGTTATTGGATAAATGGTTGCTTTGTATTCGTTACTTTTGTAACTGTTATTGGATAACTAGTTGCTTTGTATTCGTTACTTTGCTAACCGTTATTGGATTACAAGTTACTTTGTATTCGTTACTTTTGTAACCGTTATTGGATAACTAGATACTTTGTATTCGTTATTTTGTAACCGTTATTGGAAAACTAGTTATACTTTATGTTCGTTACTTTTGTAACCGTTATTGTATAACTAGTTACTTTGTATTCGTTACTTCTGTAACCGTTATTGGATAACTAGTTACTTTGTGTTCGCTACTTTTGTAACCGCTATTGGATAACTAGTTACTTTGTATTCGTTACTTTGGTAACCGTTATTGGATAACTAGTTGTTTTGTATTGGTTACTTTGGTAGCCGTTATTGTGTAACTAGTTGCTTTTGTATTCGTTACTTTTGTAACTGTTATTGGATAACTAGTTATACTTTATGTTCGTTACTTTTGTAACCGTTATTGGATAACTAGTTACTTTGTATTCGTTACTTCTGTAACCGTTATTGGATAACTATTTACTTTGTGTTCGCTACTTTTGTAACCGCTATTGGATAACTAGTTACTTCGTATTCGTTGCTTTGGTAACCGTTATTGGATACTAGTTGTTTTGTATTGGTTACTTTGGTAATTGTTATTGTGTAACTAGTTGCTTTTGTAACTGTTATTGGATAAATAGTTTGTTTTGTATTCGTTACTTTTGTAACTGTTATTGGATAACTAGTTGCTTTGTATTCGTTACTTTGCTAACCGTTATTGGATAATTAGTTACTTTGTATTCGTTACTTTTGTAACCGTTATTGGATAAATAGTTACTTTGTATTCGTTACTTTTGTAACCGTTATTGGATAACTAGTTACTTTGTATTCGTTACTTTGTAACCGTTATTGGATAACTAGTTACTTTGTATTCGTTACTTCTGTAACCGTTATTGGATAACTAGTTACTTTGTGTTCGCTACTTTTGTAACCGCTATCGGATAACTAGTTACTTTGCATTCGTTACTTTGGTAACCGTTATTGGATAACTAGTTACTTTGTATTCGTTAGTTTTGTAACCGTTATTGTGTAACTAGTGGCTTAGTATTCGTTACTTTTGTAACCGTTATTGGTAACTAGTTACTTTGTATTCGTTAGTTTTGTAACCGTTATTGGATAACTAGTGGCTTAGTATTCGTTACTTTGGTAACCGTTATTGGTAACTAGTTACTTTGTATTCGTTACTTTGGTAACCGTTATTGTGAACTCGTTACTTTTATAACCGTTATTGGGTAACTAGTTAGTTTGTATTCGTTACTTGTATAACCGTTATTGGGTAACTAGTTACTTTGTATTCGTTACTTTTGTAACGTTAATGGATAGGTAATTATTATCTGTCTGCCTTGCTTCAGTAATCGTTGCAATTTGTAACCGTTACGTTATTTCCTGTCTCTGCTAGTGTATACGTACTGGTATAAGTACATCACTATCTCGACTCGGCAAACTTTGGCAACAGCAATTGAATTCTGTACGGTAAAGGTGATTCATGAGTGGAGTGGAAACGTAAAGTATTTTCTCATAGCCCACATTATGCACGATGTTGCAGAGGTCAAGAACAAGTTTCGTTTGCGGCTCTTACAATGCGATCTGGCGCCAAGCCAGAGCGATCGTTTTATTAGCGACGTTAGGGACTGCCACCGGCTTCTGGCTCGAACACGGTTCAAGGGCGACCTGGGAACTAGAAAACAAGTCTTTCCTGAAACAAGATCCCCTCTACGCGCAAGTTCTTCCATGTGCCAAACGTTCTATTCGCTTCCTAGCTTGCTTCAATTCAAACCTTGTGTTTAATACACATTGAAACAAATTAAAATACACCTACACTAATATTATAAAGAGAGTAATTTTGTATATAGGTGATTCAAAAGCCACACAACCGATTCTGATAATTCGTTCACCGTTGAAACGCACTGTTTTTCTGACGAACCTGTGCTAAAAACACATTCTAATTTGAATTCATAAATTACTGAAACACTACCTACAGAGATGCTCAAAGTTATTTTTTTAGCAGACCAACTGTCAAATGGAAGCAAGACTGGGCCATTAAAACATCAAGGAAACTCCACATAGTTAGGAAAGGCTCCACAAAACCCTGCACATTGCAGACTCTAAAAAGAAAAGATCAACTGATTATATCACGTTTACGAATATGCCATTCACACAACCCATTCCTTCTTACTCCCTAAGAAAATGTTCCTCACTGCGAGACCTGCATTTGCCGTATCACCGTCGAACACCTTATCACTAAATGCAGAAGTTATACCATGGAGAGAAGAAGACATAACATCCCTGAAGATATATTTTTAGCTTTAAACAACTCTATTCATTTCAAAAACATTTTTTTTCTTGAAAGACATCAAACTGTATAACAAGATTTAAATATAACACATCAAATAAAAATGTATAATAGGTAATAGGTTGTATTCTTATAGCTGTGTTCAAGCATTAATAATGTAAAATAGGTTTATAGCAATGTATTACAATTGTATTATTTAATCAATGTTAAGTATACAATGTATTATTATTTTACTCTTATGTATGGATATAAGTCGCGATATGACCTAGTAGTCAAAGCTACTATAAAGAAAGAAAAATAACAACTAAAAAAGATTTACAGATCCTATAATGCGAGCACACTGGAGTAATAAAAAACGAAGAAGGCCTTGACTTTTGTTGAGAACGCCACGGAGTAGAAAATAGTTCGTTACTACACAGAATATACATGTAAAATAAGACAAATGCCGCCGATATTTCATTCCAACTAGTAATTATGGATTGTCACGATTTAGCAACTAATACACAGCATAATTAAAGATAATCGAATCTGCTTATAACGCTACGATACACATGCGATGCCAGTGTCAAAATATTTCAGTAACCCTCATGTTAGAAAGTTTTGCTTTATTTACTTTGTACTTATGTTGTCAAGATCGTTAGCAGGGTATGTTAAATAACTGTATAAAGGAAGAAAATTGTGCCCAGATAACATTAGAAAACAGTCAACCAATATTGTATATTAACAATTTGAGTGTGTTATTTTTCTCGATAGTCGCAGACTGTGTGTCTTTACCAAAGCGATTAACTTGTTGGCCTGGGAGTGCGGAATCTTATTTCGTTGTATACGTTAAGAGTTTCTGCATTATGTGAAAATGATGTAGTTTTTATGTTATTAAATAACTATGGAACCAAAACCAAGATACAAAGTTTTAAAATTTAACGTACTATAATTATCTAAAAAAATTACTCCACCGTTCCGATCGAGGACTCTTTCACCTCCAAGGGGTAAATACGAGGGCGGATTGATAAGTCCATGACTTTGACGAGAGATAGCGTTCTAATCACAGGTTTCTTGCTTGCACCCAAGTCATACATCTATTTTGGGTATAATCGCAGAAATTCGTCATTTGTTTCCTAGAACACTGTTGAGAGGGTATAAAATAAGCAAATGCATGTTGCTTCGTAGAAAATGGAGAAAAGTGAATTTCGTGTTCTGATAAAGCAGTACTTTTTGCTTGGTAAGACGGTGAAGGAAACGGAAGAAAAGTTGAACAAGTATTATGGGGAGTCTGCTCCATCACATGGCATGGTTCACAAGTGGTTCACAGAATTTCGATGTGGCCGTTCGAGCACAAGAGATGCCGTGCGCACAGAACGGCCGGTTGAGGTCATAACAGAAAAAATGGTGAACAAAGTTCACGATATTGTGTTGGAAGACCGCCGAGTGAAAATCCGCGAGATAGCCAAGACCGCAAACATCTCGAGTGAACGGATGTATAACATTCTGCACGAATTTTTGGATATGAGAAAGCTGTCTGCACGACTGCTCACAGTTGAGAACAAGCGGAATCGTGTGAACATTTCACAAGGATGTTTGAACATGTTCCAAGCGCAACCCAAATGAGTTTTGCAGCGTTATATCACGGTTGATAAAACTTAAATCCATTACTATCACCCTAAATCAAACAACAATCAAAGCAGTGGATTTCCTTCGGCGAACCTGCTCCAAAGAAAGCGAAAACCATTCCGTCGGCAGGAAAAGTCATGGAAACTGTTTTTTGGGGGGGGGGAGGAGATTCACAAGGGGCGATAGACATCCACTACCTGGAAAAGGATAAAACGATCACCGGTTCATATTATGCCGCAATGCTGGATCAGTTACACAAGGAATTGTTAAAGGAACGACCCCATTTGGTGAAGAAAAAGACTCTTACACCAGGATAATGCTCTCGCACAAAAGTCAGCCATTGCCATTGCAAAATTTGTGGAATTGGACTACGAACTGCTACCTCAGCCACCATATTCTCCAGATTTGGCTCCGAGCTACTTCTTCCTCTTCGCAAACCTGAAAAATTGGCTCGCTGGGAAGAAATTCACGTCCAGTGAACACATAATGACAAACAGCCTCAAATTTTGCAGACTTCAAAAATCATATTTTTTGGAAAGATTTAAAAAATTGGAGAAACGTTGGACAACGTGTATTGAACTGAAAGACTATGTTGAGAAATAAAATTGATTTTTTTTAAGTTGCTATTTTCTTTAAAAAGTCACTGACGTATCAATCCGCCCTCGTATATATTATGCAGAATTTCCAGAACTTGGTAGACTGGTAGGTTAAGGAAGGCAGACTTTCCGCCGATGTTTTTCATCTTTTTGCGTGAATACCAGGTTTTTCTTCACTCGTTATTAGGAATAGCCGGGGCTGTACGAAATTGCAATTATAGGTGTTTAAGGGGAGCATTCGCCATAAAAATCAGTTTGATCATTGTACATTATATAAAGAACGGGCGGAGGTAAACGAAATTAATGAAACCGCCATTTCAGTTTACTAAATTAACCGCGCTACGCCGGGCAACTTTGAGGGGGATAACTTAAACTTTGACTGTATTAAATAGAACAGCGACGTTATGACGAGCGCATATTGTTACCCTCAGTACCTACACTTGCCTGCTGTCGACGCTGGATAGGGACATCGTGGTGTACAAACTCCAAACGGAGCAAGGTACAAGTCAAAATATTATGTTGGATCTTTCAGCCATTAAACATTTTGAGTACACTGCCTCTGTAGTCGAATGATCAGCGTTCTCTCTTCTCAAACCAAAGGTCCCGGTTTCAGTTCCCGGCTATGGCGGGGGAATGTGTCTTTAATTAGAATTATTCCCTATCCGCAGAGTCTGGAAGTAAAATGTGGGAGTTAATGTTAGTAGGTTTTCTAATGAACAAAAAAAAATATAGCAGTTAAAAAAACTTGCAATTAACGAATTAGTTACTTCTAAATTCAAATTCTCCAATATAATCAGAACTTAAAAGGGCGCTCTACAAATGAAGCTATAACCTAGAGGTCTGCATTCTCATGGAAACGACCGACAGTGACTCACCGGACCACCTTCGGTTGCCACGTACGTCAGCCGAGCAGAGACAGCCGGTCGGTTATGACAAAGTCTCGGTCGCAAGCAACCGCAATGCTGCTGCTCTCTGGTGCATCCCTGTTGTGTTACAACTGACGGCGAATCGTAGTTCAGTAGAACTGGGCACTAATATAATACTGCATTCAAGAGCAGTTATGTATACTAAAATGCTTGTTTTTGTATTCAAGGTGCCTCAAGATATGTTTTTCCGGTGAAATCTCGAAATCGAATTTTTGGGTGGAATTCAATACCTTCTCTACTTACTAGAGAAAGTAAAAGTGCTTTTTTGTATTCAGGGACCTCAAAACAAGTATTTCCAAGTGTGTGTGAATGTAGCACATCAGATTTTTTATGTTGGCACATATTACGTCTATTTTACTTAAAGGACTTCTCAACCAGATACAAGTCGGAGGACGCGTGGCAAACGATAGTTGGAATGAACACCAAGCATTCGCAGGAAAATGCTGCAAAGGACTGGAATTAATATTCCTCTCTTGCAGCCAAACATTCAGATAATTGATATTTTGATTGTGAGCTTTTAGTTTACTACTGGCATGGCAAAGAGAAATGTGGCTGAAACCACAAAGAGCAGAGCAAACTGTGTGTAACACAGGATTTGTTTGCGTGTTTAATATGCATTAGGGATTTCTGTGCACCAGGGAACGACCTTCTCTTTTGCTACTCTTTGTCGGTGAAGTGCAACTAAAAGAGTGAGTGGCATTTTTATTCTCTGGCTTCACGGAATTAATTTTCATAAATAGGCGGTGTCACTGTGCTCATTAGAGTCCATAAAATATAGACTCTTATAGTTGATACCTAATTAGATTTTGGCCAGACAATGGCGTGGTTTTTACACCCGTAATTATAAAGTACTTAATTACCTTACATTGTCCTTGATCTACACAAATAATTGTTCATTCTTTTTATTACTTTCTCTACCATATACCTAATGCATTTCGCTCAAAAATTCGATGTCGAGACCTCAATGGGAATAAATGTTTTGAGGCCCGCTGCATAAAAAAGAATATTTTTAGATAAAGGTCCACAAGCGCCTCAGTGTGTGTTGACGCTGACCTCTGACACATCTGTGTTGTTCCTGGCAGTTGCTTCAGGAGACTCAGAGTCCCGGGTTCGATGGTTGGATGGCAGGGATTTGGAAATTGTTTTGGTAGAGCTGAGGTTCTAGTTTTCAGGGGTGGTGACACTGCCTTGATGATATTAATAATACTGCCGGCGAAGTTTGAGTTATTTCTTTATTTTGTTACGTAATTTCCTTTCTGGTCGACCCGCCACCTTCGTCGTCGAAACCACTGTTATTCTTATCACTTTCGAAATCGCTACTTATGTGTTTCTCCGACTAGCCCTCGAATTGCCTAGATTTCACAACTTCATTTTTACACTATAAATTTTCTGATTATTTTCTTCTAATTTCGTTTCGTCGACCGTCCTCGTGGTTAGTTTGTACCGGAGTGTCTCTCGGCGTTTTTTTTTCTCTTTCACGCCTTTCGCCAAACTTAGAATTTTCCTCCACCTTTCTATGTTTCGTTCTGGTTTACGTTCAAACGTATCATGTGATGCATACGCGATCTTTTGATTGGCTATCATTTTTGTTTCATGATTTTATTATTGGCTACCCCCATTGACAACTTTCACATTTGCTTCTTACAGCTTATTTTGAGTTTTAAAATCTTCCCACGAATATTCTTAGATCGTAGATAAGGCACGTATACTTTCTGACCCTTCTAAGCTTTGAAACCGTTGTAAACTACCCGTCCGAGCCAGAGTACAAAAGCGAAACTTCCGGTAGGCTTGTTGTCGTCCATCGCAGGTAGATACATCCTTGGAGGACAAAACTTGTTTTTCTGTCTTTCCTACAAAACCCATTCCTAATATGAATTCAGCACATTTTTTGTCGTTATGTTCGATCGTATATTATTATTATTATTATTATTATTATTATTATTATTTCTCCTGGGTCTCGATAACCAGCTTCATATGCCCTGACGGTAAATTTATCATCGGACCTTTAGGTTGGATGATGGGTTTATCGTTAATGTCCCATCTAAGGTAATCTAATGTCCCTCTCTCCCTCTGTTCCTTTCATTTATCATTTTATTTATTTATTTATTCATTTATTTAGTGGCTTACGACGATTTGATGGCGAGCCCACCGTTACACATTTATCCTGTTCACAATACATTTCAATCACTGAATACAATGCAATTTCAAATTTGACACAAGTATTTTCACAAAATAAAAGAAAAACAATCTACATAATATCTGGCCGTCAACAACCAGGCTACAAAACATTTATATTTAAGGAATCTGTTTATACACACACAATACATTCTTCAAACAATTTTTTTTAATTACACATCTTAGTTCCATCTCTCTCTCTCTCTCTTTCTCTCTCTCTCTCTCTTGCACATTATATACAATACTGGTTTTCTTGAGGCTATTATGATGCAGTAATTTGTATCACAAATTACTTAAATGTAAATAATGATTGTAATATGAATATGCATTTTTATGTGACATTGATTTGAGATGTTTGTTGATTGTAATTATTGTTGGGAAGTAAGTTTATACTGCCTTACTGAAACTGACAATAATAGCGTGCAATAATGCAGCGAGGGGGTGAGCTGTTTATCATTATTGGAAACGAGTAAGTTACGTAATGTTGGCGCGTTTTTCTTTTAGAATCTTCTGGAACATTTCCCATTTCCCTAGAACATATGTATTCATAATTTTCATTGGATATAAAAATAGACGCTAATGTTGGCGCGTTTTATTAGCCAATTGCAGTTCAGTTATAATCTTTAGGCATATCGGGGTGAATGAGTATAAAAAGTCAAGTCAGAGGTAGATCGCCCTCAGCTCATCGAAAATATTTGTAAAGTACATGTCGCCTTCAGTCAGTCAGTTCGTCGAAAGTATTTGTACGGCACACGTCGGATATCAATTTGCAGGTTACGCGTAACAGAGTTATGAAAAATCTCAAGTGTGATAAACTTAATTATACAAAAGTTGAAGTACGTGAATTAAGAAATATCAATAATGAAGTTATTATAACAGTTTCAGTTTGGCGAGTGTCAAGATCAATGTGTAAATGTGATAGTAAATGTGTTCGACAATAAAAGTGTGAAACAAATTCTTTCATCAGTGTTATTTTTGGATAAGAGACTCCCTTCCGTTTACACAACCTGTATAAAGAGAAGTGCTTGACCAAAAAGATCGTAGCTAGCCGGAGGACAGAGAACCAAAATTAAATAAAATAACAGTAGCATTCTTTCAAACGAACATTAATACTGCCGCAAATTGCTAACACCAGATGGAGCTAACAAGCCTAACAAATGAATCACGTCACAAGATGGCTTCACCGCGTGAAGTAAACACACATACACAAACATTATAAAATTACCATCGCAAATTGGCTCCCAAACGTGGGGCTAACAAATACAAACATTAATAATAACCACTTCAAATTGGCTACCACAACGTGGGGCTACAAAAATTTTAAATAAATACAACATAAATACTACCTCAATTAGCAGCCTCCACACTCAAGACAGGTATACATTCTGTCCGGTTTTCATTCATACTGTATGTCATTAACATCGTGAATGTCAAGCACGCGGTTTTAATAGGACATTGCTATCCCAAAGCTACCAATTTGTTTGTAAACAATGTTCGCATATATGACTTTCCTTACTCGTGTTCCGAGTGCGTTTGTACATTTTCCCTATCCGACTCTACTAATTTTCTTTGGTCCTGCTTAAATGGACGAATCAATGATAAATGGTACCTACCGATTATTTTCCCGGTCCTCAATTGTTGGAGTTGATATACCCTGTCCCCGAAGATTTGTGATATCCGATAAGGACCTTCCCAACACATATGCATACGTCTGTATTCCTTCTTTCCGTTGATGGTTTAAGCAGCCTATTGATGCTACATATTCGTGTATACCTGATAGGGACATGTTTTGTTTACTCACTACCTGCGAGTCGTCCGGTCTCTCACCAAAATAAACACTTTCATTTTCTATGTTTAACCCACAATACTGGCGTGCTTGACCTACTTCTGACTCATCAGCTGACTGCAGTGGCGTGTCGTTAAAATCTTTCCCTTCGCACAATTGTTGCGTAAAAATTCTAACCACATTAATGCCTCCCCCAATGTGCAAATATTCAATAAAAATTGTTCTTCTTGTATTTGCTCTTCTATTTCGGTTAGTATCGTGTATTCCATACTCGGGGTTTGAACGAACGGTATTCTTCTTAGCGATCCGTCTACTGTAAGTGTCAATAGCGCTCGTCCATAGTCAATAGTGGCTTGGAATGCATTTAGCACGTCGCTTCCCATCAGTATGTCTACTACCCATTTGTCTATTACTAAACACAATATTTCAAGTTCAACATCCCCTATGCAAGCATTAATCATTACCTGCTGCGATATCTTTTGTTTCGCGCGGCCTACAGCCATTATGCAGTACGCGTTCTTTACGGGTAGTGTCTGTAAGTTCTTTTTCTTTTCACTGAGGTGGTTGAAGAGTACTTTACTGCACGCAGAGATCATGGCTCCACTGTCTATTGTTATCAAGTACGTCTCATTTTCGATTACTGCCGCTACTCTCGGAGATTCCGTTATTTCCTGGGTTTGACTTATCTCCGTGTGTCCGAATTCCTTGTCATGACAGTTTCGGCTGATATTGTGGCCTACACTGTTTGTTTCTGTATTTTTGTTTTCGTTCCCTGTGTAATGCGAGAACCTGCGCGCATTCTCTGAGGTTGAGCCTGGGAACGCTACGACTCTTCCTGTCTCTAGTTTTCCGACCGTCGTGGCCACGACCCTTGACTGGGGCCTATCCCTTGGCCTATGCTTTGTCCTGCCATTGCCCCGCTTAGGTTACCTATCGCGTCATCCATTTCGCGTTGGACATTTTGCGGCTGTCGTGTCTGGGATGGGTAACCGCTCGGCGTCAAAACGTGACTGTATGTAGGCCTGCTTAAGAGCTCGTGGTTCTCATCTCTACGGGGTGTGGTCGCTGGCCGGCTTGGAGGTGTTCTTGGCCTGTTCGGAGGTGTCCTTGGCCTGCCCGGAGTGTTTCCAGGTTGGTTCGGGGGAGTTTCTGGGCGATTCGGAGGCGTTCTTGGCCTATCCGCTGTTCCACCGTGAAGGTTATTTCCCCTGTGTTGCCTACTATTCGCTGGGTCCCTGGAGAATCTCATGTTCTGAACGGGATACTCCTCATGTTGCCTCGGTGGCCTACCCGTGCCCGTTTGGTCCCAGGGCCTATAGTTTCTCTCCCGATTTCTTGTAAATGGCTCTTGATAACGCTGTCGGACTGTGGAATAGTTGTTCAACGCACCTTGTGCCCTCGTCCCATCATTACGATGCGAATATATCCGATCAATGTGTCTACCTTCAGTCCTGATTCTGGGCCTATCTTCTTCCCGCGTTCCGTACCCCTGCAGAGCAGTAAGTAGTTCTAGGGCTTCGCTCAGCGTCCTCGGACGTGCTACCACGAGGTGATGACGTATAACGTCTGGGAAGTGTCGTGTCAGGAGGGATACAAATTCACCTTCGGGCATCGGTGGGTCCAGGAGTTGACTTAATTGGCCGAGTCGCAAGAAGTAGTCAACCATCGACTCACGCTTCTCTTCCCTGTATCGGCCATTATTTATTTCTGCGCGCACCCTGTATTGTGCAACGCCACTCCAATATTTTTCTAAAAATGCAGACCTAAAATGTTCATATTGTGCATGCTCGCCCACCGTCAATCGAAACCAACTCAGGGACGGGCCTATCAAGCTCCTTTTTATAATTACCATTTTGAAACCGCCGGGAATTCCCCTAAGCGCGAAATAAGATTCGAGGTCGTTAATGAATTGCTTCGCATTATCGAATTCACTGTTGAACTTGGGGATTGGCAGTTCATTCAAAAATTGTAAAGGTATATTGCATTGTTGCAGGGGCCCTACGGTGCTTGACATTTCACTTGCCGTGTGCGGTGAGGCCGAAGGAATGCAGGCAGGTTCGTTCGACCTCGGTTCGCTACTCGGGTTGTTACACTGGGACGAAAGCGCGGAAACCTGAGAGGTAATTCGCGCGTCCGTGGCTCCCTGGGATCGCGGTTCGATTTCCTCTAGCGCGTCCCTGCGAGCATTGACGGTCTGTGTCAGTTCCTCCCTTAATTTGTTAATTTCATCGTTTACCCCTGCTTCAAGTGCCTGCTGCTTATTATGTAATGCTACACAGACGGTCATTGCTTCTTCCCTTGCCTTATCACTAATTGTACATATTAAGTTTTCATTGTTTACAATTTGTTGGGCCCTGATGGCGTCTATTTCCACGCCAAGATCCTTCCTTACTACCTCTACACTATTCTGTGTACGTTTTAGTTCGTTTCTTATATATTCCACATCCTCTTGGATTACATTTTGACTTGCTCTAATTTCTAACATGACACCCTGTATTTTATTTTCTAAGCCCTGACTGATTTCCTTCTGTTGGATGCTTAATTGTGAGGCTATCTGCTGCTGCAATGTTTGTTCCTGGGTGGACAATTGTTGTTTTAGTGTTTGCTCCTGTACTGTTAATCGTTGAGTTAGTGTTTGCTCTTGTTCTGTTAATCGTTGAGTCAGTGTTTGCCCAAGTGTTTGCTCTTGTTCTGTTAATCGTTGAGTCAGTGTTTGCCCAAGTGTTTGCTCTTGTTCTGTTATTTTAGTGTTTAGGAGGCTCAATTGAGCCAACATTTGTTGCAGCATTTCACTCGTGTTAAGTGATCCGGTAACTTGGTTTTCTAATGTTTCGCTATCTCCATTTTCTACACCTACCCGCGTGCTATTGTTAGTGAAATTTTCTCCTTGTTCATTGCTATTATCTTCCATGTCGTTACCGGTTAATTACTTGCTTCTTAACAGCATTTACGAACATGCATAACCCAGCTTGCTTATATTTATTGCATATACACTCCCTTCCAAAATGTATTGACTTATGTATCATACAGTTAACACTTACTCGGTGCTGAGTTGCGCTGCTGCGAAGTGTTGTATTAGTTCACATATCACTTCACTACACTTACACATTTCTTTGAACACTGATGATCTGTGCTGAATGCCTGCTTCCTTGTTGTAATGGAGCGGCGTCGATGTCGCTTGTTGCCACGCGTCTATCGGTACACTCTGCTGCTGCCGGCGACTCTGGTGGTTGCTGATGTCGTCATCGGCGTCGTCTTTCTGTCCTTCCTTCCGTTGTCGGTTCTCCGGGTGTGTTATCCGCTGGCAGTGTTTCGAGCCCCAACGTAGTGGGCGCCATATGACGCTGACCTCTGACACATCTGTGTTGTTCCTGGCAGTTGCTTCAGGAGACTCAGAGTCCCGGGTTCGATGGTTGGATGGCAGGGATTTGGAATTTGTTTTGGTAGAGCTGAGGTTCTAGTTTTCAGGGGTGGTGACACTGCCTTGATGATATTAATAATACTGCCGGCGAAGTTTGAGTTATTTCTTTATTTTGTTACATAGTTTCCTATCTGGTCGACCCGCCACCTTCGTCGTCGAAACCACTGTTATTCTTATCACTTTCGAAATCGCTACTTATGTGTTTCTCCGACTAGCCCTCGAATTGCCTAGATTTCACAACTTCATTTTTACACTATAAATTTTCCGATTATTTTCTTCTAATTTCGTTTCGTCGACCGTCCTCGTGGTTAGTTTGTACCGGAGTGTCTCTCGGCGTTTTTTTTTCTCTTTCACGCCTTTCGCCAAACTTAGAATTTCCCCCCACCTTTCTTATGTTTCGTTCTGTTTTACGTTCAAACGTATCATGTGATGCATACGCGATCTTTTGATTGGCTATCACTTTTGTTTCATGATTTTATTATTGGCTACCCCCACTTGACAACTTTCACATTTGCTTCTTACAGCTTATTTTGAGTTTTAAAACCTTCCCACGAATATTCTTAGATCGTAGATAAGGCACGTATACTTTCTGACCCTTCTAAGCTTTGAAACCGTTGTAAACTACCCGTCCGAGCCAGAGTACATAAGCGAAACTTCCGGTAGGCTTGTTGTCGTCCATCGCAGGTAGATACATCCCTGGAGGACAAAACTTGTTTTTCTGTCTTTCCTACAAAACCCATTCCTAATATGAATTCAGCACATTTTTTGTCGTTATGTTCGATCGTATATTATTATTATTATTATTATTTCTACTGGGTCTCGATAACCAGCTTCAGTGTGTGTGTGTGTGTGTGTGTGTGTGTGTGTGAACAGCATAATTAACGATAAACGCGAAATGTAACGGAGAGATGCAGCAGGAAGTATATGCGGATTTATGATAAATGGCTATAATTTTGTGGCGAATTTTCTTGAAAATCGATCGTTTCTGCGAAAATCTTTATTTTTACGATAGGATTAATTTTGAAGATGTTGGCTGTAAGGGAAGAGAATTCATTTAGAAAAATACATTAACTCGAAAATGTAGACTTATTATTATTATTCTATTTTAAGACCTGCAGGACCATCCATGACAACTGAAGGTTTTTCCCGAGCTTTTGGAACTTTCCGTTAGAAATACTTTCGTTTTGAAGTTCCTAAATTAATTGCTGCAGCGGAAAAATAATTGACCGCGTGGAAACTTTCCTTTTTTTTTATTAAGACAAATACATCGATCAGTAGTAACGCTTTGCAGATATCAATGCTCAGAATGGAAATTTAACCCAAGAATTAACATAGAGGTTGCCTAAATGGCTCCTCGACTAAAAAATAAGTGAACAACTGTAGCGATATTTCCTCCTTATTAAGTATATGTAAAAAGGAACTCTGTAATAATTATAATTTAGGAATTACTGATAATTAATTAACTTGTAATGTGATAATTTTCCATGATTTTAAAGCAATATGATTCAAAACTGTATCAATCGAAAGACCTTATGAAGCTGTAAATTTGTCTTAGGTTTCAATACTGTTGTCAAATAAATAAAGGTGTAATTGCCTAAGAAAAGCTGCAAGATTTAGGCAAAAATAAGAGTAGCTTCGTTTCAGACTGTCCATTATGTTTTCCGAGCGTGGGACCATAAAATTAGAAAGATTCTTTTGTGCTTCGTGGGGATGAGGCAAGTTTTGATGCAGTAATTTGTATCACAAATTACTTAAATGTAAATAATGATTGTAATATGAATATGCATTTTTATGTGACATTGATTTGAGATGTTTCTTGACTGTAATTATTGTTGATAAGTAAGTTTCTACGACCTTACTGAAACTGTCAATAATAGCGCGCAATAATGCAGCGAGGGGGGTGAGCTGTTTATCATTATTGGAAACGAGGAAGTTACGTAATGTTGGCGCGTTTTTTCCGTTGAGAACCTTCTGGAATGTTTCCCTAGAGCATATGTATTCATAATTTTCATTGGATATTAAAATAGACGCTAATGTTGGCGCGTTTTATTAGCCAATAGTAACTCAGTTATAATCTTTTGGCATATCGGGGAGTGGGTGTATAAAAAGCCAAGTCAGAGGTAGATCGCGGTCAGTTCATCAAAAATCTTTATACACTACACGACGTCTTTCGTTCAGTTCATCAAAATTCTTTGTATACTACACGTCGCATTCCCGTCAGTTCATCGAAAATCTCAATACATTACACGTCGCCTTCAGTCGTTCAGTTCATCAAAAATCTGTGTACACTACACGTCGTCTTCAGTCAGTCAATTCGTCGAAAGTATTTGTACGGCAAACGTCGGGTATCGATTCACAATTTACGCGCAGCAGAATTATGAATAATCTAAAGTGTTATAAGGTTAATTATACAAAAGATTGAAGTACGTGGATTAAAAGTTATCAGTAAGAAGTTATTATAACAGTTTCAGTTTGGCGAGTGTTAAGATCAATGTATAAAAGTGAGAGTGAACGTGTTCGACAATAAAATTATAAAACAAATTTCTTCATCAGTGTTCTTTTTGGATAAAAGATTCCTTTCCGTTTACACAACCTTGATCAAGAGACATGTTCGACCGAGAAATAATAGCTAGCCGGAGGACAGTAAACAAAATTTAAATCAAATAACAGTCGTATTCTTTCGAACACTAACACTGCTGCAAATTACTAACACCAGATGGAGCTACAAACCGAACAAATGAATGACGTCACAAGATGGCTTCACATGAAGTAAACACACATACACAAACATCACAAGCATCAACATTAAAGTAAATACCGCATCAAATTGGTACCACAACGTGGGGCTACACAATAATGCTCAATAAATAAACAATAACATAAGTAATGTTACTACAAATTGGCTCCCAAACGTGGGGCTAACAAATACAAACATTATAAGTATTACCGTTACAGTTTTAGGAGCAAACAGACGCTATGAGGCAACGGACTTTTCGTACAGTTAGGCTTTGAATTTTCAACTAGGGAACCAATAAACGTAGAGGATAAGAATTGGAACCAATGGAAAGATAGGAAGACGCAGTGACATGCACAAAATTTGGAGGCGAGCAGTGACTGATATATATGTGAACGCGAGCGTGGATTTAGGACAGTTTGTCATGATTCTTCGTTAAGGTGACACGTAGCACTCCGGGTCAGAAAAGGACGCTAAGTTCCGAAATTTGTTAAGTGCCGCGCAATTATGCAATTATAAAGTGATGTGGATGAAATATTTATATAATGTGCTAACGGTATTATTCGATGTAAGTATATTGAAGCTCATAAACGAGTTAATGTTAGCCAAGTGACAACTTCAAGTTCGCGCGAAGCTAAAGAACGGTGATAGAGCACTGAGACATTAAATAGCCGGAGCAAACTTTAGTGTTCCAAGAGACAATAGTGGGAAGACAGTGCTAAAAGGATCACGCGTGTTAGTGAATACTAATGAATCTTGCAGGATTTCTAGCATAATGAGTGACAAAAGTGAAAAGAGTGTTTCTTTCAAGAATAATATCCCAGTGTCACCACTCCCGCAATCCTACCCTGACAATAACAGTAGGGAATTTCAGGCCGATTTGCCGACAGTTTATCCTGAGATAAGACATAAGTATTTCTTGACTGATATCGACGATTTCGAGTCCTGAAGACTTCACCTACAACGACGTAGAGACGAGAACGACGAGGTAAGACAACCACACGAAGTAGCGGGCAAAACGCTACACAATGTAGTAAATAGAAGGCACAGAAAATAATATAAGACAAGAAATAGCACTCAGTATATAACAGAATAGTCGGTCAACACAAATCATTGAGTGGCGTAACTGGGATCACTGAGAAGCAAATCTTGTGGTGGTCTGCGCTTCAGCCGAGTTGGCCCACAAGTTCTTGCTCGGAGGTTGTATTTTACTGCTCCCTGCAGTTGCTGGAAGTTGGCGAAGAAAGGTTGAGACGGGGCGGATGAACTGGTGTACAGTTGAGAATCCGAACTCATGGTGAAACTGTCAATTCCAGATGCACCATGGAGCTTTGGTGATAATACGAATTACTCTGTTTTGTATAATCTGAAGGCGTTGAATGGAAGTCTTGCTGGCAGCACCCTAAACAGGAGCGGTATGATTAGGAGTCTCAGAAGATATGTGTAGATATAACGGCAGAGTGCAATCAAGAGCCAAAGGTGGCCGTCGGTGAAATACGGAAGAAAGTCTGGCTGAAGAAAAGGTGACCATGCGTTGTACGTGGGAATTCCACGTCAGCCTGGTGTCAAGTAGTACATAAAGATACTTCACCGTTGTTTATCAAGTGTTGCTTAAGGACATTAAAAAAACTTGTTCATTCTGAATTTCATACTGAAATTTGAGGATATCTGCTGAAAGTGTATTCCTCTGTCATGGACCTCCGTGAACTTGCCAAATATTTTGACACGATGGACCTGGAGTACTTTACTTATAGGAACTCAAGTGACAGAATGTTCCCGGTGGTCATTCGTAACGCCCCCGTACTCACCCGCCAAGGAGATTTCCGATAAGCTTGTGACCTTGCAATATCCAACAGTTACGCGTCTGCTGAACCAGTTAATCAACCCCGCTAATTCTGGAAGAGCTATCCTTAACCTCACCCGCCTTTACTATAGTGTGGTTGTAGAACGCCGCACACGCAACGCTGAAATCTGACAGTGCACTCATTGCCAACACTATGGGCGCACTAAAAACTACTGTCGCGCGGAAACTAACAACAGAAATAAACTGACGGAAATGCGACAATGCATGTGATCAACAATCGATAACAACGACTGAAAGCTTGTCTCCAGCCGAATTTCAAAAACATCACACCACAGCTGCGACAATGAGAGTCATACCTATGACATTAAAACTTACCACGAAATCTTCACGAAATTTCTAACATATTTTAAACTATAAATACGACATTTTATATGTTTATCACGAAATTTTTAAAAATAAACACCATAAAAACCAGGCCCTGGGCATAACTAAAAAACGAAATGTCAGATAAATACGAAGGCAATTCGGAAAGTAGGTTCCATTAATTACTTTCTCTACTGTGTGCCAACAGCAAGTCGAAGAAGTATTGTATTCCACCGAAAAATGAGAGAGAGAGAGAGAGAGAGAGAGAGAGAGAGTCTGAACAGCATGTCTCAAATACGAAAAGTCGTTTAAATACCAAACTTGATGCGACACAAAGGTTTTCAAGAAAATCCCGTACCATAAACATGAAAAATGTTTTGAAAATTTTGATTTTCTCAAAAATGACTAACGATTTTGATTAAAATACCATATATTTAAAGATACTTACATGATATATAAAATGTTTATCTTGAATTTTCTTGGGAATAGTCTGTGAAGTCCTCTTCATTCGGAAAGAATATTGTATAATCTTGCATGACTAGTAAACGAAAAGCGGTAGACGAAAACGTACTACACAAAAAATGTAGATCTCTTTATAACACACAATGTATTTAAATTACTTTTTTTGTGGCACCAGGCATTTCCGAGGTATCCGTTATTAATGGTTCGAATTGTTCAATGCTTAGACACTCTTTTAAAGTACTGTCGATTTTCAGTTGTTTCTCATGATGTCATGGGAACAGTATGGAATTTTAAGGCCAGCGTATAGCGTCCAGTTGTTAAACATTTGACTATCGCTGTTCTCTGTTTATCTATAACGAAATATGTAATGTAGCTATTTCTGCAAAAGTTTATTTAGATTAAAATGAAGTAGATAGGAAAATTGCCTTTGCTAAGAATAATTTGTACATTCACTAAAGGGTATAGAAGGTCATGTGAATGTAACTTACCAGAATTTTTAGGAATACTGGTTTATTTTTGGAACTTTCGTTGCACACCCGCCAGGGGCTCACCTTATGTGAGTACGGGTTTTGGCGTACCCGGGGGTTCCCGAGCCACTCATCGCCATCTTCATCGCTTCATCCCCGTCCGGTCGAGGTGGGTTCGTTCTCGTGACCGGGGATTCAAGGTAGGCTCTCGTGCGTTCTGTGCATTTCACTCCATGACGCCTTCGCCATCGTTTCTTTATTCTCTCTTCTATTTATGCACATTTCGCACCACGTCCATTCATTTACACATCTCTTTTCTTCTTTGCCGGCCTACCTTGAGTACGAAACGCCCGCACACTTTTAGTTTTTAACCTTTTATTTTAATCCTCCGTGGACACAGCCTGACGGATACCCACGCACTGGTGCGCAGCTGGGTGAGTGGGTAATGGCGTCATCCCCACCACCCGGGGTCGTCATGTAGGGTTTGTGTTCGTATCCGCTGTTCAACTGCAGTCCCGCGGGGGGGGGGCATTGCATGAGCTGCTGACTTCTGATGGCGATTGGGTCCCTCTGTCTATGTTCTGGGAGGTGTGACCCTGGGGTGAGTTTGGTATAGATAGGCCACTCATCCAAGCTGGGGTAACGCCCGGGAAGTCAGATCCCGAGGTCGTAGACGGTTGCAGTGGTGGAGGATTTTTTCGCTATGGAGCACCCTTTCTACATTATTAACAACAAGTGCCGAAAAGTTATTGCAACAGAAGTAGCACCACCAACAGCTGGTTGTTACTTAGTGATTACCCGTACAGAGGAAGGACATTCATTCGAGAAGGTGAACCCTTTTATAATCCAGAAGGGTATTGACTCAATTGCTGGTCCTGTTTATTCCTGCACTCGCCTACGAAACGGTTCATTGTTGGTTCAGAGTAAATCCGATCAACAAAGTAAGACCTTGCTGCGCGTCACGCTTCTCCACGGTTATCCTATCCGTGTTGAGAAGCACCGCACCTTGAATTTCTGTCGAGGCGTCGTCACCACTCACAGCCTCGACGGAATATCAGACGATGAGCTGGTTCATCGAGTGCAGGTTAAACGCGACGGTGTGTTGGTACCTACTCGTACCCTGTTTCTCACGTTCGATGGCGTCGATCTGCCCACTAGTATTTCAGCAGGGTACGAACGTGTTGCTGTGAGGCCCTATATTCCTAGACCTCTGCGTTGTTTCAAATGCCAGCGTTTTGGGCATGTGCAAGTCTCTTGTAAGAGTGCCGTATTCATCTGTGCCTCATGTAGCCAGCCGTCACACGAAGGTACCTGTTCATCAGGACCCGTCTGTGTTAATTGCAAAGGGTCTCATCCTGCTTCATTTGCCGACTGTCCGCGGTACTTGGACGAGAAGGCGATCCAGGAGATCCGGGTAAAGGAGAAACTCTCCTTCGCCGAAGCCCAGAGGCGTTACCATTCGCCCAACCTTCGCTCCTGCGATCGGGAACATTCAGTTCTGTTGTTGCCTCGCCTGTACCCCGGAAGGATGCAGAGACTCAAACTTGAACCATGACTGCATTGACCGCCACTACCATCCGGTCGTCCATTTCAGCTACAGTTACCAAGCACTCTAAACCTGGTCCAAAGTCTATGAAGTCACAAACTCCATTCCAAAAGTCCGAGCCCAAAGGTTAAGCAAAAGATAATTTTAAGCCACCCTTCTAAGTAGACGGTTATCCGGCTATCCTGACCTGAAAATTACATGGTGTACGATCGCATAGGGCGGAACTACAACTTTTATTGCGTTCCCGTTTACCGATGGTCGTGTGTTTGCCGGAGACCAAGCTACGCCCTCACGACCCTTTTGATCTTCGAGGGTATACTCCGGTTCGCTACGATCTTGAACCGGAGGAGGGTATTCCTGCTCGTGGAGGTGTCATGTTATTAGTGCGTAACGACGTAAATTTTCAAACACTCACTATTACGTCCGACTTGCAAGCTGTTGCCGTTAAACTACAGTTACCTGGCTTTTTCTTTTCTGTTTGCTCTGTGTATTCACCTCCATCGTCTCCCCTCGCTAACGCGGACATTCGCGCTCTCCTGTCTGCTCTCCCAACACCATTTCTTCTGTTGGGAGATTTTAATGACCATCACCCCCTGTGGGGTTCGCCAAGGGTTTGTGCGAGGGGAACTCTACTTTGACATTTTTTATCTTTACAACCTCTCTATTCTCAATACAGGTGAGCCAACGTTTCTTTCTGATTCTTCCGGTACATTCTCTCACTTGTACCTTGCCGTTTGCTCACTCCAGCTTGCTAGTCGTCTGCAGTGGAACGTCGTCGCTGACACCTACTCCAGCGACCATTACCCCTGCATCGTTTCTCTTCTGTCTCACCACGTCCAGCATTCCAGAGTACGTGCCTGGATAATCACAAAAGCCGACTGGAAATTGTATTCCAGCCTCGTGTCTTTTGCGGACCAGCCCTTCACTGACCTTAACCAAATGGTGCAGCAGCTTACGTCTACGACTCTATCTGCCGCCGAACGCACAATTCCCCAATCATCCTCTTACCCTCGGCGTATTCCTGTTCCGTGGTGGAACGAGGATTGTCGGGACGCCGTTCGTCCTCGTAGGACTGCGCTTATGGTGTTCCGGCGACACCCTACACTTGATAATTTGGTTACTTTTAAACAATCGCGCGCCAGGGCTCGTCGCATTATTCAGGATAGCAAGAAGACATCTTGGACTCGTTTTGTCGAGTCTTTTAATCGCTTCACATCTTCCTCTGTTGTTTGGGATAAACTTCGTCGCTTCTCCGGTAAAGTGTCGCATTGTACTGTGTCTGGCCTTCAGGTTTCCAATGCTACCATAGTGGATCCCACTGCCATTGCTAACACTCTGGTTGCTGCCTTTGAGGCGGTATCCAGTTCAGACCATTATTCCGCCGGCTTTCGCTCTATTAAAGACCGGCTGGATTCCGTAACATATAATTTTCGGTCTGCTAATAATGAATGTTATAACGAACTTTTCACAATGAGGGAGCTGGAGCACGCTCTTCATTGCGCTAGGCACTCCGCTCCTGGGCCGGACGGCATTCATGTGCTGATGTTACAGAACCTTTCAGCCGACAGTAAACTCTTTCTCTTACAGGTCTATAACCGTATTTGGCAAGACGGCTTTTTTCCTTCCGTCTGGCGCGAAGCCACCATTGTCCCTATACTTAAGCCCGGTAAGGATCGCCAACTACCTTCCAGCTACCGCCCTATCTCCCTCACCAGTTGCATTTGCAAGGTGATGGAGCACAAGATCAACGGACGGTTGACATGGTGACTTGAGTCTCAGAAACTTCTAGCGAACGGTCAGTGCGGATTTCGTCGCTGTCGCTCTACCGTCGACCATCTGGTGTCTCTGTCGACGCATATTATGAATGGATTTCTGAGAAAGTGTCAAACCGTGGCTGTGTTTTTTGACCTGGAAAAAGCTTATGACACTTGTTGGAGCGGCGGCATTTTACGTACACTTCACGCATGGAATATCCGCGGTCGACTTCCCATATTTCTTCGGGAGTTTATGACGGACCGCGTCTTTCGTGTACGTGTGGGCTCGGTTTTATCTGATAGTTTTATTCAAGAGAACGGAGTACCGCAGGGCTCTGTACTCAGTGTCACACTTTTTGCAATAGCTATCAACCCCATGGTTGATTGTATTCCACCTGGCATTTCATCGTCCCTTTTTGTTGACGATTTTGCAATTTATTGCAGTTCACGGCGGACCTGTCTACTCGAACGCCGTCTCCAGAGCTGTATCAACCGTCTCTACGCCTGGAGTAACGCCAATGGCTTTAATTTCTGCGCCGAGAAATCCATCTGCATCAATTTCTGGCGCCGGAAGGCTTTCCCTCCGCCCTCTCTCCATCTTGGGTCTGAGATACTTCCATTTGCAGACGAGGTGAAATGTTTGGGGTTGATCTTTGATCGAAAGCTGAGCTGGTCTTCGCACATTTCTTTTTTAAAAGCAAAGTTTAACCATTCTCTTAATCTTTTACGTGTTTTAAGTGGCATATCCTGGGGGAGCGGATAGGACCATCCTTCAGCGTCTTTATCGCTCTTTGGTCCGATCCAAGCTTGATTACGGATGCATTGTCTATTCGTCGGCGCGTCCATCTGTATTACGTCGATTAAATGCCATTCACCATCGTGGCATAAGAGTCGCTACAGGGGCCTTTCCAAACAGACCTGTACCTAGCCTATACGCTGAAGCTGCAGAGCCTCCGCTGTCTTCCGGCGTGAGATGCTTTTGTGCAGCTATGCCTGTCGACTCTCCAGCTTGCCTTACCACCCGTCCTTCGCGATATTTTACGAGGATTCGCTTGATCGGCAATATTTAGTTAGCTCCTCTGCATTGCTCCCTCCAGGGGTTCGATTTCGTCAACTTCTTCGGCATTTGGACGTTACGCCAGCGCCG
This sequence comes from Deroplatys truncata, assembly GCA_030765065.1. Taxonomy (NCBI): domain Eukaryota; kingdom Metazoa; phylum Arthropoda; class Insecta; order Mantodea; family Mantidae; genus Deroplatys; species Deroplatys truncata. The sequence continues at coordinate 138,523,433 of CM060979.1, read as the reverse complement.
GCACTTCCGAGGAAGGAAACGCGTTTTCCTCCATGGTTACGCGCTGAGGCCCACTGTCACCTTGGGTTATCGTCGATGCCGAAGAATGAGACCCCGTCTTCAGTCTTTAGATCAGCGTTTTTAGAACTTCAGTCGCAATTCGGGGACTTTCATTTTATCTTTACCGATGGATTTAAGTCTGATGCTGGAGTAGGATGTGCCTTTGTTTGTGGTGGAAGTAGTTTTACTTTTCGTTTACCGGGGCAATGTTGGATTTTTACCGCCGAACTTTTTAGCATTTATCAGTCTCTTTTATACATTCAGCGGCACGACTTACGGCACTGTTTTATTTGTTCAGACTCCCTGAGTGCTCTCCAAAGTATTAGCTCGCTGTACAGTTACCACCCGCTCGTACAGCGCATTCATGACCTGTCCACTCGCTTGGTGTCTCAGACATCAGCGTCTCCTTCATGTGGAATCCAGGTCATGTGGGTTATCTCAGATAATGAGTCTGCTGATGCCGCTGCCAGGTCGGCGATTTTATTACCCAGACATTTTACCTCTGTTGTTCCCTCCACAGATTTGTTTGTTATTTTACGTAGCCGCATCCTCTCGCTTTGGAGGGATGAGTGGACGGCCCTCCGGGGGAACAAGTCGCGGGAGGTTAAGCCTCTCCCGTTAGTCTGGGGTACCTCTTCTCGTTCGTGTCGTCGGGAAGAGGTACTTTTAGCTCGTTTACGAATCGGACATTGTCTTTTTAGCCATAGATACCTGCTCAGTGGTGACCCCGCACCACTGTGTGAGCAGTGTGATGCGCCCTTAACGGTTCGTCACATTTTAACAGAGTGTCAAGTTTTAGCTCCGTTACGCGTTCGTGTTGATCTACCTGTTGGTCTAGCCAACGTTTTGGCAGACGATGTGCGTGCTGTAGAATGTCTCTTACGTTTTATCAGTGACATTGATTTTAGCCGACGCATTTGATGCGCTGAGCGTCTTTTGACTGTGTGATTTTATATTGTCTTTTAATGGGTCCTCTACTCCCCAGTGGACATCTGGCGCTCATGTTCCTCGCATTCTACAGTTCTTGACACGTGGTTTTACTCTTTTATTGAGCATGCTTTTAGTGTGTTCGTTTTTGGTGTTTGGTGTTTTGTTTTTTACCTTTTGGACATCGCGGGTTTGTGTCCCGTTTTTTAACCATGTGGTTTTTTACCCGTCTTTTATTTTTTGGACTTAAATTTCATACTTTGTAAGGGCGCTGATGACCTTAGCTGTTTAGCGCCCTTAAACCGCATCTCATCATCATCATCGTTGCACACAAAGCAAAGTAAGGCATTAATTTAGTTTTCAACATAATTTCCATTTACATTCAGACATTTTTGGTACCTCTTCACAAACTTTGAAACCCCCTCTCCGTAGAACTCTGCCACCTGTGATTGTAGCAATCTTGTGACGCTCTCCCTGAGCTCATCTATTTAAAGCCGACGTGACTTAAGAGATTTCTTCATATTTGGTCACTCGGAGCCAAATTCAGGGCCAAACGCTGGATGATCAAAAACCTCCCAGTTGCAGGCGATTTTGAGTGCATGCAGCAGTGTGCGACCGAGCATTATCGTAGAAGAAAACAATCATAGAACTCGACATGCCACGTCGTTTGTTTTGAATTCTCCTCAAGTTTAGTTAGTGCCTGACAGTAGACATCAGAGATTATTATTGTGTCTCGTTCCATGCAACTTCAACAGTTGCCACGAGCTTCTCTGTTGAAAATGTGGAGTTGGTGTGACCCCATGTCATTGACTGTCGTTTTTTTTCGACGCTCACGTACCGAACACACGTCTCATCTCCCGTGTCAGTCTGGTTGAGAAAGCTTTCAACCTTTACTCTCAGGAGTGTCAGTGCTGTTTGCATCCTTATGTGTGTTTTTTTGGGGGGGGAGCTTCAGACATAATTTTTGGCCCGGTCATAAAGCTTTCGATAGCCTAGCCTTTGTGACAACACTTACACAGAACAGTCTTACGGATTTACAGAAAATGCTAATGGAATTCTGAAATTGTGAAACAGCGATTTTGTCTGACCACATCATCCACATTTGCAATAAGTTCGTCGTTCAGAACGGACGGTCGCCCTCTTCGTTCTTCATGGATGTTAGCGCGTCCATTTTGGAATTGAGGACATCAACGTTAAACAATACTCTCACTCATAATATTCCCATACGTTGCAGTAATGTCACGATGAATTGCAGCTGCCCACAGAAACCCTAGGTATCACTACACGTACAAAGAGCGCCAAAGAAAATCTCACTGCACCTCGCGTCTACGTCACATTATTTATCGTTATACGTGGCCTTGCGAAGCCATGGACATTTCATTGGTTGCTTTAGGCCACGGTGCAAGGATGCGCCACTCCTTCTGCTAAACAGTTGCACCAATAACCACAAGGTTACAAAATGGCTAGAAACGAAATATATGTTTGCACTCCCGATCGTATTGTCTAAAAGAGAAAGACGTAGAGTGAGGGCATTCAGTTTGTCATACAGACCTCTTATCGTGATAGGTAGCCTATACCTTATCGGCTAGTGCAAGACACACCTTTGAAAGGGTTAAAAGCTAAGGGGAAAACTTGATGAGCGCCCAGGTTAGCGAAATGTAGAATGTGCAGTGTGAGAAGATTTTCAAATTAAAGCTTGAACGGTATTCATTAAATACAAGCAATATTTATAAAAAAAACATAAACAGAACTGTATTCTCACAGTGGTATCAATGCTTGTTGCTGCATAGAAGCAAACATAACTAAATAATAAAGAAAGCAGCATGTTTTCCCTCTAATTCAAACTATAATTGGTTAATATACCTTTACTAACATATTGTTGATCATAGGAATACAACAGGATTAAAGATACAAATATGACCCAATTTTATTGCCATAATATGCATGTCATATTCAATAAACCATATACATATACATCTCTAGCTTCTAAACATGATCAGTCAATTATAACAAAAGAGTAATTTTCATTTAGTAAACGAATATCACGGGGAGTATGTAGACCGTCTTCCCCACTTTCCTGAAATATTTTTATCCAGTAATTTACTATAAAAACACTTTTATGCACTGACGTTGCAATTGCTGTAACAGTGCGACCAGCCTCCCACATACCCACGATACGTCCACGAGTAATTTCGCTAGTATACGACATGACTGGCTCTGAGACAATAAACGTTTTTTGGTTTTAATAACTCCAGAAAAAGCAAAGGCATCAACCTCTCCTCTTTTCTCCCTTATTGCTGTGTTATCAAGCCACCATGCTCTGCGATAGGTAAGGCGAATGACACACTTCAAAAGACACCAGAAAACGATGCAAACTCCGCCGAAGATTTTCTTTGGTGCTGTTTGTACCTCACATCTGACGGGAGCTTCTATTGCTGCACAAGCCTGTCTGTCACGGTGAAAGAAACAGTCGAATGACCACCTCATACTGACCGTACTGAACCAAACTACACAGCACTGCTACCGCCTCTCCTGCTCGTCAATGATGAGACCGGAACTTACTTTCCGAATTGCTCTCCTACCAAACTTGCTATTTAAGTTCAGCATCTTCCAAAGATGCAACACAAAGATTTTCAAGAAAATACCCTCGCCCGAAACTACCCTCTACATGGAGAACGTTTGATTGTTTTATGTTCCAAAAATGGCTTTAATGTCAGTTATTAAAATGTCCGTATATTTAAAACTAGCTGGCTTTTAGCTTTTTAAACTCCATCGACAAATTAATTTAATTTATCCCTTTCCTTCTTTATGAAATTATTGTATAACGATTTAAAGGGTTGTTATAACGGATCCTCCCCTTTACCTTTTATAGTTGTAATTTCGTACAGTTCCGCTGTTTCAAATAACATGAAAGATCACCTGATATTGTACAAAAGGATGTGAAACATCGGCGGAACGTCTGACTTCCTTAACCTCCTCTCGACACTCTTTCAAGATTTGGAAATGCTGTATAGTATATAATTACCCTGGCGGTGGAAGAATCCTCGGTCGGAATGGTCGAATGTTAAAACCTTTACTACCTTGTATTTGGTTTCATAGTTATTTAATAACATAAAAGCTACATAATTTTCAAATACTGCAGAAACCCATAACGTATACAACGAAATAAGATTCCATACTCCCAGGCCACCAAGTTAACGGCTTTGGAAAAGACAGTCTGCGACCATCGAGAAAAATAATCTTCTCATTTAATATAAAATATCGGTTCAGTGATTTCTAATGTTGGCAATGCTCTTTATAGAATTATTTAGCATGCCCTGCTGACGAACTTGATTTACAACATAAAAGCAAATACTTTCTTACGTGAGGGTTATTAGAAGCTTTAGACATCGTAAATTCCAGTGTATACATCTATAGTATTAGAATAAAGGTTATTCAGAGGTTTTGAAATTGTTTCATTACCCACATATCTGCAATATATAATACATGTCAAAGAAACAAATATAACACAGGATTAACCGAGCGGGATGGCTCAGACGGTAAAGTCTGTGGGCCGCATTCGGGAGGTCCCGGGTTCAAATCGCGTGTGCCGACCAATCTGTCTAAGTTTTTTTTCGTGGTTTTCCTCAGTCGCCAAGGTAAATACCGGATTGGAAATTTAATACCACGACCCTAAGTTCCACCTTAAGTGTAGAATAATAGCAAAATGAAAAACAAGTGGTAATAGCGAATGCTATACCATCTACAGACAATGTAAGCAGTTAAGACTGGACGGCATCCTAACCCATCTGCACGACACGAAGCAGAAGATCCGGCTGCCATGCGCAGGGGGTCTCGGTGGCCACGTGACGAAGCAAGATGGCATTTCCAGGGAGGAGACCTAGAAAGCTAACTGTCCGCCTTTCTGTGTGAGGCGGCGGTTAGACTGGACGGCACCCTAATGCCATCTGACGGCATGAAGCAGGTGGTTACAGGGATTAGACCTAGAAGACTAATTGTCCACCTTTTTGTGTGAGGCGGCGGTTAGACTGGACGGCACACTAATGCCATCTGACGGCATGAAGCAGGTGATTACAGGGATTAACCTAGAAAGCTAACTGTCCGCCTTTCTGTGTGAGGCGGCGGTTAGACTGGACGGCACCCTAATGCCATCTGACGGCATGAAGCAGGTGGTTACAGGGATTAGACCTAGAAGACTAATTGTCCACCTTTCTGTGTGAGGCGGCGGTTAGACTGGACGGCACCCTAATGCCATCTGACGGCATGAAGCAGGTGGTTACAGGGATTAGACCTAGAAGGCTAACTGTCCACCTTTCTGTGTGAGGCGGCGGTTAGACTGGATGGCACCCTAATGCCACCTGACGGCATGAAGCAGGTGGTTACAGGGATGAGACCTAGAAGGCTAACTGTCCTCCTTTATATGGGAGCGGCGATTGGACAGGACGGCACCCTAATGCTGCCTGCGCGGCATGAAGCAGGTGATTACAGGGATGAGACCTAAAAGGCTAACTGTCCGTCCTTTATATGGGGACGGCGGTTGGACTGGACGGCACTCTAATGTCGTCTGCACGACACGAAACAGAAGATTCGGTAGCTATGCGCTAGGGTCTCTGTGACACGTAACAGAGCTGATGGTTACAGGGATGAGACCTAGAAGGCTAACTGTCCATCACATATCGTTCTGAGAGTTATCCACCAACAGATCCGTCGCGATATGACCAAGGAGTTACAGCGACGTAAAATAAAATAGAATAAAAAAAAAACACAGGATCGATTTCGCTTTTTAAACTCTTTTCTTCTGTTTGCTGAAGTGTTACATCATGGCCATCTATGTATATTCCTTGCAATAAAATGTAACTGGTTTTTGTTTTTATACTTGTGGAGAAATGCAATTATGTAACAACTATTTTTTCTACTCCATGGCATTCTCAACTAAAAGTCAAGGCCTTCTTCGTAAGTATGTTCTCTTATAGCCCCAATGTGTTTGTACTCGAGTGCAAGGGCTTTGTAAAACCTTTTTAATCTTTTAGTGATTTATGAAATGAAATTTGGAGGTGCTTTATAGCCCCATTTCTGGCGGAACGAATTGTGGTTTTCAGTGGTGAAACAGTTATCAAAATCGGTTGAGTGGTGTTTTAGATTACCCTGCAAAGACACGCGCGAAAGTTTTCGCTCCTTATAATATCAGTATAGGTGCATGTAAAAGAATATGTATAGGTATCTTGAATTTTCTTGGAACAGTTCTCTTCGTTCCGAAGGAATTTTGTATAACTGGTAAACCATAACTTACCGAACAAAAATGTAGATGTCTTTTAAACACAATTAAATAACTTTTTGTGGCATCAGCCATTTTGGAGATAGTCGTTGTTATTTGTTGATATTTTTCAGTACTTTGTCATTCTTTGAAGTGCTGTCACATTCAGTTGCTTCTCCGAATGTTATAGAACGAGTATGCACTTTCAAAGCCAGCAGGTGGTTAGTCCACTGCCCATAAATAGCGTCACGGGAGAGAAGCAGGACGGTGCGGAAGTGAAATGGCCGACCTTCTCTTTCAGGTAATGAGGTTACTTTATGTGCAAATAAAGATTACATGCACCAACGGCTTTGCTTCCCTTCCTAAAGAAGACATGCATTGCCCTCCACCGGTTTGAACACTTGACCTCGGAAACAAGAGACTAGCATGGTAACTATAGAAAATAGGCTGATATGTTAAGAGAGAAAGAAGCCAGAGAAGTGGTCTCGAAGTTTAAATATTGTGAAATTGAGCTCGACTGAATAATGAAATAAAAGAGAGAATGCTACTCAGAAAATATTGAAATAAGTTTTCTGAGTAGGGACATTCGAAAGAGTGCTAAGTTATACATTTATAACATAGAGCGGTTATTTTGTGGCCCGACCACGCGTGTATGTATGCGTGATTCGCTTGCACTGCAGTGACCTTGGCATTGTTCCGCTAGCTCACAGTGATGAATGACCCGCTCAAGTCTGCTTTATCGGCTGTGATTGTCAACTTTCAGTTACTGCCTTCTGTTCGTGCTGTAAAAGCCAGAGTTTCTTCATTGTGCATCCCAAAAGTGAAAGCTTATTCAAAGCTCTGTGTTGCGTGTGAATTACCATGGAGTACTCGTATTGTTGTTGCTTCTGTTATTAGTAACTCAAGTGCCTACCGAAAAATTCACGCTTGAACAAATAATTACTTTCTCTACTACGTTTAGTAAGTAGGAGACTTCTTCCATTCCATCCAAAAAATCGATGTCGAGATTTCACAGGAAACACATGTTTTGAGGCGCCCTGAATCCAAATAAAGCATATTTGGGAACATGTCCGTGTGTGTGTGTGTGTGTGTGTGTGTGTGTCTGTGTCTGTGTCTGTCTTTGAACAGCCTAACTCAAAAACGAAAAGTCTGATAAATGCCAAGCTTGGTATTTGAGTTTAATATCTTCCAAGCGTGCGACACGAAGATATTCAAGAAAATCCCCCACCCCTAACTATTCTTTACGTGGAACATTTTTCGAAAATTTTTATTTTCTAAAATATGGCCCTTAACGATTTGGATTAAAATACCACATATTAAAGATATTTACATTATAAAATTTATATCTTGAGCTTTCTGGAAATAGCCTAGGAAGTCCTCTTCTTTCGGAAGGAATTTTGTACAATCTTGTATAACTTGTAAACGTTAAGTGATAGACGAAAACGTACCATACAAAAAATATAGATTCTTTAAAACACACACTTTACTTCAAATAAGTTTTTTTGTGGAATACGTCTTTCTGAGATATCCGTTAGTAAAGGTTCGAATTGTTCAATACTTGTTATTATTTTAAAGCCCCATCTATTTTCAGTTGTTTCTCACGATGTCATGGAAACAGTATTGAATTTGAAGGCCAGCATATAGCGTCCAGTTGTTAAACGTTTGACTATCGCTGTTCTCTTTGTATATATAACGAAATGTGTAATGTAGCTATTTCTGCGAAGGTTTATTTGGATTAAAATGTAGAGGATATAAAATAAACTTTAGTAAGAATATTTTGTATATTCACAAATAAACAGAGAGGGTAGAGATAGTCGTGTGAATGTATCACATTAGAATTTTTTTATATACGATACATACTGTCGCGGTAACCTTCGTGCTATCTTATCTGCTGAGCGCCTGTTATTGTTTTACTATTTTGAATTTTTAGTTCTTTGTCCTCCGGCTAGCTATTATTACCCAGTCGAGCAAATCTCTTAAACAGGGGTATAAACGGAAAGGAGTTGTTACTAAAAGATAACACTGATAAAAGAATTTGTTTTTACACTTTTATTACCGTCACACTTTATTCATTTTACATAATTATTCTTAATACACGCCCGACTGAAACTGTTATATTTTCGAATATAACTATAATCACTTATTTGCCGCGCATTATTAATTTGAGTATTTCACATTTTTGTAACTAGCTTTAAGACGCGAGAGATTCTGTAGAATTGCGCGACGTGTAACCCGTGAATGATTCTATTAAACTGCGCGACATGTAACCCGTGAATGATTCTGTTGAACTGTGCGATACTTGTCTCTGGCTTCATAATTTCTACTCCCTCACCCCGATATGCTAAACATTATAATAGAGCTGCTATTGGTTAATAAAGCGCGCCAACATTAGCGTCTATTTTTATATCCAATCAAAATTACGAACACATATGCTCTAGGGAAGATATTCCCTCCATTCTAAAGAAAAGCGCACTACTCTGACGTCATTTGCTTGTCTCTTCTAATTAATAATCAACTCACCCCCTCGCTCATTGTTATCCGCTCCTATTGTCAGTTTCAGAGGTCGTGTAAACTTATTTCCTAACAATGCTTATAATTAACAAACATCTCAAATCATTGTCATACAATAATGCTAATTTACACTACAATCACTCTGGCATTTACAGTGTTGTGATATAAAATACTGCCTCAATACGTAAACACCGAATCATATAGACAGGTGTATAGACAACTTCAGGAGAAATTTCGTGGTATTCCAGTTCCAAATAGGGAACCTGTCAGATGTGTGGTTAATAAGTTTAGGACAGCGGAATCGCTAAACCTAATAAGCAAAACGACATGTTCTAACGAAGGAAAAAATTGACGAAATTGGTGCATCATTCGATCGCTCCACAAAGAAGTGTCTAAGACGTGTTGCGCAGCAAGTGGGTGTTTCAAAAGCCTCTGTACATACAGCTAATAAACTTAAAAAATTGAAACCCTACAGAGTGACTATTGATCATGAATTACAACCTTGTGACAACGAGGAAATCCAGGAATGTGTCAGTGCAGATGGACACCACTTATAACAAGGTTAGTACTCACTCGTGAGTGACGCAGGCGTTTTAGAATGGCGTAGTAGACAGCGCGCGTAGCACGCATACACGCGATCTTGGCCGGCCAGGTCATAAAACGACTGCTCTGTACAACGGATAATGAAAGCAAGAGGATTGAAGGAGGAAACGTGAGAAGAACGCGACGGGTAAACGGAAGACGTTGAAGAGCGTTGTGAAACCAGTTTACCACCACAGCCACAACACGATAACAAACTGTTGGAGGTTCCTCGCTTCTTAGACGTAGGAATTGACATTGTGTGTATCAGTCACTCGTCTAAATATATTGCAAGTTTGACTTTATTGCCGCATAAATTGCATTTGAATGTAGTATTCACTCCAAAGTTTACCTGAACACTTTTGACGGGGCCTACATGCCAGAGATCAAAGATCCGCGTATCGTATATTGTCGATACTGCGCGTGCGTCTAGGAATGCCTAACAGCGGCGTTAATTAAAGTTGTAATGAAATACCTTTCGGCCAGACAGGTTCGTTAGTCATGTCCCAGGAAGCAAATTACTCAATTACGTGTTGGCAGCATAGCGAAAACAGACTGGCAACTTAGTTAACAAAATCGATTCTGAAAGTTGATGCTGCTGCGAATGCTCATTTCACTGCTGTTCTGTCATTTTTACTTTCTCTACTATTTACCTACAGAAGGTAGAGGAAGTATTGTATTCCATCAAAAAGTCGCTACCGAGATTTCACCGGAAATATAGGTTTTGACACCCGTGAATAACAAATAAAAATATCAAAAAGATCGGTGTGTCTATGAAATACTTGGTAGTTTTGTTCAGTATGTTCCAAAGATGCGACACGAAAGTTTTCAAGTAAATCTACCCAACACAAACTACCTTTTACATGAAAAAAAATTCGTTATTTTTGATTTTGTGGAAATAATCTGTGGAATCATCTTTATTCTGAATGACTTTTGTATAATTGGTAAACCGTGGGAGATGAACAAAATCTTAACTACACAAGAAATGGAAATTTGTCAAATACATACCTTTTTTGTGGAACTAACCATCTCCGAGATATTCCTTGTTATTAGTTTGTATTTATAAGTCATCACTCATCACTAATAAGCTTATGTAAGAATGGTTTGCAGAAGAGTGAGTAGAGAAAGCCACGTGAATGCAACATCCAACTTTTAAATATGTATCGAAAGCTGTGTTCTTAGCATTAACGATATATCTGATTCTGGGTGTCACAATTTTCCTTGTTCTGAAGTGAAATTTCCTCTTCATACACCAAGGGAACTGTCATTAATAACCCCGATATTTAATGTCTCCTTACACCTTCGTTCCTAAACAAAAGCTTTTTGTTTTGACATACTCTACTGGGGTTTCTGTTTAAGGAATCTTAACATCGAAACGAACGTTAAAAATCTGATGTATTACATACGCTTGACTTAGCTTATTTTTCTATCTACTCTTTATTACAAATTCCATTGTAAGTACAAGGGGAATGCAGTAGCTTAAAATGGTATCGTTATGGGATGGCTTTGGAAAATGCAGTTCTCTTTGCATGACCACGAGAGGAAAACGAATAAGAACTTAGCATTAGAAAATTGAAACCAATTACAATCAATTTGGGGCTACCAAAAGGCTCACCAAATGGGGATGCACAAGCTGAACTAGGTAGAGTTGGGAGTAAAGGAAAAATAATGACAAGAACATTGAAGTACTGGAAGAGAATAACATCTTGAGACATTGCCTAAATTTTCAAGACAAAACAACGAGGAATAATAAATAATACCTGGGTTAATAGAATCAAGGAGACCATGGAAAAAATCGAATTGGGCATGATGTGGTGTGACAGTTTTTTTGGAAAGAAGTCAAACAAAGAATCGAAGACTTTGAAATCCAGGAGATATTTACTAGTTTCAGCAACAAAAGGTCATTGAAGAAATGCAGGGAGATAAAGTGTGAGGTAGAGAGAACTATGTGGATAAAGGCAACCAGAGGACAAGGGAGGATGCTGCATGGGCCCGTGAATGGAAGAGAGGATCTGAAAACAGAGGAATGTCCAGTGTGCGGAAGGCAAGATAATTATTGGAATGCGAAGAAACCAAAATGATGATAGGAAAACATAGGATTGAGAAATGGGCTTATCTACCAATACAGATAAGGGGGGAAAGTTGATCAGTTTGAAATCAAGGCAGGAAAACTTAGAGTTTGGGGAGTATCTAGGAAAAGTAATAAAAAGTGAAAGAAGAAAATAAACAATCTTGGGGAATCAGAAAGTGTAGAAATATAATTTAAACTGGATAGAGTCCCAGTATACAGGGGTTTACTTTGTTTGGCCAAGAGATTGTAAAGTAATATTTTATTCATATATATATATATATATATGTGTGTGTGTGTGTGTGTGTGTGTGTGTATTACTAAGTGGATAATAAATAAATTCATTCAAAATAAATTACAAACAATATCTTGGAATTTGTCAATGTTACAAAAATGTATTTGACATAAAATTAATAATATCTACATTTTTTGTGTAGTAAGGTTTTGTCTATTTCTTAGGTTTACCAATTATACAAAAGTCATTCAGTATGACGCGGCTTTATAGGCTATTCCCAGAAAATTCAAGGTATACATTTCCTATTTTGTGATTGCAAATATACAGAGAGAGCCAAAAAACTACGAACACGCTGCGCGGTGTTTTTCCTGTCCACTTCCTCGGCGCTCACTGCCGTCTGCCGCTATCATAGAAAAGCGCGGATGAAAACATACAACATTTTTAAAACTACTTTTAAAGGCTTTACTTACCAACTTTATGCAAGGAGATGCTGAAACTGGCCACCGTCGTTGTCCATACATTTTTGCCACCTCTTTAGGAAACTATCCATCACTCGCCGTAGTTGATGTTGAGAAATGCTGGCAATTTCCTGGCGGATATTTTGTTTTAATTCTTCCAGGGTGTGTGGGTTTGTCTTGTACACTTTGTTTTAAGTTAACCAAGAGGGGGTTAGGTCGGGGGACCGAGGGGGCCACAAATCTCTACTAATAATTCTGTCCTCAAACACACTTTCATAAAATTGGTAAGTAGAGCCTTTAAAAGTAATTTTAAAATGTTGTATGGTTTCAACCGCGCCTTTCTATGATAGCGGTAATGGCAGAGCGCCGAGGACGCGGACAGGAAAAACACCGCGCAGCCGGTTCGTAGTCGTTTGGCTCTCCCTGTATTATGCTATGTGGAACTTTAATCAAAATCGTTAGAGTCGACTGTGAGAAAATAAAAATTAAGTTTTTTTTTTTCGTGTAAAGGGTGGTTTTGGGTGTAGAACTTTCTTGAAAATGTTCGTGTCGTGTTGGAAGACACGAACACACGCACTCACTCTCACACACAGATCTTTTTCTAAAAAAAAAAAAATTATGCATGAACTCAAAACGTGTATTTCAAGCGAGATCTCCATATCGAGTTTTTTGGTGGAATGCAATACTTCCTCTACACACTATAAATAAATAGTAGAGGAAGTAAAAACCGAATAGCTGAAAAAGTACTTGACAATTCAAAGTGATAAAAAGAAATACATCGGAAATGATTAATGCCATAAAAAGTTTACATATTTATATTTTAACATCATTTGTGTAGTACGTTTTATCAATCATACAAAATTATATGAAATTCACTCAGAATGAAGCGGTCTTCGCAGACTGTTGGCCGAAAATTCCAGATGTACATTCGCCAAACTAAAAGTTTGAGTTCGATTCCCCTTAGTGGATTGTTATCTTTTATTCTTTGCAACTCTTTTTACTGCAATATACTTAAATAATATTGCTTGTGTTGCTTCATTTTACTTACAAATATAATCAGAATAATGTTGAAATTTGCAGTTATAAAATTAAATTGACTCAGTATGAAACCTTCTTCCGACCGATAATAAATGAATTACATGGTTGCCATCTACCGGTACGACGGACTTGTTAATTAAACGCCACGTACACAAAAGGAAATCTGATATATTTTTACTTTTGTATTTAAAATGAAAAGGGGAAAAAGTGAGTAGCTCCGCGGAGATTTGAACTCGCAACCTCGCGAACAATAAGCTAATTCTTTACCACTGAGCTAAGAGCTTGGCATTGTAACGAGTTTTAGTCATACTCCACTTGAGAACCATAAATAAATAAACTGTGTATTGTTTACAAATATTCAGTGTTGAAACACACTGAAACATCTGTCTCTTTGAAATCTCGTATATGAATTATTTTCTTGGAAAACGTTTGTGATTATAGTGGTGTTCCCCATTATAACTACTACAAGAATATACGCAGTCTTGTGAACAAAGTTGATTGAGTTTTTTTAATTTATGGGACGCTCTTTAACTACAATGGTTCTTGGCGTCCCATTCTATATTGGGCGTGAAAGACCGAAAATTTTGCTCAGAGGCCTCTTTATCAGCTTGAGGTTCTTTTACGTGCCGTAAATCTACGATACGGGACCACCGGCTTTACTTCCCTTTCGAAGGAAACCATGCTAAGGATTTTTACGCCCGAAAAAATTCATCGCCGTCCTCCGGGTTTGAACCCGCGCTTGTGAACAAAGCCCGCCTGTCCCGAGCGCTCACAGAAGTACCCGATTCTTGCGAGTTTTAAATTGATTGAATGTTACTTTGTCATAAATATGTTAAAGACGCTGAATTTAAATAGCAAGTTTGGTATTTAAGCTACTTCTCGTGTATGAGTTCGGCTATTCAGAAAAAAAAAAGTACACAAGGACCTTTTTCTAAAAATGCTTTAATTGGATTCAGGAAGTCTCAAAACGCGCATTTCCGCTGAAATCTCGTATCGAATTTTTGGGTGGAATACAGTTCCTTCTCTACCTGTTCTGCGTGGTAGAGAAAGTAAAAATGCAGAAAACCTGTTATATTTTTACTCGTCTATTTAAAATGAAAGGGGAGTAAAAGTGAGTAGCTTTTGAACTAGCATCCTCAGGAACAGTAGGGTAACGTCTCTACAACTGAGCTAAGAGCGTGTCATTGTAACAAGCTTTAGTCATACTCCAGTTGAGAATCATCCAATAAAGTGTGTTTTGGTTACAAATAGTGTTACATGTTGGGGTGAAGGCCAAAAAGGTTACCAGAAAATGATTTAATTTAGCTGGCCGGGACCTTGGTGTGTAGATTTAAGGGGAAGGCATGAGTTTTATATTACACTGAAGAATTGCATAACATACATTACCTCCACATACCTGGGATATATTCGCAAACGTTTGGCGACTATACATAATGAACAAGGGAAACAGGATGGAGGGAGATGCCCCAAAACCGTAGACCGGCCACTCACACGACTGGCTCCAACGACCACTTGCACTGGATTAACGCTATCTTTTCCCCCCACCAACCGTGTCTAGCCAAAGCCAAACTGGGCTGACGTCACACCAGACAATTTCAAACAGATCTCTTCCTTCGGCGTGATCTGCACCGATAGGAGAGACCGTTAATCCGAAATATATCTAAGGAGACACAATAGTGCGTCTGTTAATGACAATGAAATTGTTATGCCACAATATTCAGTATTGAAACTCCTTTCTGTTTGAAAACTCGTATATGAATTATTTTCTCGAAAAACGTTTGTGGTTATAGTTGTGTTCCCCATTATAACTACTACAAGAATAAACCCAGTTCTTGTGAAAAAATCATGGCTGTCCCGAGCGCTCACGAAAGTACCCGATTCGAGCTCCGTCTCTCAGACGCCTACCAGTTTTACGTTCTTTCTTAAAATGCTTTAATCGGATTTAGGTAGTCCCAGAACTATATTTCTGGTGAAATCTCGACATCGAATTTTTGGGTGGATTACAACGCTTCCTCTACTTAATGTAGATAAGTGTAGAGAAAGTAATTAACCAGGTTTTAAATGGGATGTTGCCTTTTGTGTTTCGTTTTGTTACTGGTTTAGATCTTCTTGCAATGACATTTTAAAGCCCTCTGATTGTGACATTGGTGTTCCCTTGATCCTTATTTCTGAATTGCCAGATGTTAGCTGGAAACGCAGCGTTCTCCTCACGGAAGACATTGAAGGGCACCGAAGAAAGTGGTTGTGTCTCTGTTCGGAATTTTTATTTCCCAGGTTGAGCGTGATACTGGGTCAAGATCGATACTGCAATAAAACCTCCAACACGTGTAGCCAGGGAAGGGTGCTAAGGAATTTTTAGTACACTCCAGGGGTGGCTTTCAGTCGATATTCAGCTCACGTGCCACTAAACAAAAACATCGCGGAAGCAGTGCAGCCTACATAGTCACAAAACAGTTGAATGCAGACACTGTTTCGCGATATCCATGTCTTATTTTTCACACTTCCTTTTCTGTTCAATGCTATTATAGTTGTGTATAAAATGAGCCTAGGTTTATATATAAATACGAAAAAAGTTCTGGTGTGTTACATTCACATGGCTTTCTCTACCTCAATCGTTTATTAGTGGGTGTACAAATTATTCTTACGAACGTTTATTTTCCTATCTACTTCATTTTAATCGAGATAAATCTTTCCAGAAATACCTACATTTCACATTTTGTTACAGATACAAAGGAGTAACGATTGTCAGTTGTTTTAAAGTGGACGATATACGTTCACTCTTTCAGTGACAAAGCGAGAAACAACTGAAAATCGACAGGACTTTCAAAGAATGGTTAAGTATTGAACAATTCGAACCATTAATAACGATATCTCGGAAATGGCTGATGCTATAAAAAAGTTATTTGAAATAAATTGTGTTTTAAAGAGATTTACATTTTTTGTGTAGTACGTTTTCGTCTATCGCTTAACGTTTATCAGTTGTGCAAGATTATACAAAATTCCTTCCGAATGAAGAGGAATTCACAGGCTATTCTTAGAAAATTCGAGATACACATTTAATTGTAAAATGTTTAATATATGGTATTTTAATAAAAAAACTTAAAACATTTTTAGAATACCAAAACCTTCGAAACATTTTCCGTGTAAAGGGTGGTTTGTTTGGGGGAGGGATTTTCTTGAAAATCTTCGAGTTGCATTTTTGGAAGATACGAAACTTAAATACCAAGTTTGGTGTTTATCCAGCCTTTTGTTTTTGAGTTATGTTCATAGACACACACACACACATACACACACACGGCCCTTTTTCTGAAAATGCTTTTTTGGATCGGGAACTTCAGAATATGTATTTCCGGTGAAATCTCGACATCAGATTTGAGTGTAATGCAAATCTTCCCCTACTTACTATACGTAGTCCAGAAAGTAAACATTAACGTAATGCATTTACAGAGGATACAAAAAACTCTCTTACTATGTTATAAAAGAAAACATGGGCGAGATATTCACTCAGTTTCAGATATTGAACTCTCGAGTGTTAATGAAAATTTGCTGAAAAGATATCAGAAATATGCGGATAGAGGACAAGATGTGCAACATCTCCTATGATAAGATATGTGGTTATTATCTGTAGTAATGCTACGATTTATCATTCATCATCGATAAATTGTCGAGTCACGAAGTGACTCGAGAATCTATCTTAGAGGATTTGGAAATCACGAGTGGCATTTGCTGAGACTATTTTAGAATGAAACGAAGTGATTTACCCAAAAATCATGATTATTATAACAAAATCATAAAATATTTATATTTATTTGCAATGTAAGTGGCGTTGTTTTCGAAAACAAGATAGAATCGTATGGTTACGGTTTGTTGGTTTGATCAGTGCAACTTGATCATATAGGTATTATTTTCTGCCATCTGACGTGCGGAACTTGCAGTAAGAATTCGCTATTCTTTTGTCGATTGTAAGAAGCTCCTAGTAGAGAAAATATGAAACAAATGAAACCATTATAGGTTATGGCTTTCTTTACAGGAAAAGGCTGGTAAACGTTAACTTGTTTAGTTCATTGATTTATTATGAACATTATATAAAACACAATTATCTCGTTAATTTTATAGTGTATTCCTTGTATGATTCTCCGTTTAATTTACTCATATTGATGCTATAAAAAGAATGTGGAATGTCACAGCTAAAACGCTACAAAGAGTATTTTAAGGAATATCATATAAAAATCAATCCTTTTGAAGATCAGGAGGCGAGAGATGCATGGAACGCGAAAAGAAAACTGTACCAAAACTTAACGATAAAAAGAAGAAGAAAGATTAATGCAGTGGTTTTAGAGGCCGAAGAATATGAAACAATGATCAATTTATGTGGTGAGTAGGGCTGCGACATCGGAGTCGCTACGTGGAGCAAACCGTATAGAATAAGAAGGTAAGGATGTAGCGTTAAGGACTGATATTGACCCCCCGCAGTACAGTATACAAGAAGAATTACGCACTTCTCGCGAGCATGCACTTTATTCCTGCAATAGTATTTTATAACATATACATCTGACTTATATAACTGAAATGTCTTTATTAAATCATCAATGCAAAACGCTACGTCAAATGTGCAAATGGATAAGATTCTATGTCACTTTATTGCAATGAATTACAACTCGAAACTTTGCATCCTGTAGCTTATACAGGATGATTTATGAAGAACCGACACATTTATTTCTTTAATTGTTTCAAAACGAGTTATGCTAGCGACAACTTATTATACCTGAAATGCAGAGGAATTTTGGGAGATTATTTACCTCTATAGCAAATGTTGAAAATGTCCTCCATCCTGCATAAAGCACAACTCAACACGTCGTTCCATGTTACTGGCCACTCGTTGGGGGGCTCTGTTGTCAATAGCTTGAATCTCCTGTGTAATGTTGTGCTTCAGATCGTCCAATGTCTGGGCACGTGTGGCATAAACCCTGTCTTTTAAGTAACCCCTTAGAAAAAAGTCCGGCGATGTCAAATCCGGAGATCTCGGTGGCCACAGGTTCTCGGAAATTATCCGGTCGTCAAAGAAACTTGCAATTAGTGCCATGGATTCATTTGATGTATGGCATGTAGCGCCTTGCTGCTGAAAATATCTTTGACTGAGCTCTACATCGTCTAGTTGCTCAGCAAACTCCATGAAAATCCGTCGGTACTCTGCAGTATTCACATTGTTTTAAAAAAAATTGTTCCCACTATTCTCTGTGCGGATATTGCGTAGGTGCTTCATGAATTACATGTGGATTTTCGCTGGCCCAATAATGCGAGTTATTTGAGTTCACATAGCCGGATAAATGGAACCATGCTTCATCTGTGAACAATGTGATGGACAATGTGGAAGGATTTTGCACAATGAACGCTTGAAACCAAGGACAATAATTCAGTCGTCTATCCTTATCTGATTCCTGTAACTGATGGACAACCGTAATCCTATACGGCTTTAGAGTTGCACTTTTCACAGCTCTCTGACACATTGAGTAGTTGTACCCTGTCTCCTGCGACAAACGTCTTAATGATTTTTTGGGTGACAGATCCAGTCATGCTCTTACGTCAATAACAACCGTGGGAACCCTAGATGAACGAGTTTTGCCTTTTTCACTCACCTGGGATCCTGTTGTTTCCAATTTGTTTACCAGTCCCAGTATTGTGTTTCTTTGGGGAGGATTCCGAACACCAAACTCTCTCTGGTATGCTCTTTGAGTAGCTGTAATTGAATTCGTAATCCAGTATTGCTGTACAAGGAAGAGTCGTTCATTTAATGTATACTCCATTTTCACGTGTACTAGAACAAAATCTCAAAAACAGTTGCCGACAATAAAACTAACAATTAGGAATAAAACATGAACATCTGCGCAACTAGTGACATGCAATCGAAACTCCAGAACATTCTGCTTGATTTGGTGCTAAAATTGAAGCACTGAGTGAACATCGGCAGAAATAAATGCCGTGCATAGTTCTTCACTAAACTTTGATTTGATGGAAGTACTCTTGCTGTAGCAGTTGATCCCTACATTTCGGAATACAACGCTTGTGTGTTTCTGTGTTGACATGTCTTCGCACATTACTCCACCAACTATGCTCGGAAGCAATTGGCACGGTTTGCAACAAAGTTCTCAATAATAGAGAAAATATTTTTTCTCCTACTCCAATATACAGTTTTACAATGTTGTTGACTTTCGTACCCTTTCCTTTGGCAGCGTGAACACTGTACAGTGATAACCTGGCTCAACTATACAGGTAACCCTCTCCCTGTAAACAGGACGCCTTTAACAAACATAACGATGTCGCAGCCCTGGTGATGAGAAGGACTACAAACGAAGTTCTTCCTTATCACTGCGCTAGGATTGACTGCCTAATTAATAATCTCGTCTATATCTTCATTTGAAGCGTCACCAAATCTCTATTCTATGTAAACGTGGCGGCATTGATTGTTGGTAGTTGAGTCACTGCAAAATGATACTTCAAACTTTCCAAAGTGTTAAGAAAAGGAACCCAAAGGAGGAGGTGATAGATATATTTTGATAAACGTTGAGTAGAATCATGGCCGTGATTGGTTCAAAAACTACATTTGCGGCATGAGTGAAATAGTCATTGCAATTGTAACTGCAACTTGAGAACCTGAGGCGATGTTATGTTTCAGTAGGAATTCGAGCTGCAGCGGCCGCAATGTGGAGGAAAAGCACTGTGTTATATACTGTAACCATTTTACCTCTAAATGCGGTGCTTTGTTCAAGCATCCTTTAAAGCATTCACATAGCTGATTTTCCTTTTGCAAGTGCAAATCATCTTTGTTTGTCCCATCTTCTTCCTTCGTCCATTTTAATCCTTAAATAAATGAAGTCGTGCATCATCTTATGCTGCTTGTTGTCTTTGTTCCATTGCTTAAGTAGTTGAAGCCAGACCTTTCGTTTCAGGTTAGTTACTACGATGAATTGGCAACCTTTACTGACAATGAGAGATAATAATGACGATGTGTTTTTGTTCACAGATGTAACACCCTGGGCACTTTCAACACGGAACTTGCCTACAGTGGAATGTCCAACAGATGGTAAGTTCTGAATCTATGCTACAGATTTAGTCCCAATTATGATTCAGGCAACAACTTTTGCGGAATTATTTTACTCGACAAACGTTAGAGCCCGGAAGTTGAAGGCCTATAAATTGGGTAAAACGTGTGATACAAATAATCTACAAATGTGATAACGTACAATACTCATTAATATATACATGTTGCATTGAGATATTGATGCACTCAATTTATCATGTAACTCGTAAATGTCATTCTTTAGAATAAAGTCAAACATTTTTACTTAAATCATACAACATTCTGGTGGTAGGAAACATACAGTGGAAAAACTTAATGAATAAAATGCTCTTAATTCCAGTCATATGTTTTAGACTGTTGTAATCTATATAAATAATTCTGTTCCTCCTGAGAAAAAGCAGTAAAAATGTAGTCGAGCGTAGGTAGTTGCGAAAAGGTCTGTTAAGTCCGAAAAAAAAGGGACCAATACACAAAAAAGCGCCAAAAAAGGACAAATAAAACCCACCATTTTCTGGCCAACAGTAAGCCAAAATGAACATGTATTATGATGGACCTCGTCTTCAGACACTCAAATTATTCACAATCATAAATATACATAAAGCTTCACCCATTGCTTAATTTTCAATTACCTTTATAATGCTTTCAAAAGCTGGTGTAAATCTATTGTAATATCCATTTACAAGAAAGGAGGAACCAATGATTGTCGCAACAATTATAGAGGACTATAAAGGATACCCATGCGTTAAAAGAATTCAAAATTCATAAATATGGATTTGAGTGTTAATAAACACTACAAGCATTATCCTTGCGTTCTATGTAGCTCCTATAGCTGTACGACATTTTAAAGGATGCCATATAGGTAGCGATTTAAATGCCTACCTGTGAGCCTAGATCCTATTACATTGTAGTAAAAATGAGAAGTTTTGCTAACATTAAAGTGAGCAAAGGTAGAACAGACGATCTCAGGAATCTTCAGATACTAAACTAGCTGTAGAAGAGCAGAAAAAGACGGACAACCTGTATGTGTGGTACTAAATGTTTTTAAACAGCTGAGCATTCGCGGATTAGAGAATAGTCCTGTGTTCGACACTCCAGTGAACCACTGAAAGAGAGAACAGGGGTCCTGTGTTCAATACTCTATTGAGGAAACGGGGGATAGAGTCCTGAGTCGATAATGAAGTGAGCGATCGCAGAGTAGAGAAGAGGAGTCCTGTGTTCGACACTTTAGTCAGTGATCGGAAGAGAGAAGAGGTGGTTTCATGCATGGTTTATTGCAACGCTACCGGAGAGAAGAAAGTCGAGTGACAGGGAAAAAATGGACAGTCTATCAATTATGTTATAAGATCATTGAACAAAAAAGGACACGGTATACATATAACAGCACTTTTAACTTGGATACATTACGTAATTTTCGCAGATGACCTAGTTCCACTGGCTTCTTCAGAAGATAACCAACAACAATTAGTACATAACCTAAAACTGGTAGCACATAATTGCTATATGTAAATATCATCCAAGAAAACTAAAATAACGGCTTTGTGTGGCAAAGAAACAGTTCCAAACAGAATTTGTATTAACGGCAACAGTTTAGGAATAAATGAATACGAGTATTTTTGTTACAAATTATTCTTACGAAGGCTTATTTATCTCGCTACTTCATGTTAATCGGAATAAACCTTTACAGAATTTAATTGCACATTTCGTTGTAGGTACAAGAGGGGTTACCGGAAAGCGAATCGACAGCACTTCAAAAAAGGGAGTAATATTTCGGGCCAATAATAACGTATATCTCGGAAATGGCTGATGCCACACAAAAAACTTATTTCATATCAACTGTGTGTTTTAAAGAGCTCTACATTTTTTGTGAAGTAAGTTTTTTCTGTCTTTTACGGTTTACTAATTATACAAATGTCATTCAGAATGAAGAGGACTTCAAGACTATTCGCAGAAAATGCAGGATATCTAACCTGGCCAAGGCGAGTGCAGTCCTGCATTGGTAGCGGAAAGACGGCGAAGTAACGCGATGACGCAATACAACCACACGCATGTGTCAGGAAATGCCGTACAGTCTGGTTTACTCTTTCACAACGTGGAATGTTCACAGTGCTAAAGATGGAACGTAAAGGAAATAGCGTTGTTGACGAGGAAGCTCAACGTGTTGTTTGTAATGTTATCACTTTTGTGATAAAGAGAAAAAAGGTCAGAAAATACCTATTACAAGTGGCACCAAACGGTAATTTTTAGGACTGTACAGAGCAGGAGGGTAGGCTGTTACGTATACCTACAAGTGCGCTCTCCGATGCAGGACTGCACTCGCCCTGGTCGGGTTATACATTTTATTTGTCATGTAAATATCCTCTTCTTTCTTTGTTTACCCTCCCCGTTGTTAGGGCTTACCAGGACTTACAAGCGGGTGCCTGGGCTCAGACACCTGTCCGGTAGCACAGACTATGATCAGAGAGAACAACCAGGATGGGTAATCGGCCCGAGGCCTGGTATGAGAACGAGGGAGGCGATGATATGAAATGGCGGTGAGATGGATGAAAAAGGTGATGATGGAGCAATTAGTGGAGTGAATGGCGGGGGAAATCCGCCCAGACGCCGCTTTCTCCATCACAAATCTTGCATGCGGTTCCCTGGGATTGAACCTAGACCGCCTTGGTGAGAGGCGAGCGTCTAACCTCTCGGCCACGGTGCCGCCTCAGATAAATATCTTGGTATTTAAATCAAAGTCGTTAAAGCCATTTTTGAGAAAATAAAAAATAACGATATATTTTTCCATGTGAAGGGTGGTTTGGGTGTTTCAAGGTTTCTTGAAAATCTTCGTGTCGCATCCTGGGAAAATTCTGAACTTAAATACCAAGTTTGATACTTATGGAATATTTCATTTTAGAGTTATGCTGATCACACTTTTTAGGGGGCCTCAAAACATGTATTTTCGGTGAAATCTTGACATGGAATTGAATACAATAGTTCCTCTTACCTATTATAATAGGTGGCTGAGAAAGTAAAAACAAAGGGTAGTGGATAAACAAAGTAATGTGAATATAATACATATTTTGTTTTTATTGGAACTCAACATAATTCACTTCCTAGTTGAAGGTTGTGATTTTATAATGGAAATTCCCTATTATTATTCACTTTACAACTCGAGTCAGTGTTCCCTTTCAGAACTAGTATGCAGATGTAGAGGTTGCTATTGTTTATCCAATGCTGCTAATGAAGGACATTAGTGTGAAAGAGAGAGAATGTTTAAGCACAGCTAATGTTCAGCTAGCGCACAGCCTGCACTTAGTTCCGCAGCAGTTTTGTTCATTACTTTCAGCTTATAGCTGCAGCAACTTTAGTGCAGTGGCGGCTCGCGGTAAAGGGCATATGCCCTCCCTGTAATTTTGAACCATAAATAACTTGAAACAATTTCTGCATAAATTACGATCTCTCTCTATACCTATACCTAGCACCTCGACCTATTAGATCTTCTGTGTCTGAAGTCCCTGACGGGGGGGGAGGGGATAGAGGGCTGCCAGACTAGGAGGCACGGCAGGGCATGGTCCCTACCTTTTACAGGTTGAAACTCCCCGGAAGGCAGCTGGTGCGACCAGCTCCCCTCCCCCTGCAGGCTTCCACATCCCACTGGGGGACCCGGGGCTCGGAGACCGCCTCCATTCCGGGGAACGAAGGGTTATACAGAGCATCCTTTTCCTCTGCCATGCAACGCCGAGTCTCCCGCCGACACTCCCAACGCTGAAACAGACCAAGCAGATGAAAAGTGAAGTGAAATGACAATGGTGGTGAAATGCAGGGACAGGTAATTCGGGGGATGTAATGAATATTCCCAGCATTCGCCTAGCGACCCGGGAAACTCGATGAAACCATAGGTCAGGAAGGTCGGCCGCGGGAACCGAACCCACGACCTCCAGAATGAGGGCAATAGACGTTACCGCCTGAGCCATCTCTCTCTCTCTATCTGTCTGTCTGTCTGTCTGTCTATCTATCTATCTATCTATCTATCTATCTATCTATCTATCTCTATCTATCTCTATCTATCTATCTCTATCTATCTCTATATCTATCTCTATATCTATCTATCTATCTATCTATCTATCTATCTATCTATCTACCTACCCCTACCTACCTACCTACCTACCTACCTACCTACCTACCTACCTACCTACCTTACCTACCTACCTTACCTACCTACCTTACCTACCTTACCTACCTTACCTACCTTACCTACCTTACCTACCTTACCTACCTTACCTACCTTACCTACCTAACCTACCTACCTACCTACCTACCTACCTACCTACCTACCTACCTACCTACCTACCTACCTACCTACCTACCTACCTACCTACCTATAGATAAATTATACACCTACCAAGTGAGTCAGCTGCCCCTAGGTGTTCGTATCTATGTAAGCCGCAGTTTATAGTCTAATGTGAAAACATTGACCCTTTTAGCAAACAAACTGTTATTGTAGCTCTGCCCTTCTATTCCGTACTATACGCAATCCCCATTAATGATTAAAGACCTGAATAGGAACTAAGGAGCTGCGAAAGGCTTAGAAAAGACGGCGTTTCATGGATATAATGCTCGCAAGGAGATAGAGGAACGTTTTCCCGAAGAGAGGGATAGACTACGTGTGTTCTGGCCGAGTGGTTTAGCTGTCGGAGTGTGGTGAAGCAGAGGTTAGCTTCGGAGGTTCGAATCTGATACATATATAAAATTGTTTTGGTTCTTTTTTTTGCCCTCCTTGTGTTTATTTTAAATATTTTAGTGTACTAATATATTTATTTTTGTTATTGGCTCTCCTGTGAGCCAAAGACATAAGAATTAAATCAGAAAATTGTGTATCATATTTACCCTAATAATCTGTACCGTATCTGGTGTTGTAAACCTTGTTACGTAGTTATCTTTCATTCTTTTGGGCGCATATCGATGATATTAAATCTTAACAGTTTTTGTTTCATGTTTAAACCATATTTTTCACTTCTTCTATTCACAAAGGAGTTGTAAATTTGCTAAGTACACGGGTAAACAGAGTAATGAATTGTTAAAGAGCATGGATTTCATCAAGGAAGTAAATGTTCAAAATGACCACCCCCTTCATCAATGCACATTTGTGTACGTTGCCGTAGAGACCTTCTTGCATGCTGTAACATACCGGTTTAATCTGCCTGCATTCTTCACGTATGACTTACCGTAGAGGATTTGGGTTTGTAGCACTTGAGCATAGACCTATTCCTTTAAATGACCCCACAGAAAGAAATCTAGTGGGATGAGATCATGTGATCTAGGTGGCCATGGGATTGGGGCCCCTCGGCCAATCCATTTTTGCGGATATGCTTTATGTAAGTGATTCCTTACAGTGACCAGTGTGGTGGAGCTCCACCCTGCTGGAACCACATTCCTGTCCGTTTCACTAGTGGCACATCTAGGAGCAATGGTACCGCGGTCCTGTGAGGTTGCCTTTAAAAAAGCACGGTCCAATTAGCCGGTCTCCTAATATTCCGCACCAGACGTTGATGCTCCACTGTACCTGGAACGCTGCTTCTCTCATCCAGTGAGGATTGCCTATACTCCAGTAGTGCATATTATGGCGGTTAACAGTTCCGTTATTGTGGAATGTGGCTTCATCACTGAAGAGAACACTTCCTAAAAACTCTGTCTCCGTTTGCGCTCACTGCTGTAGCCATTGTGCACATATCACTCGCGCTTGAAAGTCGCGTCCGTGGAGAGCCTGGTGTAGTTGTAGATGATATTTATTACGGTGCAATATGCCCATCACTGAGGACTGACTTATGTACAGATCTTCTGCTATGGCTCTTGAACTGGATGTGGATTGTTTTCTATTGCGTTTCGCACAGCTTCTTCATTGCCTCCAGAGCTTACTGGAGCATCGCAAGCAGGTGGTGCTGTTCTAAATGATCCTGTTTCACGAAGGCGTCTTTCAGCCCTTCGAAAAGTGTCTGGAGTAGGTGCTCTCCTTCCTGGAAACCGTTCTTCATACAGGCGCTTTGCTGACAGCGCATTACACCTTGTTTCTCCATAGATCAACAGCATGTCAACATACTCGTCGTTTGTATACACTATGACAGCAGCCGTGTCTCGTATAAAGATTTCAGATACTGATAATTGAGAGAGACTTATTTATTCACGCCAAGCATTGATGCAGGCGCAAATAGCTAAAGCCATTTTGCATGTGTGAAGTGTTTTAATCTTGGGTTGAATGGGTCAAGCTAATACTGACCACAATAAAATACCTACTACGAAGTACAAATTATCCACCTACCACCAGTGGAAAACATGACGATTATTCTATTTTGTACACACTTATAATGTTATCAAAATGTTATTTATATCATAATATCAAATTATAAGCCCCAGGAGATAACACAAAAGGTAATAAAAACTTGAACTTAACGCGAGGGATTTGAACTCGAATTAAAGTGGCACAGTGTCAAAGCAACCATGATAATACCATTCGGCCAATGCTACCTTGTGAGTTGAGGTTCCTATACAAATAAGTAATCGCAGAACTAGACCCCACCTCGAATCTTTACACGCTTTTTGCAGCGTCATACAGAGTTTTGAGCTCGGTTTGGTAGTTTTAATTCAAACAAATAAACTGCATCTGACATTACCATTACTGTATGAGCTGAATTATGCCATAGTTTGAGAAATAAGAGAAATTATCTACCTAATACTTAGCATTTTTGACAAGGCTGTACTTTGACTAACAGCTTAAATTCAATTGGTCGCACTGCGTAGATCTGCCATTTTGTTTTCAAATGGCTGTGTCAACCGATGCATGTGATAGGTTGTTCCTTCTGGGGCGTTTTCAATGGGGTGCATGGATGTATGCTAAAGAATAAAAGTTTGTAAACTTGGCTAAAAGTGCTACTCTAGCTCTCAGTGTCAGGGTGGGATGTTTTTTTTTGCATCGACATACATAGCGATTGCTTTCTGTCCCGTAAAACACTTATGCACTGAATTATGTATCCCTCCTCTATAAAGTGTTATACAAATCAGCCATTAGAAGACATTCAAGAAAGGCGTAAGTCACATATGTCGCTTAGCACGTTGCATAAATTCAAAAATAAATAGGCGCAGCTGACTCACCTGTATAATTATATACACACATGTATATACAAGGTTATTAAAAAAAAGGAATAGATTTTAAATATTAATTTTTAATGAACGACAATAGATAGCAACACATACGACACATCACTGAATAGAGGAAAGTTCAAAGTTTTAAGCCCTCACCTATTAGTTCCATTCAGTGCCTATAGTGGCGCTGGATTTGTTTGCGAGAAAATGGCAACGTCACAGGAAAAGTCGTTTTGTGTGCTACAGTATGCAAAGAGTGCATCCATTGTTTCATTGCAGCGTGCACTTCATTGCAAGTTCAACAACGAGCCGTCTCGTCATAAAAAATTTACAATTGATACAATAAATTCGTAGAAGATGGTTGCGTATGCAAACGGAAAAGCACTGGTCGTCCTCGCATAACAAATGGTGCTCATTTTGAATACATAAAATAAAATTTTGAACTTTCCTCTATTCAGTGAGGTATCACATGTGTTCGCCACCTATTGTCGTTCATTAGAAATAAACATTTAAAGTCTGTTCCTACTTTTTGTATAAACCTGTATATATATATATATATATATATACAGGGTGGACCATTTAAGTTGAGACTATACAATATTTCCAAAACTAAGCCTTGTAGAAAGGAATGTCTCTAATAAAATTTGCTTGATATTATGCGGGAAAGCAAATGTCATCAGTCGTGTTTTGTTTGGAAAACGTTATGATAGTCATTTTAGGGTAAATTTAATTATTTTAAATGAGAACCTACAATTAGGGTCAAATTAAATTGACCCTAAGATGGCCATCATAACGTCGTCCAAATAAAACACGCCTAATGGCATTTAGTTTCCCCCATAATCTCAAGTAACTTTTATTCGAGACATTTCTTTCTACAACGCCTAGTTTTGGAAATATTGTAGTCTCAACTAAATGGTCCACTCTGTATATATAAAATGTTAGATGCAAATCTAAACTGTTGCAGCACCTGTATACAAGAGAAGCGTATGTATGTGTGCGTGGACACATTCTCCTTGTGTTCTACAGAATCTGTGGTTTAATGATGGGCAAGGGCACGCAGAATCTGTGAGCTTTCCTCGCACATGCGCACTGAACCTGTCCTCCCTATCCGAGCAACGTTATTACTTCCCATCAGCTATTTGCTCTTTCACGCCAATGATTAGAGACAGGCAAAATATGAAAACATACTTATTATCATTATGGGAACAAGTATTTTTACGTTTTGCAATGCACTTGGATGCACTTGATAAAGATTTCCATAGTTCATAATATTTGCTAAAATCTTAATATTTTATGAAAAGCTCCATATTACGTCATATTTAGTAAGATTTACGATTTTCGCTTTTAAAATAATTTCCCCCTTGGCGATATCTTCTAGCTTTACAATTATTAAAATTTTTGATATTTGTTTCTTCTTTCGTCCTTAATATATGATGCTACCGATTATTTTTATTTTCATCAATCTTTTTCATTTTCATTTGATTATATAGAAGCGTTTATCCATCTACTGCTCTTAGGAATTTAATTTGTGTTGTTTCTATTCTTTTCTTGTCTGTCCTGTTTATAGTCCAGTTTTCACTTCCGTATGTTGCCATTGGCACTGCCATTACTTTATAAAATGTAATGTGTTGCTTTTGCCATCTTGTTCTTTAATGTGCTCCTTATTGTTTCATTCGTTTGTTTCAATTTGCTTAGTTTTATATTCAGGTCTTCGTTTTTACTGCATTATAAATTAAAACTAGACAGTTAAAACTAGTGTAAAGATAAGGCAATATTTTTAGCAGTTAAATGGTATCAGTCTAATTATATAATATAAAATATAATAACGGCCCGCCTTAAAGCAATATGTGTATACTATAATATATAAAAAGTGTATATTACAGTCATTGTATTATGTTTATATTATTATGTACTTGTATAATAATGTTATGTGAATGTATTACGTAGTTTTAACAATGTAGGAACTGTGAGAATAGAAGCCTAAAGCTGCTAACAATGAGGTAACCTTGAGGCAACAATAAATTAGAAAGTTGAATAAAGGCTACTAATAATTCTTGGAACAATAATGTAATATTTAAAACAGTTTATAAATAGCCAATTAACGACTAGAAAAAGCTTGAGTTAAATAAAAGTATTCTATTGCAGTACGATTAGCCAATCAGACTTGAAATAGATGAAATGTTCAAATTCAGGCGGCAGACGCACAAGATTGCGTACCCGATCGGTACAATACGTGTTCAATGTGAGACATAAAAATTCATTGCGATGAGAAAAATATAAAGGTTACGTGTTAAAAAGTGCAATTAAACAATAATCTCACAGCTCTACAGTAGATACATCAGTGAAGTGTCATTTTTTCGTGTGAAGGATTAATAAAAATAAAGTACAATACAATTGTAATTGTAAGCCTCATTCTTTAGCCGTTCCACCCCTGCTAGGAGATACGTGTTCTGAAAATTACTACTGACGCAGCCAAGGCATACATATATAATATTTAAATAAACATTAAAATACAAAGTTGATTTTTTAAACCTGGGGAGAAGGTCACCGGAAAAGTGAACTTGGAGCGAAGGCCATCGGAAAAGTAAACGTGGAGCGAAGGCCACCGGAAACTTTGTACCTTACGTGGGGCGAACACTCTGATACGGTAATTTGTATCACAAATTATTTAAATGTAAATAATGATTGTAATATGAATATGTATTTTTATGTGACATTGATTTCAGAGGTTTATTAATTGTAATTATTATTGGTAAATAATAATATGCGGCTTTACTGAAACTGTCAATAATAACGCAATAATGCAGAGAGGGGGGTGAGCTGTTTATCATTACTGGGAACAAGGAAGTTACGTAATGTTCGCGCGTTTTTTCCGTTGAGAACCTTCTAGAATGTTTCCTAAAGCAATATGTATTCGTGGTTTTTATTGGATATTAAAATAGACGCTAATGTTGGCGCGTTTTATTAGCCAATAGCAGTTCATTTATAATCTTTAGGCATGTCGGGGAGTGGGAGTATATAAATCCAGGTCCGAGGTAGATCGCCACACAGTTCAACAAAATTCTCAACACACTACACGTCGGTCCCTCAGTTCATCAAAATTTCGTGTACACTACATGTCGTCAGTCAGTCCTTCATTTCGTCAAGTTACACGCAGCAGAATTACGAGAATTATTATAAAGTTAATTCTACACAAAGTTGAAATACAGAGTTAAAAGTGATAAGTAAGAAGTTATTACAAACAGTTTCAGTTTGGCGAGTATCCAGATCAATATGTAAAAGTGTTTGTGAACGTGTTCGGCAATAAAAGTTATAAAACCAATTTCTTCATTAAGTATAATTTCTGGATAAAAGATTCCTTTCCGATTCACACCCTGCAAGAGATAAATGTTCGACCTAAACAGTTAGCCGGAGGACATTTAAAGTGAATTATTTCAAAACTGATGCAAATTGCTACGCCAGATGGAGCTACGAACCTAACCAATGAATGACATCACAAGATGGCTTCAACACTGATGTAAACAACATTACGTAAAGCAATTTCTCTTGCAAATTGGTTCCCAAATGTGGGGCTAACAAATACAAATACACAAAAAAACATATTACTTAAACAAGCATCGACCGTTGCATATTGGCTCCCAAACGTGGGGCTACAATAAAGTTAAACACATTAACATTAATACTATTTCAAATTGGCACCCAGAACGTGGGGCACGATAACCAGGAAAGGAACACGATGACCAGGAAAGAAACAAGATGACCAGGAAAGGATCAACATAACCAGGAATGCAGCGGTGAAATGATCTACAAGACGCAGATTCCAGAAACAACAGGGAAATTCAAGCTACAGGACGATAAAACTACGCAGATTCATCGAAGCGACATACAAACCTAGGAGAATGGGGCAGGAAGCTGGACATCAAAGTAACATCAACAGACAGCATCACAAAAGGTCAGAGTATAGTAATTTTTTTTAGAAAACGAAAACAATGGCTACTAGTAATATTGAAGAAACAATGATGGAAGGAGATAGTGTAACAGTTAGCTGTAAGTCAATACAGGCTACAAAAAAAAGCTCAAACAATGTAGTTTTTGAGGGAGGAAATATTAGTGCAGAAACTAAGAATAGAATAGCAGGAAATATTAATATTGATGCTGGTATGATGATGGAAATGATGGAAATTTTGAGAAATATTAGGGAAGATATGCAGAAGAGTCATAGGGAATTGAGAGAAGCTATAAACAAAGATCATAGGGAATTGAGAGAAGCTATAAACAAAGATCATAGGGAATTTAGAGAAAGTATTGGTAGGAGGAATGAGATATTAGAGCAAACAGTAGATCAAAGCAGTGAAGAAATTGAAAAGAAAGTTATGAAGCTAGATAGTAGTATACCAAAAATGAGAGATGAGAATGAGGAAGTAATAGCAAGTGAGATAGGAGAAATTTCAAAGAAAATGTCAGATATGAGCAGGGAAATAGGTAACAAAGAAAGTGAGGTTAATACTAAAAGTGAGGTTAATGTAGAATGTACAGAGTTAGGAAGTCAAATGAGTAGTATTTCAAGTGAGTTAAGAGAGATAAAAGAGGTTAGGAATGTAGATGTGAATAAGGCGCAAGTTAATTTCAGAGGGGAAATATCAGAAATACAGAATGAGTCAATAATGCAAAGAAATAAATTGTACCAAGATGTTCAAAATGAAAACTCCAGTCCAGTACAGTATAGTACAGATTTGTCAGAGTATTCTCAAAGTAAAGAGATAGCAGAAGAATTGAAAATGAAAGTTGTTAAAAGATGTGTCGTTCAAGAAACTGTAGATTGTTTTCAAATGTTATCATGTGATGAAATTTCAAATGAATACAAGAGGTTATTCATGAACAAATTTTTGAAGGTTAGGTTACGGCTACGAGTAATGTTTAGCCACACACAATTTGATCCAGGAGGGTAAATAGCAATGAAATGTAAAGTAAATGCTGGATAGTTAAAGATGACTTGCAGAGAAATGTATTGGAACGTAAGAGGGTTAACTAAATATATATGTCATGAGAAAACCAGAAATAAATTTAAAAAAATAGAAAAATAGAAATAAATATTTAAAAAAAAAAATTAAAAAAAAAAATTAAATTTTTTTGTAACTATAACAGTATTTGAAAATTAAGAATGCAAAGATTGAAATTTAATATGATATTAAAGTAAAAATACGTAAATACAATTCCAAGAGTATTGTTAAAATAAAGTACAAAATAACAAATATGGGTAAAAAAAAATAATTAAAACAAATATTTATGTAGTAAATAGAACATGTGAAACAGTGCCTAGATTTAAGAGATGAAAATATATTTGTGTAGAGGGTGAATATTTTGGTAAAAATGTTAAACACTCACAAAAATCTTAAATGTATAAATTTTTGTCAACAACTTAAAAAAGTAAACAATTTGGTAGCAGTGATTAAATAATTTAGGGTAAAGTATTTGCTATAAAAAAAATTTTTTGTAACGTCAGATTAATGTCAAAACAAATTAAACCAGAGCCAGTAAGTAGTGGCGAGATAAAACATATGTCGTGTGTTAAATGCGTGTGAAGTGTTAAGTGAAAGTGATAGCGTGTGTTCCAAGATTTAGGAGACTAAAAACACAATTCTAAAATTTCCAAACAAGTTATAAATATTTATAATTATGTTTCTAGTGGGGCATATGATACGGTAATTTGTATCACAAATTATTTAAATGTAAATAATGATTGTGATATGAATATGTATTTTTATGTGACATTGATTTCAGAGGTTTATTAATTGTAATTATTATTGGTAAATAATAATATACGGCTTTACTGAAACTGTCAATAATAACGCAATAATGCAGAGAGGGGGGTGAGCTGTTTATCATTACTGGGAACAAGGAAGTTACGTAATGTTCGCGCGTTTTTTCCGTTGAGAACCTTCTAGAATGTTTCCTAAAGCAATATGTATTCGTGGTTTTTATTGGATATTAAAATAGACGCTAATGTTGGCGCGTTTTATTAGCCAATAGCAGTTCATTTATAATCTTTAGGCATGTCGAGGAGTGGGAGTATATAAATCCAGGTCCGAGGTAGATCGCCACACAGTTCAACAAAATTCTCAACACACTACACGTCGGTCCCTCAGTTCATCAAAATTTCGTGTACACTACATGTCGTCAGTCAGTCCTTCATTTCGTCAAGTTACGCGCAGCAGAATTACGAGAATTATTATAAAGTTAATTCTACACAAAGTTGAAATACAGAGTTAAAAGTGATAAGTAAGAAGTTATTACAAACAGTTTCAGTTTGGCGAATATCCAGATCAATATGTAAAAGTGTTTGTGAACGTATTCGGCAATAAAAGTTATAAAACCAATTTCTGCATTAAGTATAATTTCTGGATAAAAGATTCCTTTCCGATTCACACCCTGCAAGAGATAAATGTTCGACCTAAACAGTTAGTCGGAGGACATTTAAAGTGAATTATTTCAAAACTGATGCAAATTGCTACGCCAGATGGAGCTACGAACCTAACCAATGAATGACGTCACAAGATGGCTTCAACACTGATGTAAACAACATTACGTAAAGCAATTTCTCTTGCAAATTGGTTCCCAAACGTGGGGCTAAAATTAATGTTAAATTAATACAACATTAAAAACACTACAACTCCAAGAAACATATCTCCCGCAAATGTTTGAGGACGGAACAGGTCGACAGGCACCTTGTGTAAGAAGAAGAAGAAGAAGAAGAAGAAGAAGAAGAAGAAATAATTTCCTTTAGCAGTCATCTGGGCTTTCCAAACATTCTGTTCGGAGGGTTTTCTGTGAAATACATTTAGAAACCCCAAGTCACTCTTTTCAACAAGACATTTCCTCTATGTGACGTCACGAGCGAAATTAAACGCCCTCTATTCTTGAAGACTTTTTGCTTTTAGTGACCTTGTAATTAAGCAAGGTTAAAGCAACCATTTATTTCTTTTTCTTTTCTAAGGTTAAGGGTTTCACAGTGATTAAAATATATAAACTCCATGTAATTTCTTGTATTTCATTTAATTTATTATTATTAAAAATCTGATGTGTTACAGTCACATGACTTTCTCTTCCCTGTATCATTTACTAATGGATGTAAAACCTGTCTTTCGAAAGCTCATGTTTTTTTTTCTACTTCATTTTAATCGAGATAATCTGACCATTCCCAGAAAATTCAAGTTATACGTTTTATTTTTCATGTAAATATATTTAATATGTGGTATTTTAATAAAAATCATTAGTCATTATTGGGAAAATAGAACATTTTGAAAAATATTCCAGGTAAAGGGTAGTTGGGGAGGTGGATTTTCTTGAAAATCTTCGTGTCGTATCTTTGGAAGGTACTGACCCTATATTAATTTTGGTATTTATCCGACACGCACGCACACACACACACACAGACTTTTTTCTATAAATGTTTTTTGGAGGGATTCAGGGAACCTCAAAACATGTGTTTCTGGTGAAATATTGGGATCGAATTTCTGGGTGGAATGCTTTATTTCCTGTACTTTAAGTACTTAGTAGAGAAAGGCATGTGATATAGCACATCATATTTGTGCCCCACCAACTAAACTGTACACCAGCCGCCACTGCTTGAGTGCACTTTGATTCGCAAGTGTTAGTGAGGAACCGCAATAAAAACAGCGAGTAAATAAACGAGGCACGCGCACAGACCTGATTGCAACGCATCACCCCTACGCACATTGTACGGCGTGTGTTCGTGGCGGTCGGTCGTTCACCCAAGCGCTTTTTCTAACACCTACAAGCTCTGACGTGACGTCAGCAGGCGGACTGGCTCCCTCTCAGCTGATCCTTGTCTCTTGCGTGATTGGTCACCCAGCATAATAATTGTTATTAGAGCCCTATTAGCCCTGTTAACACGCGTGCTTAAATGTGTAAGAGCAGCATTTGGCAACCAGACGTGCGATTAGGGATAAATGTCTGCGTTCAATAAACCTTATTTACATACGTTCAGAGAAATCGCATGAGGGCCTCCAAAGTGACCTAGACCTCAGCCAGAAGGTTTACATGTAATAACTCCATTCTCTCCCTCTCGCTCTGTCTATTCTTTCTTCTCCCCAGTGCTCTCTGTCCCTCTGTGCAACGTAGGTGTTATGTGATATTTTTAGAACCATTAATAAGAGAGTTTTCTGTGGTGTTTATAGGAGTTAAAACATCCAGAAGGGTTAGTACAAACGTGTGCATGTTCCTTAGGGGCCCTTCACAATAAAGCTTAGCTATAAACACAGTAGCAACTCGTGAATATATATTTTGGGTGTTCACAAAATTTTAGTCAAACAGCCCTGAAAATGTGAAACTGTCAGGTGCCCCCGGGAGGGAGGGATGAGGTGAGAGGAGGCAGAGGGTGGCCGGACCAGGAGGCACGACAGGTAGAGGGCAGGGTCTCTACCATTTACAGATTTGAACTTCCTGAGTGCTGGCTGGTGCAGCACGCCCCTCCCCTCTGTGGACTTACCTACACATCCCCTGGGGGGCCCGGGATCGGAGACCGCTCCTAGTCCGGGGACGAAGATTTCCTCAAAGCATCATTTTCCCCGCCATGCACACGTCTAGACCTCCAGCCGACACTTGCAACCCTCAAAGAAAGCAAGCAAATGAGAGGTGAAGTGAAATGAGATAAAATGGAGGGACAGGAAAATCGGAAGATGTAATGATCCTTCGCAGCATTCGCCTGGCGACTCGGGGAAACCCCCGATAAAAGACCTTGGATC
Organism: Deroplatys truncata; assembly: GCA_030765065.1. Taxonomy (NCBI): domain Eukaryota; kingdom Metazoa; phylum Arthropoda; class Insecta; order Mantodea; family Mantidae; genus Deroplatys; species Deroplatys truncata. Next base: position 138,487,365 of record CM060979.1, on the reverse strand, counting down.
AGGAAGGTTGGCCACGGGAATCGAACCTACGACCTCCCAAATGAGGTCACAGACGTTACCGCCTGAGCCATCCCGCTCGATTGTTGTGTACATAAGTACGGCGTTTTAAGGCAAGAACGAAGTAATGTGTAAATTAAATATTGTTGAGAGTGTGGATGGTCTGGAAAAACTGCAGAAGTTTCCGCGCTCGTGCAGGTTCTGAATTACTTTAATACAGGCACTGTCTGCCGCATTGTGCTACAACCTAGAGCTTTAACGTACATTTGTAGTGATAGTACGGAAAAACAGCGTGGGTGCACACTTGATGGCGTGCACGACCCGTATGTATTTAGCAGATATTTACGTCATACTAGTCGCGCATGCGCAAAAGGTCCTTAAACGCGCACAAGTCAAGACCCGTTGTTACATTTCATCTAGTTTAGAGCAGTAGCGTGGTAAATTTAAAAGCCGTAGATTTTAAATTACCTCATGTACGTTACGTTTAATAGCGTTGAAAAAGAAATGTGCAAGGTGTCAATATTTGGATTCATATGCTCTTGTGCTCTTAGGTAGCACTCCCTCTGCAAAAACATAGCGTAAACATAGAAACCTGTTTCATGTTATCCTAATGCACGCGTCGTCCTCCGTGGACTAGTGGTACCGTGCTAGCCTCTAGTTCCCAAGGTCGCGGGTTCAAACATGGCGGAGGGCAATGGATGTTTTCGGGCGTAAAAATCCTTAGCATGGCTTCCTTCGGAAGGGAAGTAAAGCCGATGGTCTCGTGTCGTAGATTTACGGCACGTAAAAGAAACTCAAGCCTGATAAAGAGGTCTCTGAGCAAAATTACCGGTCTTTCACGTCCAATATAGAATGGCAAGCAGTTAGAGTGTCCATAAATAAAACTCAATTTCAATTTCTAATGCACGCGCTCACATTGGCATAAATATGACCATAAATTCGTAAAGTAAACATAGGAGTTTGCTAGCTCCAAGCTTTTATGTTTATGTCTACGTTAAACATAAGAAACTAACTTAAACACCTCTTAATTAATTGTTTGTATAATTAGTCTCATTAATCTAATATAATTAATATTAATATAATCAGTGAGTAAATTGGTGACAAATTGGTCGGCATGCAATGTTTGAACACCTGCAACTTATAAAAGAGGGATTCTCATCACGTGATCATTCTGCAATCTCGTCGCCATGTGTTGACTTTCTATTTAAGTTCACGGGCCAGGAATCACTGAGATATCTATAAAAATCACAGCAAAACAAATTATGATGGTAAATGGTGTTTTTTGTGAGTAAAACTACCTTTATGCTAAATCGTGCCTAAATGCAGTAATTATACGTCTCGTAGCTGCGCTTTAATGGACATCATTAAAGTGCACCTCTTCATTAAAGTGTTGGTTTCCGTCAATCAAAAGTTCCGCTTATAACAAAGTCTACCTTTTTTTTTTTAAAGGTTATAGCACATATAATGTATGTATCACTGAGATTGTGTTAAGGTCGAGATCAGAATAAAATCAATACTCTCGCGTCTGCGCACATACCATAACTCTGCCAGCTGTTTCACTGCATAGGGTAAGGTCAATGCACTTGTTGATTCGGGTAAGCGTAGGATATTTTATAATACGAGGGTCATCCAGAAACTAAGTCCCGATCGCGTCCAGAGGTGGCACCACCAGTCGGATAGGAATGCGCAGGCGTAGAGAGGAAGTATGTGGGAATAATGCAGTACAGTTTCAGTGTTGTGACGGCAGTGGTTATGGCACAGTGCTCGGAGAAAATGGCCGCTCCAATATTGTCTCCCGTCAACTGCGAGGTTCGTGCACTCATCCAATTTTTGCACGCTCAAAAGCAATCTCCAGCAGAGATCCATCGCCAATTGTGCCGTGTATGGACACGACATTATGTGTGACAGTATGGTAAGACTATGGTGCAACAATTCACTGAAGGACGAACCAATATTCACGACGAAGACCGTAGTGGCGGACCGTCCCTGGTGACTCCAGAACTGATGGAAAGTGTGCGGCAGGCAATTGTGCAGAACCGGCGCTTCACAATTTCAGAACTCTCTTGTCAATTCCCCCAGATGTCTCCCTCGCTTTTGCACGACATTGTCTCTCAGTGGTTTGGTTTTCACAGTGTGTGTGCAAGATAAGTGCCAAGGCAACTGACTAATTAACACAAAACGAAATGTCTGGCCGCAGCATTGACATTTCTACAGCGATACGCAGAGAAAGGGGACGAGTTTCTCGACAATATTGTCACTGGGGATGAAAAATTGACGTCGCATGCCACACCAGAGACAAAGCAACAATCAATGCATTGGCGACATAGTGGTTCACCTATGAAGACCAAATTCAAGCAGAAAATCTCTGTCAAAAAAATCATGTGCACTATCTTCTGGGATCGACGTGGTGTCCTCCTGTGCGAATTTTTACCGCGAGGGGAGACCGTAAATGCTGATCGGTATTGTCAGACGTTGCATAAACTGAGGAGGGCAATCCAGAACAAGAGACGTGGGACGTTGACAAGAGGCATTACGCTATTGCATGACAATGCAAGACCCCAAACAGCCAACGCCACACGAAATGTGTTGAATCAGTTTGGATGGGAGATCTTCGACCATCCAGCCTACAGCCCCGACCTCGCCCCAACTGATTTTCATCTCTTCTGTCTCATGAAGCGTTTTCTGGCAGACGCTGAGGTGCAGAATGAAGTGACTTCGTGGCTCCGGACATTGGTGACAGACTCCTATGACTTGGGCATGCAATCGATGGTGCACCGTTACGATAAATGCCTCAACAATGGTATTGACTATGTGGAAAAGTAGCCAGTGAATCTATGTAATTATTCCAATAAATATCCCTTACTTAGTGATTTTGTTCCCTTTATCGCTCATCGGGACTTGTTTCTGGATGATCCTCGTATTTTAAACTTAGACACATGGTCGAGCATATACAGTCGTATGAAACTTGAGTATAATGGTAATAAAGATGGATCTTAATTGCTACCATTACACTCTCGTTGCATAATATACTATTAACCGGGTAGCAAGTTCGTTTTCATTTTTATACATGTACACCAAGCCAATTTAAAATTGGCGGCATCTAACTGACGGAGCTCGCATCGGGTACTTCTGTGAGTGCTCTGGACAGCCAGGTTTTGTTCACAAGATGCTTATATTCTTGTAGTAGTTATAATGGGGAACACCATTATAATCGCAAAAGTCTTCCAAGAAGATAATTCATATACGAGATTTCAGGCAGACAGATGTTTCAACACTGAATATTTGTAAACAAAACACTTTATTGATCTATGGTTCTCAAGTGGAGTATGACTAAAGCTCGTTATAATGCTGCAGCACTCTTAGCTCAGCGGTAGAGAGTTAGCTTACTGTTCCTGAGGTTGCAAGTTCAAATCTCCGTGGAGCTACTCAACTTTTCCCCATTTCATTTACATACGTGAGTAACAATATAATAGGTTTTCTTCATTTTATGTATGTGACGTTTAGTTAGTAGTTCGTCATGCCGATAGATGGCAACCGTGGCACCAATTTATCTTTAAGGAGGAGGTTTCATACTGAGTCAATTTGATTTTATAACCACAAGTTTCACCATAATTGTAATTATGTTTGTAAGTAAAATGAAGTAACACAAGCAATATTATTTGACTATATTAGAGTAAAACGAGCTGTAAAAAATAAAAGATAACAGCCCACAACAGAGAATCGAACATGAGCTGCTTGCGTAGAAGTAGCTTAACCACTGCTCCCGCCAAGCAGGGTGTGGAGGTATCCCAAATCAGCGCCTAGTGACTTGTACAGTGCTTTCGTTTTATGCCAAGGCCGTGGATCGCGCGAATGCGTTCTGCGCACACAGTCTACTACTCTGCGGGGTTTACGGTTCAGTAACTCTCGCGTTACTTACTCACGAGTGTTAGTAACACTAATAATAAGTGTTGTAAGTGGTATCCATCTGCGCAAAGACATTCTGTACATCGTCGGATGAAATCACCATTCACATACATTAAGTTCTTCTTGCGTAATGTTCATTATTTCTGTTTTTATATTGTCCTTAAATTCGCCTATGGTGTGGGGATTGTTCCTATAAACTTTACTTTTAGTGTTTGGTGATTCCGTTGTTCTATTGACCAAACATTTCACAGTGTCTCTACCCGGAACAGAATAAGCAGGAAATTGTCTACACACCTGTCTACAAGATTCAGGTTTTACGTATGTATCATCTATAAAAATGCGCTGTACAAGCGTGAATTTGTTGGCAAGCATTTCCGTGGACTAATAAGAGAATAACATTCCTGAGGAAATAACACAAGTATTGTCGAAACACTTCACAACACGAAGACAAAGCAACGACTGATACAGCTCGTCGCTGATAAACGTACCCTTGACATATCCTGCGGCGCGGCGTAATACCGAGGTCACTGCCGACTCTGTGGATACACATATAAGGCGGTTGTGGGCTTGGTATAAAACGAAGGCACTGTATTATATGTAGAATTAGCCAGAGTGGAGCAGGGACGTTGACGGTTGTGAACCGCGCACTCACTCGAAACGACTTTGAAAAGAGACCGGCCCCAAGAGACCGGCCACTTTTAGTTTGACCGAGTGTACACAACTTCTTTTGTCGTGTGTACTGTCGCAGTCTGCCATATTAGCCAGTTGTTTCACGCTCTCTTGCAACTGACTGTTGTTTATGTTTCCGTTTGTTGTTGTGAATAACAATATATTGTGTTTAATTTATGCTTTTTATGTCGTTAATGTTCATCCTTAATTTACATTGTGAATCGCCCTTTAGGCTTGTTAGATATCGGAGCTCTACTGTTTCCCATGATTAGTTTACGTAAAAGATAAACCTAATGTGCTACACTCGCACGCCTGTTCCTATGCAGTATCGTTTATATTTAGGTATTTTACAAACTGTTCTTACAAAAATTATTTTTCTATTTCATGTTAATAGAGATCAACGTTTGCAGAAATGTTTTCATTACACATTTCGTTGTAGATACAAGGGGCACATAGGAAATCCAGTCGATAATCAGGTGTTTAAAGTCGTATCGCAGTGAAGTTCCATACTCTAGACATGACATCGCGAGAAACAAGCTGGATAGCGACGACAACTTAAAAACTGTAACGTTTTTTTGAAATTTCAAACCAATAACAATGCATAATTCCAGAAGAACCTTCCTGACCCAAGGTTTTTTTTTCGGGGTTTCCCCGAGTCAGGCGAATGCTGAAAAGGATCATTAAGTCCCCGGAATTTTCTGGGGATGTACAAGCCCCACAGGGGGGATAGGTCCTATCTGCTCCAGTGCCCATCCAGGGAGTTTAAATCTGTAAATGGTAGGAACCCCGCCCTCTGCCTGTCGTGCCTCCTGACCCGGCAGCCCTCTATGTCCTCCCACCTCATGCCTGCCGGGGGCGCCCCACCGGGCATAGACACAAAAGATCTGCTTAGGTCGACGTGCTAAGTCCCCCTCCGCTTAGAATCCTAATCCTAGGTCCCTGAGGAGCCAATTGAGGAACTAGTCGATTGGAAAGTAGCGGCTGCAGGTTAAGGAGGCCGCTGACCACGTCCCACTCTCCAGTACAGCACCTCACACATGACGCCTGTTGTGGGCAGAGGTAGGGGACGCAGCGCCCGGGAGGCAAGCGTTGGCCCGCGCCAAGGAGTAGATTAATGAATAGAAAAATGCTTGCGAGTGAATTTTTTACTTTATTTACTACTTACGTATAGTAAGTAGAGGAAGTATTGCATTTCATTAAAAAATTGGATACCGAGGTTTCACCGGAAATACCCTTTTTGAGGCCCCTAAATAACAAGCAAATTTAGAATGTGTGTGTGTGTGTGTGAGAGAGAGAGAGAGAGAGAGTGTGTGTTCAGTATCTTCCAAAGATGCCAGAAGGTGATTTTTAATAAAATCCTCCCACCTCAAACTACCCTTTACATGGAAAAAAAAATTATACACTTTTTATTTTCTTAAAAATGGCTCTAACGATTTTGAATAAAGCACCATATATTTAAGATATTTGCATGACAGACGAAGTATATATCTTAAAATCTCTGCAAATTGCCTGTGAAGCAGTCATCATGAACCGCTCTGGTATAATTAGTAAACCGTAAAAGATAGTCAAAATCTTACTATACAAAAATGCGGTCCTTGTTAAAGCACACAATTTTTGTCAAATAAAAATTTTTGTGACGTTAACCACTTAGGACACGGTCTTTCTTCTTGGTTTGAATTTTTAAATACTTATAATTTTCTGAAATGAAACGTTGTGTTTTTTTTCTCGATGTCAGGTCATCGCATAGCGACACGTTATCGTTTACTATCATGTTGCCTACTATGATACAATGAAATGTGTAAATGTGAATTGAATGTTTATCTGGATTAACAAGTAGATAGAATAACGACTTTTTGTAACAATAGTTTGAAGAAGAGTGAGTAGAGAAAATCATATGAAAATAAAGCATACTATTTTTTTTTATCTCTTGTTGAGGATTTCTCAGGTTTAGCTTTAGAATGTGAGTTTACACTGAATATATTTCATATTTTTGTTTTCTCTACTATGTATATAGTGGCAGAGAAGGTATTGCATTCCGCCCAAAAATTCGATATCGAAATTTCACGGGAAATACATATTTTGAGGCACATGAATCCAAAAGAAAGCATTTTTAGAAAAATGTCCATGTGTGTGTCTTTGAACAGCATAACTCAAAAATGAAAAGTTGCATAAATACCAAACTTGGTTTTTAGGTTCAGTACCTTCCAAAGATGCAACACAAAGGGTTTCAAGAAAATTCCCTCACTCTAAAATACCCTTTACGTCGTTCATTTTTCGAAATTTGTGATTTTCTAAAAAATGGCTCTATTGATTTTGATTAAAGTCCCCTTCATTCGGAAGGAATTTTGTATAATCTTGTATAACTGGTAGACGTTAAGCAATAGACGAAAACGTGCCACACAAAAAATGTGGATCTCTTTAAAAGACAATTTATTTCAAGTAACTTTTTCGTGGGATCAGCCATTTCGAGATATACGTTATTAATGATGGGAATTGTTCAATACTCGTACTTAGCCATTCTTTTAAAGTCCTGTTAATTTTCAGTTGTTTCTCGCGATGTCATGGAAACAGTATGTAATTTTAAGGCTAGCACATAGCGTCCAGTTCTTGCTGCTCTCTTTGTATATATAATGAAATGTGTAATGGAGTTATTTCCGGAAAGTTTTATCTCGATTAAAATGAAGTAGATAGAAAAATTAGCTTTCCTAAGAATATTTGTATACCCACTAATAAACGATAGAGTTTAGAGAAAGTCGTGTGAATTAAATAAATCAGACTTTTTTTTATTAGGTTAACGTGCTTTAACCAGGTAGTTCATATCAGAAAATGAATGAAATGGATGAAATAGCGCTTAAATGAGCCCACGGTCCATAGAGTTATCCAATATTCATCTTTTCCCGGAAAAAAAACTTATTCAGGTAACTTGGCTTAACCGAGATTCGAACTGGGGACTTGTTGAATGTGAGGCAGAAGCGCTACCCCCACACCACAGATGGACACTTGATACTTTGAAGACGTTGTGTACCGAAATAAAATCTCAGAATAGCGCTGTCGCTCATTAGTATTTCCCGACATTCATCATTCTCTGGGGAATCCCACACCACAAAATGTTTTCTCAAAGTAACACTCTTTGTCTCTGGTTACCGAATCTCCAAGTCAGGGCTTCTCCTCCACTCTAATGCTGGGCTGCAACAAAACTCCACTACAAACACTTATTTCATCGTTAGTGGTTGGGCCCATCAGCTTATTCCTTCTTTACATTGCTGTCGCTTGAGATATGAATCCTGGCGACCTATTCTTTACTATTGCTTATTTAAGCCAATGTGTCTGTGAAATTTGGTAAGAAATGTGAGTTTTCTATTTTTCGCTTTTTTAATGTTTATTATACCTACTTATCCTTTCGTGCCACACGATTTAATATCAACAATTTTAAAACCATAGATGGTTACTTAATTGGTCCTGTACCATTTAGGTAAAGCACCGCGTTGAGCTTTAAGCTCCATTTTTCTGTTTCATTTTTTTATCAACATTTTTCACTGTTCAACATGCTCTTTGGGGCACAGTTTATAGTTTATTGGCTTTAAAATTTCAACAGAGCTTCAGGAATTGCGGATTCCAAAATTGTTGTGTGCTATTTAAAAAGTTCTGATGTGTTACATTCACATAACTTATATTAGTGGGTACACAAATTATTCTTACGAAAGTTTATTCTTACTTCATTTTAATTGAGATAAACATTTACAGAAACAGCTACATTGCACATTTCGTTATACATACAAAGGGAACAGTGATAGTCAAATGTTTAACAACTGGACGCATATGCTGGCCTTAAAATTCCATACTGTTTCCAGGACATCGCGAGAAACAACTGAATGTTGACAGGACTTAAAAAGAATGACAAGGCATTGAACAAATCGCATCATTAATAACGGATATCTTGGAAATGGCTGATGTCACAAAAAAATTATTTTAAATAAATTGTGTGTATTAAAAAGTGTATATTTTCTGTGTAGTGAGATTTTGTCTATCTGATTTCCAGTTATGCAGAAGTCACTCAGAATGAACAGGATTTCAGAGACTATTCCCAGAAAATTCATGATATACATTTCATTTGTCATGATAATACCTTGAATATAGGTATTTTAATCAAAATCACTAGAGGCACTTTTGTGAAAATCAACATTTTCAATACTTTTCCATGTAAAGGGTAGTTTGGGTTAGGAGAATTTCTAGAAAATCTTCGTGTCGCATCCTTGGAAGATGCTGAACTTAAATACCAAGTTTGGGTTCCAGCCCACTCTGTGTTTTTGAATCATGCTGTTGACACACACACACACACACACACACACACACACACACACACACACACACACACACATGCGTATCTTCTTCTAAAAAATGTTTTTGGGGGTGGGGTTGCCAAAGGGGGCTCAGTGGGCCTCGAAGCATAAATTTTCGCTAAAATCTCGGTATCATATTTTTGAATGGAATACAATACTAAGAAAGAGGGGAGGTTTTGGCCAGATTTTCAGGGTGTCTGGACCACTGTGCGTTGTAAATGAGCAACCTGGTGACGTAAACATAACAGCCTATGAATCTAGACTTAAATGCAGTATAAACATATAACAGGAGAGCATATATGTGTTACATTAGCTTACTTGCAACATTAAATAAACTACAAAGTCAGTGAACTGTTAAATTGAAAAAGAATTGGCTAGAAAGTCAACTTCACCAATTACATTTTAGGAATAAGCCTATTAAATGTTGCTGTGTATGCATTTAGGTTTTAAACATGCCGTTTATTATTCGAAGGTTCGTTTTGATAATTAATGTTTTATAAAAACAGAACGAAGTCGAAAGTTCTACTGGTAGTATTAAACTCAGAGGACATGTCATATTTAACTGTATTAATGCAAAGCTTTAAAAGTCACAGATACACTATCAAATCTACCACAAACACTCAGAAGAAAGATAACACTGTCAGTGGGCGAGTACACGCACGGAGATGATCGACTATAGACATGTCTACCCTGGCTCCGAACATGAGTGGGGTAAAGACTAAAAGGAGCATGCACTGTTGACTGTTATAAAACTCTCTTTCGCTACCTACCTCAAGAGTATAATTCTTGAACTGATTTCCCCTCAGGGGCTCACCTTATGTGAGTACGGGTTTTTGGCGCACCCGGGGGTTCCCGAGCCAATCATCGCCACCTTCATCCCCTCACCCCCATCCGGTCGAGGTGGGTTCTTCAAGTGACCGGTGGACCCAAGGTAGGCTCTCGTGCGTTCTTTGCATTCCATCCATACCGCACCTCACCATCGTTTCTTTCTTCCCTTATCACTTTCCGGCCATTTCGCACCACGACATTCGCATAACTCTTTTTCTTCCCCGCCGGCCTACCTTGCGTGCGAAACACCCACACAGTTTTAGTTTCTTTTATCTTTTTATTTAAATCCTCCGTGGACACGGCCTGACGGATACCCGCGCACCGCGTGCGCAGCTGGGTGAGTGGGTAATGGCGTCATCCCCACCACCCGGGGTCGTCATGTAGGGTTTGTGTTCGTATCCGCTGTTCAACTGCAGTCCCGCGGGGGGCCATTGCATGAGCTGCTGACTTCTGACGGCGATTGGGTCCCTCTGTCTATGTTCTGGGAGGTGTGACCCTGGGGTGAGTCTGGTATAGATAGGCCACTCACCCAAGCCGGGGTAACGCCCGAGAAGTCAGAGCCCGAGGTCGGAGACGGTTGCAATGGTGGAGGATTTATCTCGCTATGGAGCACCCTTCCTCCATTAATACAAACAAGCGCCGAAAAGTTATTGTAACAGAAGTAGCACCGCCGTCATCTGGTTGTTACTTGGTCAGGTCATTTCGAGAACAGAAGAAGGACAAAACTTTGAGAAGGTGAACCCTTTTATAATTCAGAAGGGAATAGATGCTATTGCTGGTGCGGTTCAATCATGCACTCGTCTACGGAATGGATCCTTATTGGCACAAACTAAGTCCGATCAGCAAAGTAAGACCTTGTTGCGCGCTACGCTTCTCCACGGTTACCCCATCCGTGTTGAGAAGCACCGCACATTGAACTCCTGTCGGGGCGTCGTTACCACCCATAGCCTCGATGGTATATCGGACGAGGATCTCGTAGAATATCTATCTGATCAAAAGGTCACTGCAGTGCATCGAGTGCAGGCCAAACGCGACGGCGTATTGGTACCCACTCGTACCCTGTTCATTACATTTGATGGCGTCGATCTGCCCACGAGCATTTCCGCAGGGTACGAACGGATTTCTGTGAGGCCTTATATTCCTAGACCTCTGCGTTGTTTTAAATGCCAACGTTTTGGGCATACGCAAGTCTCCTGTAAGAGTGCCGTTAACATCTGTGCAACATGTAGCCAGCCCTCACACGAAGGTACCTGTTCAACAGCCCCCGTCTGCGTTAATTGTAAAGGGTCACATTCTGCTTCGTTTGCCGACTGTCCGCGGTATTTGGACGAGAAGGCGATCCAGGAGATCCGGGTAAAGGAAAAACTCTCCTTCGCTGAAGTCCGGAGGCGTTTCCATGCGCGCCAACCTTCACTCCTGCGATCTGGCACATTTAGTTCTGTTGTTGCCTCGCCAGTACCACGAGTAGATGCCGAAACTCAGACCTGGACCTTGACTGGATTAACCGCCACTACCATCCGGCCGTCTATTAAGGCTACAGTTACCAAGCCGTATAAACCTGGTCCCAAGTCAATGAAGTCGCAAGCCGTTGAAAAGAAGCCCAAGCAGAAACTTCGTAGGGAAGATTTTTTGAAAGACCCTCCGCGTGCGCGCGGTAACAAAAGTTCACCTTCTCCTCCTCGGAGGTCGCTGTCCCAGGATGGTCCTGGGACAAGCCGCGCTCAGCGGCACCCTTCACCCATCGCCACCCAGAACCGATTCACGGCGCTTGAATCGGTTTCTGGCACTGAGCGCGTGGGCCCTCCCTCCGAGGAAGCTATGGAGTCTGACCAACTCCATACCAAAAGCCCGAGCCCAAAGGTTAAACAAAAGGTAATTTTAAGCCGCCCTTCTAAATAGAAAGTTTATCCCCTTATTCTTAATGGCTATCCTGACCTGGAATGTACGTGGTGTACGATCGCATAGGGCTGAACTGCAACTTTTATTGCGTTCCCATTCGCCTATGGTCGTATGTTTGCAGGAGACTAAGCTTCGCCCTCACGATCCTTTTGATCTCCGAGGATATACTCCGGTTCGCTACGACCTTGAACCGGAGGAGGGTACTCCTGCTCATGGAGGTGTCATGTTCTTAGTGCGTAACGACGTTCATTTTACACCTGTCACACTTACATCCGACTTGCAAGCTGTTGCCGTTCGCCTTCACTTACCCGGCTTTTTGTTTTCTGTTTGCTCTGTATATTCACCTCCATCGTCTCCCCTCGCTCCCGCGGACATTCGAGCTCTCCTGTCCGCTCTCCCAACACCATTTCTTCTGTTGGGAGATTTTAATGCCCATCACCCACTATGGGGTTCGCCAAGGGCTTGTGGGAGGGGAACTCTTCTTTCCGACATTTTTTATCAGTTCAATCTTTCCATCCTCAATACAGGTGCACCTACTTTTATTTCTGATTCTTCTGGTACTTTCTCTCACCTGGACCTTGCCCTTTGCTCAATCCAGCTTGCACGTCGCCTTCAGTGGAACGTCGTCGCTGACACCTACTCCAGCGACCATTTCCCCTGCATCGTTTCTCTTCTGTCGCACCACGTACAGCATTCCAGAGTACCTACCTGGATATTCGCAAAAGCCGACTGGAGCTTGTATTCCAGCCTCGTGCATTTTGACGACCAGCCCTTCTCCGACATTAATCAACTAGTGCAGCACCTTACGTCTATTATTTTCTCAGCCGCCGAACGTGCAATACCCCGTTCATCCTCCCAACCTCGGCGGCCACCTGTTCCGTGGTGGAACGAGGATTGTCGGGACGCCGTTCGTGCCCGTAGGACTGCACTTAGGGTGTTTCGGCGCCACCCTACACTTGATAATTTGGTGACTTTTAAACAATCGCGCGCCAGGGCTCGTCGCATTATTCAGGATAGCAAGAAGGCATCTTGGGCTCGTTTTGTCGAGTCTTTTAATCGTTTTACGCCTTCATCCGTTGTTTGGGATAAACTTCGTCGCTTCTCAGGTAAAGTGTCACATTGTACTGTTTCTGGCCTTCAGGTTTCTAATGCCACCATAGTGGATCCGGCTGCCATCGCTAACACTCTGGGTGCTGCCTTTGAGGCGGTATCCCATTCAGACCATTATTCCGCCGGCTTTCGCTCTATCAAAGACCGGCTGGATTCCGACACCTTTAATTTTCGATCTGCTAATATTGAGTGTTATAATGAACTTTTCACAATGAGGGAGCTGGAGCACGCTCTTCATTGCTCTCGGCACTCCGCTCCTGGGCCGGACGGCATTCATGTCCTGATGTTAAAGAACCTTTCAGCCGACAGTAAACTCTTTCTCTTACAGGTCTATAACCGTATTTGGCAAAACGGCATTTTTCCTTCCGTTTGGCGCGAAGCCACCATTGTCCCTATACTTAAGCCTGGGAAGGATCGCCAACTACCTTCCAGCTACCGCCCTATCTCCCTCACCAGTTGCATTTGCAAGGTGATGGAGCGCATGATCAACGGGCGGTTGACATGGTGGCTTGAGTCTCAGAAACTTCTAGCGAACGCTCAGTGCGGGTTTCGTCGCTATCGCTCTACCGTCGACCATCTGGTGTCCTTGTCGACGCATATTATGAATGGATTTCTGAGAAAGTGTCAAACCGTGGCTGTATTTTTTGACCTGGAGAAAGCTTATGACACTTGTTGGAGGGGCGGCATTTTACGTACACTTCACGATTGGAATATCCGCGGTCGTCTTCCCATATTTCTTCGGGAGTTTATGACGGACCGCGTCTTTCGTGTACGTGTGGGCTCGGTTTTATCTCGTCGTTTTATTCAAGAGAACGGAGTACCGCAGGGCTCTGTACTCAGTGTCACACTTTTTGCGATTGCCATCAACCCCATTGTTGATTGTATTCCACCTGGCATTTCATCGTCCCTTTTTGTTGACGATTTCGCTATTTATTGTAGTTCACGGCGGACCTGTCTACTCGAACGCCGTCTCCAGAGCTGTATCGACCGTCTCTACGCCTGGAGTAACGCCAACGGCTTTAATTTCTCCGCCGAGAAATCCGTCTGCATCAACTTTTGGCGCCGGAAGTATTTCCCTCCGCCCTCTCTCCATCTTGGACCAGGGATACTTCCGTTTGCAGACGAGGCGAAATTTTTGGGGTTAATTTTTGACAGGAAGTTGTGTTGGACCTCGCACGTTTCCTTTTTAAAAGCAAAGTGTGACCGTTCTCTTAATATTTTACGTGTTTTAAGTGGCACATCCTGGGGAGCTGATCGGACCGTCCTTCTTCGCCTTTATCGCTCTTTGGTCCGATCCAAGCTTGATTACGGGTGTATTGTTTATTCGTCGACACGTCCATCTGTGTTACGTCGATTGAATGCCATTCACCATCGTGGCATAAGAGTCGCTACAGGGGCCTTTCCAACCAGCCCTGTTTTTAGCCTGTATGCTGAAGCTGCAGAGCCTCCGCTGTCCTTCAGGCGTGAGATGCTCTTGTGCAGCTATGCTTGTCGACTCTCAAGCTTGCCTGACCACCCGTCCTTCGAGTTATTTTTCGAGGAGTCACTTGATCGTCACTATTTTATTAGCTCCTCTGCTTTGCTCCCACCAGGGGTTCGCTTTCGACAGCTCCTTCGGCATTTAGACGTTCCGCCAGCGCCGGCCCTTCCACGGGGGGAAACGCGTTTTCCTCCATGGTCTCGCGCTGAGGCCCAATGTCACCTTGGGCTAACGTCGATGCCGAAGACTGAGACCCCTGCTTCAGTCTTTAGATCGGCTTTTTTAGAAGTACGGGCTCAATTCGGAGACTTCCATTTTATCTTTACCGATGGATCTAAGACTGAAGCTGGAGTTGGATGTGCCTTTGTTTCTGGTCACTGTAGTTTTAAGTTTCGTTTACCTGGACAATGTTCAATTTTTACCGCCGAACTTTTTAGCATTTATCAATCTATTTTATACATTCAGCGGCACGCCTTACAGCACTGTTTTATTTGTACAGACTCTCTGAGTGCCCTTCAGACTATTACTGCGCTGTACCATTACCACCCGCTTGTACAGCGCATACATGACCTGCTCCACTCGCTTGGTGTCACTGGCATCAGCGTGTCCTTCATGTGGATTCCAGGTCATGTGGGCATCTCAGGTAATGAGTCTGCCGACGCCGCTGCGAAATCGGCGATTTTATTACCCAGATTTTTTACCTCTGTTGTTCCCTCGTCAGATTCGTGTGTTATTTTACGTCGCCGCATCCTCTCGCGCTGGCGCGATGAGTGGACGGCCCTCCGGGGGAACAAGTTGCGGGAGGTTAAGCCTCTCCCGTTAATCTGGGGTACCTCTTCTCGTTCTTTACGTCGGGAAGAGGTACTTTTAGCCCGTTTACGAATTGGACATTGTCGTTTTAGTCATAGTTACCTGCTCAGTGGTGATCCCGCTCCGCTTTGTCAGCAGTGTGACGTGCCCTTAACGGTGCGTCACATTTTAACTGAGTGTCAAGTTTTAGCTCCACTGCGCGTTCGCCTGGGTCTGCCTGTTGGCATAGCCAACGTTTTGGCAGACGACGCGCATGCTGTAGAATGTCTTTTACGTTTTATAAGTGACATTGATTTTAATCGTCGCATTTGATGCGCTGAGCGTCTTTTAGCTTTGTTATTTTATTCTGTATGTTTTTATAGGGACTTACTCCCCAGTGACATATGGCGCTCATGTCCCGCATTCTACAGTTCTTGACACGTTTTAATCTTTTATTGGCTATGCTTTTAGTGTGTTGGTTTTTGAGATATATTTATTGTTATTATTGTTGTTATTGTTATTCTTGTTGTTATTTTTATTCTTGTTGTTATTGTTATTGTTATGCTATTGTTAGTTTTAACTTTTTGGACATCGCGGGTTTGTGTCCCGTTTTTTAATTATGCGGTTTTTTTACCTTTTATATTTTGACCTTATATTTTACACATTGTAAGGGCGCTGATGACCCTAGCAGTTTAGCGCCTTTAAACCGCATATCATCATCATCATTTGAACTGATTTGAGCTACAGAAGTGTGTTATTTTTGCACGTTATTTATAAAAGAAGATAAATTAAGTTACAAACATTTTGTTCAACGTAACATACAACAGAAGTTTTATTTATTTAACAAATTGATTGTTATTGTACCGTTCGAGATGTTACTAACGTGAACTTGAAGCTACAACGGAAGCATCAAAATAGATTTTTCACCTAGATAAACTGTTTCAAATATCTTCGCTTTATCTTGCCCCACTTCATAAATTCATTATATTATTTTTCGTATTGAACTCTGGGCTTTTCAGGCAGAAGCTCCATCAACTTTTCTTCTGATTCCTGTAAGTCTTGTGGAATAGCACTTTCGTCGCTTTCCAAGCTCACGTAATTTAAATGTTAATTTAAGAAACTCGTATGTTACAATAACTGTAAAATGGTGACCACACAGAACTTTGTTTATTTACGAGTATTTCCACGGCAACGGACTCTAGCAACGCAGTTTTCACCACATCGATTCTTACTAACTCCACCGCTAATTGCTATCAGGAGGCCTTGGTCATTGATTCGTATTGCATCTCCTACACTTCAAAAATGACAAACTACAGGTAAAATGACATACTATTATGGTAGCTAGCGGAAAAAATGAGTGCAACTTTTAAAGGAAGCTTCTTTTTTTGTAGAGAGTGAAAAAATGTGTCGTTTTCTATACTGTTGCATAAATAACTATTATCCCATAGAGGGTTATTATTCTATCTTCTAGTACGAGTGGTTAAAACCTCTAATTTGACTGCCAGCTGTATAAAAAGTGTTTTTCCTATTTCAAAGGTAAGGCGCTAAGTACTTTCTCACGGAATGAGTAGACGTTTTCTGCAGTGAAAGGCAATCGGCTCGTACGGGCAGCCTGCGAACATCAGCTGGCGGTCATTCCGTTGGAACGAATACGACAGCTGGAACAAAACTGCTTTTGTGATTAATGACCAGAAAAGAACATTTCATTTCTACTCCGAATTATGAGTAATACACATGAATATATTGCCTCTGGGGACTTGGCACTTAGAATTGTGGTACACAAAAAGCATAAACATAACAGTAAACTATTTCAGTAACGTTTAAGTGCTCATATTCTAGAAGCACTATTTTTACAAAATCGTTTTATTTTTTCTACTACTTACCTAGATGATACCGAGATTTCATTGGAAATAAACGTTTTGAGACTTCCTGAATGGGAGGGAAAATATCATTTTTTAGAAAAAGGTCCGTGTCTCTAAAACGAAATGTTCATAGTTACCAAACTTGGTATTCAAGTTCAGTATCTTCCAATATGCGTCACGAAGATTTTCAAGACCCCCCTCCTCAAACTACCAACATGGTAGCTTTGTCGTTATTGTTTGACTTTCTCAAACATTTCTGTAATTGATTTATATACGATATATTTAAAATATTTACATGAACAAATAACCTGTTTTGTTTTGAATTTTCTGGGAATAGCCTGTGAATTCCTTTCATTCTGAATAACTTTCGTATAATTGCTAAACCGTAAGTTGATAACATCTTATTACAGAGTTTTAATTACTTGTTGAAACGCACAGTACATGTCAAATAAAAGTTTTTGTGGCCTTAAGCAATTCTGAGACCTTCTTTGTTATTGGTTTCAATTTTCAATAACATATACTTTGTCATCTACACTGCCGTTTGTGAAAATTGCAACACCAAGAAAGAATTTCCCGAATAACTCCAAACTTGGTGGAAGTGTAGAAGAGTGTGCAAGCAGTAAGTGATTAGGTTTGCAGAGCCCTCTCGTGTCGGTCCGACAAGGTCAGTGTTGCGTCCAGTGTAGTCAATGCAATGCTGTCAAACAAGGTGGAAACAAAGTGAGTGCCAGTATGCCTCATCGACGTCAAAGGGAGCCATATCGGCATGTGAGTGAGTTCGAACGGGGCAGAATGATCGGTCTTCGGGAAGCGGGTTTGTCATACCGTGACATTTCAACTCGTACAGGGCATGCTACTACGACAGTGATGCGTGTGTGGAAGCAGTAGATAGATGAAGGTCGTACACAGCGAAGAGCGGGTACTGGACCATGGAACATGACCACAGCACGGCAAGGCCGTAACGGACCATACAGCTTCATCCACAGTGTTGGCTTGACGCTGGAGCACTGCAACAGGTGTAAACTTGTCTGCATCAACGGTTGGTCTCCGTCTACTGCAGGTTAGACTGGTTGCATGCGTGCCATTACGTCGGCTTCCATTGTCCAGAAACCACGAGCTCCTCCGACTGCAATGGGCACGTGAACGCCGTCACTGGGGTACTGAGTGGCAAATGTCTCTTCGGATGGGTCCCGCTTCAACGTGCCCTTCAGTGATGGCCGCATATGTGTCCGGCGGTACCGTGGTGAGCGCAACCTAGAGATCTGCATTGTTGAGCGGCATAGCGGACAAACGCCAGGTGTGATGGTTTGGGGTACCTTTGGTTACAACAACCGATCTCGCCTCCTACGAATTGCGGGCACTTTGAACAGCAACCGGTTGTAGAGCCTGAGGTACTCTCCCTGCTTCAAGCATCTCCATAGGCCACGTTTCAACAGGACAAT
The DNA here is from genome assembly GCA_030765065.1 of Deroplatys truncata. NCBI lineage: Eukaryota > Metazoa > Arthropoda > Insecta > Mantodea > Mantidae > Deroplatys > Deroplatys truncata. The sequence continues at coordinate 138,469,043 of CM060979.1, read as the reverse complement.
GCCCGGCCACATATTACGAGGAATGTACAAGCCTTCTTCGAAGAGTGACGGGTACAATTGCTTCCCTGGCCTGCACGTTTGCCTGACCTTTCGCCCATCGAACATGTCTGGGATATGGTTGATCGGCACCTGGTGCGTCACGGTCCTCCAGTAACCAGTGTCACGAATACAAACTGCGTGGAGGGAAATCCCTCAGGAACTTATTCAGAACCTTTTTGATTCAATGTCATGGCGTATAGCAGTTGCAGCGCATGGAGGCCACACCAAATACTGAATATTAGGGCTCAAAGGTCGTATAGATTTGAAAAGTTTATCATTTGTTACTTATCATGTACCTAACCTGTGGTATTAAATTCACGTGTTTCCTTCTTGGTGTTGCAATTTTCACAAACAGCAGTGTATTAAGTTATTTCTTTTTGTCTTGGTCATGCAAAGAGCATGGAATTTCAAAGCCATCACACAGACTCGCTCTTTAAAAATCTGACTCGCTTTAGCCTACTGTATCTTCTTATACCTGCAACGAAATGCGCCAATGTGAAAGTGTATCTTAATTAACAAGAGGTAGATAGAAGAATAAGATTTTGCAAGAATGTTTTGTAGCAGAGTGAGCGAAGAAAAATGCAACACCTTAGACTTTTGTTCTATCTACTTGTTTTAATCGAGATAAACGTTTGCCTTTCGTTTTAGGTACAAGAGGGATACAGGAGAGCGAAGCGATGGTGAGATGTTCAAAAACGTGTCGCTATATGCTGGCTTTGAAATCCCAATTCTTTGCATGATATCTCGAGAAACAACTGAATAGCGTCAACACTTCAAAAGTTGAGAAACTACTCTAAAATCCATACCAATAAAAACGTATCTCGGAAATGGTTGATGCCACAAAAAAAGTTATTTGAAATAAATAGTGTGTTTTAAAGAGATTTACATTTTTTTGTGTAGAAGTTTTTGTCTATCTCTAATGATTTACCCGTTATACAAAATTATACAAAATACCTTTTGAATGAAGAGGACTTCACAGGCTATTTCAAAGAAAACTCGATGGATACGTTTTTTATTCAGGTAACCTCAAAACATGTATTTACAGTAAAATCTTGCTTCCGAATTTTTGGGTAGAATTCAATACCTTTCCTGCTTACTAGATGCGTGATAGAGAAAGTAAAAATATTATCTAAGAATAGTTTGTGGAAGCTATATAAAAATAAACAATAGTGGGTAGAGAAAGTCGCGTGAGTGTGACTCAGATTCTTTTAATGCTATTAACAGTATTCTTATAAAAATCTACAGGGTAGAGATTATCTGAGAACAACTGATTTCCCATTTTAAATCCCTATGTGCAGTGTTTTTTTTTTTTTAATTTTAGCGTCCTTTAACCTGTTGGTCATTTCGGACGATAAATGAATGAGATGGGTGAAATGATGCTCAAATGATGTGAGGTCTATAGAGCTTACAGACATTCGTCTTCTCAGGATAAGGAAAAAATCTCTGAAAAAAAGCCTTATCCGCGTAACTTGCCCTAACCAAAATTCGAATTCGGGATTTCTTGCCATGCGAGGCAGGCACGTTACCCTCACATCACAGAGACGGTCTTTAGTGATTTTATTTGCAATTTTATCAATGTAAACGTTTGCTGTGTGGCGAGACAACCAACCATTACGTTATTAAATTATAACTGCTCTAATTAAGGAAAATTATCCTATGATTATATTTCCAGAAGTGGTGTACACCGAAGTAGCTGTTTTCTGAAAAGAGACACTGTTTAAAATAACAAATTATAAAAAGAAACATTTAAAATGAGGGGGGAACATACCACAGCAATAACTAGGATTGTATATCTTTGTTGCTAAAAAAGTAAGGTAATAGTTAAACGTGCCATTAGCTAAACGCTTGCAGGCAAAACATATTAGAAAAATATCTAACATGCTCTTGAAAAGGAATAAAATACGAGGAATATTGTTTAATAACGCACTTAGAAATCATAACCTCACTCTAGTTCAACTGTTATTCACGTTTTCTTCCACGAGTACAGAGTGGCTCTGCTGATTGTTTCCGCTTCGTTTCTGCCTGCTCTCTAACAACGAAGATGCCACGATATAATTACTAGGTACATATAAGCGAGTAAGGTTGTTCTATTTCCCATGGTTCACAGAGTTTTCTACTTCACAAACTTTTACTTTCACTGACCAGTTTCTCTTCTGGTCTTAAAAATGCAAACCTTTATTTAGGATTGTTGTAACTGTAGCAGGAATGATTAAAGGCATTCAGTAGAAAAGGTCAAAGTGAGTGAATCATTTAATAACCACGCCTTCCAGTTCGGAATTTTGTACTGTTTATACGAATTAATAGCCTCGCGAATCAAGGTTGAATATTTGGTTAGATTTCTTAATCTGTGACCAAACTAGAATCAAAGAATCTACTTTTTACTTTCTCTACCGCATCCCTATTTTTTTACCAAAACTTCTTGTAGTTTACACTCATATAACTTCTCTACCTACTATCGTTTATCTTTATTTAGCCTCTACAAACTGTTCTTATGCAATCTTATTTTTGTAACTGCTTCATATTAATTCTTTACACATTTCGTTGAAGGTACAAGATGAATAAAGGAAGCCGAATCGATGGTCAGATGTATAAAAGCGGCTTTAAAGTTCCATACTCTTTTCTGACCTCGCGAGAAACTAATGAATAGCGACAGGACTTTTAAAAAGTACGTGAACAATTGCCAGTATTAACTTATATCTTGTAAATCACTGATGTCAGAAAAAAGTTATTTGAAATAAATTCTGTATTTAGATTTTTTGTGTGGTACGTTTTTATCCATCTCTTAACGTTTACCAGTTATACCAAATTATACAAAATTCCTTCCGAATGAAGTGGACTTCACAGGTTTTTCCCTAAAAAATCAAGATATAGATTTTATTTGTCAATATCTTAAATGTATGGTATTTTAATCAGCATTGTTAGAGCCATGTTTGAGAAAATGAAAAACTTCGAAAAATATTCCATGTAAAGGGTAGTTTGGGTTGGAGAGATTTTCTTGAACATCTTCGTTTTTTAATTATGCTGTTCTCTCTCCCTCTCACGTGGATCTTTTTCTAAAAATGTCTTTCTTAATCAAGGGGCTTCAAAATATGTATTTCTGGTGAAAACTTTGTATCCAATTTTTTAGTGTAATACGCGCTTCTTCTACGTACTAAAGATAAATAATAAAGTGGAAAGAAACCGAAACCAAATTTAAAACCGTTCAGTGCAAGGAAAGTTTAAAATTAATGTTGAGCAAAATTTGCCGAAAAGTTTAGAAAACAGCGTGCATCACCTTAAAAAGTGTTACTTTTCTCCCAGATGATATATACAGAAAGAACAAGTCTAAAGGAAAAGGCGATGATTTGGTCGTTAAACTCATGACCGTATAATTTAGTGTTTCCGTAGCCTCGGTTGGTGAATGATTTTCTACTTCCGTGCAGAAAATGGCTTTGTTTTTTATGGGTTTAATGCAGTGAGAACCCGGAAGGGTGTTGACCGTTCACGAAATGTTGTTGAAGTATCTTGAAACGACGTTTAAAGATAACGCCAGCTCAGAAGACTGACGGCGGCATTACGGCTGTAATAATTTACAACCACAGCGCCCTCTTTTATACATGCTCCTGCACTTACACTCTTGGATAAGGTCTACTTAAATAACATGCGGCATTATTTATCTAATTCGTCGTGATGGAGTATTCATATATAAAACTCGATATATTGGGTACACATATTCTTTAGGACAAGAGTAAAAATGCGGTGGGGTGATATCAACGGAAGAAGGGATGGAAAACTAAGTCGGTAGGAAATTTTGAGGATTCTGAACACGAGTGAGCTTGTTTTCCCAATTCTATTGCAAAATATTGTGACTTTGTTCAGTTTTTAACTGCCATTTCACTAAGTTCTCACTGTCACTTCACTCTGTTCGTGAAGTAGCCCCGTAACGAAATACGCATGACGTCTCTTCTTCCGAACGTTTCACTCGCTGGAGAGTCGAACCCAAGACCTCTCCAATATCTTGCAGAAGCAGCATTCAGTGCGTGTCACAGCAATCGTGAGAAACTCGCTCGGAGAACGGTGGTTTTCGTCGCACCAGAACCCACCCGCTAACTCGCTCACTGAATTGCGAGAGCGCTCGCTTATATAGCCGTTGTAAATTTCCAGAGTTCCAGAACGTTCCAAAGGAAAAACTTCTAGAAGATTCTGTTATCTGCCCATAGCGCTTCCTATGTTTATGCTGGCGAGCGCTACTTGCCTTTGCTTATCTCCGACTCCCCGGTGCCGACCTCCCGATAACCTTGGGACATAGCCGCTACGTCACAATATGATTATATGGTTCCAAAGAAAGGCGTTTTTGTTTGTTTTTAAAAGGCCAATGCGCGCGCGCGCGTGTGTGTGTCTACTGTTAACAGCATGATTCAAAAACGAAAGGTCTTGGGTATTTTAATTCAGCATCTTACAAGAATAGGACATGAAGATATTTTTAAAGAAAACTTTATTTTTGGTTTCTTCAAAAATGGCTCTAACGATTTTGATAAAAATACTATAAGTTTAGCATATTTCCATGATAAGCAAAACTTGAATTTACCAGAAATATAGCCTGTGAAGACCTCTTCATTCTGAATGACTTAATTAGTAAGCTGTAAGAGATAAGACAAAATTTTACTACACAAAAATTATCGTAGATCTCGTTAGCACAATGTAAAACATTATTATGGTGTTAACCGTTTCCGGGCTATTCTTTGTTATTGTTTTCAATTTTCAAACACTTATACTTTTCTTCCAGTGGTAAATCGCTATAAGCTTTTTCTGTGGCCATACAAAGAGCATAGAATTTCAAAGTGATCACATAGCGACACGCCCTTTAAGAACGTTAATCTACTATATTCGCTGAGACCTACAACGAAATATGTAATGAAAGTTTTTTTTTTCTATTAATAAGGTCTAGGTTTAAGAATACGATTTTATAAGCACAGTTGGTAGAAGAGTAAGTAGAGAAAGTATTGTGAATCTAATGCATAAGAATGTTTTTTTATAAAATCATTTCCGATAAGTTAGATTTCAGAGTTCTGTTCCTGTGTTCTCTCTGCTACAATACCGTGTCCTAAGCCACTATGCAGCGTAGAAATGAGATGAAGTGATGATAGTATCAAAATTGCCAGTTGTATGTGAAGAGGAAACTAAAGAATACGGATGTAGCGGTCAGCAGGCTTCCAAATGATAATCACATTTTGTACCCAGTGCGTCGCTTGGTACGGCCTTGTCTACCCTTTTCTGGGCATCACGATCTAACAACGTCTGTATACGTGCTCATACTAATGGCAAGTCTTCGCCGCTCAACGGAAAATTTCAGTTCCTCGCTCACTACTGAGACAAGAATGTTCCACCGGGCGGTAACGCATTCGGGAAGTCCCGGGTTCAAATCCTGACGGTTGGCCAATCTGACTGTTTTTTTTTGTTTTTTTTGTTTTTTTCGTGGTTTCCCTCAGTCGACAAGGTAAGTACTGTTTAGATATTTAATACCACTACCCAAAGTTCCATTTTAAGTCTAAAACAATACTAAAACTGAAAATAAATTAATATCAAATGCTGTGCCAGCTATCCACGGGTAAGAAGAAAGAAGGTTGGTGGAGGCACATCTAGTAGCAGAGGTACACTTGCCTAGCATTAAGGGCTCTGTGGACATGTGTCGAGGCTCCCATCTGCCCATCACGTATAGAAACAGAGGTACAGCTGCCTGGCACTAAGGCCTCTGTGGACACGTGACGAAGCTGCTATCTGCACGGCACGTGTATAAGCAGAAGTACAGTTACCTAGCACTAAGGTTTCTGTGGACAAGTGTCCAAGCTACCATTTTCTCGGCGCGTATAGAAGCAGAGATACAGTCGCCTAGCAATAAGGTCTTTGTGGACACGTACGAAGCTGCCATTTGCACGACATGTGTATACGCAGAGGTACAGTTGTCTGGCACTAAGGCCTCCGTGGACATGTTTCGAAGCCGCCATCTGCACGGCACGTGTATAAGCAGAGATACAGTCGCCTAGCACTAAGGCCTTTGTGGACGTGACGAAGATGACATTTCCACTACACATGCATAAGCAGAGGTACAGTTGCCTGGCGCTAAGCCCTCTGTGGACACGTGTTGAAACTGTCATCTGCACGGCACATGTATAAGGAGACGTACGTTTGCCTGGCGCTAAGGCCTCTGTGGACACGTGTCGAAACTGCCATCTGCACGGCACGTGTATAAGGAGAGCTACGTTTGCCTGGCATTAAGGCCTCTGTGGACACGTGACGAAGCTGCCATCTGCACAGCACGTGCATAAGAAGAGGTGCAGTTGCCTGGCACTAAGGCTTCTGTGGACACGTGTCGAAGCTCACATCTGCCCGGCACGTATAGACGCAGAGATACAGTTGCCTAACACTAAGGTTTCTGTGTACACGTGACGAACCAAATGGTATGATACAGGGATGAGACCTAGAAGACTAACTGTCCGCCACACACCGAGCCACAAAGTATCTCCTAACTGATCCGTCGCTATATGATCACGTGCTTAAGGCGGCGTAAATAAAATAGAGAAAGAAAATGTTCCGGGGAATGGTTTAGAGAACCTTTTCAACACATCTTGTTTTGAGGGTCAAGTTCTGGACATTGCGGTACAAGCGTGAACACTTCTCGGTCATTTGTGATTTTAATAATCATAATCGATGACAGAAAATAGCCATACGCTAAATATCTCGAAATCGAATACCTATTTTTTATATGTACACTGCCGTTTGTGAAAACTGCAACGCCAAGAAAGAATTTCCCAAATAACTCCAAACTTGGTGGAGGTGTAGAAGTGTGCAAACAATAAGTGATTAGGTTAACAAAGAGATGGGGTGCACGTAGGCCGGGGAGAGCCCTCTCGTGTCGGTCTGACAAGGTCAGTGTTGTCAGTGCAGAGCTGTCAAACAAGGTGGAAACAATAAAGTGAGTCCTAATATGCCTCGTCGACCACAAAGGGAGCTGATGCGTGTGTGGAAGCAGTGCATAGATGAAGGTCGTACGCGGCGAAGAGCGGGTATTGGACCACGGAACATGTCCACAGCACGGGATGACCGTCATCTTGTCCACATGGCCATAACGGACCGTACAGCTTCATCCACAGTGTTGGCTCGACGCTGGAGCACTGCAACAGGTGTGAACTTGTCTGCATCAACGCTTCGTCGCCGTCTGTTGCAGGTTGGACTGGTTGCATACTTGCCATTTGATACGGTAATTTGTATCACAAATTACTCAGATGTAATTAATGATAGTAATATGAATATGTATTTTTATGTGACATTGATTTCAGAGGTTTATTAATTGTAATTATTATTGGTAAATAATAATATACGGCTTTACTGAAACTGTCAACAATAACGCAATAATGCAGCGATGGGATGAGTTGTTTATCATTACCGGGAACAAGGAAGTTACGTAATGTTTCGCGCGTTTTTTCCGTTTAGAATATTCTAGAACATTTCCTAAAGCAATATGTATTCGTGGTTTTCATTGGATATTAAAAATGACGCTAATGTTGGCGCGTCTTATTAGCCAATAGCAGTTCATTTATAATCTTTAGGCGTATCTTGATGCAGGCCTATAAATAGTGTAGGTTCGAGGTAGCTTGTCCCCCAGTTCAACAAAATTCTCAATACATTACACGTCGGTCCCCCAGTTCAACAGAATTCTCCGTACTCTACACGTCGGTCTCTCAGTTCATTCATTTCGTCAAGTTACACGCAGCAGAATTACGAGAATTATTATAAAGTATTATACATTTAAAAAAATTACATAAAGTTGAAGTATGCGAGTTAAAAGTGATAAATAAGAAGTTATTACAAACAGTTTCAGTTTGGCGAGTATCCAGATCCATATGTAAAAGTGTTTGTGAATGTGTTCGACAATAAAAATTATAAAACCAATTTCTTCGTCAGTATAATTTCTGGATAAAAGATTCCTTTCCGATTCACACCCTGCAAGAGTTAAATGTCTACGTAAATAGCTAGCCGGAGAACATTTAAAGTGAATTATTTCAAAACTGATGCAAATTGCCACGCCAGAGGGAGCTACGAACCAACCAACGAATGACGTCACAAGATGGCAACGCGTGAAGTAAAGCAGCACAACATATGATCTACAAGTTCTAATAACTTACGCTATAAATATTACGTAAGCAACATTACCGTCGCATAATTGGCTCCACAACGTGGGGCTCGACAACAAAAAGACATTACGTAAAGCAAGTTCTCTCGCAAATACGCGTGAAGTAAACACACAACATTATTTGTAATACCGTTGCAAATTGGCTTCCAAACGTGGTGCTATAATAGTGTTAAACACAATTTGTAACATTTATACCGTTACAAATTGGGTCCCATACGTGGGGCAGTTAAAGTTATGTAAACAAACATTTATTTGCAACATACAATTTGTAACATTTAATACCGCATCATATTACGTCGGCTTCCATTGTTCAGATACCACAAGCTCCTCCGACTGCAATGGGCACATGAACACTGTCACTGGGGTGCTGAGTGGCAAAATGACTTTTTGGACGAGTTCCGCTTCAACGTGTCCTACAGTAATAGCCGCATACGTGTCCGGCGGTACCGTGGTGAGCGCAACCTGGAGGGCTGCATTGTAGAGCGGCGTAGCGAACAAACACCAGGTGTGATGGTTTGGGGCGCCATTGATTACAATAACCGATCTCGCCTCCTACGAATTCAGGGCAGTTTGAACAGCAACCGGTACCTAACGGTGGTTGTAGAGTCTGAGGTACTGCCCGTGCTTCAGGCATCTCCACAGGCCACATTTCAACAGGACAATGGTCGGCGACATATTGCGAGGAATGTACAAGCTTTCTTCGAAGAGCGACGGGTACCATTACTTCCCTGACCTGCACGTTCGCCTGACCTGTTGCCCATCGAACATGTCTGAGATGTGGTTGGTCGGCATCTGGTCTGTCACGGTCCTCCAGTAACCAGTGTCGCGGATTTGTGGACTCGAATAGAAACTGCGCGGAGGGAAATCCCTCAGGAAGTTATTCAGAACCTTTTTGGTTCAATGCCACGGCGTATAGCAGCTCTAATTGCAGCGCATGCAGGCCACACCAAATACTGAATATTAGAGCTCAAAGGTCATTTATAGATTTGAAAAGTTTATCTTTTGTTACTTGTCATGTTCCTAACCTGTGGTATTAAATTCATGCGTTTCCTTCTTGGTGTTGCAATTTTCACAAACGGTAGTGCATATATATAATATATATATATATGTATATATATGCGTGTATATGAAATATATATAATATATTCAAAAAGTCGATAATTGTTTAATGATAAACCTTAGTGTAATGGATAAAACGAGGATTCGCATTAAAATATGTAACCTTATTGAGGGGTTATATATCTTTGCTTTCTCTACTACTTGCTGATGGTAGAGGAAGTATTGTATCCACCCAGAAATTCGATATGAAGATTTCACTGAAAATGTACATTTTGAAGTCCTGTGAATCCAAAAAAAGACATTTTTATAAAAGTGTCCGCCCGTGTGTGTGTGTGTGTGTGTGTGTGTGTGTGAACAACATAACTCAAAAAAGGAAAAGTCGGTTAAGTACCAAACTTGGTATTTCAGTTCAACACCTTCTAGGGATGCGGCACGAATATCTTCAAGAAAATCCCTCACCCCAAATCTCACCTTTAATTACACCAATGATACGTTTATTGTCAATCTCAGACCCTCTTGTGTGACAATTTCACTCAAGGCCACAAATGTGTACCTCAACTAAATGAACACCATTTTCAAATTGTACAAGAAACAATGTCTTGATATACATTAAACATAAGAATCCACAAATTGCTTACAATTCTTACACATTTGATAATTGGGGTTCAATAACATAATGTTTGTTGCAATAATGAAAATCATAACCTATAATGTAGGCTGTTCCATCTTTGCAATACTCCATGCAATACTTCTAGTTTTCCATGCCAGATTGTAATAATATTAAATGATCAAGTTGCACTGATCAAACAAACGAAACGCCGTATACATTGCAGATAAATATAACTATTCTGTGAATGTGTTTTAATAATAATGATTTTTGGGAAAATAACTTCGTTTGATTTGTAAAATACTCCTAGAAAATGCTACTCCTGACTTTCGCATTTATGGATGATTTGGAAACCACTTTTGGCATTACGAGGGCGTCCCAGAGGTACCCGATCTAACAAAGAAAACACAAAAACTTGGGGAAAAACATCTATTTCTCTACATAGTTTCTTTTCGCTCGATACACTTTTCCCAGCGAAGTTCATTAGTTTCAATACCCTGTTTATAGTGAGAACCGTCGAGTTCTGCAAAATAGCCATCAACTGCAGACTCTACCTCTTCATTGTTGACAAATCTTTTACCATCAAGTAATTTCTTCAACTTTGGAAATAGAAAATAATTAGAGGGAGCTAAGTCTGATGAATAGGGTGCATGAGGAAACAATTCGAATTTTAACTCATTGATTTTAACCATGGCGATAATGGATGTTTAAACTGGTGAACTGTCTTGATGAAACAGTACTTTCGTTTTTGCTAAATGCGGCCGTTTTTGCTTGATTTCATCATTCAAACGCTGCAATAAGTTCGCATAATACTCGCCATTGATTGCTTTTCCTTTTGGAAGATAATCAATGAAAATTAATCCACGCGCATCCCAAAAAACGGTCACCATGACCTTGCCCACAGATGGAACTGTCTTCCCCTTCTTTGGAGCCGATTCTCCCCTTTCAATCCATTGTTTTGACTGTTCCTTCGTCTCAACTGTGAAGTGATGGATCCATGTTTCATCCACGGTTATGAATCGACGCAAACACTCGGCTTTATTGCCCCCCAGGGGCTCACCTTATGTGAGTACGGGGTTTGGCGCACCCGGGGGTTCCCGAGCCAATCATCGCCATCTTCATCGCTTCATCCCCGTCCAGTCGAGGTGGGTTCGTTCTCGTGACCGGGGGACTCAAGGTAGGCTCTTGTGTGTTCTGTGCATTTCATTCCATGACGCCCTCGCCATCGTTTCTTTATTCTCTCTTCTATTTATGCACATTTCGCCCCACATCCAGTCATTTACACATCTATTTTCCTTCTTCGCCGGCCTACCTTGAGTGCGAAACGCCCACACACTTTTAGTTTCTTTTAACCTTTTATTTTAATCCTCCGTGGACACAACCTGACGGATACCCGCGCACTGGGTGCGCAGCTGGGTGAGTGGGTAATGGCGTCATCCCCACCACCCGGGGTCGTCATGTAGGGTTTGTGTTCGTATCCGCTGTTCAACTGCAGTCCCGCGGGGGGGGGCATTGCATGAGCTGCTGACTTCTGACGGCGATTGGGTCCCTCTGTCTATGTTCTGGGAGGTGTGACCCTGGGGTGAGTTTGGTATAGATAGGCCACTCACCCAAGCCGGGGTAACGCCGGGAAGTCAGAGCCCGAGGTCGGAGACGGTTGCAATGGTGGAGGATTTATTTCGCTATGGAGCACCCTTTCTCCATTACTACCAACAAGCGCCGAAAAGTTTATGTAACGGAAGTAGCACCGCCGACATCTGGTTGTTACTTGGTAATTAGCCGAACAGAGGAAGGCCAATCCTTTGAGAAGGTGAACCCTTTTATTATACAAAAGGGGATTGACGCTATTGATGGTTCTGTTCTTTCCTGCACCCGACTTCGGAATGGTTCTTTATTAGTTCAAAGCAAGTCGGAACAACAAAGTAAGTCCTTGTTACGCGCCACACTTCTCCACGGTTATCCCATCCGTGTTGAGAAGCACCGCACCTTGAATTCCTGTCGAGGCGTCGTCATCACTCACAGCCTCGACGGAATATCGGACGATGAACTAGTCGAATATCTTTCCGACCAAAAGGTTACAGCGGTTCATCCTGTGCAGGCTAAACGCGATGGAGTGTTAGTACCAACTCGTACCCTGTTTCTCACGTTAGATGGCGTCGATCTGCCCACTAGTATTTCAGCAGGGTACGAACGTATTGAGGTGAGGCCCTATATACCTAGACCTTTGCGTTGTTTCAAATGCCAACGTTTTGGGTATACGCAAGTCTCCTGCAAGAGTGCCGTTTCCATCTGTGCCTCTTGTAGTCAGCCCTCACACGATGATACCTGTACCTCTGCGCCCGTCTGCGTTAATTGTAAAGGGTCTCATTCTGCGTCATTTGCCGACTGTCCGCGGTACTTGGACGAGAAGGCGATCCAGGAGATCCGGGTAAAGGAGAAACTCTCCTTCACTGAGGCCCGGAGGCGTTACCATGCGCGCCAACCTTCGCTCCTGCGATCTGGTACATTTAGTTCTGTTGTTGCCTCGCCAGTACCACGAGTAGATGCCGAAACTCAGACCTGGACCATGACTGCATTAACCGCCACTACCATCCGGCCGTCCATTTCTGCTGAGTTACCAAACTATCTAATACTGGTCCTAAGGTTCTGAAGTCCCAAGGCACTGATAAGAAGTCCAAGCAGAAACTACGCAAGGAAGATTTTTTGAAAGACCCTCCGCGTGCGCGCGGTAAGAAAAGTTCACCTTCTCCTCCTCGAAGGTCGCAGTCCCAGGATGCTCCTGGGACAAGCCGCGCTCAGCGCCCACCTTCACCGATTGCCACCCAGAATCGATTCACGGCGCTTGAATCGGTTTCTGGCACTGAGCGCGTGGGCCCTCCCTTCGAGGAGCCTATGGAGTCTGACCAACTCCATACTACAGCCCGAGCCCAAAGGTTAAGCACAAAGTAATTTTGAGCCGCTCTCCTAAGTAGACAGTTTATTCCTTTTATTCATGGCTATCCTGACCTGGAATTTACGTGGTGTACGATCGCATAGGGCGGAACTGCAACTTTTATTGCGTTCCCATTCACCTATGGTCGTGAGTTTGCAGGAGACTTAGCTTCGCCCTCACGATCCTTTTGATCTCCGAGGGTATACTCCGGTTCGCTACGATCTTGAACCGTAGGAGGGTACTCCTGCTCATGGAGGTGTCATGATATTAGTGCGTAACGACGTTCATTTTCAAACTCTCACACTTACGTCCGACTTGCAAGCTGTTGCCGTTACACTTCACTTACCCGGCTTTTTCTTTTCCGTTTGTTCTGTGTATTCGCCTCCATCGTCTCCCCTCGCTCACGCGGACGTTCGCGATCTCCTGTCCGCTCTCGCAACACTATTTCTTCTGTTGGGAGATTTTAATGTCCATCACCCCCTGTGGGGTTCGCCCAGGGCTTGTGCGAGGGGAACTCTTCTTTCCGACATTTTTGATCAGTTCAACCTCTATCCTCCATACAGGTGAACCTACTTTTATTTCTGATTCTTCTGGCTCATTCACTCATTTACCTTGCCGTTTGCTCCATCCAGCTTGCTAATCGTCTGCAGTGGAACTTCGTCGCCGACACCTACTCCAGCGACCATTACCCCTGCATCGTTTATCTTTTGTCTCACCACGTCCAGCATTCCAGAGTTCCTACCTGGATATTCGAAAAGGCCGACTGGAGATTGTATTCCAGCCTCGTGTGCTTTCAGGCCCAACCCTTTTCTGACGTTAACCAAATGGTGCAGCACCTTACCTCTACGATGCTATCTGCCGCCGAACGCGTAATTCCCCGTTCATCTTCTCACCCTCGACGGATTCCTGTTCCTTGGTGGGACGAGGAGTATCGGGTTGCCGTTCGTGCCGGTAGAACTGCACTTGGGGTGTTTCGGCGACACCCTCACTTGATAATTTTGTTACTTTTAAACAATCACGCGCCAAGCTCGTCGCATTATTCAGGATAGCAAGAAGGCATCTTGGACTCGTTTTGTCGAGTCCTTTAATCGCTTCACACCTTCCTCTGTTGTTTGGGATAAACTTCGTCGCTTCTCTGGTAGAGTGTCACATTGTACTGTGTCTGGCCTTCAGGTTTCCAATGCCACCATAGTGGATCCGGCTGCCATTGCTAACACTCTGGGTGCTGCCTTTGAGGCGGTTTCCAATTCTGCCCATTATTCCGCCGGTTTTCGCAATCTCAAAGACCGGCTGGATTCGGAGACCTACAATTTTCGGTCTGCTAATACCGAGTGTTATAATGCAACTTTCACAATGCGGGAGCTAGAGCACGCTCTCCATTGCTTTAGGCACTCCGCTCCTGGGCCGGACGGCATTCATGTCGTGATGCTACAGAACCTTTCAGCCAACAATAAATTCTTTCTCTTACGGGTCTATAACCGTATTTGGCAAAACGGCCTTTTTCCTTCTGTTTGGCGCGAAGCCACCATTGTCCCTATCCTTAAGCCTGGAACGGATCGCCAACTACCTTCCAGCTACCGCCCTATCTCCCTCACCAGTTGTATTTGCAAGGTGATGGAGCGCATGATCAACGGGAGGTTGACATGGTGGCTTGAGTCTCAGAAACTTCTAGCGAACGCTCAGTGCGGATTTCGTCGCCATCGCTCTACCGTCGACCATCTGGTGTCTCTGTCGACGCATATTATGAACGGATTTCTGAGAAAGTGTCAAACATTGGCTGTGTTTTTTGACCTGGAGACGCTTATGACACTTGTTGGAGGGGCGGCATTTTACGTACACTTCACGCATGGAATCTCCGCGTCCGTCTTCCCATATTTCTTCGGGAGTTTATGACGGACCGCGTCTTTCGTGTACGTGTGGGCTCGGTTTTATCTGATCGTGTTATTCAAGAGAACGGAGTACCGCAGGACTCTGTACTCAGTGTCACACTTTTTGCGATAGCTATCAACCCCATTGTTGCATGCATTCTGGCTGGCATTTCATCGTCCCTTTTCGTTGATGATTTTCCCATTTACTGTAGTTCACGGCAGACCTGTCTGCTCGAACGCCGTCTCCAGAGCTGCATCGACCGTCTCTACGCCTGGAGTAACGCCAACGGCTTTAATTTCTCCGCCGAGAAATCCGTCTGCTTCAATTTCTGACTTTCGCTCCGCCCTCTCTCCATCTTGGTTCGGAGGTCCTTCCATTTGCAGACGAGGTGAAATTTTTGGGTTGATCTTTGATCGAAAGCTGGGCTGGACTTCTCACATTTCCTTTTTAAAACCAAAGTGTGACCGTTCTCTTAATCTTTTACGTGTTTTAAGTGGCACATCCTGGGGAGCTGATCGGACCGTTCTTCTGCGTCCTTATCGCTCCTTGGTCCGATCCAAGCTTGATTACGGGTGCATTGTCTATTCGTCGGCACGTCCATCTGTATTACGTCGATTCAATGCCATTCTCCATCGTGTCATACGAGTCGCTACGAGGGCCTTTCCAACCAGCCCTGTACCTAGTTTATATGCTGAAGCTGCAGAGCCTCCTCTGTCCTTCAGGCGTGAGATGCTATTGTGCAGCTACGCATGCCGACTCTCAAGCTTGCCAGACCACCCGTCCTTCGACCTTTTTTTTTCGAAGATTCGCTTGATCGACAATATTTCGTTAGCTCCTCTACATTGCTCTCTCCAGGGGTTCGGTTTCGACAGCTTCTTCGGCATTTGGACGTTACGCAGCGCCGGCACTTTCCAGTGGGAAACGTGTTTTCCTCCTTGTTTGCGCGCTGAGGCCCTCTGTCACCTTGGGTTAACGTCGCTGCCGAAGAATGAGACCCCTTCTTCAGTCTTTAGATCAGCGTTTTTAGAACTACATGCGCAATTCGGGAATGTCATTTTATTTATACTGATGGGTCTAAGACTGATGTTGGCGTAGGGTGTGCCTTTGTTTTTGATCATTGCAGTTTTACCTTTCGTTTACCCGAGCAATGTTCGATTTTTACCGCCGAACTTTTTAGCATTTATCAGTCACTTTGATACGTCCAGCGGCACGACTTACGGCACTGTTTTATTTTTTCAGACTCCCTGAGTGCCCTTCAAAGTATTCGCGCGCTGTAAAGTTACCACCCGCTCCTACAGCGTATTCATGACCTGCTCCACCCGCTAGGTGCTTCTGGCATCAGCGTGTCCTTCGTGTGGATTCCAGGTCATGTGGGCATCTCAGGGAACGAGTCTGCCGACGCCGCTGCCAAATCGGCGATTTTATCCTCCAGATTTTTTACCTCTGTTGTTCCCTCGTCTGATTTGAGTGTTATTTTTCGTCACCTCCTCTCGCTTTGGCGCGATGAGTGGACGGCCCTCCGGGGGAACAAGTTGCGGGAGGTTAAACCTCTCCCGTTAATCTGGAGCACCTCTTCTCGTTCTTCTCGCCGGGAAGAGGTGATTTTAGCAGGTCTACGAATCGGACATTGCCTTTTTAGTCATAGATACCTGCTTAGTGGTGACCCCGCACCACTGTGTGCTCAGTGTGATATGCCATTAACGGTGCGTCACATTGTAACAGAGTGTCAAGTTTTAGCTCCATTGCGCGTTCGCGTGGGTCTGCCTGTTGGCATGGCCAACGTTTTGGCGGACGACGCGCATGCTGTAGAATGTCTTTTACGTTTTATCACTGACATTGGTTTTAGCCGTCGCATTTGATGTGCTGAGCGCCTTTTAGGTGTTTGATTTTATATTATCTTTTTAATGGGGGCACTCCTCCCCAGTGGACATATGGCGCTCATGTTCCATGCGTTCTACAGGTCTTGACACGTTTTAGTCTTTTATTGACCATGATTTTAGTGTGTAGATTTTAGTATTTGGTCTGTTGTGCTTTTTAGTGTTTTTGACCAAGCGGGTCTGTGTGTGGTTTTTTAGTTTTTTGACTTTTAAATTTTATACCTTGTAAGGGCGCTAATAACCTTAGCTGTTGAGCGCCCTTAAGCCCCATCTCATCATCATCGGCTTTATTGCAGTGAAACATCGCCAAACACTCGACTGAAACATCCTCATGACGCTGCTTTTGTTCCACTGTGAGTAAACGCGGCACCCACCTTGCGCACAGCTTTCTCATGTCTAAATTTTCAGTTAGTAGGCGATGTACAGCACTTTTTGAAATACCTAGGATGTCTGCTAGCTCGCGCACTTTCAGTCGATAGTCATCCAATACCATTTTGTGGATTTTCTTCACTATTTCTGGCGTGGTCACCTCATTTGGTCGGCCACTGCGATGTTCGTCTTGGCAGCTCGTACGGCCTCGCTTAAACCATGCCACTCAATATTTTACTGCTGTAAACGAAGGAGCAGGCTTCCCCAGAGTAGAATCTAGCTCAGCTTTAATATTAGTTGGACTAAGGCATTTCAAATGAAAGTGTGTATCACATAACGATGGCCATGTTTACAAATTCGCTGACAGCGGTCACTATTGATGGCTGCCAAACAATTACTAAACAACGTAGCATCGTCAAACTTCAAACTCAAGCTTTATAAGGGTGGTACTTTCTACCATAATCATTTGTTTGAAACAACAACCGCTATATATACGTCAGGTCGCGTACTTCTGGGACTGCCCTCGTATCTATGAAGAAAGGAAAAAGAAAGAAGGAATCGCTGCTCTAAGCCTGGTGCAATAAGTTATGCAACAAGTAATGAATATGGCGCAAGTGAATGGTATAATAAGACTATCCACAAGTTGGATACAACATTTTATGCAATCTTATTATAAATTGTAGGAAATAAGTCATGAAATGATTCGGCATCCACATCTGACATAAGTGAGAGCTTCTTCATACACTCCTAAATGAGACGTTAGCTTCTCTCTTTGTAATTAATTTGTTATTACGTGGCATGTTGAACCGATCAGCGAGACATTCCCTTACTGTAAGAGAAGTAAGCGGGTGTTACGGACTGGAATGTAGCCTATTGTCAGCAGAGAATTATAAACACATATCTTAATTATTGCATGTTTAATAACGTAGAGTGGTTTTTGCAACTTTGTTCCTCGTAGAAAAGAATATCATAAAATGGTTTCATCTTCTCTCTATAAGCCACGACAACTTGCAATATCGGTATTAATCATTTCATTATTTATAATGGTAGGGTTGTAAGGATCAAAGAACGACCAACAGCCGCTGATGTAGTAGTGAAAATGAGAGGAGGGTGCTCAAAATTGTTTGGCAAACTGTTTTCTGTCAGGGCATCTCGGAAGTGTATTACTACGGAATGGAATTTGTGGAAGGACAGATTTTATAAATGAATGCCGAATCATTTATGTGATATTTACAATTCCGGGAACTTTCTGATGTATATATCCGTAAGCACCGAAATGCGTCATTGTTGAACACTTCAGAGTTACGAAGTTCACTGTCGCTGTGATAAACACATTCTTGACGCTTGTACGATAACGATAAGAAAGCCTAAAGAGAAAACAAGCGCAATAACTGCCGTTGTGGAGGATGAAAGCACTCCACCGTCGTGCAATTAAGTAGTTGGAGCGATACGCCCTGATTGTCACGTCAGACTTGCAACTTCCGTGTTGTCCTAGAAGTGAGCGCGCAGACGCAGGTTTTGTCTGCATACGATCCGCTTTTAAATTACATAAACTTCATAACACTAGAACAAGTACTCGTAAAACATGCATTAAAGAAGGTTTTTTTCTAATGGTACAATTTGAAAAGTGTATATGCTGGATGAGAAAAACAATATGCAGAGAATTGTAGACTGGAAAGACAGAATCAAAATTCTGAGGCTAGGACCCAGAAGATTTTTACTGCGCTACATGCGTCAACATTAAACCTCTTTGTGGCGTGTCAGATGTAAACAAAACGTAGAGTACTAGTCACTGATGTGAAGTCTATTGGTAATACAGTACAGTACTGTACCAGTACTCATTATTTGGAACACACTTATCGTGTGAGTTACTGGCAGATTAATATGCTTCATGCAGCGCTGCTATTGTTATGCTGACCCGTGGCGTTCGAGAGATCATAGTAGTTAAAGGGGAACACCCAAATAATGCCAAATCCAAAATTAACAGATTTCTCGCGCGCACACACGCACACACACACACCTAATTTTTTTCTATTTTATTTTACGCCGCTTTAACTCTCTGGTTGAGGTAGTATTTTTAACACTAAAATGATTTCAGTCTAATTATATAATATGTAAATTCAATAACAGCCCGCCTTAAAGCAATATGTGTGTGTAACAATATATAATAAGTGTATATTACAATCATTGTATATGTTTATATTATTGTATCCATGTGTAATAATGTTGTATGAATGTATTACGTAATGTAATAATGTAGGAGCTGTGAGAATAATAAGTTAAAAGTTGCTAATAATGAGGTAACCTTGAGGCAATAATGAGTTTGAGAGTTTAAATGTTACTTGTGATTCTTGGAAGCATTAATGTAATTTTAGTGACAGTTTATAAAATAGCCAATCAACAACCACAAAAAGCTTTAGTTAAATGAAGGTATTCTATTGGATTAGGAATAGTCAATCAGAGACTTGAAATACAGAAATTTACAAGTTTAGGCGGTTGAAATCAGTTCAGTTGGTTGCAGACAGCGTTACTAACCAGACGCAAAAAGTGTCCAAGAAATTTAATACGTATTCGTGTGAGACGAAAATAGTTTTACGTGTTAAAAAGTGCAAGTAATTAACAAAAGAATGTTACAGCTCTCTATATCAGTGAAGTGTTATTTAAATCGTATCAAGTATTAATAAAAGGAGTGAAGTAAAATTATAATCTGTGTAAGCCTACATTCTCGTCGCACCACAACCCTGCTAAGAGAAACGTGTCTCTAACAAAAATACTGACGCAGCCGAGGCAAACATAAAATATAATATTTAAAGAAACAGTAAAAATACATTTGGGGCGAAGGAAACTGTTTACTATACGTGCGGTTGCAACTACTTCAAGTGTTCGGCTCCCCAACAGTTGAAATATAATACAACTGTTTCAATACGACCTACTTCAGATTGACGCCCAAAGCGTGTTGCAAACAAGTTAAAAGAAAACCCGTTCTTCAAATTGGCTTCCATACGTGGAGCAAATAAATAAACGTCTTCACGGTCATATCGGGAAGGATCTGTTGGTGGATAACTCTTACAACGATATGTGATGGACAGTTAGCCTTCTAGGTCTCATCTATGTAACCACCCGCTCCGTCACGTGTCACAGAGACCCTAGCGCATAGCTAACGAATCTTCTGCTTCATGCCGTACAGATGGCATTAGGGTGCCGTCCAGCCTAACCGCCGCCCCCACACAGAAAGGCGGACAGTAAGCCTTCTAGATCGCATCCCTGTAACCACCTGCTTCATGCCGTGCAGATGGCGTTAGGGTGCCATCCCCACACAGAAAGCCTTCTAGGTCTCATCCCTGGAAATGCCATCTTGCTTCGTCACGTGTCCACAGAGACACCCAGCCGGATCTTCTGCTTCGTGCCGTGCAGATGGCGTTAGGGTGCCGTTACATTGTCTATAGATAGCATTCGCTATTACCACTTATTTTCCACTTATTTTTCATTTTACTAATGTTTTAGACCGTGGTATTAAATATCCAATCCGGCATTTACCTTGGCGACTGAGGAAAACCACGAAGAAACCTCAGACAGATTGGTCGGCCCACGGGATTTGAACCCGGGACCTCCCGAATACGGACCACAGACTTTACCGCCTGAGCCATTCCGCTCGGTACACCTAAATTGTCTGAAGGATTATACATTATTTCAGACTTTGACCTTATTAGCATTTGAAAACGGTAGGAATCACAGAGCTATTTTTATGAACACTTTGGAAATAAAAATTGAAGAAATTGGCATTGAATTTAGTGATAAGTGTTCATGAGGTGTGAATATAATGAACGTTGTGAGGAAGGCATGTCATATATTACGGAACATTGAAAATAATTACACAAAATAACAAAAACAAAACTTGGTGTGCAAACAAATGTCATTTTCGTCACAATGATTCTACTAATGTCTGCCACACAAATCCAGCTAGGCATTTACGCCTAATTTTATTAAAAAAATTCTTGTTAGTGTTATTGATGTGCATATTTTGTACGATGCGATGTTTTGACAATGTTTTTGTTTATTGGTGTTTTATTTCGCTGTCAAATAGTCACATGGATGCAGAAATTACAAATTACGAATGCGAAATATGTTAGCTATGAGCACCACCAAAGTGACGTCACGGATCCTTGTGTCAGACCTCTGTTATCTCCGACTCCATAACTGACCCCATATTCCTAACCTCAAAATACTTAGTTTGGTACTGCCCTTTTACTCTACAGTTTTCTGCAGGTTGTTGTTCTGCATCCTGTACATGGCCAACGAGTTCAGTTACGCCGAAACAGCGTACAACACAGGCCTATGAACGCTCTACACCAGGCATGGCGAGACTGTAAGCCTGCCCCGAAGCACCTTGATGCAACCTGGATAGCAAAGCTATGGAAGGGGGAGAATTTGGAAGGCAGGCGGGGTAGTGGTAAACAAAGAACTGATTCAGTGGTGGCCTGCACTCTGTATTTAAAGTAAATTAAGCTTCTCCGATGTCGTTTACAATGAGAGATTCGAAATCGGGAATTATGTAGTTTACTGCTAGACGTAACTGGTCATGAAGATGTTCGTTCGTCTGTCGGGATCTGTATTTGCTTTTTACTAATTTAATCATGGAAAATAATAATATTCACAGACGTACGTTGTACAAAACATTGCTTCAATGGAAATTGCATATGATTGAAGCTTCGGATAGTTATTGTCGCATAAGATTTTAAAACATTCCACTCCTATTAAATCCTTGCATCTGACTTTCATGATTTCGACAGATTGTAAATGTATCACCTCCTTTTTCAGATTGATTCTGGCCTTTCTTACATCTATGTTTAATGGATAGACATACACTGATATATCATATTTAAAAACTCTGAAATCACGAAATCTGTAATCACAAAAGTCACTTTTAAGTGTGAAGAGAATACTTATTAAATACTGAATTTATCTGAAGAGAAATTTGAAAAGAGATTTAAACATGGAAAATAGTACACCTGCCCCTCTTTCAAGTGATCTACCCAGAGTGAAAGTGTGTTTACGAACGCCTGCACTGAACTATACTTATCAACAATATTTTGATTGCGTTGTTGAAATGTAGCTTGTTTAAGTGCGTACATATATCGCATAAGAAAGCTAAGTCGCAGACCCAGACTTCGCTATTTAGTTCCTAAATTTCCATTCCCTAAAATAAGGAAACAATAAAATTACAATAAAATGGCCTTAAAGCATATGAGAAAAATGTAAATGTAAAGCTAAAATAAATTGGCTTTTCTTTCATGAATCCGGGAAATGCATCTCTGAGGTTGAAGAACCGACGTAACATTGCACCTCTGTTAAGCCATGTAACATCACACAAATACTTAATATATTGAAATGATTCTCCCATATTTTTAAGTATACATACTTCGAAACTGTCGGTGTTTCAAAGCAGTTCCTTTTTTTTTTGTTCACAACACAATCCATCACTATTGTAGTGTAACTGACTTGGCACAAAGTGCTTCTTGATGCAACAGACAATGCCAAGCATAAAAATTGCTCGAAATACCTTTATCACCGTCTGATACAAATTTCGACCACTGTAAACAATATCTTTCAGTACTAATTTTTAGAGCTTTAAATATTTCCTCGCCAGTAGTACTGCCTTTTAGTGGGACTAAATCGAGCCAATACTCTTCAACATTAGGTTGCTTATCAACACCTCTAATGAAAATGGCCAATTGAGGTGTCACTTACATCTGTACTCTCGTCCAGTGCAAGAGAAAACTTCACAAAGTCAGCCATTTTCAAATCCGTCTGCCTTATTACGTCGCCAGAAAGCACTTCAACTTTCTTTGCAATGGTTTGTCGGAAAATATGCCAACACTCAAAATTATGGACCTGTTGAGGACATAAACCCCAGAAATTTTTATTAAACATGTTTTAATAAATTTTCCTTCCTGAAATGCCTTAAGGCCTTTGCAATTTCCCAGGTAACAATATAACTAGCGTGATTTCTTTTCTCTGGCATAGTTTGGGTCTTTGTAGTTGGTTTAGGTCCATTGTTTTCTATCGATTTCAAAATTTCTTGGTTCTTTCGCGACCTGTGAACACATTGAAAATTAGCAATCTTACCTGTAGTTTAAATAAGAAATAAAGTCTCATAAAATAAGACGTTTAATAATAATAATAATAATAATAATAATAATAATAATAATAATAATAATTACAGACCCAACTTGCCTTGTAACTTGGCATATTCGGAATGATAAGCATTGTAATGGCTTTTCATGTTGAATTGCATTACTCCGCTTTGGGACATATTAAACATTTTGCATTGCCACCATCCTCAACGAAGAACTTCTCCTCCCATTCCATGAAATGTTCTGCTCTTCGAATGTTGCTTCGCAAGCGACATTGCAAACCGCCACTGTTTGACGTAGTACTGACCACTCTGACATGAGGAGGAGGTGGAGGGGCGGGAGAAGCTACGGAGGGGTAGTGCGCGAGTCAACTGAGGCGCAAATTGACTCGCGAAGCACTGTTTTCGCCATGGCTGCTCTACACATTAGTGAAACTATGAACTGTAACATTAAAACAGTGGAATACTCAACAATCTTTAAGGCAACT
This sequence comes from Deroplatys truncata, assembly GCA_030765065.1. NCBI lineage: Eukaryota > Metazoa > Arthropoda > Insecta > Mantodea > Mantidae > Deroplatys > Deroplatys truncata. The sequence goes on along the minus strand of CM060979.1, from coordinate 138,445,500 downwards.
GGAGGAATTGGAGGCGTTTCGGCGTGGACATCAAAATTAAGACCAGGTTTGTAACAGCGGCTAACGGAGCATCAGGACTAGGTAGAAGAAAAAGACAAAATTGCCGACTCACGGGGAGGTCTTCGCTAGACACAATCGAGGTAAAATCTGAATGAAGGGCAGAGCAACACACCAAAACCTGACTGCGAGGATCTCGTCTGGCATAGACTTGTGCATGATGAATGATAAAGATGGAGGAATTTGGGATGAAGATAGGACATCAGCATATTTCATAATAAGTGCTGGTCTCACGGGTGCTTTCAAAGACAAATGGATTTGAAGCAATTTCATTATAAGATTCTGTGCTCGTAACGATTCTTTTTTCTAGGATCTGGATGGACTCGCCGGTCTTTGCTTTAAAGAATTAATAGTACAGAGTTGAGGAAGGCAAGTCTTTTGATACATCTAAGCACACCGTAGTCCAGACACCATGGGGATCTTGCACAATGGTTGAGCGTTGAAAAGACTGCTTGTCTGTCTTGACGTTCTTTATAATTAATAGCGTTGCTGGATCTGCGGATACCACCCGGAAAAGTTCGATGGAGATGTGATTGAATATCATCTTCATTGTCATCATCAGCAGCAGCGTTAAGGTGACCCCGAAGATCCGTTCCGATCACACATTTATTACGGGATATCCCGCATCTCTCCACTGAGTTGTTTATCGTTGAATTCTGAAGCCCCATAAACTTTTAATATTTAATATTGATAATTATCATAAATATATTTTTAATTAATCGATTACGTGTTAAGGGAAAGAATAATTGATTTCTAAGCAAGAGAATAGTTTTAAGCTCATTCTTTGTGTTTAATTTAATGAATTGCATATATGTAACATTCATTTATATGCCAGTTTTAAACGTTGCTTAAAAGGTGCAATGACATACAAATTCATGTCAACAATGAAGCATCAACAATCTAGTACTAGACAAGGACAGCAATAGTTTGGTGTATGTGCCCGACGTGAGCTACTGTATACAACATGAAACAGGTTTTGATTCTAGAACATTCGAGAAACACGCTGGGCCAATGTGTAAAATATCAAGGAATGAGAAAACAAAAGATCATAAGGAATTTCGACGACTATGTGAAATAAATATTCTTAAAGGTTGTATAATAAATTTGCATTGTTATATTTGTTAATACACTACTTATCTTCCGAGACATCACTCTGCAGATAAAAGAGAAGGCCTCATATCAGCCAAACCTAAGAATATTTTTAGAAATAATTTTTCCATAGACAACATATCTGTTTTGTTTGTTTGCAATGCTTCTTTGCACCACTGATCTATGGTTCAATGCTGTCTTCAAATCTTTAATTTTGCATTGAAGGATATGATCGCGATGGTTTTGTTTTATTCTTTTGGGAGAATATTTCACAATGGTTTCCGCTAAGCTGCATGGCGTGCTCTGATTGCTGAGGGCAATACTCGTATAATGTGGTTCAATTTCCCGGAGTTGCTCGACATTTATTTATTTTTGCTATTTGACTTCCTTTGTTCATTTGTTACATACGTAAACGTTCCTCTGAAAATGCGATGTAGAATCATGAAAACGGCAAAGGAAAATTGCAGCGATTTTCGAGTTGAATACATTCGCGTACATGTTTATTTTAGCAGAGGTTTTCCTTTTGTTTCAAAAGTAGCGCATGATTATAGCTCCAGTTAGATAGAAGCTTTTTATTTAGAAAATGCTGACACACCTTAACGCTTATTACTTAAAGTATTTATTTTGAAATATATAACTCTTTTTTGTACTTTAAATTGCAACCTATATGTATTTTTATCGATTTTTCTGAAGAGTAATATCTACAAGGGCAAAAATGGACAAACGGAATAAACTTTCAAAAAGCATTGTCTTTTCCTGTGACAGAGGAATGTTGCATTAATGAAAGTTGTTTAACAAACATTAATGAATAAATTTAATTCACTTAATACAATTTTCAAAACCTCTTCCATTTTGAATCTTGCGATGACTAAGGCGTAAAATTTCTTTTGGATCACTATTGTTGGTGATATTCCTTTATGCTCCTTCCATATGCTGAACTGTAACCGACGACGTAATTCTGTAACAAGAGAAAACTAATCTCCTAAAAGATAACGATTTTATGTTAAAGCGTTTTTACTACTTAACTATTGTAGCATTCCATCCAAAAATTCGATACAGATTTCACCTTTAATACAGATTTGAGCCTCCTGATTACCATTTAAAAGAAAAAGTTTGTATGGGTGTTTCTGAACATCATTACTCGAATGAAATGTCAGCTAAATACCAATTTGGTATTTAAGTTCTGTAGCTTCCAAGGATGCAGCACCCCAAATACCTTTTACATGGAAATATTTTCGTTATTTCTGATTTTCTCTAAAATGACTCTTAACGTTTTAATTTAAACACTAAATATTTTAAGATATTTATATGAAAATTAAGTGTATATCTTGAATTTTCTGACAATAGCCTGTGATGTCCTTCATTCTGAATGACTTTTTGTAAAACTTGCAGATCTCGATAAAGCACACATTTTATTAAAACATTTGGCGTGTTTCCGAGATGTTCTTTGTTTGAATTTTCAACTACTTAGTTTTCTCAAATTGGAAGTCGCTATTCGTTAGTTCTCTGGTCCTGCAAAGAGCATGGTATTTCAAAGCCATCATATAGAGACCCGCATTTTAAAAATCTGACTACTGCATTAGCCTACCGCATTCTTCTTATTCTTACAGTGAATGAGTAAATGTGTAATGCAAGTTTATCTCGATTAACAAGAAGTAAGCAGCGTTTGTAGGAATGGTTTGTAGAAGAGCGAGTAGAGAAAGTCATGTGAATGCAACGCATAAGCAGAAAGAAGCTTGTGCAGGAATAGTGTATAGAAGAGCGAGTAGAGAAAGTCATGTGAGTGGAGCACATCAGAAGGAGAAAGAAGCTTTTGTAGGAATAGTTTGTAGAAGGGCGAGTAAAGAAATTCATGTGAATGCAACACATCAGGAGAAAGCAGAGGCTTTTGTAGGACTAGTTTGTAAAAGAGCGAGTAGAGAAAGTCATGTGAATTCAACACATCAGGAGAAAGAAGAAGCTTTTGTAGAAATAGTTTGTAGAAGAGCGAGTAGAGAAAGTTATGTGAATGCAACACATCAGAAGGAGAAAGAAGCTTTTGTAGGAATAATGTGTAGAAGAGCGAGTAGAGAAAGTCGTGCGAATGCAACGCATCAGATTATTTTCAAAAGCTGCTTATAGATTTTGTTCAGGTAAGTTGGTGATTTTATCGGGTGAGGTTTGGCAGCTTGTGAACAACTCCAGGGGCAACATCCCAGGAGCATTCCTTGGAATTCTGCGATATTCTTTGTCACGTAACTGTAGAAAAAGAAGTCTCGTCGTGATGTTCACCTGGGCTCGGGCAAGGTCGCAGACAGACGTTTACACTCTCTCTTGTCTGGCAAAACCGGTAGAAGTTCCTCGATCTCTCATCGATTTCATGTCCGTTAAAATCATACACCCCTTATTACCAGGTGTAAGTCGATGGTTCAGTTCATATTATACGTGTTGCTTTTCTTCTCTCTGAAGTTGGTGAATCTGAAGATGCATGTGATTCAAGAAACTAACGATGAACTGCTTCGCTCTACCCTCGGGTCGAGTATCGCGAGACCCCTGCAGACGTGTCCCGGTCTATTGTGAGGCATCGAGCAAATTCACTGAGGACACAGGTGTTATTATACAAACAAAACGGAAACTGTTTATTCAAGCGTTACTAGTATATTTTATTAGGTGTAAATGAATGTTATACATAAATACTTCGGTCTCTGTAGTATTATAAAGTAAAAATAAATACTACGTAGGCGTTCTTGAAGTTCTCGGCCTGATTCTGAGGTGTCCGAAAATGGCCAACTTACTGCGATAGTTATGTATCATCCTCTCATTCCGCACTGCAAAGTTTCAGACGCGTAAGTATAGCCAATTGTTTGTGACCGAGTGATGTCTGTGATCCGCATTCTGGAGGTCCCGTGGGCCGACCAATCTGCTTTTTTCCTGGTTTCCGTCAGTCACCTAGGTAAATACCGGATTGAATATTTAATACCACTGCCCAAAGTTCCACCTTGAGCCTAAAATAATAATAGTAAAATGGAAAATAGATTATAATGGCGAATGCTCTGCCATCTATCCACAGATAATGAAAACGGTTAGACTTGACGCACTCTAATGCCATCTGCTCGACACACGTGGAAGCAGAGGTACAGTTGCTGTACACATGTCTCTGTGGACACTGTCAGCTATTATCTGCTCATCACAGAAACAGGTACATTTGCTCTGCACATGCCTCTGTGGACATGTGACGAAGTAAGATGGTAAGGTAAAAAAAGTGTAACTGTCCGTCGCGATAAGACCACGCAGTTAAAGCGACGTAAAACAGACAGAGGGGGAGTGTGACGGTCGTGTAAACGAACTAGTATTAACACAAGTTATAAAATTCAAATACGAGCTGTGATAAAGCACTTCGTTTTGAAGGGCTTAACCGAACAGAAATAGAGGAGTTAGATTAGACATTAAAGAATTTTTCCCTTCGCTTTCGACGGTTAAAAAGTGGGCTGCTGAATTTAACCGTGGGCGTACAACCATTCAAGATGATGAGCACCGCTCAGAACGTCCCAAAACTGATACGACCGACAAGATTGTCGCAGAAATTCACAATTCGTACTCAGTGATAGCCGATTGAAGGTACGCGAGTTGGCTGACATTGTAAAGACCTCGCTAGGCTGTCCACTACGTTTTACACTAAGTTTCTTGTATGAGAAAGCTTTCCACGTGATGGGTGCCACATTTAATTCAATTTATTTCTAGCCTGGTTACACCATATGCAGTCTAGTGTATAGAATCGTGCCTATATAATGTTCAGTGGTTTATCTTAGTAAGGACTAGATAGTTTGAAAAGCGTTGTTAAGCTCACTGCACTTTACTTTCACTGCGTTCTGCTTAAGTCTAATTTTTACAATTTTGAATTTTTATCTTCTGCGTTATGCATATTTATTATAATCATCTGTAAACAAATTTGGGTCCACAATTTTAATTTATCGAAACCTAGAATTATTTAACTGCATCTTATGTGGACGAAGGAATTGCTTATGCCAATGACCCATTAATTTGTCATGTTTGGCATCTTTTAACTCATAAACATGTTTTCCAAATTTATATACAAGCGCTGCAGGACCTTAGCATAGTAGTTCCCTCCTTCTGTTTCTCCCTTTTAACCTACTTGACCATTTGTTATCTTTCGCTAAAACTAAATTACCATCCCAAGCTCCCACTTAGGCGTTCTTTCTTTCCTTCTGGACTTATGTTTTTCTGTTTTTATTTTAACTCTTTCAAAAGGACTTCTAGCCCTATCCTCCTCACTTAACTGAACTTTATTTACACCTCGTTTCTTAGGTATTTTCCACTGTGCTGGTTCTGATCTAGGAACTGGACCTATATACCTATTCCTAATGTCATCATGGTGTAATTTCTTATAATTACTCTTCACCTTTTCCCCTAATTTCTTTCTTAGCTCTTCCCACCATAGTTTTATCATTTCTATTATCGCCTTGAAATCACTTCCACTTATTCCTGAATTATCTCTGTTTCTCCCTGACTTCTTCTGTTTACTGTTTCCTTTTCCCTATCTAAATTATTCTGCGCACTTCTACTATTTTCTCCCATTTCTATTGCTCTATTTTGTACAACTTCATGCCTACTATTACTTTCTCCTTCCTGAAGTACCATTGTTTCTTCTGATTTTTTTCACTTAATATTTTCCATTTTTTAAACACATCCACATGAATAACATTGAAATAAATAAATAAATTTACACTCATTACCTGATTAGGTGATGCACTCACTGTTGTCTACTGATGCTAATGTCTTCTTTCTTCTTTCTTGCTCCCTGTGTAGCCTAGTTACCGCCGCTCTAGATTGTATTCCTTCCTTCTCGTGCTATAAGTCGCTGGGTTTGATTCCCCGTTGCCTACTCAGCTTATGATGGTCCTCACTTCCAAGCTCACGTTGGGCGCCACCTTTGAAGCCAGTTTCTACCCCCGCAATGGCCGCCAAGTTTGAAGCCGGCGATGGTCGCCACTTTCGACAACGAATGCCAGGTGTCACTTTTTGATGTCGCCAATATCTGCTGCCAGCTGCTACAGTGGTTGTCTATGAGATCTTTCTCTCAGGGTGTGCTGAGAGGTAGGATAACGCCAGTTTAAATAGACTGAGAAATTTAATGCGGTCTAATACTTGAGCTATTGAAGCGAATTGTCGAGCGCTTGAAGATAAATAATGAAACTGATTATGAATAGTAGCACTCGAAACTATAATAATTGAATTATTATATCTACTAACTTCTGCAGTATCAATTTTACGGTTTGGAATGACGTTTCCGCAGTAAAAGAAACTCGTAGCGTAACTTGCCGCGGGTTGCTAAAATGCTTGCCGGCAATACCCTCGCGGCTTAAACTCTTACGTAGCGTATCTGTCACTGTTACTATGGGGTAACTCCCCAAATCTCAGAATTTAATTCCCCTTCTCTTTTACAGAATTTCTGTCTACGTGACTCTGCAAACGCAGTGAACTTAACTATAAACGCATTCCAAGAATCTTTATACTAACATGTTCACTCCTCATTTATTACTTTGCTCGCTAATTACCTTTTTCTCCGGACAAACCTTTCAACTCACGCTTATTGCATTATATGTACATTGATGTACAGAAGTTATTTATTGCAATTATTTCTCAAGTTTACTATTATTTCTTTAACTATTTATATCTTCCTGTCAATAAATACGGTATTACAGCTTATTAACATGAAACCAATTATTTGTTTTAAGCTATTTATATTTTTTTTCAAGATCGTCATTCCGACATGAAGTTAAGGTGCTTGCGTCATCTGCAAATAGTGATATTTTTGTGTTGTGAGATCATTAGTGTGTATAATATTTTTTGTTTGTTTATAGCGTCCTTTTACCGGCTAGGTCGTATCGAACAATGAATGAAATGGATGAAATGATGCTCAAGTGAGCCCGGTTTCTATAGAGCTTAAAGTTACCCGACATTCCTCTTTTCAGAATAAGGGAAAATTTCGAAAGAAAAACCATATCCGGGTAACTCACCCTAATTTAAATTGGAACTCGGGACCTCGTGAATGTGAGGCAGACACGCTACCCTCACACCGCAGAAGCGGGCTTAATGAACAGTGATGGACCTAGTACCGAGCCTTGAGGTACTCCGTAATCTATATTATTAGTGTTTGATCGTCTTGTCTTCATTTCATTTGCTTTGTTATCATAAGTAATCTAACGCGAGGTTGTGTTATTCCGAAAAAAATCGCGAGCGACTGCAAATCGCGAGAAATAGTTTTTTTAGATTTATTTTTAGCTTCTGCTCTTGTACCATTCGTTAAAATAATGAGAACGCATATTCACTGAACAACATTTAACGGGGAACTTTTAAACGTACAGTTATTGAAATTAAAAGTTGATGAAATTTCTTTCTTGTTGCAAACAACGATGTAATGTTATTCAGAGGCGGTTCCGGGGTAGCGACTCCGTAGCATGGCACTACCTTAATAAAATGAAGAAATACATATTTGATATTATTTGTATACTTCACGATTACATCAAGAATACGGTCATGCTTATTATTCTTAAAGGCGCAATGAAATGGCTTGTCTGAAGGCAGCGACCGTAAATTACGAGTTTGCAGCCTAATCATATTCTTATTCTATGGATACGTGCCACTTCTGTCCTGGCACGGATTCATAGCACTCTGGGCTTTCAGTCTAGACTTTAGTGAGGATTGGAAGGGCAAGAGGATAGCCTATGTTAGTGTCAGTTAGTACCTGTCACGGCAACACATGCGAATCATAAGTACCAACTTTATCGTAGACCTATGACAAAGTGTACTATACTGAGAAGTGAGAAATTAGGTACTAATCACTTGCAGTGTAAAAGTTAGCAAAAACTCTTCCTTTGTTATATCATATTCGTCATTAATTTTCCATTGTTTATACTTAAAATTAAATTAATAATTTTTTATAATGCTGCATGCACTGCCAGCAGTCCAGGAGACGAGTGAAAGAGAAGTAAAACTCCACAGACAGCACCTGCACCCGGCCAGCTGAGAGTCTGCGCGTGCGATTTGAACGTGAATCGTGGTGTTTGGCTGTGCACCTGCCGTATAAAATACTGCCTCTACTATTAAGGGCCTGTATTACGATCTCCGGTTAAGATTCTGGTGAGACATTAGCTAGGAGTCAGGGCAAATTTTCGTATTACGATGACTTATGTTAACAATTGACCGGGAGTTATTCTTAGCGATGAAGTAACCGCCACCTCGGGTAGCGGTTAGGGTACTAACTTGGAGGTAACCATACAAAAATGGCGTGGTGGTGACGGTGATATATTTATTGCATCATATAAGAATTTCGGGGACTACCTGGCACTACCACATTCACACTTCAGGCGCCACTGCTGGCATTAAAGATGGAAGTGGAGAATATTGATATACGTTCTCTTGTAGACTCTGGATTCCGTAATTTGCAATTTGTTGATTATTCTCGAATAATGCAGTTCATTAATTTGTAATTGTATTAGTAGTTTGGTCAAACAAGTTATATGTGGAGATGTGTTTCATCGAATTTTAACATTGAAACCGGCAACTGAATTTATATTGGCAACACTGACCGGAACCCTCAGATTTTCATCAGGAAGCTGTTGATTTATCGGGACCACTAGCTTAAATAGTCATGGTAATCTATTTCTATTCGCTCTGGACCAGAAACGCATTCAAGACTGTTTAGGCTTCTTAATAAAGTTGTTCGTTTTGACCCAGAGTTATAAATAATCTCAGTATAAGAGGATAAATGCCTATTTTTTGATTTGAACTCTAAACGTGAACCTGAAAGTGTGCGTATTTTACAGGTTGGACGAAGAGGACAAGGAAAACCTCATCAGGGTAGACACAAACAACTTGGCACTTCAGACGCTAAACGAAAACAAGAATAAAATCAACACTGTGTCGACGTCATCAGGTAAGTCATTTTAAGACATAAGAGTATTCGGCGTTGAAGGTATGTCATCGAGCAACGAGATTCTAACATAGTGGTTCTGGGAACCCGCAAATATCTCTTCCAAGAAAATTAAACTGTCCATTAAATAATTAAGCAGCATAGACTGGCGTTTTAAGTGTTTGATTGCCCTTTAGGCGTCCGCTAAGGAAAACCTTCGACATCATAAGTTTGTCGAAAATTGGCGTAGACCTCCATAGGTAGAATAGGGTATATTTGTGTTGCATTATGAAAGCCATCTGTTTCTACAAAAACATATTGCGTTAATAAAATGTGCCCCATTTAAGACATCTTGCAAACTATGAGAGTGATGTATTGTGTTGAAGAAAGATGAGTTATATTATAATACTATTCTCTACATGGACAATGCCGACATCGACAGCCAGGTCATTGAGGCACGGACTGGTGAACGGGAAGTCCGCGGTTCAAGTCCCACCAGGACTGAGGTTCTTTTTTCCATTTTTTTTCGCTTTTGACTAGCAAATAGCTGGGAACGAATGTAGTAAGAGTGGGCATTAAACACTATTTTAAAAAATCTGATGTGATACATTCACGTAACTTTCTCTACCTTCTATCTTAATAAATGGGTATAAAAACTAGTCTTAATAAAGCTTATTTTTGTTTGTACTACATTTTTATCCAAATAAACCTTTCCAAAACTGGCTACATTACATATTTCCTTATACATACAAAGAGAACGGCGACAGTCAAATGTTTTAACAACTGCACGCTATATGCTGGCCTTAAAATTCCATACTGTTTTCATGACATCGCGAGAAACAACTGAAAGTTGACAGGACTTTAAGGAATGATCAAGTAATGAACAATTCCAACCATTAATAACGGATATCTCAGAAATGGTTTATGCCATAAAAAACTTATTTGAAATAAATTGTGTGTTTTAAAGAAATCTACATTTTTATATGGTAAGTTTTCGTCTATCGCTTAACGTTTGCCAGTTATACAAGATTATACAAAATTCCTTCAGAATGAAGAGGGCTATTCCCAGAAAATTCAAGATGTACATTTTATTTGCCATGTAAATAGCTTTAATATATGGTATCTTAATCAAAAACGTTAGAAACGTTTTTGTGAAAATAAAAAATATCGAAGAATGATCTATGTAAAATGTTTGGTGGTGTGTTTGAAAATCTTCCTGTCGTATCCGTGGAAGATACTGAATTTAAATACCAACTTTGGGATTCAAACACAGGCCTGTTACAAAAAGTTCCTTTTTTGGGTTCGAGAGTCTCAAAACGTGTATTTCTGGTGAAGCATCTGTATAGAATTTTTGGGTTTAATGCAAAATTTCCTCTACTTACAATAGGTAGGTAAGTAGTAGAGAAAGTAAACTTCTCCACGTATGTAAAAATAAGCCTCAATTTCTTTCGTTTCTACGAAAGCAGTGAAAACTTCATTTCGTTGGGAGAAGGTTGGGCTGAGTAAACCGGGACTTAAAGCTGCTTACAAGTATGTAGTGCCCCCATTTCCAAACCCAGCAACTGAGATTGCGCTGACAGTAATTGCTACTGACAACTGTGCACTTTGTGTGTTGCCAGCCTTAAGACGGAAGAAAGAGGAAGCGAGAGTAGTTAGCAGAATACGTTTTTTCTCCAGGCACTCTAAACAATCACTGGTTTCGTTTAAGAAACGTACTGGAGTATTACTGCTTTTCTTTTATGTTCGAGAAGAAAGTTAATAACTATTTTTTACTTTCTCTATTACTTGCCTATAGCAGGTAGAGGAGGTACTGCATTCCACCCAAAAATTCGATGCAAATATTTCAAACGTACAAGAGCAGTCCCAGAAGTACCCGACCTGACGTATATATAGCAGTTATTGTTGCAAACAAATGACTGTGGTAGAAAGTACCACCCTTATAATGCTTAAGTTTGACGATGCTACGCTGTGTAGTAATTGTCTGGCAGCCATTAATAGTGAACTCTCTCAGCGAATTTGTAAACATGGATAAAGCTGGCCATCGTTATGTGATACAATACTTTCATTTGAAAGGTCTTAGTCCAACTAATATTAAAGCTGAGCTAGATTCTACTCTGGAGGAGTCTGCTACTTCGTTTACAACAGTAAAATATTGGGTGGCAGAGTTTAAGCGAGGCCGTACGAGCTGCCATGACGAACATCGAAGTGCTCGACCAAATGAGACCACGCCAGAAATTGTGAAGAAAATCCACAAAATGGCATTGGATGACCGTTGACTGAAAGTGCGCGACCTAGCAGACATCGTAGGCATTTCAAAAAGTGCTGTACATCGCATACTAACTTAAAATTTAGACATGAGAAAGCTGTGCGCAAGATGGGTGCCGCGTTTACTCACAATGGAACAAGGGCAGCGTCGTGAGGATGTTTCAGTCGAGTGTTTGGCGATGTTTCGCTGCAATAAAGCCGAAGTTTTGCGTCGATTTATAACAATGGATGAAACATGGGTCTATCACTTCACACCTGAGACGAAGGAACAGTCAAAACAGTGGATTGAAAGGGGATAATCGGCTCCAAAGAAGGCGAAGACAGTTCCATCTGCAGGCAAGGTCATGGCGTCAGTATTTTGGGATGCGCGTGGGATAATTTTCATTGTTCTTCAAAAAGGAAAATCAATCAATGGCGAGTATTATGCAAACTTATAGCAGCGTTTGAATGATGAAATCAAGCAAAAACGGCCGCATTTAGTGGAAAAGAAACTTGTTTCATCAAGACAATGCACCAGTTCACACATCCATTATCGCCATGGCCAAAATCAATGAGTTAAAGTTCGAATTGCTTCCTCATGTATTCTATTCGCCAGACTTAGCCCCCTCTCATTATCTTCTGTTTCCAAAGTTGAAGAAATGGCTTGGTGGTAAAAGATTTGCCAACAATGAAGAGGTGGAGTTTGCAGTTGATGGCTATTTTGCTGAACTCGACGGTGGTCACTATAAACAGGGTATCGAAGCTATTGAACATCGCTGGGAAAAGTGTATCGAGCTAAAAGGAGACTATGTAGAGAAATAAAGATGTTTTTTTCCCAAAATGTTTGTGTTTTCTTTGTTAGGTCGGGTAGTTCTGGGACTGCCTCGTAATACACGTTTTGAGGTCCCATGAATCCAATAAGATCATTTTTAGAATAAGGTCCGTATGTATGTTTATCCGTATGCCTGCGAAAAGCATAACTCAAAAACAAAAAGTCTGTTAAATACCAAAGCTATCTTATGCTCAGCGTATTCCAAGTATGTGACCGCAAATCCCCCACCTCAGACTATCCTTTACATGAAAACATTTTCGTTATTTTTGATTTCCTCGAAAACGGCTTTAACAATTTTGATTAAAATTCCACATGTTTAAGGGAACTGGTATGTGAATGAATAGGAACAGCATAGGAAAAAATTGCAAATATTTGAACTGTTGTATCTCCAGAAGTTGCTGCTAGAATTTCATGTGATTTATATAGTCTCTTACTGGATTATTCAACAATATTTTAATATAGGGAAAATAATTTTTAATCACATAGCTACTTATATGATTCCGTTGTATGTCAGGTGTCTATACACAGTCACGTGTCTTTAGCACACACATATTTAAAAAGTAGAGTACTATTATAATAGAGATGCAAACATTTCACACATCTTTATGAAATTTTGGATTTTAATGATAGGACATTTTTATAATCACAGAAATACTAAGATACTACTTTACAGAACTAACCTTCAGGAAGTACCAGTAAAAATTTCAAGCTTGTAAACTAATTTTAATTTGAGATATGGGTACAAAAGTTTCGTTTGAAGACGTCTTTAGCGGTATCGAATTGGCTTGGTGAAACAGAATTGGCTTTCCGATCGCACAGGGCATTTTCCAAATCGAGGAGACTTTTGTCAGACCAGTTTTCGACATCACGTTGAAGTTTTCTGAAAGGAAAATAATGAAACATTCCTCTTGGAATTTGCTCCAGATCGTTTCTAATTCAGTGTTTCTAGTTTAAGTGTCCTATAACATGAACATCTGACGTGTTTCATCCACTTTACTATCGCTGCTACTTCTTTTTCTCTTTTTAAGCTCCATTTATACCTCGCCTTTAACAACAGTGGTCTTAGCGGCGGCCTTTCCTTTGGAACTTATTGCCTAAGACAATGGTGTTAACCCGTATTCGCTTGTCCCTGGGTTTCTTTCACTTTGGGTTTTAATAATTAGATTACTGTCATTCTTACTTCCAGACTCTGGGGAGGATAGGGAAGAATCTTGGCCACAAAAATTCCTACCCCCATCCGGAAATCGAACCCGGGACCTAAGAGTAGGCAGGTGCTCTACCGATTGAGATACCGGGCCAGCCTACTAACTTTTCTACAAACTTTCATTACACATTTGCTTGTAGATATGAGAAGAATACATAGGTTAAAGCGTTAGTCAGATTTTTAAAAGGCGTGTCGCTATGTGGTGGCTTTAAAATTCCATGCTCTTTGTATAACCACGAGAAAAAAAAGAATAGCGACTTAACAGTTGAAAAGAAGTAAAAGTATTAGAAAATTGAAACCAATAACCAGCATATCTCCGAAACGGTTAACGCTAAAAAAATTCTATTTGACTTAAATTGTAGGCGTTAAGCGATAGACGAAAACCTACTACACTAGAAGTCCAGATCTCTTTAAAACACACAATTTATTTCAGATAAGTTTTTTTTAGTATTAGCCATTATTAATGGTTGAAATTGTTCAATGCTTCACTTGTTTCGAGTCCTGTCAATATTCAGTTGTTCCTCGTGATGTCATGCAAACACTTTGGAATTGTAAGGCAACATATAGCGTCCAGTTGTTAAACATGTGACTGTCGCTGTTCTCTTTGTATCTATAACGAAATGTGTAATGTAGCTGTTTATGCAAAGGTTTATCTCGATTAAAATGAAGTAGATAGAAAAAAATCTGATGTGTTACACTCACATGACTTTCTCTACTCTTGTACAAACTATTTTTGCAAACGCTTATTCTCCATATGCTTCATGTTAATCGAGATGTCAATCTTATTGCTAATTTTCTTGTAGATGCAAGGGGAATTGGTAGGCTTTAAGCGATAGTCAAATATTTTAAGAGCTGGTTGCTATGTGGAGTATTCCATTTTCTTTGCATTACCAGGACAAAAAAAAATTGAATAACGAATTTGAGAAAAAGTATAAGTATTGGAAAATTTAAGGGAATAATATGCAAAATCTCTAAAATAGTTCACTCAACAACAAAAATGTATATGACATAAGTTGTGTATTTTAACGCGATCTACATTTTTGTGTAGTAAAATTTTGTCTATCTCTTATGGTTTACCAGTTATGCAAAAGTCGTTCACAATGAAGAATACTTTTGGAGACATTCCCAGAAAATTCGAGATATACATTTCATTTGTCATGAAAATATCTTAAACATATGATATTTTAATCAAAATCGTCAGAGCCATTTTTGAGAAAATTAAAATTTGCGAAAAATGTTCCATGTAAAGGGTAATCTGAGGTGGGGGGATTTTCTTGAAAAGCTTCGTGTCGCATCTCTGGAAGATACTGAACCTAAATACCAAGTTTGGTGTTTATCCGACTGTTCGTTTCTGAGTTATGCTGTTCACAGACACGCACACGGACATGTTTCGAAAAATGCTTTTTTTGGATTCAGGGGTCTCAAAACATGTATTTCCGGTGAAATCTCGGTATCGAATTTTTGGGTGGAATGCAATAGTTCCGCTACTTACTATACGTAGTAGAGAAAGTAATAAACTTTCGTAAGAGCAGGTAATTTGTGTACCCACGGATAAGCGATAGAGGGTAGAGAAGGTTATGTAAATGTAATACATCAGATGTTTTTAAATTCAGGCGCCCTTAAAAATTGTGTTTTTAATGAAACCTCATCGTAGAATTTTTAGGTGTAATGCAATATTTCCTCTACTTACTAGGTACGTGGTAGAGAAAGTAGAAGACAGGTAAGAATACACTTATTAAATGAATATTAAGAAAACCTGGGCAAATTTTAAGATTTTAACCACCCGCGTTGTAAAGTTGATTTGTTGCAGCAGCTGATATTGAACCAGCAGACTGCTCGGTGCAGCGCTGTCTGGGTGGAGCGTGCACACACAAAAACGGTACATCACCAGGACACTGGCAATGAGTCACATTCCCCAAACCGGTACTGTGTTGTGCATGAGCTCTGTCTTCGTGCCTGGCTGACTGCCCAACAAAACGTCACAAGGTGAACCTTTCCTTCTGACGCGTTCATTCAACCTGCGTTTGCTACCGAAACATTGGAACTCGTTGCTGAAATCTTCGAGCAAACCTGGAACATCTTGTTATGCCGCTCTGACACAACCTGCAACCAGCCTCGTGGGCATCATTTATACAGGGTGCAGAAGATTTTATTGTAGAGTTGGTTGTCAAGAAACGGGTGAGGATTTCGCACTTAAGCGCACAGTGCTTCTGGAAACCTCCAGAGGGCAATCAGATCCGGGGCGGCAGGCTCGGACACTGACGGGGTCCATAACGCTTCCGGATATTACATCCTAACGCTGACGGGACCCCCACGGAGAGGCCTCTGTACTCGTCACACGCCGAACGCCAGGGCATTGCTGTCAACCATAAAACATTGAATATCGCTACAGGTTAAACGAAATTCCGCTGCAGAAATACTACGCTATATCAATTCATTATTATAAGTTATAGGAACATATATTATAGTTTCTCTATTGAAGTTAGACCTATTTTATAACAGTATATTATTTTTTGATTAAGTGAAAACGAATTTAATCATTGTGCATTTGTTAGTAAGATGTAAATAAATCAATTTACTAGTTACTAGGGCTGCGACATCGGAGTCGTTACGTTTGTTTAGAGACATCCTGTAGTCGACTGTTAACAACGACAGGGTTTTCTGTACAGTTGAATCAAGTGTATCGCCACCCAGTGTTCACGTAGACGAAATGGCAGAGGAAAGGGTAACAAAGTCCACAACGTTGCAAAACTATATATTGTAGTATGGCAAATGTTTTCTCTATTATTAATCACAACCTTTATTGCAAACCGTGCAATATCACAGTTGCTTCGGACATAGTAGATCGAGTAACGTGCGAAGACATGTCAACATAGCGTTGTATTGCAAAATTTGAGGATAAACTGCCACAGCAAGTCACCTCCGTTAAATCAAACGTTTAATGAACAATGCGCGGCATTTATTTCTGCCGATGTTCCTTATATAAACTACAGGTTACAAGGTTGCGGGTTGTAATTCATTACAATAAACTGACATAGAATCTTATCCAATGTGGCGTAGCGTTTTACATTGACGATTTTATAAAGACATTTCAGTTATATAAGTCAGTTGTATATGGTATAAATGATATTGCAGAAATAAAGTAAATTTTCGCGAGACATGAGTAATTCTTCTTGTACAGACTGTACCGCACGGGGTCAATGTCAGCCCTTATAGCTACACTCTTACCTTCCTGTTCTGTGTGTTTTCCTCCGCGTAGCGACTCCGATGTCGCAGCCCTACTAATTACGTGAGAAGGGTTTGTGCTGTCAGTACCTTTTAGATTCTTCATGTGTTTCTGGCTTTTACAGTGTTTCAAACGAATACTTGCTTTTGCCCCCAACGCAACATTACATGCTCTGTACTCTGCTTTTGCACTGGTTGTATGCATTTCGGGAAAAAAAATCTTCTTTCAACCACTTATCTGAAAACAATATTTTCTGACCTCATTTTTCGACAATTCTCCGCTGTCCTTTCCTTCTTAGAAGTGAAGTATACTTTATCACTCATTATGTTGAATGGCAATACTTAAAATGACTAAATTAATTTTGTAGAATATAACAAAATTTTTATATGTTTAGTTTTACTTGTAGTTTAGTAATAATAATACATTTATTTTTTAACATTAAAATGTATAAAAGTCGTTTATTATAGACGTTATATTATTATAGCTTATTGCAGACAGACATGGGTAGACCACGTTAATAGAATGGGTAATGAAAGCATGCCAAAGAAGATTTTCAAGTAGGTACAAGCCGAGAGGGGAAGAGGAGTTGGAAGACTCAAGAGAAGATGGTCGGACCAATGAGACGTAACAGATCGTGAGGTCTAATGCCTGAAGAAGAAGAAAAGTCGCTACATTTCCCCACTTTTTCGTTTTTCTCCGCATTGTCTCCCGAAGGCTCAAATTTCGTACACGTAGCGGTTGTGGGCAGACTGTTCCACAAGAAACTCCACCGCAACATACCTCGCCGCCGTCCACTCGCCTGACCATTCGACCCTGAAATATAAAGAATTGAAATGACAGGAAATGGGGGATAGGAACATGTGGTCACAGATGCAGTATAATCAACAGGTGTATGAACATGATTGTTAATTTGCCAGTAAGTCCCATAAGTGTGTACGGGACTACCTCTGTGGTCTGGTGGTTAGCACACTAGTCTCCAAATCCATAGATCCCGGGTTCGATTCACGGCTGGAGGATGGGAATTTTCTTTAGCTAGATTATTTCCTGTCTGGAATTTCTTCCTAGAACTTGGAAGCATGAGTGAGAGAGTAAATGTGTGTGTGTGTGTGTGTGTGTGTGTGTGTGTGTGTGTGTGTGAATTTAATGTTTAGAAAGAAAACCCAAAGATTAACACAGTAGTAAAGGAGTGAACATTACCACTGGGCAATTGTTCCAAAGGAAAAGCCGCTGATATGAGCTTAAGTGATAAAGGCGGCATAAAATGGAACAAAAAGAAAAGTGTGTTCGAACTGTCTGAACTAATGAGTGCTGGTACACAGTGAGCGCACTGTACTCTATTATCAGTAGGCTTCACATCAGACAGTGACCGGTACTGTACAAAAGTGCGTGTTGTTTACATCTGAGGTGCCATAAACGGATTTAATGTTGATACGCATGTAGATCAGTACAAAAGTTTCTGGTTTCTAACCTCAAAATTATTATTTTGATACTAATAAAATAAATATGTAATATACCATCCTGGCACCTGGATCTCTAAAGCCTTTGTACACGATCAAACTTTTTTTTTTTTCAATTCAAGAGTTTAAGAAAAATTGTCAAACATTTTTCAATATGTGACAAGATTGGACAAGACTTGACAATGTCATAAATGTGTATTTACAGGTTGTCTTTTTTCAAACTGAAACCCATCAGAACACAGTAATAATGATTTATCACGCACAAAGCAGTTTACTATTTGCGTCACGGTATAACAGTTTGCAATGCAATACTGTTCTTTACTAATATTATGTAGCTCTTTCACGTATTATATCCACTGAAATCACATTACGATTATGGAATACAATGAAAATAACACCAACCGATAGATTAACCACACTATATAACATTGCACTAATGTATACTTAGTTGGGAAAACTGCCTGGCAATTATTTCTTCATATCCTCCCTTCATCTGCTTCATGTTGTGGTAATCCACGGAGTCCTAGACATACGCACATGACCAGCTTATGTATAAGCTAATCAGTTCGCATACTACATACTTTGCCCGGGTAGCCGTGTTTGTTTACTTTTCGCTTTCAGCCATGTTGCAGATTTCGTGACGCACTGTAAATACTCGCATTTCATTGGCTAAAGCCATCAAATCATTGTCAAATCTTTGATCGTTTACAGCATGTCTTTATTTGCTTTCAAGTCTTTCAAAGAGTTTAAAAGTATGGAAGCAATTTGACAAGAAAAGTTGTAAAGTTGTAACAACTCTTGTAAGGCCTTTTAAAGTATTGAATTTTACAAACATTTGATCGAGTACAAGGGGCTTAAGCCAGGACGTATACTCCAAATTCATGATGTATTATTTAATTCTTCCTTCATAATTGTTTTCACTCATCGTTGTATAAATTAAATCTTAACCTAATTATCTAACTAAAAAAAATGTAATATATACCTTCTGTATTATTCTACTATACCTACTGCAAACCAGCAGTACCACCAACTAGTTACCAGTTGGGATATGTTTCCCTTTCACTTACATTAACTTAAATCCTAACTACATTCTACGAGACGTGTTTTTAAAGTAAGTACTGATAATTTTTAAAAAAAATATCAGAACATTATTTTTCAAATACTTTATCATTCATTACCATGCACTACTTCTCCACATAGTCGCCAACGTTATTTAAGCACTTGTCGTAACGCGAAACCAGTTTTCGGATGCCTTCGCCAAAGAAGATGCCGCCGGTGATGAAAACCAAGTCTGCACTTCCTGTTTCACAGAACCATCGCCCTTGAAATGTTTTCCAATAAGGGATTTCCTCAGACGAAGAAACAGATGAAAACCGCTTGGTGCCAAATCCGGACTGTAGGGATGGTGGTCGAATTGTTCCCAACCAAAAGATGCGATTGGATCTTGAGTTTGTTTTGCTGTATGTAGCCGGGCATTGTCACTCATTATTTTATCTCCAAAACCTCACATAATTGGCGATTAATGTTTTCTAGCGTAACATTTTGAACATTTCGAAACGCTTTGACGACAGGAAAACGCCAAGTGACGATCACTCATAGGTGCGTCCGGCTTCCTAACGAATGGAGGAAGTGATGGTGCACGCTCAGAATCGCGACTGCAGCGGCAAAATATTAAAACGGTTACTCAGTTTAAAAACATGCTTCGTAACCAGTCTAAAAGTGCAATTCTAATTTTTAAACCTTATTGTCTTGTTACAATACCAACTTATTCCTTTGTTGTTATATACTCAATAATCTGCTATTATATAATCATATCATCTTCTTCCAATGCAAGGATTGGGTTAATTTCCCTTTCCGAAGCCAAAGTGTTACAGGAACAGCGATTTTCATCTCTCTCTGGGCCGTGCTATATCCCGTCTTCCTATTTGATTATAAGAATATGTCTGCAACAGCAGACGATCAGGGGACATACTTTGCACGTGTTGATGCCTCTCTCCTGGTAATGTGTCACTTCTTCCCCATACTCTTTTCTACCTTCAGTTCTTCTCAATTTTCTTGACTTCTTCTTTGATCTCTAAGGCTCACCCCGAATATCGATCTTAAAAATCTCATTTTGACTGCTTCAGTACGTCTTTTATCACTTGTTCTTAGCACCCGTGTCTCACTTCTATACATCAGGGTCGGTTTTGAGGCGATGTTATGCACCTACTCTTACTTGGATTTCTTTATTCATATTCATATTTTTCCCCAAATACCTTGATATTACTATATTTTTACTTTCTCTACTACGTATAGTAAGTAGGGGAAGTATTGTATTCCACCCAAAAATTCGATACCGAGATTTCACCGGAAATACATGTTTTGAGACCCCTGAATCCAAAAAAAGCATTCTTGGAAACACGTCCGTGTGTGTGTGTGTGTGTGTGAACAGCATAACTCAGAAACGAACAGTCGGATAAACACCAAACTTGATATTTACGTTCAGTATCTTCCAGAGATGCGACACGAAGGTTTTCAGGAAAATCCCCCCACCTCAGATTACCCTTTACATGGAACATTTTTCGAAAATTTTAATTTTCTCAAAAGTGGCTCTAACGATTTTGATTAAAATATCATATGTTTTAAGATATTTTCATGACAAATGAAATGTATATCTCGAATTTTATGGGAATGTCTCCAAAAGTATTGTTTATTGTGAACGACTTTTGCATAATTGGTAAACCATAAGACATAGACAAAATTTTACTACCCAAAAAATGTAGATCGCGTTAAAATACACAATTTATGTCGTGTACATTTTTTTATTGAGAGAACCATTTCCGAGATATTGCTTGTTATTCCCTTAAATTTTCAAATACTTATACTTTTTCTCAAATTGGAATTCGTTATTCATTTTTTATGTCCTGGACATGCAAACAGAATGGAATGCTCCACATAGCAACCAGCTCTTAAAATATTTGACTATCAGCCTACCATATTCCCCTTGTACCTACAAGAAAATTAGCAATAAGATTAACATCTCGATTAACATGAAGCATATGGAGAATAAGCGTTTGTAAAAATAGTTTGTACAAGAGTAGAGAAAGTCATATGACTGTAACACATCTGAATTTTTATAGGTTACATTCCAAGTCTCTATTTGTTTTACACTGCCGTTTGTGAATATTGCAACACCAAGAAGGAAACGCATGAATTCAATGAATTTAATAGCACAGTTTAGGTACATACAAGTAAAAAAGATAAACTTTTCAAATCTATACATGAACTTTGATCCCTAATATTCAGTATTTGGCGTGGCCCACATGCGCTTCAATTAGAGCTGCTATACGCCATGACATTGAATAAGAAATGTTCTGAATAAGGTCCTGAGGGATTTCTCTCCACGCAGTTTGAATTCGAACCCACAAATCCGTGACACTGGTTACTGGAGGACCGTGACGCACCAGGTGCGTACCAACCATATCCCCGACATGTCAGGCGAACGTGCAGGCCAGGGAAGCAATGATACCCGTCGCTCTTCGAAGAAGGCCTGTCATTCCTTGCAATATGTGGCCGGGCATTGTCCTGTTGATATGTGGTCTGTGGAGATGCCTGAAGCAGGGGAGTACCTCAGGCTCTACAACCACCGTAGGTGCCTGTTGCTGTTCAAAGTGCCCTCAATTCGTAGGAAGCGAGATAGATTGTTGTAAGCAATGGCGCCCCAAATCATCACTCCTGGTGTTTGTCCGCTATGCCGCTCAACAATGCAGCCCTCCAGGTTGCGCTCACCGTGGTACCGTCGGAACACGTATGCGGCCATCACTGTAGGGCACGTTGAAGCGGGACTCGTCCGAAAAGACTACATTTTGCCACCCAGCACCCCAGTGACGGTGTTCAAGTGCCCATTGCAGTCGGAGGAGCTTGTGGTTTCTGGACAATGGAAGCCGACGTAATAGCATGCATGCAACCAGTCCAACCTGCAGCAGATGGCGACGAACCGTTGATGCAGACAAGTTCACACCTGTTGCAGTGCTCCAGTTTCGAGCCAACACTGGATGAAGCTGTACGGTCCGTTATGGCCATGCGGACAAGATTGCGGTCATCCCGTGCTGTGGTCATGTTCCGTGGTCCAGTACCCGCTCTTCGCTGCGTACGAACTTCATCTATCCACTGCTTCCACACACGCATCACTGTCGTAGCAGCATGCCGTGTACGAACCGAAATGTCGCGGTATGACAAACCCGCTTCCCGGAAACGATCATTCTGCCCCGTTCCAACTCGCTCACATGTCGATATGGCTCCCTTTGACGTCGACGAGGCATACTAGCACTCACTTTATTGTTTCCAACTTGTTTGACAGCTCTGCACCGACCACACTGGGCGCAATATTGACCTTGTCGGACCGACACGAGAGGGTTCTGCTCGGCCTACGTGTACCTCATCTCTCTGCAAACCTAATCACTTATTGCTTGCACACTCTTCTACACTTCCACCAAGTTTGGAGTTATTCGGGAAATTCTTTCTTGGTGTTGCAGTTTACACAAACGGCAGTGTAAATATTTTAGCTCTGGTGTTATTTGTTCCTCTCATTGTCATCACATAATGACTTTTCACTTTTATCACTTTTATAATCTCCACTTTTACACTGTTTATCAATTCACTTCTAATTGATTACCTTAATTAACAAATATTTTGCCTCCCGCTTTACTAACATTCATCAATTAAACATTTATCTTCCTCTTTTTACCGCTTTTACTTTGCTTCTCTATTCTACAATTTTCTGAACATTGGTTTTCTGCAATGTTCCTGAATTTAATATGCTGTCATATAAAAAAACTGATACTGCTATCAATTTGACATGAAATATTTTCCTAGAATTGGTCTGAATAAGGCAATGAGGACTTGATTACAAACAACGTGAGGGGAGAGAGAGAGAGAGAGAGAGAGAGAGAGAGAGAGAGAGAGAGAGAGAACGCTGAGCTTGTATATACCCTATCCATTTGTTAGCAATAAGCTCATGCGAAAAACAAACGAAAGCATGTTACGTGGATGGCGCTTCAAAGTAAACTTACTAAATTAAGTAGGTATACCAACATGGATATTTCAGAAACGGTTAATGATACGAAAAAATGTTATTCGATGCAAATTGTATATTTTATTGAACTCTAGTAGCATGATGTTGTCTATCAACTATAGTTTCCCATTAATGCAGCGAGGATGAAGAATACATCACGGCCTGAAAGAAAGAAAGAAAAAAAACCTATGTTACATTCACATGACTCTATTCTTAAAACGCTTTATTGTTTTATCTATTTCTTGTTAATCGATATAAACTTTCATAACACATTTCGTTGTTGGTATAAGAAGGATACAGCAGGTTTCTTTAAAAGGTGCACGCTATGTGGTGACTTTTCTGTTACATGCTCTTTGCATGACCACGAGAAAAAACGAATAGCGACTTACACTGCCTTCCCCAAACAAGGTATACTATTTACTTTACTGTTAAGGAGTGGATTATGTACACCCAGAGATTGCCACAACGCTAACACGGAAAGTAATTGCTTATCATGCCCAATTCTGATAACATCATAAATCAATACGTAAGTATATGAATCTACCCATAAGTAAAGGTAAAGATAAAGGTACGGACTAACGGAGGAGCGGCAGAGCACCGCAAGTAGGCCGCAAGGGCTCTTTTTGCTTCTACCGTGGCCCGTGAGAGGGAGAGACCCGAAGGGCCACCGGATTCTGATGACGACGCACGCAAACATGGATGGAGTCCTTAACGTTTCAGATCGGACGCATTCTACGCCACCTGAGTCCATTCACAAACCGCCAGATCCCGGCATGTCCGAATTGAGCAGTCCCGGAACGACGCCAGGAGGAAACCTCTGCAAAGCGCACATACACCGTTCAGCCGCAGCCCACCGAACACCGTTGCCTGGTCCTACAACCCTGAAACAGATGACAGCGAAGCTGATAGGTACTGGAAATGAGGAGCAGGAAAGTCGTGGTAGAAGAGGAACCACCCCAGCATTCGCCTAACGATCCGGGGAAACCACGAAAAACCCATGGGCGGTCACCGGGATCGAATCCGGGAGCTCCCGAATGCCAGTCGCAGACGTTAACGCGGCATCACCTCCTCGGTTGAATCACCCATAGAATAAAACCGGATTACAGATGCCTCTCTTGAAGTACCTTGCTGCGCATTATATTTTCAGGTTCTAGTCCTTTGTCTTGCTGCAGGTATGGTTACAATTCTGTCCCAATTTATAGTTCAAACGACCGTATCACTTAACTCACAAATCCTTTACGAAAATATATTTACAATGGCTATATAGCTCCCCTCAATAAACCATTATTACACATTTACAATTCAAGCGGCCACTAAAACTAAACTAAACTTCGTGGCGCAACAGCCCGTTGCCAAGTCAAGGTGCCGCTTGGCCGCTGCGTCCCCCATCTGCCCACAACAGGCGTCATCACACGGCCACTACTGATCATATTTAACTTCTGGCTCAGCAATTACAAACTCTAGCAGAGAGCTGACACACAAAAACCAGCTTGAAAAATCAAGAACCAAACCTTGCTTGCTCTGCAAAAAATGTTAAGACCAAGGGAGTTACATTAAGCGCGTAAGCACCAAAACTGTAGACGGAATTAACAAGAAAACACAACGCACGCCTCAGAATTCCAACTGGACAGGTCTGATTTCTTTAAAAATGGATATCTGAGGCAGATTTTTGATCCATAAAAATACGGTAAAAGTCAGTCCGCTGGATAGGGGCGAGATATCATGGTCCGAAACTTGCACTTATTCAAGTGTTGCGCTAACAGAATAGGCACAGGTTGTCCGATGTTACAAAGACACTTGTATTCTTGTGTTGGACAGTCTGATAATGTCATCTTTAATGTTACACAAGAGAATTGTGACCCAAATCATTTCTCCAAAAACAAGATTTCTACAACCCTCAGACGTGTATTTTTACTTGCTCTACCACGTACATAGTAGGTAGAGAAGGGATTGCAATCCACCGGAAATGCATGTTTTGAGGCCCCCGAATTTTAGAATTGTTTACAAAAATGTTCGTGTGTGTGTGTGTGTGTGTGTGTGTGGACAGCAACGAAAAGTCGGATAAATACCAAACCTAGTATTTAGGTTCAGTACCTTCCAAAGATGCGACACGAAGATTTTTAAGAAAATCCCCCACCATAAACTATCCTTTACATAGAACATTTTTCGAATATTTTGATTTTCAAACAATCGGCTCTCAACGATTTTTATCAAAATGCCATATATAAACTATGTTTACGTGACAAATAAAATGTATATCTTAAATTTTCTGGGAACAGCCTGTGAGGTCCTCTTCATTCGGAAGGAATTTTATATAACAATGTATAACTGGTAAAGGTTAAGCGATAGACGAAAACGTACCATACAAAAAATGTAGATCTCTTTAAAACACATAATTTATTTCAAATAAGTTTTTTGTGGATAAGCCATTTCTGGGATATCCGCTATTGAAGGTTCCACATTACTTGGTCATTCTCTGGAAGTCCTATCAACATTCAGTTGTTTCTCGCGATTGCATGCAAACTGTGGACTTTTATGGCCAGTATATAGCGTCCAGTTCTTAAACATTTGAGCTTAATGTGTAATTTAGCTGTTTCTGCAAAGGTTTGTTTGGATTATAACGCAGTGGATAGAAAAATAAGGTTCAGTAAGAATAGTTTGTATATCCACTAATAAAGATAGAGGGTAGAGAATGCCATGTGAATATATCACATCAGATTTTTTTTAGACAGTGTACAGTTGTTATCTGAAGACTGTTCAGGAATAAAATATTATCCATGGAACAAACACAAAAACTACATGATAGGGGCTTTATAATGGAATTGTGTACTACCAGTTCGGTTCACCGTTCTTGAAAGATATGCATGGCAAAAGTTTGCATAAAATAAATCCTATGGCGCTACAGCCTGCGAAGATCCTGGGCCTGCCAACCCGACTGTAGGCCTCACGCCCACGTACGCACGGTAGAGGTGGGCTATCATCCAACAGATACCGGGAGGTGATGTAGCCAGTATCACGCATCCCCCAGCCGGAAAGTTGGCCCGCGAGGCCAGGACCGCTGCCTCGCTTTCCTCGCGATGTTGGGTGGTCATCAGTCCTATACCCGGGACCTAAAATCCGCACCCTCATTCGTGGGATCGAATCCTGGCGCATTCCGGAAACCAGAGCACCTTGCTCCAGCTCACTGTGCCATGGCGCAGGGCAAAAGTGTGGATACATTACTAAATGTCCTCGAAAGAATGCTCCGTGGGTGGTGAAGATAAATACGAAGATACAGCCGTCATGAAGTGTTTGCACATTATCATTGATAAGGTCAATGACAAAGGGGCCTTAACTACGCAGCTTTCGTTTGGACGCGGAGCCGTATTAGGGAGAGATTGTGATTGTACGCTCTTTAACTGCTATATTTCTTAACGTCATTGTGCGTGGAAGACCGCAAATTTTACTCAGAGATGTCTTTATCAGGCTTAAGGTTTCCTTATGTGCCGTAAATCTACTACGACACGGGGTCTTCGGTTTTACTTCCCTTCCGAAGGAAGCAATACTAAGCATTTTTACGCCCGAAAAAATCCGTTGCCCTCCTTCGGGTTTGAACCCGTGATCCCGGGAACTAACACGGTACCCCTAGACCCGGAGGACGACTCCGTATTACGGGTAATTGTTTACGCTGCAATGCGCTATTTTTAACTGGTTCTGTTCCCCCTTCACTTTCCTACTCTCCGTGTGCCGACTACTCAGTTGACACGAAGTCTTTACTGTACAGACGTTGATATGTTGTGAAACCACCTTTTTCACTGTTATAGTGTGTTAGTGCCGAAAGGTCCCTATACTTTAGCACACAGAATCATCATGTTCGATTCCTATGTGATAAACTCTTGGAGAGAAGTGAGACAGATTCCCTGAGGTTCGTGCGTCTCACAGAGATACGGTTCGTAATTTTGAAAATAAATTAAGAGAAACGGGATCTATTCTTGATAACCAAAAGTGAATCGCGGTGTTCTCAGGGAGGAAAAACTCGATGACATCAGAGAAAAGTTAGAACGAAGAATCTCTGAAGAAACTTACACAGTAATTAGGAGTTTTGTAAAACTCCTCTTGGAATGCCACTAAAGTTTTAAAATTAAAACCCTCTAAGATAACTGTAAAAGCACATAATTTCCAAAATCTCTGTGACAAAGGATGTGGTTATTGTAGTTATAATTTCCATGAGAAATCTATGCACTTGAACTTAAAGGGCTATGAATATCCGACTCAAACAGCGCGGTTCCCAGTGCCAAGGAAATTCCCGAGGCCGGCCACGCGTTCAAATGAAGGCTCTATACAGGATCTTTCAAAAATACAGGGCATAAATTCAGGTATACATTCTACATATGTAGATAAAAAAAATCCATTACAACGCTTGTCCGGAAGTACTTGGTTTCTGAGTTATGGCCTTCAAAACAGTGATATTCATCGGAACGTTTGATCTTCCCGCAGGCAGTTGCCGTGACAGAAGATATTGACAGGACACACTAACAGTTCATTCCAAAGCGAAGGTACATTGAGTGTTGTGTTTGGCGTTCGACTGAGCGACATGTACCTAAATCAGGAGCTGGCAGAAATGAACTTAATGTCCTGTAAGGCGGACGACAGTGCTGCGCTGGCTCGTCGTTTGTACCAAGACAGATACCCACAGCGAAGATGTCCAGCTTGGAAGACATTTGAACGTCTCCATCGTCGTCTGTGCGCTCATGGGAAGTTCTCCTTGTTTGGGGAGGGGATGACCAAGATCTGCAATTACAGATGTATAGGAGGAAATTCTGGATTCCGTGCACACGAGTTCTTCTATCAGTACATAAAGTTAGAGTTGCAAGTGAATGTTCCTCATACTTTGCAACGTGTACAGGCCCTGTCGCCAGCCGATTACTCTGCTCGATTTATGTTCTGCCAGTAGTACCTGTAGCAGTGTGCTACAAATCCGAACATTCCTGCCTTAGTATTATTTACAGATGAAGCACAGTTCATTCGAGATGGCATTGCAATTTTCCACAATCAATACATATGGGCATACGAAAACCCACATGCATTTGTTCCATTTCATTACCAAGTACGGTTCACTCTCAACCTGTGGGCCGGTATCATTAGTGATCCATGTAGTTGTAAACAGATTTAGGGGGCCAGGCGTACACAAACTTCCTGGAAAACACCATACCTCATGTGTATGAAGACACTTCACTGAGCATTCGTCAAAAAGCTCACTTCTTGCATGGTGGCACTCCTGCACACTTCAGTCGTACCGCTCGCCAGTGCTTGGATCAAAGGTTTCCTGATCAATGGATAGGTAGAGGTGCCCCAATTGCTTGGCCACCACGCTCACCTGACTTGAACCCCGTTGATTTCTACTTGTGGGGTCATTTAAAAACTTTGATGTATTCATCTCCGGCGCCTGACATGAAATCCCTTCACAATTGCATTGTGGCAGGTTGTTGGGAAATACGCAATACTCCTAGGATTTTGATTCGAACGCCCATGAGATGTGGATGTGAGGCCTGTATTCAAGCAGGAGGTGTAGACTTTGAACATCTGTAAAGAAAACTACCTGCGGTAAGAAATAAGTTGCGGTGAATATCATTGTTTTGAAGACCATAACTTTTAGAGCACCGTTTTATTGTCTACATGTGGGGAATGCATACCTCAAATGATGCCCCCTAATTTTGAAACATTCTATATATAATATTCATACGTAAAGGTTATAACAAGATTTACAGTGTTAGTACGAACGTCGGATGTAGCCTACAACCAGAGACGAGGTGCTTGAATTCCTATTTCGAATCAGGATATCTCGCGACAGGCGGAAAAGCTAACGGAATGGCTTTTAATGTGGTTTTATCAACCAAAAATCTACCTGTATCCGATTTTGGAAGAAATAGGCCTGTCCAGTTGAGCTACTTCGCTTTTCAGTGATGGGTATGCAAACAAAAATCGTTACTTGTAACGTATTTACGAATGCATACACACAACAAGCGTGTCCTTGTATTTTGCAATGTCATTTCTTTCTTATTGCGTCTTTCATAACACTATGATACAGTCATATTGCACACTGAGTGAGCAACTACAATCAGTAACGCGATACTTTCATACCTCGGTTGCTGCATTTGCAACGTCCTTTAAAATGCATAAAGCATATGCCAAACCTGGCAGAAAAATTGCCGACCAGACTTTGAATTGTATGCTGTTTCTAACTAGCTGGATCTCTCACGTAGCACGGGCAGCTTTTAAAACTTGAATGGCCAATTAATTTCATTTACCTCCTCCCGTTCTTTATGAAATTATTCTACAATGATCTACAAGATTTTTATGCTTAATCTTCCTCTTTACCCCTTGTAATTTCGTGCAACACCGCTGTTCCTAATAACGAATGAGAAATCTCGTGATATTCATGTAAAAGGATTTGAAAATCGGTGGAACGTTCTGACTTCCTTAATCTCCTCCCGACAGTCTTTTAAGTTCTGAAAATACCATCACGAAAATCGGACGGAAACCGGAAAGTCAGTGGATCCTAGCTATGGCATTGAATTTTGCAAGCTTGTCCTACACATGACTTGTGTGAAAGAACAATTAATAGACCTGGTTAAACTATGAAGTCCGGGACTTAAAGTATTTACGGCATTGTAAGTCGCCATTTGGGTATGTCATCTCAAAATGAATTTGAGATCGCCTTGTGGCTTACCGGAAAGTAATGCAAGTTACTGGGGAATTTAATGTCGTGCCGGCGTGTTGCCATGATATCCCAGTTGATTAGAACAACCGGGCTGAAACCGGAAGATCCGTGGTTCAAATCTCGCTTGTGGCATTGAATTTTTCGGTCTGATTGAACCTTTCCATAAAGGGTCATAGTTTTCATATAATGCAGAAACCCTTACATATGCAACGAATAGAAGTGAAGCAGGAGAACATGAAGATTTTTCGCTCTCAGGCCACCAAGTTAACCTCTTTAGAAGAGACGTACAGTCTGTGACCATCGAGAAAAATAATCTTCTGAGCTGTTAATTATAACATATCGGTTCAGGGATTTGTAGTGTTAACAGTTTTCTCTGTTTATACAGTATATTTAGCATGTCCTGCTAACGACTTGATTACAGCATGAGCACAAAGGAAATTAAACTAACATTTCTTACATGAGGGTTATTAAAGTATTTTGGCGTTGATATCGCTTGCGTATCGTAGCGTTATAAACAGATTCGATCCTCTTTGTTTTGCTGTGTCTTAATTGCTAAACCTTGACCACTTAAGAGGTCTGTCCCAGAAGTATCCGACCTAACAAGGAAAACACAAAACAATTTGGGAAAAAAAAACATCTTTATTTATATCTACATTGTCTCCTTTCAGCTCCTCACACTTTTCCCAGTGGTGTTCAATAGCTTCGATACCCTGTTTATACTGAGAATCATCGAGTTCTACAAAATAGAAATCAACTGCAGACTCCAGCTCTGGCGAATAGGTTGCTTGAAGAAGGAATTCGAACTTTAACTCATTGATTTTGGCCATGGCGATAATGCATGTATAAACTGGTGCATTGTCTTGACGAAACAAAACTTTCTTTTTCGCTAAATGTGGCCGTTTTTGTTTGGTTTCATCATTCAAATCCTGCAGTAAGTTTGCATAATACTCGCCTTTGATTGCTTTTCCTTTCTGAAGATAATCAATGAAAATTATTCCACACACATTCCAATAAGCTGATGCCATGGCCTTGCCTGCAAATGGAACTGTCTCATCTTCTTTGAAGCTGATTCTCCCCTTTCAATCCACTGTTTTGACTGTTCCTTCGTCTCAGTGAAGTGATGGATGCATGTTTCATCCGTGGTTATGAATCGACACAAAAACTCGGTTTTATTGCAGCAAAACATCGCCAAACATTCGACTGAAACACCTTTACAATGCTGTTTTTGTTTCATTGTGAGTAAACGTGAGTAAACTCATCTTGCGCATAGCTTTCTCATGTCTAAATTTTCGGTCAGTATGCGAGTACACAACGTTTTGAAATGCCTACGATGTCTGCTAGCTCGCGCACTCAGTCGACGGTCATCCAATACCATTTTGTGGTTTTCGTCACAATTTCTGACGTGGTCACCTCAGTTGGTCGACCACTGCGATGTTCTTCTAGGCAGCTCGTACGGCCTCCCTTAAACTCTGCCACCCAGTATTTTACTGTTGTAAACGAAGGAGCAGACTCCCCCAGAGTAGAATTTAGCTCAGTTTTAATATTAGTTGAACTAAGACCTTTCAAATGAAAGTATTGTATCACACAACGATGGCCAGTTTTATCCATGTTTACAAATTCGCTGAGAGAGTTCAGTATTAATGGCTGCCAAACAATTACTAAACAACGTAGCATCGTCAGACTTCAAACTTAAGCTTTATAAGGGTGGTACTTTCTACCATAGTCATTTGTTTGAAACAACCGCTATATATACGTCAGATCGGGTACATCTGGGACTGCGCCCGTACGTATGTATTGCTTGGAATGAAATATCCGCAGCATTTGTCTCATTTTACAAGCATATTCTGTGGAGTAACAAGTATTTTTACTCCATGGCATTCTCAACAAGTCAAACATGTTCTTTTATAACTCCAATGCAAGCGAAAACATACCATTTTATCTATTGGAAAATATTAGGACCGCCCTGATAACCAGGCTAAGGGTCCGGCCCAAGTTAGCACCAGTGTTACTACGAAGTTCCGTAAACACAGTTCTGTTGATGTAAACAAAGACGCCATTGCGCTGCTGTGTTTGCTACTGTAAACATTGCAGTCTAGTGGTGCTGGAAAATGAAGTATGACACACATCGGAATGAGAGACACGGGTGTATTGTACCTCTAGTCATGAAGCGGATTGTACACGGCCTCGCACCCCAATGCCCCACCTCACTCAGCCCTACTCGATGCACAGAAAACTTCACTCTTAGATCGTTGGCTGATAGCAGATTCCAAAAATACTTGGGAAGAAAAACACTTTTTGAAGAATAGCAATTTAAAATACAGACTGCTTCAGTCTCAAACATAAGGGAAAGCAACTGAGAAACAAGATACTGAAAAAACAGCGGTGAGAAAACAAAATATTTTGGTAATCCCAAATTTGACGTAAAACAAACCGGTAATAGAAAACATGAAGATTTAGTTGCATTAGCACCAGAGATTAACTTCCGTTCGGACTGAAGCAAAAGCAACATTACCTCACTTGACTTAAAACGAAGTTAAAATAGAAGCTATGAAGTGTATTTTATTGTGCAGGACAAGCAACTCTCACAAGTATCTTTCAAAGAAGCCTCTCTGTGTTCAGATGAATGTATAGTTGCTACCTTATCGCTGTTGCATCCTCCTGTACATCAATAAAAAGACAAGAAGTAATGGAGGATTTATGGACGCAGCCACTCGAGACTGAAGAGCAACAGGGAACTAATTTATCCAAGAACAGCTGTAACCCATCACAAGAGGCTTGTTAAGGAGTGGGTGAAAAGGGCGAGGTGAATGGCCTCATCTGGATACCAACAGAACTTCAGCTGTTGAAAACTGTGCTTCTTCAAGCAGGATAAACATTTCAAGTGGAAGCTTTGCTTGCAAGTATTTAGTTGAGCTGCTTGTTATAAGAATAACAGAGGCTTGACATTTTTATCAGGAACCTGTAGTAGTGGAACAACCAGATTTAGAAGCTACTTTCACGAAATTTTTCCTTTGCTCTTATGAAAACTACGACCCTAAACATAATAAGACTTTGAGGAGTAGCAGTGTTCATTAAAATGGGGAAAACATCCGCTTGGAAATCTTACTAAAATTAGTATCTATAAATGTGATCAACCTCCCATCGACATTATAACACTGTGACCTTGTTCAGTTTTCATCTTTTTTCTAGCGGTATAATGAATCACGCGTGAAGCAGCCTTTTCTTCCTTCCGCTTCACTTGCTGGAATGTCGAACACGGGACTCAGCTTCTCTCGCACGCAGAGCAACACCTCCTGTACGCCACAATAACCAACTCACTCGTAGAACACTTCGAGTAACCCGCACTTTACGTCGCATCAACAGCTAATCATTAACTGCCCCGAGTACGCTCGGCGATATATAGTCGCAGGTGTTTCGAGTGTGTTCCTGGGAGACTGGGGAAGAAATCTCCAGAATTATCTCGTTGCGTCTCGAAGGCGTTCCTGGTATTTATGTCGGAGAGTGTTACCCTGCTTATCTTCCAATCAACATTCGGCCGGCGCTGAAGGTGCTAGCTACATCACAATATCCTAATGCGATTGCCATCTATTGTACAAAACAAAACATCGAAAAGTTAGTTAATGGCGTTGATACAGAATGTGTTAAACATTGTTCATAACTTGCTAAACATTACTGAACCTGTTAATGAACAAAGGTTGCTGTTAGGGCACAAAACATGACATTATCTTCTCACTTAGTTCTGGAATATTTGTAGGTGGGTCATCTGTCTTGAAAACTGATTCTTTCAACACGCTCCATATGTAGACATCAGGAGCTGTAGGATCCAGGGAGTAGGCAGAATACGGGAATGGAGTTCCACGATTAGGTGCTCTCCAAAGTATCGTTGCAGAAGGGCAGGTCATCCTCCTTGGTGTAGTGGTTACCATGCTAGCCTCTAGTTTCCGAGGTCGATGGTTCAACCCCTGCGGAGAGCGATGGATTTTTTTCGGGCGTAAAAATCCTTAGCATGGCTTCTTTCGGAACGGAAGTAAAGCCGACGGTCCCGTGTCGTAGATTTACGGAACGTTAAAGAACCTCAAGCCTGATAAAGAGGCTTCTGAGCAACTTTCCCATCTATCACACTCAATATAGAATGAAACGTTAATGACCACAGCAGTTACAGAGCGTCCATAAAAAAAAAAACACTCCCTCGCGGTGTAAGTTGTTCGCTCATCCCTTCCTGATAGGCCGCGTTCACACTGAAAATAAAACGTAAGCATAACGTAATTTTAAAAACTAGATGATATGTATTGTAATGGAATCGTTCTAATTGAATCATGCCAACATAAGAATAAACATTGAATTAAACGCAAATTTAGAAGCTTGCAAGGTTCAAGGCTTTCAAATTTGTCTAGCCAATCAGAGAGCAATTCTCATTCTGCCATCTCCGTCGCCATGTGTTGACTTGCTGTGTAAGATCACGGACCAAAAATAACTATCTATATAGTTATATCTATAAAAATCATAGCAAAACAAATCGTGATGGTAGATGGTGATTTTTATTTATTTATTTATTTATTTTTTTGTGAATTTAACGTACTTTAACGTGAAGTAAACTCAGTCCTTTCTGACGTGATACTCCGTAATGTTCCACGATAAACTCCATCTATTCTCTTGTAAGAACCATAATTGCAGAAACCAATCAAAACTGGATTCACAATGCATTAAACTATTATATGCAATAAATAAATACCTTCATCATATAGAATTTTGAAGCAAATTGTGGATAATAATTTCAGTGTCGTTTGTTTTCCCGCATACAGTACATGTTTTATGAACCATGAATGCCTTGAAACTCTTTGTCATTCGACTGTGTGGCAAATGGTTTTCACATGGATAGGTTATTTTTATGAGGGGCCTTCTAAAGGTTTTTGGCTGATGCAGAAATGCGAATATGTCCGCAGCGCTCCATCTGAAGAGTGATATATAGCATATCTCATAGTAATTTGAAGTTCCACACGTATAAGCGCGGTCACTTGTGACGATCGAATAAACAAACTAGTGTTAACATTTTCCACAAAGTGGATAAAACAGAAGTACGAGTTGTCATAAACTAGGTACTTGTTTTTAAGATTTTAATTCCAACAGAAATAGAAAAGAAGTTACATTCCACATTAAAGTATTTTCCCCTTCGTTTGCGACGGTTAAAAAATGGGCTGCTGAATTTAAACGTGGTCATACATCCATTCAAGATTATGAGCGCTCAAGGCTTCTCTAAACCCCTACGCCGAGAGATTGTCAGAAAAAATTACGACGCTTTGCTCGGTGATCGCAGATTGAGGGAAGGCGAGCTGACTCACATTGCAAAGATCTCGATTGGCCGTGTTCGCTACATTTTACACTACGTTTTGTGTATGAGAAAGCTTTCCACTGGATGGATGCCGCGTTTGTTAACAATGGATGAAAAACTGATTCATGTGAACGTTTCTCAAGTGTTTAGACTTATTTAAACGCAATTCCAGTGAGTTTATCCGTCGTTTCATAACAGTAGATGAAATATGGATTGATCACTGCACGCTAGAGACGAAGGAGCAGTCCAAACAGTGGGTGGCAACAGGTAAAAATGCACCAAAGAAAGCAAAAACATTTCCATCTGCACGAAACGTCATAGCTACGATTTTCTGGAATTCTGATGGTGTATTGCTCATTTACTAACTCCAGAACGCAGAGCCATAACCGGAAAGTATTATTAAGCTTCAGTACTGGACCAACTGAAGGACCTATTTAGGCTGAATATCCTTATCCTGCAAAGAAAGTTCTGTTTCATCACGATAATGCACCTTCACACAATATGGGACTTGATGCAAAACTGTATGGCCTTAGCTTCCAAGTGCTTCCACGTCCGCCACATTCGCCGGATTTGACTCAGCGATTACCTTTTTGTTCCCAAACCTGAAGAAATGGCTGTGTGGACGAAGATTCACATAAAATGTTGGGGTTTAAGCTAAGACGGGCGCTTATTTTGGACTGTTGGACAAATCTTATTTTACTGAGGGTATTACAAAGTTGGCAAATCGTTGGACTAGATGTGTTAATTTATAAGATAACTATGTTGAAAAAAAACTCATTAACTTGTTTTCTCCGTCAGGCGGAGGACATTTAGAACGCCCCTCATAACACTTTACAGGGGATTGTAGTGAGCACACAACCAAAGAAAAATAAGTAACTTATCACATTCCATTGGCAAGACGTCAATATTGTGACTTTGTCAGTTTTCACTGTTATTGTTTTGATCTAATTCAATTTTCACTGGGGCTTCACGTATCTCACACCTCACTAACGTGAACGGTTTAATTCCCCGTTGCTTCAATTTCTTCGTGACATACGGCGTAACGAAATACACACGACGTAACCTCTTCTTCCGGACGGTTCACTCATTGGGGAGTCGAACAAAAGACTTCTACAATCTCTCGCTGCATGTCACAACTGTCATCACCAACTCGCTCGGAGAACCACACTTGATGTCGCAGCAGAAATGCGCTCACCTATTCACTTACTCATCCACTGGCTGACCCAACAGGCGAACCCGCTGGCTTATATAGCCGGTGGAAGTTTTCACAGAACATTGTAGAACTTTCTGGACACACGTTATGGAGGCGGGGAGATAAGCTTCCTGAGATTCTGGTTGTCTGCCGATAGCCCTCGTAAGGGGGGCTTCCGACCCCTTCAGCTGCCATGGTGCGGGCGCTGCGGTACTCGTGATACTTCTGACGTTTCTAGAAGTACCCCGGACCGAAAATTCGAGCCCCTCCCGACAGGGAGTTGTTCGGATTGGGTTGGACTCGGCGGGGCAGTGGCTCCCGATACCCATGAGAGATTGGATACGCCCGGCTGGTTTTCCGCCCAGGCGGGGTTGTGAGAGGCCCAGATGTTCTCCGGCACTAGCCATGAGGAGAGCTAGTAGACAGTAACTAGTTAAATATCGGTCCACCGAGGTTATTCGTAGTCTCCCCCGATAGGGTTTTCCCTATTGGCGTGACGCGCATAAGTAGCTTATCCACTTCCGTCCCTGTGTGGCAGGAGACGAGGGGGGATGGTGTCCTAACCCAGTCTCGGTCACGTAGGGGGGTTGCAGAATTTAAAATAGGTGCTGTCCTAATGGAAAAGCCCTACGAGCATGACTCCTGGGGTCCGAGGGTGCGGAATGAGTAGTCGGTCCAGAGCCCGTAGGTGTTTCTGTCTGCCGATAGCACTTCTGGTGTTTACGCCGGACGACAGCGCTACTTACCTTTGTTTATCCCCGAATGCCTGGCGCCCACCTCCTGATAACCTTGGGCCATAGCCGTTGCGTCACATTATTCTGTTGAATTATGTTATTGAAATGGTAGTACATATGGGAAATCTCTAATATTTATAAATCGTAAAGGTTATAATATACAGGGCAGAATCCCGAATAAACAAATTAGGAAGGTGTTAAAATGGAACACATGACTGTTCTTACAAAAGCTTATTCTTCTATTTAATTATTAATCAAGATAAGCTTTTATTACACATTACGTGTGAGAAGCAAACAGTAGACCAAAGGGAAAGTCAGATTTTTAAAAAGCGGGTCGCTATATGATGGCTTTGAAATTGCTCGTAAATGGATAACGCCACAAAAAGTGCTATTTGACATAAATTGTGTGTTTTAACGAGATCTACATTCTGTGTCACTGCCGCTGTCTGATGTGCTACTAGGGTAATACCGTGTTGTTTTGTACAGTACGCGCATGTCTCATTGTGTACCAGTTGAGAATGAAGATAAACAGTTATGTTCATGCAGCGCTCCTCTTATACTGCATCTGCAGCCCCTTCCTCCTTACCTAATGCCTTTCTGCTCTGCAATTTTGTGCACATTGCTTTTCCTAGGGCTGTAAAGCAGACATGATTTATTTGAAATAGTTTTCATCTGATAAATTGTTCAAGCGAGCGTACTCTTAAACAGATGTATAAATGCCGATATCCATTAACACGAAGAAGGATTTTAATAGCAGACCAAAATTCAAAATAATAATAATAATAATAATAATAATAATAATAATTATTATTATTATTATTATTATTATTATTATTATTATTATTATTATTATAGTTTCTCTATTACGTATAGCAAATATGGGAAGTATTGTATTCCATTAAACATTCGATATCGAGATTTCACCGGAAATACATGTTTTGAGGCCCCTTGAATCCAAAAAAAACCTTTTTAGAAAAAGATTGTGTGTGTCTATGAACAGCATAACTCAAAAACGAAAGGTCGAATATATATCAGACTTGGTATTTAGGTTCGGTATCTTACAAAGATGCGACACGAAGAGTTTAAAGAAAATTTCCCCATACAAACCACATTTTACATGGAAGATTTACGAAATTTTTTATTTTCTAAAAAATTGCTCTAACGATTTTGATTGTAATACAATATATTAAAGATATTTACATGGCAAATTAAATATATATCTTGAATTTTCTGGGAATAGCTTGTGAAGTCCACTTCATTTGGAAGAAATTTTGTATAATGTTGTATAACTGGTAAATGCTAAGCGATAGACGAAAGCATGTATACCTCTGTAAAGCACACAATTTATTTCAAATAACTTCTTTTGTGGCATAAGCCATTTCTGAGATATCCGTTATTTAAGTTTGGAATTGTTCAATACTTGTCATTATTTTAAAGTACCATCGATTTTCAGTTGTTTCTCGCGATGTCATGGAAACAGTATGGAATTTTGAGGCCAGCATATAGCGTCCAGTTGTTAAACATTTGACTATCGCTGTTCTCTTTGTATCTATAACGAAATGTGCAATGTAGCTGTTTCTGCAAAGGTTTATCTCGATTAAACGTAGTAGATAGAAAAATAAGCTTTAGCAAGAATAGTTTGTATACCCACTAAAAAGATAGAGAATAGAGAAAGTCGTGTGAATGTATCATCAGATTTTTATAGATAGGGTAATTAGTAAAGGATTAGGCCCTCGAGTTCCCCTGATCTGTGTGCGATTTTCATGTACGGGGGCACTTTTAAGTATATGCAACAAACCCCTACACGTTGTAAGAACTAAAAGAAAACATAAGGTGTGAAATTCACTTAGTTTCGTGTTGAACTCTCGAGTGAGAATGAGAATATCCTGAGAAGATGCCAGCAAGTGTGGATAGAGAAGGGCAACATTTCCAGCATCTCTTATGATGTGTGTAATTGCAAACTATGAGAACGTGTGCCGGTTGTGCGGATATACTTGTTTCGGCGGGAGTCCGAGCTGCGGTGGCCACAGTGTGAAAGAAAAGCACTGTATAGAAGTAGATCAGTGAACTTAGAAGGCATCATCTACATCCAGTAAAACTGTCAGTCTGTTATCTTAAACATTTTCCGAGATAATGTGTCCTGAAGTTAACAAAAGTAACATTGGCGGGCTTTTAAACTCCCCTCAAGGGGAGCTGTACTGGAGAAAGTGTTAATTCTCGCTGGTGGTCGCTTCCTGCATTAAGGAACAGTTTTCCTTGGAGAGTAATTTGCACTCTCTCACAATGAAGTTATTTTAATAACAGTGTGAATTTCACTTAAGAATAACAACTTGCACTGTTTTGGGCTGTTTCCTTAGAGAGAGGCGTGCTGCTTTAACTGTGAGAATTACAATTTGAACGAGACTATGAATGGGCATATTGTTTCATAACGAGTGTTGCGTTAACAGTTACGACGTTATAATTTCATACCCTAAAACTTGCGCAAGCGTGTTTCTCTTCTTTGTTAATCTCAAGAGAAATTTATATCTTACATCTCCAATTACGCTTTTAAACTAATGTAAAATTTGTGGTTTTCTAAGGTCATGCATTACCACATTAGCTCTTCTTGTCTTGTAATAAAAGGCAGCATTTGTTTCAGAGGTGATGGCCAGAAATCTCAATTTTGAGATTGAACATCCCAAATACTTAATTGCCGGTATGGTGACATCTTTTTAACAAAAGTCTCTGAATATTTGTAACAGAGGAGTAGAATTAATACCTGCTTCCACATAATGACCAAGTTATCTTTAGGGGATTAAAATACTAGTAAAGAACTACACACATCTTGGAGTGGGAGATGTTCTTGGAAATCTTCGTGTCGCATCCATGGAATGTATATCGGAGGGGCTCGTACCTACCTCCCACGAGGGGCCGCCCCTGGGGAGAGAGGGATGAGGTGAGAGGAGACACTGGGCGGCCGGAACCAAGAGTGACGGCACAGCAATATGTAGACGCCCCAGAATCGGACAGGCAGACCGGGGATCCCAGCAAATAGCCGAAGGCCGAAAGACGGACATAGTTCACAAAGAGCATCCTTTTCCCTCCCACGCTGCACCGAAACACCATCGCCGACACTTTCAACCCTGAAACAGACCAAACGAGTGAAGGATGAATGAAATGATAAATAGTACGAAATGGAGGAACAGGAAATTCGGGGGATGAAAGAAACCACTCCAGCATTCGCCTGACGACCCAGGAAAACCCCCCAAAAAACCCTGGGTCAGAGTGGGCGGTCGCCGTGGATCGAACCCGGACCTCGCGAATGCGGGCAACGGACGTAATCGCCTGAGCCATCCCGCTCGGTCCTCAGAAGATACTGAACTTAAATACAAACTTAAATACAGAACCTTCCAAGGATACGACACGAAGATTTTTAAGAAAATTCCCCTACTCCAAAGTACCCTTTGCATGGAACATTTTCCGAAGTTTTTTCCTCAAAAATGGCTTTAACGATTCTGTTACAATATCATATGTTTAAGATATTTTCAAAATATTTTCATGAGAAATAAAATATCTTGAATTTTCTGGGAATGGCCTGTGAAGTCCTCTTCATTCTGAATAACTTTTGTATAATTAGTAAACCGTGATAGATAAACAAAATCTTACTACACAATAAATGTACATTTCGTCAAAGCACACAATTTATGCCTCACACAATTTTTGTGGCTTTAATTATTTCTTGTTATTGGTTTGAATTGTCAAATACTCTTCTTAAGAGGAAAATCGTAATTATTATTCCCCCTCGTGGTCTGCAAAGGCAATTGAATTTCAAAGCCACCACTAGCGACTAAAGGATTTGACTATCGCTTAAAGCCTACTGTATTTCCTTAATCCCCATATATATATATATATATATATATATATATATACAAGGAAATATGTAATAAAACCATTTCTGCAAATGTTTATCTCGATTAACATGACGTAGATAAAAGAATAAGCTTTGTAGTAATTATAATAGTTTATTGAAGAATGTGTAGAGAAAGTCATATGAATGTAACATATATTCTTTTAAAAATTCTTTATTTTTTCAGCAGACCACAAAATGCGCATTTCCGTTGAAATCTCTACATTGAATTTTTGGGTGGAATGCAATACTTCCTCCTACGTAACTGTAAGTAGGTGCTAGAAAAAGCATAAGAAGAAAATCCTTGAAAGTTTATAGAAATGTTTACGTGAGAAATAAACGTTTTACGAACATATAATGCTGCGAAGAAAGCTTTCTGTATGAATTGCATTCTAGCGATCGCATCTCTCCCCCCACATGACTTGCAGGCGTAGTTTAGAAGGTCTCTAGTTATGATACCAATTCGATTACAGACTCCATTTATGTTAACTAGTTCTCGAGAATGAGAGATGCAAACGTTCTCGATGAAAGGTGTGTCTGTTGGGTTTCCAGCAAAAGCGTGCGAGGTGCGGCTATTGCTTGTACACGAGATTTATAGAGAAGGCTTCGGAGTGGTCCAGCGAGACAGGCGTGCACTCGTGCGTTTCCCTTCAGGGATAATGAGACTCAAATGGCCACAACAGGGGTATCCAAAATGATACAGCTTCCGTTGCTCTAAACTAGGCAGCATCCCTTCTGTTGATTGATCTACACTATCTGCCAAAAAGTAAATTAGCACCCATGATGGTTGGTAATTTAGTATGTCAGTTTTGTATGGCCGAGGATATACGAGAACCAGTTGACGAGAGGATGACACGTGATACAGAGCCACAAGGGCATAATTTTGTGATATCACCTCAGAGGAGTGTCGTTATAGTGAATTTAAATAAGCCAACATCAACAGATGTATTCGTCCTGTGTAAGTGGAAGGTGGATGCGTATTGCGCTAATGCGGAACCTTCTGGACGCCCTATAAATTGACTGACAGAATTCCCAGAATCCTGGAACGTGAAATTGCCGTACAACCGATGGCTACTATGCGACACGAGTTTCATCCAGCAAGAGGAGTATGGGTTTCCATTGGACCAATGCATACACAGACTCACTAACTTGAATATTCCGGAAGGGCAGCGGTACATAAGCCCCAGGATACCACACGGCACGTCACGAGCTGCTAACAGGTTGAGGTTCAGCCTGAGTGATTTTACTGCGTGTCCACCATCAATAGGGTTTTACTGCAGCTTTTTTACTTCGGGTCGGGTGTATAAGGGTGGCTATTTTTAGTTTAACTTGGATATCTCGTCGACAGTTGTCAGTAGCGACCCTTCTGCACCTCTGGTAGATAGTAGATTTAAAATTATTTTGGATGGGAAATAATTTTGAAGCCAATCTGTCCTTGGATGGATTTTGAATGGGACTCAGCTTTCACGGCTGTTGGAGGTGTTCCAGTGTTACTAGGTGTGCCCGCAAGCCAAGTGTGGAATCCGTTGTAGCTGAAGCGGTGATTTCTGGGACTACAATCCTCAAGAGACCTAAACAGGGCACTCTGATGCTGAGGCCAAGTACCGTAGAATTTTGCGAACAGGCGCCTAATATCTTCCAGTATGGAAGGGATGAGACTTCGTGAATCAGTCTCAAGGGGAATGAGCGGCCAACAGAATAAATGGGTCGAAGTCATATTCTGAGCCCGTTGTAGCCATAGCAGTCAGCTGTCTGCTGTCATATCCCAGAACTCATTGTGGCGGATTGAAGACACGCCTTCTATGCTCTTCTTTTAGGAACTACTTACATTAACTTTCACCTTGTAGCACCATTTAATAGATATTTGTACAACAATTGAAAGCAAATAATACTCAGTTACTGTGTGTATTACTAGCACTTCCACATATTGAAGCCGAAAACCCGGACGTCTAGTCCAACCGTGTCGATGTATCGTAATGTAAATTCAATTCTTTGCTTGTAACTTACGATCTCCTCTAGTGTAGGAAACGCAACTCTACACTACAATTCACATGAAAGTTACTTTTCTTCTCTGGATTCCATAGTTTCGGTACCAATATATGTTGAAGTAAGTGATAGTAATACTTGT
Organism: Deroplatys truncata; assembly: GCA_030765065.1. NCBI lineage: Eukaryota > Metazoa > Arthropoda > Insecta > Mantodea > Mantidae > Deroplatys > Deroplatys truncata. The sequence goes on along the minus strand of CM060979.1, from coordinate 138,402,457 downwards.
GGGCGTAAAGTATGAGGAGGGTTGATCAGGGTTCAAAAAAGGTTCAGCTCTAGACGAACAGTCATCCCGGACCTTAAACATACGCCCCACACCACGAAAGACAATAACACTGCGAGATGTTTGGACAGTCTCAACTGGAGACTGATGGAAAGGAAATCCGCTCTGTGAACTGATGAGTCGAGATTTACATTATTTCGGTCCGATGGAGGTATGTGGCTGTGGCGTCTATCTAGGGAACGGCTTCTGTCTGAGTGAATAGTGCCAACCAGGAAATTCGGTAGTGGTGGAGTGATGGTGTGGGACAGTTTCTCGTACTTCAGTGTGGGACCGCTGGTGTTTGTCCATGGCAGCATGAGCACAGATGCCCTATTATGACATTATGGCTGGTGAAATGCTCTCAATATTGTGGCGTTTGCACCGGATCGTCTCTTCTGGAAGACGACAACGCTGGACGCTATTATGCAGTACGAAGTCGACAATGTTCGCCGATTGGACTGGGCCACCCAAAATTCCGATCTCAGTCCAAAGGACATCTTTGGGACGAATTGGACCACATGATGTTTGAGAAGATCTGCCAAAATTTGTTGCCCAGCTCTATGAATGGTTGCAAGAGGAATGGTAAGGCATTCCAGTGGACGTCCCGCACACAGCCTTCAGCCAAGAGAGTTGTCTCCGCGGTAACGTGTGAGGCCTCCATTCGGGATGTCCCGGATTGAATTCCCACCGACCACCTTCTGCAACCTTGAGTTCTCCCTGGGCGATAAGGTTGTTTCTTTTCTTCCACGATTTCCTTTCCCTTTTATTCCGTTTGCTTCTCACATTTAATGAGTGCTTCCAGGTTTCGCGGCGTGAGGTAGTGCCGGACAAATGGCACGGGTGCCTGCACCAAGGGAAGAGTATTCGCCAGAGGGCTGCGTGGTTGTAAAAATGCTTTGTAATGCTATTGTGTACGCTTGACATAATATTCTTTAAAAAATCTGACATGATACATTCACATGACTTTTCTTCCCTCTATATTCATTAGTGGTTATACAGTCGATTGTTACTAAAGCTTATTTTTCTATCTACCACATTTTACTCCAAATAAACCTTTGCAGAAACAGCTACATTACACATTTAGTTATAGATACAAAGAGAACAGCGATAGTCAAATGTTTAAGAGCTGGACGCTATATGCTGGCCTTAAAATTACATATTGTTTCCATGCTACCTCCAGAAACAACTGAAAATCGATGGGGCAAAAAGAAAAAGTATTGAAGGGTATCAACCTTTAATAAAAGATATCTCAGAAACGGTTTGTGCCACAAAAAAGTCATTTGAAATAAATTGCATGCGTTAAAGAGATGTACATTTTTTGTGCAGTACGTTTTCGTCTATCGCTTAACTTTAACCAGTTGCACAAGATTACACAAAATTCCTTCCGAATGAAGTGGACTTCAAAGGCTATTCTTAGGAAATTCAAGATAACATTTTATTTCTCATATAAAATATATCCTTGATATGTGGTATTTTAATCAAAACCGTTAAAGCCATTTTTTAGAAAATCAAAAGTTTAGAAAAATGTTCCATGTAAAGGGTAGTTGGCGCGGGAGGATTTTGTTGAAAATCTTGTGTCATATCCGTGGAAGACGCTGAACTCAAATACCAAGTTTGGTATTTACCCGACTTCTCGTTTTTCTTCCGTTTTCGATTCAGGGGGCCTCAAAACATGTATTTCCGGTGAAATCTCGAATTTTTTGGTGGATTGCGGTAGCTTTTCTGGCTACTGGGTACGTGGTAGAGAAAGTAATATTTAATGCTGGTTCCCCCGGTTGATTGCAGTCATGGACAAAAGTGGCTTAGGGGTGCAGATGTAACTTAAAGCTGTCCAATTCTTGAACTGTTTGCATTTCTTTAACTTGAATACGTGAATATACATTTTTACTTTCTCTACTACGTATAGTAAGTAGGGGAAGTATTGTATTCCAACCAAAAATTCGATACCGAGATTTCACCGGAAATACATCTTTTGAGTATTTTTGGAAACGTGTGCGTATGTGCGTGCGTGAATGTGTGTGTGTGCGTGCGCGCACAGCATAACTCAGAAACGAACAGTCGGATAAGCACCAAACATGGTATTTAGGTTCAGTATCTTCCAGAGATGCGACACGAAGGTTTTCAAGAAAATCCCCCCACCCCGGATTAACTTTCATATGAAACTTTTTTCGAAAATTTTAATTTTCTCAAAAATGGCTATAACGATTTTGATTAAAATATCATATGTTTAGGATACTCTCATGGGAAATGAAATGTATATCTCGAATTTTCTGGGAATGTCTCCAAAAGTATTCTTCATTGTGAACGACTTTTGCATAACTGGTAAACCATAAGAGATAGACAAAAATTTACTACACAAAAAATGTAGATCGCCTTAAAATACACAAATTATGTCATATACATTTTTTTTGTTGAGTGAACCATTTTCGAGATATTGCTTGTTATTCCCTTAAATTTTCCAATACTTATACTTTTTCTCAAATGGAAATTCGTTATTCATTTTTTTTGTCCTGGTAATGCAAAGAGAATGGAATACTCCACATAGCAACCAACTCTTACTATATTTGACTATAGCTTAAAGCCTACCATATTCCCCTTGCATCTATAAGAAAATTAGTAATAAGATTAACATCGCGATATCTCGATTAACATGAAGTATATGGAGAATAAGCGTTTGTAAAAATAGTTTGTACAAGAGTAGAGAAAGTCATGTGAGTGTAACACATCAGAATTTATTTCATGGTAACAACTTGTATAAAACTTAAAACAAATGAAGTTAACGAATGTTGTTAATGAATGCCTATGCCAACATAATATGACCATGTGAAATACGACGTGAACAGTAAACATTCTATTCAGCCACCATTTTCTTCTGTGTTCTTAAATCTTCTACTGGTTTGAAAGTTTTAAGCTCCTCGCCGTTATCTTTATTAGTTTTTACTCTCTCTCTCTCTCTCTCTCTCTCTCTCTCTCTCTCTCTGACACGTACATCGTAGGTAGAGAAGGTATTGCATTCTACCCAAAAATTCGATACTGAGATTACACCGGAAATGTTTTGAGGCTCCTGAGTCCAAATAAAGCATTTTTGGAAGAATGTCCGTGTGCGTGTGTGTCTGAATAGCATAACTCAAAAACGAGAAGTCTGATAAATACCAAACTTGGTATTTAGGTTCAGTATTCTCTTTACAATGAACATTTTCCAAAATTTCTGATTTTCTCAAAAAGGGTCCTAACGATTTTTATTAAAGTAGCACATGTGTCATATATTTAATGTCAAACAAAATGTATATCTTTAATGTTCTGGGAATAACTTGTGAAATCCCCTTTATGTGATTAAATTCTTGTGAATTTGTGTAACTAGAAAACCATAACAGATAGACAAAAATTTATTTCAGAAGAACTGTTGAGTTCATTAAAACACACATTTTTTGTTCAAAAACTTTTTTCGTAGTGCTAGCCGTTTTGGAAATATTCCATGTTTTAGTTTTACACTTTTCCGAATTGTCATTTATTAGGCATGCATGAAGTTGTGCGATCCTCCTTTGTTTCTTTCTTTTCATCGCAAGCGCTTGTTACTACGAATGAAACATTTGAATGTTTGCATAGAGAAATCAGTTTACTATTGTGATTTTGTGAACAAATGTAAACAACTGTGGTAACTTTATAAAAGATGAATAATCTTTCAGCGGTCTTTGCTTCGAAGGAGTGCTGATTGGACCAATTTTGTAAGACTGTTTCATTTTATTAGTTCACATTTAATTGTTATAGTACAATTCTAAGTGTTCTTAGTTTCTGTTTGTTTTCATTGCTTACATTTTAAGACTTTTCATTAGCCTAATAAGAGACGAATCAGCTGTAACCCCACTGTTAGGAAGTGTTTTTCCGTGAAAGCAGCCAAAGTGATTGCTGGTACTATGAGTCAAAATAATGATATATTTAGTGAGGTTAGAAGTACAGGGCATTAACTACTTTAGCAAGAATAGTTTGTATATGTACTAATAAAGTATAGAGGGTAGAAAAACTCATGTGAATGTTATCACATTTTTAGTTGTGTGCCTCAGACTTATTCTTTTCTATATTTTAGTTTTTTTTCTTAGCATTTTTATTTCATCTACCACGTACCTACAACGTAAAGGAAGTTTTGTATTCATCCCACAAATTGGATGCCAGATTTACCAGAAATAGATGTAGAAAATGAGATCCCCTGAATTCAAAAGAAAACATGTTTTAGGAAAAAACGGCCGGTGTGTGTGAACAGCATAACTCAAAAACAAAATGTCCGACAAATATCAAACTTGTTATTAAAATTCAGTATCTGTCAAAGATACGACGCGAAGGTTTCAAGAAAATTCTCCAACCCAAATACCTTTTACATAGAATATGTGTCGTTATTTTTTATTTTCTCAAAAACGGCCTTTAACGATGTTGTTTAAAATACCATATATTTAAGATATTTACATGGAAAATAAAATATTTATATATCTTTAACTTTCTAGGAACATCATTACTCTGCATAACTAGTAAACCGTTGAAGATAGACGCTTTGTCCATAAAGATATCTGATGTGATACATTCAAATGATGTTCTCTACCCTCTGTCCTTTATTAATGAGTGTACAAACTATTCTTACTAAAGCCTATGCTTCTAACTACTACGTTTTAATCCATTAAACGTTTGCAGAAATACCTACATCACACATTTCGTTATAGATACAAAGAGAACAGCGTTAGTCAAATGTTTAACAATTGGACGGTATATGCTGCCTTAAAATTCCATACTGTATCCATGACATCGCGAGAAACAACTGAATGTTCACAGGACTTGAAACAACTACCAAGAAATGAACAATTCGAGCCATTAATAATGGATATCTCAGAAACTGCTTATGCCACAAAAAAAGTTATTTCAAATAAATTGTGTTTTAAAGATTTGTTTTGTGTAGTACGTTTTTGTCTATCTCTTAACGTTTACCAGTTATGCAAGATTATACAAATTCATTTTGAATGAAGAGGACTTCAGAGGTTATTCCCAGAAGATTCAGGATATGCATTTTATTTGTCAACTAAATATCTTTAATATGTGGTATTTGAATAAAAATTGTTAGTCATTGTTTAGAAAACCAAAATGTTGGAAAAGTGTTCCATGTTAGGTGTAGTTTGGAGTGGGGACATTTTCTTGAAAATCTTCGTGTCACATCCTTGGATGGTACTGAATTTAAATACCAAGTTTGGTACTTATCCGACTTTTCTTTTTTGAGTTATGCTGTTCGTAGACACTAGGACCTTTTTCTAAAAATGTTTTTTTTATTCATGGGGCCTCAAAACATGTATTTCCAGTGAAATTTCGTATGGAATTTTTGGGTGGAATGCAATACCTTCTCTATCTACTATGTACGTGGTAGAGTAAAAATGCAATCTCTTTAAAACGTACAATTTATTTCAAATGCTCTATTTCTGAAATATCCGTCGTTACTGTTTTGAATTGTTCAATACTTCAGCATATAGTGACCCGCTTTTAAACATCTATCTGACTAGTGCTTCGCGTCCTGAATCTCCATTGTACCTTGGAAATGGCTGACGCCGCAAAAAGTTATAAATTGTGTTTTTAAGAGATTAATAGTTTCTGTGTAGTTAATTTTTTTGTCTACCCCTTACATTTACAAGTTATAACAAAATTAATTCAAAATGAAGAGGACTTCACGGGCTATTCCCAGAAAATTCAGGATATACAGTTTAATTGTTAAGTAAATATATTAAACATATGGTATTTTAATCAACATTGTTAGAGGTAGTTTTGAGAAAATCAAACATAAGAAAACTTTTTCCAAGTGAGGGGTAGTTTGGGGTGGGGTTGAAAATGTTCGTGTCGCATCCTTGGAAGGTGCCGAACTTTAATACCAGGTTTCGTATTTAAAGGACTTTTCGTTTTTGAGTTATACTGTTCACACACATACAAACCTTTTTCTAAAAATGCTTTTTGGGGGCGTTTAGGGGCAGGGCATCAAAAATATATTTAGGGTGAAATCTCGAAATAAAATTTTTGTGTGGAATGCATTACGTTCTCTCACACACACACACACACACACACACACACACTTTTTCTAAAAAAATTGTATTTACGGGACCTCAAAACGTGTATTTCCAGTAAAATCCTGTTATAAGATTTTAGGTTGGAATGCAACAATTCCCCTAATTCTATAGGTAGGTAGTTAGTAGAGCAACTAAATATGCCACTGCACAGCAGAACTATAAAATTTCTCATTGTTTTCTGCCATCTGGACCATACATGCCATCTGACTTTCTCTTGCATACAATTGTTGTTCCTGGCAGTGAATTACACGTACACCTTGTTAGATCTTATAATTTTCTACTACTTATCTATAATAGTAGAGGAAACGTTCCATTCGATATTGAGAATTCACCGAAAATAACATGTTTCAGGGCTCCCTGAACAAACGAAATCGAAAAAGGTCCACGTATAGGTTAGTGTGTGTCTGTGAAGAGCATAACTCAAAAACGTAGTCGGTTAAATACCAAACTTGGTATTTAAGTTCAGCCTCTTCCGGGGATACGACACGAAGATTTTGAAGAAAATTTGCCCACTCGAAAGTACCCTTTACACAGAAAAACGGTTATCTTTTATATTCTCGAAGATGGTTCAAACGATTTCGCTTAAAATACCTTATGGTCAGAATATCTGTATGACAAATAAAATGTATATCCTGAATTTTTTGCGAATAGGCTTTGCAGTGATCTTCATACTGAATTACTTTTGAATAATTGATAAACCGTAAGAAATAGAGAAATTGTAGTACACCATGAAACAGATAGAAGAATAAGCCTTTGTAAGAATAGTAGGTGGAAGAGTGAGTAGAGAAAGCCATGTGTTTTATTAATTCACGTCTCGTCCTAACTAACAAAGAATCCCTAACACAAAACCACACTCCAATGGAAGTGATATTCCTTCGAGACTTCCAAACGGCAGTAAAATGCAGCATTATTTCTGAGCTGTAATGACCTCAACAGTAACTCTTTAAATTACAAGATGGAGGATGTTTGGACAATGCTGGGAGGGTAGGGCCGAGGCTGGACTGGCGCCACAGCGTGGCCTACCTCGAGGCCCCAAGCGTCGTCCTCCCACGCGCCAACCGGTTCCTTTAGCACCTTGCGCACGAGCTTGTGTTCTCTCAGCTGTTAGGGAAGGTCGGCTTCCAGCTGGTTCCTGCAAATAATGAATTTGGAGAATAAAATACTCTCCTGTAGTCCACTCCTCTTGGTTCTGGAATAAGTTAGGAATGCTCTTGGCTATTTACCAATTACCTGGATGAACTGTTAGTATGAGAAACCGTTGGAGCCATTTGTGAGGAAATCAAACATAACGAAAAAATTTCCATGCAAAGGGTAGTTTGAGAGGGGGGCGTATCTTGAAAATTTTCGTGTCGTATCCTTGGAGGATGCTGAACTTAAATGCAAAGTTTGGTATTTATCTAAATTTTCGTTTTTGAGCTTTGCTGTTCACAGAGGGATCAAGGGAACCTTTCTGTAAGAATGTTTCTTTTGGATTCAGGAGACCTCAACATGTGTACTTCCGGTGAAATTTCGGTATAGAAATTTTGGATGGAATGCAATACTTCAAATTACGAAGGTATGCAGCAAGAGAAAGTAAACATCTGAGGGATGGGCGAGTCGAGAACCAATAATTCCAACAATGACAGTGTGGAAGGTGTTAGAAAACGTGCCACGCCATCTCCGTGGTGTGAGGTTAGTGTGCCTGCCTCGCATCCAAGAAGTTCCGAGTTCGAATCTTGGTTAGCTAGTTACCCGGATAGGGCTTTTTCCGGGTTTTTTGCCTTTCGTTAAAAGATGTCGAGTAACTTTAAGCTCTTATGCCATTTCATTCATTCATTCATTCATTCATTCATTCATTCATTGCCGATATGACCTACCTGGTTAAAGGACGTTAAGAAGGGGGGGGGAAACACTAGACATACCCGCGTTCTGAGTTGAGGTATATACCAGACATGCTAAACGTCAGTATGTTTTTTGTTTTTTGTTTTTTTATTAGTTTATGGAAGCTTTTAACTGCTGTGGTTCTTAGCGTCCCTTTCTATATTGGGCTTGAAAGACCGGAAATTTTGTTCATAGGCCTCTTTATCAGGCTTGAGGTTCTTTTACGTGCCGTAAATCTAAGACACTGGACCACCGGCTTTAGTTGTCTTCCGAAGGAAGCCATGCTAAGGATTTTTATGTCCGAAAAAATCCACCCCCTTCGCGGGTTTGAACCCGCGACCTCGGAACTCGGTGAGGCTGGATATATACCCTGTCACAAATGTATCCCATATTGTAGTATGTTAACCTCCAGTTTTTCTTCATTTTAAGCTATGATTCACAATTATTTTGTATGCCACGGGGAAATATATATATATATGGGGGGATGAAGTGGAAGTAGTGGTGTGCCAATTGAAATCCGGGTGGCTGGCTCGAAGTTCGTTGCTTTTCTTCTTCGCGTCGTTGTTGCTGCCACCTTAAACTGCCTATATTTACCTAGCTACTCTTATCTTGGGCCGGGTAATCAGAGTTGAATAATGCCACATGTTACTGCTTATCTAGATTTATTCCAGTTGAATAAACAACAGTAATGAAGCTGCTAACCAGTTACATATTAAATTTCTTTGGACCACTTTGCAATTCTCAGAATTGCATATTATTTCCCGTTAACTCCCCCCTACTCTTTCAAGATCTACATCTGAGTTCACATGCTTCCCCAGACAGACGTGCACTGGACCTCTTGAAGATCAGAATTGGAGGAATGTTTCTCGGAATTGTCCACCTTGTATAGTCTACCAGACAGACGCTAATTTCCCCTTATATATATATATATATATATATATATATATATATATATATATCACTTTCCCATTGGCAGTGTATTTGACGTGTTATGCAAATAAAATCCCTACTTAGCCTACTCCCTGTGATGGGTTTTCTCTAGCTACCCCTTGTGGTCCCGTTATCTACCTTTCTGTGTCGGTCAGCTTTCTGTATAAACTTTACCCTTTACAATATTCAATTCTATACGCATACCTAATATATTTATACAGTGCTTTTTCTACACACGGCGGCTCGCGTGCCGCCGCCGCAGCTCGGACTCCCGCCGAAACACTTACAATATCCCCACAACCGCCTTACGCTTTCATAGTTACAATTACAGTGATAATAAGCACATACCTTATCATAAGGGATGTTGGAAGTGTTCTTCTCTATCCGCACATTTCTAGCACCTTTACAGGAAATATCTTCAAATATGTATGCGCGGTAGCAAAGTCTTGTTGGAAAAATCCAGACTTACATTCAACGTCGGTCAGCTGCTCAAATCATTGTGTAAGTCATTCCTCTATCTCTCTGCATTTATTGCTTGTTCAAAAAATATAGGTCCTATTATTCTGTATGCATTTACTGCACACAACTTTTCGTGTCGTGTAAGGGAATCTTGTGTGTAAAATCGGGTTTCTCTGTGCTCCAATATCTGTTAACATAGCCAAATAAATGGAACCATGCATGCTTCGTTAGAGAGGAATATTAAGCGTGGGTCAATTACTCTATCATTTTGTAAAACCTAATTACAGAATTTTCCCGACTCTGATGATCACATGAAAAATAAGGTGTGCGCAACAAACCCCATACATTATACGAACTAAAAGAAAACACCAGGCGAGACATTCACTCAATTTTGGATACTGAACTCTTGAGAGTAAATGAAAATTTCCTGAGAACGTGCAAGAAATACATATGTGGATAAAGAACCTTTTTAACATCTCTCATGATAAGGTACCTGCTTATTATCACTGTAATTGCAACTATGAGAAGTGAGATATTATAACTATTTCGGCGAGCATCCGTGCGGTGGCCACAGCGTGAAGGAAAAACACTTATTATGTTATTTACTATTCCTATGTGATTTCTTATTCTATATTCTTTCTTTAATCTCTCTTTTTTACTCTCTATAATTACTATTTTTTGCTTTGATATACAGAATGTATCATAATAGCGCAAACTGAAACTGTTGAAAGTATACGATAGTAGAAGCAAAAACGTTCCAGTAAACATGGGTCCGCAAACGAGCCATATGCGATGTAATTGCGAATGTGTGATTACAAGCCGCCACTGACTTCATTGAGCAACGCCATAATTAGTACAAATGAATTTGAAGAGTAAACTTTTCGTTTAATAACTGCCATTTTAAGTTGCCTCAAAATTCACTCATTGCTTAGCTTAACAAGGCATACAATTCTACTTTTGTATGTTACATGTTATTAATACTGTACACTCTTCCCTGTTAAAGGAGGCGTTCAAAGTGCCGTCCTTGCCAATACTGCACTCGTCTCTGCAATGAGTTTCGAATTCTTTCAACCACCTCCGTATCATCTCGGAATTCTTGACAAACACTTACACTTTTCTGCTCCAGTACTTCAACTGGAGTGCTGTACACTACACTTTTGAGGTGACCCCACACAGAAAAATCCAAAGAATTGAGTTCAGGTGATCGTGGAGGCCAAGGTACAGACCCTCCTCGACATATCTATCCTGACCATATCCCACGTTAGATGTCTTCTTACAGTAAAAGCAAAATGTGCCGGTGCTCCATCATGCATGTACCACGTACTTCGACGTTGCTCAAGGGGAACACCCTCAAGCAATTCACGTCAGTGGCGGCTCGTAACCACACATTCGTAATAATAAATCTCGCACAGGGCTTGTTTGCGGACCCATGTTTACTGAAACCTTTTTGGTTCTATTATCGTATACTTCCAAGCGTTTCAGTTTGCGCTATTAATTACGATACATCCTGTATTTCTTCTTGTTATTCTTATTTCCTCTGGCCTTTTTCTTTTTTGTGTAATTTCTTTATGTTTAATGAGAGCTAATGTTCCTCCTGCATTATCATCAATAAATGTAGAGAGTGGAAGACCCATAGACGTCATAGGACAGCCTGTTGTGGAGCCTTGGACAAATTTATAATTTACAAGTATCTACGTAAGATGATTTGGTATTAATTCTGAGAACTCTGAGAGATAGATTTCAGAAATGGATAAAAGATTAAGACTAATAGAAGCATATGCTCCGCATAAGGGAAGAAATACATTAGAAAGGGAAGGTGCAAGAAGAGAAATGGGAATGGGATTTGATGTATTAGATACAATAGGAACTAAACGACCGAACTGGCACCGAGACGTGAGAAGGATAACAGAAGGGAAGGATATTGGACTGAAAAAAGACGTAGTCGGAAAATGGATGGCCTGGAAATAATGAAGACGTAAAGAGAAGGAAACTTGAATGTGACAACGGTGCCCGTTGTAAAAGCGATAGCTTTGGGCAGCAGAGAAAGGAAGAAGAGGAAATAATGGTAGTGACCGAAACGAGAAGAGGGTAGCGCCGGAGGCTGAGTTCAGGCTGATAGCATTTCCAGGGTTAGGTGTCCATTGTGTGGTTTGATTCTGAAGGCGAACCCCATACTCTCTTCTGTCAAAAATCATGTTCTAATTCGACGTTTTATTCCTTATAAATTCTGTTTATCTAAGCAGTATTTAACTGTGTTTACTTTCTCTACCACATACACAATAGATAAAGTATTGTGTTTCATCCTAAAATTCGATACCGAAATTTTACGTCTTGATACACGTGTGTCAACATAACTAAAGAACGAACCTTTGCATAAGTACCAAACTTGGTATTTACGGTCAATTCATTTCAAAGATGCGAAAAAAAGGATTTTCAAGAAAATCCCCCAACGCCAAACTACGCTTTACTTGGAGAAATGTTTAAAATATTTTTTAATTTCTCAAAAATAGCTCTAATGATTTTGATTAAAATACCGTATGTTTAAAATACGAGGGTTGTCCCAGAAGTACCCGACCTGACAAAGAAAACACAAACATTTTGGGGAAAAAAATCTTTATTTCTATACATAGTCTCCTTTCAGCTCGATACACTTTTCCCAGCGGTGTTCAATAACTTCGATACCCTGTTTATAGTGAGAACCATCGAGTTCTGCAAAATAGCCATCAACTACAAACTCTACCTCTTCATTGTTGGCAAATCGTTTACCACCAAGCCATTTCTTCAACTTTGGAAACAGAAAATAATCAGAGGGGGCTAAGTCTGGCGAATAGGGTGCATGAGGAAGCAATTCGTACTTTAACTCATTGATTTTGGCCATGGCGATAATGGCTGTGTGAACTGGTGCATTGTCTTGATGAAACAAAACTTTCTTTTTCGCTAAATGCGGCCGTTTTTGCTTGATTCCATCATTCAAACACTGCAATAAGTTTGCATAATACTTGCCATGGTTTCTTTTCCTTTTTGAAGATAATCAATGAAAATTATCCCACGGGCATCCCAAAAAACTGACGCCATGACCTTGCCTGCAGATGGAACTGTCTTCGCCTCCTTTGGAGCTGATTCTGCCCTTTCAATCCACTGTTTTGACTGTTCCTTCGTCTCAGGTGTGAAGCGATGGACACATGTTTCATGGTTATGAATCAACGCAAAAACTCAGCTTTATTGCAGCGAAACATTGCCAAACACTCCACTGAAATATCCCCGCGACGCTGTTTTTTTATCCATTGTGAGTAAACGCGGCACCCATCCTGTGCACAGCGTTCTCATATCCAAATTTTCAGTTATTGTGCAATGTACAGCACTTTTTGAAATGCCTACGATGCCTGCTAGGTCGCGCATTTTCAGTCAACGGTCATCCAATACCTTTTTGTGGATTTTCTTCACAATTTTTGGCGTGGTCACCTCATTTGGTCGACTACTGCGATGTTCGTTTTGGCAGCTTGTAGGGCCTCGCTTAAACTTTGCCACCCAATATTTTACTGTTGTAAACGAAGGAGCAGACTCCCCCAGATAGAATCTAGCTCAGCTTTAATATTAGTTGAACTAAGACCTTTGAAATGAAATTATTGTATCACATAACGATGGCCAGTTTTATCCATGTTTGCAAATTTGCTGAGGGCGTTCACTATTGATGGCTGCCAAACAATTACTAAACAACGTAGCATCATCAAACTTCAGACTTAAGCGTTATAAGGTTGGTACTTTCTACCATAGTCATTTGTTTGAGCAACAACCGCTATCTATACGTCAGATCTGGTACTTCTGGGACTGCCCTCGTAGATGATTTAAGGAAGATTGGAATTAGAGGGTGGAAAAGTAAAGTGGAAGATACAGATTTGTTAAGGAAGATTGTGCAAGAGGCCAAAGCTGATCAAGGGCTGTAGAGCCACAAGAGAAGAAAAAATATTATCAAATAAAAAGGATGTCAAGACCTAGGTAAGGTTTAATGGTAAAATTCAATGATCAAATATGACTAAATTCTTTGTCTGTAATAATAATCAAATCAAATCAAATGTCATAAGATTTAATATAGTTCATGCACATACGTGCAGTAAAACAAACAAAACATGCAGGTAGATTAGGTTACCAGCACTGAATGTAGGAAACTCAAGTTTCCACAATGACAGCATGAACGGGAAGTGGATAAAGAATCACTAACATAAAAAAAATAAATTATTAAGAAAGGAAACAAAATCAGGAGATGTAAAGCAGTTATAAGACCAGCAAAAGCGGATCTGAAATAAGCGAAACAAAACAGATGCGTAATGTAGTTGAAATGAAAGCATGTATTAAAAACAAAACACAAGGAAAAATGGATGGATGGTATGAGGTTCCCAAGAGAGACTTGCAACAGAGTGAATAAATAGAGAAAGAGAAAAGAATGGAATGATCATTTAGAACGGATGGGATACAAGGAAGATCTAAAATTAGATGGAATTAGGTATTTTCTGGAAAAATATGGTTTTTACTGTAAATGGAAAGAAAAATATTAATACAAACTACATAAAAACAACTTTTGTAGTATTATTTAAGAGAACTACGAGAATACAACCACATTTCTCTCTGTTACTACTTTCACTACTGCGTATAGTAAGTAGGGGAAGCATTACATTCCACCCAAAAATTCGATACCGAGATTTCACCGGAAATGTTTTGAGGTGCCCTGAATCCAAATAAAGCTTTTTTGGAAACATGTCCGTGTGTGTGTGTGTGTGTGTGTGTGTGTGTGTGTCTTTCTGTGAACAGCATAACTCAAAAACGAAAAGTCGGATAAATACCAAACTTTGTATTTGAGTTCAGTATCTTCCAAGGATGCGAAGATTTTCAAGAAAATCCCGTACCCCAGACTATCCTTTGCATGGAACATTTATCGAAAATTTTAATTTTCTCAAAAGTGGCTAACGATTTTGATTAAAATATCATGTTTAAGATATTTTCATGGCAAATGAAATGTATATCTTAAATTTTCTAGGAATGCCCCCAAAAGTCCTCTTTATTCTGAATGACTTTAGCTTAACTGGTAAACCGTAAGAGATAGACAAAATTTTCCTACACAAAAAATGCAGATCTCGTTAAAACACACAATTTATGTCATACATTTTTTGTGTGGAGTGGACCATTTCCGAGATATTCCTTGTTATTTGCTTGAATTTTCCAATACTTTTACTATTTCTCAAATGGGAATTCGTTATTCGTTTTTTTTATGTCCTGGTAATACAAAGAGAATGGAATGCTCCACATAGCAACCAGCTCTTAAAACATTTGACTGTCGCTTAAAGCCTACCATATTCCCCTTGCACCTACAAGAAAATTAGCAATAAGTTAATTTCTGCAAATGCTTATTTCGATTAACATGAAGTAGATGGAGAATAAGCGTTTGTAAAGAGTAGGGAAAGTCACGTGAGTGAAACACATCGGCTTTGTTTTCTTTCTTTCTCCAACTGAGCGAGATGACTCCGCGGTAACGTGGCATTCGAGAGTCCTGGGTCCGACTCCTAGAGCTGGTCATTCTGACTATGGGGTTTTTGCCTTGGTTCGCAAGGCAAATAGAAGAAGAATTTTTAATTTTAACAGACTAATATCTCAGACATATATGTGAATTTGTAGTTACACTTACGAATATAACCGAGGAGCGGATGGGACATTTCACAACTCGACTCAACGCGGATCTTTTGTGCTTACTCACAGGTGGAACGGAAGAGGTGAAGGAACCGTAGGAGACTATAGGCAGTCCGACCAGAGTTCCCTAACGATTCCAAGCTTGCTCAGAGAAGGTTTCCCTCTGGCGGAATCGTGGAGAACTCGACCCACCTGAGGCGGCTCAGAGAAGGTTACCATTTTGCAGGGTGGAGAAGAATGAACAAGCATATGCGCCGTCTGACACTGCACAGCTCCTAAGCCCACCTGAAGCATGGAGCGGTGCAACCATTAATTGGTCCAAAACCGGCTTTCGGTATACCTATATGTCTATCGAGGGAGAGAGAGAGGGTTAAAAGATGGACCAATTAAAAACATGAAACAAGTCTGGAAGACAGCAGGTTTGAAACGTGGCAAACTATATATTAGTAAGCTATGTTTAAAAGTAGTTAATTCCAAAACAGTAGCGGCATTCCTTAAGGAAGTGCCCAGTAAGCAAACACTTGATTAATATGCGACTGTAACAAGAAACTCTGGACTGCAGGTTGAAGCCGTTCTTTGTGTTACTCCCTGTAATTTTTATAACATTTAATGTTACCTGTTCTGTTGAGTTACATGGTCTCGTCGTCTCGTAGTTCGTTCTGCGTTGTCCCGTGCGCCAGTAGTATAGCTAGGCGTTCTTTATCTCAGGGTATGCGTGAGCGTATTGAGAAAGGATAACACCAGTTTAGTTAGCAGAGAAGTTTTAATGCTTCTGTTTGAGAAGAGTCGTCGACTGTTGAATTAACGAATTGTTGCTTCTGTAACAATAATTAAGCGAAGTCTCAGTTGGCGTAAGTCGCAGAAATGTTGCTTGGAAAGATCCCTCTGAATAGCCGCTAAAGTTTCTCAAGCGCGCCACTGCTTAAAATGAGGCTCACATCCACAAGGGTCATCACACGAGTAAGTCACAGAATTAAGTGAATAAGTGTCTCTGATTTAGAATGCACCACCTTTTCTTAACTTAAGCTCCGCCTATGTATCGTTAACTCCTATCAACGTCCCTTCTGACGCGATCCAATCTTAAAACTCTTTCTGACACTGTTACTATGGGGTACCTCCTCAAACCTAAGAATTTCATTCCCTCTCTAATTTACAGAATGTCTACCCACATGACTTTTCAGATGTAGTAAACTTAACTCTAACTGTATTTCCTTACCATGACTTGCTAATTACCTTTTTTACAAGGATAAGTCAATAAGTATCCGCACACTATTTTGTATCGGTTTGTGCGCGCGCATGTCGACATGTTGCATTACTGCATCCCTTACCGTTTGCTCCAAAGAAGAACTGTGTGCCGTTATCCTTTTTTTTTTTTCGTCTGAAGGTGTACCAGAAGCCAAAATCCATCGAAGACTTTCGGCGTAATATGGGGGTAATGTTTTACCTCGTTGAAATGTGTACGAGTGGATTGAAAAATTAAAAAATGGTGGAACAACTGTAAAGGACGAAGAAAGAGCAGGACGTCCATCCATATCCACTAGTGGCGCCAACATTTAGAAGGTGCGATCCTGATTTCAGAAAAGCTAAGATTGGCTGTCGATGAATTAGCAAACCATATATTTTTTGGTCCACTTAAAAGTACCTTAAGGGGCCGTCGATTCGTCGCAGAAGTGAAGGAAGCGGTGCATACATGGCTTGCTGCTCAGCCCAAAAACTTTTTTTCTGGGGGCATCAGAAAGCTTGTGCAACCATGGACCATGTGCATTGAGAAGCAAGGGGACTGCGTTAAAAATGAGGTAATTGTAGTTCTATTGTTGTAATAAATTTTAAGAATTAGTTGCGGATACTTTTGACTTACCCTCGTATCCGGACAAATCTTTCATCTCAGATTATTGCATTATACATTGATTTAATTATTTCTTACAATTATTTGTATCTCGCTGTCAATAATTACGGTATCAAGATTCTGCGAGAAAGAGAGTGAAACAGTTGATATCATCAGCAACTGTGAAGCATTGGCTCACAGAAGACACGAGTATCGTATCTAGGATTGCATTGTGATGAATCTGAGAATTTGTAAGCTCTTCCCCTCACAGGACTCTATATATGCATTAAGGTTACAGGATGGTGGGGTAGAGCTAATAATTTCGTAGGGCAGCACAATTAGCCAATGGCTGCAGCAGTGCATACTGGAGCATAAGCAGACGGGCCGTTAAAAAACTATCTGAAACATGAAGCGAAATGATAGGGAATGAGGAAAAGGAAATTCTTGGTAGAAGAGAAACCCCCCAGCATTCGCCTTGCCAACCAGGGAAAACCAAGAAAACCCCATGGTCAGAGTGACCGACCCCAGGAATCGAACGCAGGACCTCCCGAATGCGAGTCTCCCACATCTCGCTCGCTTAGTTGAGCTTAAGTGGGTAGAATGAAAATTCTTCCAGTACATGCTCAAACCTTTTTCAGAACTTACAGCGAATAAGATAAAACCTTCTGCTCAGTCTGGTATCGAAATTTGAAGAGAATGTAGGAGCCGCAGAGTCATTGTCTTATAGATCCTGTGTGTGCTGAATCACGGTAGCAGCTTTAAGCCTCATTAATCAACCGGTCTGTTACAGTCTGGTTGCTTCGCCAGTTTGCTGAAGCGTGAGAGGAAAGGGGGACAAGAAAACTTCTACCGCTACCCTGAGTTGGTCACTTTACCCTCAGTAAAATCACTTCACGTTTGCAAAGGCAGAGTCACACTGAAAAATGCAATGCTACAACGGGGTTTGAACCAAGGATGTTCAGACTTCCGTTCTGTTGCCCTACCAATTGAGGCAACTTGTCGGCACGACATTAAAGTCCCCAGCTGACTCGCGTTTTCCTTTGGTAGGCCACAAGGTGTTCTCAAATTCATTTTTGAGATAACATACCCCATTGTCGATTTACAGTATAGGTAGTTGTGTATCTATGGTTCAGCAATTTAGAAAAAAAAAACCTTGGGCTCACCTGGTCATGTATCCCCCCTCTCTAACTACCTTGGGCGGGCATGC
The DNA here is from genome assembly GCA_030765065.1 of Deroplatys truncata. Lineage (NCBI taxonomy): Eukaryota > Metazoa > Arthropoda > Insecta > Mantodea > Mantidae > Deroplatys > Deroplatys truncata. The sequence continues at coordinate 138,384,372 of CM060979.1, read as the reverse complement.
CTCTGAGTAGTGCTTAAGCACAACACGCCATAATTCACCTAGCTCGTGTTTTATTTTATTTTATTCTCACAAAATTGTTTATCAGACCACTGTTGTAACTATTCAACTGCAGAGGCAGGACTAAAGACACAAGATCATTGCAACAAAAATGCTGTGTTTGTAGATTGCTGTGACAGAGCAAGGTGCAGCGGATGTGAAAACAAATGTTTGCATATAACTAGCGATAGTATTTCACATACATGAGGTATTATCATGGATATCTTTCAAAAGTTAATTCACACTTTTTAGGGTATTTCATAGCCTTCACTCCCCCATCTAACTCTTCAAGGAAAAAAGTTCCTCGCTGATCAATTTTCATAATACAAATTATTTCAATTGAAGTTTTACGAAGAAAACTAGTGGCTTTAATTTTTTTATATATATACATCATCGTCTCGAAACTGTGCACTTTAACGTACCTCTTACGGAACTGGATTAAGGATTTTAGTTTTCGTCATACAGAAGCCAAAAAAGCAACTTTGCTACCTCCAGTGGAAGAATTGCCAGTGCGCTACAGAAATGCTCAGTTATTTTTTTAGCAGACCAACTGTCAAATGGAAGCAAGAATGGACCATTAAACATCAAGCAAACTACTTATAGTTAGGAAAGGCTCCACAATACCCTGCACATTGCAGACTCTAAAAAGAAAAGATGAACTGATTATATCACGTTTACGAATATGCCATTCAAGCTTAACCCATTCCTTCTTACTCGCCAAAGAAAATGCTCCTCATTGCGAGACTTGCAATTGCCGTATCACCATCGAACACCTCATCACTAAATGCAGAAGTTATACTATGGAGAGAAAAAGACATAATATCCCTGAAGATATGTTTTTAGCTTTAAACAACTCTACTCATTTCAAAAACATAATTTGTTTTCTTGAAAGACATCAAACTGTTTAAGAAGATTTAAATATAACACATCAAATAAAAATCTGATGTGTTACACTCACATGACTTTATCTACTCTCGTACAAACTATTTTTACGAACGATTGTTCTCCATATGCTTCATGTTAATCGAGATGTTAATCTTATTGCTAATTTTCTTGTAGGTGCAAGGGGAATATGGTAGGTTTTAAGCGATAGTCAAATCGTTTAAGCGTTGGTTGCTATGTGGCGCATTCCATTCTCTTTGCATGTCCAGGACATAACAAAAATGAATAACTATTGGAAAATTTAAGGGAATAACAAGCAATACCTCGAAAATGTTTCACTCAACAACAAAAATGTATATGACATAAACTGTGTATTTTAACGCGATCTACGTTTTTTGAGTAGCAAAATTTTGTCTATCTCTTATAGTTTACCAGTTATGCAAAAGTCGTTCACAATGAAGAATACTTTTGGAGACATTCCCAGAAAATTCAAGATATACATTTCATTTGTCATGAAAATATCTTAAACATACGATATTTTAATCAAAATCGTTAGAGCCATTTTTGAGAAAATTAAAATTTTCGATAAATGTTCCATGTAAAGGGTAGTCTGGGGTGGGGGGATTTCTTGAAAACCTTCGTGTCGCATCTCTGGAAGATACTGAACCTAAATATCAAGTTTGGTGTTTATCCGACTGTTCGTTTCTGAGTTATGCTGTTAACACACACACACACACACACACACACACACACACACACACACACGCGCGCGCGCGCGGACATGTTTCCAAAAATGCTTTTTTTCGATTCAAGGGATCTCAAAACATGTATTTCCGGTGAAATCTCGGTATCGAATTTTTGGGTGGAATACAATACTTCCCCTACTTACTATACGTAATAGAGAAAGTAAAAATGTATAATAGGTAATAGGTTATGCTGTTCTGGCTGTGTTCAAGACTTAATAATGTAAAATATGTTTGTAACAAGGTATTGCAATTATTGTACTTATCTAATCAATGTAAAGTATACAACGTATTATTATTATTATTATTATTATTATTATTGTACTCGTAAATATGGATACAAGTCGCGATATGACCTAGTAGTCTAAGCGACTATAAATAAAGAAAATTAACAAGATCCTACCTATTAAATTTTTCTACACTATAAAATTGCTGTGTTTACAACAGTGACATGACACTTGTTTCCCGCGCATCAGCCCACTTCCTCTTTAAGACACCTCATTGATAACTCAGTAGCCAAAGACAAAAGACAAGTAGAGTGGGGGCGATTTGTCCTTCTTGAATACTGGTGCAGTCCGTAGACCGAGGGATTTTACTAAGTTGTTATACTATAGTACGCAAAATAAGGCTTTAACGTACGTGGTGGTAATAGTTTTTAGTAAATGCTCTCTAAATTATATGAAATAAAATGGATAAATGTAATACTTATAAGTACAATATAAATGTAAAATACGTAGTCATTTGTTGACATATTCTCACAACCGCTTGAATCCTACGCTTTGAACCGACTAGCGCCTCCTAGGAAGCGTTGACCGTAACAATACATATCCAGGCAGATGGTAGTGCTTATTCTGAGTGCTCGTTTCTAAACAACAAGCTTGTGATTGAAAATATGGGTGAAAATCCTTGGAAAATTTCAATCCGAGCCAGGAACATTGAATCGGATCTGCTGCCAGCAAAATCTCGGGAGGAATATATTGCATTTAAAGACAAGTGCAAGGTCATTCTTGTGAAACGTTTCTGATAAGCAATAAAAGATGTTAAGTTATATTTGTTTTTAAATGATGAATTGTTTTGTGAAAAATGCTGGTAACATTTATGATTAAGATAAAACACATTGTTGGCTTATGTTTCTTGTTTTATGATAAAGTATTTTGTTTAAAACCCTGTTAAAGTTGGTATAGCTGCTCACTTATCTGGATTTTGTTTATTACACACCTAAAGTACTATTTTTCGGCGTGTTAACAGTCCGACAAGCAGCTGTTTTAGAGAGCACTTACTAAAAAGCATTTTAAGTCCCAGGTTTCATAGTTAACCTTATTAGCTCAATCAATTATAATTAATTTTCTTCCACACAAGAACCTGGCTTAAAAGATGTAATCGTTTCCATTTTATCAGTATTTACAGCAGTTGTGATTGGATAGAACATCGTCCTATTATCCAGAAGACACATTAAGACTTGGTGGTCTTAATCAAATTTCTTTACGAAAAATTTTATCTAGACAGACCAAAGGAGGATCAATTTATGTACACACGTTTTTTAGAACTATTACCATTATAGTATAGATCATGTTCAGACCAAGGTGTTCTCATTCTGTGTCAGAAAGTTAACGATTCAATGACAATCAAGTTTTTTTATGGTTGAGAACCTAATTTTATATACATTATATTTCGAAGTGGTCACAAAATATCCCTCCCTTTGTCCAAGTTGTAACAATTTTTATTCGATATTATAAACATATATTGCAACAATTGCCCTATTTTTCGAAACTGCAAACATATGTTGTAACAATGGACTTATTTGGAACCCAACATTATATTGCATTGTTGGCATTGCTGCATGGATTGAAAACCCATTTTATAAACAGTGTTATTCTGTATCTGACTGTGGTATGATTCAGAAATACTCGCAGATAATTATACAGAGCGATTTATGAAGAAATGACACATTTATTTCTTTAATTGTTTCAAAACGAGTTACGCTAGGGACAACTTATTACACCTGAAATGCAGAGGAATTTTGTGAGATTATTTAACTCTACAGCAAATGTTGAAAATGTCTCCATCCTGCATAAGGCACAACTCAACACGTTCCATGTTACTGGCCACTCGTTGGAAGACTCTGTTGTCAATAGCTTGAATCTCCTGTGTAATGTTGTGCTTCAGATCGTGCAATGTCTAGGGACATGTGACATAAACCCTGTCTTTTAAGTAACCCCATAGAAATAAGTCCGGCGATGTCAAATCTGGTGATCTCGGTGGCCACAGGTTCTTGGAAATTATCCGGTCGTCAAAGAAACTTACACTAAGTGCCATAGATTCATTTGATGTATGGCATGTAGCGTCGACCTGCTGAAAATATCCTTGACTCAGCTCTACATCGTCTAGTTGCTCAGCAAACTCCATGAAAATCCGTCGCTACCCTGCAGTGTTCACACTGTTTTAAAAAAAATTGGTCCCACTATTCTCTGTGCGGATATTGCGCACCAAACTCCGATTTTAATTGAGTTATTTGAGTTTACATAGCCGGATAAATGGAACAATGTTTCATCTGTGAACCACGTGATGGACAATATGGCAGGATTTTGCACAATGAACGCGTGAAACCAACGACAACAATTTAGTCGTCTATCCTTATCTGCCTCCTGTAACTGATGGACAACCGTAATGTTATACGACTTTAGGCCTGCACTTTTCACAGCTCTTTGACACATTGAGTAGCTGTACCCTGTCTCCTGCGACAAACGTCTTAATGATTTTTTGGGTGACTGATCCAGTCGTGCTCTTACTTCAACAATAACAACCGTGGGAAGCCTAGATGAACGAGTTTTGCCTTTTTCACTCATCAGAGATCCAGTTGTTTCCAATTTGTGTACCAGTCCCAGTATTGTGTTTCTTTGGGGAGGATTCCGAACACCAAATTCTCTCTGGTATGCCCTTTGAGTAGCAGTAATTGAATTCGCAGTGCAGTATTGCTTTACAAGGAAGAGCCGTTCATTTAATGTGTACTCCATTTTCACGTTGAGTAGAACAAAATCTCAAAAACAGTTGCCGACAATAAAACTAACAATTACGAATAAAACATGAACATCTGCGCATCTAGTGACAGGCAATCGTACCTCCAGAACATTCTCCTTAATTTGGTGCTAAAATTGGGGTATTAAGTGAATTTCGAACAGAGTAATTAAAGAAAGAAATGTATCGGTTCTGCATAAACCACCCTGTATAATATGGAAAGAGAATTGGAAGTAGTTTTAGAACATCACGAGGAAGAAAGTTATGATATTTTTTATGATTGTGTTTGTGAAACTGAAGATGAGGTTCACTGGATTGAAGGCATGAATTGTAATTATGATAATGATGACGCAGAAGCAAATTTTACGTATGTACTTCAAGTGACATGGAAGTGATAGGAATATTAGTGATACTGATAACAATAGCGCAAGTGTAAGAATTGTGAAATATGTAAGAGTAGAAGGGTTTATGTACCTGATCCGCCTCGTCCCACGCGAACAACTGTTGCAAATATAATACGTGGAAAGCCTGGACTGCAACAACGTTCAATAATTAATTAATTTGACAATTTTCAAGATATAAAAATATATATATTTGTTTCATAATATACAACATTTCTTACTTAGTTTACTTAATAAAGAGCTAATACGCAAAAATTGTAAATACAACAATAAGGGTAAAATATAATGCCCTCCCTCGACCCAGCGTGTTACGAAAACAAGATTGGTCCACCTAGGATTAATTTTCGCAGTGTCAGATGCTGACTTACATTCCCGAGGGTCCCGACTCCGATTACCAGTGAGTAGGAGAATATTCATTAAAATTGTTCTCTACCGTCACAAAGTTTGCAATTGTGAATGCGAGATGAATGTTTAAAAAGTAATCAAGCCATTACAGTTGTGCAGTTGGGAGAAAATCTTGAAAAAATAGACAATTTCATTAAGATACGCAAGTTTCCTTCCTTGTTGCCTCAGTTGTTTTACGTAAACATTTTGTGTGCTGTATTCACATGACTTTCCCTGCTCACTTTTCTACAAATAATTCTTACAAACGCTTATTCTATCTACTTCTTGTTAATGCAGGTAAACTTTCATTACACATTTACACAATTCGTTGTAAGTACAGGGAGAGTCAAAAAACTACGAACCGACTGCGCGGTGTTTTTCCTGTCCGCGTCCTCGGCGCTCGTTGCCGTCACCGCTATGATAGAAAGGCGCGAATGAAATCGTACATTTTAAAAACTACTTTTAAAGGCTTTATGAAAGGACATGCTATTTTTTTCGAGTCAACAGTTGACGCCCGTACATATGTGAAAGATAATTAACAGCCAGAGAGCGTGAGTTTGCCTTTTTTCAACAAGACTGCAACAGCTCATACGGCCAATATTTCGATGAGAACAATTGAAAGTGCGTTTGAGGACAGAATTATTAGTAGAGATTTGTGGCCCCCTCGGTCCCCCGATCTAACCCCGTGCGATTTCTATCTCTGGGGCAACTTAAAACAAAGTGTACAAGACAAACCCACACACCCTGGAAGAATTAAAACAAAATATCCGCCAGGAAATTGCCAGCATTTCTCAACGTGAACTACGGCGAGTGATGAATAGTTTCCTAAAGAGGTGACAAAAATGTATGGACAACGACGGTGACCAGTTTCAGCATTTCCTTTCATAAAGTTGGTAAGTAAAGCCTTTTAAAAGTAGTTTTAAAAATGTTTTGTGCTTTCATCCGCGCCTTTCTATGATGGCGGCAGACGGCAACGAGCGACGAGGACGCGGACAGGAAAACACCGTGCAGCCGGTTCGTAGTTTTTAGGCTCTCTCTGTTTAAGAAGAATACAGTAGGCTAAAGCGATATGCAGATTAAAAAAAAATAGCGACTTAGACGTGAAAAAAGGATAAGTATTGAAAAGTCAAACCATTAACATAGAATAACTCGGAGATAATTAAAGCCATAAACATTTTTGTATTGTTCCATTTACACCCCGCCTTTAACTACAATGGTCAAATCGGCGGGCGTTTACCTCTTAAACACATTGCATATCGGCAATGGTGTTAAGTCGTATACAGTTGTCATTGCATTTCTGGTTTTTCTTTCGGTTTTATATGTACATCAGATCAGGCGCACACATTCATACTTCCAGTCTCTGGGGGAGCATACGGAACCATCTTGGCTAGAGAAAAATTCCCACCCCATCCGGAAATCGAACCCGGGACCCCTCGCATAGCAGGCAGATGCTCTACCTAATGAGCTATGGGGCCAGCGACAAAGATTTTATTCCACATAAATTGAGTGATTTAACGAGATTTGCATTTCTTGTGTATATTTTTCGTCTTCTCTTACGGTTTACCAATATACAAAAGTGATTCAGAATAAATAGAACTTCACAGGCTGTTCTCAGAAAATTCAAGATATACATTTTACTTGTCATGTAAATGTTTCAAACATATGCTATTTTAATCAAAATCGTTGGAGCCAATTTTGAGAGAGAGGAGGGAATATACGATAGTTTGGGAGGGGGATTGTTTTTTAAATCTTCGTGTAGCATACTTGAAGACGCTGAACAAGATGCTTTTTGGGGGATTCAGAAAGCCTCAAAACATGTATTTCTGTTGAAATCTCGGCATAGAATATTTGGATGGAATACAATACTTCCTCTTATGTACTACTAGGTATGTGGTAGAGGGGGGAAAATTGTAAAAGAAAGAGGCAGTTGTAGGATACCTCAGAAGCCATGTTGTGGTTCACACCACGGTTGAACAGGCCAGCAAGTCTTGAGTAAGAATTAAGACAGAAAGAAGAATAAGGAGCATTTTACTATTGCTAACAAGCATTTCTGTTTATAGCTGACACTTTCTCGCATACCTATATATTTAAGGAAGACAGAGGTTTGAACAGGAGGCAGTTTCAAGTACGAGATCCCGACTCTTACAGCGCTGCATTGCCTTGTTCCTTGGCTGTTTAATTTCTAAGAACCCCGCAGCAATCTTAATTGTTCGCTCCTTAAGCTTTGTGATCATTATTTCCCACTTATAATCTGTCTCTCGACCTTTCGTCTTTCAAGCCATAGCTCAAAAATTCTTCAGCTTCATCTCTCAAATAAATTTCTCTGAAACTACTCCAAAAAGTAATGTTAAGTACAGTTCATACAGTATGGTATAATGTGGCATATCAAATCATAATTTTTGGAAATGTATAAAAGGAACTAAGAGGTGCGGCCAATAAGTAAGTGTCCCTATTTTATAAAAAAAAATTACACACAATTGATCATGTTGAATTAATTTTATTTATATTGTACAATCCTTCTGTTACTTTCCTACATAGTCAACATGTTTTTCCAAGCATTTTTGGGGACGTGACAAGTTTTTCCAAGCCATTGTTGTACAAGGGCGGGTCCTGTACTCGCAACCAGTTGTTCACTGATTTGACTTCATCATCGGTGTTAAAAATGCTTACCTTTGAGTTGGAGAAACATGTGAAAATCACTTGGGGCAAGCTCAGGTGAATACTGAGGATACGAGAAAACTTCCAAGTTGAATCTTGACCCAGGCGAAGCTTAGAAGATTCAACTGTGAAGTTTTCTCGCATCCTCCATATTCACCAGATTTTTTCCCAAGTGATTTTCACATGTTTCCCTACTCAAAGGACATCATGGAGGTAAGCACTTTAACACCGTGACGAAGATCAATCAGAAGTGAACAGCTGGTTGCGAGCACAGGACAAAACACTGGCTTGGAAAACGTTGTGTCACGTCCCCAAAAATGCTTGGAAAAACATGCCATGCTATATGCCATTCATCAAATGAATCCATGGCACTAATTGCAAGTTTATTTGACGACCGGATAATTTTCAAGAACCTGTGGCCACCGAGATCTCCGGATTTGACATCGCCGGACTTCTTTCTATGGGGTTACTTAAAAGACAGGGTTTATGCCACACGTCCCCAGATATTGGACGATCTGAAGCACAACATTACACAGGAGATTCAAGGTATTGACAACAGAGTCCTCCAACGAGTGGCCAGTTACATGGAACAACGTGTTGAGTTGTACCTTATGCAGGATGGAGGACATTTTCAACATTTGCTATAGAGTTAAATAATCTCCCAAAATTCCTCTGCATTTCACGTATAATAAGTTGTCGGCTAGCATAACTCGTTTTGATAAATTAAAGAAATGTGTCAGTTCTTCATAAATCACCCTGTATAACTCATGTCTAAAAAACGGATGGTTTCCTGAAGACTGGAAGCACAGAATTGTAGTTCCTATTTGAAACTAGGGAAAGACGACAGCAAGGAGGTCTCGAAATATCGACCAACAAGTCTGATAAATATGGTGGTAAACTGCTAGAAGGGCTAACGATTGACAGGATACTATTCAACATGCACTCCAATCATCTGTTCAACAGAAATTGTGTGTCTGTGTGTTTCATGCTTACTGGAGTAAAATATCCCCATTTTTAGTGCCTATAATTGCCTATTTTCATAGAGTGTGCTTTTTGTGCGTTAAGCGCTTGTTATATTGTTGTTTTTTTGTGTTGAGAACTTTTAGCGAAAATTTCTTATTTTTAGTATTTACGGTTATTTATTAATATTATTTAATAATGTGATGTTAACCTTAGTACTGAAATTAATATTTCGCGCTCTGAGCCAATGAGTCATTGTTGACAACGTGCCTGAGGAAGTTTGTAATACAAGCATTCCTTTCCTAGCGCCAGCAGTTGCATTGTTTCGTGTACATAAAGCTTATGGTAAATGGTCACGTCTGGGAAATCGATCATTTTAGTATTAACTCATCACATTGTTTATTAATACCATGGATTTGTTGTTTTCTACTTCCCGCGTGGACGAAAACACCGAGCTGACCTAAAAGACTAGACTTACGAGGGCTGTCCCAGAAGTACCCCACCTATCAAAGAAAACACAAAAAATTTGAAAAAAAAACATCTTTATTTCTCTACATAATCTCCTTTCAGCTGGATACACATTTCCCAGGGATGTTGAATAGCTTCGATACCCTGTTTATAGTGAGAACCATCGAGTTCTGCAAAATACCCATCAACTGCAAACTCCACCTCTTCACTGTTGGCAAAGCTTTTACCACCAAGCCATTTCTTCAACTTTGGAAACAGAAAATAATCAGAGGGGGCTAAGTCTGGCGAATAGCATGCATGAGGAAGCAATTCGAACTTTAACTCATTGATTTTGGCCATGGCGATAATGGATGTGTGAACTGGTGCATTGTCTTGATGAAACAGAACTTTCTTTTTTCACTAAATGCGGCCGTTTTTTGCTTGATTTCATCATTCAAACGCTGCAATAAGTTTGCATAATACTTACCATTTGCTTTTCTTTTTTGAAGATAATCAATGAAAATTTTCCCACGCGCATCCCAAAAAACTGACGCCATGATGTTGCCTGCAGATGGAACTGTCTCACCTTCTTTGGAGCCGATTCTCCCCTTTCAATCCGCTGTTTCGACTGTTCCTTCGTCTCAGGTGTGAGTGAAACGATGGACCCATGTTTCATCCATGGTTATGAGTCGACGGAAAAACTCAGCTTTATTGCAGCGAAACATCGCCAAGCACTCGACTGAAACATCCTCACGACGCTGCTTTTGTTCCATTGTGAGTAAACGCGGCACCCATCTTGCGCACAGCTTTCTCATGACTAAATTTTCAGTTAGTGTGCGATTTAGAGCACTTTTTGAAATACCTACGATGTCTGCTAGCTCGCGTACTTTCAGTCGACAGTCATCCAATACCATTTTGTGGATTTTCTTCACAATTTTTGGCGTGGTCACTTCATTTGGTCAACCACTGCGATGTTCGTCTTGGCAGCTCGTACGTCCCCGCTTAAACTCTGCCACCCAATATTTTACTGTTGTAAACGAAGACTCCCCCAGAGTAGAATCTAGCTCAGTTTTAATATTATTGGAGTAAGACCTTTGAAATGAAAGTATTGTATCGCATAACCAGTTTTATCCATGTTTACAAATTCGCTGAGAGAGTTCACTATTGATGGCTGCCAAACAATTACTAAACAACGTAGCATCGTCAAACTTCAAACTTAAGCATTATAAGGGTGGTTACTTTCTACCATAGTCATTTGTTTGAAACAATAACCGCTATATATACGTCAGGTCGGGCACTTCTGGGACTATCTCGTGTTTCACTCCAAACGTAACAGCCGTAACAGACTCAATACTTATTATTATTATTATTATTATTATTATTATTATTATTATTATTATTATTATTATTATTATTATTATTATTATTATTATTATTATTAACCAGCATGGGAGAGTAAAATGTATTCAAGAGAGAAATTACTTAAAAACTGATAATAAGGTTTACATAATAGTTAAGGAGTGCAAATTTAATGAAATAATATTTACGGTTTAGGCTCCATTAAGAGAGTAGTGGAATTTATTATATGGTACATAGATATATAACATTTCTATTCTGTTATGTTATGTCAAAATGTGTTTTTTGGTGATAAGTGAATAAGTTATAGTGCCTAATTCAATGCATCATTACTGATAGTGCCTACATGAAGTTTTTAGCGCCTCTTTCGCCGAACTCTATTATGAAACCCAATAGAACTTGGTGTATAATGTAATTTTTGGAAGCTGCCCGCACCTAGTCACATTGCCACATTTAGAGTAACAACGCCAGTTCCAGATACTTAGTATGCACTGCGGGACTGGACCAAATCTGGTTGTGTATAAAGCTTGCCGCATCGTCTTTATATGCTGGCTTCTCGCCAGGTGGGTCCACAGCTGTACTGCAGCTGCGAGAAATCCAGTTCTCTCCTGGGCATTATGAGCGTCTTAATGCACAACTTTAGTTTATACTTCGTAATTTAATAACATAGACGCCTTCATTTTATTTTATTTTACCAAAACAGTATACTCCTTGAATAAATAAAGAAAAGGATGTGTTACATTCACATTATTTATGTACTTCATTTTAATTGAGATAAACATTTCCGGTAATAGCTACATTACACATTTCGTTATAGATACAAAGAGAACAGCGATAGTCAAATGTTTAACAACTGGACGCTATATGCTGCCTCAAAATTCCATACTGTTTCCATGACATCGTGAGAAACAAATGAAGATCGACAGGACTTAAAAAGGAATGGCTAAGTATTGAACAATTCGAACCATTAATAACGATATCTCGGAAATGGTTGATGCCACAAAAAGTTATTTGCAATCAATTGTGTGTTTTAAAGACATCTTCATTTCTTGTGCAGTACGTTTTCGTCTATCGCTTAACGATTACCAGTTATAGAAGATTATACGAAATTCCCTCCAAATGAAGAGGACTTCCCAGGCTATTCCCATAAAATTAAAGATATACAATTTATTTGTCATGTAAATATCTTTCATATATGACACTTTAATAAAAATCCTTGTAGACATTTTTAGAGAATCAAAATTTTTCGAAAATTTTTCCATGTAAAAGGCAGTTTAGGGTGGGGGATTTTCTTGAATATCTTTGTAGCGCACCCTTTGAAAATATTTAACTTAAATACCAATTTTAGTATTTATCCGACTTTTCGTTTTTGAATTATATTGTTAAGTCACGCGCACGCACATACACGGACAATTTTCTAAAAATGTGTTGTTGTTTTTCTATTTCAAGGAGTCTCAAAACATGTATTTCCGGTCAAATCTCGATATCGAATACTTGGGTGAAATGCAATACCTTCTCTACCTACTATGTACGTGTGGTAGAGAAAGTAAAATAAGAAATAAATAAATTAGAAAAACGCGCGCGTGTGTATCTGTGAGTAGCATCACTCAAACGAAAAGTCAGTTAAGTGTCGAACTTGGCATTTAAATCCCGCATCTTCCAAGAATATGACACGAAGATTTTCAAGAAAATCCCCCTTCCCAAGCTACCCTTTAGATAGAAAAATTTGCATTATTTTTTAAATTCTCAAAAATGGCTCTAATGCTTTTGATTAAAATACTTTTGTGTTTAAGAGATTTGCAAGACAAATAAAACGTACTATATCATGCATTTTCTGAATCGTCTGTGATATCCTCTTCATTCTGAATGATTTTGTGTATTAATTGGTAAACCGAAAATGATCTTACTGCACAAATAATATAGATCTCATCAAATCGTGTAGTTTGTCAAATAAAAATGTTTGTAGCGTTAACCATTTCCGAGATATTCTTTGTAATTGGTTTGAATCTTTTTCAAGTGTTACGACTTATGACAATGTGCAGGAACGGCGAGGACGCCTCGCACCTCGAGCCTACGTGGATCTTTTGTGGTGATCACTCCTAGGAGGAACGGATGAAGTAACCGCAGGAGGCTATAGGCCGCAGGCAGACCGACCAACAGAGACGCGCAGTCTCCCTAACGATTCCAACCTTGATGATCCCTTCCGGGCTGCCCAGAGAAGGCTTCCTTATGTCGAAACCGGGGAGATCTCGGCCCACCTGAGGTGGCTCAGAGAAGGCTGCCATCTGTGAGACACTGCACAGTCCCTATCCCTAAGCCTGCCTGAAACATGAAAGAGGAAGCGAAATGATAGGAAATGAGGGAAATAAAATTTGTGATAGAAGAGAAATCACCTCAGAATTCGCCTTACCAACCAGGGAAAACGAAGAAAACTCCATGGTCAGAGTGGTCGGCCCCAGGAATCGAACCCAGGACCTCCCGAATGGGAGCTTCGCACGTTTCCGCGGGACCATCTCGCTCGATTTTTCATGTAGTAAGTCGTTATTTGTTTTTTTTTCTCGTGGCCATGTAAAGAATGCGGAATTTCAAAGCCATCGCACAGCCTTTGAAAATATTTGACTATCACTTTAGCCTGTTATATTCTTGTTCAACCTACACGAAATGTGTATTAGTTGTATTAAGAAGAAGTAGATAGAAGAATAAGCTTTTGTAAGAATAGTGTGTAGAAGAGTGAGTAGAGAAAGTCATGTGCAACGCATTAGAAAATGTTTTTCACGTTATTGCAGTTTTGAGCAATGCCTTTCAAAACATTTGGAAGCGTGGATCTTGTAACAAAAGACAGGCATCTTGTCATCCGCTCTCGGAGAGTGATGTATTCTAAAATTGATGCGAGCTTGACTTGTGACACTGGCTCATTCAATTATTTAACCTGTGAACCTGGCTTCTATTCTCGCTGAAGCCGGAAGAATCGTACCATCATGAGCGAAGGAGTTATAACGATTTTTCGCAATAGAGTGTGGGTCGCGTAGTTAAGCGAGGTCAGGGTCACCGGGGCGGCCTGGGGTTAAAGGTGCCATGCACACCCTCCCCGATATCGACTCTCGGTGCTTGTAAGGGCATAGCTGACATTGCTGATAACGGCAACCTGTTGTATCCCTCTTATTATGAAGTTACGGTGGCTCTGTTAAAAGAATTTTAAGTGTTACATTTACATACTTACTGTACCCATTCTTCTACAAACTATTCGAGGTAAAATTTGGAGATAGAACATATTTCCTTCTGGGTACAAGGAGGTTGCAGTAGTTGAAGCGATAGTCAAATCTTTAAAAACAGGATCACTATAGGGGACGCAGCCTAATTCACGTTAAAACGCGAGGCCGCATGTCAGGGCAGTCTTAAAGTCCCTTGCACATTTCCTAATGTTTAAGTGTCTGTGCAGAATGTTATTGCCCGTAAAGTAGCCCACAACCCCTCTGAGCTTAACTCTAATCAAATTCAGGATAAACTCGCTCACCCTCCGGTCAGGCACGGATATAAAATCGTGGGCCTGCCTGGCAGTGGTTTGCTTGCTCCAGATCTCAAAGATGAGCCCTCGCCGTAAGCTGGATTATCTCATACTTGATATTACTAGCAGAAAGTCCGCAAAAGGGCTCGGGCCCAATAAAATTGACCCCCGATCCCCTCCTCGCTAGAGCGTCTGCCATCTCATTTCCTCTAATACCAGCATGCTCCGGTGCTCAAAGAAGTGTAACCGGACAGTTGGTACATAGTCTATCCAACATCCTCTGGCATTCCCATACCAGTCTGGATGTGGTTTTAACCGCCCTAAGGGCTTTCAAAGCTGCCATACTATCCGCGCAGATGTATACATCCGCTCGTGCGCATGACAGTAAAAATGTGCATAGCACAGGCTAAGATCACAAAGACCTCAGTACGGACCACCGAATTTGAGCCTGCGTGTATGGCTTCTTTCAGAGGCCGCTCATTTATCATTCATATCATCAAGCACTGAACCGTGCTATGGACTTAATTTATATAGCATGTGTATGTTATTGAACGTTGTACTGTAATAGTATGAAGAACAACTTATAGTTAAGTTTTAATAGAATTTCGGCGTATTTGTATAAACCAAACAATTAAATTTCTTGGTTTTCTTTTACGCAGATCTTCTTCTAAAAAAATAAATCCAACACAAACAGACCACGTTTACATCAAAAATTGGAAAAACAATTCGTATTTCTAGTTAACTGCAAAGATAAGGCGTAATAATTAATAATAACTAATAATCTAACCAAATTTTAATTAAATGCTCGTATAATTGGCTTAATTGATATAACTATAACGAATCAAATATGAAGTAGAATATTTGTTGGTAGTTGGAAGATGCTTCATGTTTATCTGCACCACGTATGGGAGCCAATTTGTCGCGGTCACTTCGTGTTATCTTTTTGCTGGGCGCCTGTTATTGTATTACTATTTTTAAATTTGGGTTCATTGTCCTCCGGCTAGCTATTATTTCTCGGTCAAGCACATCTCTTGAACAGGGTGTGTAAACGGAAAGGAGTTGTTACTCAAAGATAACACTGATAAAAGAATTTGTTTTTACACTTTTATTGCCGTCACACTTCTTTAATTTCACATATTGATTCTTGATACACGCCCGACTGAAACTGTTATATTTTCTGTTACTATAATAACTTATTTACTGCACATTATTAATTCGTGTACTTCAACTTTTTTTTATAACTAACTTTACAACGCGAGAGATTTTGTAGAACTGTGCGACGTGTAACCCGCGAACGATCCTGATGAACTACGCGTTACCTCTCTCTGGCACGGAATTTATACTCCCTCACCCGATATGCCTAAAGATTATAACCGAGCTGCTATTGGTTAATAAAACGCGCCAACATTAGCGTCTATATTTATATCCAATCAAAAATTACGAAAACATATGCTCTAGGGAAGAAATTCCCGCCATTTCTAAGAAAAGCGCGCCAATCTGACGTCATTTGCTTGTCTCTAATAATTGATAAACAACTCACCCCCTCGCTCATTGTTACCCGCTCTTATTGTCAGTTTCAGTGAGGCCGTGTAAACTTATTTCCTAACAATGCTTATAATTAACAAACATCTAAAATCAATGTCATATAATAATGCTTATTTACACTACAATCACTCTGGCATTTACATTATTGTGATACAAATTACTGCCACAAATATAACTAGTAGTTGAATTAATATGATATAATAATATATAATATCATTAATATTATAATCAGTGCACCAGTTCGTGACATGTAGGGGTTCTCGTCGTCCGTCGTCTTCTTACTTGCATCGTTGTGGATCTCGCCGTCGTAGGGGTCGTCTTCAGGAATCGATGTCACCATGTCTGTCAGGAAGCACACGTCGTCATCTCAGCGTACAACTGTCGGCGAATCGATCTGAATTCCCTACGCTGATTATGTCATAGTAGGATTCGGGAGTGGCAACACCAGGATACTGTCTAGAATGAAACAGTGTTTTCGCTTTTCTCACTCCGGCGCGTCTTTATACTAGAAAATCTGCAAGATTGTCCTGTTGTCACTAACACGTGCGATTCTTTAACGCCGTATTCCCAGGATTATCACTTGGTTCACTAACATCTGCTCCGGCTAGTTACGGTGTTATATCGCCGTTATTTGGTCCCGTGTTAAGTTGAAATAGTCACTTACAAATATTAAATTATTTATAAGTTTGGATAAAAATTATACCGACTATTATCACAATAAATATTTCACACAAATCATTTCGTCGTTACATAATTACGCGGCACTTAACAAATTTAGGAATTTAGCGTCCTGGATTGTTGGATGGTCGTTGGTACATGTGCTGCAATGCGTCTCCCCAAAGCATCCCACAGGTGTTCGATGGGATTTAAATCGGGGGAACGGGCAGGCCAGTTCATTCGCCGAATATCCTCTCCTTCCAAGAGATCCTCCATCTGCGCTGTTCGATGCGGTCGCGCATTGTCATCCATAAAAATGAAGTCAGGGCCGACTGCACCCCTGAAAAGACGCACATGGTGAAGGAGTACAGTATCACAATAACATTGACCAGTGAGCCTACTGTGTTCATGCCCATGCAACATTATGCCTCCCCAAACCATAACACCCGGACCACCAAAACGATCATGTTCAAGGATGTTCCTGGGTTCATTACGTGTTCCCACCTCTCGCCAGATGAGGGTACGTCGAGAATCACTACTTAGACTGGATCTGCTCTCATCCGAGAAGAGCACGCGACCGCATTCCTCGTTGGTCCAATTTTGATGCTCTTGAGACCATCGCAAACGGTGCCGCCGATGTGCGGATGCCAATGGAACCCAACGTACTGGCCTTCGGGCAAAGAGACCACCTCTATGTATCGTGAGATTGCGTGTCTAGCTGTCCTGTTAAATGTGGTTTCAATTGCACCCGCTGTTTGGCGTGGATCTCTTTTTGCTTGTTGCACAATGTAGCGGTCATCTGCTGTAGTTGAGCGTGGTCGACCACAACCTCTCCTTGGAACAGCAGTGCCTGTGGTTTGGAAGATTACCCATAACAATGCTGTGAGCAATTCCAAACGCCTGAGCAACACTCGTCACACTTTGCCCTTCTTCCAGTTTCCCGATGATTCTTCCCCGTGTGAAGTCATCCAAATGGTGTCTATGGGCCATGTTGCAATGAAGAACACCACTACAGTGCACCGTAACAGCTCGCTAATTGCCACAAACCGTCTTGTCCTGTTTCGTTAACTGCCCCGTGTTGCGGGACCAGACCCATTTGGTCTTACACTGTGTACGTGTGAGAGACCTCTGGCAACATGCTCCCGCACCTTCATCTACTTCCACCAAGTAGTTCATTTGTTATGTTACTTTACCCATCTGGTCCTTAGATTACACACCAGTGTATATCAGGTTGCGACTAGCCTTCGGATTTCTGCACATGAAGCCAGGTCTTTCTATCTTCTTATTGGTGCTAATAATCATCATGTATCCTTATTGGCTCTCCGGTTGAAAATTTGAAGTATAAACGGCAAGAAGAAACCGGTGCTCGTAGCGTCTACGTTCACTGGAAAATTGGTTCTTCCCCTCGAAGTACAGAGAAACGTTGGAGTTTTACGGTCCCGCACTGGAAAAATACAATAAACATTTTGAAGCAAAGTTATTTTATTTCGCTTAAATATTGCATATTTTTTCACGCAATTAGGCCTTTATTTATTTAAAAGTACTTATGAAACTTGGAACATATTTATACTTTTTGAAGAGCTCTTGATTTATATAGTTTTTAACCTAATTACTTTAAAAATTGTAGAAACGTATCAAGTTTCGTGTTAATTAATCATTAATAATTAATAAACTATAATTAGTTAAGATTTCCTTTTTGTATAAGAGTACTCTGCGGGAAATATCGCTACAGACTAAATGATCGGAGTGCAAAGTTTGAACACCTGCGAATATAAAAACAAGGCGCCAAAGTAACACATACAATATAACTAACCTCCGCAATACATGTAACAGGTGCATATTTGTGGAGAAGTTGCTGGTTATGAATGGAACCTAACAACTCGAATATGACGAAATGGTGGAAAAAATGCCAAAAGTTGTACTTTAATTTCGCTTATTGTAACCTCTATATATGCATGACCACCAGAAACAAACGAATGGACACTTGGCACTTAAAAGATATTAAAGTATTGGAAAATTCAAACCAATAACTACGAATATCTCAAAATAAATTTTAATATTATAAAAATATTGATGTAAATCATGTGTTTTAACCAGATATTTATTTCTTACTTAGTAATCTTTTGGCTATTTCTTACAGTTTATCAGTTATGCTAATGTATACAAAGTTCATTCAGAATAATAAAGATTTGAGGCAGTATTTTTTATCGTTGAACTGATATCATTTTAATTGTGCGATATAAAAATAATAACGTGCCTATAAGCATCAATAATTACTATAACATGTATATTACAGTCATTTCATTATGTGTATTTATTGTATGTATATATGTATATATTGTTAGATGAATGTATTTCTTAGTTTAGTAACGCAGAAGCTGTGAGGGTAAAAGCAAGCTGCCTTTAGTAGTAAACAAAGTAATAAAATGGAAACCTAAGGGTGGCTAACAATAAGATGTAACCTGGAGAGAGAGAGAGAGAGAGAGAGAGAGCGAGAGAGCGAGCGAGAGCAATAACTTAGAAAGCTAAGAAGGTTACCATAAGACGATGGAAAAATACTGGTGTAACGTCCAAAATAGCTTGTAAATAGTTACGTGGGTGCAGAAAGCCAGTCAAAATCAAACTAAGGGTGTTCTGCTAGAGTAGGCCTAGCCAACCAGAAACTAGGAAGATTAAATTTGAAATTTTAAGTTGTGGACGCTAAGAGGTAGCGTACCTAAGCAGTTCAGTTCAGTGGTTGAAGCTCAGTGTGGGCAGATGTGAGTTTTTAATGCAGTTCGAAAAAGCTAAAATTTGATCTTTAAAAATGTAGTTAGGAACATCTCACAGCTCCATACTTAGATATGTCAGTAAATTGTTATCTGATATATATTATTCAACTGTCGTAAAGTAATAAAGAAGTTAGAATTTACAACTATAATTGGTGTTATATGTGTAAAATTATTCTGCAGCCGTACCACCCCTATTTAGAGATACTTGCTCTACCAGATATCACTGACGCAGCCGAGGCATAATAAACAAAATAAAAATCATAATTATAAAATTAAAAATTTATTACACAAACTTTATTAGTAATACACATACACCACACCCGATGCAAATTTGGCACCCATCCTGGTGGGCTACCGATGCAGATTTCACAGGCTATTCCCAGAAAATTCTATATATATAAAACTTATAGAAATGGATGCAAAGTTAAGTTTTTAACATATTGTTTGAAATCTATGTACGGTGTATATAAAATTAGGGGTTTAATATTTAATGCCACCTAAATTTTTGGGTGGAATGCAATCTCTTTCTATCTACTATGTACGTGGTAGAGAACGTAGGATTAGGAGCGGAGGGGGACTTAGTACCTCAACCTACCATGACAGGGCAGAGGACAGGGTCGCTACCGTTTTCCAGATTGAAACTCCCCGGATGGCAGCTGGTGCAACCGACTCCCCTGCAGGTTTGCGCATCGCACTGGGGGCTCGGGACTCGGGGATCGCCCCATTCCGAGTACAAAATGTTACATAGAGCATCTTTTTCCCCTGCCATGCAACGCCGAGACTCCCGCCGACACTTGAAACCCTGAAACCCACGACCTCTCGAATGCGGCCACAGACTTGGCCGCCTGAGCCATCCCGCGCAGTAGAGAACGTAAAATTAATAACTGGTAAATTTGAATCAAAAGATGATATAATTGAGAAAACAATACTATTTTCTTTAATAAATTAAAGTTATTGGATAAGAGTAGTGGAGTGAACTTATAGGACATGCATCTACATTCTATAAAGCTCTAATGTGATACATTCATATGACCTTCTCCACCCTCTATCGTTTATTAGTGGGTGTAGAAACTAGTGTTACTAAATCTTATTTTTCTATCTACTTCATTTTAATCCAAATAAACCTTTGCAGAAATAGCTACATTACACATTTCGTTATAGATACAAAGGAAACAGCGATAGTCAAATGTTTAACAACTGGACGCTAGTACCTCAACCTACCTGGTGGCATGACAGGGCAGAGGACAGGGTCGCTACCGTTTTCCAGATTGAAACTCCCCGGATGGCAGCTGGTGCAACCGACTCCCCTGCAGGTTTGCGCATCGCACTGGGGGCTCGGGACTCGGGGATCGCCCCATTCCGAGTACAAAATGTTACATAGAGCATCCTTTTCCCCTGCCATGCAACGCCGAGACTCCCGCCGACACTTGAAACCCTGAAACAACCATGCAAATGAGAGGTGAAGTGAAATGAGATTGGAGGTGAAATGAAGGTGAAATTCGGATGATGTACTCAACCTTCCCAGCATTCGCCTAGCGACCCGGGGAGACCTCGAAGAAACCATGGGTTAGGAAAGTCGACCTCGGGAATCGAACCCACGACCTCTCGAATGCGGCCACAGACTTGGCCGCCTGAGCCATCCCGCTCAGTAGAGAACGTAAAATTAATAACTGGTAAATTTGAATCAAAAGATGATATAATTGAGAAAACAATACTATTTTCTTTAATAAATTAAAGTTATTGGATAAGAGTAGTGGAGTGAACTTATAGGACATGCATCTACATTCTATAAAGCTCTAATGTGATACATTCATATGACCTTCTCCACCCTCTATCGTTTATTAGTGGGTGTAGAAACTAGTGTTACTAAATCTTATTTTTCTATCTACTTCATTTTAATCCAAATAAACCTTTGCAGAAATAGCTACATTACACATTTCGTTATAGATACAAAGGAAACAGCGATAGTCAAATGTTTTAACAACTGGACGCTATATGCTGGCCTTAAAATTCCACACTGTTTCCATGACATCGCGAGAAACAGTTAAGCGAAAGTCTACCCGGAACCAGAGCCTAAGCCCATAGTTCCCCTCCCAAATCTAGGGGAGGGCGTCAGCCGAGTGTCTCTCCCTCTCATGGGGTTTCCCACGAGGCCAATACCTGGAAGGTAAAAAAGCCCTCTCCCCGGTTGCGCGAGGATGGAAGTTGATACGCCAATTACGCGTGTAATTCCGAAAGGGAGACTACCGAAAACCGGTAGGGCCGACAGCAATCTAACATGCCGTCTACCGGCTCTCCAGGCCGGTACCGGAAGACCTTGAGGCGTCTAGCAATCCCGCCTGGACGGAAAACCACCCAGACGTACCTAATATCCCATGGGTATTGGGAAACACTGCCGCGCCGAGTCCAACCCAATCCAAACAACACTCTTAGGGTGGGCCACGCTTAGCCCAGCGTTCTTCTAGTAACGTCAGAAGTACCACGAGTGCTCAGGGTCCGCACCACGGCAACTAAGGTGTCGGGTCTCCTCCTTACGGGAAATCACGAGAAACGACTCAAAGTTGACAGGACTTTAAAAGAATGGCTAAGTATTTAATGATTCGAACCATTAATAACGAATTTCTTGGAAATAATTGACGCCATAAAAAAGTGATTGGAAATAAATTGTGTGTCTTTAAAGAGATCTAGATTGTTTTTGTAGTACATTTTAGTCTATCACTTAACGTTTACCAGTTATACAAGATTATATAAAATTCCTTCCGAATGAAGAGGACTTTACAGGCTATTCGCAGAAAATTCAAACATACATTTTATTTGTTTGTAAATATCCTTAATATATTGTATTTTAATCAAAATCGTAAGAGTCATCTGTTAGAAAATAAAAAAAATCGAGAAATGTTCCATGTAAAGGGTAGTTTGGTGTGGGTAGGTTTTCTTGAAAATCGTCGTGTCGCATCTTTCGAAAATGTTGAACTTAAACACAACTACAAAACATATATTTCCGGTGAGATCTTAGTATAGAATTTTTGGTTGGAATACAATTATTCCCCTACTTACTATACGTAGCAGAGAAAGTAAAAATTTTAGTCGGATATCTTGAATAGTTTATAGATAAAGTGCCATGAACTTAGCAGCTTTAACTTGGCGAGATAGGACTTTTAATCTCCCCTTAAAAGGAAAATACAATTTTGGAAAGGCTGGGAAACACTATTCTGAGCCCTAAGAAAAATATTAAGTAATACGGGAGTAGACTGTGCGCGATACATTCACAAATATGAATAATGTCTGATAAACTAAAAGGTCAAGGCGTTCATTTAACCCTAGATGTTGTCCATGTGCACTGCCTTCTCTTGTTATAACGCCAGGTAAAGAACATTCGTCAACTTTCATTTCCTGTTCAGACGCCCACATTGGGAGCAAAAGAAAAGTTGTTGGCCGTGTACTTTTAGGGGCTCGTTTCTGTAAAACGGCCGTTATTCATTAACTCGTTTTGATTGTGGAGTCTGCGTTCGGTTTAATGGTCTAACTTCTAAGAGACGAGTGTTGAAATTCCCTACTTATATGTAGAAATGCATTTATGAGATTTACAGTAATTTGTTACACGATGCAGATGGTTCTGTTTTAAAATTACACAAATAAAAATATGAATCACATGACTTTCTTTACCTTTTATCATTTATTAATGGGTATAAATATATCTACTTCATTTTGATCGAGACAAACCTTTGCATAAATACCTAAATTGCGCATTTCGTTACGGATACAAAGGAACAGCGATAGTCAAATGTTTAAGAACTGGACGCTATACGCTGGCCTTAAAATTCCAAACTGTTTCCATGACATCGCGAGAAACAACTGAATATCGACAGAACTATAAACTAATGACAAAGAATTGAACAATTCGAACCATTAATAACAGATATCCCGGAAAGGACTGGCGCCACAAAACACGTTATTTGAAATAAATTGTGTGTGTTAAAGAGGTCAACATTTTTTGTGTAGTACGTTTTCGTCTATCTATCGCTTAACGTTTACCGGTTACACAAGATTATACAAAATTCCTTCCGAATGAAGAGGACTTCACAGGCTATCCTCATAAAATTCAAGATATATTTTGAAAAATGTTCCATGTAGTTGGGGTGGGAATTTTCTTGATAGTCTTTGTGTCGGATCTTTGGAAAATACTAAACTTAAGTATCAAGTTTGGTATTTATCCGCCTTTCTATTTTGAGATATGCTGTTCAGAGAGACACTTCGACACTAACTTTTTCTAAAAGTGATTTTTATTCAGGATGCCTCAAAACATGCATTTCCGGTGGATTCTCGATACCGAATTTTTTGGATGGAATGCAATACCTTGTCTACCTACTATGTATGTGGTATAGAAAGCAAAAATTAATAATTAAAATAATATGTGAATTTATTTTTGTAAAAATATATTTTACACAGATATTTGTAAAATGAACATTTTATATGTATTTGAAATTTAATTGTTATGGTTGTGCGTGGATCTTCATAGATTTTTTGCTCTTTTTAAAAAGATGATATTTTAAGAAAATCATGAACAATATTCAGTAACTACAAAACTGATAGAAATGCCAAGTATAGCTGCTCTTTTATATACTTTAGAAACAGGTTTAATGTTTACTTTATCTACCTATTAACCTATAATAAGCAGAGGAATAATAATTACATGCTATAAAAATTATATGTCGAAATACATATAAACAGTTAAGACATTTTAAGAAATAAAATATAAGGATACATTTTTCATGTAAGAGGTGGTTTGGGGTGGGGAATATTCTGAATATGCTGAACTTAATTAACTGACTTTTCATACACACACACGCGGACGTCTTTCTTTAAAAAAAGTGTTACATTCGCATGATTTTCCTACCCATTCTTCTAAAACTATTCTTATATAAGCTTATTCTTTTATCTACTTCATGTTAATCGCGTTAAACATTTGTAGAAATGTTTTTTTATTACCTACATATTTCGTTGTAGGTACTGGGATAGATACTGAGCAGTAGGTTGGGTGGCCTACTCTCCTGTCACTGCTGTAATGTACTTGCCAAACTTGAAGAGGGTGTTCAAAGTACTCTGTCCTGCGACCATTAGTGATTAGCCCTTCCCGCACCCTGTATTGCGTTGCAGATGTTCATCTATGGACTAATGAAGTGATTCCTGTGGATATATTTCTTGATAACCACGATGTCTCATCTAGCCCCAGAAAGAATAGTCCATGGGAGTAAGACTCGGGGACCTCGGTGGCCGCTCTTACAACGGGCTAAGCAGTCCAATCCATCGAACCAGCGGATATGTGCTAACATGTGTGCGGGTTGCCCATCTTGTTGAAAGAGACAAATCTCGACGAATGCTCAGTGGCAAATCCTCCTGCAAAGTATTCAAATGTTCAACAAAGACAGAATATTTGAAAACATTTTGGTACAAAAAGTCTAAAGTCTGCCTTGGCGTTGACACTAATAACAACATATCAGAATTCGTCGTTTGGTAGTGAAGAAGTAATCACAATGGAGCGCGAGAACTTCTGCATGTGTCCACCAGGAAGCTACAGCATCACAGTAATACCCACTCCCGAGGACACAAAAGCCTTCACAAGTATACCACCCAACCTACTGCTGAGTATCTGAGATACCCAGTACAAGGGGTTACAGTAGGCTTAACGATAGTTAAATATTTTAAAAGCGGGTCGCCATGTGCCGACCTTGAAATTCCTTACTATTTTAAAAACATTGCGAGAAATAACTGAATAACGACAGCAATGTAAAAAATGACTAAGTATTGAAAAATCTAAACAAATAATCACAATAGCTCCGAAATGGCTATGCCACTAAAATTCCATTTAGAATAAATTGTGTATTTTAAAGTGGTGTACATTTTTTGTGCAGTAAGTTATTAATGAAGAGAACTTCACAAACTATTCCCAGATATTCAAGATGTAATTTTATTTGTTATGTAAATATCTTAAACATGTATTTTAATGAAAGTAGTTACAGCCTTTTTTGAGAAAATAGATAATGAAAAATGTTTCATGTAAAGGGTAGTTTGGGTGGGAGGCTTTTCCTTGAAAATCTTCCTAGAGCATGTTTGGAAGATACTGAAGTTAAAAACCAAGTTTGGTATTTATCCGACATTTCCTTTTTGAGTTATGTTGTTCACACACGCGCACGCGGATTCAGGTGCCTCAATACATGTATTTCCGGCGGTCGATATCGAATTTTTGGGGGAATGCATTATCATATCTACCTACTATGTAGGTGGAAGAGAAAGTAAAAAATGACGAAGTATTGAAAAATTCAAACAAATAACAGATATCTCTGAAGTGGCTGATGCCACAAAAAGGTTATTTAAAATAAATTCTATGTTTTAAAGAGATTTAATTTTTTTGTGCATGATTTCTTTTTGTCTATCTCTTATGGGTTTCCTGTTAAATTGTATAAAATTCCTTTCGAATGAAGAGGACTTCACAGGCTATTCCCAGAAAATTCAAGATAAAGATTTTTATTTGGCATATATCTTAAATATATGTCATTTTAATCAAAATCGTTACAGCATTTTTTTTTAGAAAATACATAACGAAAAATTTTCTATGTAACGGGGAGTTTGTGCGGGGGACTTTTCCTTTAAAATCTTCCTACAGCACGTTTGGAAGATTCATTCATTCATTATCTGTTTACCCTCCTCTTATGTAGGACTTACACCCCCCAGGACTTACAAGCGGGTGCCTGGGGTCAGAGGCCCGTCGAGGAGCAGACACTCATGGATCAGACAGAGCATCCAGGATGGGTGATCAGCCTGGTATGGGATGAAGGAAGTAGATGAAACGAAATGTTGGTGAAATGGATGAAAGGAAAGGTGATGATGGAGCAGTTGGTGGAATGAATGGCGGGGGAAACCGGAGAACCCGGAGAAAACCCGCCCAGACGCCGCTTTGTCCACCACAAATCCCACATGCAGGTCCCTGGGATTGAACCCGGGCCGCCTCGGTGGGAGGCGAGCGGTCTAACCACTCGGCCACGGAAGATACTAAAGTTAAATATCAAGCTTGGCATTTATCAGACATTTCATTTTTGAGTTATGACAAACACACACAGACACATTTTTTTTCTAAAATGCCATTTTTGCTTTCTCTGCCAGTTACAAGTAGGTAATGCCATTTTTGCTTTCTCTGCCAGTTACAAGTAGGTAGAAAAGGTATTGCGTTCCAACCAAAAATTCGATAAATGTTTTGAAGCTCCTTGAATTAAAAAAAGAGGCATTTTAGAAAAATGTCCGTGAACACACAACTCTAAAACGAAAAGTCGGATAAATACCACACTTGCTATTTAGGTTCAGTACTTTCCACAGATGAGACACGAAGATTTTCAAGAAAATCCTTCCACTCCAAACTACCCTCTACACGGAACATTTTTTCGAAATGTTTGATTTCTAAAAAGCAGCTCTAATGATTTTGATTAAAATAGCATATATTAAAGATATTTATATAGCAAATAAAATGTATCCATATCTTAAATTTTCTGTGAATAGCCCTTGAAATGCTGTATAACTTGTAAACATTAACCGATAGAAAAAAAAAGTACTACTCAAAAAAAAAAAAGAGTAGATCTCTTTAAGACATACAGTTTATTTCAAATTACTTTTTTGTGGCATTCCGAGATATCGTTATTAATGGTTGAAATTGTTCAATACTTAGCCATTCTTTTAAAGTCTTGTTGATTTTCAGCTGTTTCTCGCGATGTTATGGGAACAGTATGGAATTTTAAGGCTGGCATATAGCGTCCAGTTGTTAAACATTTGACTATCGCTGTTCTCTTTGTATCTATAACGAAATGTGTAATGTAGCTATTTCAGCAAAGGTTTTTCTCGATTAAAATGAAGTAGATAGGAAAACAAAGTTTCGTAAAAATAATTTGTATACCCACTAATAAACGATAGAGGGTAGAGAAAATCATGTGAATGCAACACTAGGTATGTGGTAGAGGAAGTAAAAATATATAGATCAATACATTTACTAATAAGTAACTGTGCGGTCCAGAGCAAATTAGTGTTTTGTAAAACTTGGTTTCTGATTGCACGTTAGCGCACGTATTGAGATCGTGAAGAAAGCAAGAAGTGGCTTAGTTTTGTTCCGTCTAGCAGAGGAACGCTATTGTTATTCATGCGGAAACCAGCCATGTTGGAAATGTCAGTCCACGTGCCAGTGTTGATCCCGGTGATGAAGTGGACTGCAGTGAGCGAAGTGGCACAAAGCCCGTTCTAAAATTATCCGCGTTTTCAAGTCTCACTCCTCACTCAAGATGGTGGATTCCCTGTTGTTAGGTCTGCATTTCGTGACTCATCTCTTCTCCCAGTCACTGACCTACTGCATTTCCGTTCTGCCAACATACCTGTGTTTACTTCAGTAGCGGCTCGTGAGCACACATTTTGGATGCTCACCAAATTTTAGTCACACAGCCCGGAAAAATGTGAAATAGCACTGCCGCATAATACAGGGTCAGCCAAAGAACTACGAACCGGCTGCGCGGTGTTTTTCCTGTCCGCGTCCTCGGCGCTCGTTGCCGTCTGCCGCTATCATAGAAAGGCGCGGATGAAACAATTACTTTTAAAGGCTTTACTTACCAACTTTATGAAAGTAGGTGCTAAAACTGGCCACCGTCGTTGTCCATACATTTTTGACACCTCTTTAGGAAACTATCCATCACTCGCCAATTTTTTTCGAGTCAACAGTTGAAGCCTGTACATATGTGAATACAATTTTGCCCCCCCCTTTTCTTTTTAGAGATTTAACAGCCAGGGAGCATGATTTTGCCTTTTTTTCAAGACTCCGCAACAGCTTATACCTACGGCCAATATTTCGATGAGAACAATTGAAAGTGCGTTTGAAGACAGAATTATTAGTAGAGGTTTGTGTACCCCGCGGTCCCCTGACCTAACCCCCTGCGCTTTCTATCTCTGGGGTAACTTAAAACAAAGTGTACCTACAAGACAAACCCACTCATCCTGGAAGAATTAAAACAAAATATCCGCCAGGAAATTGCCAGCATTTCTCAACGTGAACTACGGCGAGTGATGGATGGTTTCCTAAAGAGGTACCAAAAATGTATGGACAACGACGGTGGCCAGTTTCAGCATTTCCTTTCATAAAGTTGGTAAGTAAAGCCTTTAAAAGTAGTTTTAAAAATGTTGTATGGTTTCATCCGCGCTTTTCTATGATAGCGGCAGACGGCAGTGAGCGCCGAGGACGTGGACAGGAAAAACACCGCGCAGCGTGTTCGTAGTTTTTTGGCTCCCTCTGTAGTTATGCAGTAATGTACTATAAACCTGTTTCATCCAAGAACTATCCTTTTGGGCGGGGATCCATATGGAAGGGGGGAAGAGATAGAGAGAGACAGTGGGATGGAACGCTCTTAGGCCGTATTGGCGGAGGGAAGTTCATGGGTGTTTTCGTTTATTTGTTGTCGCACAGTAACCGCCTCTAAGAAATACAGAAATCATTCTCTGTGTCCAGCACATACACCATAGATGTGTTCTAGGCTCGTTAATTCTGAAAGGAAGGTTTGCAACAGACATAAGCATAGAGACATAGATTAAACCGAAGATACGCGCAGTTATACAGTTAAATAATATGCAGTCTAATTCTGTATTAGTAATGAAACAGTTGTATAATACATTACCATACGGCCCTCTCGGAGCAAAGTAGTAGGTCTCGACGTGGGTGTTGGCTGAGGTGTTATTGTTTATTGCGCAGTATTTGCTACACCTATCGCATACTTCACAAGCCTACAACACTTGTATACAATTTAAAGGCAGTCAGTTTATCATCGTGGAGCAGACCTGTCAATCTGTCGAAATAAAACACGTGGCGAGAGGCAAATGTTTCGCGATGCTTAAGAAAGAGCCCCCGAAGGTAACCATTATACTACCACACGGTAACATTAATTCTGTAACATATAGATATGGCAAGGATCATTGCCTCCCCCGAATTTCTCTCTCCCTCATTCCCTCTTCCTCTTTCACGTTACAGGTTGACTCTGTGGCTGTGTGTCGGTCGACTGCGGACAGATGGGGCAGGGGCTTGCGCGTTGGAACTCCTCCTCGTCCCCATTCGAGCCGTCGCTGTTGGGTCGAGCTTTCCCCGGTCTCCGCCTGTGAGTCACCCTCCGGTGGCTTGGGAGGGCCACCGTTGAGCGCTCTCCGGCCGGGTGGTCAAGCCTGTAACTCATAGGGAACTCGGCGCGTCTCTGTCGTCTGCGTCGGCCGGTCCTGCGGTTCCTTCACCTCATCCGTTCCTCCCGGGGGTGTGTGTACAACAGATCCATTGGGGGTCGAGGTGCTAGGTGTCGTCAGTAATCCTAATCCTAACAACGTATTTACTGCGATTCGCTCAGATTCGAGTTAGCGCAATAGACAGATAATTAGGCACCTACAATAAGTTTAAAATAGGCACTATCAGTAATGATAAGCATTGAAGTGGACTTAATCATTTATTCTTTACCACTTAAAAACACATTTTGACATGACAGAACAGTATAGAAATATGAAATAGTCATATCCCATAGTAGAATATATAAGACAGCCCGAGGCCACTTTTTTGCGTTTATATGGGAAAAGATAGGGAAAAACGAGGGTAGATGCTAGGCTAGGAGAGCATCCAAGGAGGAAAAATGCGTTTATATGGGGGAGATAGGGAATATGAGGTTAGATCTCGACTAGACAGGGTTGAAAGGTCTGAATATATGCTTTATAAGGGAAAGGATAGGGAAAACGATGGGAGATGCTAGGTTGAGAGAGTCTTCATGGAGGAAAATGAGTTTATATGGGGGAGATAGGGAAAACGAGGCTAGATGCTAGGCTAGACAGTGGTAGGAGGGGGAGTGCGCTTTATATGAGAAAGATAGGGAATACGAGGGGAGGTGCTAGGCTAGACAGAGGCTGAGTAGAGTATAGTTTATATGAGAGGTATAGGAAAACGAGGGGAGGTGTTAGGCTAGACAGAGGCTGAGTAATGTATGGTTTATATGAGTGGCATAGGAAAACGAGGAGAGGTGTTAGGCTAGACAGAGGCTGAGTAGAGTATAGTTTATATGAGAGGTATAGGAAAACGAGAGAGGCGTTAGGCTAGACAGAGTTGAAGGGTAGAGCATGTCTTGTATATGAGAGGGGTAGGGAACAGGAGCAGGGGCTGTTAGGCTAGACAGAGGTCAAGAAGTAGAGTAGGGTTTATATGAAAGGTATAGGAAAACGAGGAGGGGTGTTAGGCTAGACAGAGTTGAAGGGCAGAGCACGTCTTGTATATGAGAGGGGTAGGGAACAGGAGCAGGGGTGTTAGGCTAGACAGAGGTCAAGAAGTAGAGTATGGTTTATATGAAAGGTATTGGAAAACGAGGAGGGGTGTTAGGCTAGACAGAGTTGAAGGGCAGAGTATGTCCTTTATATGAGAGAGGTTAGGAACAGGAGGAGGGGGGTTAGGTTAGGAGAATTGAGTATGTGTTTATAAGGAGAGACGAGAAAACGGAGAGAGATCCTATGCTAGGATAGACAGGTGTTAAAGTTAGGTTAGATAGGAAACCAAGGAGTGATACTCAGCTAGAGGGGGAGGCAGGAGGAATGCGCTTTATGAGAGGTAGGGGATACTGAGAGAAATGCTAGGGAAGACAGAGACTGAAGGTATGTAGGGTGTTTTTCCAGAAGGGAAGAGTAAGAATTTCAGAGGTATTTAGAGCACAATATAACTATTTTAGAACACACTTAGAAGCTTTTTAGGCACATGCTTAGATAACTTTGCAGGTATTCTGATGATGCTTTAATGCGGTAGAATAGCCATTTGACATCCTCTTACTGGCTTTAAAATATTTTTAGACATAGATACAGATACGTGTTTTAGGGTATTGGTGTAAGCATTTTAGCCAGTGTACTAGGAATTGTGGAGCATTTTAGAGTTCATTTAGAGACATTTTAGGCACAGGTACAGATATTTTTTGATATGAACAAGGCTTTCAGGACATTCTGGCATGAGGCAGGGGAATTTTAGATGTTTCAGCAGCATTTTGGGAACTGGAGCAGGTAGATTCAGGGTATTCATATAGGCTTCAGAATATTTCGAGGTGTTTTATGATGCTTTTAAGGTATTTTGACAATTTTCAAGACGTTTTCAAAGCTCGTGCTAGAAGTGTTTGTGGCTCTTTAAATGTATTTTAGGTTATGGATGGGGCATAGGCACAAACCATTAAGAGTTCCTGAAGAGACTTTTGGAAAGTGTAGCGGCTGTTTTATAGGCTTTTGGAAAGAGTAGCGGGTGTTTTATCGGCTTTTGGATAAGTGTAGTGGCTGTTTTATTGGCTTTTGGAAAGTGCAGTGGCTATTTTATCGGCTTTTGGAAAGTGTAGTGATTGTTTTATAGGCTTTGGAAAGAGTAGCGGCTGTTTTATAGGCTTTTGAATAAGTGTAGTAACTGTTTTGTCGGCTTTTGGATAAGTGTAGTGACTGTTTATTGGCTTTTGGTAAATGTAGTGGCTGTTTTTATGAGGGCTTTTGGGAAATGGTTTTCAAGCATTCTCTCTTGTTTATAGAGTTTTTCTCTTGTATTACACAGGTCTTATGATCTATAACCATTTCTAACGTTTTTACAGTCATATCGGGTCCTTTTATGGTCTTCTCAATATTCTAATGCTACCATGTATGAAAGTATGTAGAGATGCCTTTTATAACCCCGCCTTAAGCTCTGATAGTGATATTATTGTTTTTATTCAGCTTTTCTGTTTTTGTATGGTTAATTGTTGGCTAGGTGTATCGTCTTTACCAGTTAATTGATGCTTTATTAGATAAGGATTGTAAGGGTAGGTGCCTCTCCCCTTTTATCTAGGCTTGAGACTAGCACTAGGATTTGCTCCTAATGGCAGGGTTACCGCCTCCCTTCAACATTCTTATTTTTATTTATTCTTAGGTGTCTGCTAGATGTATACACAGTACATGGCAAACTTCCACTTTTTAAAGTTGTAGACTCACGAGAAAATTATCATCTAAGGATTAGATTCTCTTAGGCACTGCTTGTAATGCTGTAATGGCCATATGCATATGTCGTTATTCCATCCTCAGCAACGACTCTTTTATCGTCGTATGGAGTCAATGCAATTTTATTCACTTGCACTGTGGCAACAGTATGTTTTCGTGACAGGATCAGATTCATGGGTGTCCTTATTATTTCTCTGGCTTTAAGACAGTCTGTATAACTGTCGAATGTGATGTGCTGCTTAATAGCGCCACGTTTTATACCTTTAATCTTTTTTATGATTGAGCCGGGGATATCTAGCGCATACATCTTAGGTCGCAGTCCGACAAAGCGTTGGATGATTTTACCATTAGCCTCATCTTTAAATTTTCCAAGCACTTTCTTGTTTAGAGCTGAATAGCATATATGGTTTGTAGGATAATCAGCCGTATCCAGATGCTCAAGAAAACGTAGCTTGTCCTTGTACACATCTTCAGTTGTAACTTGATGGATGAATGAATCAGTATCCATATACATCAGCTTCAGGTTTTCAACTCCATAATGCGGTAACAACACATCATAATGATAGTGGTACATTAATGTCTTGGAGATGTCCAACACACTCATTCCAATGTATATAGGCTTGTTGAAGACGATCTGTCGGGAGGCCATATGCACAGCAGCTAGATTGCTAGCATATATTGTTCGATCGATAAACGTAGGCTTTGCAATTAACTTTTCCAGAGTCTTCTCGTTTGCCACCAACCGTATATCCACACGATTACGAAGGTTCTCCATTGTTTTTCCAAACATAGCATTGTTGAACAGTTTGTAGAGATCCTTCTCAAAATCATTTGCAGCCTTTTGTCGTAGTCTGTTGTTAAATTCCACATACGGTTTTAACCACTGTGACTGTTGGAATTGTAGCACACGATGGATTTTTGTTAGTCGTAGTCCATGACTAAGAGCTTGCTTCAAAGTCATGTAATGCACTACATACTTCTTTCGTAATCCAAGGTGAGGAATTAACTTCTTTGTAGTAGACTCCTTTGGTTTCAGACACTCAGGCAGGAATGGTAAATCATTATGCAGATCATGGAGTTCAGCAGGATACTCGATGTCAACTTCTAATATGTATCCATGAGGATCATCTTCTTCTAGTCTTTGCAAGTTTATTTCTTCAGGTGAAACCCACTGAAATCCACCAAAAGGAAGGGCGTGACACATTGCCCACCCATATTGGTTATTAGCGTCCTCATAGGTAATAAATTGGGTTGGTCTCGACGGATCATACTTCTCCATGTAAGTGTTATTGGCCTCTGCATAGCGGTGGGAAACTTGACATAAACCTCCTCTTATACCAGACTCCACCATGAGTAGTTGGTCATAATCCTGTAACAGTTCCAGTTCGATTCCAGTATACAGTAACATGGCGTCCCATGTAAGTCCTGGAGAGGTAAAATAATGTGCTGGATCAACTTTGTGCGTTTTGAGAGTTTGCTCTCTGAATGTCTCAAAGACATCAGCTAGAAGAAGAACATCAGATATTAAGTAGAGGTCGCTGTATTCACCCAGGTTTCTGACATTAAACAGCTCCCATACATTTTTAGCATGATCGTAGTCAGCATCACTAATTTCCTCTTCATTTAATTTATTGTAGAAGGAGTCCTTAGGAGGTAAGCAGGTTTCGTTCAAGACGTCCCATGAAGTGATGTAATCATAGGGAAATACACCCTTACGAGTCATCAACTTCAACTTGTCTTCTCCGAAGTACTTCAATGTCTCAGGATACGATGTTAGATTTTTTACCAGCTTATCCAAGCTTGTACTCAGGAACCGAAAACTATCCACAAAACGGAGCTTTATATCTCCTACATACTTGGAGAATGAGATGTAGCTTTCTTCAGAGCTAGGAATTACCTCCACACGTTCACTTGTACATCCCAACTCCTTAACAATGAAGTGTGAGTCATACCCACTGAGGTTGTGCATGAAGACAGGAATATATTTAGGCGTTTTACAGGCTAAATTGCATTCATTATGAAGACTTCCCCGATATTCACCACTGATGTGATCATGGTCGCGTACTTTATAGTTCTCTTCAGTAAAGGGTTTTCCACACAAGTAGCATACTATAGAAGACTCAAAATCCTTTTGCTGTTGATCTGTAAGTTTCAGGGGCATTACAGATTTGTATATATTATTAATCTCCTTTGCAAGGAATGACAGGTATTCCATAAACTTCTGAGCAGCATCATAACCACGATATACATAGGGATGCTTAGGAAGACCAGTTTCCAGATGTTCAACGCTGGTTGATGGTTTAACGTAAACACAGAAGCTCATTGCTGTATGCTCTTGATAAGGGGTTGTATAAGAAGTTTCAGGACTGGGTATGCATGTATGACATGGAGTGAGAATGCTTTCAAAGTCTGCGTAGATGACGTAAGGTAGTTTCAACATCCTTTCAAAATTTTTAAACTGTACAATTGATTTTTCCTTTGTAGGCATAACTACCCTTGCAACACCATGCTGATTACAGATGGATGCATGTTCTTGCAGTTTTTCCAGACCACTTCGTCCATACTGATTGTCAAAGTGAGTAAAGCACCGCTTGCAGGTATATATCACTCCATCATGCTTAGTTTTCTGACGTCGAACGAGCTTCTCAAAATTCTTGATATATACATAGTGATGTTTTCCACTACTATCACTCAATAGTAGGAGGTCACGGTGGTCAGGTAGCTCAGTGCCAGCAACCTTTATCGGGTACACTTCATGCTTCTCATCCAGGCCGAAAACGTTGATAGACATCCTATTAAGCTTCTCAAACTTAGGTATTTGAGAAAGTGGAGTAGGATAGGAAACGCAGCTGAAGTCGTACTTATCTTGAAGCTGTTTGTATTTACTGACGCGTTGAGGCTTGGTGCTGACGAATTTGGCCAATACAGAATATATAAAACATTGCTCATCCTTATAGTTTTGGACGTTAATGCAAGCTTCTTTAGCTCCAACAGATGGAGGTAGGGGTATGTAGCTACTGCCTCGTAAGGGGTTGTACTTGTTAATACGAAGACGCACCCCTTCCACAGCAAGAAGAGCCCAGTTGCTTCCCTTCAGTTGTGAATCCTCCATTTCAGTAACCAACTTCTTCATTTTCGTTTCCAGCATAGAGTCCAGATCCGTTTCTAAGAATGCAGCTTGATTCCGTGTTTTAAATGTTTTGTCACAGGTTTCTCCGATACTGTTTACAAATCGGCACTCAACCAGCAGATTAATTTTCACACTCTTGTGAATACCAAGCTCTTTATGCACTGCCTGGATTATTCGTTGTTTGGCCTCATGCAGGTACATATTCAAGTCCTTAGATGAATCACATCGTATAAAATACGATTTCAATCGTCCTTCGAACGCTGTCTCGTATTCTTTCATGTCACAGTCCTCCATTGTGGATAATATGTGATGTTTGGTAGGCTCCAATCTGCTTTTCTTCTGAGGACTGCTTATTTCACATACGTCTTCGTGCCGCTGTCCCTTATAACCATCATTAAAGGGTACATTACAATGTTTACATTTGAAGAGCTTCTTGCAGCTCATCTCGTGTCTTCTCTTGTCATAACTTCGGAGGAATTCCTTTCTACATTTACTACAAGCGTATCCAGTAGCGCTTGGAATAATATCCTTATACGCTGAGTTATTCATCTTTATTCTTGATGCAATAACGTATTAATCCTTCTTCAAGGGAAATGTAGACCTTTTTGCCTTGATAACACTTTAGAAAGCTGATTATTCTTGGAGAGAACACGATGTTAACACCGCAAGACTAATTAGCGCAATGAAGTCCAGTGTCCGCAGTCGCCCTATTTATAGAGGTAGCACGAACCTTTTAGCTCGATTATATACTGAATTTTAATAAAACGATGATTAAGCGTCTAAACGCTTATATCTCAATACGTTACACAGGTATTCGGACGTTTCCGTAGGTGTTCGAACATGTTCGTGTGTTTGGAGAGGTGCTCGAATGGGTGTGTGTGTGTCCGTGTGTGTTTTGAACTGTCTAGGGATGTGCGTGTCTGTGTGTGTGTATATGTCTGTGTGTGTGTATCTGTGTGTGCCTGTGGGTGTGTGTGTTTTGAACTGTCTCGGGATGTGCGTGTCTGTGTGTGTGTGTATGTCTGTGTGTGTATCTGTGTGTGCCTGTGTGTGTGTGTGTGTCGGTGTGTGTATCTGTGTGTGAGTCTGTGTGTATGTGTGTGTATGTCCGTGTGTGTATCTGTGCGTGTCTGTGTGTGTGTGTCTGTGTGTGTGTGTATCTGTGTGTGCCTGGGTGTGTGTGTGTGTGTGAGTGTGTGTATCTGTGTGTGTGTGAGTCTGTGTGTTTATGTCTGTGTGTGTGTGTGGGCGTGTGTGTCTGTGTGTATGTGTGTGTCTGCGTGTGTGTATGACCGTGGGTGTGTGTCTGCGTGTGTGTGTGTATGAGTCTGTGTGTGTGTGTCTGTGTGTGTGAGTCTGTGTGTGTGTGGGTGTGTGTGTGTTTTGAACTGTCTCGGGGTGTATATGTCTACGTGTGTGTATGTCCGTGGGTGTGTGTCTGCGTGTGTGTGTGTGTATGAGTCTGAGTGTTTATGTCTGTGTAGGTGTGTGTATCTGTGTGTGAGTCTGTGTGTATGTGTGTGTATGTCAGTGTGTGTGTCCGCGTGTGTGTGTGTGTGTGTGAGTCTGTGTGTTTATGTCTGTGTGTGAGTCTGGGGGTGTGTGTGTGTGTGTATCTGTGGGTGAGTATGTGTGTGTGTGTGTATGAGTCTGTGTGTTTATGTCTGTGTATGTGTGTGTGTGTGCGGGGGGGGGTGCTGATCAAGAAGAAGAAAGGAATAAAGTAGAAAGGAAGAAGGAAAGAGAGAAAGAAGAAAAAAAAAGAAAGAAAATTAAGAATTTTAATTCAGACCTAAGGATACTTAAGTATACTTATAAATATATATGGGTTAAACACTTTTTATTCCAGCCGTATATGTCTCCTAGTTTAATATTTATGAACCATTAAATTTTTATAAAGATTCGAACAAGGACCATAGGTTACCTAAGTACATATCACGGTTTAACACAGATAATGAATTACATCTAATAAATACATTTTTGATCCGTCCATACAACTCCCTTAGTTTAATAGCTATTGATCATTAAATATTTTGCTCTAAGATAATAGTAAAAAATTAATCCTTAAATAGCTTGATTACAATTATTTTCTAATGATACCTGAAAAGTATTTCACTAAGCCTCTTAGTGCTATAAACTTATTCTGATTTTACCATATTTGCCTAAGTCTTTTAACTCATTAAGAATTAACCATTTAGGTTTTACCGATTTGAGGTCGGATATGAACTTCGGACTCCTAAATAGTCTGTTCAGAGAATCTATCCACTGCTATCAATTTAATGTAATTTGTTCGAAGAGTCTAGCTGCCCTACTTCGGGAATAATGAAACATCAAAGTTTAAAACTCTGGCGAGACTTGAACTCAGGTCCCTAGAGATATCTTTCCATAACTAATCAATAATACAGAACTATGTGAATCCTTGTTGATGCTAAAAGGCCATAAAGTCAGTAGTATACATTGAGATCTTCTGGATCAATTTATGGCTTTTTAATTGGCTTAATTGATTTAAATTGGCTGTAATTGGTCTTTCATGTAAAGCCGACCCAAGTACATGATACCTTCTGGATCAATTTATGGCTTTTTAATTGGTTCACATGGTTCATTTGGTCTTTTATGTAAGCCCGACCTAAAGCACATGGGGTTTCTGGATCAATTTATGGCTTTTTAATTGGCTTAATTGATTTAAATTGGGTGTAATTGGTCTTTCATGTAAAGACGACCCAAGTAGCTGATACCTTCTGGATCAAATTTATGGTTACTTGCGAGTTGACAGTTTGTCATTCCCGGCCACGTGGAGGGCTTTACTTGAAGAAACATTTAAAAAGTATCCTCCTCGGCTTTGGGTGGGAGGAGGTAATCAAAATAATGTCTGCATTTCCAGTCAGCTATGAGACATGATTCACCCGCTATAAAGTACACAGCGTTAATTCTAATCATATACATCAAATAAAAAAATACAAGTTAAAATCGAAAGGTTTAATTTTCACCATCCTACCGGGACTTGTTGCTTTGAACGGGTCGATAACATGCTTTATTACGGTGAGAAATCACAAGCATTGAAAAAATGCAACAGGAGGGTTCTGAAAGGTATCGTAGAATGGCTAGTATACGATGTTCGCTAACTAAAGCACACCTCTTTATTACAATGAGAAATTTTGCAGAGTGGAATCACAAGCGAAGAAAAAATATTGGAATATTTAGCTTTAAAGGTTAACAAGCATCACTCTGTACTTAAATAC
Organism: Deroplatys truncata; assembly: GCA_030765065.1. NCBI lineage: Eukaryota > Metazoa > Arthropoda > Insecta > Mantodea > Mantidae > Deroplatys > Deroplatys truncata. Next base: position 138,345,608 of record CM060979.1, on the reverse strand, counting down.
CCTGATAAGAACGCTAAACCTTCTGTTAGTGGCATACAAGGATTAGAAATTCTGTATACCAATTTTTGGAGCATACTAAACCCCGAAGAGGGGGAGAACTCTTATCGCAATCTCCCCTTCTGTATACAATTTAGCTGCTATTGTGTCCGAGCTTCGTCTAGTGGCTTCTCCACATGTCTTGTTAAAAGGTCCAGCGTACATTTCTCCGAATCGTTCTAAAAACGGCGATATTTACCAAGAAAATAATTTTAATAACTAGAACTACAAATAAATATCGCTACCAAGAATTGATACTTCACATCTCATTGTATACTACTGACTTTATGGCCTTTTAGCATCAACAAGGATTCACATAGTTCTGTATTATTGATTAGTTATGGAAAGATATCTCTAGGGACCTGAGTTCAAGTCTCGCCAGAGTTTTAAACTTTGATGTTTCATTATTCCCGAAGTAGGGCAGCTAGACTCTTCGAACAAATTACATTAAATTGATAGCAGTGGATAGATTCTCTGAACAGACTATTTAGGAGTCCGAAGTTCATATCCGACCTCAAATCGGTAAAACCTAAATGGTTAATTCTTAATGAGTTAAAAGACTTAGGCAAATATGGTAAAATCAGAATAAGTTTATAGCACTAAGAGGCTTAGTGAAAGACTTTTCAGGTATCATTAGAAAATAATTGTAATCAAGCTATTTAAGGATTAATTTTTTACTATTATCTTAGAGCAAAATATTTAATGATCAATAGCTATTAAACTAAGGGAGTTGTATGGACGGATCAAAAATGTATTTATTAGATGTAATTCATTATCTGTGTTAAACCGTGATATGTACTTAGGTAACCTATGGTCCTTGTTCGAATCTTTATAAAAATTTAATGGTTCATAAATATTAAACTAGGAGACATATACGGCTGGAATAAAAAGTGTTTAACCCATATATATTTATAAGTATACTTAAGTATCCTTAGGTCTGAATTAAAATTCTTAATTTTCTTTCTTTTTTTTTCTTCTTTCTCTCTTTCCTTCTTCCTTTCTACTTTATTCCTTTCTTCTTCTTGATCAGCACCCCCCCCCGCACACACACACACATACACAGACATAAACACACAGACTCATACACACACACACACACACAGACACACACACACATACTCACCCACAGATACACACACACACACCCCCAGACTCACACACAGACATAAACACACAGACTCACACACACACACACACACGCGGACACACACACTGACATACACACACTGACATACACACACATACACACAGACTCACACACAGATACACACACCTACACAGACATAAACACTCAGACTCATACACACACACACACGCAGACACACACCCACGGACATACACACACGTAGACATATACACCCCGAGACAGTTCAAAACACACACACACACCCACACACACACAGACTCACACACACACAGACACACACACAGACTCATACACACACACACACACGCAGACACACACCCACGGTCATACACACACGCAGACACACACATACACACAGACACACACGCCCACACACACAGACATAAACACACAGACTCACACACACACACACAGATACACACACCCACACACACACACACACACCCAGGCACACACAGATACACACACACACAGACACACACACACAGACACGCACAGATACACACACGGACATACACACACATACACACAGACTCACACACAGATACACACACCGACACACACACACACACACAGGCACACACAGATACACACACAGAGATACACACACACACAGACACGCACATCCCGAGACAGTTCAAAACACACACACCCACAGGCACACACAGATACACACACAGACATATACACACACACACAGACATATACACACACACAGACACGCACATCCCTAGACAGTTCAAAACACACACGGACACACACACACCCATTCGAGCACCTCTCCAAACACACGAACATGTTCGAACACCTACGGAAACGTCCGAATACCTGTGTAACGTATTGAGATATAAGAGTTTAGACGCTTAATCATCGTTTTATTAAAATTCAGTATATAATCGATCTAAAAGGTTCGTGCTACATCTATAAATAGGGCGACTGCGGACACTGGACTTCATTGCGCTAATTAGTCTTGCGGTGTTAACATCGTGTTCTCTCCAAGAATAATCAGCTTTCTAAAGTGTTATCAAGGCAAAAAGGTCTACATTTCCCTTGAAGAAGGATTAATACGTTATTGCATCAAGAATAAAGATGAATAACTCAGCGTATAAGGATATTATTCCAAGCGCTACTGGATACGCTTGTAGTAAATGTAGAAAGGAATTCCTCCGAAGTTATGACAAGAGAAGACACGAGATGAGCTGCAAGAAGCTCTTCAAATGTAAACATTGTAATGTACCCTTTAATGATGGTTATAAGGGACAGCGGCACGAAGACGTATGTGAAATAAGCAGTCCTCAGAAGAAAAGCAGATTGGAGCCTACCAAACATCACATATTATCCACAATGGAGGACTGTGACATGAAAGAATACGAGACAGCGTTCGAAGGACGATTGAAATCGTATTTTATACGATGTGATTCATCTAAGGACTTGAATATGTACCTGCATGAGGCCAAACAACGAATAATCCAGGCAGTGCATAAAGAGCTTGGTATTCACAAGAGTGTGAAAATTAATCTGCTGGTTGAGTGCCGATTTGTAAACAGTATCGGAGAAACCTGTGACAAAACATTTAAAACACGGAATCAAGCTGCATTCTTAGAAACGGATCTGGACTCTATGCTGGAAACGAAAATGAAGAAGTTGGTTACTGAAATGGAGGATTCACAACTGAAGGGAAGCAACTGGGCTCTTCTTGCTGTGGAAGGGGTGCGTCTTCGTATTAACAAGTACAACCCCTTACGAGGCAGTAGCTACATACCCCTACCTCCATCTGTTGGAGCTAAAGAAGCTTGCATTAACGTCCAAAACTATAAGGATGAGCAATGTTTTATATATTCTGTATTGGCCAAATTCGTCAGCACCAAGCCTCAACGCGTCAGTAAATACAAACAGCTTCAAGATAAGTACGACTTCAGCTGCGTTTCCTATCCTACTCCACTTTCTCAAATACCTAAGTTTGAGAAGCTTAATAGGATGTCTATCAACGTTTTCGGCCTGGATGAGAAGCATGAAGTGTACCCGATAAAGGTTGCTGGCACTGAGCTACCTGACCACCGTGACCTCCTACTATTGAGTGATAGTAGTGGAAAACATCACTATGTATATATCAAGAATTTTGAGAAGCTCGTTCGACGTCAGAAAACTAAGCATGATGGAGTGATATATACCTGCAAGCGGTGCTTTACTCACTTTGACAATCAGTATGGACGAAGTGGTCTGGAAAAACTGCAAGAACATGCATCCATCTGTAATCAGCATGGTGTTGCAAGGGTAGTTATGCCTACAAAGGAAAAATCAATTGTACAGTTTAAAAATTTTGAAAGGATGTTGAAACTACCTTACGTCATCTACGCAGACTTTGAAAGCATTCTCACTCCATGTCATACATGCATACCCAGTCCTGAAACTTCTTATACAACCCCTTATCAAGAGCATACAGCAATGAGCTTCTGTGTTTACGTTAAACCATCAACCAGCGTTGAACATCTGGAAACTGGTCTTCCTAAGCATCCCTATGTATATCGTGGTTATGATGCTGCTCAGAAGTTTATGGAATACCTGTCATTCCTTGCAAAGGAGATTAATAATATATACAAATCTGTAATGCCCCTGAAACTTACAGATCAACAGCAAAAGGATTTTGAGTCTTCTATAGTATGCTACTTGTGTGGAAAACCCTTTACTGAAGAGAACTATAAAGTACGCGACCATGATCACATCAGTGGTGAATATCGGGGAAGTCTTCATAATGAATGCAATTTAGCCTGTAAAACGCCTAAATATATTCCTGTCTTCATGCACAACCTCAGTGGGTATGACTCACACTTCATTGTTAAGGAGTTGGGATGTACAAGTGAACGTGTGGAGGTAATTCCTAGCTCTGAAGAAAGCTACATCTCATTCTCCAAGTATGTAGGAGATATAAAGCTCCGTTTTGTGGATAGTTTTCGGTTCCTGAGTACAAGCTTGGATAAGCTGGTAAAAAATCTAACATCGTATCCTGAGACATTGAAGTACTTCGGAGAAGACAAGTTGAAGTTGATGACTCGTAAGGGTGTATTTCCCTATGATTACATCACTTCATGGGACGTCTTGAACGAAACCTGCTTACCTCCTAAGGACTCCTTCTACAATAAATTAAATGAAGAGGAAATTAGTGATGCTGACTACGATCATGCTAAAAATGTATGGGAGCTGTTTAATGTCAGAAACCTGGGTGAATACAGCGACCTCTACTTAATATCTGATGTTCTTCTTCTAGCTGATGTCTTTGAGACATTCAGAGAGCAAACTCTCAAAACGCACAAAGTTGATCCAGCACATTATTTTACCTCTCCAGGACTTACATGGGACGCCATGTTACTGTATACTGGAATCGAACTGGAACTGTTACAGGATTATGACCAACTACTCATGGTGGAGTCTGGTATAAGAGGAGGTTTATGTCAAGTTTCCCACCGCTATGCAGAGGCCAATAACACCTACATGGAGAAGTATGATCCGTCGAGACCAACCCAATTTATTACCTATGAGGACGCTAATAACCAATATGGGTGGGCAATGTGTCACGCCCTTCCTTTTGGTGGATTTCAGTGGGTTTCACCTGAAGAAATAAACTTGCAAAGACTAGAAGAAGATGATCCTCATGGATACATATTAGAAGTTGACATCGAGTATCCTGCTGAACTCCATGATCTGCATAATGATTTACCATTCCTGCCTGAGTGTCTGAAACCAAAGGAGTCTACTACAAAGAAGTTAATTCCTCACCTTGGATTACGAAAGAAGTATGTAGTGCATTACATGACTTTGAAGCAAGCTCTTAGTCATGGACTACGACTAACAAAAATCCATCGTGTGCTACAATTCCAACAGTCACAGTGGTTAAAACCGTATGTGGAATTTAACAACAGACTACGACAAAAGGCTGCAAATGATTTTGAGAAGGATCTCTACAAACTGTTCAACAATGCTATGTTTGGAAAAACAATGGAGAACCTTCGTAATCGTGTGGATATACGGTTGGTGGCAAACGAGAAGACTCTGGAAAAGTTAATTGCAAAGCCTACGTTTATCGATCGAACAATATATGCTAGCAATCTAGCTGCTGTGCATATGGCCTCCCGACAGATCGTCTTCAACAAGCCTATATACATTGGAATGAGTGTGTTGGACATCTCCAAGACATTAATGTACCACTATCATTATGATGTGTTGTTACCGCATTATGGAGTTGAAAACCTGAAGCTGATGTATATGGATACTGATTCATTCATCCATCAAGTTACAACTGAAGATGTGTACAAGGACAAGCTACGTTTTCTTGAGCATCTGGATACGGCTGATTATCCTACAAACCATATATGCTATTCAGCTCTAAACAAGAAAGTGCTTGGAAAATTTAAAGATGAGGCTAATGGTAAAATCATCCAACGCTTTGTCGGACTGCGACCTAAGATGTATGCGCTAGATATCCCCGGCTCAATCATAAAAAAGATTAAAGGTATAAAACGTGGCGCTATTAAGCAGCACATCACATTCGACAGTTATACAGACTGTCTTAAAGCCAGAGAAATAATAAGGACACCCATGAATCTGATCCTGTCACGAAAACATACTGTTGCCACAGTGCAAGTGAATAAAATTGCATTGACTCCATACGACGATAAAAGAGTCGTTGCTGAGGATGGAATAACGACATATGCATATGGCCATTACAGCATTACAAGCAGTGCCTAAGAGAATCTAATCCTTAGATGATAATTTTCTCGTGAGTCTACAACTTTAAAAAGTGGAAGTTTGCCATGTACTGTGTATACATCTAGCAGACACCTAAGAATAAATAAAAATAAGAATGTTGAAGGGAGGCGGTAACCCTGCCATTAGGAGCAAATCCTAGTGCTAGTCTCAAGCCTAGATAAAAGGGGAGAGGCACCTACCCTTACAATCCTTATCTAATAAAGCATCAATTAACTGGTAAAGACGATACACCTAGCCAACAATTAACCATACAAAAACAGAAAAGCTGAATAAAAACAATAATATCACTATCAGAGCTTAAGGCGGGGTTATAAAAGGCATCTCTACATACTTTCATACATGGTAGCATTAGAATATTGAGAAGACCATAAAAGGACCCGATATGACTGTAAAAACGTTAGAAATGGTTATAGATCATAAGACCTGTGTAATACAAGAGAAAAACTCTATAAACAAGAGAGAATGCTTGAAAACCATTTCCCAAAAGCCCTCATAAAAACAGCCACTACATTTACCAAAAGCCAATAAACAGTCACTACACTTATCCAAAAGCCGACAAAACAGTTACTACACTTATTCAAAAGCCTATAAAACAGCCGCTACTCTTTCCAAAGCCTATAAAACAATCACTACACTTTCCAAAAGCCGATAAAATAGCCACTGCACTTTCCAAAAGCCAATAAAACAGCCACTACACTTATCCAAAAGCCGATAAAACACCCGCTACTCTTTCCAAAAGCCTATAAAACAGCCGCTACACTTTCCAAAAGTCTCTTCAGGAACTCTTAATGGTTTGTGCCTATGCCCCATCCATAACCTAAAATACATTTAAAGAGCCACAAACACTTCTAGCACGAGCTTTGAAAACGTCTTGAAAATTGTCAAAATACCTTAAAAGCATCATAAAACACCTCGAAATATTCTGAAGCCTATATGAATACCCTGAATCTACCTGCTCCAGTTCCCAAAATGCTGCTGAAACATCTAAAATTCCCCTGCCTCATGCCAGAATGTCCTGAAAGCCTTGTTCATATCAAAAAATATCTGTACCTGTGCCTAAAATGTCTCTAAATGAACTCTAAAATGCTCCACAATTCCTAGTACACTGGCTAAAATGCTTACACCAATACCCTAAAACACGTATCTGTATCTATGTCTAAAAATATTTTAAAGCCAGTAAGAGGATGTCAAATGGCTATTCTACCGCATTAAAGCATCATCAGAATACCTGCAAAGTTATCTAAGCATGTGCCTAAAAAGCTTCTAAGTGTGTTCTAAAATAGTTATATTGTGCTCTAAATACCTCTGAAATTCTTACTCTTCCCTTCTGGAAAAACACCCTACATACCTTCAGTCTCTGTCTTCCCTAGCATTTCTCTCAGTATCCCCTACCTCTCATAAAGCGCATTCCTCCTGCCTCCCCCTCTAGCTGAGTATCACTCCTTGGTTTCCTATCTAACCTAACTTTAACACCTGTCTATCCTAGCATAGGATCTCTCTCCGTTTTCTCGTCTCTCCTTATAAACACATACTCAATTCTCCTAACCTAACCCCCCTCCTCCTGTTCCTAACCTCTCTCATATAAAGGACATACTCTGCCCTTCAACTCTGTCTAGCCTAACACCCCTCCTCGTTTTCCAATACCTTTCATATAAACCATACTCTACTTCTTGACCTCTGTCTAGCCTAACACCCCTGCTCCTGTTCCCTACCCCTCTCATATACAAGACGTGCTCTGCCCTTCAACTCTGTCTAGCCTAACACCCCTCCTCGTTTTCCTATACCTTTCATATAAACCCTACTCTACTTCTTGACCTCTGTCTAGCCTAACAGCCCCTGCTCCTGTTCCCTACCCCTCTCATATACAAGACATGCTCTACCCTTCAACTCTGTCTAGCCTAACGCCTCTCTCGTTTTCCTATACCTCTCATATAAACTATACTCTACTCAGCCTCTGTCTAGCCTAACACCTCTCCTCGTTTTCCTATGCCACTCATATAAACCATACATTACTCAGCCTCTGTCTAGCCTAACACCTCCCCTCGTTTTCCTATACCTCTCATATAAACTATACTCTACTCAGCCTCTGTCTAGCCTAGCACCTCCCCTCGTATTCCCTATCTTTCTCATATAAAGCGCACTCCCCCTCCTACCACTGTCTAGCCTAGCATCTAGCCTCGTTTTCCCTATCTCCCCCATATAAACTCATTTTCCTCCATGAAGACTCTCTCAACCTAGCATCTCCCATCGTTTTCCCTATCCTTTCCCTTATAAAGCATATATTCAGACCTTTCAACCCTGTCTAGTCGACATCTAACCTCATATTCCCTATCTCCCCCATATAAACGCATTTTTCCTCCTTGGATGCTCTCCTAGCCTAGCATCTACCCTCGTTTTCCCTATCTTTTCCCATATAAACGCAAAAAAGTGGCCTCGGGCTGTCTTATATATTCTACTTCCCATATATTAAATTTACTAAATACCACTGTTCTCTTAATGAAGTGAACATTGTAAACATTATTTCTTTAAATTTGTACTGTTCGATTACTAGTTCAGAGCGCGAAATATTAATTGCAATACTAAGGTCAACATCACATTGATAAATAATCCATTAACAAAAATAATGAAATTCTGAAAGGCAACAGCATCGATAAAAGTTCTCATTAAAAAAGAAAAGCCATAATAGGCCCTTAAGCTACGATAAGGCGATGAAAATAAGCAATATACACACTATAAAATCAATATAGTTTACTCCATTTATGCATACAAAGGTTATGATTCTAAACAAAGGAGCAAATAAACAAATGCCGAGCTGCACTCTTGATAGAGACTGCCATCAAAAATAACTTCTGATTGTCAAATGTATGGTTGAAGGAAATTGCTTTATTCTTTTATAGTTACTATATAGCCACAGGTCTTATGTTTTGCGACTGAAGTGTTCACTCATGTCTACACTTGCGCTACACGAATGCGTTTAACGCACCCAACATTTCAGGTTCATTCCAGCTCGGAATGTTAAATTAGAAAATATGCTGAATCGTTTTATTGATAAATGTATTTGTTACTAAGAATTCAATTATTATTTGTTGAAAGTAATTACTAGAATATTTCATCTAACTGCAGTGTTTCTCTTTTATTTTCAGATGGCGCTATCCAGCCGCACTGTCACATAACAATAAAATGCACTCGTGAGGTAAATACATAACCTACAAATGCTTTCCCTTAACTCTGCTACACTGCTCGCATTTAATATACTTGTATATTGTTCGGGACTTCGGTCAGTATGACCCGGTCTACTCTTGTTGATGCAAAACATGCAGAACCATATTCAAAATATGTAAATGAGTGACATATAACACAATTATTAGCATTTGTGTTTATTTACCAACTATTTTTTATTATTTGTTTTTTCTTGTTTTGTTGTTGATATTTTCATTTTTACTATATAGGAACATTTATTTGCTTTAGGAGTTTACACTATTACAATAATTTTGCTCAATATATATGAAAACACATTAAGGAATAAAATAACAATAAGAAAATCACTGTTTCCCAATATTTGCATTTTGTACACAAGTAACATGAGTTTTGCAAACATGAATTTTGCAGTTTTCACACAAGATAGGTATTAGTTTTGTTGTCATTGCTTGATGGGCAGAATTTACAACGGGCACGTTGTACATTGCTGTGATTTCAGGTTGCTGAATATTCTTCACAATTCTCGATGATTCTTCAGGTTCATTGTTGTAACAATATGCAACTCATTGTTGACCACAATCGGTTTATTAAATATAAACGAATATAAAAATAAATGCCATAATGTAACAGTCATAATCACTAACATCGTATGTAAGAGTATTAAAGGTTTCTGCTGTGTCATATTGAACCGAAGATAATGTATGCAACTATTATGGCTCGAGACTAAACTATGTAAATAATTGAGAATTCTTTTGAAAACAGCAAGTTGATTTTATAATGATAAAGACACAGAGTTTCATTAGTAAACTTACTTTATTTAAGAGAAAATCAGAAATCAATATGTGTTAGGGTGATATTGACCCGAACAGAACAGAAGGGTTAACCATAACGGTAAGTCTTTTCTAGATTAACCTGTACACAAACTTATGGTCAGCGCAATAACATATATACGTAACTCTGATGATTTTGATGTAGGTATCCGCGTTTGTAAAATTCCTAATAACAATGATGTGCATTTGTGGTACAAAATTCAATTCCAAAAATGACGTAACCACAAACAAAACGCTTCCATTCATGTATAATTTGTTGGTTTTAAAGTATCAGAAATCTAAGGAATTAAACCGAAAGACAGACTTCTCGCTGGTCTGTAAAAATAAATGCATTTTGTTTACATGCATGTACACAGTTCTCTTGATACAGTAACTGTTGAGTTTTCACTGTCACTTCACTTTTCTAGTGTAATTTAGCTCAGTTTTCACTGTCACTTCACTTTTCTAGCGTGACTTAATTCAGTTTTCGCTGTCACTTCACTTTTTTAATATGATCAAGTTCAGTTTTCACTGTCACTTCACTTTTCTAGTGTAATTTAGTTCAGTTTTCACTGTCACTTCACTTTTCTAATATGATATAGTTCAGTTTTCACTGTCACTCCACTTTTCTAGCTTGACTTAGTTCAGTTTTCATTGCCATTTCACTTTTATAGAGTGAGTAGTTCAGTTTTCTTTGTAACTTTACTTTAGTCGAAAAGGTAACCAAAATCTATCGAGGAACCCGACTGTTGAGGAAATCATGCAAACGTCATTACTTGGTTAATTACAAATTAATGCCGGAAATGCTATGAACAGAAAAAAGATTAACATTATTAGCTACTTAAGTGAAAAATGTCGTGTTTACTTTCTTGATGGTAGGAAAGAGTATGAAGTATTTAATAAAATAGAGAATCTGGGTCGCAGAAACGTAAAGTCAAGGGTGTTCTCACCACCCCGACCAGCACAACCCAAGTGTTGAGGTATTGGCGCATAAAAAAATCGGATGTGTTGCACCTACGAGATAAACATTTGCAGAAACTATCTTAAGTGCTAATTTTCTTGTAGGTGCAAGGGGAATATGGTGGGCTTTAAGCGATAGTCAAATGTTTTAAGAGCTGGTTGCTATGTGGAGCATTGCATTCTCTTTGTATATCCAGGACATTAAAAAAAACCGAATAACGAATTCCCATTTAAGAAAAAGCATAAGTATTGGAAAATTCAAACCAATAACAACGAATATCTCGAAAAAGGTTCACTCCACAAAAAAGGATATATGGCATAAACTGTGTGTTTTAAGGAAAACTACATTTTTTGTGTAGTAAAATTTTGTCTGTCTGTTACGGTTTACCATTTATTCGAAAGTCATTCAGAATGAAGAGGACTTTTGAGGACAGTCTCAGAAAATTCAAGATACACTTTTCATTTTCCATGAAAATATCTTAAATATATGATATTTAAATCAAAATCGTTAGTCATTTTGGAGAAAATCAAAATTTTCGAAAAATGTTCCATATAAAGGGTATTCTGGGGAGGGGTAATTTCCTTGAAAATCTTCGTGTCGCATCATTGGAAAATGCTAAACTCAACCAAGTTTGGTATTTATCCGACTTTTCGGCTTTGATTTATGCTGTTCACAGACAGATACACACTGACGTATTTCCAAAAAATGCTTTATTTTGATTCAGGGCACCTCAAACATGCATTTCCGATGAAATCTCGGTATTTAATTTTTGTTTGAAATGCAATACTTCCACTACTTACTATACGTCGTAGAGAAAGTAATTAACCAATGCTTGAAATGACATGACAAAGCCAGTCTGTTTACAAAGCACACATTTTTGAAAACTTCTTTAGGAGTACCAATATATGATACAAACAAAGGTATAGGATGTTCCCTTAAAAATAGATTAGGAATCACTTCCGATAAAACTAAAGTTGATGCATAATGAATCAGTGGCGTTGATAAAACTTTTTTTCGTGTGGTGTCTGGTCTTACCTCGTGAATTACTACTATTATTACGACTATGACTACAGATTGCTCGAGGCATAATGTAAGACCTTTCATTTTTTGAAATGTAATTTCAATAATTTATTACACACACACACACAAAATGAAAAATCTGACGTGTTACACTCACATGACTTTCTCTACTCTTGTACAAACTATTTTTACAAACGCTTAATCTCCATATGCTTCATGTTAATCGAGATGTTAATCTTATTGCTAATTTTCTTGTAGATGCAAGGGAAATTGCTAGGCTTTAAGCAATAGTCAAATATTTTAAGAGGTGGTTGCTATGTGTAGTATTCCATACTCTTTGCATTACCAGGACAAAAAAAATGAATAACGAATTTGAGAAAAAGTAAAGTATTGGAAAATTTAAGGGAATAACAAGCAATATCTCGAAAATGGTTCACCCAACAAAAAAAGTATGACATAAATTGTGTATTTTAACGCGATCTACATTTTTTGTGTAGTAAAATTTTTTCTATTTCTTATGGTTTACTAGTTATGCAAAAGTCGTTCACAATGAAGAATACTTTTGGAGACATTCCTAGAAAATTCGAGATATACTTTTCATTTGTCATGAAAATATCTTAAACATATGATATTTTAATCAAAATCGTTAGAGGCATTTTTGAGAAAATTAAAATTTTGAAAAATGTTCCATGTAAAGGGTAATCTGGGGTGGGGGAGATTTTCTTGAAAACCTTCGTGTCGCATCTCTGGAAGATACTGAACCTAAATACTAAGTTTGGTGTTTATCCGACTGTTCGTTTCCGAGTTATGCTGTTCACAGACACACACGGACGTTTCCAAAAATGTTTTTTTTTTTTTGGATTCAGGGGGTCTCAAAACATATATTTCCGGTGAAATCTCGGTATCGAATTTTTGGGTGGAATACAATACTTCCCCTACTTACTATACGTAGTAGAGAAAGTAAAAATGTTATAGTGTATATGAAGAAGTAACCAATGCTGTTATTTGCAATTGTTTTTTACCTATTTGATTATTTATTTTAAATACTATTCATTAAAATTATTGGATTACAGCGCGCGCACTACAAGCATCTTGGTTTGTCCAAGCTTTCCATCCACACCCACAAATGTGCCCACAACTGTTGGTCATATTCCTTTCGCAAAAATATTTTAGACCGGCAGATGTTATTGTTGCCACTGTCACTGTAAGCTATGGTGTGTTTATGTTTCTCTTATCTTGAAGAAGGACTTTACATAATATAGTCCTATAGTATATAGCGTTTGTGTTATTTACGTTTCTTTTATGTATTTCTCTATTCACTGTGGTCATTCTATATGTTATTTGTTGTTTTTCCAGCCCTGGGTTTTTATAGCTGTACACCTAAAGTTATATATATTCCCATTTGCAATCCTAATTTTTGTTTGCAATTTTTTCCGTTTTTTTTTATATTTCGGGACACGTCCCTTATCTACGACACTGTAATGAATAATTAATTTTAACCCTTAATATGTATTCAACTACTGTCATGAACTCATTTCAAATAAATCAAGTTCATGCTTTAAAATACATTTAAGTGCTGCACAACCTTTAATCAACCCTAGAGATTTATAACATTGTTTTACTTTTTAAAAAGTACATTTGGTGTAAGTATACTGTACTGTACTCCATTAATAATTTTGCAAAGCAGTCATAGCATTTTGTTCCGCTAAAATACCTGCAATTTGCATATATAGTGGAGATAAAATGTTAAAATACTAGTACAAAAACTATATACTTGTGTGTCTAATAATATTAAAATGAAAGTAATGACAGTATACGGCAATTCACAACAGTTTGTTGCGTATAATATTTATGCATGTTATTTGCGAGCTCCTCTGAGGTGCATTGTTGATTGCAGATCGCGGGTTTTAACGGTCTCAGCGATGCTTTCAAGAGACTAGACTTCCGGAACGCGGTGCACGATGTGCGTCGTTTCAACTACATCTGTAAACTGCTTGATCTCCTCATCACACAGAAGCTGACGATGCTGTCGGGATGTGCACAAAAAGTTCTCTTCAATATGCTGGAGGAAGTCGCTTACCAAGGTAAGTTGCAATTTGGACGGCGGTACCTCGTGCTGTAGAAACTTCTGATTGCACGTATATAATGCTGGGGTGAAACCATGAGCGTTATAAACTTCTTAACTCTAATAATATAGCTAATAGCTTCATTTTTACGTTTTATTCTTAACTCTAGTTTGAGAAGGTTCATAGCATGTCCATATACAAGACATGTCTCTATGTACAAGTTTTGAAACCCCCCCCCCAAAAAGGAATCATGGATCCCCCTCAAGTGAGAAATGCGCAAAGGCGTATGCAGAAAGTGCATTTGGTGACGCATAGCAATGACTGAAACGCACGATGTCGGTCACACCTTCATTCCGTGATCACTTTTAGAGATTTAATCAAGTGAGGGGGACATCAACTGGATCACTGAATAGGATATGTTGACTCAATAAAAGATTTGATGGATCAACTTTCAAAGGTAAACAGAAGTACATAGATATCAAACTCCCCAGTCAGGTGTGTTAACCACTAGACTACAGGTAGACCCCACTTCATTACCAGATGTCCCTTTTTTTCGTCCGTTTGTTGGTTTGTCTCGGGTTTCCGAATAATTGTCTCAGATTTTGAACCTATTGAAACATTTTTTGTTCTAATAAATCTAGTTGTAGTATAAGGAAAGCATGACTAATAGTAACTACTCTGTATTCACTCTTAGGTTGATCCGCGTCAAAACAAACCCCAGGTGACCAGTGCACCGCTATAATGTATCCTTCCGCCATTCGCACTAGAAATACTGTCACACTTTCAGACCATGTGGCGAGTACAAGCGGCACGTAGTGCAAAAAAGAAGAGTGTCCTTATTTCGACAACTGAAATGGTGACTAGTATATTCTGTTAAGGGTTAAAGGTGATAAGATTGCTAGTTGCAACAAAATAAACGTTTGCACATATAATATTAGTTCATTCTGAAACAAATGAGCGAAAAATAAAGTAACAGGTATGCGATAACCTAATTTATTCGCTCTCTGGAAGCGCCACTTTATTAACTGTTGGCGGCTCATTTTAAGAAAGAAATTGTGCACTGTTACGGGAATTGCATTCTTCTTAAAATCGCGTATTTCATATGCGTTTTCCGGGTGTAACCACCTTTCTCTTTTCAGATTTTCCTGCACAAGCAGTGTTTGTTTGTACTTGTACTCGAAACATCGGTGAACTCGGAAGTTAATTTCACCATTTCTTTCACGGAAAGTGTTGGATATTTCTCACATAACTTATAATAAAGATTCAACACTATTGTTTTTTCACCACCAGTCAATGGTTTGCGCGGCTAATGTTTTACGTAATTCGACGAAAACACAAGAGCAAATTCACCGTCCGCCATGATACCAAACACAACTGTTGGTTTCTGGCTTTAAACAATATTCTGCGCTTACCCGGATGTCAGGTGACTCATACGAATTGCGTCATGGGAGTTGTAGCTCTCTTTTACGGTATAAATCAGCGTTAAATAAAATCTTAGGTATTTGTATAGAATATTATACTATTTAAGGATAAATTCATTCTAAAATTCAGAGATTAGCATAGGACTACTTTCCTGGGGGCATTGCTACCGTGTTGCACACGGCGCACTGACCACGTGGGTTTGTTTTGCCGCGAATCAACCTAAGAGTGAATATAGTTTACACTCCGTGAGGTGGAGTCGGACTGCTGCTCGACACAATAAGATAGGGAAATTTTCTTCTACTTGAAGATTTGTGGCACTACAATGACAGAAGCGCCTCTACACTTGACGTAGTACTGTCCGGAAGTTCCGTTTTAGGTTCACGTGTTTGCAATACGAACGCACGGTACGAAGTAAAATAGGAACAAGTGTGATTCCGATTTTTAAATTGTGAATTATTGTTAAAATGTCGAAACGGAGGCGTATATTACGGTCTGGAGCAATTTAAGTATCGGAGGTGCTACCCGGATAAGGAATAATGTCCCACAAGAAGTAACAATGGTATTTCTCATAATAAAACATAATCACAGTCTTCAGCCAATGGACTGCACATCAGCAGCCATGAAAAAGTTTGTAAATAAGAAATTCACTTGTACTCGAACTATAAATGCAAGATCATTATTGTAAACTTCTTGACGGCCAATCTGCTCTTAGTTCTCTTTGCTGAAAATGGTTATTTGCTACACTCCTTTCCTTCTAAAAAAAACATCCCTCAGCTACCTTTGAGGCTGAGGGCCCTCAATCTCTCGGCTACGCCTTGAGGCTGAGTATCTTACCGCTTTAGCGGCATTAAATCGTCTGTTGGACATATAACATCATTTTCATCACCAAGGAAGAGAACTAAGAGCAGATTGTCGCTTCTGGGCTCCTTTTGCAATGAACAAAATTCTTGGTGGTTTAAAGAGTGCCAAATATTGTTGTTTAGCAGTAGATTCTTCTAATCATATAAGCGCAAAGTTGTGACGATTTTAATACGGTAGTTTATTCCTTAGAGTAATATTGAAACTAAATCTAGAGTTTGCTAACCTACCTGTTTTATTGATATTCTTGTTGGTCACATTTTCGAAACTATCGAAAAACTTGTTATTACTGATAAAATAATAGGATTGTCAGCAGACAATACAAATACTAATTTTGGTGGTTTACGAAGGAAAGAAAAGAAATGTGTTTACAAAACAGCAAGGAAAGCTAGGTAGAATAATAGTGGGTGTTAGTTGTGCAGCCCACATAATTCACAATGGAGTTCAAATAGCTGTTGATGTGTTGTCATTGGAGATTGAAATGATTTTGGGGAAGGTTTATTGTATTTCGACCAGTTTACTATGAGAGTGGAAAGCCTCAAGTCTTTGTCAGTTTATAGAAACTGATGCAGTAATTTGTATCACAAATTACTTAAATGTAAATAATGATTGTAATATGAATATGCATTTTTATGTGACATTGATTTGAGATGTTTCTTGACTGTAATTATTGTTGATAAGTAAGTTTATACGACCTTACTGAAACTGTCAATAATAGCGCGCAATAATGCAGCGAAGGGGGGTGAGCTGTTTATCATTATTGGAAACGAGGAAGTTACGTAATGTTGGCGCGTTTTTTCCGTTGAGAACCTTCTGGAATGTTTCCCTAGAGCATATGTATTCATAATTTTCATTGGATATTAAAATAGACGCTAATGTTGGCGCGTTTTATTAGCCAATAGTAACTCAGTTATAATCTTTTGGCATATCGGGGAGTGGGTGTATAAAAAGCCAAGTCAGAGGTAGATCGCGGCCAGTTCATCGAAAATCTCAATACATTACACGTCGCCTTCAGTCGTTCAGTTCATCAAAAATCTGTGTACACTACACGTCGTCTTCAGTCAGTCAATTCGTCGAAAGTATTTGTACGGCAAACTTCGGGTATCGATTCACAAGTTACGCGCAGCAGAATTATGAATAATCTAAAGTGTTGTAAGGTTAATTATACAAAAGGTTGAAATACGTGGATTAAAAGTGATCAGTAAGAAGTTATTATAACAGTTTCAGTTTGGCGAGTGTTAAGATCAATGTATAAATGTGATAGTTAACGTGTTTGACAATAAATGTGTAAAACAAATTTCTTCATCAGTGTTATATTTGGATAAAAGATTCCTTTCCGTTTACACAACCCTGATCAAGAGACATGTTCGACCGAGAAATAATAGCTAGCCGGAGGACAGTAAACAAAAATTAAAATTCTTTCAAACACTAATACTACCACAAATTGCTAACACTAGATGGAGCTACAAACCGAACAAATGAATGACGTCACAAGATGGCTTCACATGAAGTAAAAACACAAACATCACAAGCATAAACATTTGTAAGTAATACCGTTACAAATTGGCTACCACAACGTGGGGCTACAATAATGTTATTGCAAATTGGCACCCAGAACGTGGGGCAGAGTGACCAGGAAGGGCAGAGTGACCAGGAAAGGGGCAGAGTGACCAGGAAGTAGCAAAATGACCAGGAAAGGAACCAGGACGTGGAACGAATGCAGCAGTGAAATGATCTACAAGACGCAGATTCCAGGAACAACAGGGACAACAGACTACGCGGATGATTGGACATCGTAATTCCGAGATTACAAGGCAACAGGTAAATTCAAATTACAGGACAACAAAACAACGCAGATTCATCATAACACAATGCAGAAGCGACATACAAATCTAGGAGAGAGGGGCAGGAAGCTGGACATCAAAGTAGCAGCAACAGACAGCATCACAAAGGTCAGAGTATCGTAATTTTTTTAAAAAAAAAACAAAATTATAACATTCAAATGTACTTGAGGAGTGGTAGGATAAAGAAAACAATGGCTACTAATAATATTGAAGAAACAATGATGGAAGGGGATAATGTAACAGTTAGCTGTAATTCAATACAGGTTACAGAAAATAGCTCAAACACTGTAGAATTTGAGGGAGGAAATGTTAGTGAAGAAAGCCAGAATAAAATAGCAGGAAATGTTCATTTTGATGCTAGTATGATGATGGAAATGATGAGAAATTTTAGCGAAACAGTAAATAAGAATATTGAGAAATTGAGAGAAGATACGAAAAAGACTAATGAAGATATGCAAAAGAATAAGAAAGAATTGAGGGAAGATATTAGTAAGAGTATTACAGATCAATTAAGGGAAGATATGCAAAAGAATAATAGGGAATTGAGGGAAGATATTGGTAAGAGCTTAGAACAAAACAGGGAAGAGATTGAAAAGAAATTCATGGAGCTAGATAGTAGTATGATTAGAATGAAAAATGAAAATCAAGAAATGATAGCAAATGAAATAGGTGAAGTTTCAAAGAAAATGTTGGACATGAGCAGGGAAATATCTGACAAAAAAATGAGGTTAATAATAAAATAGAGCATGTTGATGTAAAATGTACAGAGCTAGGTAGCCGAATGAGTAGCATTTCAAGTGAGTTAAAAGAGATGATGGAGGCTACAAATGCAGATTTAATACAGGTGCAAGTTAATTTCAGAGGGGAAATATCTGAAATTCAGAAGGAGTCAGAAACACAGAGAAATAAATTGTCTGAAGAAGTTAAAGATTTGAATCAAAAGCTAACTTCTGAAATTAACAAACACCATGCTGTTCAAAATGAGAATAATAAAAAATTGGAACAGACAATAGAAAATCTGCAAGGTACTGTAAATAGGTTAGAATTGAATTCAAGGGCAAATATATGTGATGTGAATGTATCAGATGTACAAAATAATGATAGAGGTAGTTCCTCAGGTATGACAAATAATGTGAGTGATGCGGCAGCTTCATCTATAGCTAATGCTGAAACTCAGAGTGCACAAGTAACACGAGAGAATTTAAATATGGGAGTAGGGAATTTGCAAAATTACAATCATATCTTAAGTGATTTTCCACTTCCAAAATTTAATGAAAACTCCAGTCCAGTACAGTTTATTGCAGACTTATCAGAGTATTTTCAAATTAAAAAGATACCTGAAGCATTAAAAATGATAGTTGTCAAAAGATGTTTGGACCAGAAAACTTTAGATTGGTTACAAATGGTATCCGGGGGTGAAATTTCATATGAATCCTTTAAGAGGTTATTCATGAACAGATTTTGGAATGTTACGGTACAGCACAGAATTCGAGCAATGCTTAGTCATGGCCAATTTAATCCACGAGAGGGAATATCAATGACTGATTACTTACTGAAACATGCAAGTCAGGTTAGGAACTTGTCACCTCCAATCAATGAGGAAGATTTTGTGAGTTTGCTCACAAGACATTATCCTTTAAGGATACAAAATTACTTATTAATTGCAAAACCACGTAGCATCTATGAGATGACAGAATTAATGACAGCTTTGGAACAACAGGAAGAAGATATATCTCGGGAGTGGGAGCATAGATTTTTAGATGTGCGAGATAGAAGAAATTACCAAGGTAGTTATCAGCAAAGTAGAGGACAAGACAGGCGTCATGAAAATAATACCAGACAACGGTATCAATCATACGTTCCACAATTTGAAAGATCGAGGATAGATGGGAGACCAGGTCGACAGGAACAAATAAATTATGTCAGGACAGAAAGATTGCCTGAAAGAGGGCAAAATTATGGAAGGCGGTACATTAGACAAAGGGGAAATTTCACTCACTGGAGGGAAAACAATAACCGGGAAAGATCTGAGGAACGGCAAGAAAATTACGTGCCAAGGGGACATAATGTCAGAAACCGAGGATTTCGAACTCGAGGAAGGGGAACTCAAAACAATGGTAGCGACAATGAGATAGATTTAGCGCCTGTTAGGAATGGCAGTCCTGTACGTGAACATGGAAATAACCAGGAAAACTGTTAATAGACTCCTGTGCAGTAGGTTCTCAGGACGTCTTTAATAATTCAGTATCCATTACCAATACAAATAATATGCCTACACACACACCCTGTAATAAGATTGCAGCAACACAAGATAAGGGAGAAAATTTCGAGTCACCTCATGTTAGGATGGAAATTGCGAAGAAAGAGATCATTGCAACTATAGATTCTGGTTCGTCAGCTTCAATTTGTTCACAGAAATTTTACATAAATTTGATTAATGAAGGTAACAAAATTATGGCTCTTCCCACTAGTAATTTAGTTTGTCGTGTTGCAATCGGAAGAACAACACAGGTCATAAAACACAAGCTCTACTTAACATACTTATCGGCGGAGAGAATTTTGAGGTTATGTTTCTAATTGTAAACCATCTGATTTGTGACATAATTATAGGATGTGACTTCCTACATGAATATGAAGCAAGTATAGATTTTAAACATGAAGAGTTAAAAATGACAAAGGACGATGGAGAAATAAAGGTACCATTTATAAAAGAGAAAGTTTCTGTGATTGAGATGACAAAGGATGAGAAAAATCTTTGTGACCAAGAGTTTTTTGTGCAAATAACAGAAACTGATAGAAATAGTCAGATAAAGCAGGTAGTCACAGAATATGAAGGGAATACCACGCCATATTTTCAACAGCTAATAGAAATGCCAGAGAAAGTAGAGAAATTTAAAATCCAAACAAAAGACGACCATGTGAGCGAGACAGACAACAGCTGGGAAGAGAAGAGAAATGAGGAGATAATACACAAGTGTGAAGAAGCTTATAATATTACGATAATGCAAAAACAAATCCTTCATGATGTTTTGATGAACAATAGTTCAGTATTTAGTAATATCCCAGGCAGATGTAATGTATATCAGCATACATTTCAAGTAGAAGACGTACCACCATATAGGCACAAGTATGACAATTTACCTATAAGTCTTCGGGACAAAGCTAGACAACTAATAAATAGCATGTTAGAAAATGGGATTATTGAGCAAAGTAATTCTCAGTATATAAATTCAATCTGCTGGAGTATTAAACGAGATGGTAGTTTGAGATTAACATTAGACGGTAGATATGTCAACAAGTATATGAAGCCAGATCATTTTCAAAGTGAAGGAATTGAACAATTAATTACGAAACTTTCAAGAGGGAGATTTTTGACATCCATTGACCTCACTGCATCATATTGGCAAATGGAATTAGATCCACAAGTGCGTGATTACACTTTACTCGGGGATCCAGTATCGTTTTTGTGTAAATCCTTTTGGTTTAAAAAACTCAGGAAGTGGATTTTTGAGAGCCATTCACAGTATCTTTGGAAATTCTGCAGATGACTTTTTAATAAAGTATATTGACGACTTCCTAATCATTAGTCAAACATTTGAAGAACACATGAATAATGTCCATTATGTGTTAAATAAACTGCAACAACATGGTATGACTGTGAACATACTAAAATCAAAATTTTGTGTCAAGGAAATAAATTTTCTGGGTTATGTAGTGGATGAACGAGGTATAAGACCTGATCAGAAAAGAATAGAAGCAATAATGAAAATTCCACCACCAAGGAACGTAAAACAAATTAGACGTCTCTTAGGGATATTGAACTTTCAGAGTAAGTTCGTACCAAGATATTCGGCTGAAATAGAACCACTGCGGCAGCTACTCCGAAAGAACAATAAGTGGAGATGGACAGAGGAGCATCAAAAATGTTTTGAGAGAGTAAAAGAACTCTTTGCTAAGTCCATATTGCTCGAGAGGCCCAGAGAAGATTTGGAATATGAGATTTATGTCGACGCATCAATGCAAGGATACGCCGGAATTTTAGGACAGCGAGACATCAACAATGACTTTCACGTCATTAGTACAGCTTCTAGAGGACTTACAAATATTGAGCGGAATTCTTCAGTGACTCAGCTAGAATTGGAGCACTATATTTCTCATTAATTCGTTTTAAAACCTATATTTATCAGCAAAAGGTTAAAGTATATTCAGACCACATCAGCTTAACTTTCATACAACGGTGTAGATTATGTAGTGGAAAACTTGCTAGATACATTCATGCAATATCTGCATTCGATATTGAGATTATACACATTCCTGGCAAAAATAATACCTTCAGTGATTTGCTATCAAGATTGAACTACAACCCACAAATTCCCGAAAATATTGAAAGGCCTCGAAATGAAGTCAAAATATTGACAATTGAAATTCCTTTAAGCAAAGAAATGATTAGAAAATTGAAAAATATAGGGGAAATTCAAAATGAGGACGCAAAATTATTAGAACTTAAAGAAAAGGCACAATTAATTGAAGATGCAAAGAAAGAAATTGTAGCAATTCGGGATGGGACATTATACAAGAAGCATGGAAAAGAAATGCCTAGTTGGAAGGTAATGGTTCCGAAAAGCATGGAAAAGGAACTAATTAAGAATTTTCACGAAGGGTTAGCACACTTAGGGACGGACTGGACAACTTCTATGATTTTAGAAAATCTATATATATCCAAATTGCGTCAGAAAGTGCGGAAATTTATATCGTGCTGCAACCTGTGTCAGAAGGCAAAGCAAATAAATGCAGCATATGCATTTGAGACTAATTCGGTTATAAGGGATAAGCCGAGATGCGTAATTAGTATTGATATTCATGGTCCGATGCCTCCAAGTCAATTTGGAAATAAATATATATTTGTCTGTTATGATATATTCAGCAAACATGTAAGAATTTACCCTTTGAGAAAACCTACAGGTTTAGCATGTTTGAACAGACTACTTAAGTCATATGTGATAGAAGAAGGACCTATTCAATCTGTATTGAGCGATAATGCTTCGTACTTCACAGGAAAAAAATTTATGGATGGACTGAAAGAAAATGGCATTAAACAATATTTTTCGTCAAGATACAGACCGAACTCCAACCCAGTGGAGAGGGAAATTAAGGAAATTTCAAATTATTTGAGGGTGCTGTGTCATCGAAAACAAACGCAATGGTATGGATACGTGAATTTCGTTCAGAATCTACTAAATGAAACCGTAAACAATGTGACAGGATACAAACCATGTGAACTTAAGTTAGGAAAGAAGATCAATACAATGTGTAAAAAAATTCCAGAAGCCATTCCAGATGCGCACTCGATACCACAAACAGAAGAAGAGATGTTCCGAAAAGCATTCGAGAGGATGAAGAAAAAGGCCATAAAAAGAAAAATTAAACATGAAGAAAAGAAGAGAAAGGAATGGAGGATCAAAATAGGAGATTTAGTTTTGGTTAAAACCAAGAAATTGTCGGATAAAGCAAATAAACTTTATTGGCGAATGTTTCTCAAATACCATAGACCATATGAAGTTGTTGAAGTATATGGAACTAATACATATGAGTTATGTAATCCCACAACTCGAAAAAGCATAGGAAAGTTCCATATTGAGATGCTGAAACCATACAACAATGAAGATCAAGGTGAAACAGAAGACAAAGATGATAAATAGTAAATGCTGGATAGTTAAAGACGAAATGCAGAGCAATGTATTGGAACGTAAGAGGGTTAAATAAATATGTACGTCATGTGAAAGGAGAAATAAAATTTTGGACATGACTAAATGTTTAAGAGGAAAATAACATTTTATTAGTAACTGAACATGTGAAATAAAGCATGATGTTATATTAAAGTAAAGTACATAAATACTATTCCAAGAGTAGTGTTAAGATAAAGTACAAAATAACAAAAATTGGTTAATATAATTAAAAACAAATATTTATGTAGCAAATAGAACATGTGAAACAGTGCCTAGATTTAAGAGATGTAAATATATATATGTAGAGGGTGAATATTTTAGTAAATTTGTATAGTAATTACAAAAATTCTTAAATGTATAAATTTTTGTCAACAACTTAAAGAAAGTAAACAATTTTGTAACAGTAATTAAATACTTCAGGGTACAGTATTTGCTATAAAAAAATTTTGTTTGTTTGTAATGTCAGATTAAGGTCAAAACACATTAAACCCGAGCCAGTAAGTAGTGGCGAGATAAAAAAAAAAGAAAAAAAAAACATATGTCGTGTGTTAAATACGTGTGAAGTGTTAAGTGAAAGTGATAGCGTGTGTTCCAAGATTTAGGAGACTAAAAACCCAATTATAAAATTTCCAAACAAGTTGTAAATATTTATAATTATGTTTCTAGTGGGGCATATGATGCAGTAATTTGTATCACAAATTACTTAAATGTAAATAATGATTGTAATATGAATATGCATTTTTTATGTGACATTGATTTGAGATGTTTCTTGACTGTAATTATTGTTGATAAGTAAGTTTCTACGACCTTACTGAAACTGTCAATAATAGCGCGCAATAATGCAGCGAGGGGGGGTGAGCTGTTTATCATTATTGGAAACGAGGAAGTTACGTAATGTTGGCGCGTTTTTTCCGTTGAGAACCTTCTGGAATGTTTCCCTAGAGCATATGTATTCATAATTTTCATTGGATATTAAAATAGACGCTAATGTTGGCGCGTTTTATTAGCCAATAGTAACTCAGTTATAATCTTTTGGCATATCGGGGAGTGGGTGTATAAAAAGCCAAGTCAGAGGTAGATCGTGGCCAGTTCATCGAAAATCTCAATACATTACACGTCGCCTTCAGTCGTTCAGTTCATCAAAAATCTGTGTACACTACACGTCGTCTTCAGTCAGTCAATTCGTCGAAAGTATTTGTACGGCAAACTTCGGGTATCGATTCACAAGTTACGCGCAGCAGAATTATGAATAATCTAAAGTGTTGTAAGGTTAATTATACAAAAGGTTGAAGTACGTGGATTAAAAGTGATCAGTAAGAAGTTATTATAACAGTTTCAGTTTGGCGAGTGTTAAGATCAATGTATAAATGTGATAGTTAACGTGTTTGACAATAAATGTGTAAAACAAATTTCTTCATCAGTGTTATATTTGGATAAAAGATTCCTTTCCGTTTACACAACCCTGATCAAGAGACATGTTCGACCGAGAAATAATAGCTAGCCGGAGGACAGTAAACAAAAATTAAAATTCTTTCAAACACTAATACTACCACAAATTGCTAACACTAGATGGAGCTACAAACCGAACAAATGAATGTCACAAGATGGCTTCACATGAAGTAAAAACACAAACATCACAAGCATCAACATTACAAGAAAACCGTTGCAAAACTGATTATAAAACTATCTTAGGGTTAAGCAAAACAAGATCGCTGTATCTTAAACGTGCGCTAAATTATTTCATTGAAATCCCCTTTTTGCTGTTTTTTAATCATAGATATTGCTATTTTCACAAGCTATTCAAAGAATAGAACGTGAAGAGGCAACAGGTTTGAAAGTGAAAAAGACATACATTTTCTACATGCAAAACTTTCCATGTGCCAGACTGAAATATTCCTGAATGTGAGAAATGAACTTGAGAAAATTTGCAATGAAGATTTGATTACCAAGAACGCATTCAGATGTGTATCTGATTTTTATAGTACAATAATTCAGTACATTAAGGAATGGACCTACAAGTCATTCACATCAATGCAAGTTGTTTCCCTAGCTGCAGCTATCACTTGGGGAAAAAAAATAACAGAATCATTAAAGAAATGAAAATAATTTTCCAAATATGAAGACTTGATGAAAAGCACCTCTGATAAACACATTTATGTTAAATTGTATATGACAGAAGAGAAAATTGCTGAATGGAGTACCACAAATTGTAAGTTTATTGATAGATGGAGAGAAATTTTCACATATTTCAAGAAAGAGAAAATAGGTAACTGTGAAATAAAACATATTGTCAGCTTCTGCTTCGCATTTCCTGTATCCAATTTCTCCATAGAATGAATATTCTCCTTGATGAATTCATTATGGACTGATGAAAGGAACCGGCTCCAGTTGGGCACAGTTACATCTCTTCTGGTAGTAAAATCATATTTCAAAGAGGTGTCTTGCACCAACTTCTATGAAATGGTATCAAAGGATAAAAAGTTTTTGGAAGAGAACCATTCATCCAGAAAATATGACTGACCTGTTCCAGTCCCATTCATCAGCTACCCACTAACCACCAGGAGGAGGAGGAGCTAGCAATGGAATGAGCAGCAAAAATGAGATATGGAGTTTAATAAAGCACGCTAACATTAATGTTAGCAACCTTCACATTTTTTGTGCATACATATAATTTTATTTTTGAGTGTATTATGTCAGTTTTCCACTTACAGTTTTAATCTCCCCCCCCCCTCCCTGCTGTATTTTGTTCAGATGTTCTGGCTTTTTGTTTTCAGAATCTGTGACCCCTATACTAGCTGCATGTGACTAAATGTGTGCAGGTAATATGAATGGGTGAGCTATTATTCAATCAATGTTGCCCACCAGCATATGGAATAATAATTTTCCTAAACAACAGATTAAATTCCCTGTCACTCCCAATATTTAACACTGTTTTAATGTACAGGGTGTCTGCACCACCATTATGGTTCAGGTCAAGTAAAAAAAAATTGACATCTGATTAGAAGGTCTCTTGCCATTTCTGATTGCAACAATGACAAGAATGATCACATTATTAGGTTAGATTAGAATGTACAAAGATGGCGATGTGAACATCACAACAGAATGTTTTCTGTGTTCTTGGACTGGCTGAAATAAAAGCTGTGAAGCGTGTACAACGAAATTCTGGATCTGATACAACTAAAGTTTTAAAAGTTTGTAATGTTAAATGTATAGGCCAGACACCTTTTATATAATATCTTTATTTAACTTTTATTAATAGAAAAGTGATACACTAAACCTGTAAGTATAAATAGAGTTATGGTAAAAAGAAATGAGACTAAAGCCTCAATATTACGATTTTGGGTATCTGGATGGAGGACCTTGACACTCCACTGTTTACGCCCCCTGGAAATAAGGGACGAGAGTGCCAAAAAGGAGGGACATTTGAGGATTTTAAGGGATAAAGCGTAACAGAAAATTATCAGTCTTTCTTTCAGTGCATTATCAAATTAGAAACCACCAAGGAGAACATACTATAATAACATGCATAATAACTGCAAAAAATTAGAGCCAGATTTACTAAAATATTTTGTTTGCAATAAAAATTTGAAAGATCAAAACTATTTTATTTGCTGGTCTATGGATTTATTTCTTGAAATACATACATAAGTTTGTTTAAATGTGTACTTCTTGTACATAATTTTTTTTATCACTGAGTACAGCAGAGAAAAATTGTTTACATGCCATCCTAAAATTAATTTACTTGGAAGGTCTACTTTTAGTGTATCTATGTGAAGCCTATTTCTAATATTTGACAAAACATTCATAAACCTGGCTACAGAAAGAGAAGGCAAAGATTAACTAAAGCTCTGTCGGGGGACAGTTTTAAAACTCCCAAAATATGGGACTGTCCCTTGAAATTTGGAACGGGTGGTCGCCCTACATAAATATACATATGGTAATGTGACATAAATTGCTTAAATTCCTGTTAAAAGCTGGTTTTATTTTATTTACCAATTACATGTGTATCATTGCTAAGTGTTGTGCAGTTACTTCTGAGGCAACTTGCAATACTGAGGTACTTTTTAATTTCCAAGCTAGTCTATAGCTAAACAGATGAGCTAAGTTTAGTGTACATCCGTAGGCAATAGTCATTATTAGAGCTCAGCATTTGCCTGTTAGGTTCCTTTGTTTAAAATCGTAGTATGGTGCCTATAATTTGCCTGTTATCATAGTGTGTGCCTTTTTGAAGGGTCTTTTTTTTGTAATGTGAACTTTTATCAAGGATTTTGCCTATTGTAATTTCATGTTTTTGTTACTGGTAGTTATATTGACATTTATAATTAACATTTCGAGCTCTGAGCCAATGAGCCATTGTTGACAACATGCTTGAGGAAGTTTGTAATACCAGCATTTCTTTCCTGACGTCAGCAGTGGCATTGTTTTGTGTAATAATAAAATAGTGGCTACTTAGCACAATAAAGAGTGCGGTAAATTGTCAACTACAAAAAAACTATTGGTTTACGACAGGGAAATTGTTCATTTTAGTTTTAACTCATCAGTTTTGATAATTGATACAATGGCTTTATTGTTTTCTACTTCCCCTGTGGATGAAAACACTGTAGTGCCTTATTTCATTGCAAATGCAAGAATTACCTGTTTAATAACAATACATAATAATTACAAACCAGCATAGTAATGTAAAACATAATTACTTATAAACTGATAACAGGGTTTGCTATAAAAAAGAGTACGTAGCAATTGAAGAGTGCAAATTTAACGAAATAATGTTTACAGTTTACACTTCATTAAGAGAATAGTGGCATTTAGTATATAGTGTATGTCTATTTGATATTTTTATACTTGCTCTGTCTGTAACTATTGACAATATAAAGCTGTGAATGTATTTATTAGACTGAAGTAAGTTTGAAATGTTTGCAGTGTCAGCCAGTCAACAAAACATTCACATGTTGAACAAACTTCTTCATCAGCTGAGGGTGATGATAGACTGTGCCTGCTGGGGAAGACCTCTTGGTAGCACTCTGCTCTGGGAGCAACATCTGCGCACCATAAATCGCATTCTCTCCATTGCCAACCGTATTCAAATACGAGAGGTATGTTGTAATTAGTATTACATCCTAATGCTTACTAATTGTTGGCTATGATATGAGTGTGTTTGGTGGGAAGAGCAACTAAACAGTTACAAAACAAGTGGGTGGGGCATTGGAAGCACAGTCAGGTAAACAAAACCCCTGCAGTTCCAAGTTGCATTTACTAATGAGACTGAGGTGTGCAATTGTATATCTTCGTATCACTTTGTCCCTCACTCCCCTTTGATCCCTAAACCTTTTTCACTATAAGTTGAAAGGAGAAGTAAACAAAACTTAAATGTATCACTTCACCTAACACATGCCAGCACCACGTGGAATATGATGGGAACAAAGTACCCGTGAGAGGAAATTGTTTCAGACAGAATGCGAATACGGTATATCTGCAGCTTGGGGATCATTAGCTTTTAAACATTGTATGTCTTATTCCTATATTTTGCCTTGCATCCTAAGCTTCTAACACATAATACTAAGAGTGGCAAGTGCTACCTGGACAGTTCAGCATCTGTGATTAAAGACACTAGATTAAACTGTTCTTAACTTCAGGCTTTAGAAATCATTCATTGAATGACTTATATCAGTATACCACTTTTGCTTTAACCTTTTATGAGTCAGTGATGCAATGAATAGCATTCTAGGTTAGAAAATCACAGAAAACAAATGTGAACCAAGCAATCTGAGCAGCAATTCTGCATCACTAACAAACAAGTTCAATTATTGCTAATAATGACCAACCATATTCATTGTCAATTAAAGGTAGATACTTTTCACAAAATTTGTTAAAAACATTTAATACAATTGTCTTCTTTCCATTTCCTGCATTTATGTTTTCCACAGTGGCAGAACATGTTGCAAAAGTACACCGACAGCTTATAATGGTTCATTTAGTTATAGGTGAATCTGAACAAACACATTTTGTTTCAAAAATTAAAATGTTATGATCTAAACCGAACTGTTTTATGTAGAAGAAGAGACGGCATGCTAAGCAGGAAAAGTTGTAGTTTGTGTACCAGACAATCAGGTGCTGTCTTGTCATGTGGGTTTGTTTACAACTGTTTTAAACTTAAAGTGAAACCACTTTAGCCTTGATGATGTTAGGCATTGTCAACAAAAACGGCTGCGTCCTCCTGCAAGCACACTCATATTGTGACCAACTAGTACTTACCTATAATAGTTCTGCCTAAAAATTTGATACCAAGATTTCACTGGAAATGCATGTTTTGAGGTCCCTGATCTGAAATACAGCAGTTTTAGAAAAAGTCTGTGCTTGTGAGAAACGGAGAGAACAGCATAACTCAAAAGGAAATGTCAGATAAATACCAAACTTCGTATTTAAGTTCAGTATCTTCCAAGAATACGGCAAAAAGATGTTCAAGAAAACCACCCTCATCCCAAACTATCCTTTACATGCAAACATTTTCATTATTTTTTTGTTTTCTCAAAAATCTCTTATAACGATTTTGATTAAAAAACCATATGCTTAAGGTATTTGCAAGACAAATCAAATGTTATCTTGAATGTTTGCAAATAGCTTTTGAATCATTCTGAATGACTTATGTATAATTGTAACCCATAAATCATAGACCAGATCTTACTATACAAAATATTTAGATCTCTTTAAAACACACAAGATTTTCTGGCATTAACCGTTTGCAAGACATTCCTTGTTATTGGTTTGAATTTTCAAATACTTACACATTTTTCAAATGGTAAATCGTTATTTGGTTTTTCTCATGGTCATATAAGAAACATGGATTTTCAAAGTCATCATATAGGATCTACTTTTTAAAAATCCGACTATCGCTGTAACCTACTGTATTCTTATTATATCTACAACAAAATATGTAAATGTGTAATGAAATTTTGTAGTTTTTAGAAGGGTGAGTAGGGAAAGTCATGTGATATCAGCAAATCTGATTTTTACTTTTTTTGCTACATATAGTAAATAGGTGAAGTATTGCATTCAACCCAAAAATTCGATACCAATATTTTTACGGAAATACATGTTTTGAGGCCCCCTGAATCCAAATAAAGCATTTTTGAAAACATGTCTGTATATGTGTCTGAATAGCTATGAACAGCATATCTCAAAAACAAAAAGTTGGATAAATACGAAACTTGGTATTTAAGCTCAGTATCTTCCAAACATGTGATAAAATATTTTTAACAAAATCCCCCCCTATCAAACTACCTTTACATGGAACATTTTTCGAAATTTTTTATTTTTAAAAAATGGTTCCAACGATTTTGATTAAAATGCCATATTGTTCATTCCATGTCAAGTTGCACAAATTTTCACAAAATTTGACCATCATGTCTCCGATTCACTTCAAATTTTATGCATGGATTGCAAAAGCAAAATGAATTATCTTGTAAATTCTTATTTTTTTTAAATTGTAATGTATTAAAAAATATTGCATGGTGCCACACCCTTTTAGCTTTAAATTGGAATATCTCACAGGTGTTAAGTGAAATTGTTATAAAACTCAATACAAAGCTTAATATATGATCTTTTACATAATATTTATTATAATTAGTATAATTAATAATTTACATAGATTGTTAAAAACTATATATTCCTATTAACCCACTAGTTTAAATTTCCATATAAAATATAAATAAATTTCTCAATGTTTTTTTGTATGTGTTTACATAAAATAAGGATGGGATCCTGTAAAGTTAATTTTAAATAAAATAACTTATAAAGCAGTGAATACCAATGTCATTCTCGTGGTAGCAGAAATTAGAAATTGTTTCTTATTTTTATACTGAGCACTGTCATCATCAGGAAAGTAATAAATCTTCTTAAAATGTTTAATTAATTTTTTTAAAAGCTTTATCAGTTCTGTCTGAAAGAGATGCACAGGTTGGTGTCAGGTTTCAGGTATTCCAAAATGGAAACAAAGTTCAGGTGATGCGTTTCACTGCACTGCTTGAAATAGACAACAAAAGGGTGTGCTGTAGCTTGGTTGTTGTTCCAATGTATGCCTTGGACTGAATCTTGCACAACAAAAGCATAGTTTTCTGAAAAATTAGAAATAATGATGCAATTTCCTTTGTCAAGGTTTTCCTTATGATTTACCAGAAACAAAGACTGTTGCTGAGCTAGTAACACGTGAGGTATTAAGTGTTGTTGTTGATCTAATGTGCAGGATTTTGATTCATCAATTTTTCCCTTGCTAGCCAATATAAATTGTGTATCTTCCCATCTGGTACAGCTTTCCTCGATTCTGGGCATTCTACTAGGTGTTCTCCATGTAAAATCTTGTCAGCATTGCAAATCTTGCATGCTTTGTCATTCATAAAACCAAATCTATGTATATGTTCTACCAGACAGTCATGTCTAGTGGCTAATCTGAAATGAGCAACGGCTTCTTTCCTTGGAACATTCTTTATTTTTTGTACTATTTCTTTTATGTTGGAGTAATTTTTATTAGTAATTTCCTTTTGAATATTATGTTGGTATTTTTGTTTTATATTTTGACATTTTTTAGTTTCATATCTAGTCCACAAGACTTTATAGGTTTTGAATATAACACTGCACTCTTTTTGGCCAGAAAGTCTGCAGAAGTGAGGTATTAAGTTGTTTAGATAATTTGCTAATTTCTCCAAATATTCTTGTACAGAGATTCCAAAGTTTCCAAATTTGTTCTGTTCACAGTAACCCACTGCTTATATCTAACATATTGTATGTCTTCTGCTTCAAATTGTTCTTGTAAGTATGTAGTAAAGTTATCACTTCCAGGACAAACAGAGCATTCTAAAAGATGATAATGTTGAGAAGGAGGATTGCAAATTATTTGCGTTATGGCATCTTTATAATTATTTATGACTATTCTGCTTTCTTCAGTAAGTTTTGGAATATCTGCACCTTTAATCATCAACTTAACATTTTAATGTTAGGTGCAGATGTTTAGATCTTAACTGGCAAATTTAGAAAACCCAATTTTCACTGCTGGTAGGTTTCTCTCTGAAACTAACAAAATTGTTCTTTCCTAGCATCACTACTTACTTCATCTGAAGTGTAAAATTTGAGGACCTTTTGCACTGCTGATAGTTCAGCATTTTTCCGGCTTTACTTTCAGATTTTGACAATATTCTCTTTTCTGCAGCAGGTTCTTTTGCCTTCCTAATCATGTGAACTGATGCATCAAAGTGTTGCTGAATTTTTTTTATATATCCGGTCTTCTAAAATGGTTAATATTTGTAATTTTAAATTCTTATCAGTTGTATGATAGGAGTCTGACAGTTTCTGTATGATAGTGGAACTCTCAGTTGGTTTTTCATCGGAAGTTGAACTTTGGTTTTGCTCTGTATGAAATACTTTCTCTTTAAGGGACATTTCTATAGTTTTCAGTTTTTGTTGTGGATATTGTACTTCTTTTCTTAATGGGTGATTCACCCAAAATCACCAAGCTTTCGTTCAGCTTAGAAACACATCTAAATATAAAAACCACCTGAAGATGAACTCTGTGTCAGTTTCAGTATATTCAAAACCACTTCTGGATTATTCATGCACTGGTACTTTGTAGCACACAATTACTATTAGCAGTGAATGGTACTGAATTTTTTTTGACACACTTCACATACTTTTAGGTCTGGTGATAAAGGTATGTTCTCCATTTCTAAGCATACTGCGGGTAACTAATCTTAATGATTTATGCTTTGTGATATGCTTGAAAACATAAAATGTATTGAAAGAAGTTTACGTTTCTTCAGTTCACTCATTGTGCGCTTTCAGAAACCACAGAGCTAAATATGAACTTCTAATGCAGAAAGCTGAACACTAAGTAACATTTAAAATGAAACAGCAGAGAGAGGCTTCATAGAATAAGAGTTTCCAATTGTTAAATTATTGTGAACACCAGATGTAATAGTCTGACGTTCGTACTGCATAATGCATTGTCTGGTGCGCTGCTGTGGTGTGAAGCTCTTGTCAGCAGTTTGATATGAAATGCTATGCACTAACATAAATAAAGTGTTTAAAAGCATACTTCTAATGAAGATCCCATCCTGATATTAACAGGTGTAAGGGAAAATATATTGATTCCTTCTGTATCTTTTCCAGATTTTAATATTAGGGGGTTAAATTAGATAATTTGGTTTAAAATATACGTAATTAAAAAGTGGTTGTTTTTTTATTCCAAATAAATAGTATTTTAAATAAAGAAAACCACAATAATTTTATCTATAAAATGACATGGCATTCTTATCCCTGACTACTGTATACTCCGAGAATAAATTGCTTTTATGTAATGTGCGCGTATAAGAAAAATGTTAAGTGTGGTGTAAATCCTAAAATAATTTGATCTTCTGCAAAATATAAAATACATGTCCATTTATTTTGTGTGGAACACAAACTAAAATTCAGAGAAAGTGATGTTTTGTGTGTGTTTGGTTTGATGTGGAATGACTCGTATATGAGAGATATTAATTGACAAAACAAAATGTATATCTTGAATTTTTGAGGAATAGCCAATGAAGTGCTCTTCATTTGGAAGGAATTTTGTATAACTGGTAAATGTTGAGTGATAGAAGCATACTATACAAAAAATGTAGATCTCTTTAAAGCACACAATTTACTTCAAATGAGTTTTTTTGTGGCATTAGCCTTTCTGAGATATCGGTTAAAGGTGAGATATTGGCTATTAATGGTTTGAATTGTTTGTTTCTTGGTCACTCCCTTAAAGTCTGTCAACATTCAGTTGTTTCTCGCAATGTCGTGGAAACATTATGGAATTTTAAGGCCAGCATATAGCGTCCAGTTCTTAAACATTTGACTATCGCTGTTCTCTTTGAGGCAGTATTTTAATGCCTAAATAATATTAATAGTGTTTTATTATATTTAAATTCAACAACAGCCCACCTTGAAAACAATATGTATATGATTATTTATATTGTATGTAAAGTCATTGTAAATACTTATTTTTATTGTAAACACATTTATTAGTGATATGTAAATGTTTATATACTCTGATAGTGCAAAAACTGTGAGAATAATATGTTTTAGGATGTTAATAATGAGTAATAATGTAATTTTGGTGACAATAATGTTTCCGAAATTTTAAAAAAAATACTGGTTATGAAAAGATCAGTAATAGCGTAATTTCGCTTACAGTTTGGAATTAGCCAATCAACAGTAAAGAAAAGATTTTAGTTTGAATACTTAATTCTATTGGACTAGAATTAGCCAATAAGAGACTGGCATTGCCAAAGCTATAAGATTTTTACCATTGAATTCAGTCAGTCGCGGGCAAGATGTTAAAGAGAGCAGAAATAAAAGTCGCGGGTAAGATGTAAAGTACGGATGGTAAAAATTGTGTTCTCTGCTAGAATATATTAAGTGCTCTCAGTTTTTCTTTTAAAAAGTGTTGTGTTTATAAATGTGCAAGTATAAAGAGAAATAAAAAGAAGTGAAATTAAAAAAAAAAATTGCAGAAATTATTTGGTTTACGTAATTGTATTATTACGTATATTTGCAAAAGTGTGCTGTTATGTAATTATTCAACTCCACACTGAGGGACGCCAATTTGTGGAAGTTATGATGATGGTAGTTGTTTGGAGGAGTTTGCCCCACAGTTGTAATTTGAAGAAGTATGTTTGTTGCCAACTTTAAAAAAAATTATTTAGCTGGATGCTGGATATAAGATGTGAGAATCCCCACATATGTGCGTCACTTACGAAGAAGTATTTAATTTACGTAATGAAGATACACTTGGATGTTGTTTGATGCTTGGGACGCCAAACTTTATAGTGAAGATGATGCTTGTTTTACGTAATATTATTCAAGTTATTTGCCTCAGCTGCTTCAGTCGCACTATAGAAACACAAGTTCTTTTTAGGTTGTGATAAGACAAGAATTAAAATACGTCACAAAATTTACTTTTTAATTTCACTTCTTTTTATTTCTCTTTATACTTGCACATTTATAAACACAACACTTTATAAAAGAAAAACTGTGAGCACTTTTATATATTCTAGCAGAGAACACAATTTTTACCATCCGTACTCTACAACATCTTACCCGCGACTTTTACGTCTGTTCTCTATAACATCTTGCCCGCAACTGACTGAATTCAATGGTAAAACTCTTATAGCTTCAGCAATGCCAGTCTCTTATTGGCTAATTCTAGTCCAATAGAATTTAAGTATTCAAACTAAAATCTTTTCTTTACTGTTGATTGGCTAATTCCAAACTGTAAGCAAAATTACGTTATTACTGATCTTTTCATAACCAGTATTTTTTTAAAATTCCAGACACATTATTGTCACCAAAATTACATTATTACCTCATTATTAACATCCTAAAACATATTATTCTCACAGTTTTTGCACTATTAGATTATATAAACATTTACATATCACTAATAAATGTGTTTACAATAAAAATAAGTATTTACAATGACTTTACATACAATATAAATAATAATTATATACATATTGTTTTCAAGGTGGGCTGTTATTGAATTTAAATATAGTAAAACACTATTAATATCTTTTAGGCATTAAAATACTGCCTCATCTTTGTATCTATAATGAAATGTGTAATGTAGCTCTTTCTGAAAAGGTTTATTTGGATTAAAATGAAGTAGATAGAAAAAGAAGCCTGAGTAAGAATAATTTGTATACCCATTAATAAATGATAGAGGGTAGAGAAAGTCATGTGAATGCATCACAGATTTTTTTTTTATAACTAGGATCATTCTCTATCCTCCATAGAATGTAGAAGTATGAAAGAGACTTTGAATATGTGGGTAATCATATTTTAAAATGCAAATGTTAAAATTAATTTACAAGGAACCTGAAATGAATATCATTGCTAAAGAGAGATTGTTTCAAAGTAAAACTTGCTAATATGGCCTAGGATGTTAACAGTGGGTTATAAATATAGCATTTTAGGAAAGTGTAGACAGCATTAGACAGTCTGGAGGGGGGGTATTGTGATGTGTTAACATTCACATTACTTTCTCTACCCACTATTGCAAATTACTGGCTATGAAAATTATTGTTGCAAAAGTTGATTATCTACTTCATTTTACTCAAGATAAACCTTTGCAGAAATAGCTACATTATACATTTCGTTATAGATACAAAGAGAACAGTGATAGTCAAATGTTTAAGAACTGGATGCTATTTGCTGGCCTCAAAGTTCCATGACCTTTCAATGACATCACAAGAAACAATGGATACCAACAGAACTTTAAAAGAATAACGAAGTATTGAACAAGTTGAACGATTAATAATGGATATCTCAGAAATGGCTGATGCCATAAAAAAAGTTATTTGAAAAAAATTGTGTGTTTTAAAGAGATCTACATTTCTTTTGTAAAGCGTTATCATCTATCACTAAATTTTTACCAGTTATACAAGTTTATATAGGATTTCTTCTGAATGAAGAGGATTTTACAGGCAAATCCCAGAAAATTCAAGATATATATTTTATTTGTCATGTAAATATCTTTAATATATGGTATTTTAATCAAAATTATTAGCACAATTTCTTGGAAAATAAAATATTTTGAAACTCGTTGCATGTCAAGGGTAGTTCGGGGTTGGTGAATTTTTTGAAAATCTTCAAGTCTCATCTTTGAAAGATGCTGAACTTAAAAACACCAAGTTAGGTACTTATCTGGCTTATGGTTTTTTATTTATGCTGTTCAAACACACTCGCTCAAGGACGTTTAAAGAAACTGCTTTTTTATTTAGGGAACCTCAAAACATGTATTTCTGGTGAAGTTCCCCCATAAATAAAAGTTGCATACCGTAAGGTCTGGGGAGTGCGGTGGCCATAGTTCTTTTCTGATGACCCTATCTTCAAAAATTTCCGCAATTAATTTCAATGAGAGATCAGTTGTATGTGCTGTAGCAGAGTGTTGTTGAAAATATGCCTGTGTGCAGTCAATGTCACACAAATATTCCAGGAAGGTATAGTGGGTTTCCAAGCTGAAAATTGTGAAATCCCTGTTTCCTGTGACAACCTACTCAGAGATTTTTTTGGGTTATGTTCTAACCTTTCTCCTATCTCAAGTTTTTCCTCTGTAAGAACATGTCGAGTTACTTTGGGTTTCTTATCAAGAACAGAACCCATTTCTCTAAATCAGTTCACAAGACTATGAACTGTTCTCTGTGAGGTGCATGGATTCTGGGGAATTTGTCTATAAATAGTTGAGTCACTTGTCTACAAGACTGTTTGCATGTAGGAATCATACATGAAAATGCAGTGTTCTAAAATAAATGCACTTCTTGGCATTATAACAGGACTATCACGCTTTAACCACAAAGAACAAAACATGAACTTGTGGTACCAACGGTCGCACATGCATTGACCCGCAGAGTGGAGGAAGAACAGCAGGAGCCAGAACCGGTTAGAAGCACTATGAGTACGCAGCTGCATCAGCCAAGCTGCTGGCCAGGAGTTGAAAATAAGGCACTGTAGTTGAAGACTTTGGCCAGAAGATCCTTCATCCTGGAATATATCTTTTGAATAGTGGTATAGCAGAGATGTTGGTTGTTTTGCATATGTTAATATACAAAAAACTGATACTGGAGTACTAAAAACATGACCAGCTTCATGAGAAAGTTTTCCCTATTTGGTAGGCAAATGCTGGCTTAGTTTCTCATCTATCACAATTTCTTTTCCATCATTTCCCTTCCATTCTGTTTACCTCTCATCTTTCAGATGTGCTTCTAGGTTTAGTGGCATATGGCGGTGCCATACAGATGGCGTGGATGCTTGCTCAAAGGAAAGAGTACTTCCCTTGGTCATTAGAGAGCTGCTTGGTTGAATGGGCCATTCATGGCTCTTTCTGGGCAGCTCCAGAGGTCCTCTGCGCACCTCTGTGGCCTTAAGTCTTTTGTGGTTCCTTGGCTTCATCTGTTCCTCTTGGTAGTGGTAGTCGCAATAGATCTTTGTAGGTTGCAGTGCGCAAGGTGTCCCCCTCCATTGTATAACCTATTCAATTTTATTTCAGGAATTTTAATGAAAGCAATTTTGTTCTCTCCTTCCTTGACAAAGTATGTTATAGAACCATGGAAGTGGCAAAACATTTGTGCATTCATTCTTATGATTAGTTCACTCACATAGACAATATGACACTATTTTAAAATGTATCTTTAAACCTATACCTTTTTCACTATAAGCTGAAAGGAGAAGTAAACAAAACTTAAATGTGTCACTCCACTGAGCACATGGCAGCACTATGTGGAGGATGGCGGGAACTAAGACCCGTGATAGGAAATTGCTTCAGACAAAATGCGAATACCTATATTCGCAGCTTGGGGATCATTAGCTTTTAAACATTATGTATGTTTTATTCCTATATTTTGCCTTACATCCTAAATGTCTAACACATAATAATAAGAGTAGACAAATAAAAGTTGTATCTGAACAGTTCGGAATCTGTGATTAAAGGTACTGGATTAAACTGTTCTTAACTTCAGACTTTAGAAATCATTCATTTAATGACTAATGTCAGTATACCACCTTTGTTTTAACCTTTTATGAGTCAACAAGCCAAAAAAAAGCGTTTAGCACATAGGTTAAAACACAACAGAAAACAAACGTGACCCAAGCTATCTGAGCAACAATTCTACAACACTAACAAAGAAGTTCAATTATTGCTAAACAATGGCCAACCATATTCATTGTCGATTAAAGGTGGGTACTTTTTACAGAATTTGTTAAAAGCATTTCACACAATTGTCTTCTTTCCAATTCCTGTGTTTATGTTTTCCACAGTGGCAGAGGATTCTCAGCCAGAAACGAACTGCAGCGCATGCGCATAGCCTCTTAAACCCTCTGCTATAACCCTTCATTTAGTTATAGGTGAATCTGAACAAACACATTTAGTTGCATCAATTGAACTGTTACAATAATGATTTTTTAAATTTCTCTGCACAAGAATAACCACAAAATATTACGATCTGAACCGAACTGTTTTTTACTCTCTCTACTACGTATAGTAAGTAGGGGAAGTATTGTATTCCACCCAAAAATTCGATACCAAGATTTCACCGGAAATGTATGTTTTGAGGCCCACTGAATAAAAAAAAGCATTTTTGGAAAAGAGAGAGAGGGGGAGGGGGAGGAGGCATAACTCAGAAACGAAGTTGGATAAACACCAAACTTAGTATTTAGGTTCAGTATCTTCCAGAGATGCAACATGAAGGTTTTCAAGAAAATCCCCCACCCCAGATTACCCTTTACATGGAACATTTTTCAAGAATTTTAATTTTCTCAAAAATCGCTCTAACGATTTTTATTAAAGTATCATTATGTTTAAGACATTTTTATGGCAAATAAAATGTATATCTTGAACTTTCTGGGAATGTCTCCAAAAGTATTCTTCATTGTGAACGACTTTTGCATAACTGCTAAACCATAAGAGATAGACAAAATTTTACTACACAAAAAATGTAGATTGCGTTAAAATACACAATTTGTCATATACATTTTTTTTGTTGAGTGAACCATTTTTGAGATATTGCTTGTTATTCCCTTAAATTTTCCAATACTTATACTTTTTCTCAAATCGGAATTATTCTTTTTTTGGTAATGCAAATAGAATAGAATGCTCCACATAGCAACTAGCTCTTAAAATATTTGACTATCGCTTAAAGCCTACCAATTCCCCTTGCATCTACAAGAAAATTAGCAATAAAATTAACATCTCGATATCTCGAGTAACATGAAGCATATGGAGAATAAGCATTTGTAAAAAATAAGTTTGTACAAGAGCAGAGAAAGTCATGTGAGTGTAACACATCAGATTTTTTTGCAGAGGAAGAGACGACATGCTAAGTGGGAAAGATTGTAGTTTGCGCACCAGCCAATGAGGTGCTGTCTTGTCACGTGGTTTTTTTACTTCTCCTTTCAGCTTATAGTGAAAAAGGTATAGGTAACAAATGGCTTGCAAAGGTTGGGAATCTCCAGTAGTGAGAGCAGTGGCAGCTTGTGCTATGTGCCCACCTGTTAGTTTTGAACCATAAATACCTTTCAATAATTTCTGCATAAATTGTCAACTCAAAACAAGATCACGTAATTCTAGATGCAAAACCCTAAATGTTTCAGCACCTTTGTACAGGTTCGTTTGGTGCATAGTGTGTTTGTGTCAGGACACATTCTCCTTGTGGCTGGCAGAACACTTGTTATGATGGGCAAGGCCATACAGAATATGTGGACTCTTCTAGCTCATGTGCATTGAGCCTGTCATCCCTATCAGTTTCCCTGAGCGATTTATTGTGTGAAAAAAATTAAATTGAGTTTTATTTATGGACTCTTAACTACTACGGTTCTTAGCGTCCCATTCTATATTGGGCGTAAAAGACTGGAAAGTTTGCAGAGGCCTCTTTATCAGGCTTGAGGTTGTTTTTATGTGCCGTAAATCTACAACACTGGACCACTGGCTTTACTTCCCTTCTGAAGGAAACCATGCTAAGAATTTTTACACCTGAGAAAATCCATCGCCCTCTGCTGGGTTTGAACCTGCAACCTTGGGAACTAGAGGCTAGCATGGTAACTACTACACCACGGAGGACGATGATTTGTTGTGAGGTCAACGTTATTCTTCCCTCAGCTGTTTGCTTTTTTGCATCAATGGATTATGAGGAATGTTAACTATATGAATCTCTTGCACCAATAAGGCAACTCAACTAATGTATCCTTAAATAATGTTATATTTTAAAAAGAGCCAGAATTATCATAAGAGTAAGCTTGAATGATTAGTGGGATGAGGATCGCAAAATGGAGTTCATCTATTTTCTTAATACACTTTAAAAGACCACCTCCAAAAAATATCAGACACATCACGAACATACTAAATGCTTAAATATACGGAGTTAATAAAAAGTATTCTGTATTTTGAGAGGTGATAGTGTGGACCAAAACAAGAAAAAAAAAGTACAGTAATCATGGGCTCTAAAATGCATACCTTAGGAGCTATGAGCATTTGTTCATCTTCGCTACTGCAAGACATCTCTTCTACTGCAAGCTCTTTGCTATTACGTATGACCTACAGAATGTAGTAAACAAATGAGGACACATTACTTTGTTACTGTGAAACAGCATAGCTTCTAACATAATCTGCTTGCAATTACATACAACCTGCACTTGTGAACCATCACTAAAGCAGGTGCTCAATATGGTGCCCATTCATTGTAAGGCATGCTTCTGTCCAACATCTTAGGAAATCACCACTCTCTGAAAGACTCCATGTTGGCCATGGATGCTCTGGCAGACATTGATGATGCCTTCCTATAGTGTTTGTACATCATTAATAGGGGGTTGTATACAGCAAAAATTTTAAGATAAAGCTAACTTTCACAAACTTATCCAAACACAAACTGATTCCATTAGAACTAATAAGAATATGTGTTTCACTTACCTAGAACTGTGAATACATTTTACAGTAACAACATTAACAGATGTTTACTACATGCTGTATTCATGGACAATAACAGAGTAATGTGTTCTCATTTGTTCACTGCCTGCTATAGGTTGTATGTATGTAATAGCAAAGAGCTTGCAGTAGAAGAGATGATGTTGCTCATAGCTCTGTTGTTGATCTAATGTGCAGGATTTTGATCCATCAATTTTTCCCTAGCTAGCCAATATAAATTGTGCATCTTCCCATCTGGTACAGCTTTCCTCAATTCTGGGCATTCTAGTAGGTGTTCTCCATTTAAAATCTTGTCAGCATTGCACATCTTACATGCTTTGTCATTCATAAAACCAAACCTATGTAGATGTTATGCCAGATAGTCATGTCTAGTGGCTAATCTGAAGTGAGCAACGGCTTCTTTCCTTGGGCCATTTTTTATTTTTTGTATTATTTCTTTTATGTTGGATTGGATGTTTTGTGTATTCTAAGCAGCAGATATGTTGAGGTGAGAATTATGACATGCAAAATAATGACCACCGTAAAGTATCTTTTATTACCCCTGCAGGCATTTTATTTCACTACAAAATAGGGTTTCTAGTTGTAAACTGGAAGATATTGCACTCACTTAGAAACCACTCAAATTTAGCACATTTTATTAAGTTTTTAACATGCTTTGGAATTAAAAGTATTAACTAAGCCAAATTGTTTGCTAGTTCATCAAAAGTTATCGTCTGTGATTTGGATTTCATGATGTATGTTAAGATGTGCCAGTCCATTCAGTCAATTTTGTCCTAAAGCATTCTTGTCAGCATTGCACATCTTACATGCTTTGTCATTCATAAAACCAAACCTATGTAGATGTTATGCCAGATAGTCATGTCTAGTGGCTAATCTGAAGTGAGCAACGGCTTCTTTCCTTGGAACATGTTTTATTTTTTGTACTATTTCTTTTATGTTGGAGTAATTTTTGTTAGTAATTTCCTTTTGAATATTATATTGGTGTTTTTGTTCTATATTAATTTTGACATTTTTTAGTTTCATAGCTAGTCCACAAGAAACTACAGGATTTGAGTATAACACTGCACCCTTTTAGGCCAGAAAGTCTGTAGTCTTGTTACCATTCACTCCCACATGGTGCTCATGGCTCTTAAAATGTGCATTTTATAACCTATGTTTACTGGACTTTTTTTCTTGTTTTGATCCACACTACCACCTCTCAAAATATGGTATACTTTTTTTTTTAACACTGGTATACTGCTTTATCCTAAGTATACATATTTATTGCTGATTAATTCTTACATGTAATTCCTGAAAAATAGTATGTAGTGAAACTATTAACAAAGACCTGAAATTCATGAGAAATTTTGGAGGTAAATGATTTATTTTATACTCGGCGCCAATCAAGAAGGTGATTGACATTTCGCGAAGAGAGAGAGAGAGAGAGAGAGGCAACGTTGCTGCTCCTCGCGACCATGTGGAGAGCGTGCTAGAACTGTGTCGAAGGCGACT
This sequence comes from Deroplatys truncata, assembly GCA_030765065.1. Classification (NCBI taxonomy): domain Eukaryota; kingdom Metazoa; phylum Arthropoda; class Insecta; order Mantodea; family Mantidae; genus Deroplatys; species Deroplatys truncata. The sequence goes on along the minus strand of CM060979.1, from coordinate 138,301,782 downwards.
GGGTTGCGCCTGCATTGTAGAGCGGGTATTATTTATATTCATATACGAAGACAATTGTAAACTAATGAATCTACATGCAGAGGATAGAACATGCAAGAATAAGTGTAAAGAAGAGACATACCTGTGAAATATTGATGCTTATTCTAATGGAAAAATGCCACTGATTTCCAAATCGCTTGCATTGCTGTTGTTATTGTTGCTTGTTTGATAGACAATGTTGCCACCATCGTCATCATCTGAAGAGCTGTTAGAATTCCCCATGGAAATGACAAGCTGTTCTATAGTTTCTTCAAAAACTCCTTCATTTTCCCAAGCTGCACTTATTACGCCTTTTGTATGAGTCACTGCTTTTTTCCAGTTTTCAGCTTTTACTGCTGTTAGTGCTGCTTTAAGCTTTATTACTGATGACACAGTGAAATCTTTATTGTTTAACCCAACATAACCTTTATTTCGGCCCAAATTAATTCAATCGGGTTAAAATGACAATGATAAGGGGGAAGCCTAACTATTTTGTGACCATGTTCTGCAGCAGCAATGCATCGACTACATAACTTGGAAACTGCGGTTTGTTTGCTTTCACAAGTTCCAATAGCTCACTTTTCTTCAGTCCCTCCTTCACCGGTATATTGTGGTGAACAAGCCACTGAATTATTTTCTCCTCTTCGAAATATTCTCTTACAGAGCATATTATTCCCTGCGCCTGTCCTTTAATTGGGATACCTTTACAAATACAGTTTTATTTGGTTCCTGAGTGCGCTCAGTTTTTCGTTTAGCTGCGCTATCTTTGTCACTATTTTTGAACATTGTTAAATGCACAATTATAAATGCTCACACAACACACGCACGCACAAATACACATAACACAAGGCAAATACCATACAAATAGGATGATACAAAAGAACTTTTCAGTACGCAGGCAATCTGTAAACTGACACAGAAACATAAGCAAGCTGGGGCTAAAAGGAGGACATTGTTTATAACTGCAGTGACAGCATAAGATAAGACTGCAGTTCATGTTACTGCAACAGTTGCTCGCCCGGCACGTCATGCCAATCACATGTTACAATATCGACAACAAGGCATTTGCATCTATCGTTGCTATAGAAACGTCTTAGTTCTAATTGGTCCTTCTAATAGTTGCTATGACGACTGCTGTGACGTATTCATCCCCTCCCATTCATTTAAGGCTTTCCACCACGTGGTTAGTAACTGTCAATCACCTTCTTGATTGGTGCCGAGTATAGTAAACTGACATGGGTTGCTGAGGTTGAAAGGCATGGATTTATAAACGAGAGGTCTGGGGTTCAAATTTTACCACCGTCCTCCCTGAATGAGGTGTTTTTTCCAGGTTTACCTCATACCTGGCAAATGCCAGGGGTCACCCTAAACTTAGATCTTGAGCATTTCCTTTCCCAATCATTTTATTTCATGTATCATCAGTGTCCACTACCTGTCTGCAGTAAGAATGGCCATTAAACACATCTTTTGTAAACGTGTAGTATGTAGTGAATATCTTACGTGAAATAAAATTACTTTCTATTTTCAAGAAAAGTGAAAGTGTCTTTTCTTTTTTCTATCCGTGATGTATTTTTGCAGTGCAGTCTGCTCAATGCATGCTCGTGGGTTCTGTACAAATACTACTTTTATATGTTGTGCCCCATGAACTAAAATGTGGCACCACTGAGTGAGGGAATTAAATTTTTTTGTATATTTTTTTGTTTTAGCCTGGTGATGACGTGTTCCCCAAACTACAGAACCTTCCTGAAGAATGCATCAGAGAGGTTCTGCTCAGACTGGCAGACCACAAAGACCTGGAGAACAGCAGTAAGGCATACAGTGTGATGCAACGACTAGTGGATGAACAACGCATATGGCGTGAACTATGTCAGTTTCACTTCAGCCCACAGCAGATCAACTTTGTTCTGGAACGAGATCGCCAGGACTCTGCAGCCAAACCTGACTGGCAAAATGTTTATCACAAACTCAGAAAGTAAGTGTTTTGTATCTTCTTTCCCTACAGCATGTTAAAAACTGGCTACTTCACCTCTCTCAGTTGTGTTTCATAGATATGCATTCTAACATGTACATAAATCCTTATCATGGGTCTCACATTCTGAAAATGTATGTTTATTAGTCATTTTTATGTAATTTTCTATTTTTAGGGCATTTTTTTTACTTTATGTACTGCTTACCTGTAGTAAGTTAAAGGAAGTATTGCATTGTACCCAAAAATTCAATGCTGAGATTTGACCAAAAATATATGTTTTGAGACAATCTGAATTCAAAAAAAGAAAGGAAAAAGAAGAGAAAGAAAGGGAAAAAAAGCAGGTTTAGCAGTGGCGTGCGTGCGTGCGTGCGTGTGTATCCCTGTATTGTACTTTGCCGAACCAAACTATGTATTTAAGTTCAATAGCTTCCAAAGATGTGACACAAAGATTTTCAAAGAAATCCCTCCCCTCCCTCCTGCAACTACCCCTTACGTGGAATATTTTTCAAAATTCTTAATTTTCTAAAAAATGGCTCCTAACGATTTTGATTAAAATACCATATATTAAACATCTTTACATGACAAGTAGAATGTAAATCTTGAATTTTCTGGGAATAGCCTAAGAAATTCTCTTCATTAGGAAATAATTTTGTATAATCTTGCATAACTGGTAAATGTTAAGTGATTAACAAAAATGTACGACACAAAAAATGCAGATCTCTTTAAAACACACAATGTATTTCAAACAACTTTTTTTGTGGCATAAGCATTTTTGAGATATTCCTTATTAATGGTTTGAATTGTTAAAGACTGTAATTCCTTTAAAGTTCTGTCGATTTTCAAATGTTTATCATGATGTCATAGATACAGCATGGAATTTTAAGGCCAGCATATGTATATGTATGTATTTATTTATTTCCATAATACTGTACAAAAATCTTACAATTTTTAATACATTACTTTGAGTTGCTATTTTTTTTTTTTGTTTAGTCCATCATGCATTTTAACACTGTGGTTATTTATGCATGGTGGGTCATAACAAATTCTTATTGCTTTATTTTTCTAAACCATTTTTCTCTTAATCTCGCCATATATTCTCCTATTCTTTTTATATCCCTCTCCTTTTGTATTTTCATTATCCTAACTTTTAATACTTCTTTGTTAACATTCTCCCATTCTTTAGGTAAAAAGTGATCTCTCCACAAAGAGGACATCTATTGAAATTCGCTCCCTTCCTATCTCCCCTTAGCCTAGACCAGGCCCACCCTTCTTTCATTAACCTATTACCTACATCCACATACTTCTTTCCCCAGTCCACCTTTAATTGTCTATATAGTTCCAAACTTTTCTTTCCTTCCAGACTTTGAAATAATTCTTGTTTCTCTATATCTTCCACTCTGTTTGGCCAGCGTATAGTATCTAGTTCTTAAACATTTGACTATCGCTGTTCCATTTGCATCTATAATGAAATGTGTGATGTAGTTATTTCTGCACAGGTTAATCTTGATTAAAATGACGTAGATAGAAAAATAAGGTTTAGTAAGAATGGCTTTATACCCACTAATAAAGAATAGAGGGTAGAGAAAGTCATGTGAATGTAACATCAGATCTTCTTGCCCTTTGCATGTTTATTTAGTTGTTTTCTTCCATTTATATTAATTATAAAGGTTTTTTTTTATTATTGGCATTTTACATAAGGATAACTTTTCAAACAAAAGTTTCACTATTCAACTAAGAAATAAGATTAACTCTGTACATTCTTTACTGGTGGAAAAAACTCGCATCTTATTAAACCCTTAGTGGAAAGGGTTGCTTGAGGGTGGAGGGTATAATTACAGCTATGAATTCATGTCCCAAAATAGGGATGACAAGTCAGTTTTCCCTTTATTGCTTTAATGATTCAATACAGTCGGGTTGCTATTGCCCATATCTTTGTCATGGTTAGGCCGTGAATTCCTCTTGTGCAGCACCATCAGTTTAAATGGGCCCTCCCCTTTCGGCACCATGATGGCGGGGCACACAGTGCCTGTCCAACACTCAACTCCCTGTGCAGTTGGCAGTAGAACTATTTGGCGCCATCTGAAGGACATGTGAGGTCAGCCAAGGCAGTGAAGTATTGGTCATATTGCTAAAAGGTTGTGCAACAGTGTATTTGCTTGAGACATGGTGCAATTTAGCACCGAACAACGAATATTCATTTGTAGTCATTTCATAAAATACTCGTCACCTGCTCAGTGTCGTAGAGCATTTATGGAAAGGTTTTCTGACATTTATCTGCCCAACAGATGCATAAAATATTCCACAAATTCAATACTACAGGATCGGTATTAGACCAGAAGACACCACAAGAAAATCTTGATATTGATGCTTGATTAGAACGATCACCCCGAATGTGGCTCTCTTAAGTTAGCACAGCAAGCAGGTGTCAGCTGTGGACCAGCATAGGCAGCCACAAAAATACTAAAATTGTAACCAAAACAACAGAGGTGCAAGCCTTAAAGGATAGGGATCCCCAGACTGGAATAAGATTTTGCACCTGATTTCTTGAGTAGGTGTGTGTTGGTATCATAAAACAAGTAGTAGATGAGGCATGGTCTAGAGTGGTAAGTGCTCATTCAGTGATGAGGCATGGTTTCATTTTAATGGACATGTTAACATGCAAAGTAATTACTACTGGGCAACAGTAAATCTGAGACTCATATGTGAAAGTGCGTTACATGATCCTAAGGTCGGTGTATGGTGTGCCGTGTGTGCGATGAGAATCATTAGCCCTATTTTCTTTCACGAAATCATTAATGAACGATATGAAGCCGTAATTTTGGAACTGTTTTTCATTCAATTGATTGATGAATGAACACAAGGGAGTGTTTCAACAAGATGGGGTTACATCCCATGTGACTCAGACTTCATTGCGTACTATTGCTGACATTTTGGTGACACGTGGGAAAGTGGCGCCTTAGGTCCACAGACCTAACATCCTGCAATTATTCTTTGTGGGGCACTTTAAAAGACATGGTATATAAAACAAATCCCTGAACATTAGATGAACTGCAACATAACATATGGGAAGAAATAGCCAACATCTCACAAGAAGAGTTATGTGTGAATGCAAACTTGTTGAGACACTGTTACACTTGTCTCGTAGCACAAGGAGAAGATTTTCAACTTCTTTGAAACAGGTAAGCAATGTAGACACGCATTAAATGTTTGTAATAATGAATAATGTTGCTATGTTAAGCCTTCTGCATTCTACTGCCGGCTGCATGGGGAGTGGAGTGTTGGCGGACAGGTGCTTTGTACCATGAGGGGCAGGCCGGTTTAAATTGATGGCACTATATAACCTGAGAACTCAAAGAGTTAATGCTATATTATTGTAAGACCTGCCTCAAAAACAGTTTTCTTAATTTTCTTTTCAGATTCTTCAAACAAGAACATGAAACAAATATACTTCTTAGTTAATTTTCTCCATTAGCTCATATTTGTTATACGTACTTTTTCTGCTTGTATAGCAGTGATGCCCAAATATAAATTGATTTATAACTTTCTGTGCATTAATTTTTGGATTCCGAGAGAGGTGGATCGTGTATGCAAGCCAGCTTTTGGATGTTACTGCTGGGTAGAGGCCTGAAGGTTCACATGAAGAATTAATTGATTTTTAGTGCCCAGCATGTGCATTGAGGGGATGTGTACTCGCCTGGCTGTGGAGGACTGAAGCATGGTGTGGAGATTGAAAGGAGGGTGTGGGTGTTTCACTCTACAAAATAGATATTTTTGCCATTCTTTAATATATGTCACATTCTTTGTACACGGGACTTCCAGTGTTTAGAAGAGATTTTGTGCACGGGGGGGAGGGGGGTTCTCTGGTGGTCTACAAACAATTCATTGTACAGTTTCAATTCTTTTAGAGTATAAATTATGTTAATCAGGAAATTAATCAGGATTCATATGTATATTTCTTTTGTATTTTTATATTTTCTTTTCTTTGACGGGGACGCCTCATTTTTGTAAGTGAGGGGAGATGTGACGTGTTAATAATTTGGGGGTTTCATTGTCATTACCAGACATATTGTTGTTTTCCTTTCATGTTGACTGGGATGACATCACTCCTGGCTGGGAGTTTTTGCTAGCCACGAGTGGTGGGGATATAGTGTGTGTCTTACTTAGGATTCCGAGAGAAGCGGATCACACGTGCTAGCAGGGTTTTGGGTCAGTGGACATCTCCCCTCAGTTTTCATATTTAATAATGTAGGAACCCCAAACGGTTGGGAAATAAATCTAGGAATGTGTAAGTAGATTAGTGTTATGGATTTTGTACATCGAGGGATTTGCGCCTTCCTCTGGCCTCCACATCATGCTTTGGTCCTCTGCAATCGATGAGTGTGTGTGCTGGGTGTTGGAAATTAATTTGGTGCTTCTGTGAACCTTTGGGCCTCTATCCAGCATGTAACAATATATAGATCAGTCTCCTTACGTCTGAATGAAGTTCAAACTAAAAATTGGCGGTATAAAGGCTGTGAACTCATCTGGCCCTCTCAGAGCATGTCTGATCTAGTAGCTTATTCATTTTAATTAAATACATATCCAGTACAAAGACTAAATCTAGTTTTAGGTAATTTTTTGTAATAATTTTGCCATTCTTTAAACATTTCAGTCATTTTATAGCTGATATTTGTGCCATCAAAATCCAAGCCCTATCCATCATCCTTTGGATTTTAGTATGTGTTTGATTCTTTCCAAAAACCCTTGGCATTATTCCCCTTAGCATTCCATATCTTAAAATAACTGCTTGTAAGTTAATGCTGGTTCACAAGAACAGAAACCAGAACGAGAATGGCAAAGTCAAAATACATGTGAGCATTCACAATTAATGGGAAGCTTTCCTGGGTCCCAGGAATGGGAAAGGAATTTTAACTTTCTCATTTCTGTTGCAGGAGGCAGCACATTAATATCCATATTGTGCATATTAGTAGAAATTAGTCAAGGGCCTGTGACATGAAACAGCCATTATAGCTGTCTCTAGTAGCAAGCTGGGAAAATGAAACTGGAAGAAAGTCCAGCAAATGTGCATCTGACTTCCTCAGATTCATTGAGTGTTTGTTCTTCTAGTGAAACGTTATCATTATATGTTACATTTATATGAAACTCAAAACTATTACCTCAAAAACAACAATAATAAAAACTACAAAGAACAGCACAAAACTGGTTAAAAATTTTCTGTTGTTTTACATTCATATGACTTTCTCCAACCTCTGTTGCTTATTAGTGGGTATACAAATTAATCTTACAAAATTTATTTTATCAAGATAAACCTGTCTGGAAATACCTGCATTATACATTTCATTATAGATACAAAGGGAACAGCAATAGTCAACTGTTTAAGAACTGGACGCTATATGCTGGCCTTGAACTTCCATAATCTTTCTATGACATTGTAAGAAACAGCTGAAAATCAACAAGACTTAAGAGAATGGTTAAGTATTGAAGAATTTAAACAATTAATAACAGATATATTGGAAGTGGTTGGTGTCACAAAAAATTTATTTGGAATAAATTGTGTGTTTTAAGGTGATCTACATTTTTGTGTAGTATGTTTTCGTCTATTGCTTCACATTTACCATTTATACAAAATTATACAAAATTCCTTCCGAATGAAGAGGTCGTCACAGACTATTCGCAGAAAATTCAAGATATACATTTTATTTATCATGTAAATATCTAATATATGGTATTTTAATCAAAATCATTACAGCCAGTTTTTAGAAGAATTTTTGAAGAATGTTCCATGTAAGAGTAGATTGGGGTGGGGGGATTTTCTTGAAAACCTTTGTGTCGTATCTTTGGAAGGTAATGAACTTAAATACCAAGTTAGGTATTTATCCAACTTCCTTTTTGAGTTATGCTGTTCACAGTAACACACACATGGGTGTTTTTCTAAAAATGCTGTTTTTGTATTCAGCCTCAAAACATGTATTTCAGGTAAAATCCCAGTATGAAGTTTTTGGGTAGAATGCAATACCTTTTCTACCTACTATGTACTTGGTAGGTAGAGAAAGTAAATATACAGCACAATAAAAAACAATAAATAACTTAAAACATACCTCCACTATTAATAAAGAAATGATGAGGAATTAGAGGAATAGGAAATAGGAATAAATCTTTGTTTAGGAGATATTTAATTTTATTGAATTATGTTGCTGGTTAAGCTGCATTATTTTTTAGAGTTGGAGGTTGTTACACTGCAGCACTAAAAAGTTCTTACTTTGAACGCATTTCGGGAGAATGGTTTGCTTCCATTGTCAGCTTGTTTCCAACTGATTTTGCTGGTTACTGTCTGGGGAATGTATGTGGTTAGTGGTGTTCTCTGCACACCTAGAGCACAAACAGAAGATTACTTAAAACTAACAAAATTATGTCTGGACCAGAATTTCTTTTCATTCCACAACAAAATCTTTAAACAAACTACAGGCCTCACTATGGGAAACCCCCCTTCACCATTTTTAGCAGAACTATAGATGAGCCATTTTGAATGCCATATTATTAAATCTTTCCCACATCTATTCAAAACCTGGTATAGGTACATAGATGATATTTTTGCTATTGTTCCAAAAAAACTTGCAGAAGATGCTTTGAAATTATTGAATTTACAGAAAAGATCTATAAAATTCACAATAGAAAAAGAAGAAAATGGCCAATTACCTTACCTAGACATCAGGATCATCAGAAATAAAGCACACAACAAATTAACGTATGGCATCTACAGGAAACCAACTCGCACAGAAAATTATATTAAAAACAATAGCTACAATCCTACAAGCCACAAACATGCAATTTTAAACAGCATTACAAACAGGTTAGTACATATACCATTAGAGAAAGAGGAATACCAGAAAGAATACCAATACATTATCAACATAGCCACCATGAATGGATACCAGAAAACAACAATAGATAATTGACTAATTTTGAAGATTTAGAAGCTAGTAACAGTGATGTGTCATAATTTAAAATAAAGAGAGTTGAGGGTATATACACTACATCACTAAAATATTATTACTTGAACGCATTTCGGGAGACGGCTTGTTCCCATCGTCAGCATGTTCTCAACTCATGCTGACGAGAACAAGCTGAGAACATGCTGACGATGGGAACAAGCAGTCTCCTGAAACGCGTTCAAGTAAGAATATTTTAGTGATGTAGTGTAACAACCCTCAACTCTCTTTATTTTAAAAAAAACAATAGATAAGATTAAAAAGTTTGAAAGACAGAAATACGTCCAACAAACGACTGCTTTACTCAGACAACAAAAACCACAAGCATATAGAAAGTTCACTTATTACCTTTGGACACATTATAAATTTCAAAGGATTTTCAAGAAATACAGCATCACCCTGTCTCCACAGAATAACCACAATATACAGAAACTACTATGCAACAGAACAAAAGACCCTATCTCCAACAATAAGTCAGCTGGTATATATCAAATAGTTTGTAATGACTCTAACCTGGTATACAGCAGAAGAACCAAAAGAAATCTGGAAATAAGACTTAAAGAAAACATGAGATGCATTTACCAAAAACAGACAGAGAAATCAGCAGTAGCACATCATTTCTGGTCTTCAAACCATGAAACCACTCCAAACACAAAACTCTTAAAACCAACCAACAACAGTTATGAATTGGACATCTGGGAAAAAATACATATCGTCAAACACAGGAATCACCTAATGAATTTCGAACTGCCGCCATCCAGCAGCCTTTGGAGGATCATCAGCCCGGCGCCAGAGAATGCCACTAGCCACACCACAACCCCCGGACAGTGACCAGCAAAATCAATTGTAAACAAGCTGACGATGGGAGCATACCGTTCACCCAAAATGCATTCAAAGTAAGAACCTTTTAGTGATGTAGTGTAACGACCTCCAACTCTCTTTATTTTAAATTATAACACATCACTTTACTAGCTTCTCAATCTTAAAAATTAATTAAAGCTGCATTATGTTGGTTGAATTGGAATCAGTTGGAAAAAATATCATTGGTCAGTTACATTTTCATTTCATTTCTTTATTCATCCCAATTGATCATCATACATGATTTGGGCAACGTCACTAGTATATAAGCACAGTAGTATCTTCATGGCTTAATGTTTAAACTTAACATAATTGCAGTATATACAATCAATTGAACCAAATAAATAAGATCTATTCATTCAAAAATTCATCTAGAGTATAAAAACAACACTCAATGCAAAATTCCTTAAGTTCTCTTTTCAACTTGTTTGTGGCTTGAATATTTTTAATCTCCACAGGTAATTTATTGCAAAGATAGCCTGCTGCAAAATTAGATATAGTTTTATAAATTCAATCCTATGTGTTTGCACGTGGAAAGTTTTTGCTTATTCGGGTTGCATAGTAATGCATTAGATGGTTTAATTTGCAATTTGTCAATCTTGTTTTTACCAACATATTGTTTCAAATATGTATAGTGAAAATAATATTAAGACTTTTTAATTTTTTAAAGGCTTCTCCACATGATTCGAATTGATTTAAACCCAAAATTATTCTAATTGCCCTTTTTTATGAAATAAGAATTCTTGTGTATTTTGCTGCACTTTTTCCCCAAATTGTTATTCCGTATGATAAGTGTGGATATATTAATCTATAATAGTCTTTAACATAGGTTCCCTAGATTGGATAGTTATTTTAGTACATATAAACCGGAGCAGATTTTATTTGAGATTTTTTCTATATGTTTATCCCAAGTTAAGTTTTTATTTAGTGTTATTCCTAAAAAATTAGCACTACTTGTCTCTTTTATTAGTTCTCCTTCCACAGTAACTCTTAAATTAATAATGTTTCTATTTTGCTCTGTCTGAATTACCATATAGTTGGTTTTATTAGAATTTATAAACAGGTGGTCAGAGTTTTAAGTACTGAGCAACCTCATTTGTATTTAGATTAGTGGAGTTTCCTAGGTGTAGTGAACTTTTTCCTATATTTACAATTGTAGTGTCATCTGCGTAAGTAATTATTTTACCATCTACAATGTTAGTAATATCATTTATATATATATATATATATATATATATATATATATATATATATATATCTATCAGGAAAAGTAATGGCCCCAGAACCAAACCCTATGGGACACCATATTTCACTACTAAGGGATTAGAATACAACTTTTTTATACCAGGTGAGTCAGCTGCCCCTATTTATTTTTTAATGTATGCAACATGCTAAGCGACATATTTGACTAAGGCCTTTCTTGAATGCCTTCTAATGGCTAATTTGCATAACACTTTATAGAGGAGGGATAGATAACTCAGTGCACAAGTGTTGTAAAATGCAATCGCTACGTATGTCAATACAAAAAACATTCCCCCCCCCCTGACCTGGGAGCTGCAGTAGCACTTTTAGCCAATTTTACAAACTTTTATTATGAAAATGCCCCTGAAGGAACAACCTATCACATGCATCAGTTGACAAAACTGTTTGAAAACAAAATGGCATATTTATGCAGTGTGACCAATTGGATTTAAGCTGTCAGTCAACGTTGTACAGCCTTTTCAAAAAATGCTAAGTATTAGGTAGATAATTTCACTTATGTCACAAACTATTTCAGATCATACAGTAATTGTGATGACTGATACTGTTTATTTCTTTGAATTAAAACTACCAAACTGAGCTCAAAACACTGTATGATGCTGCAAAAAGCATATAAAGATTCGAGGCGGGTTGTAGTTGATACGGTAATTTGTATCACAAATTACTCAGATGTAATTAATGATAGTAATATGAATATGTATTTTTATGTGACATTGATTTCAGAGGTTTATTAATTGTAATTATTAATGGTAAATAATAATATACGGCTTTACTGAAACTGTCAACAATAACGCAATAATGCAACGAGGGGGTGAGTTGTTTATCATTACCGGGAACAAGGAAGTTACGTAATGTTTCACGCCTTTTCGGTAGAAGCTTCTAGAACATTTCCTAAAGCAATATGTATTCGTGGTTTTCATTGGATATTAAAATAGACGCTAATGTTGGCGCGTTTTATTAGCCAATAGCAGTTCATTTATAATCTTTAGGCGTATCTTGATGCAGGCCTATAAATAGTGTAGGTTCGAGGTAGCTTGTCCCCCAGTTAAACAAAATTCTCAACACACTACACGTCGGTCCCCCAGTTCAACAGAATTCTCAGTACTCTACACGTCGGTCTCTCAGTTCATTTTTTTTGCCAAGTTACACGCAGCAGAATTACGAGAATTATTATAAAGTATTATACATTTAAAAAAATTACATAAAGTTGAAGTATGCGAGTTAAAAGTGATAAATAAGAAGTTATTACAAACAGTTTCAGTTTGGCGAGTATCTATCTCAATATGTAAAAAGTGTTAGTGAACGTGTTCGACAATAAAAGTTATAAAACCAATTTCTTCATCATTATCATTTCTGGATAAAAGATTCCTTTCCGATTCACACCCTGCAAGAGATACATTCTCGACCTAAATAGCTAGCCGGAGAACATTTAAAGTGAATTATTTCAAAACTGATGCAAATTGCTACGCCAGAGGGAGCTACGAACCAAACAAGGAGTGACGTCACAAGATGGCAACGCGTGAAGTAAAGCAGCACAACATATGATCTACAAGTTCTAATAACTTACACTATAAATATTACGTAAGCAACATTTTCCGTCGCATAGTTCTGCGACCAGTAATTTGTATAGGAACCCCAGCTGACAAGGTAGCATTGGCCTAATGGTATTATCATGGTTGCTTTAACACGTGCCACTTCAATTCGGGTTCATATCCTTCTGGTTAAGTTCAAACTTTTTATTACCTTTTGTTTTATCTCTTTGGGCCTATGATTTGATATTACGATATAAATAACATTTTTGATAACATAAGTGTGTGCAAAATAATCATCATGTTTTCCACTGCAAAGAAGAAGAACCGCAAAGCCCAAATCATCTACGGGCACACTCATATGTGAAGAATGCAGGCAGATTACACCGTGCATGTTACAGCATGCATGAAGATCTCTCGGGCAACGTACACAAATGTGCATTGATGAAGGGGGTCGTTATTTTGAACATTTACTTCGTTGACGAAATCCATGCTCTTTAACAATTTATTGTTCTGTTTACCTGTGAACTTAGCACATTTACAACTCCTTTGTCAATAGAAGTAGTGAAACATAAGATTTAAACATGAAAAACAACACCCAAAATGCACCCAAAAGAATGAAAGCTAATTACGTAACACAGTTTACAACACCAGATACGGTATAGGTTATTAGGATAAACATGATACACAATTATCTGATTGTAATTCTTGTGTCTTTGGCTCACAGAAGAGCCAATAACAAAAATAAATAAATTAGTACACTAAAATAAATAAATAAACATAAGGAGAGAAAAAAAGAAAAGAACCAAACAATTTGATGTTTGTATCAGATTCGAACCTCCGAAACTAACCTTTGCTTCACCACATTTCGGCAGCTAACCCATGTAGTCCATCTCGCTCTTTGGGAAAACATTCCACTATCTCCTTGCAAGCATTATCCATGAAATGCCATCTGTTTTAAGGGTTTTGCAGCTCTTTGGTTCTCATTAAAGCCTTTAATCATTAATGCTAGTTGTGTATAGTGCCGAGTAGAAGGACAGAGCTACAATAACAGTTTATTTGCCAAAAGGGTCAATATTTTCACATTAGAATAAACTGGGGGTTGCATAGATACGAATACCTAGGGGCAGCTGACTCACCTGGTATAATGTTTGTTTAAATGAGTGATTTTTACAACTTATGTTCTATTTATCAAATATGATTTTATCAAGTTAAGGGGTAATCCTCTTATACCATACCTATATAATGTGTTTATCAATTTATCATTATCTACGCTATCAAACACTTTACTCAAATCCAGAAATATGCAATTGCATTGTATTTTATTGTCAAGGTTCTCAATGATATAATGAATTATTTCCATAACTGCATTTTTAGTTGATTTATTTTTTCTAAAGTCAAATTGAAGATTATTGAATATTTTGTATTTATTTACGAATTACTATTATTTTTCAATTACTTTGGATAAGGTTGGCACTAGTGTTATGGGTCTGTAATTGGTTACTGATTCATGGTCACCTTTTATTTGTATTGGTATAACAATGGAGTTTTTTAGACAATTAGGGAAAAACCCCGGATGTAATAATGGAATTTACCATAAAGGGTCTATTAAAACACATTTTTTTAATAATGTGGTGAATATACCATCGTACCCAGAAGTATTTTTGTTTTTCATCATATTAATAACATTTTTCAACTCGCCCTTCGATATTTCACTGCTATATATAGAATTTCTAGTATACTTTTCATTATTAATTGGTTGAATTGTTATATCTCCTTGTTTCTAACAAATGACCAATACAGTTTATAAATTTTGTGTTAAAAATTTTGCTTATATCTATTGGATCAGTGACTAGTGTACCTTCATTTGTTAATCGTATATTTTCAGGCCATTTTTTAAATTACCCACATTGCTTGTTGATAATGTTCCATGCTATTTTTGAAATACAATGAGTATTTTCAAATTTGGTATTTATTTGTATAGATTTTTTAGTTTTAATCAATATCTTCTTTCTCTTTTGTAATTTTTGTATTTCTCTTTGTCCATTGTGTTTTTTGTGAGTATATATTTATCATAATAGTCTTTTAGTTTCTATTTAGCAATTAAACTATTTTTACCCATCCAATGCCATGTTATATTAGTTTTTTTAATTGATTTTACTCGAAATGGGCATGCAATATCTAGATAGTAATTAAAAATGGTATAGAAATTATCCCATTTTTTATTAGTACGTTTATCATTATAAACTTCCGCCCAGGTTTCATTTTTTAACAAGTTGCATAAGCCATTTACATTTCCATCATTAAAGTCTCTTAATTTTATTCTATATGCCTTGTATGTCTGACCTGGTAGATTATTGAGTTCAATATCAATTTCTTGAGCATAGTGATCTGCTAGGTGACTTTTTAATACTTTTGTGTGGAAGGTTTGTTATGATATGATTAATTTTTGCTGCCAAAATTTCTGTTTCTCTGGTAGGTTGGTTAATTGTTAAGTGCAGTTTGTACATATTTGCAATATCAAGAAGTTGCTTCAAATCATTATTGTTTGCTATCCTATCAATATTCAAGTACTATAGTTTCATTCTCAATCTGATCAAGGACAGTTATTAAACTTTGAAAGAATTCAGCTAACTTACTATTTGGGGATCTATAGCAAGCCAGTATTAACATATTTTCCTGATTTTTACTAAGTTCTATACCTACAATTTCAAAGACCTTATCAATACTATATTTTTTTATCCAACTTAAGGCTGTTGTGTTATATCATTAGATACAAAAAGTGCCGTGCCACCTCCTTTATAGACATTGTCTAGAAAAATGTGCTCGTATATTCGTGTATCCTTCGATGTGACAGGGGGTTATTTTAATATCTTTTAGGCCATGTTCACATATTGAAAAAACATTGAGAAAAATTGTTATTTCATCTTTTTTATTGGTTATATGAAGGCAGTGCCAGAAGTACCCCGACCTGGCATATATTGAAGAAGGTATTTTATTAGCTCCAAGTATGGAAGCCATTTTGAGAAGTTAATTTATTTTTACCACGCTTTGGGCATCAATTTGAAGTAGGTTGTATTGTAAGAGTTGTATTATATTTCAACTGTTGGGGTGCCGAACACTTGAAGTAGTTGCAACCGCATGTATGGTACCCGGTAGCCTTCATCCCAAATTTAAGAATATAAACTTTGTAATTTGACTGTTTCTTTAAGTATTAAATATTTATGTTTGCCTCAGCTGCGTCAGTATTATTGTTAGAGACATGTTTCTCTTAGTAGGGTTATGGTGCGACAAGAATGTAGGCTTACACAGGTTATAATTTTACTTCGCTCTTTTTATTAATGCTTGACATGATTTAAATAACACTTCACTGATATAGAGAGCTGTGAGATTCTTTTATTAATTACTTGCACTTTTTAACACGTAAACTATTTTCATCTCACACGAAATCTCTTGAGGACACTTTTTTGCGTCTGGTTAGTAACGCTGTCTGCAGGCAACTGACTTCTAAATTTGTAAATTTTTCTCATTTTTAGTTTCTGATTGGCTAATCCTACTCCAATAGAATACCTTCATATAACTGAGGCTTTTTCTGGTTGTTGATTGGCTATTTTATAAACTGTCACTAAAATTTACATTAGTGTTGCTCCAATAATGACAGTAGCATTTAAACTTTCAAATTCATTATTGCCTCAAGGTTACCTCATTGTTAGCAACTTTTAACCTATTATTCTCTCAGCTCCTGCATTATTAAATTACGTAATATATCCATATAACATTATTACACATGGATACAATAATATAAACGTATACAATGACTAATATACACTTTTTATTTTTTCTACTACATATAGTAAGTAGAAGTATTGTATTCCACCCAAAAATTCGATACCGAGATTTCACCGGAAATATATGTTTTGAGACCCCCTGAATCCAAAAAAAGCATTTTAGGAAACATGTCCGTGTGTGTGTCTGTGAACAGCATAACTCAGAAACGAACAGTCGGATAAACACCAAACTTGATATTTAGGTTCAGTATCTTCCAGAGATGCGACACGAAGGTTTTCAAGAAAATCCCCCCACCCCAGATTACCCTTTACATGCAACATTTTTCGAAAATTTTAATTTTCTCAAAAATGGCTCTAACGGTTTTGATTAAAATTTCATATCTTTAAGATATTTTCATGACAAATGAAATGTATATCTCGAATTTTCTGGGAATGTCTCCAAGAGTATTCTTCATTGAGAACGACTTTTGCATAACTGGTAAACCATAAGAGATAGACAAAATTTTACTACACAAAAAATGTAGATATTCCCCTTACATCTACAAGAAAACTAGCAATAAGATAGAGTCTGCAAATTTTTGTCTCGATTAACATGAAGTAGATGGAGAATAAGCGTTTGTGAAAATAGTGTGTACAACAGTAGAGAAAGGCATGTGAATGTAACACATCAGATTTTTATATATTGTTACATATACATATTGCTTTAAGGCGGGCTGTTATTGAATTTATATATTATATAATTTGATTAAAATCATTTAAGTGTTAAAAATACTGCCTCAATATATATAGCGGTTTATTTCAAACAAATGACTATGGTAGAAGGTACCACCCTTATAAAGCTTAAGTTTGAAGTTTGATGATGCTACGTTGTTTAGTAATTGTTTGGCAGCCATTTATAGTGAACACTCTTGGCGAATTTGTAAACACTGATAAAATTGGCCATCATTATGCGATACAATACTTTCATTTGAAATATCTTAGTCCAACTAATATTAAATCTGAGCTCGAAAATACTCTGGGGGAGTTTGCTCCTTCGTTTACAACAGTAAAATATTGGGTGGCAGAGTTTAAGCGAGGCCATACAAGCTGCCAAAAGGAACATCGCAATGGTCGACCAAATGATGTGACCACGCCAGAAATTGTGAAGAAAATCCACAAAATAGTATTGGATGACCGTCGACTGAAAGTGTGTGAGCTAACAGACAACGTAGGCATTTCAAAAGGTGCTGTACATCGCACACTAACTGAAAATTTAGACATGAGAAAGCTGTGTGCGTTTACTCACAGTGGAACAAAAGCAGTGTTGCGAGGATGTTTTGTCGAGTGTTTGGCAATGTTTCACTGCAAAAAAGCTGAGTTTTTGCATCGAATCATAACCATGGATGAAACATGGATCCATTACCTCACACCTGTGATGAGGGAACAGTCAAAACATTGGATTGAAAGGGGAGAATCGGCTCCAAAGAAGGCGAAGACAGTTCCATCTGCAGGCAAGGTCATGGCGTCAGTTTTTTGGGATGTGCATGGGATAATTTTCATTGAGATGATCTTCAAGAAGGAAAAGCAATCAATGGCGAGTATTATGCAAACTTATTGCATCGTTTGAATGATGAAATCAAGCAAAAACAGCTGCATTTAGCGAAAAAGAAAGCTCTGATTCATCAAGACATTGCACCAGTTCACACATCCATTATCGCCTTGGCCAAAATTAACGAGTTAAAGTTTGAATTGCTTCCTCATGCACCCTATTTGCCAGATTTAGCCCCTTCTGATTATTTTCCGTTTTCCAAATTTGAAGAAATAGCTTGGTGGTAAAAAATTTGCCAACAATGAAGAGATGAAGTTTGCAGTTGATGGCTATTTTGTAGAACTCGACGGTTCTCAAATGGGTATTGAAGCTATTGAACATCGCTGGGAAAAGTGTATCGAGCTGAAAGGAGACTATGTAGAGAAATAAAGATGTTTTATCCGAAAATTTGTGTGTTTTCTTTGTTAGGTCGGGTACTTCTGCGACAGCCCTCGTATATTGAATATTCTGATGAATAAGTTTAATCCTATTTCTATTTTTTGAACGTGGATTTGAAGACTGAGTCACTTTTGACTCAGTCATTAATATAAGTTTCCCTGTTGATCCACATTTTTTTATTTATTATTACAATCTAGTGTTATTGTTGGGCCTAATTCTGGTTATTTGATATGATATTGAGTGATTTACTTACAATCCATCCCTTACCTTGCCAATTTAAATGTGAAATGTGCAAAATCAACTTTACCGTTTGCTACTATATGGTCATCCATATGCATTGCTGCTCTCGTCTCGGGGTAGTGTGAACCAACCTTTAATGTCTTTAAGCATTTTATAACAATTTCTCTTAATATTTCAAAGACTTCTTTTAATACATTTCCCATCTTTCAACTTCACAACTGTGTACCAATATTTGAGTACACTTTTCATGAATAAGGATTTTTATGGATATCCACCACATTTACGTAAGGTAGAGGAAGTATTCTTTGCCACCCAAAAATTCAATATTGAGATTTCACAAAATTTCATATGTTCAAAAATAAGAAGTTGGATATATATATATATATATATATATATATTTAAGTTCAGCATCTTCCAAGGTTTTCAAGAAAATCTCACTCACTCCAAACTACTATTTACATGGAGACATTTTCATTTTGATTTTCTTATATTTTTAAGATATTCATATGACAAATAAAACGTACATCTTGAATTTTCTGGGAATAGCCTGTGAAGTATCCTTCATTCAGAAGTAATTTTGTATAATCAGTAAATCATAACAGATTGACAAAATCTTACTGCACAAAAATGTAGATATGTTTTAAAAACACAACTTATTTCAATTAAGGTAGAATCAGAAGACTGAAAAATTCAATGCCATAGGCGGGATATGATTTTAATGTTTCAATCTGATTCTACCTTTCCAACCTTGTCCTACACATGGCTTGTGTGAAAGAACATTTAACTATTATTGGTTGCTCTAATAGTTGGTTATCCCACCGTTGGTCGCTAGAGGCCTGAGAGACCCCTGGCATTATTTAAATTTTATAATTTTCAAATGAACACACCTATACAGTTGGCTGATTAAGACATCTTAACATTACACCTTGCTCGATTGTTTGCTGCAGCGACAACCTTATCTGTTTATTTGTATGGCTGGAAGAATGACTAATCAGCACAAGTCAACCAGACCCCGCACATCTGCTCTCGTTACATATTGTTGACAGATTTGTACCTCATTAGTTGTGCAATATTGCTTTGCCATTGCAAGTAGCTTTTACTGCTTCGTCATGAATATGAGTAAAAGCTACGATCTACAAAATCTGAATGATTTGGAAGAAGTACATTGCCTACTTTGCGATGATGATGCCTTGCCCATGGATGACAACTTACATGAATCAGATGATTCTGAAGATAAACTCGAAATGAGATCCTTAGATTCAGAAACTGGTCATGAAGATGAAGAGGAAGACGATGAATGCAGCTTGTGTGATAACATGTATTTTATAGGTAATATCTTATGCTTATAATAGTAATCATTCTTATTATTATTATTATTGACAATACATTGTGTTATGATTTACAGGAAGAGAAGGAACAAAATAAAAAAAAATAATAAAAAAAAAAACCTTAGAAAATAACACAGGCAAAGGCTCACAATATATTGACCAAACTTTCTGGAGCAGTAGCAGCTGCCAAAAATGTGAAAGTGGAAATTGATTGTTGGAAGCTTTTTGTTACTGAAGATATAGTTGATTTGATTGTTGAAAGCTCAAATACTTATATTACCAGTGTGTAGCACAAATTGATCGTGAAAGAAACAGCAGACCTACAGATGTAATGGAAATAAAAGCTTCCCTAGGCTTGTTGTACCCGGCAGGTATTTTTCTGGTGGACGCCAGAATATTCACGATTTTTGGAGAACCGATGATCTTGGAATTCCTCTATTTCAAATGGCTATGTTCGAAATATGCTTCAATTTTCTAATACGCTGTATTCGCTTTGATGGCAAAAGCTCAAACCTGGAGCGACAAAGATTGGATAAATTGGCTGCTGTTAGAGAAATGTTTACTTTGTTTCTGAACAACTGTCAGAAGCATTATTCTCTTGGACAAAATGTCACTTCAACGAGCAGTTGCTGGCATTTCGTGGTTGATGTGGTTTAGACAATATATACTATCCAAGCCAAACAAGTATGGGATAAAAATATTCTGTTTGAGTGATGCAAAACTGTTTTATACCCACTAATATGGAGATCTATTGTGGACAGCAGCCAGATGGACCATATTTGCAAATTAATTCAGCAGAGGCTGTAGTGCTGAGATTGAATGAACAATCTCTGGCACTGGACAAAAGGTACAAGTAGCCAGAACAACGAAAATGTGGCCTATGGTATTTTTTTTTACCATATCTTGAACATTGCCGATATTAATTATAGGGTTAACTTCCTTGGAAACCAAAATAAGTATTCCACAAGGCAGGAGTATTTGAAAACACTGTCTTTAGCTTTACTGTCACAACAACTACAAAGGAAACAACAGTATAAAATCTGCTTGGTGATTTGAAAGGCCTTTTGACAAAATATAAACCTGATGAATTGCCAAATACACCGCTATTCACATTAAAAAGGAAATGATGTGATCCCTGCAACAAAGACAAAAATAACTGCAAAACTAAATATGCATGTGGGAAATACAACACTCCCCAAACATGCTAAAATTATTTGCGATATTTGCTTAGTCTGGGAAAACACAGGAGAGATAGTAGATGATTCTGAGTAACTGAACTTCGAAATTACAAGTTGTATGTAATACCTGAAAATGGCAATATATTTCTTTATACTTAATGTAATACAATTTGTAATGTATGTCTACTCATATTTTAGCTTGTCTTTTTATGTTGTAAGATAATACCTACTAATGAAAGCCATGTATACTTAACCTAAATAAAAGTAACATAAGAAAAAAAAGGAAAATAAATGAAAGAAAAAATAAATGCAAACAATAACAACAAAAATATAGCGTGGGTGTACTAGGCCCAGTGCGACCAACGGTGTTATACCAAAGTGCGCACCTGTCGGAGGGTTAAACTATGAAGCCCGGGATTAAGGTACTTATGACATTGTAAATCGCCATTGGGGTATGTCCTCTCAAAACAATTTGAGATCTCCTTGTGGTTTACTGGGAAAAATGTGAGTCAGTTGCGGAATTTGATGCCGTACTAGCATGATGCCATGGTAGCTGAGTTGGAGGATCCATGGTTCAAGCCCCAGCTATGGCATTGAATATTCCAGTGTGATTCTACCTTTCCAACCTTGTCCTACACACAGCTTGTGTGGAAGAACAATTCTGTTTTCAATTAACTTTTTTTGTGGCATCAGCCATTTTTGAGATATCCATTATTATTGGTTTGAATGTTTCAATAATTTGTCCTTTTAAAGTGCTGTCATCATTCAGTTGTTTCTTGTGATGTTAAGGAAAGATTATAGAAGTTGAAGGCCAGCATATAATGCCCCCCGTTTTAAAGGTATGAAGTATTGCTTCAGTCTCCTGTATCCTCCTTATACCCAAAATGAATAATGTAAATGTGTAATGAAGGTTTATCTCGATTAGAGAAAGTCATGTGAATGCAACACATCAGATTATTAAAAAAGTTTGTATATGTTTGTCTGTGAACAGTATAACTCAAAAAAAAATGATGTGTTACACTCACATGACTTTCTCTACTCTTGTACAAACTATTTTTACAAACGCTTATTCTCCATATGCTTCATGTTAATCAAAATAATCTTATTGCTAATTTTCTTGTAGATGCAAGGGGAATTGCTAGGCTTTAAGCGATAGTCAAATATTTTAAGAGGTGGTTGCTATGTGGCGCATTCCATTCTGTTTGCATGTCCAGGACATAAAAAAAATGAATAACGAATTTGAAATTGGAAAATTTAAAGGAATAACAAGCAATATCTCAAAAATGGTTCACACACAAAAAAAATGTATATGACATAAATTGTGTATTTTAATGTCATCTACATTTTTTTGTGTAGTAAAATTTTGTCTATCTCTTATGGTTTACCAGTTATGCAAAAGTCGTTCACAATGAAGAATACTTTTGGAGACATTCCCAGAAAATTTGAGATATACATTTCATTTCTCATGAAAATATCTTAAACATATGATATTTTAATCAAAATCGTTAGAGCCAATTTTGAGAAAATTAAAATTTTCAAAAAATGTTCCATGTAAAGGGTAATTTGGTGTGGGGGGATTTTCTTGAAAACCTTCGTGTCGCATATCTGGAAGATACTGAACCTAAATACCAAGTTTGGTGTTTATCCGACTGTCGTTATTGAGTTATACTGTTCACAGACACACACACGGACATGTTTCCAAAAATGCTTTTTTTGGATTCAGGGGGTCTCAAAACATGTATTTCCGGTGAAATCTCGGTATCGAATTTTTGGGTGGAATACAATACTTCCCCTACTTACTATACGTAGTAGAGAAAGTAAAAACAAAACTAAAGATAGGTACCAAACTTAGTATTTAAGTTTAGCTTCTTTCAAGGATAGGACACAAGGATTTTCAACAAAATCCCCCCACCCCAAACTATCTTTTACATGGGAAAAGTTTTATTTCCTCAAAAATGGATCTTAATAACTTATCTGTGAAAAGCCTTTGAAGTTCTCTTCATTCTGAATGACTTTTGTACGAGGGTGGTTTGATAAGTTCTCGGAACGGAATAGAAAAAAAGTACTTGCATCACTGAAACTTTTTTTATTTTTCAATGTGGTCTCCTTGTAGATTAATGCTCTTGGTCCAACGATGTTCCAGTGCCTTGATCCCATCTCAAAATTGAGATTCCTCCAGGCCTACAAAATAGTTGTCAACTCCGGCTATCAATTCTTCATTTGAAGTGAATCTTCGTCCTGAACAAAAATTTTCAGTCGTGGGAAGAGATGGAAGTCTGACAGAGCCATATCAGGTGAATAAGGCGGATGTGGCAACAATTCATACCTTAGTTCGTGTAATTATGCCATGGCAACGGCACATGTGTGCGGGTGCGCATTGTCTTGATTGAAGATGACTTTCTTCCTTGCTAAACCTGGTCTTTTTTTGCGTATCTTTTGTTGCAATTTGTCCAGGAAGTTAGCATAGTATTCTCCAGTAATTGTTTGGCCAGTGGGGAGATAAACAGAATCCCCTTCACATCCCAGAATACTGATGCCATGATCTTTCCAGCCAAATGAATTGTATTTGCTTTCTTTGGTGGCGGAGAATCAGCATGTTTCCACTGCTTTGACTATTGTTTTGTCTGTGGAGTATATTAGTGCACCCAAGTTTCATCTGTCGTCACAAACCGGCGCAAAAAATCTTGTTTGTTTCTCCTAACACGGGCCAAACATTGTTCCGATATTTCCATTCTCATGCGTTTTTGATCCAGCGTCAAGAGTCGCGGCACCCATCTTGCAGATAATTTTTTCATCTTTAATTCTTCAGTTAAAATGTGATATACCCTTTCAGATTATATCTGGCAAGCATGAGCAATTTCACGCACTTTCAATCGTCGATCCTCCATGACCATTTTGTGCACTTTTGCAATGATTTCTGGATTAGTGACACATATTGGCCGACCACTGTATGGATCATCATCTAAGCTCTCCCTACCACATTTATATTCATTTGTTCACTTAGCAACAGTTGAATATGAAGGAGCAGAGTCCCCCAGCGAATTCTGGAAGTCGGCATGAATGTCCTTTGCTTTCATACCCTTCTTTACGAAGAGATAGACAAAATTTTACCACACAAAAAAGTAGATCGCGTTAAAATACACAATTTATGTCATATACATTTTTTGTTGTTGAGTAAACCATTTTCAAGATATTGCTTGTTATTCCCTTAAATTTCCCAATACTTATACTTTTTCTCAAATGGGAATTCGTTATTCATTTTTTTGTCTTGGATATGCAAAGAGTATTAATCTGTGGCAAAGAGAATGATGCTGCACATAGCAACCAGCTGTTAAGAGATATGTCTATGCTTAAAGGCTACTGTATTTCTATATTGCCCTTGCAAATACAAAACAAGGGGAACATAGTACGCCTTAAGCGATAGTCAAATATTTTTAGAACCGGTCGCTATGTGTAAAATGTAATTCTCTTTGTAGGCCAAGTACTTAAAAAAAGAACAACGAATTCTCAGTTAAGAGGAAGTGTAAGTATTCGAAAATTCAAAGAAATAACAAGGAATATCTCGAAAATGGTTCACTTTACAAAAAAAAATTATGACATATATTGTGTTTTAATGAGATACACAATTTTTATGTAGTAACGTTTTGTCTATCTCTTGCGGTTTACCAGTTATGCAAAAGTCGTTCAGAATGAAGAGGACGTTTGGGGACATCCCCAGAAAATTCAAGATATACATTTTATTTGCCATAAAATGTCTTAAACATATGATACTTTAATCAAAATCATTACAGCCATTTTTGATAAAATAAAAATTTTCGAAAAATGTTCCACGTAAGGGATGGTTTAGGGTGGAGGATTTTCTTGAAAACTTTCATGTCTGAGGCAGTATTTTTATCACTTGAATGATTTCAGTCTGGTTGTATAATGTGTAAATTCAATAACAGCCCACCTTGAAGCAATATGTGTATGTAATAATTTGTAAAATGTATGTAACAGTCATTGCATATGCTTATATTATTGTATCCATGTGTAATAATGTTATTTGAATATATTACGTAATTTAATAATGTAGGTGCTGTGAGAATAATAAGTTAAACGTTGCTACCAATGAGGTAACCTTGAGGCAATAATAAGTTTGAGAGTTTAAATGTTATTTGTGATTCTTGGAAGCATTAATGTAATTTTAGTGACAGTTTAAAAATTGCCAATCAACAACCAGAAAAAGCTTTAGTTAAATGCAGGTATTCTATTGCAGTGGGATTAGCCAATCAGAGACTTGAAATACAGAAATTTACAAGTTTAGACGGTTGAAATCTGTCAGTTGCCTGCAGACAGTGATAGTAACCGGATGCAAGATGCGTCCTCGAGAGATTTAATATGTATTCGTGTGAGACGAAAAATAGTTTTACGTGGTAAAAAGTGTAATTAATTAATGAAAAGAATCTCACAGCTCTCTATATCAGTGAATTGCGATTTAATTTTTGTCTAGGATTAATAAAAAGGAGTGAATTAAAACTTAAAATCTGCGTAAGCCTACATTCCTGTCGCATCACGCCCTGCCAAGACTTCCATGTCTCTAACAATAATACTGACGCAGCCGAGGCAAACATAAATATTGCGGCGGTATTATTAATGTTTGTAGTCGAAAGATGCTACTGTTTATTTGCCGCATGTATAAAAGACAATTTATCGCGGTCACTTCGTGTTATCTTTTGCTGAGCGCCTGTTATTGTATTTAATTTTGGGTTCACTGTCCTCCGGCTAGCTATGATTTCTCGGTCAAGCACTTGTCTTGTACAGGTGTGTAAACGGAAAGGAGTTTTTATCCAAAGATAACACTGATAAAAGAATTAGTTTTACACTTTTATTATCGTAACACATTATTCACTTTCACATATTAATCTTGACACTCGCCAAACTGAAACTGTTATAATAACTTCTTTACTGCCCATTATTAATTCGCGTACTTCAACTTTTTGTGTAATTAACTTTACGACACGAGAGATTTTTCACAAATTTTGCTACGCGTAACCTTGATGAACTTCGTGCGATGCATACTCCATGAATGCCTCCGTTGAACTACGTGAAACTTGATTCTGACACTGAATTTATACTTCCTCGCCCCAATATGCATAAAGATTATAACCGAGCTGCTATTGGTTAATAAAACGCGCCAACATTAGCGTCTATATTTATATCCAATGAAAATTACGAAAACATATGCTCTGGGGAAAATGTTCCAGCAAATTCTAAGAAAAACACGCCACTCTGACGTCATTTGCTCGTCTCTAATAATGATAAACAGCTCACCCCCTCGCTACATTATTGCACGCTATTATTGTCAGTTTCAGTAAGGCCGTATAAACCCACTTCTCGACAATAATTACAATCAACAAACATCTCAAATCAATGTCACACAACAATGCATATGCACACTACAATCACTCTGACATTTACATAATTTGTGATACAAATTACTGCGTCAATATTAAATATTTAAACAAACAGTTTAATTACAAAGCTATTTTTTTTAAACTTGGGGCAAAGGCTACCGGAAACTGTTTACTATACGTGCTGTTGCAACTACTACAAGTTCGGCTCCCCAACAGTTGAAATATAATACAACTCCTTTAATACAGCATCTACAAACTGACTTTCAATGCGTAGCAGCAACTAACTACTTCAAATTGATGCCCAAAGCGTGGTGCAAATAATGTAACAAAATATCCTTCTTCATGTCGCATCCCTGGAACATATTGAACCTAAATACCAAGTATGGTATTTATCCGACTTTTAGTTTTTGAGTTATGCTGTAGACAGACACACAAGACATACACATGGACATGTTTCGAAAAATGCTTTATTTTATGTCCTGGACATGCAAAGAGAATGCAATGCTCCACAGAGCAACCAGTTCTTAAAAGATTTGACTATCGCTTAAAGCCTACCATATTCCTCTTACACCTAGAAGAAAATTAGCAATAAGATAGTTTCTGCAAATGTAGTAGATGGAGAATAAGCGTTTGTAAAAATAGTTTGTACAAGACTAGAGAGAGTCATGTGAGTGTAACACATCAGATTTTTTCATTACTAGCACTGCAAATTCAGTTCTAATTTATGGCATAAGCCAAGCCTTTTAGTGCCAAGTCCTGTATACAAACTCTTTTGATTGTGGTCATTACACTTCAGGTCAGTCACCAATGATGACAGTGAATTGGCATCCTCCAATATATACCGTATTTACGCGAATCTAATGTGCACCTCATATTTGAAACTTAAAATTATGAAAAAATGGGTTTGTATCGAATGTAAAGTGCATCAATGACAGAAAATAGGTAATAGGTATTTTAGTTCCATTTATTTAATACAACAATGGATTTATTGTATATATATATAATCCATCAGATTATAGAATTGAAAGTGTCCCATTGTTAGGTGACATATTGTTAAATAACAAAATTAGTGTTACACGCTGTTTTCCGCACCCTGTTGTTTTTATGATAACTTCCTTTGTCCCCTTCTCCATAATAGCGTAGTTCCATGGCATAGCAAACCAAATTGGCGTCTCATCAGCGTTGCCTATTTGCCCTATGGATTTTTTTTTTTTTTGTTTTTTTTTTGTTTTTGTTTTTTCCCCTTCTGAAGTGAAATGATATACCACTGAAACGTTAGTAGTTTGTCCTCAAAATCTGCAGGAAGCTTCTGGTACATTGTTATTAGGGTATTTTAAAGATAAACCCGTCCGCTGCATGATACGATCCCCATCCACGGCTGGCCTTAACTCTTTTTCGGAATACCAAGAACTTCAGCCTCCTTTTTAGCTTTCTTTTGTATAGTGTCACTAGTCACAGGTTCCCCGTTCTTCCTCCTTTCATGCACAAATTCCTAACTTTTTCTTCACCAGGATGTCTTCCTTCGGAAGGGATGTAAAGCCGGTGATCCCGTGTAGTAGATTTACGGCACGTAAAAGAACCTCAAACCTGATAAAGAGGTCTCTGAGTAAAATTACCGGTCTTTCACGCCCAATATAGAATGGTACGCTAAGAACCATAGTAATTAAAGAGCGTCCATAAATAGAACTCAATTTAAATTTCAGGATGTCTTCCTTTGCGAGAACTCGTAAAGTTCTTTCTACCTGCTTTAGTAGCAAATAATCCCAATTTCTGTTTCCGCCACAAGCAACATGGAACTTCCTTTCTATTAGCATTTTTCAGCATAAAGGATTACTTTACCCTTTAAAAAAGCATCATAAGGCGTTCTTCTCTGTTTGCCGTTGCCCGCCATATCGTAACTAAAAACGCTCAATAATAGGCCAATGATAAATGAGCGACTAGCTTGTCGCGAGTTAACTCCAGCAATACATTGTGATGTAATAAACGAAAAATTTGAATGGAGTTGCTGGCGCTCTACGGAACGGATTTGCACTCGAATGTAATGTGCACCACGATTTTGAGTACTACATTTGGTCAAAAAAGGTGCGCATTAGATTTGCTTAAATACGATATATTTACACTTTATTGTTTATAGCAGGTATATGTTCACAATTATCCTCCAGTTGTTTCTGCCCTAAAATTTTTCTTTTGTACACCACATTCTTGCTCATCTCACCTTTCATCACTGGTATTATTTACATTATCTACACTTGTTTCTGGTTCATGTATATGAAACAACATATAACCTTATATGAAATCTACCGGCAGAGCTGCTGTTACTATGTTATACCGATCATGGTGGCTCAGCGACAAATCAAAAACTAATCTTCATGGAAAAAATCCCACAAAAATTGGCAAAAATAGTAGATTTATTTGCTTCATGCAGTGATTTCATCACCTGCCATGCCTCCTCAGTGATATCTAAGGAATGTGCACGTTTAAATATGGTGTAATTAGAGCAACTTCCAGGCACTGTAGTGCTTTAAAACGTTGCATATATGCACTTCAAACCACCTAGTATTTTTTGGTGCAAAAAACACAAAATGTGAAATTTTGTCATTTTTGGTCACATTTTCACCTGTTTCCCCCTTAACAGTTGGCAATGCTTTTAGTTGCTTTTGAGCATCTTGCTGCTGTTATGCGATGTCATAACATCTATAACTCAGCCTCATTAGCTTGTGTTGTGCACCAAATAAGTGAATGTTTTTATTCTGAATGATGAATCATTAACAGTTATAAAAATGTTTTAAATATAGGGTCTTTCAACAAGAGTGTCCTATCTTTAACATGTGATAGCTGCCGTTGTTATTGAGTTACAGCAGTCATTTTTTTCATGTGGTTACAGTTGTTGACAAATAGCCATGGAATGTTACAGCATTCAGCAACGAGTAGAAATTGTGAAAATTTATTATCAAAATAAATCATCTGTTCGACAAACCTTCCGTGAAGTTTACGGTGTGCATAATCGTCCCTGCGAGAGAACGATTCGGCGTTTGATCGATAAATTTGAAAGAAGTGGTTCTGTCAGTGATCAAAGAACACCTGTACGTAATCGACGTAAGCGCTCCAACGAAAACAGGCGCCGTTCGTGAGAGTGTACGCGAGAACGGAAACAAATCAATTGCTCGTCGAGTGCAAAAATTGGGGCTTTCACTGATCACAACTTGCTGAATTCTGCATCTGGACTTGAAGTTACAAAATGGCGTTAACTCAAGAACTAAGGCCCAATGACAATAGGTTGCGCCGTGTATTCACTGACTGGGCTATGGAGCAATTGGAAGCTGACCCGAATTTTTGCCGAAAAATCATCTTCAGCGACGAAGCCCACTTTTGGGTGGATGGTTGGGTTAAACAAAATTGCCGTTGTTGGAGCAATCACAATCCAATACAGATTCAAGAACGACCACTTCATCCCCAAAAGGTTACTGTATGGTGTGGATTTTGGTATGGTGGAATCATTGGTCCATATTTTTTCCAAGATGAAGATGGAGAAGCTCTGTCAATGGAGAAAAATACTGGGCTCTTATAAGGGACTATTTTTGGCCTCAATTGGATGGTATGCATCTCGGAAACATCTAGTTCCAGCAAGATGGTGCCATGTGTCATACTGCTCTCAAAACAATCAGATCTTTTGAAGGAGAAGTTCAGAGGCTTCATGATTTCCTGTGGTGGTGATGTTAACTAGCCCCCGAGGTCATGTGATTTAACGATGTTGGATTACTTCTTGTGGGGTTATGTTAAATCTCGAGTTTATGTCAAGCCAGAAACAGTAAATGATCTTATGAATAACATCACGTGTGTTATTCGTGAAGTTGGACCTAATTTACGTTCGTCTGTCATTGAAAATTGGGTCAACCGTATACGCGCAACCCAACGAAGTCGCAGTGGTCACTTAACTGATGTTCTCTTTCACGCGTAATGACATTAATTACATTCCAAAATAAAAAAAGAAATAAGCTTCTATCCTTTATAGAACGTGTTTTATTTAAGTTCAAAGATAGGACTCTGTTGTTGAAAGACCATATATAAAATGACATGAGATTTATAAAGATGGCAAAATCAGTGGAGAAATATTATATATTTTCTGATTTAACATTACTAGCCCAAGGAGTAATGTTAGATAGGTAAATTAATTAAATAAGGTAAACTGATAAAACATGTGCGTGGCCAACTGGTTAGGCTGCTTGTTTGTCACCAAGGAGGGACCTGCATGTGGGATTTGTGGTGGAAAAGCAACATTTGTGCGGGCTTTCTTGGGGTTCTTTGGTTTCCCCTGCCATGTTTCATTCCACCAGTACTCTGTCACCTTTCCTATCATTCCTCTCTCATCTGTGTCTATTATCCATTTCCATCTTTCATCCCAGGTGTGTAGCTAATCACCCACCCTGATCTCTGACTCTGCGTAACCCTCTGTTCCCCGTCAGGCATTTGTGCTCCAGGTGTTGTAAGTTCTGGGGAGTGTGAGTAGTCTGGTTGGGTGGGCATCAAGGAGGGAAGACTGGCCCTGTTGGGCTGTTTCTGCCTTGTAGTTAGTAAACTAATAAAACAATTTTGTAAATGTAACTTAGATTAATAAAAAATTCAGATTCTTGTGATTTTAAACTAATTTTTTAGTTCACTATATATTTGCAGCATAAACTTGAGGTAGGGGAAGTCATCCTCCGAGGAGTAGTGATTACCATGCTAGCTTCTAGTTCCCGAGGTTGTGGGTTTAAACCCGGTAGGGTGATGGATTTTTTTGGGCATAAAAATCCTTAACATGGCTTTCTTCGGAAGGGAAGTAAAGGCAGTGGTCCTGTGTTGTAGATTTACGGCACGTAAAAGTCTGATAAAGAGATCTCTGAGTCACATCCAATATAGAATGGGACGCTAGGAACCACAGTAGTTAAAGTGTCCATCAATAAAACCCAGTTTAATTTAATTTGAGGTAGGGGAAGCTATACTGTTAAATTTTTCCCAATATCCCATATAATGGTGTAATGTACAAAGCTTGATCCTCAATGACGAAACCGAAAATGTTGTGCATCAAAGATTTCCTGCCATTTGGTTTTCAAAAGTTGGCAACCTTGTTGCCCTTGTACCCACACCGAAATGTATAATAAAACGTTTATGCAAATGTTTATCTCCATTAATTAGAAGTATAAGAATAAGCCTTTGTAAGAATAGGTTGCAGAAGAGCAGATAGAGAAAGTCATGTGCATGTAATACATCTGATTTTTTCCCCCTCTCTACGAGTTATTTACAGGATGCAACACCAACTTGAGTTTAAATAGATTTGTTATAGTTAAGTGTTATATTTCATGTTTAAAGATTTGAAACATGTCATATGATATTTTTGAGTGATGATAATAATATGTGTGTGCTTGGTTGAAGATCTTTTGGCCTGCGTGAGGAGTATGCAGAAATGATACAGCTCTGCCGCAACTGCCGCTGCCTCTTCTGGAAATCTATTGGACATCCTTGCATTGCAGATCAAGATCCAGAGTTCCAAGAAAAGTTGGAGAATGTTGACAAGAGTTCACTTCACGTTCCCATCCCGCCGCAAGCCTTCCTCAAGTTCTTTTCGCTGTGACGATCCACGCTTTTCTAGGAGCTCTATCTGTTTAGAGGCATTGGCATACAACAGTATTAAGTATTAGTCTTTGCTTCAGTGTTGACATAGTTGACTATTGCACCAATGTTGGATAGTTTAGAGGAAGCCAAAAGGGGATTATTATTTGTTACATAATTTTAAAAAATGATGGAAAGAAAACAGGATTATTAATGTTTTAAGAGAGATTTATTATAGAGGTTTTTATATAACATTTATTTTTTATGTTTATTAATGCATGACACTTTGCTGCAAAAAGCACAATTTGGGTTCACAGTCTTCTTTTGTAACATCATTTAGAATTCCAGCCATTCAGAGGTCAAACTTAAGTATCTTTCTTTACAAAGTATTGAAACATATATTCTCTATGATTTCATGTGCTATTAGATATTGTTAAATTTTATTGTCTTACTGCACTTATTGAAATTATAATCCCTTATTGAATGAGGTATTTAGTGCAATACATAACAAGGCATACCATGCTGGTAAAATGCCGATATCCAGTACATTTTTAATAGCTGATGAATTTTAAACCATCAACAGTATACCAATAAATAAAACATGATAGTTTACTAAGAACTAATCTTAATATGAAATGCTTCATGGTATAACTTTGGTGGCATGTGAAAATTTCTCAGAAGAGTTTGTTTCTTGGGATTTGTTATGCATTTTATTCTTTAATATCAAGTGGCACTGGAAGAGTTTAAATTAAATGGATTATAAACAGTGTACATAATTTGCATACAGATATTAAGCACTTTCCTCCTCAATGGGCAGAAGTGGTTCATGACTTGGTATGGCTGATATAATGGGCAAAGATTGCTAGTAAATGATATTTGGGAATGTATTATGTAGGTCATGAATCACATCTGTTGATGGGTTGTCAAATGAAAATGAGTCAGATGACAAATGTTTATTACCTGAAAAGTAGTCTCTGTAACTGTTAATAGTCATATTGTACTAGAAGACAAGATAGTGATTCCTCTTCTTATAGAAGCCTTTAGTATACTTACCAACTTTTATGGTATATCCATAAAATGTATGGGACTGGACACCTGTTTACAACTTAACGGCAACTTTATGCCATTGTGGGGAGATTCAAAGTGATAACAGATTTTCACCATGGACATGATAAAGCATTAGTTTCTATTACATTATATTGTAACTTAAGATTACAGACTGAATGTTAAACAATGCTATGATAGACCAGAGCTTATCAATGTTTCTATCCTTCATCACGATGATGGTCCTCCTTCACTGGGCTGTAACAAAATTAAAATTTGAATGGACCACTAGTGACCCCGGCACAAATATTCAGTAATGGTCGATGTGAACTGCAAAGTCAACTCCCCCATGTAAATGTGCATCTTATGTGCATTTTGTGGTTGCGGGATACAATTTTGCCAGTTTTTGTTTATAATTAATGTTATGAAGCTTAAAATCAGTGTACAGCCTAGGAAGTGGTGTCCTTTGCTTGAATATACGTTTATTGTACCAGGAAGAATTTCAGCATGTGTGATAAAAAGAAACAACTGACAAGCTTTCAGATGTTGCATTGAAAAGGTAATATTTACTTTGCATTATTGCGTTATGATTCTTGCACTTTTATTGGCATAAAAAGAGGCATTTGTGTAAATCTGCTTGATACAGTTCAGATAGGCACATATTATGCGGTCCAAATCTGTTGATGTTTGAGGCATGTCCACTAATACGGCACTAGCGAATAGCAGCAGTGCAGCGTTGCCTCATACGGACATTGGTAAAACTCTTAATTGCATTATCATGTGCGCACATGCGTATTTCATATTTAGAATTGCAATATCATGTGGGCACATGCGTATTTCATATTTAGAAAAGCAACAAGTAGCTAGGATAAAAGATGACGTTTTGCTGATAAAGTACAAAAAAGAATCATATTTTTATACCCAGTGATTTGCCATTAATTTTTAGTTATCTTTTGTGGTGTTTAAATGGAAATTTTTAGTTATAGTTGTGCTTGTAATAGTAATAAATCCATTGCTGTCATAGTTATTTTATAATTAGCACTTAATAATCTGCAATTATCCATTTCGATTATTGTGACTTCTTGTTTTCTTGTCTTTTTAAGTGAACATTGTGATGGGGGTTATAACAAACGTGTAACGTGCTGATGAAGCGAAGTGAACTTTGACAACCACACTGTATTGGTTGTTAGGAAACATCAAGAGATTTGGACGGCACAGTAGGTATACAATTCAATGACATTGGCAATTTAAGGCTGGTTTACTATACCTAAAGAATGGAAACCAGACAAAATGAAAACAGGAAGAAAAACAGTACCCAGGAAATGTATATTGATAGCAAAGTGGAAAGTCAATTTTGTGCACTTGGACATCATTTGTTTATAACTGGCCAATTATATTGTTTCGTTGGCCTCCAATTCAGCTAACTTCAAAATTCAATAGAGTAAACATTTTCTAAGTGCAGATCCATTATTATTTCAGATTCCTCTAGTCATAACAAGCTTCATTCATTTATTACACACAGTCACTCCAAAAGTTTTAAGAATCGGCAACAGTGAGTTGCTGTAAGCCAAACCAGGTCTTCCTATCTTGAGATTCAAGTTCAGATAGTAATGTGTGTGAGCCTGGGTGTGCTCCAACATATGCTAGGATGGATCTGTGATGATTTTATTTGACTTTATAGTTGGTTTAGGAAAAAGAGAATGCTTTGAAAGACTGCATTGGGCATTTAGGGATCTTTTACCTTTGTAGTCCATTATTTATTGATGGTTTGCAGAGTTTAGAAGAGGCAAAAATTCCCTCGAAGATGAAGACTGTGCAGGACGGTGGGCTATAGCAACAATAGATGAAAGTGTGATGAAAACATAGCACATCTTGCAGGAAGATCATTGTTGAACATATTATCAGATACAAGAAACCTGAATATTGAATCAGCAGCAGTGAACACTGTCTTTAAAGAAAAAGTTTATGCCAAGTAGCTTTGCAGTTGTTGGATCCCCCACCACTTCACAAATGAGCAGAAACAGGCATGTTTGCAACGATGCCAGGAAATGATTGAAAAATTTGATGGAGGAAGATCCAAAAACATATTTAACATTGTAACAGAAGAGGAAAGCTGGATATACTGGTATGATCTAGAAATTAAGCGATAGTTGTTGGTCTGGATCTTACCAGGAAAGGATGCCTTAAGAAAAGTGGTGACCAAGAAGTGTTGGCAAGAAGATCTGTTTGTTCTTCTCAGCTAGTGGGCATATTGTGACAATATCATAAAATGTCTGCCACAATTCAATGAATTGAGAGCAAAGTGTTTTTTAACACTTGTCTGCGTGGAATTTTGTTGCACCACAACCCCTCTGTCCACACTAAACAATCCAATTTCTGCAGGAGTCAATATTTCTCCCATCTTCCCTACAGTCCAGAAGTGGCCTCGTGCAACTTTTTTTCTTTTCTTCAAAAACAAAGAAACAATTCCGAGGTCAAAAATTATGAATCATCTGAAGTTGCAGTGGCTGTTTATGAAGAATGTATTTGCACTCTCTCCAAAGAAGATTGGTGTTCCACATTTGAAAAATGGTCTGAAGGAATGGGACTTTGTGTAGAATGCCAATGGAGAATACTTTGAAAAGATGCAATGATCAGCTCTAAATTTTTAAAACTATTGTTGTGTTCATTCTCAAAAATTTCAGAATGACCCTTATAATAGCACACATTAATGTTGTTTTGTTCTATGTATTCAACTTTTGTGGTCATATTGGGAGCTTTAGTTTGAGAAACAATTGGTGTTATTGTTTGCTGAACTGTAGATTTGTTAACATTGGTTTTAATTACTTTTTAGTATTAAGAGACAAACATGTTCACTGAATAATTAGTCCTTATTTAACTGATGTACAGTACAATAAATTACGTATATGCCTTGCACAGTAATCTCTGCAAACATAGGCATAATTAGTAGTCAATTTTTTATCAGTATTTATTTTCTTCTAATATTAGAAGTTGCCTTGCGACAAAGAATAATTGAACAAGCACAATATACAGAATGAAAAAGATGCCGTGTAATGAAAGCTGACCTAATGTGTCCCCACACCTCTGTCCAGCACTTGCATTTTTGCAGAATCAGTAATAGAAAATTGCGCTTTATCTCATGCTGCCAGACAGGCCTACTGTGTGACCATCTCAGGGGTGAACAAAGTACATCTTGTACTGTATTTGTAGTGGTTGTGTGACTGGCCATATAATTCAGGCCATTTTGTGAAATTTGTGTAGCCATGGTGTGAGGTGGTCGTTAAAGGAGGAAAATTAAAATTAAATTCAGTTTTATTTATGGACGCTGTTTAACTACTATGGTTCTTAGCATCCCATTCTATATTGGGCATGAAAGATCAGTAATTTTGGTCAGAGGTCTCTCTATCAGGCTTGAGGTTTTTTACGTGGTGTAAATCGACGACATGGGACTGCCAGCTTTACTTCCCTTCCGAAGGAAACATGCTAAGGATTTTTATGCCCGAAAAAAGCCATCGCCCTCCACTGTGTTTGAACCCGCGACCTCAGGAACTAGATGCTAACATGGTAACCACTAACCATGGAGGACGATGTTAAAGGGAGGGAGTATTAACACAGGCTTTATGGGAACATTAATCTGTTCCAAAGGAAAAGTGACTGTTTATTGAGGTGGCTGCTAAGTAAAGGTGGCCATTCAGGCAGGTTTGACTGTAGCTATAATTGTCAGCTGATGTCATGCTATCAGTTTCCTATTGATATATTTGATTTTGGACTCATAAAGCTAATTGAATGATTGATTTATATTTGACAAAGCTGCAATACTGAGGTCATGTGCTGAGTGAGCAATATAGCCCTTGGATTGTTCAGAAAGTAAAAAAAAAAAATTGATGGTAAACTTGCCATCTGTCATTCAGGAAAGAGTGGTATTTTATACTTATAAGATAATGAGAAATACTATACAAAGTATATGTTAGCAGTTACTGGGACTACTTTGTGTTGCTATCTGATTACTTTTATGCCACCTTAAGGTTTAACCACAGTCTACTTTCATACAGTTATGAAGCTTGAGGTTTTTTTATTTATTTTCTTTTTTCCTCCAGCTGGTGCAATTACAGCGTACCTAATTGGCCAGCTACTAGTGGAATGGTTTTAACCAAATAACAGATGTGTTAATTTGTTGTTTGAGAGAAAAGACATGTTATGTGAAATGTTTTGTTAAGAAAAATAATATGGAACAAGCATGAGACGTTTTAGTGTTATAAATATACTAAATATTTCAGACAGATCCTGCAAGATGAGTTTATAAGATATTCTACTTACATTAAAATCTAAAATGACCCAGTTGTGGTTGACGTAATTTATAAATAAAAACAACTGTTCACAACTACAGTAAATGACATAATGCCTATACACCTCAAAATAATAATTATTGCTATTATTTTGATGTCTTCATTAAAATACTAAATTAACACATTGGTGTTTTATTTAAATATCATTATGGGTACCTCAGAAATCTAATTTAAATCCCTGAACAGTTATGCAAGTGCGTTGTAAACGTTAAAAATTCATACAAAGTCAACTAATACAATTTTTTTTTTTCCTTGAAATTTTGTATGATCAATTTTGAGTATGGGATCTACCACACCCAAAACAGTTCTCCAAATGAATGGTGACAACACGTTTTGCATTGCCAAGCACTTGCTATTTTTCTGCCTACTGTAGGATACAACATATATATTTTTGTTTGATTGTTTTCTTTCTTTCTTTATGTCTGAAGCTGGAATGTGCATTCAAAAATGGGTCACATGTTTTAGCTTGCAGTCTCAACAGGGTGAAGGTCAACCTCTAAAATTGAACTCTGAAGCAGCTGATGAGTGGCATTGGTCGTAAAGTCAGTGTAGTGATCTCTTTCATAGCAGACATTTGTGAAACATAATGAAACACTTGAATACGCACATGTTTAGTGGTGCATCACATTATAGGAAACAAAGCTGTCAGTTGACGCTTTCCATACTTGAAGCACACTTTGGTTTCTTTACCTCCTCTCTGGAGTCTAACCTTTCCTTCTTTTCAGCTTTCCTGTTACTACAGTGTCAACAGTTTCATGAATAGGAAGTAAACATCTTTGTTATCCTTTCATTTCACACACAGCACATTCATACTTACCATGATTTACTGTATTATGAGGTAATCAGGTGACATATCCTTATTTGATCTCACAGTCCCAGCAACATTAGTTTTTCTGTCCATTACTCTTTTAAAGAGAGATGCAGTTCTTTTGAATGCCATCTGTTAGTTAAAAATGCAAGTACAGTAAAACCTGTCTTCAGCAGAATTGAATGGGACTCTCGAACATTTCCGTTAAAGATAGGTTTCCGTTTAACGAAGGTAGGCCTAGGCTGTTAACAAAATTAAACCATAAACATACACCTACTCTCACCTTTTAAACACAATGATTTATTCAGTAATGCACAGAGGAATAGCCCCGTTTCGTTGCCATTTGCAATGTTTTCAGGTTCGTATCCTTCAATTATTGAAGATAGTTTAGCAATCCAATCAGCGATGGTTTCAATATTAACGTCGCTCAATTCACCACAAAGTTTGTTAAAAACTATGTGATGTCTTTTGTGGAAACTCTCCAACCATCTATTAGATGCTTTGAATTCAGTCTTACCCAGTTTTTCAGCTACCTGTTTAGCATATTCCTGCAACATGGGCCCCGATATGTGGGATTTTTTGCCCTAACACTAACAAATCACTCCAAAACTATTTCATTAATGTCCTGGTTTTCAGTTTTCTTAAGTTCTCTCTTTAATTTTCCATTAGCACAATTTTCCCACCGCTTCATAATTTCTGTTTTCTTCTTTAGAATCTTGTAAACTTGAGTTCTGCTTATGTTGAACACCTTCATGATCTGCTTTACATCCAATTTATCACGTTCACTCTCGTGTTAAGATCTCGTACAACTGTTGTTTTCGAAAGCATGGTGACTACTGCTGAACTAAATCATCACCTATGTAAGTTTAGAGGTGTATTCTATGCTGTCTCCCAAGTCACTGGAACTGGAAAGAGAATAGACAATCAGCCATGCTTAATGTTAACATAACTATGCAGTGAAGGATGAGTGTGACAGGTTACTCAATATTTGGACCGCCATTAGCACACCCCCCCTCCTAGACTGGTCAGGTAGCAGCAAAATCATCATGTTTCAAATTAAACATCACATACTTAGAGCAGACTTTCACAGAATGCCTGAACATTTTCTAAACTCTGCATGCATTCTGAAACTGGAAGGTTTGCGTTAAAACGCGTACTTTGATTTCTGTTGTCTGCGTAAGACAGTTTCCATTTAATAAAGGGAATTTAGCATGTTTTTCACCCCAAAATTCATGGGACCATGAAGTATTTCCATTTAAGGCAGATTTCAGTTTAACAAGGGGTCCGTTGAAGGCAGGTTTTACTGTATATGTAGTTTTATTGGCCAGAACATACTTGTGAGCTGTGCTCGTCATGTGATTTAAATTTAATTATTAACTTAGTGAGTGCAGTTCCTTATTGACTTGAAGGGGCTAAGTATGCTCTATAATTTTTATTTCATCAAAAGAACGCAATATATTTTGTTGTCTGCTGCACATGATCCTAGTAGCCAACCACCACTATGTCATGACTATAGTAGACTGTGGTTTAATCTTAATTTATTTTTTAAAGCTATAAACTTCTGTATATGTATCAGAACATTTGTTATTTAAAGTATTGTTATGATGGAACATTTGCCAATGCTTCTAACAATAGAGTACTCAGTTGTTTCCTGTTCTTTAAACCAACACGGACTTGTCACATAAGTTGCTGCTGTGTATCAGACTTCTTTTTTTTAATGCTTGGTGGTTTGCAGAGGCACATGTAGTGATAAAATAAAACTAGTGTAGTTAAAAAGCTACAGAAAATGATGAAAGAGACTTAGAATTCTACTATAACATAATGTTTAAATAAAATGCACCTTTACATGCATAAAATATTTAATGAGCTTCCCCCCATTTGGGAAGCTGAATATTTACTTAAGAGATGAATATGTGTATGAAACCCTTTTTATATTGTGTTGTGGTGAAATATGGTTGTTGCTATTCAGCTGCGTGGATTCATTTGGCTTTTATGATTAATAGCATAAACTTTAAGGAAATCAAGGGATTGTAATTTAGTATTTTTAGAACAAGTGTTGTAATGCTTATTACATTGGACATATGTTTAAAAAAAAACTTGTGCTTCTGGTTTATGGTATGTGATATGTGGCAAAACAAATGACATTGAAAGGCATTTGGTACAGAATGTGTACCAACACTTTGTTCATAATAGTCATAAACTATTGAACATGTTGATGAACAACGGTTGATGTAAGGACACAAGAAATGATGTAACCACACACTGTTCATTTTTTTTTTGTTGTATTTTTTGCTACTGGTATACCACACAGGCGTGGACACTGATGCTGCATAAAATGATCATTTAGGAAGGAAATGTTCCAGACCTAAGTTTAGCGTACCTCCATGGCATTTGTCAGTTAAGGAAAACCTGGAAAAAAAACTTGAGTCAAGGACGAATGTGGTAATATTTAAACCTTCAACCTTCTATTCACAAGTCTGTCTTAATGACCTTGGTCACCGGTGTTAGTGCAATGTTTTCTGTATAATGGCATCAGACCATTGAAACCTCAAAAAATTTGTTGCCATCAAGGTGAATATGGCCTTCATCTGAAAACCATATGCTGCAGAAAGAACATAGACAACACTCAATTACAACACTGCAATTGGACTCCCTCATCCTTTTCTGTTAGACACTGAGCAAATCCACCCAGTTGTTTAAGGGGACAAGGTAGTCTGAACACATGGAAATTACACCTTAAGTGTGTTAAATTACCACTATTCTTAAAGTTCTCAATGGTTTTTCCTGAAATTTTTATGAATTATTCTATAAATAATGACAATTATTTCAAGTGGTGGTTTGCATTAATAGCTTATGTAGTTGAGTCTGTAAAAATTATTTCATTCCAGCAGAAAAATAATAAAATTTACTCTTACAACATGTGAATTCATGTACTTTTTTCTCTAATACTACCTGCAATACAGAATCACACTTTTGCATGCTTGTTCTTAGTATAATCAGCTATCTTCTGAACCTCACTTATTTACTTATGTATATCAGTTCACTAGAAATTGAAAAACAAAATATGTTTGCAAAGTCAAAAAAGTAAAAATGTGAAAAATTTGCAATGTTGATGCTTTCTTAATATCACTAACATACACTATAAAATTATGATTGTGGTTCAGAAAGTTTAACT
Source organism: Deroplatys truncata (assembly GCA_030765065.1). Lineage (NCBI taxonomy): Eukaryota > Metazoa > Arthropoda > Insecta > Mantodea > Mantidae > Deroplatys > Deroplatys truncata. The sequence goes on along the minus strand of CM060979.1, from coordinate 138,260,304 downwards.
GTGTGTTGGATACATGTACTGAAAATTTCAGCTCTCTACCTCTCATACTTTCTGAGAAAAAGGTACATTAAGTTTCCAAAAATGTTATTTTGAGAAAACTGAATTTAAAGTTGAACATTAAAATTCTGGCACACTTCAGTACATTCCAGGGTCATAATCATCTGCACCTTCATTCCTGGATTGCTTCACTTTTCTGATTGCCTTCTCTTGGTCCTGGTCTCTTTTGTTAATTGCTGAACTGCTTGCTGGGCATGATATAGTCGTTCGTTGTTGAAAGATACAAAAATGTTCAAAAAAGGGCGTTGCATGACAGCTTTAAGGGAATGCAGACTAGCATTTAAATGTCTTAAAAACCTCTTAAACCCCCAAAAGTACATATTTTCTGAAAATGGAAATAATGGAGATTTTATTAGAGATTTTTAAATGTGATTTTTGACCATTTTGAGTACCTTGTCCCCTTAAACACCTACTGAACAGACCTATCGCTCAAATCAACTTTAGAACACTAACATCTATAGGAGAAGTAGTCTCTGATTCTCATTTGTGGTGACCTGTTTAAATAGGACTGATCCAATAAGAAGGAATTTATCAGCGTTTTGTTATTAAATCTCTCCTATACAGTTCTTCAACATGAAGCAAACTTGGTCCTTTCTGATATCTTACTCTGTAATGAATGTTACACAATAAACCCCTGTTGTGAGGTCCGCAATTGCAGAAATCAGTGCAAAACCGAATTCACAATTGTGTACAAGGAATAAATATTTCATTGCTATGGAAACTTGGACAGCAAATAACTTTTGTGTCACTTGTTTTGCTGTATATGTGTTATGTGAGAAGATTCTGTTTGTATAAAAAGTAGAGGAAGTAATCTAAGGCTGTTGTGATAATACTGCATTTTATTGTTTTGCTGTTGCTTACTGGGTAATTGCCAAAACTTGCATTTAATAAGCCCAGAGTAACACAGTGGCCAAAACATTTATTTCAGAAATTAGCTATATGGTTTCTAGGAAGTTTAAATTACAGCTAGCGAGCTTGCAGCTGCTGTTAGGGTCCTTACTCAAGTAGTATGTGGCTCAGTCCCCCTACTCTTACTACAACTGCTAATTTTGGGATCACATTGGTGCATGCTTGTGTGGAAATGAGTGGTTATTTGATAAAAATGTCTGTAAAATCAAAGTTATTCTGTTTTGAAATAAAAAAGAATATTTAGTTGGTAGCACAAGATCCAGAAAAGTGAGGAATAAAAAATGGTTTCATGGTGTATTCAAACATAATATGCTCTCTGGTTCCAAAGAACTCTTATTCCAAAATAATTCTAGTTACTTGCCTGTGGGAGGGGAGGCATTTTTACAGCTTTGAAAGCATCAATTTCTATTACATTATATTGTTTGTAACTTAAGATTACAGACTGAATGGTGTACAGTGCTATGATAGACAACATCTTATCTGTGTGTCTATCCTTCATCATGATCATGGTCCCCCTTCACTGAGCTGCAACAAAACATATAGTATGCAGATTTACAATTTGCTTCCACCACTAGTGATCTCTTAGTAACTAGGGTGCGAACATTCAGTAATGGATGACTTGAACTACAGGGTGAGCCAAAAAACTATGAATCGCCTGCGCAGTGTTTTTCCTGTCTGCACCCTCGTCGATCGTTACCATCTGCCGCTATCTTAGGAAGGCACGGATGAAACTATACAACATTCTTAAAACTACTTTTAAAGACTTTACTTACCAACTTTATGAAAGGAAATGCTGAAACTGGCCACTGTCATCCATACATTTTTGGCACCTCTTTAGGAAACATCCATCACTTGCTGTAGTTCACATTGAGATTTCCTGGCAAATATTTTGTTTTAATTCTTCCAGGATTTGTGGGTTTGTCTTGTACACATTATTTTAAGTTACCACGGAGATAGAAATCGCAGGGGGTTAGGTCGGGAGACCGAGGGGGTTACAAATCTCTATTAATAATTTTTTCCTCAAAAACGCTTTCAATTTTTCTCATTGAAATATTGGCCGTATAAGCTGTTCCAGAGTCTTGTTGTAAAAAGGCAAAATCACGCTCCCTGGCTGTAAATTCTCTAAAAAAGGCGGCAAAATTGTATTCACGTATGTATGGACTTCAACTGTTGACTAGAAAAAAATTGGCAAGTAATGGATGGTTTTCTAAAGAGGTGCCAAAATGTATGAACAACGATGGTGGCCAGTTTCAGCATCTACTTCCATAAAGTTGGTAAGTAAAGCCTTTAAAAGTAGTTTTAAAAATGTTGTATGGTTTCATCCGCACCTTTCTATGATGGTGGCAGACGACAACGAGCGCCAAGGATGCAGACAGGAAAAACACTGCGCAGGGGTTCGTAGTTCTTTGGCTCTCCCTGTATAATGTCAACTTCCCCATGTAAATTATTGTGTTCCTGTTCCATGGCTGGGGAATTTGTTTGCCATGATTTTGTAACAGTTATTTTTTTATAGTTCATGTTAACTGTAAACATGGACTAGAAATCTGTGTATAGCCTAGGAAGTGGTATTCCTGCGCTTATTGTGTTACCAGGAAGAATTTTGGCATATGTGGCATAAAGCAGCAATATTATCAGATCATCAAGGATTGTTATAAAGTGGAATTCACATTTATTTACATAATTTTTGTACATGTACTGCACTCAACATTTTGAGCATTTTAAATGTCATATCATCGGAAAATTAATACGTTTTGCTGGATGACGGAAAGTTTCATGGGTTTTCAAATTTCAGGATGTTGGCAAGTATACCATACAAAAGCCAATACAACCACAGAAAGCTATAAAATAGTCTCCTTTGATGGGATGAACAGATGTCATAATGAAAGCATTGCTTCACTTCATTAAAGGGGAAAAGCAGGCTAGGATGCATATGTATCACTAGTGAAATGTTTCAGAGAAATATGTCCAAGGTATTAAGCATTAAAATATACTGAGTGTTCATTACAAAGTATCATTGTTTTGAGTAACATTTTTTCAAGCAAAAGTCAGCTCTAAGGAGGAGGAGTTTAGCATACTATGCATTTGTCGGAGAAGTTGTCTAGCAAGCTGGGTGTCAGTCTGATACTAATACACAATAATGGTATTAATCAAACGCCTTGCTTGCCAGGCAGTTTCCCAAACAAACAAGTCATACACTTCTATGGAAGTACTAGCAGGATTAAATTCTAAGCTGCTCCATGGCTAGACAAGTGATGTCATACCTCACTTTGAAATTAACACCCAGTATTGTATATCATCCCTATTTAAAACAAAACAAGAAAAGAAAAAAAAAAGATTTGAAAGTATTTTTTTTAGGATCAGAATTGTTAGTAATGGCTATTATAAAGATAATGATAGTGAAGTAGAAGGTAGGTTTATTTGCATCAGTTGTAAGGGTTGTGTTTTTTACGCCCTCAGAAGCTGGTACTGGATTCCCTTGTGCTGACCCGCTAGTCAGACGATAGTCACACTCTGAGAGGCAGCTTAGTTTTCTTGTTTTTTCATATTTTTATACCAACAAGAAGGTAAGTTTTTAACCACTGACTATATCTTTGTGGTAAAACATTACATCTTTTTGTGTGTGTCCTATGTTTATTATAAGATTGATTGTATTGTATTAATTTATTGTTGTTGGATAAAAACCTGGTTATTGGAGTTGAACATAAAAAAAGTGTGATCTACGCTGAATATGACACAGGGACACAAATAATGTGTACTATATATTTCTTTTGACAGATTGCTTGTAAAGTGATTGAAATAAATGCCTTGTATCAAGTCACTGATTTTTGTTATCATTACTTTCCAGATTTTTACTTTCTTTGATGTTAAAATTTCATTGGAAATATATGTATTTGGGCCTCCTGAGCCCAAAAAAAAGAAGTTTTAGAAAAAGTTCTGTATGTCTGTCTGTGAACAGCATAACTATAAAACACAAGGTTAAACTAACATCAAAGCTCAGCATCTTCCAAAAATGCCACCCCACTTTTAGCCCCCCTTTTGTGTTTGTTAATGTCTAATTGATCTTGATTAAAAATACCACATCTTTAAGACACTTTCATGTTAAATAAAATTATACCCTGAATGTTCTGTGGTGTACAGTCCTCATTCTGAATGACTTTTGTATAAATTGGCAAACAGAAACACAAAAAAATGTACATCTTGCTAAAGCATTGTCAAACAATTTCTTGTAGTGGTAGTTATATTTGAGATATACTTGGTTATTGGTTTAATTTTCAAATAGTTATTGACTTGCCATTTGAAAAAAAAAAAAAAAGTATGTTTGTTTTTTCTTGAAGGCCATGCAAATAGCATTGAATTGTATAGCTATTACATGGTAAAATATTTTAAAAATTAGCCTGCTATATATCTTATGCCTAGAATGAAATGTGTAAATATTCAATGAAAGTTTATCTAATTAACAAGAAGTATATCGAAAACTTTTCCTCCATATACTTCTGTAAGAGTAGTTCATAGAAGAGTAAACCGAGAAAGTAATATTGATTTTCTTCAAATTTGGTCTGAATACAAAAGCCATATTCCATAGAGTATTTAAATGTAAAAACTAGATTGCTGAACTAGTCAGGGTAAGATTTCTCCCACAGTCTAACTTAAACCTCAATTCAAACTGGAGTAGGGTGCTAGAAGGTTTGCCATCTCAACCTTATACTGCATTATTAGGATTCCAGAGACCCTCTATCTCAACTTATCCTTTTATTTACCTCCATATTAATAGAGATACTTGTTCTAGATTATTCAAATACATACTTATATGTTGCTTGTCAGAATGAATACACAGACTTCTTTTACAGTACTTTAATAAGTAGATTTGAATACCTTAGCCTTAAATGGCCTCTCAAACAAACAGCATGTAAGAGGTGTTGCTTATCTGAGCCTAAGACACATGACTAGAGTCGGAGGTGTTGCCTATCTGAACCTGGCATACGTGAATAGTCAGAGATGTTGCCTATCTGAGACTAGGACACATGACTGGAGTCAGAGGTGTTGCCTATCTGAGCCTAAGACAGGTGACTAGATTAAGAGGTATTGCCTATCGGAGCATAGGACACAGGACTGGAGTCAGTGGTGTTGCCTATCTCAGCCTAGGACACATGACTATAGTCAGAGGTGTTGCCTATCTGATCCTAAGACACATGACTAGAGTCACTTGTGCTACCTATCAAATCCTAAGACATGACCAGATTCACTTGTGCCACCTATCTGATCCTAAGACACATGACTAGACTCAGAAGTGTTGCCTTTCTGATCCTAAGACATTACTCCAGTCAGGGGTGATGTCTATCTGATCCTAAGACACATGACTAGTGTCACTTGTGCTACCTATCAAATCCTAAGACACATGACTAGACTCAGAAGTGTTGCCTTTCTGATCCTAAGACATTACTCCAGTCAGAGGTGATGTCTATCTGATCCTAAGACACATGACTAGTGTCACTTTTGCAGCCTATCTGTTCCTAAGAATCACGACTACAGTCACTTGTGCTGCCTAACTGATGCTAAGACACATACTGGAGTTCCTTGTCCTGCATATCCAATCCTAAGACACATGACTAGTGTCATTGGTGTTGCCTATCTGAGTATCACACATGACTAGAGTCAGAAGTGTTGCCTTTCTGTTCCTAATATACGTGACTAGTCAGTTGTGCTGCCTAAATAATACTAAGACACATAACTAGAGTCAGTTGTGATGCCTAATTGATACTAAGACACATGACCAGAGTGCCTTAATGTTTATTCCTGAGCCCAACACACATGACTAGAGTCACTTGTGCTGCCTATCTGTTCCTTAAACACATGACTAGTCACTTGTGCTGCCTATCTGTTCCTTAAACACATGACTAGAGTCACTTGTGCTATCTTACTCATCCTAAAACACCTGACTACTTTCACTTATGTTGCCTACCACAGGCCATCACACATCACTAGAGTCAGACGTGTTGCCTAAGACACATCACTAGAACTAGAGGTGTTGCCTATCTGAAGCTACTACACTTACTTAGTCACTTGTGTGGCTTAACTGATCCTAAGACACATGATTGGAGTCTCCATTTTAGCCTATGTGATCCTAAGACACACCACTAGTCACTTGTGCTACCTAACATAACTTAAGGCACATGACTTAGAGTTACTTGAGTTGCCTACCTGAGCCCAACACACATTACTAGAATCACTTGTGCTTCCTATCTTTTCCTAAGATACATGACTATAGTCAGAGGTGTGGCTTATCTGATACTACTACAATTCACTAAAGTAACTTGTGTGGCCTAACTGATTCTCAGACAGTTGACCTGAGTCAAAAGTGTTGCCTAATTGACCCTAAGGCACATGACTAAAGTCGGAGGCGTTGCCTATCTGTTTCTAAGACACATGACTAGTCACTTCTGCAGCCTAACTGATCCTAAGACACATGGCTATAGCTACTGGTGGTTATCTCATCCTAAGACACATGACTGGAGTCACTTATGCTGCCTAATTGATCCTAAGACACATGACAAGGGACATAGGTGTTGTCTATTTTATCCTAAAACAAATGACTAGAGTCAGAGGTGTTGCATATCTCATTCTACTACACTTCACTAGTCACTTGTCCCTAAATGATCTTAAGACACATGACTACAGTCAGAGGTGTTCCCTATCTGATCCTAACACAGATGCCTAGAGTCAGAGGTTTTCCTATGTGATCCTAAGACACATGCCTGGAGTCAGAGGTTTTCCTATGTGATTTTAAGACACGCCTGGAGTAAGAGGTTTTCCTATGAGATCCTAAAACACATGCCTAGAGTCAGAGGTTTTCCTATGTGATCCTAAGACACATGCCTGGATTAAGAGGGTTTCCTATGTGATCCTAAAACACATGCCTAGAGTCAGAGGTTTTCCTATGTGATCCTAAGACACATGCCAATAGTCAGAGGTTTTCCTATGTGATCCTAAAACACATGCCTAGAGTCAGAGGTTTTCCTATGTGATCCTAAAACACATGCCTAGAGTCAGAGGTTTTCCTATGTGATCCTAAAACACCTGCCTAGAGTCAGAGGTTTTCCTATGTGATCCTAAAACACATGCCTAGAGTCAAAGGTTTTCCTATGTGATCCTAAAACACATGCCTAGAGTCAGAGGTTTTCCTATGTGATTCTAAGACACATGCCAATAGTCAGAGGTTTTCCTATGTGATCTTAAGACACCTGCCTAGAATCAGAGGTTTTCCGATATGATCATAAGACACATGCCTAGAATCCGAGGTTTTCCGATGTGATCCTAAGACACATGCCTAGAATCAGAGGTTTTCCGATGCCATCCTAAGACACATGCCTAGAATCCGAGGTTTTCCGATGTGATCTTAAAACATACCTAGAATCAGACGTTTTCCGATGTGATCCTAAGACACAAACCTAGAATCAAAGGTTTTCCGATGTGATCCTAAGACACATACCTAGAATCAGAGGTTTTCCGATGTGATCTTAAGACACATGCCTAGAATCCGAGGTTTTCCGATGTGATCCTAAGACACATACCTAGAATCCGAGGTTTTCCGATGTGATCCTAAGACACATGCCTAGAATCAGAGGATTTCCGATGTGATCCTAAGACACATACCTAGAATCAGAGGATTTCCTATGTCATCCTAAGACACCTGCCTAGAATCCGAGGTTTTCCGATGGGATCCTATGACACATACCTAGAATCAGAGGTGTTGCTTATCTGTACCTATGACACATGACTAGAGCTACTTGTGTTGCCGATCTTTAACTAAGACACATTCCTAGAGTTAGAGGTTTTCCTATGTGATCCTAATACACATGCCTGCAGTCAGAGGTTTTTCTATGTGATACTAAGACACATTCCTAGAGTGACCGGTTTTCTTATGTGATCCTAAGAAACATGACTAGAGCTACTTGTGTTACCTATCTTTTACTAAGACACATGCCCAGAGTCAGAGGTTTTCCTATGTGATCCTAAGACACATGCCTAATGTCAGAGGTTTTCCTATGTGATCCTAAGACACATGCCCAGAGTCAGAGGTTTTCCTATGTGATCCTAAGACACATGCCTAGAGTCAGAGGTTTTCCTATGTGATGCTAATACACATACCTGGAGTCAGAGGTTTTCCTATGTGATCCTAAGACACATGCTTAGAATCAGAGGTCTTCCTATGTGATCCTAACACACATTACTAGAAACAGAGGTATGGATTATCTGTTACCTATGATACATGCCTAGAGTCAGAGGTTTTCCTATGTGATCCTAATACACATGTCTAGAATCAGAGGTATGGATTATCTGTTACCTACGACACATGCCTAGAGTCAGAAGTTTTCCTATGTGATCCTAATACACTAGTCTAGAGTCACAGGTTTTCCTATGTGATCCTAAGACACATGCCTGGAGTCAGGTTTTCCTATGTGATCCTAAGACATATGCCTAGAATCAGAGATTTTCCTATGTGATCCTAAGACACATGCCTATAACCAAAGATGTGTTTTATCTGCTCCTAGACATATACTAGAATCAGCGGTTTTCCTATGTGATCCTAAGACACATGCCTAGAGTCAGAGGTTTTCCTATGTGATCCTAAGACAAATGTCTGGAGTCAGAGGTTTTCCTATGTGATCCTAAGACACATGCCTAGAATCAGAGGTATGGATTATCTGTTACCTACGACACATGCCTAGAGTCAGAGGATTTTCCTATGTGATACTAAGACAAATGCCTGGAGTCAGAAGTTTTCCTATGTGATCCTAAGACACATACCTAGAGTCAGAGGTTTTCCTATGTGATCCTAAGACACATGCCTATAACCAGAGGTGTGTCTTATCTGCTCCTAAGACATAATCTAGAATCAGAAGTTTTCCTATGTGATCCTAATACACATGCCTATAACCAGAGGCGTGTCTTATCTGCTGCTAAGACATATACTAGAATCAGAGGTTTTCCTATGTGATCCTAAGCCACATGTCTGGAGTCAGAGGTTTTCATATGTGATCCCAAGACACATGTCTAGAATCAGAGGTATGGATTATCTGTTACCTACGACACATGCCTAGAGTCAGAGGTTTTTCTATGTGATCCTAAGACAAATGCCTGGAATCAGAGGTTTTCCTATGTGATCTTAAGACACATCCCTAGAGTCAGAGGTTCTCCTATGTGATACTAAGACAGATGCTAGAAACAGAGGTGTGGCTTAATTGTTGCTAAGGCACATGACTAGAACTACTTGTGTTGCTTATCTTTTCCTAAGACACATGCCTAGAGTCAGAGGTTTATATATGTGATTCTAGGACACATGCCTAGAGTCAGAGGTTTTCCTATGTGATCTTAAGACACATGCCTAGAGTCAGAGGTGTTCCTATGTGATCCTAGTACACATGCCTAGAGTCAGAAGTTCTCCTATGTGATCCTAAGACACATGACTAGAGCTACTTGTGTTGCCTATCTTTTCCTAAGACACATGCCTAGGGTCAGAGGTTTTTATATGTGATTCTAGAACACATGCCTAGAGTCAGAGGTTTTCCTATTTGATCCTAAGACAGATGCTAGAAACAGTGGTGTTGCTTATCTGTTGCTAAGACACATGACTACAACTACTTGTGTTGCCTATCTTTTCCTAAGACACATGCCTAGGGTCAGAGGTTTTTATATGTGATTCCAGGACACATGCCTAGAGTCTGAGGTTTTCCTATGTGATTTTAAAACACATGCCTAGTGTCAGAGATTATCCTATGTGATTTTAAAACAAATGCCTAGTGTCAGAGATTTTCCTATGTGATTTTAAAACACATGCCTAGTGTCAGAGATTATCCTATGTGATTTTAAAACACATGCCTAGTGTCAGAGATTTTCCTATGTGATTTTAAAACACATGCCTAGGGTCAGAGGTTTTTATATGTGATTCCAGGACACATGCCTAGAGTCAGAGGTTTTCCTATGTGATTTTAAAACACATGCCTAGGGTCAGAGGTTTTTATATGTGATTCCAGGACACATGCCTAGAGTCTGAGGTTTTCCTATGTGATTTTAAAACACATGCCTAGTGTCAGAGGTTATCCTATGTGATCTTAAGACACATACCTATGTTCAGAGGTTTTTATATGTGATTCTAGGACATATTACTTGTGTCAGAGGTTTTCCTATGTGATCCTAAAACAGATGCTAGAAACCGTGGTGTGGCTTATCTGTTGCTAAGACACATGACTGGAACTACTTGTGTTGCCTATCTTTTCCTAAGACACATACCTAGGGTCAGAGGTTTTCCTATGTGATTTTAAAACACATGCCTAGAGTCAGAGGTTATCCTATGTGATCTTAAGACACATACCTAGGTTCAGAGGTTTTTATATGTGATTCTAGGACACATTACTTGTGTCAGAGGTTTTCCTATGTGATCCTAAGACAGATGCTAGAAACCGTGGTGTGGCTTATCTGTTGCTAAGACACATGACTGGAACTACTTGTGTTGCCTATCTTTTCCTAAGACACATACCTAGGGTCAGAGGTTTTCCTATGTGATTTTAAAACACATGCCTAGAGTCAGAGGTTATCCTATGTGATCTTAAGACACATACCTAGGTTCAGAGGTTTTTATATGTGATTCTAGGACACATTACTTGTGTCAGAGGTTTTCCTATGTGATCCTAAGACAGATGCAAGAAACAGTGGAGTGGCTTATCTGTTGCTAAGACACATGACTAGAACTACTTGTGTTGCCCATCTTTTCCTAAGACACATGCCTAGGGTCAGAGGTTTTTATATGTGAGTCTAGTACACATGCCTAGAGTTAGAGGTTTTCCTATTTGATCTTAAGACACACGCCTAGAGTCAGAGGTTTTCCGATGTGATCCTAGTACACATGCCTAGAGTCAGAGGTTCTCCTATGCGATCGTAAGACACATGACTAGAGCTACTTGTGTTGCCCATCTTTTCCTAAGACACATACCTATGGTCAGAGGTTTTTATATGTGATTCTACGACACATGACTAGAGTCAGAGGTTTACCTATGTGATCTTAAGACACATGCCTAGAGTCAGAGGTTCTCCTATGCGATCGTAAGACACATGACTAGAGCTGCTTGTGTTGCCCATCTTTTCCTAAGACACATACCTATGGTCAGAGGTTTTTATATGTGATTCTACGACACATGACTAGAGTCAGAGGTTTACCTATGTGATCTTAAGACACATGCCTAGTGTCAGATGTTTTCCTATGTGATCCTAGTACACATGCCTACAATCAGAGGTTTTCCTATGTGATCCTAAGACACATGCCTAGGTTCAGAGGTTTTCCTATGTGATGCTAATACACATACCTGGAGTCAGAGGTTTTCCTATGTGATCCTAAGACACATGCTTAGAATCAGAGGTCTTCCTATGTGATCCTAACACACATTACTAGAATCAGAGGTATGGATTATCTGTTACCTATGACACATGCCTAGAGTCAGAGGTTTTCCTATGTGATCCTAATACACATGTCTAGAATCAGAGGTATGGATTATCTGTTACCTACGACACATGCCTAGAGTCAGACGTTTTCCTATGTGATCCTAATACACTAGGCTAGAGTCACAGGTTTTCCTATGTGATCCTAAGACACATGCCTGGAACCAGGTTTTCCTATGTGATCCTAAGACACATGCCTAGAATCAGAGATTTTCCTATGTGATCCTAAGACACATGCCTATAACCAAAGGTGTGTCTTATCTGCTCCTAAGACATATACTAGAATCAGCGGTTTTCCTATGTGATCCTAAGACACATGCCTAGAATCAGAGGTATGGATTATCTGTTACCTACGACACATGCCTAGAGTCAGAGGTTTTCCTATGTGATCCTAAGACAAATGCCTGGAGTCAGAGGTTTTCCTATGTGATCCTAAGACACATACCTAGAGTCAGAGGTTTTCCTATGTGATCCTAAGACACATGCCTATAACCAGAGGTGTGTCTTATCTGCTCCTAAGACATATACTAGAATTAGAAGTTTTCCTATGTGATCCTAATACACATGCCTATAACCAGAGGTGTGTCTTATCTGCTGCTAAGACATATACTAGAATCAGAGGTTTTCATATGTGATCCCAAGACACATGCCTAGAATCGGAGGTATGGATTATCTGTTACCTACGACACATGCCTAGAGTCAGAGGTTTTTCTATGTGATCCTAAGACAATTGCCTGGAATCAGAGGTTTTCCTATGTGATCTTAAGACATATCCCTAGAGTCAGAGGTTCTCCTATGTGATCCTAAGACAGATGCTAGAAACAGAGGTGTGGCTTAATTGTTGCTAAGGCACATGACTAGAACTACTAGTGTTGCTTATCTTTTCCTAAGACACATGCCTAGAGTCAGAGGTTTATATATGTGATTCTAGGACACATGCCTAGAGTCAGAGGTTTTCCTATGTGATCTTAAGACACATGCCTAGAGTCAGAGGTTTATATATGTGATTCTAGGACACATGCCTAGAGTCAGAGGTTTTCCTATGTGATCTTAAGACACATGCCTAGAGTCAGAGGTTTATATATGTGATTCTAGGACACATGCCTAGAGTCAGAAGTTCTCCTATGTGAACCTAAGACACATGAATAGAACTACTTGTGTTGCCTATCTTTTCCTAAGACACATGCCTAGGGTCAGAGGTTTTTATATGTGATTCTAGAACACATGCCTAGAGTCAGAGGTTTTCCTATTTGATTCTAAGACAGATGCTAGAAACAGTGGTGTTGCTTATCTGTTGCTAAGACACATGACTAGAACTACTTGTGTTGCCTATCTTTTCCTAAGACACATGCCTAGAGTCAGAGGTTATCCTATGTGATCTTAAGACACATACCTAGATTCAGAGGTTTTTATATGTGATTCTAGTACACATGCCTAGAGTCAGAGGTTATCCTATGTGATCTTAAGACACATACCTAGATTCAGAGGTTTTTATATGTGATTCTAGTACACATGCCTAGAGTCAGAGGTTATCCTATGTGATCTTAAGACACATACCTAGATTCAGAGGTTTTTATATGTGATTCTAGTACACATGCCTAGAGTCAGAGGTTATCCTATGTGATCTTAAGACACATACCTAGATTCAGAGGTTTTTATATGTGATTCTAGTACACATGCCTAGAGTCAGAGGTTATCCTATGTGATCTTAAGACACATACCTAGATTCAGAGGTTTTTATATGTGATTCTAGTACACATGCCTAGAGTCAGAGGTTTTCCTATGTGATCTTAAGACACATGCCTAGAGTCAGAGGTTTTCCCATGTGATCCTAGTACACATGCCTAGAGTCAGAGGTTCTCCTATGCGATTGTAAGACACATGACTAGAGCTACTTGTGTTGCCCATCTTTTCCTAAGACACATACCTAGGGTCAGAGGTTTTTATATGTGATTCTACGACACATGCCTAGAGTCAGAGGTTTACCTATGTGATCTTAAGACACATTCCTAGAGTCAGAGGTTTTCCTATGTGATCCTAGTACACAAACCTACAATCAGAGGTTTTCCTAAGTGATCCTAAGACACATGCCTAGGTTCAGAGGTTTTCCTATGTGATCCTAGTACACATGCCTAGAGTGAGGTTCTCCTATGTGATCCTAAGACACATGCCTAGAATCAGAGGTTTTCCTATGTGATCCTAGTACACATGCCTAGAGTAAGAGGTTCTCCTATGTGATCCTAAGACACATGCCTAGGGTCAGAGATTTTATATGTGATTCTAGTACACATGCCTAGAGTCCGAGAATTTCCTATGTGATCTTAAGACACATGCCTAGAGTCAAAGGTTTTCCCATGTGATCCTAGTACACATGCCTAGAGTCAGAGGTTCTCCTATGCGATCCTAAGACACATGACTAGAGCTACTTGTGTTGCCCATCTTTTCCTAAGACACATGCCTAGGGTCAGAGGTTTTTATACGTGATTCAACGACACATGCCTAGAGTCAGAGGTTTACCTATGTGACCTTAAGACACATGCCTAGAGTCATAGGTTTGCCTATGTAATCCTAGTACATATGCCTAGAGTCTGAGGCTTTCCTATGTGATCCTAAAACACATGCCTAGAGTCAGAGGTTTTCCTATGTGATTCTAAGACACATGCCAATAGTCAGAGGTTTTCCTATGTGATCTTAAGACACCTGCCTAGAATCAGAGGTTTTCCGATATGATCATAAGACACATACCTAGAATCCGAGGTTTTCCGATGTGATCTTAAGACACATGCCTAGAATCAGAGGTTTTCCGATGTGATCATAAGACACATGCCTAGAATCCGAGGTTTTCCGATGTGATCCTAAGACACATGCCTAGAATCAGAGGTTTTCCGATGCCATCCTAAGACACATGCCTAGAATCGGAGGTTTTCCGATGTGATCTTAAAACATACCTAGAATCAGACGTTTTCCGATGTGATCCTAAGACACAAACCTAGAATCAAAGGTTTTCCGATGTGATCCTAAGACACATACCTAGAATCAGAGGTTTTCCGATGTGATCTTAAGACACATGCCTAGAATCCGAGGTTTTCCGATGTGATCCTAAGACACATACCTAGAATCCGAGGTTTTCCGATGTGATCCTAAGACACATGCCTAGAATCAGAGGTTTTCCGATGTGATCCTAAGACACATACCTAGAATCAGAGGATTTCCTATGTCATCCTAAGACACCTGCCTAGAATCCGAGGTTTTCCGATGGGATCCTATGACACATACCTAGTACAGAGGTGTTGCTTATCTGTACCTATGACACATGACTAGAGTTACTTGTGTTGCCGTTCTTTAACTAAGACACATTCCTAGAGTTAGAGGTTTTCCTATGTGATCCTAATACACATGCCTGCAGTCAGAGGTTTTTCTATGTGATACTAAGACACATTCCTAGAGTGACCGGTTTTCTTATGTGATCCTAATAAACATGACTAGAGCTACTTGTGTTACCTATCCTTTACTAAGACACATGCCCAGAGTCAGAGGTTTTCCTATGTGATCCTAAGACACATGCCTAGGGTCAGACGTTTTCCTATGTGATCCTAAGACACATGCCCCGAGTCAGAGGTTTTCCTATGTGATCCTAAGACACATGTCTAGAGTCAGAGGTTTTCCTATGTGATGCTAATACACATACCTGGAGTCAGAGGTTTTCCTATGTGATCCTAAGACACATGCTTAGAATCAGAGGTCTTCCTATATGATCCTAACACACATTACTAGAAACAGAGGTATGGATTATCTGTTACCTATGACACATGCCTAGAGTCAGAGGTTTTCCTATGTGATCCTAATACACATGTCTAGAATCAGAGGTATGGATTATCTGTTACCTACGACACATGCCTAGAGTCAGACGTTTTCCTATGTGATCCTAATACACTAGTCTAGAGTCACAGGTTTTCCTATGTGATCCTAAGACACATGCCTGGAGTCAGGTTTTCCTATGTGATCCTAAGACATATGCCTAGAATCAGAGATTTTCCTATGTGATCCTAAGACACATGCCTATAACCAAAGATGTGTCTTATCTGCTCCTAAGACATATACTAGAATCAGCGGTTTTCCTATGTGATCCTAAGACACATGCCTAGAGTCAGAGGTTTTCCTATGTGATCCTAAGACAAATGTCTGGAGTCAGAGGTTTTCCTATGTGATCCTAAGACACATGCCTAGAATCAGAGGTATGGATTATCTGTTACCTACGACACATGCCTAGAGTCAGAGATTTTCCTATGTGATCCTAAGACACATACCTAGAGTCAGAGGTTTTCCTATGTGATCCTAAGACACATGCCTATAACCAGAGGTGTGTCTTATCTGCTCCTAAGACATAATCTAGAATCAGAAGTTTTCCTATGTGATCCTAATACACATGCCTATAACCAAAGGCGTGTCTTATCTGCTGCTAAGACATATTAGAGAATCAGAGGTTTTCCTATATGATCCTAAGACACATGCCTATAACCAGAGGTGTGTCTTATCTGCTCCTAAGACATAATCTAGAATCAGAAGTTTTCCAATGTGATCCTAATACACATGCCTATAACCAAAGGCGTGTCTTATCTGCTGCTAAGACATATACTAGAATCAGAGGTTTTCCTATATGATCCTAAGACACATGCCTGGAGTCAGAGGTTTTCATATGTGATCCCAAGACACATGCCTAGAATCAGAGGTATGGATTATCTGTTACCTACGACACATGCCTAGATTCAGAGGTTTTTCTATGTGATCCTAAGACAAATGCCTGGAATCAGAGGTTTTCCTATGTGATCTTAAGACACATCCTTAGAGTCAGAGGTTCTGCTATGTATACTAAGACAGATGCTAGAAGCAGAGGTGTGGCTTAATTGTTGCTAAGGCACATGACTAGAACTACTTGTGTTGCTTATCTTTTCCTAAGACACATGCCTAGATTCAGAGGTTTATATATGTGATTCTAGGACACATGCCTAGAGTCAGAGGTTTTCCTATGTGATCTTAAGACACATGCCTAGAGTCAGAGTTTTTCCTATGTGATCCTAGTACACATGCCTAGAGTCAGAAGTTCTCCTATGTGATCCTAAGACACATGACTAGAGCTACTTGTGTTGCCTATTTTTTCCTAAGACACATGCCTAGGGTCAGAGGTTTTTATATGTGATTCTAGAACACATGTCTAGAGTCAGAGGTTTTCCTATTTGATTCTAAGACAGATGCTAGAAACAGTGGTGTTGCTTATCTGTTGCTAAGACACATGACTAAAACTGCTTGTGTTGCCTATCTTTTCCTAAGACACATGCCTAGGGTCAGAGGTTTTTATATGTGATTCTAGGACACATGCCTAGAGTCAGAGGTTTTCCTATGTGATTTTAAAACACATGCCTAGAGTCAGAGGTTATCCTATGTGATCTTAAGACACATACCTAGGTTCAGAGGTTTTTATATGTGATTCTAGGACACATTCCTAGAGTCAGAGGTTTTCCTATGTGATCTTAATACACATGTCTAGAATCAGAGGTATGGATTATCTGTTACCAACGACACATACCTAGAGTCAGAGGTTTTCCTATGTGATCCTAATACACTAGTCTAGAGTCACAGGTTTTCCTATGTGATCCTAAGAACATGCCTGGAGTCAGGTTTTCCTATGTGATCCTAAGACACATGCCTAGAATCAGAGATTTTCCTATGTGATCCTAAGACACATGCCTATAACCAAAGGTGTGTCTTATCTGCTCCTAAGACACATACTAGAATCAGCGGTTTTCCTATGTGATCCTAAGACACATGCCTAGAGTCAGAGGTATGGATTATCTGTTACCTACGACACATGCCTAGAGTCAGAGGTTTTCCTATGTGATCCTAAGACAAATGCCTGGAGTCAGAGGTTTTCCTATGTGATCCTAAGACAAATGCCTGGAGTCAGAGGTTTTCCTATGTGATCCTAAGACACATACCTAGAGTCCAAGGTTTTCCTATGTGATCCTAAGACAAATGCCTGGAGTCAGAGATTTTCCTATGTGATCCTAAGACACATGCCTATAACCAGAGGCGTGTCTTATCTGCTCCTAAGACATATACTAGAATCAGAAGTTTTCCTATGTGATCCTAATACACATGCCTATAACCAAAGGCGTGTCTTATCTGCTGCTAAGACATATACTAGAATCAGAGGTTTTCCTATGTGATCCTAAGACACATGCCTGGAGTCAGAGGTTTTTATATGTGATTGTAGTACACATGCCTAGGGTCAGAGGTTTTTATATGTGATTGTAGTACACATGCCTAGAGTCAGAGGTTTTTATATGTGATTGTAGTACACATGCCTAGAGTCAGAGGTTTTTATATGTGATTGTAGTACACATGCCTAGAGTCAGAGGTTTTTATATGTGATTGTAGTACACATGCCTAGAGTCAGAGGTTTTTATATGTGATTGTAGTACACATGCCTAGAGTCAGAGGTTTTTATATGCGATTGTAGTACACATGCCTAGGGTCAGAGGTTTTTATATGTGATTGTAGTACACATGCCTAGAGTCAGAGGTTTTTATATGTGATTGTAGTACACATGCCTAGAGTCAGAGGTTTTTATATGTGATTGTAGTACACATGCCTAGAGTCAGAGGTTTTTATATGTGATTGTAGTACACATGCCTAGAGTCAGAGGTTTTTATATGTGATTGTAGTACACATGCCTAGAGTCAGAGGTTTTTATATGTGATTGTAGTACACATGCCTAGAGTCAGAGGTTTTTATATGCGATTGTAGTACACATGCCTAGGGTCAGAGGTTTTTATATGTGATTGTAGTACACATGCCTAGAGTCAGAGGTTTTTATATGTGATTGTACTACACATGCCTAGAGTCAGAGGTTTTTATATGTGATTGTAGTACACATGCCTAGAGTCAGAGGTTTTTATATGTGATTGTAGTACACATGCCTAGAGTCAGAGGTTTTTATATGTGATTGTAGTACACATGCCTAGAGTCAGAGGTTTTTATATGTGATTGTAGTACACATGCCTAGAGTCAGAGGTTTTTATATGTGATTGTAGTACACATGCCTAGAGTCAGAGGTTTTTATATGTGATTGTAGTACACATGCCTAGAGTCAGAGGTTTTTATATGTGATTGTAGTACACATACCTAGAGTCAGAGGTTTTTATATGTGATTGTAGTACACATGCCTAGAGTCAGAGGTTTTCCTATGTGATTGTAGTACACATACCTAGAGTCAGAGGTTTTTATATGTGATTGTAGTACACATGCCTAGAGTCAGAGGTTTTCCTATGTGATTGTAGTACACATGCCTAGAGTCAGAGGTTTTCCTATGTGATTGTAGTACACATACCTAGAGTCAGAGGTTTTTATATGTGATTGTAGTACACATGCCTAGAGTCAGAGGTTTTTATATGTGATTGTAGTACACATACCTAGAGTCAGAGGTTTTTATATGTGATTGTAGTACACATACCTAGAGTCAGAGGTTTTTATATGTGATTGTAGTACACATGCCTAGAGTCAGAGGTTTTTATATGTGATTGTAGTACACATACCTAGAGTCAGAGGTTTTCCTATGTGATTGTAGTACACATACCTAGAGTCAGAGGTTTTCCTATGTGATTGTAGTACACATACCTAGAGTCAGAGGTTTTTATATGTGATTGTAGTACACATACCTAGAGTCAGAGGTTTTTATATGTGATTGTAGTACACATGCCTAGAGTCAGAGGTTTTCCTATGTGATTGTAGTACACATGCCTAGAGTCAGAGGTTTTTATATGTGATTGTAGTACACATGCCTAGAGTCAGAGGTTTTTATATGTGATTGTAGTACACATGCCTAGAGTCAGAGGTTTTTATATGTGATTGTAGTACACATGCCTAGAGTCAGAGGTTTTTATATGTGATTGTAGTACACATGCCTAGAGTCAGAGGTTTTTATATGTGATTGTACTACACATACCTAGGGTCAGAGGTTTTTATATGTGATTGTAGTACACATACCTAGAGTCAGAGGTTTTTATATGTGATTGTACTACACATACCTAGAGTCAGAGGTTTTTATATGTGATTGTAGTACACATGCCTAGAGTCAGAGGTTTTCCTATGTGATCCTAAGACACATGCCTAGGTTCAGAGGTTTTCCTATGTGATCTTAAGACACATGCCTAGTGTCAGATGTTTTCCTATGTGATCCTAGTACACATGCCTACAATCAGAGGTTTTCCTATGTGATCCTAAGACACATGCCTAGGTTCAGAGGTTTTCCTATGTGATGCTAATACACATACCTGGAGTCAGAGGTTTACCTATGTGATCCTAAGACACATGCTTAGAATCAGAGGTCTTCCTATGTGATCCTAACACACATTACTAGAATCGAAGTATGGATTATCTGTTACCTATGACACATGCCTAGAGTCAGAGGTTTTCCTATGTGATCCTAATACACATGTCTAGAATCAGAGGTATGGATTATCTGTTACCTACGACACATACCTAGAGTCGGAAGTTTTCCTATATGATCCTAATACACTAGTCTAGAGTCACAGGATTTCCTATGTGATCCTAAGACACATGCCTGGTGTCAGGTTTTCCTATATGATCCTAAGACACATGCCTAGAATCAGAGATTTTCCTATGTGATCCTAAGACACATGCCTATAACCAAGGGTGTGTCTTATCTGCTCCTAAGACATATACTAGAATCAGCGGTTTTCCTATGCGATCCTAAGACACATGTCTGGAGTCAGAGGTTTTCATATGTGATCCTAAGACACATGCCAAGAATCAGAGGTATGGATTATCTGTTACCTACGACACATGCCTAGAGTCAGAGGTTTTTCTATGTGATCCTAAGACAAATGCCTGGAATCAGAGGTTTTCCTATGTGATCTTAAGACACATCCTTAGAGTCAGAGGTTCTGCTATGTATACTAAGACAGATGCTAGAAACAGAGGTGTGGCTTAATTGTTGCTAAGGCACATGACTAGTACTACTTGTGTTGCTTATCTTTTCCTAAGACACATGCCTAGAGTCAGAGGTTTATATATGTGATTCTAGGACACATGCCTAGAGTCAGCGGTTTTCTTATGTGATCTTAAGACACATGCCTAGAGTCAGAGGTTTTCCTATGTGATCCTAGTACACATGCCTAGAGTCAGAAGTTCTGCTATGTGAACCTAAGACACATGAATAGAGCTACTTGTGTTGCCTATCTTTTCCTAAGACACATGCCTAGGTTCAGAGGTTTTCCTATGTGATCCTAGTACACATGCCTAGAGTGAGGTTCTCCTATGTGATCCTAAGACACATGACTAGAGTCAGAGGTTTTCCTGAGTGATCCTAGTACACATGCCTAGAGTGAGGTTCTCCTATGTGATCCTAATACACATGCCTAGAGTCAGAGGTTTTCCTGAGTGATCCTAGTACACATGCCTAGAGTAAGAGGTTCTCCTATGTGATCCTAAGACACATGCCTAGGGTCAGAGATTTTATATGTGATTCTAGTACACATGCCCAGAGTCCGAGAATTTCCTATGTGATCTTAAGACACATGCCTAGAGTCAAAGGTTTTCCCATGTGATCTTAAGACACATGCCTAGAGTCAAAGGTTTTCCCATGTGATCCTAGTACACATGCCTAGAGTCAGAGGTTCTCCTATGCGATCCTAAGACACATGACTAGAGCTACTTGTGTTGCCCATCTTTTCCTAAGACACATGCCTAGGGTCAGAGGTTTTTATATGTGATTCAACGACACATGCCTAGGGTCAGAGGTTTACCTATGTGACCTTAAGACACATGCCTAGATTCAGAGGTTTGCCTATGTAATCCTAGTACATATGCCTAGATTCAGAGGTTCTCCTATGTGATCCTAAGACAAGACTAGAACTACTTGTGTTGCCTATCTTTTCCTAAGACACATATCTAGGGTCAGAGGTTTTTATATGTGATTCTAGGACACATGCCTAGAGTATGAGGTTTTCCTATGTGTACCTAGTACACATGCATAGAGGCAGAGGTTCTCCTATGTGATCCTAAGACACATGCCTAGGATCAGAGGTTTTTATATGTGATTCTAGTACACATGCCTAGAGTCAGAGGTTTTTCTATGTGATCGTAAGATTCATGTCTATAGTAAGAGGTTTTCTTGTGTGATCCTAAGAAAAATCCCTATGGTCACATGTTTTTCTATGTGATGCTAAGACACATGCTGGTATCAGAGTTGTGGCTTATGTGTTGCTAGACACATGCCTAGAGACAGAGGTTCTCCTATCTGATCCTAAGACACATACCTAGAATCAGAGGTGTGGCCTTAGTATTCCTAATACACATACCTAGTGACAGAGGTTTTCCTAACTTATCCTAAGACACATGCCTATTATCTGAGGTTTTCCTAACTTATTCTAAGACACGGCCTATTGTCAGAGGTTTTCCTATGTGATGCTAATACACATGCCTGTAGTCAGAAATATTCCTATGTGATCCTAAGACACATGCCTAGGATCAGAGGTATGACTTATCTGTTACTAAGACATATGCCTAGAATCAAAGGTTTTACTATGTGATCCTAAGACACAGGCCTAGATCAGGGGTATTGCTTATGTGTTTCTAAGACACATGCCTAGAATCAGAGGTATGTCTTATCTGTTCCTAAGACATATGCCTGGAATCAGAGATTTTCCTATGTGATCCTAGGACACATGGCTAGATTCAGAAGTATGGCTTATCTGTTACTATGACATATTATGGAATCAGAGGTATGGCTTATCCGTTACCTACGACACATGCCTAGAGTCATAGGATTTCCTATGTGATCCTAAGACACAAGCCTAGAATGAGAGGTTATCATATGTGATCCTATGACAATTGCCTAGAGTCAGAGGTGCTGGTTATCTGTTCCTAACGCACATAGCAGAATCAGAGGATTGGCTTATCTGTTCCTAAGACATATGCCTAGAATCACAGGTTTTCCTATATTGATCTAATACACATGCCTAGAATCAGAGGTTTTCCTATGTGATCCTAAAACACATGCCTTGAATCAGAGGTTTTTCTATATTGATCAAATACACATGCTTAGTGACACAGGTTTTCGTAACTTATCTTAAGACACATGCCTATTATCAGAGATTTTCCTTTGTGACATTAAGACACAAGCCTAGAGTCAGAGGTTTTCCTATGTGATCCTAGTACACATGCCTAGAGTCAGAGGTTATCCTTTGTTTTCCTAATACACATGCCTAGAGTCAGAGGTTCTCCTATGTGATCCTAATACACATGCCTAGAGTCAGAGGTTTTCCTATATGATTCTAATGCTCATGCCTAGAGTCAGAGGTTCTCGTATGTTTTCCTAATACACATGCCTAGAGTCAGAGGTTTTCCTATGTGATCCTAATAAACATGCCTAGAGTCAGAGGTTGTCCTATGTTTTCCTAATACACATGCCTAGAGTCAGAGGTTCTCCTATGTGATCCTAGTATCCATGCCTAGAATCATAGGTTTTTCTATGTGATCCTAAGACAGATGCTAGAAACAGAGGTGTGGCTTATTTGTTGCTAAGACACATGAGTAGAACTACTTGTGTTCCTATCTTTTCCTAAGACACATGCCTAGGGTCAGAGGTTTTCCTATGTGATTTTAAGACACATGCCTAGGGTCATAGGTTTTCCTATGTGATTTTAAGACACATGCCTAGAGTCAGAGGTATGGCTTATCTGTTCCTAACACACATACTGGAATCATTGAAGTGGATTATCTTTTACCTTCGACACATGCCTAGAGTCAGAGTTGTTCCTATGTGAGCTTTAGACATATACCTAGAGACAGAGGTTTACCTATGTGTTTCTAAGACACATACCTAGAGTCAGAGGTGTTGCTTATCTGTTACTAAGACACATGCCTAGAATGAGAGATGTGGGTTAACTGTTCTTAAGACACCTCTTTAGACTCAGAGGTTTACCTGTGTGATCTTAATACACAAGCCTAGCTTCAGAGGTTTCCCTATGTGATCGTGAGATTCATGTCTATAGTAAGAGGTTTTCTTATGTCATCCTAAGAAAAATGCCTATAGTCACATGTTTTTCTATGTGATGCTAAGACACATGCTGGTATCAGAGCTGTGGCTTATGTGTTGCTAGACACATGCCTAGAGACAGAGGTTCTCCTATGTGATCCTAAGACACATACCTAGAATCAGAGGTGTGGCCTTAGTATTCCTAAGACACATGCCTAGAGTCAGAGGTTTTTCTATGTGATCCTAATACACATGCCTAGTGACAGAGGTTTTCCTAACTTATCGTAAGGCACATGCCTATTATTATCAGAGGTTTTCCTATGTGACATTAAGACACATGCCTAGAGTCAGAGTTTTTCCTAACTTCTCCTATGACACATGCCTATTGCCACAGGCTTTCCTATATGATCCTAAAACACATGCCTAAAGACAGAGTTTTTCCTAACTTCTCCTAAAACACATGCCTATTGTCAGAGGTTTTCCTATGTGATCCTAAGACACATGCCTAGTGACAGAGGTTTTGCTAACTTATCCTAAGACACATGCCTATTATCAGAGGTTTTCCTATGTGATCCTAAGACACACGCCTAGGTTCAGAGGTTCTCTTAACTTATCCTAAACCACATGCCTATTGTCAGATGTTTTCGTATGTGATCCTAAGACACACGCCTAGGATCAGAGGTTTTCCTAACTTATCCTAAAACACATGCCTATTGTCAGAGGGTTTCATATGTGATCCTAAGACACATGCTTAGAGTCAGAGGTTTTCCTATATGATCCTAAGACACATACCTAATGACAGAGGTTTTCCTAACTTGACCTAAGACACATGTTTATTATCAGAGGTTTTCCCACGTGATCCAAAACACATGGCTAGAGTCAGAGGTCTTCCTAACTTATCCTAAGACACATGGCTACTATCAGAGGTTTTCCTAACTTATCCTAAGACACATGTCTATTGCCAGAGGTTTTCCTAACTTATCCTTAGACACATGGGTATTGTCAGAGGGTTTGGTATGTGATCCTAATACACATGCTTAGAGTCAGAGGTTTTCTTAACTTAACCTAAGACACATGGCTATTGTCAGAGGGTTTCGTATGTGATCCTAAGACACATATTAGAGGCAGAGGTTTTCCAAACTTATCCAGACACATGGCTATTGTCAGAGGTTTTCCTAACTTATCCTAAGACACATGCCTATTGTCAGAGGTTTTCCTAACTTATCCTAAGACACATGGCTATTGTCAGAGGGTTTCATATGTGATCCTAAGACACATGCTTAGAGTCAGAGGTTTTCCTATATGATCCTAAGACACATGCCTATTGTCAGAGGTTTTCCTAACTTATCCTAAGACACATGGGTAATGTCAGAGGGTTTGGTATGTGATCCTAATACACATGCTTAGAGTCAGAGGTTTTCATAACTTAACCTAACACACATGGCTATTGTCAGAGGGTTTCGTATGTGATCCTAAGACACATATTAGAGTCAGAGGTTTTCCAAACTTATCCTAGGACTTATGGCTATTGTCAGAGGTTTTCCTAACTTATCCTAAGACACATGCCTATTGTCAGAAGTTTTCCTAACTTATCCTAAGACACATGGCTATTGTCAGAGGGTTTGGTATGTGATCCTAAGACACATGCTTAGAGACAGAGGTTTTCCTATCTTATCCTAAGACACATGGCTATTGTCTGAGGTTTTCCTAACTTATCCTAAGACACATGGCTATTGTCAGAGGGTTTCGTATGTGATCCTAAGACACATGCTTAGTTAGAGGTTTTCCAAAATTATCCCAAGACACATGGCTATTGTCAGAGGGTTTTGTATTTGATCCTAAGACACATGCTTTTTCAGAGGATTTCCAAAATTATCCTAAGACACATACCTAGTTACAGAGGTTTTCCTAATTTGACCTAAGACACATACCTGTTATCAGAGGTTTTCCTAACTTATCCTAAGACACATGCCTATTGTCGGCGGTTATCCTAACTTAACCTAAGACACATGGCTATTGTCAGAGGGTTTCGTATGTGATCCTAAGACACATGCTTAGAGTCAGAGGTTTTCCTAACTTATCCTAAGACACATGGCTATTGTCAGAGGTTATCCTAACTTATCCTAAGACACATGCCCATTGTCAGAGATTTTCCTAGCTTATCCTAAGACACATGGCTATTGTCAGAGGGTTTCGTATGTGATCTTAAGACACATACCTAGGGTCAGAGGTTTTTATATGTGATTCTAGGACACATGCCTTGAGTCAGAGGTTTTCCTATGTGATCCTAGTACACATGAATAGAGTCAGAGGTTTTCGTATGTGATCCTAAGACACATGTCTATTATCTGAAGTTTTCCTAACTTATTCTAAGACACAGGCCTATTGTCAGAGGTTCTTCTATGAGATCCTAAGACACATGCCTAGAGTCAGAAATATTCCTATGTGATCCTACGACACATGCCTAGAATCAGAGGTATGGCTTATGTGTTACTAAGACACATGCCTAGAGTCAGAGGTATGGCTTATGTGTTCCTAAGACATAAGCCTGAAGTCAGAGGTTTTCCTATGTGGTCATAAGACACATGCCTAGAATCAAAAGTTTTCAAATGTGATCCTAAGACACATGCCTAGAATAAGGGGTATTGCTTATGTGTTCCTTAGACACATGGCTAGAGTCAAAGGTTTTACTTTGTGATGCTAATACATATGCCTGAAGTCAGAGGTTTTCCTATGTGATCCTAAGACACAGGCCTAGAGTCAGAGGTTATAGTATGTGATCCTAATACACATGCCTATTATCTGAGGTTTTCCTAACTTATTCTAAGACACAGGCCTATTGTCAGAGCTTTTCCTATATGATGCTATTACACATGCCTGGAGTCAGAGGTTTTCCTATGTGATGCTAATACACATGCCTGGATTCAGAGGTTTTCCTATATGATGCTGATAAACATGCTTGGAGTCAGAGGTACTACTATGTGATCCTAAGACACAGGCCTAGAGTCAGAGGTTATAGTATGTGATCCTAATACACATGCCTATTATCTGAGGTTTTCCTAACTTATTCTAAGACACAGGCCTATTGTCAGAGCTTTTCCTATATGATGCTATTACACATGCCTGGAGTCAGAGGTTTTCCTATGTGATGCTAATACACATGCCTGGATTCAGAGGTTTTCCTATATGATGCTGATAAACATGCTTGGAGTCAGAGGTACTCCTATGTGATCCTAAGACACATGCTTAGAGTCAGAAATATTCCTATGTGATCCTAAGACAAATGCCTAGAATCAGAGGTATGGCTTACGTTTTCCTAAGACACATGCCTAGAGTCACAGGTTTTCTTATGTGAACCTAATACATATGCCTGAAGTCGGAGGTTTCACTATGTGATCCTAAGACACATGCCTAGAATCAGGGGTTATGCTTATGTGTTTCTATGATACATGCCTAGAATCAGAGGTATGGCTTATCTGTTACTAAGACATATGCTTAGAATCAAAAGTTTTCCTATGTGATCCTAAGACACAGGCCTAGAGTAAGAGGCTTTTCTGTGTGATCCCAATACACATGCCTAGAGTCAGAGGTTTATCTATGTGATCCTACTACACATGCCTAGATTCAGAGCTCTTTCTATGTGATCCTAAGACAGATGCTAGAAACAGAGGTGTGGCTTTTCTGTTGCTAAGACACTTGACTAGAACTACTTGTGTTTCTTATCTGTTCATAAGACTCATGCCTAGTGTCAGAGGTTTTTGCATATGATTCTAGGACACATGCCTAGGGTCAGAGGTTTTCCTATGTGATCCTAGTACACATGCCTAGAGTCAGAGGTTCACCTATGTTTTCCTGATTCACATTCCTAGAGTCAGATGTTCTCCTATGTGATCCAAATACACATCTCTAGAGACAGAGGTTCTTCTATGTGACCCTAGTACACATGCCTAGAGTCAGAGGTTCTATGTTTTCCTAATACGCATGCCTAGAGTCAGGGGGTTTCCTATGTGATCCTAATAAACATGCCTAGAGTCAGAGGTTGTCCTATGTTTTCCTAATACACATGCCTAGAGTCAGAGGTTCTCCTATGTGATCCTAGTACACATGCCTAGAATCAGAGGTTTTTCTATTTGATCCTAAGACAGATGCTAGAAACAGAGGTGTGGCTTATTTGTTGCTATGACACATGATTGGAACTATTTGTGTTTACTATCTTTTCGTAAGACACATGCCTAGAGTCACAAGTTTTCTTATGTGATCTTAATACACAAACCTGGAGTTAGAGGTTTTCTTATGAGATCCTTAAACAATACCTAGAATCAAAGGTATGGTTTATCTGTTCCTAACACACATACTGGAATCAGTGGAGTGGATTATCTTTCACCTTCGACACATGCCTAGAGTCATAGGTTTTCCTATGTGATTTTAAGACACATGCCTAGAGTCATAGGTTTTCCTATGTGATTTTAAGACACATGCCTAGGGTCATAGGTTTTCCTATGTGATTTTAAGACACATGCCTAGAGTCAGAGGTTTTTCTATGTGATCCTAATACACATGCCTAGTGACAGAGGTTTTCCTAACTTATCGTAAGACACATGCCTATTATTATCAGAGGTTTTCCTATGTGATATTAAGACACATGCCTAGAGTCAGAGTTTTTCCTAACTTCTCCTATGACACATGCCTATTGTCACAGGCTGTCCTATGTGATCCTAAAACACATACCTAGTGACAGAGTTTTTCCTAACTTCTCCTAAAACACATGCCTATTGTCAGAGGTTTTCCTATGTGATCCTAAGACACATGCCTAGTGACAGAGGTTTTGCTAACTTATCCTAAGACACATGCCTATTATCAGAGACTTTCCTATGGGATCCTAAGACACACGCCTAAGTTCAGAGATTCTCTTAACTTATGCTTAAACACAGGCCTATTGTCAGAGGTTTTCCTATGTGATCCTAAGACACATGCCTAGTGACAGAGTTTTTCCTAACTTTCTCCTAAAACACATGTCTATTGTCAGAGGGTTTCATATGTGATCCTAAGACACATGCTTAGAGTCAGAGGTTTTCCTATATATTCCTAAGACACATACCTAGTGATCAGAGGTTTTCCTAACTTGACCTAAGACACATGTTTATTATCAGAGGTTTTCCTACGTGATCCAAAACACATGGCTAGAGTCAGAGGTTTTCCTACGTGATCCAAAACACATGGCTAGAGTCAGAGGTTTTCCTAATTTATCCTAAGACACATGGCTACTGTCAGAGGTTTTCCTAACTTATCCTAAGACACATGCCTATTGTCAGAGGTTTTCCTAACTTATCCTAAGACACATGGGTATTGTCAGATGGTTTCGTATGTGATCCTAAGACACATATTAGAAGCAGAGGTTTTCCAAACTTATCCAAAGACACATGGCTATTGTCAGAGGTTTTCCTAACTTATCCTAAGAAACATGCCTATTGTCAGAGGTTTTCCTAACTTATCCTAAGACACATGGCGATTGTCAGAGGGTTTGGTATGTGATCCTAATACACATGCTAAGAGTCAGAGGTTTTCCTTACTTATCCTAAGACACATGGCTATTGTCAGAAGGTATCGTATCTGATCCTAAGACACAAGCTTAGAGACAGAGGTTTTCCTAACTTATCCTAAGACACATGGCTATTGTCAGAGGTTTTCCTAACTTATCCTAAGACACATGGCTATTGTCAGAGGGTTTCGTATGTGATCCTAAGACACAAGCTTAGTCAGAGGTTTTCCAAAATAATCCCAAGACACATGGCTATTGTCAGAGGGTTTCGTATGTGATCCTAAGACACATGCTTGGTCAGAGGTTTTCCAAAATTATCCTAAGACACATACCTAGTTACAGAGGTTTTCCTAACTTGACCTAAGACACATGCCTATTATCAGAGGATTTCCTAACTTATCCTAAGACACATGCCTAATCTCAGAGGTTTTCCTAACTTAACCTAAGACACATGGCTATTGTCAGAGGGTTTCGTATGTGATCCTAAGACACATGCTTAGAGTCAGAGGTTTTCCTAACTTATCCTAAGACACATGGCTATTGTCAGAGGTTTTCCTAACTTATCCTAAGACACATGGCAATTGTGAGAGGGTTTCGTATGTGATCCTAAGACACATGCTTAGTCAGAGGTTTTCCAAAATAATCCCAAGACACATGGCTATTGTCAGAGGGTTTCGTATGTGATCCTAAGACACATGCTTAGAGTCAGAGGTTTTCCTAACTTATCCTAAGACACATGGCTATTGTCAGAGGTTTTCCTAACTTATCCTAAGACACATGCCTATTGTCAGAGGTTTTCCTAACTTATCCTAAGACACATGGCTATTGTCAGAGGGTTTCGTATGTGATCCTAAGGCACATGCCTATTCTCAAAGGTTTGCCTAACTTATCCTAAGACACATGACTATTCGCAGAGGCTTTCCGATGTGATCCTAAGACATATGCCTATTGTCAGAGGTTTTTCTAACTTAACATAAGACACATGGCTATTGTCAGAGTGTTTCGTATGTGATCTTAAGACACATACCTAGGGTCAGAGGTTTTTATATGTGATTCTAGGACACATGCCTTGAGTCAGAGGTTTTCCTATGTGATCCTAGTACACATGAATAGAGTCAGAGGTTTTCGTATGTGTTCCTAAGACACTTACCTATTACCTGAAGTTTTCCTAACTTATTCTAAGACACAGACCTATTGTAGAGGTTCTCCTATGTGAACCTAAGACACATGCCTAGGGTCAGAAATATTCCTATGTGATCCTAAGACACATGCCTAGAACCAGAGGTATGGCTTATGTGTTCCTAAGACACATGCCTAGAGTCACAGGTTTTCTTATGTGAACCTAATACATATGCCTGTAGTCGGACGTTTTACTATGTGATCCTAAGACACATGCCTAGAATCAGGGGTTATGCTTATGTGTTTCTATGATACATGCCTAGAATCAGAGGTATGGCTTATCTGTTACTAAGACATATGCCTAGAATCAAAAGTTTTCCTATGTGATCCTAAGACACAGGCCTAGAATCAGGGGTATTGCTTATGTGTTTCTAAGACACATGGCTAGAATCAGAGGTTAGTCTTATCTCTTCCTAAGACATATGCCTAGAATCTAAGATTTTCCTATGTGATCCTAAGACACATGGCGAGATTCAGAAGTGTGGCTTATCTGTTACTATGATACATGCTGGAATCAGAGATATGGCTTATCTGTTACCTAAGACACATGCATAGAATCAAAGGATTTCCTATGTGATCCTAAGACACAAGCCTAGAATGAGGCGTTATCATATGTGATCCTATGACACATGCCTAGAATCAGAGCTGCTGGTTATCTGTTCCTAACGCACATGCTAGAATCAGAGGATTGGCTTATCTGTTCCTAAGACATATGCCTAGAATCAGAGGTTTTCCTATGTGATCCGAAGACACATCCCTAGAGTCAGATCTTTTCATATGTGATCGTAAGACACACCTAGAATCAGAAGTGTGGCCTTAGTATTCCTAAGACACATGCCTAGAGTCAGAGGTTTTTCTATATGATCCTAACACACATGCTTAGTGACACAGGTTTTCCTAACTTATCCTAAGACACATGCCTATTATCAGCGGTTTTCCTCTATGACATTAAGACACAAGCCTAGAGTCAGAGGTTTTCCTATGTGATCCTAGTACACATGCCTATTATCTGAAGTTTTCCTAACTTATTCTAAGACACAAGCCTATTGTCAGAGGTTTTCCTATGTGATGCTAATACACATGCCTGGAGTCAGTGGATTTCCTATGTGTTCCTATGACACATGCCTAGAATCAGAGATATGGCTTATCTGTTTCCTACGAAACAAGCATAGAGTCAGAGGTTTTTCTATGTGATCCTAAGAGAGATGCCTATAATCAAGCGTATTCCTATGTGATACTAAGACACATGCCTAGAATCAAAAGTTTTCCTATGTGATCCTAGGAAACATGCCTAGAATCAAAGGTATTCCTATTTGATGCTACGACACATGACTAGAATCAGAGGTTTTCCTATGTGGTCCTAAGACACATGCCCAGAATCGAAAGCTTTCCTATGTGATCCTAAGACACATGCCTAGAGTCAGAGGATTTCCTATGTGATCCTAAGACACATGCCTAGAATCAGAGGTGTGGCTTATCTGTTACTATGACACATGATTAATTCTGAGATATGGCTTATCTGTTACCTACGACACATGCCTAGAATCAGAGGTTTTACTATGTGATCCTAAGACACATGCCTAGAATCATAAGTTTTCCTATGTGATCCTAAGACCCATGCGTAGAAACAAAGGTTTTCCTATGTGATCCTAAGACACTTGCCTAGAATCAGAGGTATGGCTTATCTGTTCCTAAAACACATGCCTAGAATCAGATATTTTCCTATGTGATCCTAAGACACATGGCTAGAATCAGAGATTTTCCTATGTGATCCTAAGAAACATGCCTAGAATCAGAGATTTTGCTATGTGATCCTAAGACACATGGCTAGAATCAGAGATTTTCCTATTTGATCCTAAGGCACATGCTAGAATCAGAGATTTTCCTATGTGATCCTAAGAAACATGGCTAGAATCAGAGATTTTCCTATGTGATCCTAAGACACATTCCTAGAATCAGAGTTTTTCCTATGTGATCCTAAGATACATTGCTAGAATCAAAGATTTTCCTATGTGATCCTAAGACACATGGCTAGTATCAGAGATTTTCCTATGTGATCCAAAGACACATGCCTAGAATTAGAGGTGTGACGTATCTGTTACTAAGACACATGGCTATAGTCAGAATTTTTCCTATGTTAAACTAAGACACATGCCTAGAATCACAGGTGTGACTTATCTGTTACTAAGACACATGGCTATAGTCAGAGGTTTTCCTATGTTATCCTAAGACACATGCCTAGAATCAGAGGTGTGACTTATCTGTTACTAAGACACATGGCTATATAGAGAGGGTTTCCTATGTTATCCTAAGACACATGCCTGGAACCAGTGGTGTGGCTTATCTGTTACTAAGACACATGGCTATAGTCAGAGGTTTTCCTATGTTATCCTAAGACACATGCCTAGAATCAGAGGTGTGACTTATCTGTTACTAATACACATGGCTATAGTTAGAGGCTTTGCTATGTTATCCTAAGACACATGCCTAGAATCAGAGGTGTGACTTAACTAATTAACAAAGCCACATGCCTAGAGTCAGAGGATTTCCTATTT
This sequence comes from Deroplatys truncata, assembly GCA_030765065.1. Classification (NCBI taxonomy): domain Eukaryota; kingdom Metazoa; phylum Arthropoda; class Insecta; order Mantodea; family Mantidae; genus Deroplatys; species Deroplatys truncata. The sequence continues at coordinate 138,227,516 of CM060979.1, read as the reverse complement.
GATCCTAAGACACATGCATAGTAAGAGATTTTCCTATGTGATCCTAGGACACTTGCCTAGAATCAGAGGTATGGCTTATCTGTTCCTAAGACATATGCCTAGAATCAGAGATTTTCCTATGTGATCCTAAGACACATGCCTAGAATCAGAGATTTTCGTATGTGATCCTAAAACACATGCCTATAATCAGATGTTTCACTATGTGATCCTAAGACACATGGCTAGAATCAGAGATTTTCCTACGTGATCCTAAGACACATTACTAGAATCAGAGATTTTCCTATATGATCCTAAGAAACATGCCTAGAATCAGAGATTTTCCTATGTGATCTAAGACACATGGCTAGACACAGAGATTATCCTATGTGATCTAAGACATGCTAGAATCAGAGATTTTCCTATGTGATCCTAAAACACATGGCTAGAATCAGAGATTTTCCTATGTGATCCTAAGACACATGCCTAGAATCAGAGTTTTCCTATGTGATCCTAAGAAACATGCCTAGAATCAGAGATTTTCCTATGTGATCCTAAGACACATGGCTAGACAGAGATTTTCCTATGTGATCTAAGACACATGCTAGAATCAGAGATTTTCCTATGTGATCCTAAAACACATGGCTAGAATCAGAGATTTTCCTATGTGATCCTAAGACACATGCCTAGAATCAGAGTTTTCCTATGTGATCCTAAGACACATGCTAGAATCAGAGATTTTCCTATGTGATTCTAAGACACATGCCTAGAATCAGAGATTTTCCTATGTGATCCTAAGATACATTGCTAGAATCAAAGATTTTTCTATGTGATCCTAAGGCACATGGCTAGAATCAGAGATTTACCTATGTGATCATAAGCCACATGCCTAGAATCAGATTTTGCTATGTGATCCAAAGACACATGCCTAGAATCAGAGGTTTTGCTATGTGATCCTAAGACACATGGCTAGAATCAGAGGTATGGCTTATCTGTTCCTAAGACATATGCCTAAAATCAGAAATTTTCCTATGTGATCCTAAGACACATGCTAGAATCAGAGATTCTCCTATGTGATCCTATGACACATGCCTAGAATCAGAGATTTTCCTATGTGATCCTAAGATACATTGCTAGAATCAAAGATTTTTCTATGTGGTCCTAAGACACATGGCTAGAATCAGAGCTTTTCCTATGTGATCCTAAGCCACATGCCTAGAATCAGATTTTGCTATGTGATCCAAAGATACATGCCTAGAATCAGAGGTTTTCCTATGTGATCCTAAGACAAATGCTAGAATCAGAGGTATGGCGTATCTGTTCCTAAGACATATGCCTAAAATCAGAAATTTTCCTATGTGATCCTAGGACACATGCTAGAATCAGAGGTATGGCTTATCTGTTCCTGAGACATATGCCTAGAATCAGAGATTTTCCTATGTGATCCTAGGACACATGCTAGAATCAGAGGTATGGCTTATCTGTTCCTAAGACATATGCCTAAAATCAGAAATTTTCCTATGTGATCCTAGGACACATGCCTAGAATCAGAGGTATGGCTTATCTGTTCCTAAGACATATGCCTAGAATCAGAGATTTTCCTATGTGATCTTAAGACACATGCTAGAATCAGAGGTATGATTATGTGTTCCTAAGACATATGCCTAGAGTCAGAGGATTTCCTATGTGATCCTAAGACACATGCCTAGAGTCAGAGGATTTCCTATGTGATCCTAAGACACATGCCTAGAGTCAGAGGATTTCCTATGTGATCCTAAGACACATGCATAGAATCAGAGGTTTGGCTTATCTGTTCCTAAGACATATGCTTAGAATCAGAGACTTTCCTATGTGATCCTACTACACATGCTAGAATCAGAGGTATGACTTTTCTGTTCCTAAGACATATGCCTAGAATCAGGGATTTTCCTATATGATCCTAGGACACATGCCTAGAATCAGAGGTATGGCTTATCTGTTCCTAAAACATATGCCTAGAATCAGAGATTTTCATATGTGATCCTAAGACACATGATAGATTTAGAGGTATGATTATCTGTTCCTAAGACATATGCCTAGAGTCAGAGGATATCCTATGTGATCCTAAGACACATGCCTAGAATCAGAGATTTACCTATGTAATCCTAAGACACATGCTAGAATCAGAGGTGTGATTATCTGTTCCTAAGACACATGCCTAGAATCAGAGGTATGATTATCTGTTCCTAAGACACATGCCTAGAATCAGAGGTATGATTATCTGTTCCTAAGACGCATGCCTAGAAACAGAGGTATGATTATCTGTTTCTAAGACAAATGCCTAGAATCAGAAGTTCTCCTATGTGATCCTAAGACACATGCTAGAATAAGAGGTATGATTATCTGTTCCTAAGACATATGCTAGAATCAGAGATTTTCCTATGTGATCCTAAGGCACATGCCTAGAATCAGATTTTGCTATGTGATCCAAAGACACATGCCTAGAATCAGAGGTGTGACTTATCTGTTACTAAGACACATGGCTATAGTCAGAGGTTTTTCTATGTTATCCTAAGACACATGCCTAGAATCAGAGGTTTGACTTATCTGTTAGTAAGACACATGGCTATAGTCAGAGGTTTTCCTATGTTATCCTAAGACACATGCCTAGAATCAGAGGTTTGACTTATCTGTTAGTAAGACACATGGCTATAGTTAGAGGTTTTCCTATGTGATCCAAAGACACATGCCTAGAATCAGAGGTGTGACTTATCTGTTACTAAGACACATGGCTATAGTCAGAGGTTTTCCTATGTTATCCTAAGACACATGCCTAGAATCAGAGGTTTGAGGTATCTGTTAGTAAGACACATGGCTATAGTCAGAGGTTTTCCTATGTTATCCTAAGACACATGCCTAGAGTCAGAGGTGTGACTTATCTGTTACTAAGACACATGGCTATAGTCAGAGGTTTTCCTATGTTATCCTAAAACACCTGCCTAGCATCAGAGGTGTGACTTATCTGTAAGTAAGACACATGGCTATAGTCAGAGGCTTTCCTATGTTATCCTAAGACACATGCCTAGAATCAGAGGTGTGACTTATCTGTTACTAAGACACATGGCTATAGTCAGAGGGTTTCCTATGTTATCCTAAGACACATGCCTGGAACCAGTGGTGTGGCTTATCTGTTACTAAGACACATGGCTATAGTCAGAGGTTTTCCTATGTTATCCTAAGACACATGCCTAGAATCAGAGGTGTGACTTTATCTGTTACTAATACACATGGCTATAGTTAGAGGCTTTGCTATGTTATCCTAAGACACATGCCTAGAATCAGAGGTGTGATTTAACTGTTACTAAGACACATGCCTAGAGTCAGAGGATTTTCCTATTTGATCCTAAGACACATGCATAGTAAGAGATTTTCCTATGTGATCCTAAGACACTTGCCTAGAATCAGAGATTTTCGTATGTGATCCTAAAACACATGCCTAGAATCAGAAATTTTCCTATGTGATCCTAAGACACATGGCTAGAATCAGAGATTTTCCTATGTGATCCTAAGAAACATGCCTAGAATCAGAGATTTTCCTATGTGATCCTAAGACACATGACTAGAATCAGAGATTTTCCTATGTGATCCTAAGACACATGCTAAATTCAGAGATTTTCCTATATGATCCTAAGACATATGGCTAGAATCAGAGATTTGCAAATGTGATCCTAAGACACATGCCTAGAATCAGATTTTTTCCTATGTGATCCTAGTACACATGCCTAGAGTCAGAGGTTTTTCTATGTGATCCTAAGACACATGCTAGAAACAGTGGTGTGGCTTATCTGTTGCTAAGACACATGACTAGAACTACTTGTGTTGCCTATCTTTTCCTAAGTCACATGCCTAGGGTAAGAGGTTTCTATATGTGATTCTAGGACACATGCCTAGAGTCAGAGGTTTTCCTATGTAACCTTAAGATACATGCCTAGAGTCAGAGGTTTTCCCATGTGATCCTAGTGCAAATGACTGGAGTCAGAGGTTCTCCTATGTGATCCTAGGACACAAGACTAGAGCTCCTTGTGTTGCCTATCTTTTCCTAAGACAGATACCTAGGGTCAGAGGTTTTTATATGTGATTCTAGGACACATGCCTAGGGTCAGAGGTTTTCCTATGTGAGCCTATTACACTTCTATAGAGTCAGAGGTTCTCCTTTGTGATCCTAGTACACATGCCTAGAATCGGAGGTTCTCCTATGTGATCCTAAGACACATACCTAGAATCAGAGGGTTTCTTATGTGATCCTAAGACACATGACTAGAGCTACTTGTGTTACCTATCTTTTCTTAAGACACATGCCCAGAGTCAGAGGTTTTCCTATGTGATACCAATACACATGCCTGGACTCAGAGGTTTTCCTATGTGATCCTAAGACACATGCCTATAACCAGAAGTGTGGCTTATCGGCTCCTGAAACACATACTAGAATCAGAGGTGTGGCTTATCTGCTCCTAAGACACATGCCTAGAGTGAGAGGTCTTCCTATGTGATCCTAGTACATATGCTAGAATCAGAGGTGTGGCTTATCTTAATAAGGTACATGACTAGAGCTACTTGTGTTGCCAATCTTTTCCTAAGACACATGCCTAGGGTCAGAGGTTTTCATATTAGATCCTAAGACACATGCCTAGTATCAGAGGTGTGGTTTGTGTATTCCTAGGACACACACTAAGAATCAGAGGTTTTCTTATGTGATCCTAAGACACATGCCTAGAGTCACAAGTTTTCATATGTGATCGTAATACACAAACCTGGAGTCAGAGGTTTTCTTATGTGATCCTTAAACAATACCTAGAATCAAAGGTATGGCTTATCTTTTCCTAACACACATACTGGAATCAGTGAAGTGGATTATCTTTTACCTTCGACACATGCCTAGAGTCAGAGTTGTTCCTATGTGAGCTTTAGACACATACCTAGAGACAGAGGTTTACCTATGTGTTCCTAAGACACATACCTAGAGTCAGAGGTGTTGCTTATCTGTTACTAAGACACATGCCTAGAATGAGAGATGTGGGTTAACTGTTCCTAAGACACATCTTTAGACTCAGAGGTTTACCTGTGTGATCTTAATACACATGCCTTGCGTCAGAGGTTTCTCTATGTGATCGTAAGATTCATGTCTATAGTAAGAGGTTTTCTTATGTGATCCTAAGAAAAATGCCTAAAGTCACATGTTTTTCTATGTGATTCTAAGCCACATGCTGGTTCAGAGTTGTGGTTTATGTGTTGCTAGACACATGCCTAGAGACAGAGGTTCTCCTATGTGATCCTAAGACACATACCTAGAATCAGAGGTGTGGCCTAGTATTCCTAAGACACATGCCTAGAGACAGAGGTTTTTCTGTGTGATCCTAATACACATGCCGAGAGACAGAGTTTTTCCTAACTTCTCCTAAGACACATGCCTATTGTCAGAGGCTTCCCTCTATGATCCTAAAACACATACCTAGTGACAGAGTTTTTCCTAACTTCTCCTAAAACACATGCCTATTGTCAGAGGTTTTCCTATGTGATCCTAAAACACATGTCTAGTGACGGAGCTTTTTCTATGTGATCCTAAAACACATGACTAGTGACAGAGGTTTTGCTAACTTATCCTAAGACACATGCCTATTGTCAGAGGTTTTCCTATGTGATCCTAATACACATGCCTAGTGATAGAGGTTTTGCAAACTTATCCTAAGACACATGCCTATTATCATGGGTTTTCCTATGTGATCCAAATCACACGCCTAGGTTCAGAGGTTGTCCTAACTTATCCTAAAAAACATACCTATTGTCAGAGGTTTTCCTATGTGATATTAAGACACACGCCTAGGTTCAGAGGTTTTTCTAACTTATCCTAAAACACATGCCTATTGTCAGAGGTTTTCCTATGTGATCCTAAAACACATATCTAGAGTCAAAGGTTTTCCCAACTTATCCTAAGACACATGGCTATTGTCAGAGGTTTTCCTATGTGATATTAAGACACACGCCTAGGTTCAGAGGTTTTTCTAACTTATCCTAAAACACATGCCTATTGTCAGAGGTTTTCCTATGTGATCCAAAAACACATATCTAGAACCAGAGGTTTTCCCAACTTATCCTAAGACACATGGCTATTGTGAGAGGGTTTCGTATGTGATCCTAAGACACATGCTTAGAGTCAGAGGTTTTCCCAACTTATCCTAAGACACATGGCTATTGTGAGAGGGTTTCGTATGTGATCCTAAGACACATGCTTAGAGTCAGAGGTTTTCCTATATGATCCTAAGACACATACCTAGTGAGAGAGGTTTTCCTAACTTATCCTAAGACACATGGCTATTGTCAGAGGTTTTCCTAACTTATCCTAAGACACATGGCTATTGTCGGAGGTTTTCCTAACTTATCCTAAGACACATGCCTATTATCAGAGGTTTTCCTAACTTATCCTAAGACACATGGCTATTGTCAGAGGTTTTCCTAACTTATCCTAAGACACATGGCTATTGTCAGAGGTTTTCCTAACTTATCCTAAGACACATGGCTATTGTCAGAGGTTTTCCTAACTTATCCTAAGACACATGGCTATTGTCAGAGGGATTCGTATGTGATCCTAAGACACATGCTTAGAGTCAGAGGTGTTCCTATATGATCCTAAGACACATACCTAGTGAGAGAGGTTTTCCTAACTTATCCTAAGACACATGCCTATTGTCAGAGGTTTTCCTAACTTATCCTAAGACACATGGCTATTGTCAGAGGGTTTCGTATGTGATCCTAAGACACATGCTTAGAGTCAGAGGTTTTCCTAACTTATCCTAAGACACATGGCTATTGTCAGAGGTTTTCCTAACTTATCCTAAGACACATGGCTATTGTCAGAGGGTTTCGTATGTGATTCTAAGACACATGCTTAGAGTCAGAGGTTTTCCTAACTTATCCTAAGACACATGGCTATTGTCAGAGGTTTTCCTAACTTATCCTAAGACACATGGCTATTGTCAGAGGTTTTCCTAACTTATGCTAAGACACATGCCTATTGTCAGAGGTATTCGTAACTTATCCTAAGACACATGGCTATTATCAGAGGTTTTCCTATGTGATCCTTTGACACATGCCTATTATCAGAGGTTTTCCTAACTTATCCTAAGACACATGGCTATTGTCAGAGGTTTTCCTAACTTATCCTAAGACACATGGCTATTGTCAGAGGTTTTCCTAACTTATCCTAAGACACATGCCTAGAGTAATAGGATTTCCTATGTGATCCTAAGACACAAGCCTAGAATGAGAGGTTATCATATGTGATCCTATGACAATTGCCTAGAGTCAGAGGTGCTGGTTATCTGTTCCTAACGCACATACCTGAATCAGAGGATTGGCTTATCTGTTCCTAAGACATATGCCTAGAATCAGAGGTTTTTCTATATTGATCTAATACACATGCCTAGAATCAGAGGTTTTCCTATGTGATCCTAAAACACATGCCTAGAATCAGAGGTTTTTCTATATTGATCTAATACACATGCTTAGTGACACAGGTTTTCGTAACTTATCTTAAGACACATGCCTATTATCAGAGATTTTCCTTTGTGACATTAAGACACAAGCCTAGAGTCAGAGGTTTTCCTATGTGATCCTAGTACACATGCCTAGAGTCAGAGGTTATCCTTTGTTTTCCTAATACACATGCCTAGAGTCAGAGGTTCTCCTATGTGATCCTAATACACATGCCTAGAGTCAGAGGTTTTCCTATATGATTCTAATGCTCACGCCTAGAGTCAGAGGTTCTCGTATGTTTTCCTAATACACATGCCTAGAGTCAGAGGTTTTCCTATGTGATCCTAATAAACATGCCTAGAGTCAGAGGTTGTCCTATGTTTTCCTAATACACATGCCTAGAGTCAGAGGTTCTCCTATGTGATCCTAGTATCCATGCCTAGAATCATAGGTTTTTCTATGTGATCCTAAGACAGATGCTAGAAACAGAGGTGTGGCTTATTTGTTGCTAAGACACATGAGTAGAACTACTTGTGTTCCTATCTTTTCCTAAGACACATGCCTAGGGTCAGAGGTTTTCCTATGTGATTTTAAGACACATGCCTAGGGTCATAGGTTTTCCTATGTGATTTTAAGACACATGCCTAGGGTCATAGGTTTTCCTATGTGATTTTAAGACACATGCCTAGGGTCAGAGGTTTTCCTATGTGATTTTAAGACACATGCCTAGGGTCATAGGTTTTCCTATGTGATTTTAAGACACATGCCTAGAGTCAGAGGTATGGCTTATCTGTTCCTAACACACATACTGGAATCATTGAAGTGGATTATCTTTTACCTTCGACACATGCCTAGAGTCAGAGTTGTTCCTATGTGAGCTTTAGACATATACCTAGAGACAGAGGTTTACCTATGTGTTTCTAAGACACATACCTAGAGTCAGAGGTGTTGCTTATCTGTTACTAAGACACATGCCTAGAATGAGAGATGTGGGTTAACTGTTCTTAAGACACATCTTTAGACTCAGAGGTTTACCTGTGTGATCTTAATACACATGCCTAGCGTCAGAGGTTTCCCTATGTGATCGTAAGACACATACCTAGAATCAGAGGTGTGGCCTTAGTATTCCTTAGACACATGCCTAGAGTCAGAGGTTTTTCTATGTGATCCTAATACACATGCCTAGTGACAGAGGTTTTCCTAACTTATCGTAAGCCACATGCCTATTATTATCAGAGGTTTTCCTATGTGATATTAAGACACATGCCTAGAGTCAGAGTTTTTCCTAACTTCTCCTATGACACATGCCTATTGTCACAGGCTGTCCTATGTGATCCTAAAACACATACCTAGTGACAGAGTTTTTCCTAACTTCTCCTAAAACACATGCCTATTGTCAGCGGTTTTCCTATGTGATCCTAAGACACATGCCTAGTGACAGAGGTTTTGCTAACTTATCCTAAGACACATGCCTATTATCAGAGGCTTTCCTATGGGATCCTAAGACACACGCCTAAGTTCAGAGATTCTCTTAACTTATGCTTAAACACATGCCTATTGTCAGAGGTTTTCCTATGTGATCCTAAGACACATGCCTAGTGACAGAGTTTTTCCTAACTTTCTCCTAAAACACATGTCTATTGTCAGAGGGTTTCATATGTGATCCTAAGACACATGCTTAGAGTCAGAGGTTTTCCTATATATTCCTAAGACACATACCTAGTGATCAGAGGTTTTCCTAACTTGACCTAAGACACATGTTTATTATCAGAGGTTTTCCTACGTGATCCAAAACACATGGCTAGAGTCAGAGGTTTTCCTAACTTATCCTAAGACACATGGCTACTATCAGAGGTTTTCCTAACTTATCCTAAGACACATGCCTATTGGCAGAGGTTTTCCTAACTTATCCTAAGACACATGGGTATTGTCAGATGGTTTCGTATGTGATCCTAAGACACATATTAGAAGCAGAGGTTTTCCAAACTTATCCAAAGACACATGGCTATTGTCAGAGGTTTTCCTAACTTATCCTAAGAAACATGCCTATTGTCAGAGGTTTTCCTAACTTATCCTAAGAATCATGGCTATTGTCAGAGGGTTTGGTATGTGATCCTAATACACATGCTAAGAGTCAGAGGTTTTCCTTACTTATCCTAAGACACATGGCTATTGTCAGAGGGTATCGTATCTGATCCTAAGACACAAGCTTAGAGACAGAGGTTTTCCTAACTTATCCTAAGACACATGGCTATTGTCAGAGGTTTTCCTAACTTATCCTAAGACACATGGCTATTGTCAGAGGGTTTCGTATGTGATCCTAAGACACAAGCTTAGTCAGCTGGTTTTCCAAAATAATCCCAAGACACATGGCTATTGTCAGAGGGTTTCGTATGTGATCCTAAGACACATGCTTAGTCAGAGGTTTTCCAAAATTATCCTAAGACACATACCTAGTTGCAGAGGTTTTCCTAACTTGACCTAAGACACATGCCTATTATCAGAGGATTTCCTAACTTATCCTAAGACACATGCCTAATCTCAGAGGTTTTCCTAACTTAACCTAAGACACATGGCTATTGTCAGAGGGTTTCGTATGTGATCCTAAGACACATGCTTAGAGTCAGAGGTTTTCCTAACTTATCCTAAGACACATGGCTATTGTCAGAGGTTTTCCTAACTTATCCTAAGACACATGGCTATTGTGAGAGGGTTTCGTATGTGATCCTAAGACACATGCTTAGTCAGAGGTTTTCCAAAATAATCCCAAGACACATGGCTATTGTCAGAGGGTTTCGTATGTGATCCTAAGACACATGCTTAGAGTCAGAGGTTTTCCTAACTTATCCTAAGACACATGGCTATTGTCAGAGGTTTTCCTAACTTATCCTAAGACACATGGCTATTGTCAGAGGGTTTCGTATGTGATCCTAAGGCACATGCCTATTGTCAAAGGTTTGCCTAACTTATCCTAAGACACATGGCTATTCTCAGAGGCTTTCCGATGTGATCCTAAGACACATGCCTATTGTCAGAGGTTTTTCTAACTTAACATAAGACACATGGCTATTGTCAGAGGGTTTCGTATGTGATCTTAAGACACATACCTAGGGTCAGAGGTTTTTATATGTGATTCTAGGACACATGCCTTGAGTCAGAGGTTTTCCTATGTGATCCTAGTACACATGAATAGAGTCAGAGGTTTTCGTATGTGATCCTAAGACACTTACCTATTACCTGAAGTTTTCCTAACTTATTCTAAGACACAGGCCTATTGTAGAGGTTCTCCTATCTGAACCTAAGACACATGCCTAGGGTCAGAAATATTCCTATGTGATCCTAAGACACATGCCTAGAATCAGAGGTATGGCTTATGTGTTCCTAAGACACATGCCTAGAGTCACAGGTTTTCTTATGTGAACCTAATACATATGCCTGTAGTAGGACGTTTTACTATGTGATCCTAAGACACATGCCTAGAATCAGGGGTTATGCTTATGTGTTTCTATGATACATGCCTAGAATCAGAGGTATGGCTTATCTGTTACTAAGACATATGCCTAGAATCAAACGTTTTCCTATGTGATCCTAAGACACAGGCCTAGAATCAGGGGTATTGCTTATGTGTTTCTAAGACACATGGCTAGAATCAGAGGTATGTCTTATCTCTTCCTAAGACATATGCCTAGAATCTAAGATTTTCCTATGTGATCCTAAGACACATGGCGAGATTCAGAAGTGTGGCTTATCTGTTACTATGATACATGCTGGAATCAGAGATATGGCTTATCTGTTACCTAAGACACATGCATAGAATCAAAGGATTTCCTATGTGATCCTAAGACACAAGCCTAGAATGAGGCGTTATCATATGTGATCCTATGACACATGCCTAGAATCAGAGCTGCTGGTTATCTGTTCCTAACGCACATGCTAGAATCAGAGGATTGGCTTATCTGTTCCTAAGACATATGCCTAGAATCAGAGGTTTTCCTATGTGATCCGAAGACACATCCCTAGAGTCAGATCTTTTCATATGTGATCGTAAGACACACCTAGAATCAGAAGTGTGGCCTTAGTATTCCTAAGACACATGCCTAGAGTCAGAGGTTTTTCTATATGATCCTAACACACATGCTTAGTGACACAGGTTTTCCTAACTTATCCTAAGACACATGCCTATTATCAGCGGTTTTCCTCTATGACATTAAGACACAAGCCTAGAGTCAGAGGTTTTCCTATGTGATCCTAGTACACATGCCTATTATCTGAAGTTTTCCTAACTTATTCTAAGACACAAGCCTATTGTCAGAGGTTTTCCTATGTGATGCTAATACACATGCCTGGAGTCAGTGGATTTCCTATGTGTTCCTATGACACATGCCTAGAATCAGAGATATGGCTTATCTGTTTCCTACGAAACAAGCATAGAGTCAGAGGTTTTTCTATGTGATCCTAAGAGAGATGCCTATAATCAAGCGTATTCCTATGTGATACTAAGACACATGCCTAGAATCAAAAGTTTTCCTATGTGATCCTAGGACACATGCCTAGAATCAAAGGTATTCCTATTTGATGCTACGACACATGACTAGAATCAGAGGTTTTCCTATGTGGTCCTAAGACACATGCCCAGAATCGAAAGCTTTCCTATGTGATCCTAAGACACATGCCTAGAGTCAGAGGATTTCCTATGTGATCCTAAGACACATGCTAGAATCAGAGGTGTGGCTTATCTGTTACTATGACACATGATTAATTCTGAGATATGGCTTATCTGTTACCTACGACACATGCCTAGAATCAGAGGTTTTACTATGTGATCCTAAGACACATGCCTAGAATCATAAGTTTTCCTATGTGATCCTAAGACCCATGCGTAGAAACAAAGGTTTTCCTATGTGATCCTAAGACACTTGCCTAGAATCAGAGGTATGGCTTATCTGTTCCTAAAACACATGCCTAGAATCAGATATTTTCCTATGTGATCCTAAGACACATGGCTAGAATCAGAGATTTTCCTATGTGATCCTAAGAAACATGCCTAGAATCAGAGATTTTGCTATGTGATCCTAAGACACATGGCTAGAATCAGAGATATGGCTTATCTGTTACTATGACACATGCTTAATTCTGAGATATGGCTTATCTGTTACATACGACACATGCCTAGAATCAGAGGTATGGCTTATCTGTTACTATGACACATGCCTAGAATCAGAGGTTTTACTATGTGATCCTAAGACACATGCTAGAATCAGAGGTATGGCTTATCTGTTACATACGACACATGCCTAGAATCAGAGGTTTTACTATGTGATCCTAAGACACATGCTAGAATCAGAGGTGTGGCTTATCTGTTACTATGACACATGCTTAATTCTGAGATATGGCTTATCTGTTACATACGACACATGCCTAGAATCAGAGGTTTTACTATGTGATCCTAAGACACATGCTAGAATCAGAGGTATGGCTTATCTGTTACTATGACACATGCCTAGAATCAGAGGTTTTACTATGTGATCCTAAGACACATGCTAGAATCAGAGGTATGGCTTATCTGTTACTATGACACATGCCTAGAATCAGAGGTTTTACTATGTGATCCTAAGACACATGCTAGAATAAGAGGTGTGGCTTATCTGTTACTATGACACATGCTTAATTCTGAGATATGGCTTATCTGTTACATACGACACATGCCTAGAATCAGAGGTTTTACTATGTGATCCTAAGACACATGCTAGAATCAGAGGTATGGCTTATCTGTTACTATGACACATGCCTAGAATCAGAGGTTTTACTATGTGATCCTAAGACACATGCTAGAATCAGAGGTATGGCTTATCTGTTACTATGACACATGCCTAGAATCAGAGGTTTTACTATGTGATCCTAAGACACATGCTAGAATCAGAGGTGTGGCTTATCTGTTACTATCACACATGCCTAGAATCAGAGGTTTTACTATGTGATCCTAAGACACATGCTAGAATCAGAGGTGTGGCTTATCTGTTACTATGACACATGCCTAGAATCAGAGGTTTTACTATGTGATCCTAAGACACATGCTAGAATCAGAGGTGTGGCTTATCTGTTACTATGACACATGCTTAATTCTGAGATATGGCTTATCTGTTACATACGACACATGCCTAGAATCAGAGGTTTTACTATGTGATCCTAAGACACATGCTAGAATCAGAGGTATGGCTTATCTGTTACTATGACACATGCCTAGAATCAGAGGTTTTACTATGTGATCCTAAGACACATGCTAGAATCAGAGGTATGGCTTATCTGTTACTATGACACATGCTTAATTCTGAGATATGGCTTATCTGTTACATACGACACATGCCTAGAATCAGAGGTTTTACTATGTGATCCTAAGACACATGCTAGAATCAGAGGTGTGGCTTATCTGTTACTATGACACATGCCTAGAATCAGAGGTTTTACTATGTGATCCTAAGACACATGCTAGAATCAGAGGTGTGGCTTATCTGTTACTATGACACATGCCTAGAATCAGAGGTTTTACTATGTGATCCTAAGACACATGCTAGAATCAGAGGTATGGCTTATCTGTTACTATGACACATGCTTAATTCTGAGATATGGCTTATCTGTTACATACGACACATGCCTAGAGTCAGAGGATTTCCTATGTGATCCTAAGACACATGCCTAGAATCAGAGGTGTGGCTTATCTGTTACTATGACACATGCTTAATTCTGAGATATGGCTTATCTGTTACATACGACACATGCCTAGAATCAGAGGTTTTACTATGTGATCCTAAGACACATGCTAGAATCAAAAGTTTTCCTATGTGATCCTTAGACCCATGCGTAGAATCAAAGGTTTTCCTATGTGATCCTAAGACACTTTCCTAGAATCAGAGGTATGGCTTATCTGTTCCTAAAACACATGCCTAGAATGAGATATTTTCCTATGTGATCCTAAGACACATGGCTCGAATCAGAGATTTTCCTATGTGATCCTAAGACACATTACTAGAATCAGAGATTTTCCTATGTGATCCTAAGAAACATGCCTAGAATCAGAGATTTTGCTATGTGATCCTAAGACACATGGCTAGAATCAGAGATTTTCCTATTTGATCCTAAGACACATGCTAGAATCAGAGATTTTCCTATGTGATCCTAAGAAACAAGGCTACAATCAGAGATTTTCCTATGTGATCCTAAGACACATTCCTAGAATCAGAGTTTTTCCTATGTGATTCTAAGATACATTGCTAGAATCAAAGATTTTCCTATGTGATCCTAAGACACATGGCTAGTATCAGAGATTTTCCTATGTGATCCTAAGTCACATGCCTAGAATCAGATTTTGCTATGTGATCCAAAGACACATGCCTAGAATTAGAGGTGTGACGTATCTGTTACTAAGACACATGGCTATAGTCAGAAGTTTTCCTATGTTATCCTAAGACACATGCCTAGAATCATGGGTGTGACTTATCTGTTACTAAGACACATGGCTATAGTCAGAGGTTTTCCTATGTTATCCTAAGACACATGCCTAGAATCAGAGGTGTGACTTATCTGTTACTAAGACACATGGCTATAGTCAGAGGGTTTCCAATGTTATCCTAAGACACATGCCTAGAATCAGAGGTGTGACTAATCTGTTACTAATACACATGCCTATAGTTAGAGGCTTTGCTATGTTATCCTAAGACACATGCCTAGAATCAGAGGTGTGACTTAACTAATTACTAAGCCACATGCCTAGAGTCAGAGGATTTCCTATTTGATCCTAAGACACATGCATAGTAAGAGATTTTCCTATGTGATCCTAAAACACTTGCCTAGAATCAGAGGTATGGCTTATCTGTTCCTAAGACATATGCCTAGAATCAGAGATTTTCCTATGTGATCCTAAGACACATGCATAGAATCAGAGATTTTCCTATGTGATCCTAAGACACATGCCTAGAATCAGAGATTTTCGTATGTGATCCTAAAACACATGCCTAGAATCAGATATTTTCCAATGTGATCCTAAGACACATGGCTAGAATCAGAGATTTTCCTATGTGATCCTAAGACACATTACTAGAATCATAGATTTTCCTATGTGATCCTAAGAAACATGCCTAGAATCAGAGATTTTCCTATGTGATCCTAAGACACATGGCTAGACACAGAGATTTTCCTATGTGATCTAAGACACATGCTAGAATCAGAGATTTTCCTATGTGATCCTAAAACACATGGCTAGAATCAGAGATTTTCCTATGTGATCCTAAGACACATGCCTAGAATCAGAGTTTTCCTATGTGATCCTAAGACACATGCTAGAATCAGAGATTTTCCTATGTGATCCTAAGACACATGCCTAGAATCAGAGATTTTCCTATGTGATCTTAAGATACATTGCTAGAATCAAAGATTTTTCTATGTGATCCTAAGGCACATGGCTAGAATCAGAGATTTTCCTATGTGATCATAAGCCACATGCCTAGAATCAGATTTTGCTATGTGATCCAAAGACACATGCCTAGAATCAGAGGTTTTCCTATGTGATCCTAAGACACATGGCTAGAATCAGAGGTATGGCTTATCTGTTCCTAAGACTTATGCCTAAAATCAGAAATTTTCCTATGTGATCCTAAGACACATGCTAGAATCAGAGATTTTCCTATGTGATCCTAAGACACATGCCTAGAATCAGAGATTTTCCTACGTGATCCTAAGATACATTGCTAGAATCAAAGATTTTTCTATGTGCTCCTAAGACACATGGCTAGAATCAGAGCTTTTCCTATGTGATCCTAAGCCACATGCCTAGAATCAGATTTTGCTATGTGATCCAAAGATACATGCCTAGAATCAGAGGTTTTCCTATGTGATCCTAAAACACATGGCTAGAATCAGAGATTTTCCTATGTGATCCTAAGACAAATGCTAGAATCAGAGGTATGGCGTATCTGTTCCTAAGACATATGCATAAAATCAGAAACTTTCATATGTGATCCTAGGACACATGCTAGAATCAGAGGTATGGCTTATCTGTTCCTAAGAGATATGCCTAGAATCAGAGATTTTCCTATGTGATCCTAGGACACATGCTAGAATCAGAGGTATGGCTTATCTGTTCCTAAGACATATGCCTAAAATCAGAAATTTTCCTATGTGATCCTAGGACACATGCCTAGAATCAGAGGTATGGCTTATCTGTTCCTAAGACATATGCCTAGAATCAGAGATTCTCCTATGTGATCTTAAGACACATGCTAGAATCAGAGGTATGATTATGTGTTCCTAAGACATATGCCTAGAGTCAGAGGATTTCCATGTGATCCTAAGACACATGCCTAGAGTCAGAGGATTTCCTATGTGATCCTAAGACACATGTTTAGAGTCAGAGGATTTCCTATGTGATCCTAAGACACATGCATAGAATCAGAGGTATGGCTTATCTGTTCATAAGACATATGCTTAGAATCAGAGACTTTCCTATGTGATCCTACTACACATGCTAGAATCAGAGGTATGACTTTTCTGTTCCTAAGACATATGCCTAGAATCAGGGATTTTCCTATATGATCCTAGGACACATGCCTAGAATCAGAGGTATGGCTTATCTGTTCCTAAAACATATGCCTAGAATCAGAGATTTTCATATGTGATCCTAAGACACATGATAGATTTAGAGGTATGATTATCTGTTCCTAAGACATATGCCTAGAGTCAGAGGATATCCTATGTGATCCTAAGACACATGCCTAGAATCAGAGATTTACCTATGTAATCCTAAGACACATGCTAGAATCAGAGGTGTGATTATCTGTTCCTAAGACACATGCCTAGAATAAGAGGTATGATTATCTGTTCCTAAGACCCATGCCTAGAATCAGAGGTATGATTATCTGTTTCTAAGACAAATGCCTAGAATCAGAAGTTCTCCTATGTGATCCTAAGACACATGCTAGAATAAGAGGTATGATTATCTGTTCCTAAGACATATGCTGTCAGAGATTTTCCTAACTTATCCTAAGACACATGGCTATTGTCAGAGGTTTTCGTATGTGATCTTAAGACACATGGCTATTGTCAGAGGGTTTCGTAAGTGATCTTAAGACACATACCTAAGGTCAGAGGTTTTTATATGTGATTCTAGGACACATGCCTAGAATCAGAGGTATGGATTATCTGTTAGCTACGACACATGCCTAGAGTCAGAGGTTTTCCTATGTGATCCTAACACAAATGCCTGGAGTCAGAGGTTTTCCTATGTGATCCTAAGACACATACCTAGAGTCCAAGGTTTTCCTATGTGATCCTAAGACACATGCCTATAACCAGAGGTGTGTCTTATCTGCTCCTAAGACATATTCTAGAATCAGAAGTTTTCCTATGTGATCCTAATACACATGCCTATAACCAAAGGCGTGTCTTATCTGCTGCTAAGACATATACTAGACTCAGAGGTTTTCCTATGTGATCCTAAGACACATGCCTGGAGTCAGAGGTTTTCATATGTGATCCCAAGACACATGCCTAGAATCAGAGGTATGGATTATCTGTTACCTACGACACATGCCTAGAGTCAGAGGTTTTTCTATGTGATCCTAAGACAAATGCCTGGAATCAGAGGTTTTCCTATGTGATCTTAAGACACATCCCTAGAGTCAGAGGTTCTCCTATGTGATACTAAGACAGATGCTAGAAACAGAGGTGTGGCTTAATTGTTGCTAAGGCACATGACTAGAACTACTTGTGTTGCTTATCTTTTCCTAAGACTCATGCCTAGATTCAGAGGTTTATATATGTGATTCTAGGACACATGCCTAGAGTCAGAGGTTTTCCTATGTGATCTTAAGACACATGCCTAGAGTCAGAGGTATTCCTATGTGATCCTAGTACACATGCCTAGAGTCAGAAGTTCTCCTATGTGATCCTAAGACACATGACTAGAGCTACTTGTGTTGCCTATGTTTTCCTAAGACACATGCCTAGGGTAAGAGGTTTTTATATGTGATTCTAGAACACATGCCTAGAGTGTGAGGTTATCCTATTTGATCCTTAGACAGATGCTAGAAACAGTGGTGTTGCTTATCTGTTGCTAAGACACATGACTAGAACTACTTGTGTTGCCTATCTCTTCCTAAGACACATGCCTAGGGTCAGAGGTTTTTATATGTGATTCTAGGACACATGCCTAGAGTCAGAGGTTTTCCTATGTGATCTTAAGACACATGCCTAGAGTCAGAGGTTTTCCTATGTGATTTTAAAACACATGCCTAGAGTCAGAGGTTTTCCTATGTGATCCTAAGACAGATGCTAGAAACAGTGGAGTGGCTTATCTGTTGCTAAGACACATGACTGGTACTACTTGTGTTGCCTATCTTTTCCTAAGACACATGCCTAGGGTCAGAGGTTTTTATATGTGATCTTAAGACACATGCCTAGAGTCAGAGGTTTTCCTATGTGATCCTAGTACACATGCCTAGAGTCAGAGGTTTTCCTATGTGATCTTAAGACACATGCCTAGAGTCAGAGGTTTTCCTATGTGATCTTAAGACACATGCCTAGAGTCAGAGGTTTTCCTATGTGATCTTAAGACACATGCCTAGAGTCAGAGGTTTTTATATGTGATTCTAGTACACATGCCTAGAGTCAGAGGTTTACCTATGTGATCTTAAGACACATGCCTAGAGTCAGAGGTTTTTATATGTGATTCTAGTACACATGCCTAGAGTCAGAGGTTTACCTATGTGATCTTAAGACACATGCCTAGAGTCAGAGGTTTTCCGATGTGATTCTAGTACACATGCCTAGAGTCAGAGGTTTACCTATGTGATCTTAAGACACATGCCTAGAGTCAGAGGTTTTTATATGTGATTCTAGTACACATGCCTAGAGTCAGAGGTTTACCTATGTGATCTTAAGACACATGCCTAGAGTCAGAGGTTTTTATATGTGATTCTAGTACACATGCCTAGAGTCAGAGGTTTACCTATGTGATCTTAAGACACATGCCTAGAGTCAGAGGTTTTTATATGTGATTCTAGTACACATGCCTAGAGTCAGAGGTTTACCTATGTGATCTTAAGACACATGCCTAGAGTCAGAGGTTTTTATATGTGATTCTAGTACACATGCCTAGAGTCAGAGGTTTACCTATGTGATCTTAAGACACATGCCTAGAGTCAGAGGTTTTTATATGTGATTCTAGTACACATGCCTAGAGTCAGAGGTTTACCTATGTGATCTTAAGACACATGCCTAGAGTCAGAGGTTTTCCGATGTGATTCTAGTACACATGCCTAGAGTCAGAGGTTTACCTATGTGATCTTAAGACACATGCCTAGAGTCAGAGGTTTTTATATGTGATTCTAGTACACATGCCTAGAGTCAGAGGTTTACCTATGTGATCTTAAGACACATGCCTAGAGTCAGAGGTTTTCCGATGTGATTCTAGTACACATGCCTAGAGTTAGAGGTTTTCCTATTTGATCTTAAGACACATGCCTAGAGTCAGAGGTTTACCTATGTGATCTTAAGACAAATGCTAGAAACAGTGGAGTGGCTTATCTGTTGCTAAGACACATGACTGGAACTACTTGTGTTGCCTATCTTTTCCTAAGACACATACCTAGGGTCAGAGGTTTTTATATGCGATTCTACGACACATGCCTAGAGTAAGAGGTTTACCTATGTGATCTTAAGACAAATGCCTAGAGTCAGAGGTTTTCCTATGTGATCCTAGTACACATGCCTACAATCAGAGGTTTTCCTATGTGATCCTAAGACACATGCCTAGGTTCAGAGGTTTTCTTATGTGATGCTAATACACATACCTGGAGTTAGAGGTTTACCTATGTGATCCTAAGACACATGCTTAGAATCAGAGGTCTTCCTATGTGATCCTAACACACATTACTAGAATCAGAAGTATGGATTATCTGTTACCTATGACACATGCCTAGAGTCAGAGGTTTTCCTATGTGATCCTAATACACATGTCTAGAATCAGAGGTATGGATTATCTGTTACCTACGACACATACCTAGAGTCGGAAGTTTTCCTATGTGATCCTAATACACTAGTCTAGAGTCACAGGTTTTCCTATGTGATCCTAAGACACATGCCTGGAGTCAGGTTTTCCTATATGACCCTAAGACACATGCCAAGAATCAGAGATTTTACTATGTGATCCTAAGACACATGCCTATAACCAATGGTTTGTCTTATCTGCTCCTAAGACATATACTAGAATCAGCGGTTTTCCTATGTGATCATAAGACACATGCCTAGAGTCAGAGGTTTTCCTATGTGATCCTAAGACAAATGTCTGGAGTCAGAGGTTTTCCTATGTGATCCTAAGACACATGCCTAGAATCAGAGGTATGGATTATCTGTTACCTACGACACATGCCTAGAGTCAGATGTTTTCCTATGTGATCCTAAGACAAATGCCTGGAGTCAGAGGTTTTCCTATGTGATCCTAAGACACATACCTAGAGTCCAAGGTTTTCCTATGTGATCCTAAGACACATGCCTATAACCAGAGGTGTGTCTTATCTGCTCCTCAGACATATACTAGAATCAGAAGTTTTCCTATGTGATCCTAATACACATGCCTATAACCAAAGGCGTGTCTTATCTGCTGCTAAGACATATACTAGAATCAGAGGTTTTCCTATGTGATCCTAAGACACATGCCTGGAGTCAGAGGTTTTCATATGTGATCCCAAGACACATGCCTAGAATCAGAGGTATGGATTATCTGTTACCTACGACACATACCTAGAGTCAGAGGTTTTTCTATGTGATCCTAAGACAAATGCCTGGAATCAGAGGTTTTCCTATGTGATCTTAAGACACATCCCTAGAGTCAGAGATTCTCCTATGTGATACTAAGACAGATGCTAGAAACAGAGGTGTGGCTTAATTGTTGCTAAGGCACATGACTAGAACTACTTGTGTTGCTTATCTTTTCCTAAGACACATGCCTAGATTCAGAGGTTTATATATGTGATTCTAGGACACATGCCTAGAGTCAGAGGTTATCCTATTTGATCCTTAGACAGATGCTAGAAACAGTGGTGTTGTTTATCTGTTGCTAAGACACATGACTAGAGCTGCTTGTGTTGCCTATCTTTTCCTAAGACACATGCCTAGGGTCAGAGGTTTTTATATGTGATTCTAGGACACATGCCTAGAGTCAGAGGTTTTCCTATGTGATTTTAAAACACATGCCTAGAGTCAGAGGTTATCCTATGTGATCATAAGAAACATACCTAGGTTGAGAGGTTTTTATATGTGATTCTAGGACACATTCCTTGTGTCAGAGGTTTTCCTATGTGATCCTAAGACAGATGCAAGAAACAGTGGAGTGGCTTATCTGTTGCTAAGACACATGACTAGAACTACTTGTGTTGCCCATCTTTTCCTAAGACACATGCCTAGGGTCAGAGGTTTTTATATGTGAGTCTAGTACACATGCCTAGAGTTAGAGGTTTTCCTATTTGATCTTAAGACACATGCCTAGAGTCAGAGGTTTTCCGATGTGATCCTAGTACACATGCCTAGAGTCAGAGGTTCTCCTATGCGATCGTAAGACACATGACTAGAACTACTTGTGTTGCCCATATTTTCCTAAGACACATGCCTAGGGTCAGAGGTTTTTATATGTGAGTCTAGTACACATGCCTAGAGTTAGAGGTTTTCCTATGTGATCCTAAGACACATGCCTAGGTTCAGAGGTTTTCCTATGTGATGCTAATACACATACCTGGAGTCAGAGGTTTTCCTATGTGATCCTAAGACACATGCTTAGAATCAGAGGTCTTCCTATGTGTTCCTAACACACATTACTAGAATCAGAGGTATGGATTATCTGTCACCTATGACACATGCCTAGAGTCAGAGGTTTCCCTATGTGATCCTAATACACATTTCTAGAATCAGAGGTATGGATTATCTGTTACCTACGACACATGCCTAGAGTCAGACGTTCCCCTATGTGATCCTAATACACTAGGCTAGAGTCACAGGTTTTCCTATGTGATCCTAAGACACATGCCTGGAATCAGGTTTTCCTATGTGATCCTAAGACACATGCCTAGAATCAGAGATTTTCCTATGTGATCCTAAGACACATGCCTATAACCAAAGGTGTGTCTTATCTGCTCCTAAGACATATACTAGAATCAGCGGTTTTCCTATGTGATCCTAGGACACATGCCTAGAATCAGAGGTATGGATTATCTGTTACCTACGACACATGCCTAGAGTCAGAGGTTTTCCTATGTGATCCTAAGACAAATGCCTGGAGTCAGAGGTTTTCCTATGTGATCCTAAGACACATGCCTATAACCAGAGGTGTGTCTTATCTGCTCCTAAGACATATACTAGAATTAGAAGTTTTCCTATGTGATCCTAATACACATGCCTATAACCAGAGGTGTGTCTTATCTGCTGCTAAGACATATACTAGAATCAGAGGTTTTCTATGTGATCCTAAGACACATGCCTGGAGTCAGAGGTTTTCATATGTGATCCTAGTACACATGCCTGGAGTCAGAGGTTTTCATATGTGATCCCAAGACACATGCCTAGAGTCAGAGGTCTTCCTATGTGATCCTAGTACACATGCCTGGAGTCAGAGGTTTTCCTATGTGATCCTAAGACACATGCCTGGACTCAGAGGTTTTCCTATGTGATCCTAGTACACATGCCTGGAGTCAGAGGTTTTCATATGTGATCCCAAGACACATGCCTAGATTCAGAGGTATGGATTATCTGTTACCTACGACACATGCCTAGAGTCAGAGGTTTTTCTATGTGATCCTAAGACAATTGCCTGGAATCAGAGGTTTTCCTATGTGATCTTAAGACATATCCCTAGAGTCAGAGGTTCTCCTATGTGATCCTAAGACAGATGCTAGAAACAGAGGTGTGGCTTAATTGTTGCTAAGGCACATGACTAGAACTACTAGTGTTGCTTATCTTTTCCTAAGACACATGCCTAGAGTCAGAGGTTTATATATGTGATTCTAGGACACATGCCTAGAGTCAGAGGTTTTCCTATGTGATCTTAAGACACATGCCTAGAGTCAGAGGTTTTCCTATGCGATCCTAGTACACATGCCTAGAGTCAGAAGTTCTCCTATGTGAACCTAAGACACATGAATAGAACTACTTGTGTTGCCTATCTTTTCCTAAGACACATGCCTAGGGTCAGAGGTTTTTATATGTGATTCTAGAACACATGCCTAGAGTCAGAGGTTTTCCTATTTGATTCTAAGACAGATGCTAGAAACAGTGGTGTTGCTTATCTGTTGCTAAGACACATGACTAGAACTACTTGTGTTGCCTATCTTTTCCTAAGACACATGCCTAGAGTCAGAGGTTATCCTATGTGATCTTAAGACACATACCTAGATTCAGAGGTTTTTATATGTGATTCTAGTACACATGCCTAGAGTCAGAGGTTGTCCTATGTGATCTTAAGACACATACCTAGATTCAGAGGTTTTTATATGTGATTCTAGTACACATGCCTAGAGTTAGAGGTTTTCCTATGTGATCTTAAGACACATGCCTAGAGTCAGAGGTTTTCCCATGTGATCCTAGTACTCATGCCCAGAGTCAGAGGTTCTCCTATGCGATCGTAAGACACATGGCTAGAGCTACTTGTGTTGCCCATCTTTTCCTAAGACACATACCTAGGGTCAGAGGTTTTTATATGTGATTCTACGACACATGCCTAGAGTCAGAGGTTTACCTATGTGATCTTAAGACACATGCCTAGAGTCAGAGGTTTTCCTATGTGATCCTAGTACACAAACCTACAATCAGAGGTTTTCCTAAGTGATCCTAAGACACATGCCTAGAGTGAGGTTCTCCTATGTGATCCTAAGACACATGCCTAGAATCAGAGGTTTTCCTATGTGATCCTAGTACACATGCCTAGAGTGAGGTTCTCCTATGTGATCCTAAGACACATGCCTAGAATCAGAGGTTTTCCTATGTGATCCTAGTACACATGCCTAGAGTAAGAGGTTCTCCTATGCGATCCTAAGACACATGACTAGAGCTACTTGTGTTGCCCATCTTTTCCTAAGACACATGCCTAGGGTCAGAGGTTTTTATACGTGATTCAACGACACATGCCTAGAGTCAGAGGTTTACCTATGTGACCTTAAGACACATGCCTAGGGTCAGAGGTTTGCCTATGTAATCCTAGTACATATGCCTAGAGTCCGAGGCTTTCCTATGTGATCCTAAAACACATGCCTAGAGTCAGAGGTTTTCCTATGTGATTCTAAGACACATGCCAATAGTCAGAGGTTTTCCTATGTGATCTTAAGACACCTGCCTAGAATCAGAGGTTTTCCGATATGATCATAAGACACATACCTAGAATCCGAGGTTTTCCGATGTGATCTTAAGACACATGCCTAGAATCAGAGGTTTTCCGATGTGATCATAAGACACATGCCTAGAATCCGAGGTTTTCCGATGTGATCGTAAGACACATGCCTAGAATCAGAGGTTTTCCGATGCCATCCTAAGACACATGCCTAGAATCCGAGGTTTTCCGATGTGATCTTAAAACATACCTAGAATCAGACGTTTTCCGATGTGATCCTAAGACACAAACCTAGAATCAAAGGTTTTCCGATATGATCCTAAGACACATACCTAGAATCAGAGGTTTTCCGATGTGATCTTAAGACACATGCATAGAATCCGAGGTTTTCCGATGTGATCCTAAGACACATACCTAGAATCCGAGGTTTTCCGATGTGATCCTAAGACACATGCCTAGAATCAGAGGTTTTCCGATGTGATCCTAAGACACATACCTAGAATCAGAGGATTTCCTATGTCATCCTAACACACCTTCCTAGAATCCGAGGTTTTCCGATGGGATCCTATGACACATACCTAGTACAGAGGTGTTGCTTATCTGTACCTATGACACATGACTAGAGTTACTTGTGTTGCCGTTCTTTAACTAAGACACATTCCTAGAGTTAGAGGTTTTCCTATGTGATCCTAATACACATGCCTGCAGTCAGAGGTTTTTCTATGTGATACTAAGACACATTCCTAGAGTGACCGGTTTTCTTATGTGATCCTAAGAAACATGACTAGAGCTACTTGTGTTACCTATCCTTTACTAAGACACATGCCCAGAGTCAGAGGTTTTCCTATGTGATCCTAAGACACATGCCTAGAGTCAGACGTTTTCCTATGTGATCCTAAGACACATGCCCAGAGTCAGAGGTTTTCCTATGTGATCCTAAGACACATGCCTAGAGTCAGAGGTTTTCCTATGTGATGCTAATACACATACCTGGAGTCAGAGGTTTTCCTATGTGATCCTAAGACACATGCTTAGAATCAGAGGTCTTCCTATATGATCCTAACACACATTACTAGAAACAGAGGTATGGATTATCTGTTACCTATGACACATGCCTAGAGTCAGAGGTTTTCCTATGTGATCCTAATACACATGTCTAGAATCAGAGGTATGGATTATCTGTTACCTACGACACATGCCTAGAGTCAGAAGTTTTCCTATGTGATCCTAATACACTAGTCTAGAGTCACAGGTTTTCCTATGTGATCCTAAGACACATGCCTGGAGTCAGGTTTTCCTATGTGATCCTAAGACATATGCCTAGAATCAGAGATTTTCCTATGTGATCCTAAGACACATGCCTATAAACAAAGATGTGTCTTATCTGCTCCTAAGACATATACTAGAATCAGCGGTTTTCCTATGTGATCCTAAGACACATGCCTAGAGTCAGAGGTTTTCCTATGTGATCCTAAGACAAATGTCTGGAGTCAGAGGTTTTCCTATGTGATCCTAAGACACATGCCTAGAATCAGAGGTATGGATTATCTGTTACCTACGACACATGCCTAGAGTCAGAGATTTTCCTATGTGATCCTAAGACACATACCTAGAGTCAGAGGTTTTCCTATGTGATCCTAAGACACATGCCTATAACCAGAGGTGTGTCTTATCTGCTCCTAAGACATAATCTAGAATCAGAAGTTTTCCTAAGTGATCCTAATACACATGCCTATAACCAGAGGCGTGTCTTATCTGCTGCTAAGACATATACTAGAATCAGAAGTTTTCCAATGTGATCCTAATACACATGCCTATAACCAAAGGCGTGTCTTATCTGCTGCTAAGACATATACTAGAATCAGAGGTTTTCCTATATGATCCTAAGACACATGCCTGGAGTCAGAGGTTTTCATATGTGATCCCAAGACACATGCCTAGAATCAGAGGTATGGATTATCTGTTACCTACGACACATGCCTAGATTCAGAGGTTTTTCAATGTGATCCTAAGACAAATGCCTGGAATCAGAGGTTTTCCTATGTGATCTTAAGACACATCCTTAGAGTCAGAGGTTCTCCTATGTATACTAAGACAGATGCTAGAAGCAGAGGTGTGGCTTAATTGTTGCTAAGGCACATGACTAGAAGTACTTGTGTTGCTTATCTTTTCCTAAGACACATGCCTAGATTCAGAGGTTTATATATGTGATTCTAGGACACATGCCTAGAGTCAGAGGTTTTCCTATGTGATCTTAAGACACATGCCTAGAGTCAGAGGTTTTCCTATGTGATCCTAGTACACATGCCTAGAGTCAGAAGTTCTCCTATGTGATCCTAAGACACATGACTAGAGCTACTTGTGTTGCCTATCTTTTCCTAAGACACATGCCTAGGGTCAGAGGTTTTTATATGTGATTCTAGAACACATGCCTAGAGTCAGAGGTTATCCTATTTGATCCTTAGACAGATGCTAGAAACAGTGGTGTTGCTTATATGTTGCTAAGACACATGACTAGAACTGCTTGTGTTGCCTATCCTTTCCTAAGACACATGCCTAGGGTCAGAGGTTTTTATATGTGATTCTAGGACACATGCCTAGAGTCAGAGGTTTTCCTATGTGATTTTAAAACACATGCCAGAGTCAGAGGTTATCCTATGTGATCTTAAGACACATACCTAGGTTCAGAGGTTTTTATATGTGATTCTAGGACACATTCCTAGAGTCAGAGGGTTTCCTATGTGATCCTAAGACAGATGCTAGAAACCGTGGTGTGGCTTATCTGTTGCTAAGACACATGACTAGAACTACTTGTGTTGCCTGTCTTTTCCTAAGACACATGCCTAGGGTCAGAGGTTTTTATATGTGATTCTAGTACACTTGCCTAGAGTCAGAGGTTTTCCTATGTGATCTTAAGACACATGCCTAGAGTCAGAGGCTTTCCCATGTGATCCTAGTACACATGCCTAGAGTCAGAGGTTCTCCTATGCGATCGTAAGACACATGACTAGAGCTACTTGTGTGGCCCATCTTTTCCTAAGACACATACCTAGGGTCAGAGGTTTTTATATGTGATTCTACGACACATGCCTAGAGTCAGAGGTTTACCTATGTGATCTTAAGACACATGCCTAGAGTCAGAGGTTTTCCTATGTGATCCTAGTACACATGCCTACAATCAGAGGTTTTCCTATGTGATCCTAAGACACATGCCTAGGTTCAGAGGTTTTCCTATGTGATGCTAATACACATACCTGGAGTCAGAGGTTTTCCTATGTGATCCTAGGACACATGCTTAGAATCAGAGGTCTTCCTATGTGATCCTAACACACATTACTAGAATCAGAAGTATGGATATCTGTTACCTATGACACATGCCTAGAGTCAGAGGTTTTCCTATGTGATCTTAATACACATGTCTAGAATCAGAGGTATGGATTATCTGTTACCAACGACACATACCTAGAGTCAGAGGTTTTCCTATGTGATCCTAATACACTAGTCTAGAGTCACAGGTTTTCCTATGTGATCCTAAGACACATGCCTGGAGTCAGGTTTTCCTATGTGATCCTAAGACACATGCCTAGAATCAGAGATTTTCCTATGTGATCCTAAGACACATGCCTATAACCAAAGGTGTGTCTTATCTGCTCCTAAGACACATACTAGAATCAGCGGTTTTCCTATGTGATCCTAAGACACATTCCTAGAATCAGAGGTTTTCCTATGTGATCCTAAGACAAATGTCCGGAGTCAGAGGTTTTCCTATGTGATCGTAAGACACATGCCTAGAATCAGAGGTATGGATTATCTGTTACCTACGACACATGCCTAGAGTCAGAGGTTCTCCTATGTGATCCTAAGACAAATGCCTGGAGTCAGAGGTTTTCCTATGTGATCCTAAGACACATACCTAGAGTCCAAGGTTTTCCTATGTGATCCTGAGACACATGCCTATAACCAGAGGTGTGTCTTATCTGCTCCTAAGACATATACTAGAATCAGAAGTTTTCCTATGTGATCCTAATACACATGCCTATAACCAAAGGCGTGTCTTATCTGCTGCTAAGACATATACTAGAATCAGAGGTTTTCCTATGTGATCCTAGGACACATGCCTGGAGTCAGAGGTCTTCATATGTGATCTCAAGACACATGCCTAGAATCAGAGGTATGGATTATCTGTTACCTACGACACATCCCTAGATTCAGAGGTTCTCCTATGTATACTAAGACATGCTAGAAACAGAGGTGTGGCTTAATTGTTGCTAAGGCACATGACTAGAACTACTTGTGTTGCTTATCTTTTCCTAAGACACATGCCTAGATTCAGAGGTTTATATATGTGATTCTAGGACACATGCCTAGAGTCAGAGGTTTTCCTATGTGTACCTAAGACACATGCCTAGAGTCAGAGGTTTTCCTATGTGATCCTAGTACACATGCCTAGAGTCAGAAGTTCTCCTATGTGATCCTAAGACACATGACTAGAGCTACTTGTGTTGCCTATCTTTTCCTAAGACACATGCCTAGGGTCAGAGGTTTTTATATGTGATTCTAGAACACATGCCTAGAGTCAGAGGTTATCCTATTTGATCCTTAGACAGATGCTAGAAACAGTGTTGTTGTTTATCTGTTGCTAAGACACATGACTAGAACTGCTTGTGTTGCCTATCTTTTCCTAAGACACATGCCTAGGGTCAGAGGTTTTTATATGTGATTCTAGGACACATGCCTAGAGTCAGAGGTTTTCCTATGTGATTTTAAAACACATGCCTAGAGTCAGAGGTTATCCTATGTGATCTTAAGACACATACCTAGGTTCAGAGGTTTTTATATGTGATTCTAGGACACATTCCTTGAGTCAGAGGTTTTCCTATGTGATCTTAAGACACATGCCTAGAGTCAGAGGTTTTCCTATGTGATTCTAAGACAGATGCTAGAAACCGTGGTGTGGCTTATCTGTTGCTAAGACACATGACTAGAACTACTTGTGTTGCCTATATTTTCCTAAGACACATGCCTAGGGTCAGAGGTTTTTATATGTGATTCTAGTACACATGCCTAGAGTCAGAGGTTTACCTATGTGATCTTAAGACACATGCCTAGAGTCAGAGGTTTACCTATGTGATCTTAAGACACATGCCTAGAGTCAGAGGTTTTCCCATGTGATCCTAGTACACATGCCTAGAGTCAGAGGTTTTCCTATGTGATCCTAGTACACATGCCTAGAGTCAGAGGTTTTCCTATGTGATCTTAAGACACATGCCTAGAGTCAGAGGTTTACCTATGTGATCTTAAGACACATGCCTAGAGTCAGAGGTTTTCCCATGTGATCCTAGTACACATGCCTAGAGTCAGAGGTTTTCCCATGTGATCCTAGTACACATGCCTAGAGTCAGAGGTTTTCCTATGTGATCCTAAGACAGATGCTAGAAACAGTGGAGTGGCTTATCTGTTGCTAAGACACATGACTAGAACTACTTGTGTTGCCTATCTTTTCCTAAGACACATACCTAGGGTCAGAGGTTTTTATATGCGATTCTACGACACATGCCTAGAGTAAGAGGTTTACCTATGTGATCTTAAGACACATGCCTAGAGTCAGAGGTTTTCCTATGTGATCCTAGTACACATGCCTACAATCAGAGGTTTTCCTATGTGATCCTAAGACACATGCCTAGGTTCAGAGGTTTTCCTATGTGATGCTAATACACATACCTGGAGTCAGAGGTTTACCTATGTGATCCTAAGACACATGCTTAGAATCAGAGGTCTTCCTATGTGATCCTAACACACATTACTAGAATCAGAAGTATGGATTATCTGTTACCTATGACACATGCCTAGAGTCAGAGGTTTTCCTATGTGATCCTAAGACAGATGCTAGAAACAGTGGAGTGGCTTATCTGTTGCTAAGACACATGACTGGAACTACGTGTGTTGCCTATCTTTTCCTAAGACACATACCTAGGGTCAGAGGTTTTTATATGCAATTCTACGACACATGCCTAGAGTCAGAGGTTTTCCTATGTGATCCTAATACACATGTCTAGAATCAGAGGTATGGATTATCTGTTACCTACGACACATACCTAGAGTCGGAAGTTTTCCTATGTGATCCTAATACACTAGTCTAGAGTCACAGGATTTCCTATGTGATCCTAAGACACATGCCTGGTGTCAGGTTTTCCTATATGATTCTAAGACACATGCCTAGAATCAGAGATTTTCCTATGTGATCCTAAGACACATGCCTAGAGTCCGAGGTTTCCCTATGTGATCCTAAGACAAATGTCTGGAGTCAGAGGTTTTCATATGCGATCCTAAGACACATGCCTAGAATCAGAGGTATGGATTATCTGTTACCTACGACACATGCCTAGAGTCAGAGGTTTTCCTATGTGATCCTAAGACAAATGCCTGGAGTCAGAGGTTTTCCTAAGTGATCCTAAGACACGTACCTAGAGACAGAGGTTTTCCTATGTGATCCTAAGACACATGCCTATAACCAGAGGTGTGTCTTATCTGCTCCTAAGACATAATCTAGAATCAGAAGTTTTCCTATGCGATCCTAAGACACATGCCTGGAGTCAGAGGCTTTCATATGTGATCCCAAGACACATGCCTAGAATCAGAGGTATGGATTATCTGTTACCTACGACACATGCCTAGAGTCAGAGGTTTTTCTATGTGATCCTAAGACAAATGCCTGGAATCAGAGGTTTTCCTATGTGATCCTAAGACACATGCCTAGAATCAGAGGTATGGATTATCTGTTACCTACGACACATGCCTAGAGTCAGAGGTTTTTCTATGTGATCCTAAGACAAATGCCTGGAATCAGAGGTTTTCCTATGTGATCCCAAGACACATGCCTAGAATCAGAGGTATGGATTATCTGTTACCTACGACACATGCCTAGAGTCAGAGGTTTTTCTATGTGATCCTAAGACAAATGCCTGGAATCAGAGGTTTTCCTATGTGATCTTAAGACACATTCCTAGAGTCAGAGGTTCTCCTATGTGATCCTAAGACACATGCTAGAAACAGAGGTGTGGCTTAATTGTTGCTAAGGCACATGACTAGTACTACTTGTGTTGCTTATCTTTTCCTAAGACACATGCCTAGAGTCAGAGGTTTATATATGTGATTCTAGGACACATGCCTAGAGTCAGAGGTTTTCCTATGTGATCTTAAGACACATGCCTAGAGTCAGAGGTTTTCCTATGTGATCTTAAGACACATGCCTAGAGTCAGAAGTTCTCCTATGTGATCTTAAGACACACGCCTAGAGTCAGAGGTTTTCCTATGTGATCCTAGTACACATGCCTAGAGTCAGAAGTTCTCCTATGTGAACCTAAGACACATGAATAGAACTACTTGTGTTGCCTATCTTTTCCTAAGACACATGCCTAGAGTCAGAGG
Organism: Deroplatys truncata; assembly: GCA_030765065.1. NCBI lineage: Eukaryota > Metazoa > Arthropoda > Insecta > Mantodea > Mantidae > Deroplatys > Deroplatys truncata. The sequence continues at coordinate 138,195,241 of CM060979.1, read as the reverse complement.
TTATCCTTTGTTTTCCTAATACACATGCCTAGAGTCAGAGGTTTTCCTATGTGATCCTAGTACACATGCCTAGAGTCAGAAGTTCTCCTATGTGAACCTAAGACACATGAATAGAACTACTTGTGTTGCCTATCTTTTCCTAAGACACATGCTTAGAGTCAGAGGTTTCTATATGTGATTCTAGAACACATGCCTAGAGTCAGAGGTTTTCCTATGTGATCCTAGTACACATGCCTAGAGTCAGAAGTTCTCCTATGTGAACCTAAGACACATGAATAGAACTACTTGTGTTGCCTATCTTTTCCTAAGACACATGCCTAGAGTCAGAGGTTTTTATATGTGATTGTAGTACACATGCCTAGAGTCAGAGGTTTTTATATGTGATTGTAGTACACATGCCTAGAGTCAGAGGTTTCTATATGTGATTGTAGTACACATGCCTAGAGTCAGAGGTTTTTATATGTGATTGTAGTACACATGCCTAGAGTCAGAGGTTTTCCTATGTGATTGTAGTACACATGCCTAGAGTCAGAGGTTTTTATATGTGATTCTAGAACACATGCCTAGAGTCAGAGGTTTTCCTATGTGATTGTAGTACACATGCCTAGAGTCAGAGGTTTTTATATGTGATTGTAGTACACATGCCTAGAGTCAGAGGTTTTCCTATGTGATTGTAGTACACATGCCTAGAGTCAGAGGTTTTTATATGTGATTGTAGTACACATGCCTAGAGTCAGAGGTTTTCCTATGTGATTGTAGTACACATGCCTAGAGTCAGAGGTTTTTATATGTGATTGTAGTACACATGCCTAGAGTCAGAGGTTTTCCTATGTGATTGTAGTACACATGCCTAGAGTCAGAGGTTTTTATATGTGATTGTAGTACACATGCCTAGAGTCAGAGGTTTTTATATGTGATTGTAGTACACATGCCTAGAGTCAGAGGTTTTTATATGTGATTGTAGTACACATGCCTAGAGTCAGAGGTTTTTATATGTGATTGTAGTACACATGCCTAGAGTCAGAGGTTTTTATATGTGATTGTAGTACACATGCCTAGAGTCAGAGGTTTTTATATGTGATTGTAGTACACATGCCTAGAGTCAGAGGTTTTTATATGTGATTGTAGTACACATGCCTAGAGTCAGAGGTTTTTATATGTGATTGTAGTACACATGCCTAGAGTCAGAGGTTTTTATATGTGATTGTAGTACACATGCCTAGAGTCAGAGGTTTTTATATGTGATTGTAGTACACATGCCTAGAGTCAGAGGTTTTTATATGTGATTGTAGTACACATGCCTAGAGTCAGAGGTTTTTATATGTGATTGTAGTACACATGCCTAGAGTCAGAGGTTTTTATATGTGATTGTAGTACACATGCCTAGAGTCAGAGGTTTTTATATGTGATTGTAGTACACATGCCTAGAGTCAGAGGTTTACCTATGTGATCTTAAGACACATGCCTAGAGTCAGAGGTTTTCCTATGTGATTGTAGTACACATGCCTAGAGTCAGAGGTTTACCTATGTGATCTTAAGACACATGCCTAGAGTCAGAGGTTTTCCTATGTGATTGTAGTACACATGCCTAGAGTCAGAGGTTTACCTATGTGATCTTAAGACACATGCCTAGAGTCAGAGGTTTACCTATGTGATCTTAAGACACATGCCTAGAGTCAGAGGTTTACCTATGTGATCTTAAGACACATGCCTAGAGTCAGAGGTTTTCCTATGTGATTGTAGTACACATGCCTAGAGTCAGAGGTTTACCTATGTGATCTTAAGACACATGCCTAGAGTCAGAGGTTTTCCTATGTGATTGTAGTACACATGCCTAGAGTCAGAGGTTTACCTATGTGATCTTAAGACACATGCCTAGAGTCAGAGGTTTACCTATGTGATCTTAAGACACATGCCTAGAGTCAGAGGTTTTTATATGTGATTGTAGTACACATGCCTAGAGTCAGAGGTTTACCTATGTGATCTTAAGACACATGCCTAGAGTCAGAGGTTTACCTATGTGATCTTAAGACACATGCCTAGAGTCAGAGGTTTTTATATGTGATTGTAGTACACATGCCTAGAGTCAGAGGTTTTTATATGCGATTGTAGTACACATGCCTAGAGTCAGAGGTTTACCTATGTGATCTTAAGACACATGCCTAGAGTCAGAGGTTTACCTATGTGATCTTAAGACACATGCCTAGAGTCAGAGGTTTTTATATGTGATTGTAGTACACATGCCTAGAGTCAGAGGTTTTTATATGTGATTGTAGTACACATGCCTAGAGTCAGAGGTTTTTATATGTGATTGTAGTACACATGCCTAGAGTCAGAGGTTTTTATATGTGATTGTAGTACACATGCCTAGAGTCAGAGGTTTTCCTATGTGATTCTAAGACAGATGCTAGAAACAGAAGTTTGGCTTATCTGCTGCTATGACACATGATTGGAACTACTTGTGTTTCCAATCTTTTCCTAAGACACATGCCTAGAGTCACAAGTTTTCTTATGTAATCTTAATACACAAACCTGGAGTCAGAGGTTTTCTTATGAGATCCTTAAACAATACATAGAATCAAAGGTATGGCTTATCTGTTCCTAACACACATACTGTAATCATTGAAGTGGATTATCTTTTACCTTCGACACATGCCTAGAGTCAGAGTTGTTCCTATGTGAGCTTTAGACATATACCTAGAGACAGAGGTTTACCTATGTGTTTCTAAGACACATACCTAGAGTCAGAGGTGTTGCTTATCTGTTACTAAGACACATGCCTAGAATCAGAGATGTGGGTTAACTGTTCTTAAGACACCTCTTTAGACTCAGAGGTTTTCCTGTGTGATCTTAATACACAAGCCTAGCTTCAGAGGTTTCCCTATGTGATCGTGAGATTCATGTCTATAGTAAGAGGTTTTCTTATGTCATCCTAAGAAAAATGCCTATAGTCACATGTTTTTCTATGTGATGCTAAGACACATGCTGTTATCAGAGCTGTGGCTTATGTGTTGCTAGACACATGCCTAGAGACAGAGGTTCTCCTATGTGATCCTAAGACACATACCTAGAATCAGAGGTGTGGCCTTAGTATTCCTAAGACACATGCCTAGTGACAGAGGTTTTCCTAACTTATCGTAAGACACATGCCTATTATTATCAGAGGTTTTCCTATGTGACATTAAGACACATGCCTAGAGTCAGAGTTTTTCCTGACTTCTCCTATGACACATACCTATTGCCACAGGCTTTCCTATGTGATCCTAAAACACATGCCTAAAGACAGAGTTTTTCCTAACTTCTCCTAAAACACATGCCTATTGTCAGCGGTTTTCCTATGTGATCCTAAGACACATGCCTAGTGACAGAGGTTTTGCTAACTTATCCTAAGACACATGCCTATTATCAGAGGTTTTCCTATGTGATCCTAAGACACACGCCTAGGTTCAGAGGTTCTCTTAACTTATCCTAAACCACATGCCTATTGTCAGAGGTTTTCCTATGTGATCCTAAGACACACGCCTAGGATCAGAGGTTTTCCTAACTTATCCTAAAACACATGCCTATTGTCAGAGGGTTTCATATGTGATCCTAAGACACATACTTAGAGTCAGAGGTTTTCCTATATGATCCTAAGACACATACCTAGTGACAGAGGTTTTCCTAACTTGACCTAAGACACATGTTTATTATCAGAGGTTTTCCCACGTGATCCAAAACACATGGCTAGAGTCAGAGGTCTTCCTAACTTATCCTAAGACACATGGCTACTATCAGAGGTTTTCCTAACTTATCCTAAGACACATGTCTATTGCCAGAGGTTTTCCTAACTTATCCTTAGACACATGGGTATTGTCAGAGGGTTTGGTATGTGATCCTAATACACATGCTTAGAGTCAGAGGTTTTCTTAACTTAACCTAAGACACATGGCTATTGTCAGAGGGTTTCGTATGTGATCCTAAGACACATATTAGAGGCAGAGGTTTTCCAAACTTATCCAGACACATGGCTATTGTCAGAGGTTTTCCTAACTTATCCTAAGACACATGCCTATTGTCAGAGGTTTTCCTAACTTATCCTAAGACACATGGCTATTGTCAGAGGGTTTCATATGTGATCCTAAGACACATGATTAGAGTCAGAGGTTTTCCTATATGATCCTAAGACACATGCCTATTGTCAGAGGTTTTCCTAACTTATCCTAAGACACATGGGTAATGTCAGAGGGTTTGGTATGTGATCCTAATACACATGCTTAGAGTCAGAGGTTTTCCTAACTTAACCTAACACACATGCCTATTGTCAGAGGTTTTCCTAACTTATCCTAAGACACATGGGTAATGTCAGAGGGTTTGGTATGTGATCCTAAGACACATATTAGAGTCAGAGGTTTTCCAAACTTATCCTAGGACACATGGCTATTGTCAGAGGTTTTCCTAACTTATCCTAAGACACATGGCTATTGTCAGAGGGTTTGGTATGTGATCCTAAGACACATGCTTAGAGACAGAGGTTTTCCTATCTTATCCTAAGACACATGGCTATTGTCTGAGGTTTTCCTAACTTATCCTAAGACACATGGCTATTGTCAGAGGGTTTCGTATGTGATCCTAAGACACATGCTTAGTTAGAGGTTTTCCAAAATTATCCCAAGAGACATGGCTATTGTCAGAGGGTTTTGTATTTGATCCTAAGACACATGCTTTTTCAGAGGATTTCCAAAATTATCCTAAGACACATACCTAGTTACAGAGGTTTTCCTAATTTGACCTAAGACACATGCCTGTTATCACAGGTTTTCCTAACTTATCCTAAGACACATGCCTATTGTCAGCGGTTATCCTAACTTAACCTAAGACACATGGCTATTGTCAGAGGGTTTCGTATGTGATCCTAAGACACATGCTTAGAGTCAGAGGTTTTCCTAACTTATCCTAAGACACATGGCTATTGTCAGAGGTTTTCCTAACTTATCCTAAGACACATGCCTATTGTCAGAGATTTTCCTAGCTTATCCTAAGACACATGGCTATTGTCAGAGGGTTTCGTATGTGATCTTAAGACACATACCTAGGGTCAGAGGTTTTTATATGTGATTCTAGGACACATGCCTTGAGTCAGAGGTTTTCCTATGTGATCCTAGTACACATGAATAGAGTCAGAGGTTTTCGTATGTGATCCTAAGACACATGCCTATTATCTGAAGTTTTCCTAACTTATTCTAAGACACAGGCCTATTGTCAGAGGTTCTCCTATGAGATCCTAAGACACATGCCTAGACTCAGAAATATTCCTATGTGATCCTACGACACATGCCTAGAATCAGAGGTATGGCTTATGTGTTACTAAGACACATGCCTAGAGTCAGAGGTATGGCTTATGTGTTCCTAAGACATAAGCCTGAAGTCAGAGGTTTTCCTATGTGGTCATAAGACACATGCCTAGAATCAAAAGTTTTCAAATGTGATCCTAAGACCAATGCCTAGAATAAGGGGTATTGCTTATGTGTTCCTTAGACACATGGCTAGAGTCAAAGGTTTTACTTTGTGATGCTAATACATATGCCTGAAGTCAGAGGTTTTCCTATGTGATCCTAAGACACAGGCCTAGAGTCAGAGGTTATAGTATGTGATCCTAATACACATGCCTATTATCTGAGGTTTTCCTAACTTATTCTAAGACACAGGCCTATTGTCAGAGCTTTTCCTATATGATGCTATTACACATGCCTGGAGTCAGAGGTTTTCCTATGTGATGCTAATACACATGCCTGGATTCAGAGGTTTTCCTATATGATGCTGATAAACATGCTTGGAGTCAGAGGTACTACTATGTGATCCTAAGACACATGCTTAGAGTCAGAAATATTCCTATGTGATCCTAAGACAAATGCCTAGAATCAGAGGTATGGCTTACGTTTTCCTAAGACACATGCCTAGAGTCACAGGTTTTCTTATGTGAACCTAATACATATGCCTGAAGTCGGAGGTTTCACTATGTGATCCTAAGACACATGCCTAGAATCAGGGGTTATGCTTATGTGTTTCTATGATACATGCCTAGAATCAGAGGTATGGCTTATCTGTTACTAAGACATATGCTTAGAATCAAAAGTTTTCCTATGTGATCCTAAGACACAGGCCTAGAGTAAGAGGCTTTTCTGTGTGATCCCAATACACATGCCTAGAGTCAGAGGTTTATCTATGTGATCCTACTACACATGCCTAGATTCAGAGCTCTTTCTATGTGATCCTAAGACAGATGCTAGAAACAGAGGTGTGGCTTTTCTGTTGCTAAGACACTTGACTAGAACTACTTGTGTTTCTTATCTGTTCATAAGACTCATGCCTAGTGTCAGAGGTTTTTGCATATGATTCTAGGACACATGCCTAGAGTCAGAGGTTTTCCTATGTGATCCTAGTACACATGCCTAGAGTCAGAGGTTCACCTATATTTTCCTAATTCACATTCCTAGAGTCAGATGTTCTCCTATGTGATCCAAATACACAACTCTAGAGACAGAGGTTCTTCTATGTGACCCTAGTACACATGCCTAGAGTCAGAGGTTCTATGTTTTCCTAATACGCATGCCTAGAGTCAGGGGGTTTCCTATGTGATCCTAATAAACATGCCTAGAGTCAGAGGTTGTCCTATGTTTTCCTAATACACATGCCTAGAGTCAGAGGGTCTCCTATGTGATCCTAGTACACATGCCTAGAATCAGAGGTTTTTCTATTTGATCCTAAGACAGATGCTAGAAACAGAGGTGTGGCTTATTTGTTGCTATGACACATGATTGGAACTACTTGTGTTTACTATCTTTTCGTAAGACACATGCCTAGAGTCACAAGTTTTCTTATGTGATCTTAATACACAAACCTGGAGTCAGAGGTTTTCTTATGAGATCCTTAAACAATACCTAGAATCAAAGGTATGGTTTATCTGTTCCTAACACACATACTGGAATCAGTGGAGTGGATTATCTTTCACCTTCGACACATGCCTAGAGTCATAGGTTTTCCTATGTGATTTTAAGACACATGCCTAGAGTCATAGGTTTTCCTATGTGATTTTAAGACACATGCCTAGGGTCATAGGTTTTCCTATGTGATTTTAAGACACATGGCTAGAGTCAGAGGTTTTTCTATGTGGTCCTAATACACATGCCTAGTGACAGAGATTTTCCTAACTTATCGTAAGACACATGCCTATTATTATCAGAGGTTTTCCTATGTGATATTAAGACACATGCCTAGAGTCAGAGTTTTTCCTAACTTCTCCTATGACACATGCCTATTGTCACAGGCTGTCCTATGTGATCCAAAAACACATACCTAGTGACAGAGGTTTTCCTAACTTCTCCTAAAACACATGCCTATTGTCAGAGGTTTTCCTATGTGATCCTAAGACACATGCCTAGTGACAGAGGTTTTGCTAACTTATCCTAAGACACATGCCTATTATCAGAGACTTTCCTATGGGATCCTAAGACACACGCCTAAGTTCAGAGATTCTCTTAACTTATGCTTAAACACATGCCTATTGTCAGAGGTTTTCCTATGTGATCCTAAGACACATGCCTAGTGACAGAGTTTTTCCTAACTTTCTCCTAAAACACATGTCTATTGTCAGAGGGTTTCATATGTGATCCTAAGACACATGCTTAAAGTCAGAGGTTTTCCTATATATTCCTAAGACACATACCTAGTGATCAGAGGTTTTCCTAACTTGACCTAAGACACATGTTTATTATCAGAGGTTTTCCTACGTGATCCAAAAAACATGGCTAGAGTCAGAGGTTTTCCTACGTGATCCAAAACACATGGCTAGAGTCAGAGGTTTTCCTAATTTATCCTAAGACACATGGCTACTATCAGAGGTTTTCCTAACCTATCCTAAGACACATGCCTATTGTCAGAGGTTTTCCTAACTTATCCTAAGACACATGGGTATTGTCAGATGGTTTCGTATGTGATCCTAAGACACATATTAGAAGCAGAGGTTTTCCAAACTTCTCCAAAGACACATGGCTATTGTCAGAGGTTTTCCTAACTTATCCTAAGAAACATGCCTATTGTCAGAGGTTTTCCTAACTTATCCTAAGACACATGGCTATTGTCAGAGGGTTTGGTATGTGATCCTAATACACATGCTAAGAGTCAGAGGTTTTCCTTACTTATCCTAAGACACATGGCTATTGTCAGAGGGTAGCGTATCTGATCCTAAGACACAAGCCTAGAGACAGAGGTTTTCCTAACTTATCCTAAGACACATGGCTATTGTCAGAGGTATTCCTAACTTATCCTAAGACACATGGCTATTGTCAGAGGGTTTCGTATGTGATCCTAAGACACAAGCTTATTAAGAGGTTTTCCAAAATAATCCCAAGACACATGGCTATTGTCAGAGGGTTTCGTATGTCATCCTAAGACACATGCTTAGTCAGAGGTTTTCCAAAATTATCCTAAGACACATACCTAGTTACAGAGGTTTTCCTAACTTGACCTAAGACACATGCCTATTATCAGAGGATTTCCTAACTTATCCTAAGACACATGCCTAATCTCAGAGGTTTTCCTAACTTAACCTAAGACACATGGCTATTGTCAGAGGGTTTCGTATGTGATCCTAAGACACATGCTTAGAGTCAGAGGTTTTCCTAACTTATCCTAAGACACACGGCTATTGTCAGAGGTTTTCCTAACTTATCCTAAGACACATGGCAATTGTGAGAGGGTTTCGTATGTGATCCTAAGACACATGCTTAGTCAGAGGTTTTCCAAAATAATCCCAAGACACATGGCTATTGTCAGAGGGTTTCGTATGTGATCCTAAGACACATGCTTAGAGTCAGAGGTTTTCCTAACTTATCCTAAGACACATGGCTATTGTCAGAGGTTTTCCTAACTTATCCTAAGACACATGCCTATTGTCAGAGGTTTTCCTAACTTATCCTAAGACACATGGCTATTGTCAGAGGGTTTCGTATGTGATCCTAAGGCACATGCCTATTGTCAAAGGTTTGCCTAACTTATCCTAAGACACATGGCTATTCGCAGAAGCTTTCCGATGTGATCCTAAGACATATGCCTATTGTCAGAGGTTTTTCTAACTTAACATAAGACACATGGCTATTGTCAGAGGGTTTCGTATGTGATCTTAAGACACATACCTAGGGTCAGAGGTTTTTATATGTGATTCTAGGACACATGCCTTGAGTCAGAGGTTTTCGTATGTGTTCCTAAGACACTTACCTATTACCTGAAGTTTTCCTAACTTATTCTAAGACACAGGCCTATTGTAGAGGTTCTCCTATGTGAACCTAAGACACATGCCTAGGGTCAGAAATATTCCTATGCGATCCTAAGACACATGCCTAGAACCAGAGGTATGGCTTATGTGTTCCTAAGACACATGCCTAGAGTCACAGGTTTTCTTATGTGAACCTAATACATATGCCTGTAGTCGGACGTTTTACTATGTGATCCTAAGACACATGCCTAGAATCAGGGGTTATGCTTATGTGTTTCTATGATACATGCCTAGAATCAGAGGTATGGCTTATCTGTTACTAAGACATATGCCTAGAATCAAAAGTTTTCCTATGTGATCCTAAGACACAGGCCTAGAATCAGGGGTATTGCTTATGTGTTTCTAAGACACATGGCTAGAATCAGAGGTATGTCTTATCTCTTCCTAAGACATATGCCTAGAATCTAAGATTTTCCTATGTGATCCTAAGACACATTGCGAGATTCAGAAGTGTGGCTTATCTGTTACTATGATACATGCTGGAATCAGAGATATGGCTTATCTGTTACCTAAGACACATGCATAGAATCAGAGGATTTCCTATGTGATCCTAAGACACAAGCCTAGAATGAGGCGTTATCATATGTGATCCTATGACACATGCCTAGAATCAGAGCTGCTGGTTATCTGTTCCTAACGCACATGCTAGAATCAGAGGATTGGCTTATCTGTTCCTAAGACATATGCCTAGAATCAAAAGTTTTCCTATGTGATCCTAAGACACAGGCCTAGAATCAGGGGTATTGCTTATGTGTTTCTAAGACACATGGCTAGAATCAGAGGTATGTCTTATCTCTTCCTAAGACATATGCCTAGAATCTAAGATTTTCCTATGTGATCCTAAGACACATTGCGAGATTCAGAAGTGTGGCTTATCTGTTACTATGATACATGCTGGAATCAGAGATATGGCTTATCTGTTACCTAAGACACATGCATAGAATCAGAGGATTTCCTATGTGATCCTAAGACACAAGCCTAGAATGAGGCGTTATCATATGTGATCCTATGACACATGCCTAGAATCAGAGCTGCTGGTTATCTGTTCCTAACGCACATGCTAGAATCAGAGGATTGGCTTATCTGTTCCTAAGACATATGCCTAGAATCAGAGGTTTTCCTATGTGATCCGAAGACACATCCCTAGAGTCAGATCTTTTCATATGTGATCGTAAGACACACCTAGAATCAGAAGTGTGGCCTTAGTATTCCTAAGACACATGCCTAGAGTCAGAGGTTTTTCTATATGATCCTAACACACATGCTTAGTGACACAGGTTTTCCTAACTTATCCTAAGACACATGCCTAGAGTCAGAGGTTTTCCTATGTGATCCTAGTACACATGAATAGAGTCAGAGGTTTTCGTATGTGATCCTAAGACACAGGCCTAGAATCAGGGGTATTGCTTATGTGTTTCTAAGACACATGGCTAGAATCAGAGGTATGTCTTATCTCTTCCTAAGACATATGCCTAGAATCTAAGATTTTCCTATGTGATCCTAAGACCCATGGCGAGATTCAGAAGTGTGGCTTATCTGTTACTATGATACATGCTGGAATCAGAGATATGGCTTATCTGTTACCTAAGACACATGCATAGAATCAAAGGATTTCCTATGTGATCCTAAGACACAAGCCTAGAATGAGGCGTTATCATATGTGATCCTATGACACATGCCTAGAATCAGAGCTGCTGGTTATCTGTTCCTAACGCACATGCTAGAATCAGAGAATTGGCTTATCTGTTCCTAAGACATATGCCTAGAATCAGAGGTTTTCCTATGTGATCCGAAGACACATGCATAGAATCAGAGATTTTCCTATGTGATCCTAAGACACATGCCTAGAATCAGAAGTGTGGCCTTAGTATTCCTAAGACTTATGCCTAGAATCAGAGGTTTTTCTATATGATCCTAACACACATGCTTAGTGACACAGGTTTTCCTAACTTATCCTAAGACACATGCCTATTATCAGCGGTTTTCCTCTATGACATTAAGACACAAGCCTAGAGTCAGAGGTTTTCCTATGTGATCCTAGTACACATGCCTATTATCTGAAGTTTTCCTAACTTATTCTAAGACACAAGCCTATTGTCAGAGGTTTTCCTATGTGATGCTAATACACATGCCTGGAGTCAGTGGATTTCCTATGTGTTCCAATGACACATGCCTAGAATCAGAGATATGGCTTATCTGTTTCCTACGAAACAAGCATAGAGTCAGAGGTTTTTCTATGTGATCCTAAGAGAGATGCCTATAATCAAGCGTATTCCTATGTGATACTAAGACACATGCCTAGAATCAAAAGTTTTCCTATGTGATCCTAGGAAACATGCCTAGAATCAAAGGTATTCCTATTTGATGCTACGACACATGACTAGAATCAGAGGTTTTCCTATGTGGTCCTAAGACACATGCCCAGAATCGAAAGCTTTCCAATGTGATCCTAAGACACATGCCTAGAGTCAGAGGATTTCCTATGTGATCCTAAGACACATGCTAGAATCAGAGGTGTGGCTTATCTGTTACTATGACACATGATTAATTCTGAGATATGGCTTATCTGTTACCTACGACACATGCCTAGAATCAGAGGTTTTACTATGTGATCCTAAGACACATGCCTAGAATCATAAGTTTTCCTATGTGATCCTAAGACCCATGCGTAGAAACAAAGGTTTTCCTATGTGATCCTAAGACACTTGCCTAGAATCAGAGGTATGGCTTATCTGTTCCTAAAACACATGCCTAGAATCAGATATATTCCTATGTGATCCTAAGACACATGGCTAGAATCAGATATTTTCCTATGTGATCCTAAGACACATTACTAGAATCAGAGATTTTCCTATGCTATCCTAAGAAACATGCCTAGAATCAGAGATTTTGCTATGTGATCCTAAGACACATGGCTAGAATCAGAGATTTTCCTATTTGATCCTAAGACACATGCTAGAATCAGAGATTTTCCTATGTGATCCTAAGAAACATGGCTAGAATCAGAGATTTTCCTATGTGATCCTAAGACACATTCCTAGAATCAGAGTTTTTCCTATGTGATCCTAAGATACATTGCTAGAATCAAAGATTTTCCTATGTGATCCTAAGACACATGGCTAGTATCAGAGATTTTCCTATGTGATCCAAAGACACATGCCTAGAATTAGAGGTGTGATGTATCTGTTACTAAGACACATGGCTATAGTCAGAATTTTTCCTATGTTAAACTAAGACACATGCCTAGAATCACAGGTGTGACTTATCTGTTACTAAGACACATGGCTATAGTCAGAGGTTTTCCTATGTTATCCTAAGACACATGCCTAGAATCAGAGGTGTGACTTATCTGTTACTAAGACACATGGCTATATAGAGAGGGTTTCCTATGTTATCCTAAGACACATGCCTGGAACCAGTGGTGTGGCTTATCTGTTACTAAGACACATGGCTATAGTCAGAGGTTTTCCTATGCTATCCTAAGACACATGCCTAGAATCAGAGGTGTGACTTATCTGTTACTAATACACATGGCTATAGTTAGAGGCTTTGCTATGTTATCCTAAGACACATGCCTAGAATCAGAGGTGTGACTTAACTAATTAACAAAGCCACATGCCTAGAGTCAGAGGATTTCCTATTTGATCCTAAGACACATGCATAGTAAGAGATTTTCCTATGTGATCCTAGGACACTTGCCTAGAATCAGAGGTATGGCTTATCTGTTCCTAAGACATATGCCTAGAATCAGAGATTTTCCTATGTGATCCTAAGACACATGCATAGAATCAGAGATTTTCCTATGTGATCCTAAGACACATGCCTAGAATCAGAGATTTTCGTATGTGATCCTAAAACACATGCCTAGAATCAGATATTTCACTATGTGATTCTAAGACACATGGCTAGAATCAGAGATTTTCCTATGTGATCCTAAGACACATTACTAGAATCAGAGATTTTCCTATGTGATCCTAAGAAACATGCCTAGAATCAGAGATTTTCCTATGTGATCCTAAGACACATGGCTAGACACAGAGATTTTCCTATGTGATCTAAGACACATGCTAGAACAGAGATTTTCCTATGTGATCCTAAAACACATGGCTAGAATCAGAGATTTTCCTATGTGATCCTAAGACACATGCCTAGAATCAGAGTTTTCCTATGTGATCCTAAGACACCTGCTAGTATCAGAGATTTTCCTATGTGATTCTAAGACACATGCCTAGAATCAGAGATTTTCCTATGTGATCCTAAGATACATTGTTAGAATCAAAGATTTTTCTATGTGATCCTAAGGCTAATGGCTAGAATCAGAGATTTTCCTATGTGATCATAAGCCACATGCCTAGAATCAGATTTTGCTATGTGATCCAAAGACACATGCCTAGAATCAGAGGTTTTCCTATGTGATCCTAAGACACATGGCTAGAATCAGAGGTATGGCTTATCTGTTCCTAAGACATATGCCTAAAATCAGAAATTTTGCTATGTGATCCTAAGACACATGCTAGAATCAGAGATTTTCCTATGTGATCCTATGACACATGCCTAGAATCAGAGATTTTCCTATGTGATCCTAAGATACATTGCTAGAATCAAAGATTTTTCTATGTGGTCCTAAGACACATGGCTAGAATCAGAGCTTTTCCTATGTGATCCTAAGCCACATGCCTAGAATCAGATTTTGCTATGTGATCCAAAGATACATGCCTAGAATCAGAGGTTTTCCTATGTGATCCTAAGACAAATGCTAGAATCAGAGGTATGGCGTATCTGTTCCTAAGACATATGCCTAAAATCAGAAATTTTCCTATGTGATCCTAGGACACATGCTAGAATCAGAGGTATGGCTTATCTGTTCCTAAGACATATGCCTAGAATCAGAGATTTTCCTATGTGATCCTAGGACACATGCTAGAATCAGAGGTATGGCTTATCTGTTCCTAAGACATATGCCTAAAATCAGAAATTTTCCTATGTGATCCTAGGACACATGCCTAGAATCAGAGGTATGGCTTATCTGTTCCTAAGACATATGCCTAGAATCAGAGATTTTCCTATGTGATCTTAAGACACATGCTAGAATCAGAGGTATGATTATGTGTTCCTAAGACATATGCCTAGATTCAGAGGTTTTCCTATGTGATCCTAAGACACATGCCTAGAGTCAGAGGATTTCCTATGTGATCCTAAGACACATGCCTAGAGTCAGAGGATTTACTATGTGATCCTAAGACACATGCATAGAATCAGAGGTATGGCTTATCTGTTCCTAAGACATATGCTTAGAATCAGAGACTTTCCTATGTGATCCTACTACACATGATAGAATCAGAGGTATGACTTTTCTGTTTCTAAGACATATGCCTAGAATCAGGGATTTTCCTATATGATCCTAGGACACATGCCTAGAATCAGAGATATGGCTTATCTGTTTCCTACGAAACAAGCATAGAGTCAGAGGTTTTTCTATGTGATCCTAAGAGAGATGCCTATAATCAAGCGTATTCCTATGTGATACTAAGACACATGCCTAGAATCAAAAGTTTTCCTATGTGATCCTAGGAAACATGCCTAGAATCAAAGGTATTCCTATTTGATGCTACGACACATGACTAGAATCAGAGGTTTTCCTATGTGGTCCTAAGACACATGCCCAGAATCGAAAGCTTTCCAATGTGATCCTAAGACACATGCCTAGAGTCAGAGGATTTCCTATGTGATCCTAAGACACATGCTAGAATCAGAGGTGTGGCTTATCTGTTACTATGACACATGATTAATTCTGAGATATGGCTTATCTGTTACCTACGACACATGCCTAGAATCAGAGGTTTTACTATGTGATCCTAAGACACATGCCTAGAATCATAAGTTTTCCTATGTGATCCTAAGACCCATGCGTAGAAACAAAGGTTTTCCTATGTGATCCTAGGACACTTGCCTAGAATCAGAGGTATGGCTTATCTGTTCCTAAAACACATGCCTAGAATCAGATATATTCCTATGTGATCCTAAGACACATGGCTAGAATCAGAGATTTTCCTATGTGATCCTAAGACACATTACTAGAATCAGAGATTTTCCTATGCTATCCTAAGAAACATGCCTAGAATCAGAGATTTTGCTATGTGATCCTAAGACACATGGCTAGAATCAGAGATTTTCCTATTTGATCCTAAGACACATGCTAGAATCAGAGATGTTCCTATGTGATCCTAAGAAACATGGCTAGAATCAGAGATTTTCCTATGTGATCCTAAGACACATTCCTAGAATCAGAGTTTTTCCTATGTGATCCTAAGATACATTGCTAGAATCAAAGATTTTCCTATGTGATCCTAAGACACATGGCTAGTATCAGAGATTTTCCTATGTGATCCAAAGACACATGCCTAGAATTAGAGGTGTGATGTATCTGTTACTAAGACACATGGCTATAGTCAGAATTTTTCCTATGTTAAACTAAGACACATGCCTATAATCACAGGTGTGACTTATCTGTTACTAAGACACATGGCTATAGTCAGAGGTTTTCCTATGTTATCCTAAGACACATGCCTAGAATCAGAGGTGTGACTTATCTGTTACTAAGACACATGGCTATATAGAGAGGGTTTCCTATGTTATCCTAAGACACATGCCTGGAACCAGTGGTGTGGCTTATCTGTTACTAAGACACATGGCTATAGTCAGAGGTTTTCCTATGTTATCCTAAGACACATGCCTAGAATCAGAGGTGTGACTTATCTGTTACTAATACACATGGCTATAGTTAGAGGCTTTGCTATGTTATCCTAAGACACATGCCTAGAATCAGAGGTGTGACTTAACTAATTAACAAAGCCACATGCCTAGAGTCAGAGGATTTCCTATTTGATCCTAAGACACATGCATAGTAAGAGATTTTCCTATGTGATCCTAGGACACTTGCCTAGAATCAGAGGTATGGCTTATCTGTTCCTAAGACATATGCCTAGAATCAGAGATTTTCCTATGTGATCCTAAGACACATGCATAGAATCAGAGATTTTCCTATGTGATCCTAAGACACATGCCTAGAATCAGAGATTTTCGTATGTGATCCTAAAACACATGCCTAGAATCAGATATTTCACTATGTGATTCTAAGACACATGGCTAGAATCAGAGATTTTCCTATGTGATCCTAAGACACATTACTAGAATCAGAGATTTTCCTATGTGATCCTAAGAAACATGCCTAGAATCAGAGATTTTCCTATGTGATCCTAAGACACATGGCTAGACACAGAG
This sequence comes from Deroplatys truncata, assembly GCA_030765065.1. Taxonomy (NCBI): domain Eukaryota; kingdom Metazoa; phylum Arthropoda; class Insecta; order Mantodea; family Mantidae; genus Deroplatys; species Deroplatys truncata. The sequence continues at coordinate 138,178,647 of CM060979.1, read as the reverse complement.
ATTTTCCTATGTGATCTAAGACACATGCTAGAACAGAGATTTTCCTATGTGATCCTAAAACACATGGCTAGAATCAGAGATTTTCCTATGTGATCCTAAGACACATGCCTAGAATCAGAGTTTTCCTATGTGATCCTAAGACACCTGCTAGTATCAGAGATTTTCCTATGTGATTCTAAGACACATGCCTAGAATCAGAGATTTTCCTATGTGATCCTAAGATACATTGCTAGAATCAAAGATTTTTCTATGTGATCCTAAGGCTAATGGCTAGAATCAGAGATTTTCCTATGTGATCATAAGCCACATGCCTAGAATCAGATTTTGCTATGTGATCCAAAGACACATGCCTAGAATCAGAGGTTTTCCTATGTGATCCTAAGACACATGGCTAGAATCAGAGGTATGGCTTATCTGTTCCTAAGACATATGCCTAAAATCAGAAATTTTCCTATGTGATCCTAAGACACATGCTAGAATCAGAGATTTTCCTATGTGATCCTATGACACATGCCTAGAATCAGAGATTTTCCTATGTGATCCTAAGATACATTGCTAGAATCAAAGATTTTTCTATGTGGTCCTAAGACACATGGCTAGAATCAGAGCTTTTCCTATGTGATCCTAAGCCACATGCCTAGAATCAGATTTTGCTATGTGATCCAAAGATACATGCCTAGAATCAGAGGTTTTCCTTTGTGATCCTAAGACAAATGCTAGAATCAGAGGTATGGCGTATCTGTTCCTAAGACATATGCCTAAAATCAGAAATTTTCCTATGTGATCCTAGGACACATGCTAGAATCAGAGGTATGGCTTATCTGTTCCTAAGACATATGCCTAGAATCAGAGATTTTCCTATGTGATCCTAGGACACATGCTAGAATCAGAGGTATGGCTTATCTGTTCCTAAGACATATGCCTAAAATCAGAAATTTTCCTATGTGATCCTAGGACACATGCCTAGAATCAGAGGTATGGCTTATCTGTTCCTAAGACATATGCCTAGAATCAGAGATTTTCCTATGTGATCTTAAGACACATGCTAGAATCAGAGGTATGATTATGTGTTCCTAAGACATATGCCTAGAGTCAGAGGTTTTCCTATGTGATCCTAAGACACATGCCTAGAGTCAGAGGATTTCCTATGTGATCCTAAGACACATGCCTAGAGTCAGAGGATTTACTATGTGATCCTAAGACACATGATAGATTTAGAGGTATGATTATCTGTTCCTAAGACATATGCCTAGAGTCAGAGGATATCCTATGTGATCCTAAGACACATGCCTAGAATCAGAGATTTACCTATGTAATCCTAAGACACATGCTAGAATCAGAGGTGTGATTATCTGTTCCTAAGACACATGCCTAGAATCAGAGGTATGATTATCTGTTCCTAAGACGCATGCCTAGAAACAGAGGTATGATTATCTGTTTCTATGACAAATGCCTAGAATCAGAAGTTCTCCTATGTGATCCTAAGACACATGCTAGAATAAGAGGTATGATTATCTGTTCCTAAGACATATGCTAGAATCAGAGATTTTCCTATGTGATCCTAAGACACATGCCTAGAATCAGATTTTGCTATGTGATCCAAAGACACATGCCTAGAATCAGAGGTTTGACTTATCTGTTACTAAGACACATGGCTATAGTCAGAGGTTTTTCTATGTTATCCTAAGACACATGCCTAGAATCAGAGGTTTGACTTATCTGTTAGTAAGACAAATGGCAATAGTCAGAGGTTTTCCTATGTTATCCTAAGACACATGCCTAGAATAAGAGGTTTGACTTATCTGTTAGTAAGACACATGGCTATAGTCAGAGGTTTTCCTATGTGATCCAAAGACACATGCCTAGAATCAGAGGTGTGACTTATCTGTTACTAAGACATATGGCTATAGTCAGAGGTTTTCCTATGTTATCCTAAGACACATGCCTAGAATCAGAGGTTTGACTTATCTGTTAGTAAGACACATGGCTATAGTCAGAGGTTTTCTTATGTTATCCTAAGACACATGCCTAGAATCAGAGGTTTGACTTATCTGTTAGTAAGACACATGGCTATAGTCAGAGGTTTTCCTATGTTATCCTAATACACATGCCTAGAATCAGAGGTGTGACTTATCTGTTACTAAGACACATGGCTATAGTCAGAGGTTTTCCTATGTTATCCTAAGACACATGCCTAGAATCAGAGGTTTGAGTTATCTGTTAGTAAGACACATGGCTATAGTCAGAGGTTTTCCTATGTTATCCTAAGACACATGCCTAGAGTCAGAGGTGTGACTTATCTGTTACTAAGACACATGGCTATAGTCAGAGGTTTTCCTATGTTATCCTAAAACACCTGCCTAGCATCAGAGGTGTGACTTATCTGTAAGTAAGACACATGGCTATAGTCAGAGGGTTTCCTATGTTATCCTAAGACACATGCCTAGAATCAGAGGTGTGACTTATCTGTTACTAAGACACATGGCTATAGTCAGAGGGTTTCCTATGTTATCCTAAGACACATGCCTGGAACCAGTGGTGTGGCTTATCTGTTACTAAGACACATGGCTATAGTCAGAGGTTTTCCAATGTTATCCTAAGACACATGCCTAGAATCAGAGGTGTGACTTTATCTGTTACTAATACACATGGCTATAGTTAGAGGCTTTGCTATGTTATCCTAAGACACATCCCTAGAATCAGAGGTGTGATTTAACTGTTACTAAGACACATGCCTAGAGTCAGAGGATTTTCCTATTTGATCCTAAGACACATGCATAGTAAGAGATTTTCCTATGTGATCCTAAGACACTTGCCTAGAATCAGAGATTTTCGTATGTGATCCTAAAACACATGCCTAGAATCAGAAATTTTCCTATGTGATCCTAAGACACATGGCTAGAATCAGAGATTTTCCTATGTGATCCTAAGAAACATGCCTAGAATCAGAGATTTTCCTATGTGATCCTAAGACACATGGCTAGAATCAGAGATTTTCCTATGTGATCCTAAGACACATGCTAAATTCAGAGATTTTCCTATATGATCCTAAGACACATGGCTAGAATCAGAGATTTTCAAATGTGATCCTAAGACACATGCCTAGAATCAGAGTTTTTCCTATGTGATCCTAGTACACATGCCTAGAGTCAGAGGTTTTTCTATGTGATCCTAAGACACATGCTAGAAACAGTGGTGTGGCTTATCTGTTGCTAAGACACATGACTAGAACTACTTGTGTTGCCTATCTTTTCCTAAGTCACATGCCTAGGGTAAGAGGTTTCTATATGTGATTCTAGGACACATGCCTAGAGTCAGAGGTTTTCCTATGTAACCTTAAGATACATGCCTAGAGTCAGAGGTTTTCCCATGTGATCCTAGTGCAAATGACTAGAGTCAGAGGTTCTCCTATGTGATCCTAGGACACAAGACTAGAGCTCCTTGTGTTGCCTATCTTTTCCTAAAACAGGTCCCTAGGGTCAGAGGTTTTTATATGTGATTCTAGGACACATGCCTAGGGTCAGAGGTTTTCCTATGTGAGCCACTTACACTTCTATAGAGTCAGAGGTTCTCCTTTGTGATCCTAGTACACATGCCTAGTGTCGGAGTTTCTCCTATGTGATCCTAAGACACATACCTAGAATCAGAGGGTTTCTTATGTGATCCTAAGACACATGACTAGAGCTACTTGTGTTACCTATCTTTTCTTAAGACACATGCCCAGAGTCAGAGGTTTTCCTATGTGATACCAATACACATGCCTGGACTCAGAGGTTTTCCTATGTGATCCTAAGACACATGCCTATAACCAGAAGTGTGGCTTATCGGCTCCTGAAACACATACTAGAATCAGAGGTGTGGCTTATCTGCTCCTAAGACACATGCCTAGAGTGAGAGGTCTTCCTATGTGATCCTAGTACATATGCTAGAATCAGAGGTGTGGCTTATCTTTCTAAGGTACATGACTAGAGCTACTTGTGTTGCCAATCTTTTCCTAAGACACATGCCTAGGGTCAGAGGTTTTCATATTAGATCCTAAGACACATGCCTAGTATCAGAGGTGTGGTTTGTGTATTCCTAGGACACACACTAAGAATCAGAGGTTTTCTTATGTGATCCTAAGACACATGCCTAGAGTCACAAGTTTTCATATGTGATCGTAATACACAAACCTGGAGTCAGAGGTTTTCTTATGTGATCCTTAAACAATACCTAGAATCAAAGGTATGGCTTATCTTTTCCTAACACACATACTGGAATCAGTGGAGTGGATTATCTTTTACCTTCGACACATGCCTAGAGTCAGAGTTGTTCCTATGTGAGCTTTAGACACATACCTAGAGACAGAGGTTTACCTATGTGTTCCTAAGACACATACTTAGAGTCAGAGGTGTTGCTTATCTGTTACTAAGACACATGCCTAGAATGAGAGATGTGGGTTAACTGTTCTTAAGACACATCTTTAGACTCAGAGGTTTACCTGTGTGATCTTAATACACAAGCCTAGCGTCAGAGGTTTCCCTATGTGATCGTAAGATTCATGTCTATAGTAAGAGGTTTTCTTATGTGATCCTAAGAGAAATGCCTAAAGTCACATGTTTTTCTATGTGATTCTAAGCCACATGCTGGTTCAGAGTTGTGGTTTATGTGTTGCTAGACACATGCCTAGAGACAGAGGTTCTCCTATGTGATCCTAAGACACATACCTAGAATCAGAGGTGTGGCCTTAGTATTCCTAAGACACATGCCTAGAGACAGAGATTTTTCTGTGTGATCCTAATACACATGCCGAGAGACAGAGTTTTTGCTAACTTCTCCTAAGAAACATGCCTATTGTCAGAGGCTTCCCTATATGATCCTAAAACACATACCTAGTGACAGAGTTTTTCCTAACTTCTCCTAAAACACATGCCTATTGTCAGAGGTTTTCCTATGTGATCCTAAAACACATGTCTAGTGACGGAGCTTTTTCTATGTGATCCTAAAACACATGACTAGTGACAGAGGTTGTGCTAACTTATCCTAAGACACATGCCTATTGTCAGAGGTTTTCCTATGTGATCCTAATACACATGCCTAGTGATAGAGGTTTTGCAAACTTATCCTAAGACACATGCCTATTATCATGGGTTTTCCTATGTGATCCAAATCACACGCCTAGGTTCAGAGGTTGTCCTAACTTATCCTAAAAAACATACCTATTGTCAGAGGTTTTCCTATGTGATATTAAGACACACGCCTAGGTTCAGAGGTTTTTCTAACTTATCCTAAAACACATGCCTATTGTCAGAGGTTTTCCTATGTGATCCTAAAACACATATCTAGAGTCAGAGGTTTTCCCAACTTATCCTAAGACACATGGCTCTTGTCAGAGGGTTTCGTATGTGATCCTAAGACACATGCTTAGAGTCAGAGGTTTTCCTATATGATCCTAAGACACATACCTAGTGACAGAGGTTTTCCTAACTTGACGTAAGACACAAGGCTACTATCAGAAGTTTTCCTAACTTATCCTAAGACACATGCCTATTGTCAGAGGTTTTCCTAACTTATCCTAAGACACATGGCTATTGTCAGAGGGTTTCGTATGTGATCCTAAGACACATGCTTAGAGTCAGAGGTTTTCCTAACTTATCCTAAGACACATGGCTATTGTCAGAGGTTTTCCTAACTTATCCTAAGACACATGGCTATTGTCAGAGGGTTTCGTATGTGATCCTAAGACACATGCCTATTGTCAGAGGTATTCGTAACTTATCCTAAGACACATGGCTATTATCAGAGGTTTTCCTATGTGATCCTTTGACACATGCCTATTATCAGAGGTTTTGCTATGTGATTCTTAGACACATACCTAGTGACAGAGGTTTTCCTAACTTATCCTGAGACACATGGCTACTATCAGAGGTTTTTCCAACTGATACTAAGACACATGCCTATTGTCAGAGATTTTCCTAACTTATCCTAAGACACATGGCTATTGTCAGAGGTTTTCGTATGTGATCTTAAGACACATGGCTATTGTCAGAGGGTTTCGTAAGTGATCTTAAGACACATACCTAGGGTCAGAGGTTTTTATATGTGATTCTAGGACACATGCATAGAGTCAGAGGTTTTCCTATGTGATCCTAAGACATATGCCCAGAGTCAGAGGTTTTCGTATGTGATCCTAATACGCATGCCTATTATCTGAAGTTTTCCCAACTTATTCTAAGACACAAGCCTATTGTCAGAGGTTTTCGTATGTGATGCTTATACACATGCCTGGAGTCAGAAGTATTCCTATGTGATCCTAAGACACATGCCTAGAATCAAGGTATGGCTTATGTGTTACTAAGACACATGCCTAGAATCAAAGGTTTTACTATGTGATTCTAAGACACAGACCTAGATCAGGGGTATTGCTTATGTGTTTCTAAGACACATGCCTAGAATCAGAGGTATGTCTTATCTGTTCCTAAGACATATGCCTGGAATCAGAGATTTTCCTATGTGATCCTAGGACACATGGCTAGATTCAGAAGTATGGCTTATCTGTTACTATGACATATTATGGAATCAGAGGTATGGCTTATCCGTTACCTACGACACATGCCTAGAGTCATAGGATTTCCTATGTGATCCTAAGACACAAGCCTAGAATGAGAGGTTATCATATGTGATCCTATGACAATTGCCTAGAGTCAGAGGTGCTGGTTATCTGATCCTAACGCACATACCAGAATCAGAGGATTGGCTTATCTGTTCCTAAGACATATGCCTAGAATCAGAGGTTTTTCTATATTGATCTAATACACATGCCTAGAATCAGAGGTTTTCCTATGTGATCCTAAAACACATGCCTAGAATCAGAGGTTTTTCTATATTGATCTAATACACATGCTTAGTGACACAGGTTTTCGTAACTTATCTTAAGACACATGCCTATTATCAGAGATTTTCCTTTGTGACATTAAGACACAAGCCTAGAGTCAGAGGTTTTCCTATGTGATCCTAGTACACATGCCTAGAGTCAGAGGTTATCCTTTGTTTTCCTAATACACATGCCTAGAATCAGAGGTTTTCCTATGTGATCCTAAAACACATGCCTTGAATCAGAGGTTTTTCTATATTGATCTAATACACATGCTTAGTGACACAGGTTTTCGTAACTTATCTTAAGACACATGCCTATTATCAGAGATTTTCCTTTGTGACATTAAGACACAAGCCTAGAGTCAGAGGTTTTCCTATGTGATCCTAGTACACATGCCTAGAGTCAGAGGTTATCCTTTGTTTTCCTAATACACATGCCTAGAGTCAGAGGTTCTCCTATGTGATCCTAATACACATGCCTAGAGTCAGAGGTTTTCCTATATGATTCTAATGCTCATGCCTAGAGTCAGAGGTTCTCGTATGTTTTCCTAATACACATGCCTAGAGTCAGAGGTTTTCCTATGTGATCCCAATAAACATGCCTACAGTCAGAGGTTGTCCTATGTTTTCCTAATACACATGCCTAGAGTCAGAGGTTCTCCTATGTGATCCTAGTATCCATGCCTAGAATCATAGGTTTTTCTATGTGATCCTAAGACAGATGCTAGAAACAGAGGTGTGGCTTATTTGTTGCTAAGACACATGAGTAGAACTACTTGTGTTCCTATCTTTTCCTAAGACACATGCCTAGGGTCAGAGGTTTTCCTATGTGATTTTAAGACACATGCCTAGGGTCATAGGTTTTCCTATGTGATTTTAAGACACATGCCTAGGGTCATAGGTTTTCCTATGTGATTTTAAGACACATGCCTAGGGTCAGAGGTTTTCCTATGTGATTTTAAGACACATGCCTAGGGTCATAGGTTTTCCTATGTGATTTTAAGACACATGCCTAGAGTCAGAGGTATGGCTTATCTGTTCCTAACACACATACTGGAATCATTGAAGTGGATTATCTTTTACCTTCGACACATGCCTAGAGTCAGAGTTGTTCCTATGTGAGCTTTAGACATATACCTAGAGACAGAGGTTTACCTATGTGTTTCTAAGACACATACCTAGAGTCAGAGGTGTTGCTTATCTGTTACTAAGACACATACCTAGAATGAGAGATGTGGGTTAACTGTTCTTAAGACACATCTTTAGACTCAGAGGTTTACCTGTGTGATCTTAATACACATGCCTAGCGTCAGAGGTTTCCCTATGTGATCGTAAGACACATACCTAGAATCAGAGGTGTGGCCTTAGTATTCCTTAGACACATGCCTAGAGTCAGAGGTTTTTCTATGTGATCCTAATACACATGCCTAGTGACAGAGGTTTTCCTAACTTATCGTAAGCCACATGCCTATTATTATCAGAGGTTTTCCTATGTGATATTAAGACACATGCCTAGAGTCAGAGTTTTTCCTAACTTCTCCTATGACACATGCCTATTGTCACAGGCTGTCCTATGTGATCCTAAAACACATACCTAGTGACAGAGTTTTTCCTAACTTCTCCTAAAACACATGCCTATTGTCAGAGGTTTTCCTATGTGATCCTAAGACACATGCCTAGTGACAGAGGTTTTGCTAACTTATCCTAAGACACATGCCTATTATCAGAGGCTTTCCTATGGGATCCTAAGACACACGCCTAAGTTCAGAGATTCTCTTAACTTATGCTTAAACACATGCCTATTGTCAGAGGTTTTCCTATGTGATCCTAAGACACATGCCTAGTGACAGAGTTTTTCCTAACTTTCTCCTAAAACACATGTCTATTGTCAGAGTGTTTCATATGTGATCCTAAGACACATGCTTAGAGTCAGAGGTTTTCCTATATATTCCTAAGACACATACCTAGTGACAGAGGTTTTCCTAACTTGACCTAAGACACATGTTTATTATCAGAGGTTTTCCTACGTGATGCAAAACACATGGCTAGAGTCAGAGGTTTTCCTAACTTATCCTAAGACACATGGCTACTATCAGAGGTTTTCCTAACTTATCCTAAGACACATGCCTATTGTCAGAGGTTTTCCTAACTTATCCTAAGACACATGGGTATTGTCAAATGGTTTCGTATGTGATCCTAAGACACATATTAGAAGCAGAGGTTTTCCAAACTTATCCAAAGACACATGGCTATTGTCAGAGGTTTTCCTAACTTATCCTAAGAAACATGCCTATTGTCAGAGGTTTTCCTAACTTATCCTAAGACACATGGCTATTGTCAGAGGGTTTGGTATGTGATCCTAATACACATGCTAAGAGTCAGAGGTTTTCCTTACTTATCCTAAGACACATGGCTATTGTCAGAGGGTATCGTATCTGATCCTAAGACACAAGCTTAGAGACAGAGGTTTTCCTAACTTATCCTAAGACACATGGCTATTGTCAGAGGTTTTCCTAACTTATCCTAAGACACATGGCTATTGTCAGAGGGTTTCGTATGTGATCCTAAGACACAAGCTTAGTCAGAGGTTTTCCAAAATAATCCCAAGACACATGGCTATTGTCAGAGGGTTTCGTATGTGATCCTAAGACACATGCTTAGTCAGAGGTTTTCCAAAATTATCCTAAGATACATACCTAGTTACAGAGGTTTTCCTAACTTGACCTAAGACACATGCCTATTATCAGAGGATTTCCTAACTTATCCTAAGACACATGCCTAATCTCAGAGGTTTTCCTAACTTAACCTAAGACACATGGCTATTGTCAGAGGGTTTTGTATGTGATCCTAAGACACATGCTTAGAGTCAGAGGTTTTCCTAACTTATCCTAAGACACATGGCTATTGTCAGAGGTTTTCCTAACTTATCGTAAGACACATGGCTATTGTGAGAGGGTTTCGTATGTGATCCTAAGACACATGCTTAGTCAGAGGTTTTCCAAAATAATCCCAAGACACATGGCTATTGTCAGAGGGTTTCGTATGTGATCCTAAGACACATGCTTAGAGTCAGAGGTTTTCCTAACTTATCCTAAGACACATGGCTATTGTCAGAGGTTTTCCTAACTTATCCTAAGACACATGCCTATTGTCAGAGGTTTTCCTAACTTATCCTAAGACACATGGCTATTGTCAGAGGGTTTCGTATGTGATCCTAAGGCACATGCCTATTGTCAAAGGTTTGCCTAACTTATCCTAAGACACATGGCTATTCTCAGAGGCTTTCCGATGTGATCCTAAGACACATGCCTATTGTCAGAGGTTTTTCTAACTTAACATAAGACACATGGCTATTGTCAGAGGGTTTCGTATGTGATCTTAAGACACATACCTAGGGTCAGAGGTTTTTATATGTGATTCTAGGACACATGCCTTGAGTCAGAGGTTTTCCTATGTGATCCTAGTACACATGAATAGAGTCAGAGGTTTTCGTATGTGATCCTAAGACACTTACCTATTACCTGAAGTTTTCCTAACTTATTCTAAGACACAGGCCTATTGTAGAGGTTCTCCTATGTGAACCTAAGACACATGCCTAGGGTCAGAAATATTCCTATGTGATCCTAAGACACTTGCCTAGAATCAGAGGTATGGCTTATGTGTTCCTAAGACACATGCCTAGAGTCACAGGTTTTCTTATGTGAACCTAATACATATGCCTGTAGTCGGACGTTTTACTATGTGATCCTAAGACACATGCCTAGAATCAGGGGTTATGCTTATGTGTTTCTATGATACATGCCTAGAATCAGAGGTATGGCTTATCTGTTACTAAGACATATGCCTAGAATCAAAAGTTTTCCTATGTGATCCTAAGACACAGGCCTAGAATCAGGGGTATTGCTTATGTGTTTCTAAGACACATGGCTAGAATCAGAGGTATGTCTTATCTCTTCCTAAGACATATGCCTAGAATCTAAGATTTTCCTATGTGATCCTAAGACACATGGCGAGATTCAGAAGTGTGGCTTATCTGTTACTATGATACATGCTGGAATCAGAGATATGGCTTATCTGTTACCTAAGACACATGCATAGAATCAGAGGATTTCCTATGTGATCCTAAGACACAAGCCTAGAATGAGGCGTTATCATATGTGATCCTATGACACATGCCTAGAATCAGAGCTGCTGGTTATCTGTTCCTAACGCACATGCTAGAATCAGAGGATTGGCTTATCTGTTCCTAAGACATATGCCTAGAATCAGAGGTTTTCCTATGTGATCCGAAGACACATCCCTAGAGTCAGATCTTTTCATATGTGATCGTAAGACACACCTAGAATCAGAAGTGTGGCCTTAGTATTCCTAAGACACATGCCTAGAGTCAGAGGTTTTTCTATATGATCCTAACACACATGCTTAGTGACACAGGTTTTCCTAACTTATCCTAAGACACATGCCTATTATCAGCGGTTTTCCTCTATGACATTAAGACACAAGCCTAGAGTCAGAGGTTTTCCTATGTGATCCTAGTACACATGCCTATTATCTGAAGTTTTCCTAACTTATTCTAAGACACAAGCCTATTGTCAGAGGTTTTCCTATGTGATGCTAATACACATGCCTGGAGTCAGTGGATTTCCTATGTGTTCCTATGACACATGCCTAGAATTAGAGATATGGCTTATCTGTTTCCTACGAAACAAGCATAGAGTCAGAGGTTTTTCTATGTGATCCTAAGAGAGATGCCTATAATCAAACGTATTCCTATGTGATACTAAGACACATGCCTAGAATCAAAAGTTTTCCTATGTGATCCTAGGACACATGCCTAGAATCAAAGGTATTCCTATTTGATGCTACGACACATGACTAGAATCAGAGGTTTTCCTATGTGGTCCTAAGACACATGCCCAGAATCGAAAGCTTTCCTATGTGATCCTAAGACACATGCCTAGAGTCAGAGGATTTCCTATGTGATCCTAAGACACATGCTAGAATCAGAGGTATGGCTTATCTGTTACTATGACGCATGATTAATTCTGAGATATGGCTTATCTGTTACCTACGACACATGCCTAGAATCAGAGGTTTTACTATGTGATCCTAAGACACATGCCTAGAATCATAAGTTTTCCTATGTGATCCTAAGACCCATGCGTAGATTCAAAGGTTTTCCTATGTGATCCTAAGACCCATGCGTAGAATCAAAGGTTTTCCTATGTGATCCTAAGACACTTGCCTAGAATCAGAGGTATGGCTTATCTGTTCCTAAAACACATGCCTAGAATCAGATATTTTCCTATGTGATCCTAGGACACATGCCTAGAATCAGAGATTTTCCTATGTGATCCTAAGACACATTACTAGAATCAGAGATTTTCCTATGTGATCCTAAGACACATGGCTAGAATCAGAGATTTTCCTATGTGATCCTAAGACACATTACTAGAATCAGAGATTTTCCTATGTGATCCTAAGAAACATGCCTAGAATCAGAGATTTTGCTATGTGATCCTAAGACACATGGCTAGAATCAGAGACTTTCCTATTTGATCCTAAGACACATGCTAGAAGCAGATATTTTCCTATGTGATCCTAAGAAACATGGCTAGAATCAGAGATTTTCCTATGTGATCCTAAGACACATTCTTAGAATCAGAGTTTTTCCTATGTGATCCTAAGATACATTGCTAGAATCAAAGATTTTCCTATGTGATCCTAAGACACATGGCTAGTATCAGAGATTTTCCTATGTGATCCTAAGTCACATGCCTAGAATCAGATTTTGCTATGTGATCCAAAGACACATGCAAAGAATTAGAGGTGTGACGTATCTGTTACTAAGACACATGGCTATAGTCAGAAGTTTTCCTATGTTATCCTAAGACACATGCCTAGAATCACAGGTGTGACTTATCTGTTACTAAGACACATGGGTATAGTCAGAGGTTTTCCTATGTGATCCTAGGACACATGCCTAGAATCAAAGGTATTCCTATTTGATGCTACGACACATGACTAGAATCAGAGGTTTTCCTATGTGGTCCTAAGACACATGCCCAGAATCGAAAGCTTTCCTATGTGATCCTAAGACACATGCCTAGAGTCAGAGGATTTCCTATGTGATCCTAAGACACATGCTAGAATCAGAGGTATGGCTTATCTGTTACTATGACGCATGATTAATTCTGAGATATGGCTTATCTGTTACATACGACACATGCCTAGAATCAGAGGTTTTACTATGTGATCCTAAGACACATGCCTAGAATCAGAGGTGTGGCTTATCTGTTACTATGACACATGCTTAATTCTGAGATATGGCTTATCTGTTACATACGACACATGCCTAGAATCAGAGGTTTTACTATGTGATCCTAAGACACATGCCTAGAATCAAAAGTTTTCCTATGTGATCCTAAGACCCATGCGTAGAATCAAAGGTTTTCCTATGTGATCCTAAGACACTTTCCTAGAATCAGAGGTATGGCTTATCTGTTCCTAAAACACATGCCTAGAATCAGATATTTTCCTATGTTATCCTAAGACACATGGCTCGAATCAGAGATTTTCCTATGTGATCCTAAGACACATTACTAGAATCAGAGATTTTCCTATGTGATCCTAAGAAACATGCCTAGAATCAGAGATTTTGCTATGTGATCCTAAGACACATGGCTAGAATCAGAGATTTTCCTATTTGATCCTAAGACACAAGCTAGAATCAGAGATTTTCCTATGTGATCCTAAGAAACATGGCTAGAATCAGAGATTTTCCTATGTGATCCTAAGACACATTCCTAGAATCAGAGTTTTTCCTATGTGATCCTAAGATACATTGCTAGAATCAAAGATTTTCCTATGTGATCCTAAGACACATGGCTAGTATCAGAGATTTTCCTATGTGATCCTAAGTCACATGCCTAGAATTAGAGGTGTGAGGTATCTGTTCCTAAGACACATGGCTATAGTCAGAAGTTTTCCTATGTTATCCTAAGACACATGCCTAGAATCACAGGTGTGACTTATCTGTTACTAAGACACATGGCTATAGTCAGAAGTTTTCCTATGTTATCCTAAGACACATGCCTAGAATCAGAGGTGTGACTTATCTGTTACTAAGACACATGGCTATATACAGAGGGTTTCCTATGTTATCCTAAGACACATGCCTGGAACCAGTGGTGTGGCTTATCTGTTACTAAGACACATGGCTATAGTCAGAGGTTTTCCTATGTTATCCTAAGACACATGTCTAGAATCAGAGGTGTGACTTATCTGTTACTAATACACATGGCTATAGTTAGAGGCTTTGCTATGTTATCCTAAGACACATGCCTAGAATCAGAGGTGTGACTTAACTAATTACTAAGCCACATGCCTAGAGTCAGAGGATTACCTATTTGATCCTAAGACACATGCATAGTAAGAGATTTTCCTATGTGATCCTAAAACACTTGCCTAGAATCAGAGGTATGGCTTATCTGTTCCTAAGACATATGCCTAGAATCAGAGATTTTCCTATGTGATCTTAAGACACATGCATAGAATCAGAGATTTTCCTATGTGATCCTAAGACACATGCCTAGAATCAGAGATTTTCGTATGTGATCCTAAAACACATGCCTAGAATCAGATATTTTCCTATGTGATGCTAAGACACATGGCTAGAATCAGAGATTTTCCTATGTGATCCTAAGACACATTACTAGAATCAGAGATTTTCCTATGTGATCCTAAGAAACATGCCTAGAATCAGAGATTTTCCTATGTGATCCTAAGACACATGGCTAGACACAGAGATTTTCCTATGTGATCTAAGACACATGCTAGAATCAGAGATTTTCCTATGTGATCCTAAAACACATGGCTAGAATCAGAGATTTTCCTATGTGATCCTAAGACACATGCCTAGAATCAGAGTTTTCCTATGTGATCCTAAGACACATGGCTAGAATCAGAGGTATGGCTTATCTGTTCCTAAGACTTATGCCTAAAATCAGAAATTTTCCTATGTGATCCTAAGACACATTCTAGAATCAGAGATTTTCCTATGTGATCCTAAGACACATGCCTAGAATCAGAGATTTTCCTATGTGATCCTAAGATACATTGCTAGAATCAAAGATTTTTCTATGTGCTCCTAAGACACATGGCTAGAATCAGAGCTTTTCCTATGTGATCCTAAGCCACATGCCTAGAATCAGATTTTGCTATGTGATCCAAAGATACATGCCTAGAATCAGAGGTTTTCCTATGTGATCCTAAAACACATGGCTAGAATGTGAGATTTTCCTATGTGATCCTAAGACAAATGCTAGAATCAGAGGTATGGCGTATCTGTTCCTAAGGCATATGCATAAAATCAGAAACTTTCCTATGTGATCCTAGGACACATGGTAGAATCAGAGGTATGGCTTATCTGTTCCTAAGACATATGCCTAGAATCAGAGATTTTCCTATGTGATCCTAGGACACATGCTAGAATCAGAGGTATGGCTTATCTGTTCCTAAGACATATGCCTAAAATCAGAAATTTTCCTATGTGATCCTAGGACACATGCCTAGAATCAGAGGTATGGCTTATCTGTTCCTAAGACATATGCCTAGAATCAGAGATTCTCCTATGTGATCTTAAGACACATGCTAGAATCAGAGGTATGATTATGTGTTCCTAAGACATATGCCTAGAGTCAGAGGATTTCCTATGTGATCCTAAGACACATGCCTAGAGTCAGAGGATTTCCTATGTGATCCTAAGATACATGCCTAGAGTCAGAGGATTTCCTATGTGATCCTAAGACACATGCATAGAATCAGAGGTATGGCTTATCTGTTCCTAAGACATATGCTTAGAATCAGAGACTTTCCTATGTGATCCTACTACACATGCTAGAATCAGAGGTATGACTTTTCTGTTCCTAAGACATATGCCTAGAATCAGGGATTTTCCTATATGATCCTACGACACATGCCTAGAATCAGAGGTATGGCTTATCTGTTCCTAAAACATATGCCTAGAATCAGAGATTTTCATATGTGATCCTAAGACACATGATAGATTTAGAGGTATGATTATCTGTTCCTAAGACATATGCCTAGAGTCAGAGGATATCCTATGTGATCCTAAGACACATGCCTAGAATCAGAGATTTACCTATGTAATCCTAAGACACATGCTAGAATCAGAGGTGTGATTATCTGTTCCTAAGACACATGCCTAGAATAAGAGGTATGATTATCTGTTCCTAAGACCCTAGCCTAGAATCAGAGGTATGATTATCTGTTTCTAAGACAAATGCCTAGAATCAGAAGTTCTCCTATGTGATCCTAAGACACATGCTAGAATAAGAGGTATGATTATCTGTTCCTAAGGCATATGCTAGAATCAGAGATTTTCCTATGTGATCCTAAGACACATGCCTAGAATCAGATTTTGCTATGTGATCCAAAGACACATGCCTAGAATCAGAGGTGTGACTTATCTGTTACTAAGACACATGGCTATAGTCAGAGGTTTTCCTATGTTATCCTAAGACACATGCCTAGAATCAGAGGTGTGACTTATCTGTTGCTAAGACACATGGCTATAGTCAGAGGTTTTCCTATGTTATCCTAAGACACATGCCTAGAATCAGAGGTTTGACTTATCTGTTAGTAAGACACATGGCTATAGTCAGAGGTTTTCCTATGTTATCCTAAGACACATGCCTAGAATCAGAGGTTTGACTTATCTGTTAGTAAGACACATGGCTATAGTCAGAGGTTTTCCTATGTGATCCAAAGACACATGCCTAGAATCAGAGGTGTGACTTATCTGTTACTAAGACACATGGCTATAGTCAGAGGTTTTCCTATGTGATCCAAAGACACATGCCTAGAATCAGAGGTGTGACTTATCTGTTACTAAGACATATGGCTATAGTCAGAGGTTTTCCTATGTGATCCAAAGACACATGCCTGGAATCAGAGGTTTGACTTATCTGTTAGTAAGACACATGGCTATAGTCAGAGGTTTTCCTATGTGATCCAAAGACACATGCCTAGAATCAGAGGTGTGACTTATCTGTTACTAAGACACATGGCTATAGTCAGAGCTTTTCCTATGTTATCCTAAGACACATGCCTAGAATCAGAGGTGTGACTTATCTGTTACTAAGACACATGGCTATAGTCAGAGGTTTTCCTATGTTATCCTAAGACACATGCCTAGAATCAGAGGTTTGACTTATCTGTTAGTAAGACACATGGCTATACTCAGAGGTTTTCCTATGTTATCCTAAGACACATGCCTAGAATCAGAGGTTTGACTTATCTGTTACTAAGACACATGGCTATAGTCAGAGGTTTTCCTATGTTATCCTAAGACACATGCCTAGAATCAGAGGTTTGACTTATCTGTTAGTAAGACACATGGCTATAGTCAGAGGTTTTCCTATGTTATTCTAAGACACATGCCTAGAATCAGAGGTTTGACTTATCTGTTACTAAGACACATGGCTATAGTCAGAGGTTTTCCTATGTTATCCTAAGACACATGCCTAGAATCAGAGGTTTGACTTATCTGTTAGTAAGACACATGGCTATAGTCAGAGGTTTTCCTATGTTATCCTAAGAAACATGCCTAGAATCAGCGGTGTGACTTATCTGTTACTAATACACATGGCTATAGTCAGAGGTTTTCCTATGTTATCCTAAGACACATGCCTAGAATCAGAGGTTTGAGGTATCTGTTAGTAAGACACATGGCTATAATCAGAGGTTTTCCTATGTTATCCTAAGACACATGCCTAGAGTCAGAGGTGTGACTTATCTGTTACTAAGACACATGGCTATAGTCAGAGGTTTTCCTATGTTATCCTAAAACACATGCCTAGCATCAGAGGTGTGACTTATCTGTAAGTAAGACACATGGCTATAGTCAGAGGGTTTCCTATGTTATCCTAAGACACATGCCTAGAATCAGAGGTGTGACTTATCTGTTACTAAGACACATGGCTATAGTCAGAGGGTTTCCTATGTTATCCTAAGACACATGCCTGGAACCAGTGGTGTGGCTTATCTGTTACTAAGACACATGGCTATAGTCAGAGGTTTTCCTATGTTATCCGAAGACACATGCCTAGAATCAGAGGTGTGACTTTATCTGTTACTAATACACATGGCTATAGTTAGAGGCTTTGCTATGTTATCCTAAGACACATGCCTAGAATCAGAGGTGTGATTTTACTGTTACTAAGACACATGCCTAGAGTCAGAGGATTTTCCTATTTGATCCTAAGACACATGCATAGTAAGAGATTTTCCTATGTGATCCTAAGACACTTGCCTAGAATCAGAGATTTTCGTATGTGATCCTAAAACACATGCCTAGAATCAGAAATTTTCCTATGTGATCCTAAGACACATGGCTAGAATCAGAGATTTTCCTCTGTGATCCTAAGAAACATGCCTAGAATCAGAGATTTTCCTATGTGATCCTAAGACACATGGCTAGAATCAGAGATTTTCCTATGTGATCCTAAGACACATGCTAAATTCAGAGATTTTCCTATGTGATCCTAAGACACATGGCTAGAATCAGAGATTTTCAAATGTGATCCTAAGACACATGCCTAGAATTAGAGTTTTTCCTATGTGATCCTAGTACACATGCCTAGAGTCAGAGGTTTTTCTATGTGATCCTAAGACACATGCTAGAAACAGTGGTGTGGCTTATCTGTTGCTAAGACACATGACTAGAACTACTTGTGTTGCCTATCTTTTCCTAAGTCACATGCCTAGGGTCAGAGGTTTCTATATGTGATTCTAGGACACATGCCTAGAGTCAGAGGTTTTGCTATGTAACCTTAAGATACATGCCTAGAGTCAGAGGTTTTCCCATGTGATCCTAGTGCAAATGACTAGAGTCAGAGGTTCTCCTATGTGATCCTAGGACACAAGACTAGAGCTCCTTGTGTTGCCTATCTTTTCCTAAGACAGATACCTAGGGTTAGAGGTTTTTATATGTGATTCTAGGACACATGCCTAGGGTCAGAGGTTTTCCTATGTGAGCCTATTACACATCTATAGAGGCAGAGGTTCTCCTTTGTGATCCTAGTACACATGCCTAGAGTCGGAGGTTCTCCTATGTGATCCTAAGACACATACCTAGAATCAGAGGGTTTCTTATGTGATCCTAAGACACATGACTAGAGCTACTTGTGTTACCTATCTTCTCTTAAGACACATGCCCAGAGTCAGAGGTTTTCCTATGTGATACCTATACACATGCCTGGACTCAGAGGTTTTCCTATGTGATCCTAAGACACATGCCTATAACCAGAAGTGTGGCTTATCGGCTCCTGAAACACATACTAGAATCAGAGGTGTGGCTTATCTGCTCCTAAGACACATGCCTAGAGTGAGAGGTCTTCCTATGTGATCCTAGTACATATGCTAGAATCAGAGGTGTGGCTTATCTTTCTAAGGTACATGACTAGAGCTACTTGTGTTGCCAATCTTTTCCTAAGACACATGCCTAAGGTCAGAGGTTTTCATATGTGATCCTAAGACACATGCCTAGTATCAGAGGTGTGGTTTGTGTATTCCTAGGACACACACTAAGAATCAGAGGTTTTCTTATGTGATCCTAAGACACATGCCTAGAGTCACAAGTTTTCATATGTGATCGTAATACACAAACCTGGAGTCAGAGGTTTTCTTATGTGATCCTTAAACAATACCTAGAATCAAAGGTATGGCTTATCTTTTCCTAACACACATACTGGAATCAGTGGAGTGGATTATCTTTTACCTTCGACACATGCCTAGAGTCACAGTTGTTCCTATGTGAGCTTTAGACACATACCTAGAGACAGAGGTTTACCTATGTGTTCCTAAGACACATACCTAGAGTCAGAGGTGTTGCGTATCTGTTACTAAGACACATGCCTAGAATGAGAGATGTGGGTTAACTGTTCTTAAGACACATCTTTAGACTCAGAGGTTTACCTGTGTGATCTTAATACACAAGCCTAGCGTCAGAGGTTTCCCTATGTGATCGTAAGATTCATGTCTATAGTAAGAGGTTTTCTTATGTGATCCTAAGAAAAATGCCTATAGTCACATGTGTTTCTATGTGATGCTAAGACACATGCTGGTATCAGAGTTGTGGTTTGTGTTGCTAGACACATGCCTAGAGACAGAGGTTTTTCTGTGTGATCCTAATACACATGCCGAGAGACAGAGTTTTTCCTAACTTCTCCTAAGACACATGCCTATTGTCAGAGGCTTCCCTCTATGATCCTAAAACACATACCTAGTGACAGAGTTTTTCCTAACTTCTCCTAAAACACATGCCTATTGTCAGAGGTTTTCCTATGTGATCCTAAAACACATGTCTAGTGACGGAGCTTTTTCTATGTGATCCTAAAACACATGACTAGTGACAGAGGTTTTGCTAACTTATCCTACGACACATGCCTATTGTCAGAGGTTTTCCTATGTGATCCTAATACACATGCCTAGTGATAGAGGTTTTGCAAACTTATCCTAAGACACATGCCTATTATCATGGGTTTTCCTATGTGATCCAAATCACACGCCTAGGTTCAGAGGTTGTCCTAACTTATCCTAAAAAACATACCTATTGTCAGAGGTTTTCCTATGTGATATTAAGACACACGCCTAGGTTCAGAGGTTTTTCTAACTTATCCTAAAACACATGCCTATTGTCAGAGGTTTTCCTATGTGATCCTAAAACACATATCTAGAGTCAGAGGTTTTCCCAACTTATCCTAAGACACATGGCTATTGTCAGAGGGTTTCGTATGTGATCCTAAGACACTTGCTTAGAGTCAGAGGTTTTCCTATATGATCCTAAGACACATACCTAGTGACAGAGGTTTTCCTAACTTGACGTAAGACACAAGGCTACTATCAGAGGTTTTCCTAACTTATCCTAAGACACATGCCTATTGTCAGAGGTTTTCCTAACTTATCCTAAGACACATGGCTATTGTCAGAGGGTTTCGTATGTGATCCTAAGACACATGCTTAGAGTCAGAGGTTTTCCTAACTTATCCTAAGACACATGGCTATTGTCAGAGGTTTTCCTAACTTATCCTAAGACACATGGCTATTGTCAGAGGTTTTCCTAACTTATCCTAAGACACATGCCTATTGTCAGAGGTATTCGTAACTTATCCTAAGACACATGGCTATTATCAGAGGTTTTCCTATGTGATCCTTTGACACATGCCTATTATCAGAGGTTTTGCTATGTGATTCTTAGACACATGCCTAGAGTCAGAGGTTTTCCTAACTTATCCTAAGACGCATGCCTATTGTCAGAGGTTTTCCTAACTTATCCTAAGACACATGGCTATTGTCAGAGGGTTTCGTATGTGATCCTAAGACACATACCTAGTGACAGAGGTTTTCCTAACTTATCCTGAGACACATGGCTACTATCAGAGGTTTTCCCAACTGATCCTAAGACACATGCCTATTGTCAGAGATTTTCCTAACTTATCCTAAGACACATGGCTATTGTCAGAGGTTTTCGTATGTGATCTTAAGACACATGGCTATTGTCAGAGGGTTTCGTAAGTGATCTTAAGACACATACCTAGGGTCAGAGGTTTTTATATGTGATTCTAGGACACATGCATAGAGTCAGAGGTTTTCCTATGTGATCCTAAGACATATGCTTAGAGTCAGAGGTTTTCGTATGTGATCCTAATACGCATGCCTATTATCTGAAGTTTTCCCAACTTATTCTAAGACACAAGCCTATTGTCAGAGGTTTTCGTATGTGATGCTAATACACATGCCTGGAGTCAGAAGTATTCCTATGTGATCCTAAGACACATGCCTAGAATCAAGGTATGGCTTATGTGTTACTAAGACACATGCCTAGAATCAGAGGTATGGCTTATGTGTTCCTAAGACACATGGCTAGAATCACAGGTTTTCTTATGTGATCCTAATACATATGCCTGATGTTAGAGGTTTTCCTATGTGATCCTAAGACACATGCCTAGAGTCAGAGTTTTTCGTATGTGATCCTAATACATATGGCTATTATCTGAGGTTTTCCTAACTTATTCTAAGACACAGGCCTATTGTCTGATGTTTTCCTATATGATGCTAATACACAAGCCTGGAGTCAGAGATTTTCCTATGTGATGCTAATACACTTGCCTGGAGTCAGAGGTTTTTCTATATGATGCTAATAAACATGCTTGGAGACAAAGGTTCTCCTATGTGATCCTAAGACACATGCCTAGAGTTAGAAATATTCCTATGTGATCCTAAGACACATGCCTAGAATCAGAGGTATGGCTTTATTGTTTCTAAGACACATGCCTAGAGTCACAGGTTTTCTTATGTGATCCTAATACATATGCCTGAAGTGGGAGGTTTTCCTATGTGATCCTAAGACACATACCTAGAATCAGGGGTTATGCTTATGTGTTTCTATGACACATGCCTAGAATCAGAGGTAATGCATATCTGTTACTAAGACATATGCCTAGAATCAAAAGCTTTCAAATGTGATCCTAAGACACAGGCCTAGTATCAGGGGTATTGCTTATGTGTTTCTAAGACACATGCCTAGAATCAGAGGTAATGCATATCTGTTACTAAGACATATGCCTAGAATCAAAAGCTTTCAAATGTGATCCTAAGACACAGGCCTAGAATCAGGGATTTTCCTATGTGATCCTAAGACACATGGCTAAATTCAGAAGTATTACTTATCTGTTACTATGACACATGCCTAGAGTCAGAGGATTTCCTATGTGATCCTAAGAACCAAGCCTAGAGTCAGAGGTTGTTCTATGTTTTCCTAATACACATGCCTAGAGCAAGAGGTTCTCCTATGTGATCCTAGTACACATGCCTAGAATCAGAGGTTTTTCTATGTGATCCTAAGACAGATGCTAGAAACAGAGGTGTGGCTTATTTGTTGCTAAGACACATGAGTAGAACTACTTGTGTTTCCTATCTTTTCCTAAGACACATGCCTATTGTCAGAGGTTTTTCTATGTGATACTAATACACATGCCTAGTGACAGAAGTTTTCCTAACTTCTCCTAAAACACATGCCTATTATCAGAGGTTTTTCTATGTGATCCTAGTACACATGCCTAGAATCAGAGGTGTGGCTTATTTGTTGCTAAGACACATGAGTAGAACTACTTGTGTTTCCTATCCTTTGCTAAGACCCATGCCTATTGTCAGAGGTTTTTCTATGTGATACTAATACACATGCCTAGTGACAGAAGTTTTCCTAACTTCTCCTAAAACACATACCTATTGTCAGAGGTTTTTCTATGTGATACTAATACACATGCCTAGTGACAGAAGTTTTCCTAACTTCTCCTAAGACACATGCCTATTGTCAGAGGTTTTTCTATGTGATACTAATACACATGCCTAGTGACAGAAGTTGTCCTAACTTCTCCTAAGACACATGCCTATTGTCAGAGGTTTTTCTATGTGATACTAATACACATGCCTAGTGACAGAAGTTTTCCTAACTTCTCCTAAAACACATACCTATTGTCAGAGGTTTTTCTATGTGATACTAATACACATGCCTAGTGACAGAAGTTTTCCTAACTTCTCCTAAAACACATACCTATTGTCAGAGGTTTTTCTATGTGATACTAATACACATGCCTAGTGACAGAAGTTTTCCTAACTTCTCCTAAAACACATACCTATTGTCAGAGGTTTTTCTATGTGATACTAATACACATGCCTAGTGACAGAAGTTTTCCTAACTTCTCCTAAGACACATGCCTATTGTCAGAGGTTTTTCTATGTGATACTAATACACATGCCTAGTGACAGAAGTTTTCCTAACTTCTCCTAAAACACATGCCTATTATCAGAGGTTTTTCTATGTGATCCTAAGACACACACCTAGGTTCAGAGGTTTTCCTAACTTATCCTAAAACACATGCCTAATGTCAGAGGTTTTTCTATGTGATCCTAAGACACACACCTAGGTTCAGAGGTTTTCCTAACTTATCCTAAAACACATGCCTAATGTCAGAGGTTTTCCTAACGTATCCTAAAACACATGCCTAGTGACAGAAGTTTTCCTAACTTCTCCTAAAACACATGCCTATTATCAGAGGTTTTTCTATGTGATCCTAAGACACACACCTAGGTTCAGAGGTTTTCCTAACTTATCCTAAAACACATGCCTAATGTCAGAGGTTTTCCTAACGTATCCTAAAACACATGCCTAATGTCAGAGGTTTTCCTAACTTCTCCTAAAACACATGCCTATTGTCAGAGGTTTTTCTATGTGATCCTAAGACTCACACCTAGGTTCAGAGGTTTTCCTAACTTATCCTAAAACACATGCCTAATGTCAGAGGTTTTTCTATGTGATCCTAAGACTCACACCTAGGTTCAGAGTTTTTCCTAACTTCTCCTAAAACACATGCCTATTGTCAGAGGTTTTTCTATGTGATCCTAAGACTCACACCTAGGTTCAGAGGTTTTCCTAACTTATCCTAAAACACATGCCTAATGTCAGAGGTTTTCTTATGTGATCCTAAAACACATACCTAGAGTCAGAGGTTTTCCCAACTTATCCTAGGACACATGCCTATTGTCAGAGAGTTTCGTATGTGATCCTAAGACACATGCTTAGAGTCAGAGCATTTCCTATATGATCCTAAGACACACTGCTATTGTCAGAGGGTTTCGTATGTGATCCTAAGAGACATGCTTAGAGTCAGAGGTTTTGCTATATGATCCTAAGACACACTGCTATTGTCAGAGGGTTTCGTGTGTGATCCTAAGACACATGCTTAGAGTCAGAGGTTTTCCTATTTGATCCTAAGACACATACCTAGTGACAGAGGTTTTCCTAACTTGACCTAAGACACATGCCTATTATCAGAGGTTTTCCTATGTGATCCTAAGACACATGCCTAGAGTCAGAGGTTTTCCTATGTGATCCTAAGACACATGCCAAGAGGCAGAGGTTTTCGTATGTGATCCTAATACACATGCCTGTTATCTGAGGTTTTCCTAACTTATTCTAAGACACAGGCGTATTGTCAGAGGGTTTCTTATGTGATGCTAATACACATGCCTGGAGTCAGAGCATTTCCTATGTGTTCCTAGGACACATGCCTAGAATCAGAGATATGGCTTATCTGTTTCCTACGACACAAGCCTAGAGTCAAACGTATTCCTATGTGATCCTAAGACACATGCCTAGAATCAAAAGTTTTGCTATGTAATCCTAAGACACATGTGTAGAATCAAAAGGTTTCCTATGTGATCCTAAGACACATGTCTAGAGAGAGGATTTCCTATGTGATCCTAAGACACATGCCTAGAATCAAAACTTTTCCTATGTGATCCTGAGACCCATGCGTAGAATCAAACGTTTTCCTATGTGATCCTAAGACACATGCCTAGAATCAGAGGTATGGCTTATCTGTTCCTAAGACATATGCCTAGAATCAGAGATTTTCCTATGTGATTCTAAGACACATGCTAGAATCAGAGGTATGATTATCTGTTCCTAAGACATATGCTGGAATCAGAGATTTTCCTATGTTATCCTAAGACACATGCTAGAATCAGAGGTATGATTAGCTGTTCCTAAGACATATGCTGGAATCAGAGGTTTTCCTATGTGATCCTAAGACACATGCTAGAATCAGAGATTTTCCTATGTGATTCTAAGACACATGCTAGAATCAGAGGTATGATTATCTGTTCCTAAGACATATGCTGGAATCAGAGATTTTCCTATGTTATCCTAAGACACATGCTAGAATCAGAGGTATGATTAGCCGTTCCTAAGACATATGCTGGAATCAGAGGTTTTCCTATGTGATCCTAAGACACATGCTAGAATCAGAGGTATGATTATCTGTTCCTAAGACATATGCTAGAATCAGAGATTTTCCTATGTGATCCTAAGACACATGCTAGAATCAGAGGTAGGATTTTCTGTTCCTAAGACACATGCCTAGAATCAGAGGTATGATTATCTGTTCCTAAGACACATGCTAGAATGAGAGGTATGATTATCTGTTCCTAAGACACATGCTAGAATCAGAGGTATGATTATCTGTTCCTAAGACACCTGCCTAGAATCAGAGACTTTCGTATGTGATCCTAAGACACATGCCTAGAGTCAGAGGTTTTCCTATGTGATCCTAAGACACATCCTAGAATCAGAGGTATGGCTTATCTGTTCCTACCACACATTCCTAGAATCAGAGGTATTGCTAATCTGTTCCTCAGACATATGCCTAGAATCAGAGATTTTCCTATGTGATCCTAAGACACATGGCTTGAATCAGAAGTATCGCTTATGTGTTACTATGACACATGCCTAGAGTCAGAGGTTTTCCTATGTGATCCTAAGACTCATGCATAGCGCCAGAGGTGTGGCTTATGTGTTAGTAAAACACATGACTAGGGTCAGAGGTTTTCGTATGTTATCATAAGACACAAACCTAGAATAAGAGGTGTGACTTATCTGTTACTAAGACACATGCCTAGAGTCACAGTATTTCCTTTGTGATCCTAAGACACATGCATAGTCAGAGATTTCCCTATGTGATCCTAAGACACATGCCTAGAGTCAGAGGATTTCCTATGTGATCCTAAGACACATGTATAATCAGAGATTTTCCTATGTGATCCTAATACACATACCTAGAGTCAGAGGATTCCCTATGTGATCAAAGACACATGCATTGTCAGAGATTTTCCTATGTGATCCTACGACACTTGCCTAGAATCAGAGATTTTCCTATGTGATCCTAAGACACATGCATAGTCAGAGATCTTCCTATGTGATCCTAAGACAAATGCATAGTCAGAGATTTTCCTATGTGATCCTAAGACACATGCATAGTCAGAGATTTTCCTATGTGATCCTACGACACTTGCCAAGAATCAGAGATTTTCGTATGTGATCCTAAGACACATGCATAGTCAGAGATTTTCCTATGTGATCCTAAGACAAATGCATAGTCAGAATTTTCCTATGTGATCCTAAGACACATGCATAGTCAGAGATTTTCCTATGAGATACTACGACACTTGCCTAGAATCAGAGATTTTCCTATGTGATCCTAAGACACATGCAGAGTTAAGAGATTTTCCTATGTG
This sequence comes from Deroplatys truncata, assembly GCA_030765065.1. Taxonomy (NCBI): domain Eukaryota; kingdom Metazoa; phylum Arthropoda; class Insecta; order Mantodea; family Mantidae; genus Deroplatys; species Deroplatys truncata. Next base: position 138,151,635 of record CM060979.1, on the reverse strand, counting down.
ATCCTAAGACAAATGCATAGTCAGAGATTTTCCTATGTGATCCTAAGACACATGCATAGTCAGAGATTTTCCTATGTGATTCTACGACACTTGCCTAGAATCAGAGATTTTCCTATGTGATCCTAGACACATGCATAGTCAGAGATTTTCCTATGTGCTCCTAAGACACATGCCTAGAGTCAGAGATTTTCCTATGTGATCCTAAGACAAATTTCTATAGTCAGAGGTTTTCCCGTGTGATCGTAAGACACATGCATGGACTCAGAAGTTGTCCTATGTGATCCTAAGACACATGCCTAGAGTCAGAGGTTTTCGTATGTGATTTTAAGACACATGCCTAGAGTCAGAGGTTTTTGTATGTGATCCTAAGACACATGCCTAGAGTCAGAGGTTTTCGTATGTGAACCTATGACACATGCCTAGAGTCAGAAGTTTTCGTATTTGATCCTAAGACACATGCCTAGTGTCAGAGGTTTTCGTATGTGATCATAAGACACATGCCTAGAATCAAAGGTGTGGCTTATCTGTTCCTAAGACATATGCCTAAAGTCAGAAGTTTTCGTATGTGATCCTAAGACACATGCCTAGTGTCAGAGGTTTTCGTATGTGATCCTAAGACGCATGCATAGTCATAGATTTTCCTATGTGATCCTAAGACATATGCATAGACTCAGAGATTTTGCTATGTGATCCTAAAACGCATGCATAGTCAGAGATTTTCCTATGTGATCCTAAGACACATGCATAAAGTCAGAGATTTTCCTATGTGATCCTAAGAAACATGCCTAGAGTCAGAGGATTTCCTATGTGATCCTAAGACACATGCCTAGGATCAGAGGTGTGGCTTATCTGTTCCTAAGACACATTTCTATAGTCAGAGGGTTTCCTATGTGATCCTAAGACACATGCATAGATTCAGAGATTTTTCTATATGATCCTAAGACCTGTTTCTATAGTCAGAGATTTTCCTATCTGATCCTAAGACACATGCATAGATTCAGAGATTTTCCTATGTGATCCTAAGACACATGCAGGTCGGAGATTTTCCTATGTGATCCTAAGACACATGCCTAGAGTGAGAAGTTTTCCTATGTGATCCTAAGACACATGCCTAGTGTCAGAAGATTTCCTATGTGATCCTAAGACACATGCCTTGAATCAGAGGTTTGCCTATGTGATCCTTAGACACATACCTAGAGTCAGAGGTTTTCCTATGTGATCCTAAGACACATACCTAGAGTCAAAGGTTTTCCTATGTGATCCTTAGACATACCTAGAATCAGAGGTTTTCCTATGTGATCCTAAGACACATACCTTGAGTCAGAGCATTTCCTAAGTGATCGTATGACACATACCTAGAGTCAGAGGTTTTCCTATGTGATCCTAAGACACATAGCTAGAGTCAAAGGTTTTCCTATGTGATCCTAAGACACATACCTAGAGTCAAAGGTTTTCCTAAGTGATCCTAAGACACATACCTAGAGTCAAAGGTTTTCCTAAGTGATCCTACGACACATACCTAGAGTCAAAGGTTTTCCTAAGTGATCCTAAGACACATACCTAGAGTCATAGGTGTGGCTTAACTGTTCATAAGACATATCTCTAGAGTCAGAGGTTTTTCTGTGTGATCTTAATACACAAGCCTAGAGTCAGAGGCTTTCTATGTGCTCCTAAGATTCATGTCTATAGTCATAGGTTTTCCCATGTGATCCTAAGACACATGCTTGTAGTCAGAGGTTTTCCTATGTGATCCTAAAACACATGCCTATAAAGAGGTTTTCCTATGTGATCCTAAAACACATGCCTATACAGAGGTTTTCCTATGTGATCCTAAAACACATGCCTATACAGAGGTTTTCCTATGTGTTGCTAGACACTTCCTAGAGTCAGAGGTCTTCCTATGTGATCGAAAGACATGCTAGAATCAGAGGTGTGGCTTATCTTGCTAAGACACTTGACTAGAGCTATTTGTGTTGCCTATCTTTTCCTAAGACACATGCCTAGGATAAGAGGTTTTCCTACGTGATCCTAAGACACATGCATAGTGTCTGAGGTATTGCTACGTGATCCTAAGACACATGCATAGTGTCAGAGGTATTCCTACTGATCCTAAGACACATGCCTAGAGTCAGAGGTTTTCCTATGTGATCCTAAGACACATGCTTAGATTCAGAGGTTTTCCTACTGATCCTAAGACACATGCATAGTGTCAGAGGTTTTCCTATGTGATCCTAAGACACATACCTATGGTCAGAGGTTTTCCTACTGATCCTAAGACACATGCCTAGAGTCAGAGGTTTTCCTATGTGATCCTAAGACACATGCTTAGATTCAGAGGTTTTCCTACTGATCCTAAGACACATGGCTAGCCACTTGCATTGCCTATCTGATGCTGAAACACATAGCTAACCAACTTGTGCTGGCTATCTGAGTCCATCAAACGACTAGAGAGAGAGTTGCTTCCTATCGACACTATGGCAAATGACTAGATTTACTCTTACTGCCTATTTGATGTTAAGAAACATGGCTAGAGTCAGAGGTGTTGCCTATCTCTTCCTAAGACGCATTAGTAGTGTCAGAGTTGTTGCCTATCTGCTGCTAAGATACATGACTAGTAACTCGTGCTGCCTACCTAATCCTAAGACTCATGTCTACAGTCAGCTGTGATGCCCCTCTTATCCTAAGACACATGCCTAGATTCACTTGTGCTGCCTTTCTGATCCTAAGACATATGCCTAGAATCATCGTTATTGCCTATCTGATCCACACATGACCAGTCACTTGTGCTGCCTATCTAATCCTAAAACTTAGGACTGGAGTTACTTGTGCTTCCTATCTGATCTTAATACACATGAAGAGTCAGAGGTATTGGCTATCTGAGCCCATCGCACATGACTAGAGTGACTTGTTTTTCCTATCTGTTCTATGACACATGACTAGAGTGACCTTTGTTGCTTAGTTGAGCCAATCATACTTGACTAGATTCTCTTGTTTTACCTATCTGAGTCCATCACAAATGACTTTAGTCAGAGGTGCTGCCTAACTGATGCTGGGAAACAGCACTAGAGTGACTAGTGTTGCCTACCATCACACTTGACAAGAGTCACTCGAGTAGACTACTTGAGTGTATCACTTGTACTGACGAACTGAATCTAAGTCGCACTACTAGAGCAAGAGGTGTTGCCGTACTGATCCAAAGACACATGACAATTGCGACTTCTGCTGCCTATCTGTCCAAAGACACATGATAAGACTCAGAGGTGTTGTATCTCATCCTAAGACCAATGAACAGTGTCACTTGTCTGACTATCCGATCCTAAGACAAATGAGTAGAGTCAGAGCTGTTGCCTATCTGATCCTCAGATACATAATGAGTCACTTATGTTGCCTATCTGACCCTAACACACATGACTAGAGCCAGAGGTGTTGCATATCTCATCCTACTGAACTTGACTAGTCACTTGTGTTGCCAACTGATCCAAAGACACATAGCTAGTGTCACAGGTGTTGCCTATCTGTTCTTAAGACACATGACTACATTCAGTTGTGATGCCTAATTGATCCCAAGACACACGACCACACTCACTTGTGCTGCCTAATTGATCCTAACACACATGACTAGTGTCACAGGTGTTGCCTATCTGATCCTCAGATACATAATGAGTCACTTATGTTGCCTATCTGACCCTAACACACATGACTAGAGCCAGAGGTGTTGCATATCTCATCCTACTGAACTTGACTAGTCACTTGTGTTGCCAACTGATCCAAAGACACATGGCTAGTGTCACAGGTGTTGCCTATCTGTTCTTAAGACACACGACCACAGTCACTTGTGCTGCCTAATTGATCCCAAGACACACGACCACAGTCACTTGTGCTGCCTAATTGATCCCAAGACACACGACCAGTCACTTGTGCTGCCTAACTGATCCTAAGACACATGACTAAAGTCACAGATGTTGCCTAACTGATCCTAAGACACATGACTAGTGTCACAGGTGTTGCCTATCTGTTCTTAAGACACACGACCACAGTCACTTGTGCTGCCTAACTGATCCTAAGACACATGACTAAAGTCACAGATGCTGCCTAACTGATCCTAAGACACATGACTAGTGTCACAGGTGTTGCCTATCTGTTCTTAAGACACACGACCACAGTCACTTGTGCTGCCTAACTGATCCTAAGACACATGACTAAAGTCACAGATGCTGCCTAACTGATCCTAAGACACATGACTAGTGTCACAGGTGTTGCCTATCTGTTCTTAAGACACACGACCACAGTCACTTGTGCTGCCTAACTGATCCTAAGACACATGACTAAAGTCACAGATGCTGCCTAACTGATCCTAAGACACATGACTAGTGTCACAGGTGTTGCCTATCTGTTCTTAAGACACACGACCACAGTCACTTGTGCTGCCTAACTGTTCCTAAGATACATGACTAGTCACTTGTGCAGCCTATCTGATCTTGAGACACATGATCACATTCCGTTGTGCTGCTTAACTGATCCTAAGACACATGACTAGAGTCAGAGGTGTTGCCTAACTGATCCTAAGACAAATGACTAGAGTCAGAGGTGTTGCCTAACTGATCCTAAGACAAATGACTACATTCAGGTGTGTTGGCTAACTGATCCTAAGACAATGACTAGAGTCAGAGGTGTTGCCTATCTGTTCCTAAGATAAATGACTAGTCACTTGTGCAGCCTATCTGATCTTGAGACACATGATCACATTCCGTTGTGCTGCCTAACTGATCCTAAGACAATGACTAGAGTCAGAGGTGTTGCCTATCTGTTCCTAAGATACATGACTAGTCACTTGTGCAGCCTATCTGATGTTGAGACACATGATCACATTCCGTTGTGCTGCCTAACTGATCCTAAGACACATGACTAGAGTCAGAGGTGTTGCCTATCTGTTCTTAAGACAAATGACTACATTCAGGTGGCTAATTGATCCTAAGACACATGACTAGAGTTACTTGTGCTGCCTATGCGATCTTAATACACATGAGGAGTCAGTGGTGTTGCCTATCTGAGTCCATATGACTAGAGTCACTTGTTTTTCGTATCTTTTCCTAAGGCAGATGACTACAGTCACTTGTGTTGCTTACCTGAGCCCAGCACACTTGACTAGAGCCACTTGTTCTGTCTATCTGAATCCATCACAAATGTTTAGTTTGAGAGGTGCTGCATATCTGATCCTAAAACACTTGACTAGAGGGACTTGTGGTGCCTAACTGCTCCTATGACACATCACTAGAGTGAGAATGTGTTCCTACCTGAGCTCATCACACTTGACAAGAATCACTTGTTCTACCTATCTGATTCCATCACACATGACTAGAGTCAGAGGTGCTGAGTATCTGATCCTCCTATCACTAGAGTTTCCTATATCAGCCTATCATACAAACATCAAGTCTAAGGTGTGTCATATCACAGGCTATGATATTTCTACAAGTAGAAGGTCAGAGGTGGTAACTATCACAGCCTATGATATTTCTACAAGTACAATGTTAGAGGTGTTAACTATCTCAGCCTATGATATTTCTACAAGTACAATGTCAGAGGTGTTAACTATCTCAGCCTATGATATTTCTACAAGTACAATGTCAGAGGTGTTAACTATCTCAGCCTATGATATTTCTACAAGTACAATGTCAGAGGTGTTAACTATCTCAGCCTATGATACTTCTACAAGTACAATGTCAGAGGTGTTAACTATCGCAGCCAATACTTCTACAAGTACAATGTCAGAGGTGTTAACTATCGCAGCCAATGATACTTCTACAAGTACAATGTCAGAGGTGTTAACTATCTCAGCCTATGATACTTCTACAAGTACAATGTCAGAGGTGTTAACTATCGCAGCCAATGATACTTCTACAAGTACAATGTCAGAGGTGTTAACTATCGCAGCCAATGATACTTCTACAAGTACAATGTCAGAGGTGTTAACTATCTCAGCCTATGATACTTCTACAAGTACAATGTCAGAGGTGTTAACTATCTCAGCCTATGATACTTCTACAAGTACAATGTCAGAGGTGTTAACTATCACAGCCTATGATACTTCTACAAGTACAATGTCAGAGGTGTTAACTATCTCAGCCTATGATACTTCTACAAGTACAATGTCAGAGGTGTTAACTATCACAGCCTATGATACTTCTACAAGTACAATGTCAGAGGTGTTAACTATCTCAGCCTATGATACTTCTACAAGTACAATGTCAGAGGTGTTAACTATCTCAGCCTATGATACTTCTACAAGTACAATGTCAGAGGTGTTAACTATCTCAGCCTATGATACTTCTACAAGTACAATGTCAGAGGTGTTAACTATCTCAGCCTATGATACTTCTACAAGTACAATGTCAGAGGTGTTAACTATCTCAGCCTATGATATTTCTACAAGTACAATGTCAGAGGTGTTAACTATCTCAGCCTATGATACTTCTACAAGTACAATGTCAGAGGTGTTAACTATCTCAGCCTATGATACTTCTACAAGTACAATGTCAGAGGTGTTAACTATCTCAGCCTATGATACTTCTACAAGTACAATGTCAGAGGTGTTAACTATCACAGCCTATGATACTTCTACAAGTACAATGTCAGAGGTGTTAACTATCTCAGCCTATGATACTTCTACAAGTACAATGTCAGAGGTGTTAACTATCTCAGCCTATGATACTTCTACAAGTACAATGTCAGAGGTGTTAACTATCGCAGCCTATGATACTTCTGCAAGTACAATGTCAGAGGTGTTAACTATCTCAGCCTATGATACTTCTGCAAGTACAATGTCAGAGGTGTTAACTATCTCACCCTATGATACTTCTACAAGTACAATGTCAGAGGTGTTAACTATCTCACCCTATGATACTTCTACAAGTACAATGTCAGAGGTGTTAACTATCGCAGCCTATGATACTTCTACAAGTACAATGTCAGAGGTGTTAACTATCTCAGCCTATGATGTTTCTACAAGTACAATCTCAGAGGTGTTAACTATCGCAGCCTATGATATTTCTACAAGTACAATGTCAGAGGTTTTGCCTATCACAGCCTATGATACTTCTACAAGTACAATGTCAGAGGTTTTGCCTATCACAGCCTATGATACTTCTACAAGTACAATGTCAGAGGTGTTAACTATCTCAGCCTATGATACTTCTACAAGTACAATGTCAGAGGTGTTAACTATCACAGCCTATGATGTTTCTACAAGTACAATGTCAGAGGTGTTAACTATCACAGCCTATGATACTTCTACAAGTACAATGTCAGAGGTGTTAACTATCTCAGCCTATGATGTTTCTACAAGTACAATCTCAGAGGTGTTAACTATCGCAGCCTATGATATTTCTACAAGTACAATGTCAGAGGTTTTGCCTATCACAGCCTATGATACTTCTACAAGTACAATGTCAGAGGTTTTGCCTATCACAGCCTATGATACTTCTACAAGTACAATGTCAGAGGTGTTAACTATCTCAGCCTATGATGTTTCTACAAGTACAATGTCAGAGGTTTTGCCTATCACAGCCTATGATACTTCTACAAGTACAATGTCAGAGGTGTTAACTATCTCAGCCTATGATGTTTCTACAAGTACAATGTCAGAGGTTTTGCCTATCACAGCCTATGATATTTCTACAAGTACAATGTCAGAGGTGTTAACTATCTCAGACTATGATGTTTCTACAAGTACAATGTCAGAGGTTTTGCCTATCACAGCCTATGATATTTCTACAAGTGCAATGTCAGAGGTTTTGCCTATCACAGCCTATGATATTTCTACAAGTACAATGTCAGAGGTTTTGCCTATCACAGCCTATGATACTTCTACAAGTACAATGTCAGAGGTGTTAACTATCTCAGCCTATGATGTTTCTACAAGTACAATGTCAGAGGTTTTGCCTATCACAGCCTATGATATTTCTACAAGTACAATGTCAGAGGTGTTAACTATCTCAGCCTATGATACTTCTACAAGTACAATGTCAGAGGTGTTAACTATCGCAGCCTATGATACTTCTACAAGTACAATGTCAGAGGTTTTGCCTATCACAGCCTATGATATTTCTACAAGAAGAATTCTTGAGAATTCTCAGCCTATGATATTAATACAAATGGAATGTCAAGACGGTGGCCTATGATAATACAAGTAGAAATACATAGACAAGATAAAAAGGTCAGACAATGTCTAACGAAAATGCAATTTATGGTTGTTCCATTAGCAATAAAACAAACCACTCCTCTCACAATACAGAACAAAAATGGAAAACAATGCAAAAATGCCTGAAGTTCAGCAGATGGAATTGTTGCTCTCTAATGTGTCCTTTTTGTGAAATGCAGGTTCTACCTTGCTGAAAACAAACTTGGTCCTTTTACTCTTTCACAATAAATTTTTGAAGTTTCAAACCTGTGCTCATTTTTAAGCTCATTCAACATATTTTAATGCCAAGGAACCATGTAGGATCTCATTCACACTGTTTTCTTCGTTTTCATTAAAAAGCAGGCACAGGCACAATATCCACATCCTCATCACTGGAGATAATTTTGCATTTAGAACAGAGATTTTGTTTTTCTGACAAGCCAACTAGTGTGTTTGGAATGTTAAAAATTCAAGAGTTACAACATGTTGTGTGAAATGTTGAATGTTTACTGTTGAAGAGTTTGGACTTACTTGATGCCAAGAGGAAATGATGTTCAACTTAACCAAGAAGAGGAGCAAGATATTTTTGATTATAATCGCTGTATTATGTTTTGTCCCTCGTGGCAGCTCAGTGATGGACCACGTCACTGCAGCTATGTGTGTGACAGGCAATCACCATCAATACTGCCCAACACCCCTTCGTACCCTCCAACTATAACCTCCAGGATATCACAACACTTCCACTGTTGACAGATTTATTTATAATGCTCGCACGTGGTAATACTTATGTTTTGGTCCTGTGAACCCTGCAAGGAATGCATGCACATATAAAAAAATCTGATGTTGCACTCACATGACTTTCTCTACTCTTGTACAAACTATTTTTATAAACGCTTATTCTCCATATGCTTCATGTTAATTGAGATATTAATCTTATTGCTAATTTTCTTGTAGATGCAAGGGAAATTGGTAGGCTTTAAGCGATAGTCAAATATTTTAAGAGCTGTTTGCTATGTGGTGTATTCCATTCTCTTTGCATTACCAGGACAAAAAAAATGAATAACGAATTCCCCTTTGAGAAAAAGTATAAGTATTGGAAAATTTAAGGAAATAACAAGCAATATCTCGAAAATGGTTCACTCAACAAAAAAAATGTATATGACATAAATTGTGTAGTTTAACGCGATCTACATTTTTTGTGTAGTAAAATGTTGTCTATCTCTTATGGTTTACCAGTTATGCAAAAGTAATTCACAATGAAGAATACTTTTGGAGACATTCCCAGAAAATTTGAGATATACATTTTATTTCTCGTGAAAGTATCTTAAATATATGATATTTTAATCAAAATCGTTAGAACCATTTTTGAGAAAATTAAAATTTTCGAAAAATGTTCCATGTAAAGGATAATCTGGAGTTGGGGGATTTTCTTGAAAACCTTCGTGTCGCATCTCTGGAAGATACTGAACCTAAATACCAAGTTTGGTGTTTATGCGACTGTTCGTTTATGAGTTATGCTGTTCAGACACACACACGGACATAATTCCAAAAATGCTTCATGGGGCCTCAAAACATATACTTCCGATGAAATCTCGGTATCAAATTTTTGGGTGGAATACAATACTTTCCCTACTTACTATACGTAGTAGAGAAAGTAAAAATAGAAAAGGCTTTGGCGTAATATATGCTAAAGAGTAGTCATGTGTTATTAGAAAATAATAATATTAAGGATAATAATAATAATAATAAAAAAATGGAATTCATCCTTGCACACTTGTGTGTAAGAAATCTTTTGTTTTCAGCACTGAGTTCTGTCACTGATTTTGAACACTTAGTGATTGTAGCACGTTAATTTTGTCGCACTTTAGTTCACAAAGTTTACAAGTATATTTATCTGTTACTATATGAGAATTAAATTACTATGGAGCGCAGTTCATGTATACGAGTCGATATGCATTGATTTGACTCTTATCAAATGTTTGCAATGCTCCTCACAAAACCATGTAGGCTTCCCTCTTCCCACTATCTCACCTTGCAAAGTCAGAAGCCAATACACAAGAATAGATGTTTGTTTTGTTTTCTTGCGGTAATAGTTTTGTTGTATGAATTGTTGCAAATGGTTAATAGTTCGAGTGCAATATAAACATCAGACGTAAGAGAGTATTCAAGTAAAATAACTGCACTGCTACTTCTGTTGTGTTTTATAGTGCTTCCTTTATAATGTTATTTCTTTCTTTCTTATAATGGCAGTAATTAATATGGCTTTTGATATTAGCATTAGTAGTTTCACAGTAAGTATAAACATTAACTTATAATTTCTTCTTTTGTTAACAGCTTGAGAAGGAGGATTAATTTAGTCATGTATACACAATAATAAATCAACTGTTAGCACTGTCAACTGAGCGTGGCAGGTAGTATTTGGCCCTCCTGTTCCCCTCCATGCAAAAGGTTGCAACATAGCTCTCCCACCACTTCATTCATGTTACATGATAATGTAACTGCCTCAAGGGACAAGTACAGCAATTATAACTACTACACCTCTGATATCCAGTGCAGTGGGCAACTTGCCATTGGTGAACTTCAATTGTGGAATGTTACTATAGACCAGCTATCTACAGGGTGTAATTTTGTTGGTGTCATATATTTGAGGGACATGTTTCTGACATCAAAACAGTAAAACTAGTTCATATGTTTCGGGTCTGAAAATCAACCATTTCGTTGTTATAGGTCAAAGAAGATGTATTCCATGAGTGAACCGACGGATATGCACTACACGTGTGGCTGTGCAGATGGCAATGCAGCATGAGCACATGAACTTTATGCAGAAAGGCACCCTAACAAGCCGTTAACGTGTGCAAGAACATTCCATGAATTTACCAACGCTTGAGAGAGAATGGCGCATTTGAGAGGAGTACTAGGGATGTTGGGAGACCAGAACGAGTTCTTCGTGCTGTGGATGCAGACCCATCATGAAGCACAAGACGTATGGCTGTAAGGGAAAGAGTTAGCCATATGACTATCTGGAGAATTCTGCATGAAAATTTCTGTGCCCATATCACCTTCAACGTGTGCAAGGATTAAATGAGGCGGACTTTGAGCCAAGAAGACGTTTCTGTCAACGCATGTTACAGCAGTTCATCAATTTTCTAGCCTGTATCTTATTCACAGATGAAGCTGGTTTTACTCGCGATGGCATCTTCAATTTTCATAACACTCGTAACTGGGCATTTGAAAATCCTAATGAAGTACGACAGGACAACCATCAACAGAGGTTCTCTCTAACGTTTAGGGTGGAATCATTCATGATCACTTTATTGGTCCCTATTTCTTCCCTCCGGTCTGAATGGACAAACCTATCTCCAGTTTCTCAGAAATGAGTTGCATCACTTAACTGATAATGTGCCTCTGTAGATCATCCAACAAATGTGGTTTTTACATGATGGTGCTCCAGCTCATTTCAGTATGATAGTTTGTAAGTTTTTGAATGATCAATTTCTGCAAAGATGGATTGGTCGAGGGGAACCCATTGCATGGCCTGCTCGATTGCCTGATTTGAATCCAATGGATTTCTTCGTCTGGAGACATTTGAAATCCTTGGTTTATGTGACTCCTGTACCTGATGTTGGCATTTTGAGAGGACGTATCCAAACTGGATTTGACCAAATATGAAACGCACCAGGAATTTTCAACAAAGTATGCCAGAGCATGGAATGCAGGCTTACTGCATGCATCGAGGCAAGAGGAAGCCACTTAGAGCAATTTTTGTAACTTCAGATTTTGTGTTGTAACTCTGAAATAAATGATTTTCAGACCCATGTTCATATGAACCTTTTTTACTGTTTTGATGTAAGGAACACGTCCCCCAAATATAAGACACCAATAAAGATACACTCTGTATAAAGCCACAATCTGCAATGGAGTTTTTATTTGAAATGTGATAAAGACATGGTTGCAATCATCACAAACTACTGAAGACATAGTCACTCTTCCAACAACCACTAGTATAAGTAAGCAATCGTCCTCTACTTTGAAACAATTGAAAACATATTATGATGCAGTAGCTATAGCCCAAGGTTATCAGGAGGTTGGTGTCAGGCAGTCAGAGATAAACAAAGATAAGTCGCACCCGGTGTAAATATAGAAGTGCTATCGGCAGATAACCAGAATCTTCTGGAGGTTTCTTTCTTCCCTCCTGCAGAATGTGTGTCTGTGGAAGATTCCATTGACTAAATAAGCAAGCATTCTTGCTAGAACAGTCAGTTCAGTTGAGTTGATCAGTGAGTTGGTTCTGTTGTGACATCAACTGCGGTTCTACAAGTGAGTTGGTGGTGACTGCTGTGGTATGCAGCGAGTGCTACTGTGGAGCGAGAGATTGTAGAAGTTCAATTCCCCAGCAAGTTGAACTGTTCAGAAGTAAAGGCTAGTGAAATGACATGGAAATTGAGCTCATTCAAATTAGTGAAGTGACAGTGTGAACAGTGAAGTCCCACTGGACATTGAACCAGATGAAAACAGTGACGGTGAGAACTGAGAGAAGTCACACTTGAAATACTGGACAAAAGGAATGCTATAGGGGGGGATGAAATAGCCTGCCTCCTCATAGTGTCCCCTGGCTAACGCTAAATAGGCTACAATACTGTGCAGATCAGATTACTCCAAACAAAATTTCAACAGATAATATTTCAGTGGATACCAGCACACGTCGGAGTGAATGGTAACGAGACTGCAGACTTTTGGGCCAAAAAGGGTGCAGTGTTATACTCAAAACATATAAAGTCTTGTGGACTTGATATGAAACTAAAAAATGTCAAAATTAATATAGAATAAAAATACCAACATAATATTCAAAAGGAAATTACTAATAAAAATTACTCTAACATAAAGAAATAGTACAAAAAATAAAAAATGTTCCAAGGAAAGAAGCCGTTGCTTACTTTAGATTAGCCACTAGACATGACTGTCTGGCGGAACATCTACATGGTTTTATGAATGACAAAGCATGCAAGATTTGCAATGCTGACAAGAATGCTTTAGGACAAAATTGACTGAATGGACTGGCACATCTTAACATACATCGTGAAATCCAAATCATAGACGATAACTTTTGATGAACTAGCAAACAATTTGGCTTAGTTAATACTTTTAATTCCAAAGCATGTTAAAAACTTAATAAAATGTGCTAAATTTGAGTGGTTTCTAAGTGAGTGCAATATCTTCCAGTTTATAACTAGAAACCCTATTTTGTAGTGAAATAAAATGCCTGCAGGGGTAATAAAAGATACTTTACGGTGGTCATTATTTTGCATGTCATAATTCTCACCTCAACATATCTGCTGCTTAGAATACACAAAACATCCAATCCTAATTTTAATTCCAATTGCTGCACCTTAATCTGTGAACATAAAATACATTTAAATGTTTCAATTCATGATTAAAAAGTGGATCACTATACATAACCTCTCCCTCAATATTTTTCTGGCAATGCCACGGTTAACAATGTCTATTTTTTAACAAGTGCTTTTGATTCACTTCCCATTCATGTTGTCATGGTAAAAAGTTAAATTTCTTGCACTCAGTGCTGGCAACTGAACCTACCTCCATGCTTTATTTTACTGCATGCATGTCCATGAACTATATTAGATTGTCTAACTTTTGATATATTTTTATTGCAGACATGGAATATCTTTAATATATTTTTATTTCTTTATTGTTCTGAACATAACAGGCATGAGCCCAATTACAATGTTCATCACAAAAATATAGTAACATACAATCATTTATAAATCTAATTTATACAGAAGACCCAAACAAACATTATAAATAACCATCAAAGTTCTGAAGAAGAGAATGAAATAAGAAAAAATAACAAGGAATAAAAACAACTAGAAAAGAAATGAGAAGGTGGCATGGTAATTATACAATTATTTCTAATTTAAATATTTGTATTAATATACGAAAAATGATTATTGACTATTGCATTTTTTAACTGAGTTTCAGACAGACTGAAAATATCTACATCCAAATAATGAAGTTTGTTATATAAATATACAACTCTGTTTAATGGTGAATTTTTATGTATTTGTGTGTTTGTTCTTGGGGTGAAAAAAAGCTTCTTAAATCTATTAATTTTATTTGGTACATAAAATAATATATTTACGATAATATTAATACCATCAATAATAGAATGTAATACTTTATACAGAAATATTAATCCCTCAATGTCTCTTCTGAAATTTAGAGCTTTAAATTTAAATATATCTAATAGGGTGTCGCAATTTGTGTACGTAGGATAACATCCAATTCTTTTAAAATTTTATATTGTACTTTTTCTATTAAGTTCACATACTTTGTGGTCTTAGGATTCCAAATAATAGAAGTGTATTTGAGATTTTGTCTAAAAAAGGCATTGTAAAGTCGTATTAATGTTTTTTCTTTAAATGTACTTGAACTCCTAATAATGAAGCCTAGACATTTTAGCGATTTTGTTACAATTAATTCCATGTGTCTGCTAAATCTGAGATTTGTTGAAAAATGTACTCCTAGATCTTTATTTTCAACTACTTCAACAAGTGGTGTCCTATTGATGTTATAAAGATATTTAAAGGGATTTTTACTTCTGGTGAAGAACATTTTTACACACTTACTAATATTAAGTGGAACTTCGTTCGTTTTACTCCATGCATATAAAGAATCTAGATCATGTTGAAGTTCTAAACAATCTCTAACACTATTGATACTTTTGTATAATTTATCATCAGTACACATTAATATTTTGGAATGTTTAGCAATACTAGGTAAATCATTTATAAAACACAAAAATAACAAAGATCCTAAGATGGAACCTTGGAGAATTCCTGAATTAACATTAAACTGGTATGACACGCAATTTTTATAATACATTACCTGTGATCTGTCTTATAAGTATGATTAAAGTATTTTCATTAATGGAGGAGAAAAACCCAATTTCGATAATTTAGCAAGTAAACAATCATGATCAGCTTTATAAGATGCCTTTTGGAAATCTGTATATATTTACATCTACTTGCTTAAACCGGTCTAGTTCTAATGATACAAACTCAGTAAAATTAGAAAGATTAGATCTTTTGGGCATGAATCCATGCTGAAACGGTGAAATTGCTAGCTTGATATGATTAAATGTGTGTGTATAAATAATGCTTTCAATGATTTTTGTTGGTGTAGATAGAACAGCAATAGGCCTATAGTAGCTTATCTTAATAATTCCTGATTTATGAATAGGAATTACTTTGTTTCCAAAATTCCTTGATGTAGGGTTTGGTTATAAATTAATGTTGGGTATAGTAATAGATCACCACATCCTTTGAAAATTTAAGTCGGCATTCTGTCAAGCCCAGCAGATTTTATTTTCAAGTTTTTTTAATGCAAATTTTACTTAATTTTAACTTATTTGGCTTATATTTAGAGAGTTCAAGATGTTGATGGTATTGTCAGTTATATAAGTGTATTTTGAAGTACTACTTGAATAACAGAATATCATAGTTGATAGTAGAATTTTATCGTTTAAATCTTACCTGTATCTTTACTTCTGTTTTACTTTCTCTACTAAGTATAGTTAAGTAGGGAAAGTACTGTATTCTACACAAAAATTCTATGCCGAGATTTCACCAGAAATAAAAGCATTTTTAAAAAAAATTCCATGTGTGCGTATATTAACAGCATTAACTCGAAAACAAAAAGTTGGATAAATATCAAACTTTGTATCTTCCAAAGATGCAACACGAAGCTTAACAAGAAACTGTCCCCATCCCAAACTACCCTTAACATGTAATTTTTTTTCAAAATTTTTGATTTTCTAAAGATTGGCCATAATGATTTTTATTAAAATCCCATATATTAAGGATATTTATTTACATGACAAATCAACTGTATATCTTAAATTAGACTGTGAAATCCCCTTCATTCAGAAGGAATTTTGTACAATCTTGTATAACTGGTAAATGTTAAGTGATAGACAAAAACATATAACACAAAAAATGTAGATCTCTTTAAAACACACAATTTATTTTTTAATAACTTTGTTTGGCATAAGTAGCTTCCGAGATACCAGTTATTAATGAATTGAATTGTTCAAAAGTCCTGTCAACATTAAGATGTTTTCCGTGATTGCATGGAATTTTAAGGCTATCGTATAGTGTTCTGTTCTTAAACATTTGACTATCGCTGTCTCACATATGCTGTAGAGAGACAAAGAATATGTTAAGGTTCGGACAATTTATTTGATGGATACTTTTAATACTTTGGGTAAATTCTTGCATTCTTATATAAATTATATACTTGTGTATTTCTTAGTCTTTCTTGACTTATGAATTGTAACAGCATCTAACATGAATAACGTGGGTAACCACTTTCTATAGCAGTCCCTAATGGATTTTACTATGACATCAGCTTCCTCAGGGCTACATCCAATCTTGCACAGTATTAAGCTGCACCCTGAGCTGTCGTGCATCACTAGGAATGTTTTGGAACAATTTGAATACTCTTTAACTATTGACTGTTACAACTCAAGCCTAGGGCATTGGTACACCATAGTTGATAAAGCTTATGGCATGATTGTTGAGATCCACCTAGGCAGAAATTAACTATATAAAGAGCCTCAGAACTTCATTGAGGGCTCACGTTCTCTGTGATGCGGTATTAAGGTTGTGTTGACTTCATGTGAGTTGAAGCCATCTTGTGACGTCACTCCTTTGTCTGGTTCGTAGCTCCCTCTGGCGTAGCAATTTGTATCAGTTTTGAAATAATTTATTTTAAATGTCCTCCGGCTAGCTGTTTAGGTCGACATTTATCTCTTGCAGGGTGTGAATCGGAAAGGAATCTTTTATCCAGAAATTATACTGACGAAGAAATTGGTTTTATAATTTTTATTGCCGAACACGTTCACAAACACTTTTACATATTAATCTGGATACTCGCCAAACTGAAACTGTTTATAATAACTTCTTACTTATCACTTTTAACTATGTATTTCAACTTTGTGTAGAATTAACTTTATAATAATTCTCGTAATTATGCTGCGTGTAACTTGACGAACTGAAGGACTGACTGACGATGAACTGAGAGACCGACGTGTAGTGTGTTGAGAATTCTGTTGAACTGGGGGGCGATTTACCTCGGACCTGGCTTATATACACCCACTCCTCGACATGCCTAAAGATTATAAATGAACTGCTATTGGCTAATAAAACGCGCCAACATTAGCGTCTATTTTAATATCCAATGAAAACCACGAAAACATATGCTTTAGGAAATGTTCTAGAAGCTTCTACCGAAACCGCGCGAAACATTACGTAACTTCCTGGTTCCCAGTAATGATAAACAACTCACCCCCTTGCTGCATTATTGCGTTATTATTGACAGTTTCAGTAAAGCCGTATATTATTATTTACCAATATTAATTATAATTAATAAACCTCTGAAATCAATGTCACATAAAAATACATATTCATATTACAATCATTATTTACATTTAAGTAATTTGTGATACAAATTACCGTATCATATGCCCCACTAGAAACATAATTATAAATATTTATAACTTGTTTGGAAATTTTAAAATTGTGTTTTTAGTCTCCTAAATCTTGGAACACACGCTATCACTTTCACTTGACACTTCACACGCATTTAACACACGACATATGTTTTCTTTATTATCTCGCCACTACGTACTGGCTTTGGTTTAATTAATTTAGATATTAATCTGACATCACAAAATTTTTTTTTTATAGCAAATACTTTACCCTAAATTATTTAATCACTGCTACCAAATTGTTTACTTTCTTAAGTTGTTGACTAAAATTTATACATTTAAGATTTTTGTAATTATTATACATATTTACCAAAATATTCACCCTTTACATATATTTAAATCTCTTAAATCTAAGTAATTTTTCACATGTTCTGTTTGCTACATAAGTATTTGTTTTTAATTATTTTTACCAAATTTTTTTTTTTTTTTTTTTTTTGTTATTCTGAATTTTATTTTAACAATACTCTTGGAATAGTATTTATATACTTTACTTTAATATCATATTAAGTTTAAATCTTTACATTCTTAATTTTCAAATACTGTTACAGTTAATAAAAATGTTTTTTTTTTTTTTTTTTTTTTTATATAATTTAAACATTTCTCTTTTTCTTTTTTTATTTCTCTTTTCAAATGACATATATAAATAGTTAACCCTCTTACGTTCCAATACATTTCTCTGCAAGTCATCTTTAACTATCCAGCAGTTACTTTACATCTCATTGCTATTTACCCTCCTGGATCAAATTGTGTGTGGCTAAACATTACTCGTAGCCGTAACCTAACCTTCAAATTTTTATTCATGAATAACCTCTTGTATTCATATGACATTTCGTTCCCTGATAACATTTGAAAACAATCTGAAGTTTCCTGAACTACACATCTTTTAACAACTGTCACTTTCACTTCTTCTACTATCTCTTTACTTTGAAAATACTCTGACAAATCTGTACTAAACTGTACTGGACTGGAGTTTTCATTTTGAACAGCTTGATACAATTTATTTCTTTGCATTCCTGTCTCATTCTGTATTTCTGATATCTCCCCTCTGAAATTAACTTGCGCCTTATTCACATCTACATTTATAACCTCATTTATCTCTCTTGCAATACTACTTACTTGATTTCCTAACTCTGTGCATTCTACATTAACCTCACTTTTAGTATTAACCTCACTTTCTTTGTTATCTCTTTCCCTGCTCGTGTCTAGCATTTTCTTTGAAATTTCTCCTATCTCACTTGCTATTACTTCCTCATTTTCATCTCTCATTTCTGGCATACTACTATCTAGCTTCATAACTTTCTTTTCCATTTCTTCACTGCTTTGATCTACTTTTTGTTCTAATATCTCATTACTCCTACCAATATTTTCAATTGATTTCCGGTTTTGTTCTAATCTCTTACCAATATCTTCCCTTAATTCCCTATGACTCTTTTGCATATCTTCCCTGTTTTGATCTATTTTCTTTTCTAATTTCTCATTATTCATTTCCATGTTCTGAGTTAGTTTTTGTTCTAATTTTTCATTATTCTGAGTTAGTTTTTGTTCTAAACTCCTATCAATATCTTCCCTGTTTTGATCTATTTTCTTACTAAGATCTTCCCTTAATTCCCTATGACTCTTTTGCATATCTTCCCTTAATTGATCTGTAATACTCTTACTAAGATCTTCCCTATTTTGATCTATTTTCTTTTCTAATTTCTCATTATTCTTTTGCATATCTTTCATATTCTCATTCAAATTTTTCAGCATTTCCATAATCATACTAGTACCAAGATTAACATTTCCTGCTATTCTATTCTCACTTTCTGCACTAACATTTTCATCTTCAAATCCTAAAAAGTCTGGGCTGTTTTCTGCACTAACATTTTCATCCTCCATAATTATTTCTTCTGAATTATTGGTAGCCATTATTTTTTTTATCCTACCACTCCTCAATAACATTTAAATTTGTTTACCCTTTTTTTTCTAAAAAAAAATTAAGATACTCTAACCTTTCTGATGCTGTCCGTTGCTGTTACTTTGATGTCCAGTTTTTCTGCCCCTCTCTCCTAGGTTTGTATGTCGCTTCGATGAATCTGCGTAGTTTTATCGTCCTGTAGCTTGAATTTCCACGATGTCCAATTATACATGTAATCTGTCCTGCCTGTTGTTTCTGGAATCTGCGTCTTGTAGATCATTTCACCGCTGCATTCCTGGTTACTCTGCTTCATTCCTAGTCATCGTGTTCCTTTCCTGGTCACTTCGCCCCACGTCCTGGGTGCCAATTTGATGCGGTATTAAGGTTGTGTTGACTTCATGTGAGTTGAAGCCATCTTGTGACGTCACTCCTTTGTCTGGTTCGTAGCTCCCTCTGGCGTAGCAATTTGTATCAGTTTTGAAATAATTTATTTTAAATGTCCTCCGGCTAGCTGTTTAGGTCGACATTTATCTCTTGCAGGGTGTGAATCGGAAAGGAATCTTTTATCCAGAAATTATACTGACGAAGAAATTGGTTTTATAATTTTTATTGCCGAACACGTTCACAAACACTTTTACATATTAATCTGGATACTTGCCAAACTGAAACTGTTTGTAATAACTTCTTACTTATCACTTTTAACTATGTATTTCAACTTTGTGTAGAATTAACTTTATAATAATTCTCGTAATTATGCTGCGTGTAACTTGACGAACTGAAGGACTGACTGACGATGAACTGAGAGACCGACGTGTAGTGTGTTGAGAATTCTGTTGAACTGGGGGGCGATTTACCTCGGACCTGGCTTATATACACCCACTCCTCGACATGCCTAAAGATTATAAATGAACTGCTATTGGCTAATAAAACGCGCCAACATTAGCGTCTATTTTAATATCCAATGAAAACCACGAAAACATATGCTTTAGGAAATGTTCTAGAAGCTTCTACCGAAACCGCGCGAAACATTACGTAACTTCCTGGTTCCCAGTAATGATAAACAACTCACCCCCTCGCTGCATTATTGCGTTATTATTGACAGTTTCAGTAAAGCCGTATATTATTATTTACCAATATTAATTATAATTAATAAACCTCTGAAATCAATGTCACATAAAAATACATATTCATATTACAATCATTATTTACATTTAAGTAATTTGTGATACAAATTACCGTATCATCTGGTCTGAGACCTTACACACTGCTCTTACCAGCTTCGTCACATCACTCCCAAGGTAAGTCCCTTAGAGGAATCTTTCTGGAAAGGTTTATTTCAATTAAAATGCAGTAAGATAGAAAAATAAACTTTTATAAGAATACTTTGTATACCCGCTGATAAGCAATAGAGGGTAGAATAATTCATGTGAATGTAGCACATCAAATTTTTATTTGTTAGATTTACTTATTTAATCCATACATCAGCCATGTATGAGCTGCAAGTTATTGACTTTTTTTAAGAACGTGGATAATTGATTGCCACCAAAATTAATGTTAGTGACCTTGGTACTGGAACCAGAACCAATGTTCAACACCTTTAGTAATTAGTTTTGTTTTCACTTAAGTACTATTTCTATTATTATCATTGAAAAAATCTGATGTTACACTCACATGACTTTCTCTACTCTTGTACAATCTAATTTTACAAACGCCTATTCTCCATATGCTTCATGTTAATCGAGATATCGAGATGTCAATCTTATTGGTAATTTTCTTGTAGATGCAAGGGGAATATGGTAGCTTTTAAGCGATAGTCAAATATTTTAACGCTGGTTGCTATGTGGCGCATTCCATTCTCTTAGCATGCCAGGACATAAAAAATGAATAACGTATTTGAGAAAAAGTATAAGTATTGGAAAATTTAAGGAAATAACAAGCAATATCTCGAAAACGGTTCACTCAACAAAAGAAATGTATATGACATAAGTTGTGTATTTTAACGCGATCTACATTTTTTGTGTAGTAAAATTTTGTCTATCTCTTATGGTTTACCAGTTATGCAAAAGGCATTCACAATGAAGAATACTTTTGGAGACATTCCCAGAAAATTCGAGATATACATTTCATTTCTCATGACATTATCTTAAACATATGATATTTTCATCAAAATCGTTAGAGCCATTTTTGAGAAAATTAAAATTTCGAAAAATTGTCCATGTAAAGGGTAGTCTGGAGTGGGGGGATTTTCTTGAAAACCTTCGTGTCGCATCTCTGGAAGATACTGAACCTAAATACCAAGTTTGGTGCTTATCCGACTGTTCGTTTTTGAGTTATGCTGTTCACAGACACACACACACACACACACACACAGACACACACACGGACATGTTTCCAAAAATGCTGTTTTTGGATTCAGGAGATCTCAAAACATATATTTCCGGTGAAATCTCGGTATCAAATTTTTGGGTGGAATGCAATACTTCCCCTACTTACTATACGTAGTAGAGAAAGTAAAAATAGTATGCAATAAAAGTACATTGGAGAATCTCTGAATCAGAAAATACTGGACATCTCATTTTCTCAAGATGCAATTACCACACTTGTATCACCACAATATGCTATAGTTCCCAAGGTCACGGGTTCAAACAAGGCAGAGGGCTATGGATTATTTCGGGCGTAAAAATCCTTAGCATGGCTTACTTCAGAAGGGAAGTAAAGCTGGTGGTCCTGTGTCATAGATTTACGGCATATAAAAGAACCTCAAGTCTTATAAAGAGGCCTCTAAGCAAAATTACTGGTCTTTCATGCCCAATATGGAATGGAACACTAAGGACCACAGCAGTTAAAGAGCATCCATAAATAAAACTCAGCATATTGTAAAATTAAATTAAATTAATTCTTCCCCTTTAATTTTACTACAAATTAAAATATGAGGGCAGAGTGAAAACTAATGCACAATAAGTATTTCCTGCCTTGGTATTGCAGCTGGAATGTTGCAATTTCACACAGATATAGTTTGAAGTTTTCACTACAGAGGGTACTTTTGTTTCATTTGCAGCTCTAGTGAGAGAAGCGTGAATTACCAACAAAGATGACGCGCATGTTACTGTCGTCCCGTGTGAAGAGCAGAGAGGTGTGGTTCGATATTTGTGCGCCAAAGGGCATAAACTGAGTGATATTCACAGAGACATGCGTGACGTGTATGGAGATGATTGTATGGACCGTTGCAATGTCTCCAGGTGGTGTGCATTCTTCCTAGAGGGCTGTATGAACCTTAGTGATTCGCCATGCTCCGGGAGACTGGTAACAGCTGCAACCCCGCAGAATGTCAGGGGCATTAAGGCGGCAATTTTGAATGACCGGCGTGTGTAACTGCGAACCTTATCGCAACAGTTCAACATTTCTATGGTGCAGTGTACGATATTGTTCATGACACCTTGAAATTTTGTAAAGTTAGTGCTCGCTGGGTGCCTAAGAACCTGGCAGACAACCACAAGGGCCAGCGAATGATGACGAGCTTGGATCACCTAACGCGGTACACCGCAGAAGGGCATGACTTTCTGAAAGGAATCGCCACTGGTGATGGGTCGTGGACATACCACTACATGCCCGAAACCAAGCAGGCAAGTATGGAATGGAAACATGCTGGTTCCCCAGTGAAGAAAAACATTCAGTGACTCAATCTGCTAGGAAAGTGCTTGTGACGGTGTTCTGGGATATGCATGGTGTTGTATTGGTGGATTTTGCTGAACACGGGACCACTGTGAATGCTGCAGCCTTTGGTGAAGTTGCGTCATGCCCTTCGACAAATGCCACAACATGAATGCTGACAATGTCAAAATTCTTCATGACAATGCTCGGCCCCATGATGCTGCTGCCGTTCATCAGAAAATCACCAAATTTGGTTGGGAGGTGCTCCGGCATCACCATACAGTCCGGACCTTGCACCATTGGACTTTCATCTGTTTGGTCCCATGAAGAAATTCCTGGCTGGCCAACGCTTTCCGACAGATGTGGAAGTAAAATCAGCAGTCCACAGATGGCTATACTCCAAGGAAATGGACTTCTACGTCCAGGGCATATTGAAACTGGTATTATGATGTGTTGAGAAACTTGGTGACTATGTCGAAAAGTAGGTAAAAGGTGTAAGCTCATTTGTGATATTTTTTTGTTTTGTTTTAACTATTAAACTTTTTTGTAAAAAAAATTATTGTGCGTTAGTTTTCGATCCACCCTCGTATATATAGTAAATCAACCACAGTATTTGAATTTTTACAGTATGCCAGGAAAAGAAACATGGCCATTCGTTTTTGAAATGTGATTGTAATAGAAGTGCAAAACATGGAAGGACAGAAAGGAAGGGAAACAAACAGATAATGCAAGCACAGCTGCTGGTTCTGCTAGGAAATAGACATGAGGGAGTTGAATCTTAGTTCTTATTTAACTCTCTTTTTATAACTACTACTTTATTCCATCAATGAACGAGGATAGTCTTGTACACAAAACATTCTTGGCTGTGTAATGTGGAGAAGATTTAACATATTTTTGACAGGCTTACAGAAGTCTACCTGTCATTTTCAAAGTCAACGATAGTGACAGTGGGGGCCTCTTGTGTTAGGGCTTTAGGGTTGATACTGTAACTGCATTGGCACAGTGCTAATCACTTAGCAGGAAGAATAAATGAAGCTATGGGGACAACTGCTTCAACACTAGTTATAATGTGCTCAGCATAGTACTTGGCCTTGGAAGCCTCAAACTGAGTATCTACATAAAGGGGATGCTGTAAAATGGGGTGAATAGCAACACTTTTCTGCTAAAAATGTATTTTGTTCAGGCAATGAAAAGTTTTATTTTAGCAACAAGGAAATGTTTTGACATGATTTGTTTCATTGACTGTAACGTCTGAAACCAACCTTGTGAAAATTATTCATCCCTAGGAACAAAATGAATATTATAGCACTATGTATTTTTGTTTTTGGAAAAGGAAACACAGAACTTAATGGCGGATGGAGCGTGTCAGTGTAGAACCCACTAAGAAGCGTGATTCAGCTTGCGGCATTATACAGTTAAGATGTGAATTTATGCTGTAAACTCACTGACACAAACGTAATTTACCGGTGCTCCAGAGAAGTAAATAATCAGATCACTTTATTTTGAAGTTTGTAGTCCAAAATTCAGCTTCATACATTAATTATGTGCTGAGATAATAATGTGCATTTGAACAAGGGATGCTGCTATGATCCAAATTTCCAAGTCCAACTCTCTTTCTGCCCCTCTTGTTTGCTGGGTCACCATGTGATACCACATTCAGCTGAAAAACCTTTAGTTGGTGCTAAGTTTTACCTTCAGCAAAGTTTGTAGCTCTTACATTAGAAGTAGTAAACTCAAGAGTGCTTGTAGAACAGTTACAGTGATTGTGTTCGTTCTATTTTATTGGTTTTTAGTAAAACAAAATGTCACCCAATGAGCAATGTACAAGCAAACAGAATGAATCAATAATGCCCAAATGGAAACTTTTGCATCATTAGAGCATGAATAAAATTTACAATGTATATTATTTTTACTTTCTCTACTACGTATAGTAAGTAGGGGGAAGTACTATATTCCACCCAAAAATTTGATACAGAGATTTCACCGGAAATATATGTTTTGAGGCCTCCTGAATCCAAAAAAAAGGAAAGTATTTTTGGAAACATGTCCGTGTGTGTGTCTGTGAACAGCATAACTCATAAATGAACAGTCGGATAAACACCAAACTTGGTATTTAGGCTCAGTATCTTCCAGAGATGTGACACAAAGGTTTTCAAGAAAATCCCCCCACCTCAGATTACCCTTTACATGGAACATTTTTCGAAAATTTTAATTTTCTCAAAAATAGCTCTAACGATTTTGACTAACATATAATATGTTTAAGATATTTTCATAACAAATGAAATGTATATCTTGGATTTTCTGGGAATGTCTCCAAAAGTATTCTTGATTGTGAATTACTTTTGCATAACTGGTAAACCACAAGAGATAGACAAAATTTTACTACACAAAAATGTAGATCGCATTAAAATACACAATTTATGTCATATACATTTTTTTTAAGTGAACTATATTCAAGATATTGCTTGTTATTCCCTTAAATTTTCCAATACTTATACTTTTTCTCAAATGGGAATTGGTTACTCATTTTTTTTTGTCCTGGATATGCAAAGATTATTGACCTGTGGCAAAGAGAATGGTGCTGCATTAGTAACCAGCTATTAAGAGATATGTCTATGCTTAAAGGCTACTGTATTTCTATGTTGCCCTTGCAAATACAAAACAAGGGGAACATAGTAGGCCTTAAGCGATAGTCAAATATTTTTAGAACTGGTCGCTATATGTAAAATGTAAATCTCTTTGTATGTCAAGAACATAAAAAAAGAACAACGAATTCTCAGTTGAGAAAAAGTGTAAGTATTGGAAAATTCAAGGAAATAATAAGGAATATCTCAAAAATGGTTCACTTTACAAAAAAAAAACAAAAAAAAAAAAAAAAAAAAAAAGTTTATGACATATATTGTGTGTTCTAACGAGATCTACATTTTTTATGTAGTAAAATTTTGTCTACCTCTTGCGGTTTACTACTTATGCAAAAGTCGTTCAGAATGAAGAGGACTTTTGGGGACATCCCAAGAAAATTCATGATATACACTTTATTTGCCAAAAATGTCTTAAACATATGATACTTTAATCAAAATCGTTAGAGCAGTTTTCGAGAAAATAAAAATTTTCGAAAAATTTTCCATGTAAAGGGTTTGGGGTGGGGGATTTTCTTGAAAACTTTCATGTCCCATCCCTGGAACACATTGAACCTAAATACCAAGTTTGGTGTTTATCTAACTTTTCGTTTTTGAGTTATGCTGTTCACAGACACACAGACACACAAGACGTTTCCAAAAATGCTTTATTTTTTTTATGTCCTGGACATGCAAAGAGAATGCAATGCTCCACATAGCAACCAGCTCTTAAAAGATAATCGCTTATAGCCAACCATATTCCCCTTGCACCTACAATAAAATTAACAGTAAGATAGTTTCTGTAAATGTTTATCTCGATTAACATGAAGTAGATGGAGAATAAGCGTTTGTAAAAATAGTTTGTACAAGAGCAGAGAAAGTCATGTGAGTTTAACACATCAGATTTTTTTTAAAATTTTTCTGATACAATGCGACTGGTTTGTCATAAGGAGTTTTCTTCTTGGCCTGCACAAGTTTTGTTATTGTTATCAAGATGAGGCTTTCAGGATACTTTACTTGTTGATTTAGGAATGTATGCCAAGTTGTATGTCTGAGACCTACAGATTTCTTCCTTATTTAGGACTTTAACTTGGCTCTGACCTTTAACATGTGGTAACGTTGCCCAACTCCAGTAGTGACCAGAGTTCAGCCACCATCAAATTCTGTGGCTACCATAATTTATCTTAAATTTGCAAGTTTTATACATCCTAACCTGTAAAAGTGTTCTGTATTTTCAGCTTAGGCACTCTTATTTTTTCTGTTGTAGACCGAAGTGAAATGGGGTGAATAACAACACGATTACTAGGCTTTAAAAACCAGAAACTGGTGCAAAAAGATTGATACAAATAAGTTCCAAGCAGCAGCTAAAGATGTGGAAAGAAGAATTAGTTATAGAGAAGCTGTCAGGCTTCATGGATTGGACCACACAATCTTATATAGGCATTTCAAAAGTCAAAAATGGGCCTTAAAGTTAAAACTCACAGTGGATAACCTGTTCTACAACATGAGGTGGAGAAAATAATAATGGATACTGCTGCAAACCAACAATGTAAATAATGGAATAAACATTCTAGATAAGGTCTGCCAGATCACATTGTACATAATTAATAAAATCACCACTAAAGAGGTGCTGCTGCATATATGGGCGCAGTCCCAGAAGTACCTGACCTGATGTATAGATAGTGGTGGTTGTTTCAACAAATGACTATGGTAGAAAGTACCAACCTTATAAAACTTAAGTCTGAAATTTGATGATGCTACGTCATTTAGTAATTGTTTGGCAGCCATCAATAGTGAACGCTCTCAGCGAATTTGAAAACATGGATAAAACTGGTCATCGTTATGTGATACAATACTTTCATTTGAAAGGTTCTTAGTCCAACTAATATTAAAGCTGAGCTAGATTCTACTCTGGGGGAGTCTGCTCCTTCGTTTACAACAGTAAAATATTGGGTGGCAGAGTTTAAGCGAGGCCGTACGAGCTGCCAAGACGAACATCGCAGTGGTCGACCGAATGAGGTGACCACACCAAAAATTGTGAGGAAAATCCACAAAATGGTATATACCAAATATAACACTCTTAAAACCGACAAAACACACTGCAGAGTTAGATAGTTGGCAAAAGTTATTAATCACAAAACAAATACCATGTGATGAATTTTGAATTGCCGCCACCGAACCCACTATGGAGTTACCACTACACCAGATTCCACCATATACAGACGAATACGGGACACCACCTTGAGGAACCACTCGACCACTTCCGATGATGTGAACAATTAGCTCCTGAAACTGGTGAAGTTGTAAAACATGTATGAGAGCAGTTCCAGAAGTACCCGACCTGACATATATATATATATAGCAGTTGTTTCAAACAAATGACTATGGTAGAAAGTACCACCCTTATAAAGCTTAAGTTTGAACTTTGACAATGCTATGTTGTTTATTATTTGTTTGGCAGCCATTAATAGTGAACTCCCTCAGCAAATTTGTAAACATAGATAAAACTGGCCATCATTATGTGATGCAATACTTTCATTTGAAAGGTCTTGTCCAACTAATATTAAAGCTGAGCTAGATTTTACTCTGGAAGAGTCTGCTCCTTCGTTTACAACAGTAAAATATTGGATGGCAGAGTTTAAGCGAGGCCGTACAAGCTGCCAAGACGAACATTGCAGTGGACAGCCAAATGAAGTGACCATGCCAGAAATTGTGAAGAAAATCCACAAAATGGTACTGGATGACCGTCGACTGAAAGTGCGCAAGCTAGCAGACATCGTAGGCATTTCAAAAAGTGCTGTACATCGCACGCTGAAAATTTAGTCATGAGAAAACTGTGCGCTAGATGGGTGCCACGTTTACTCACAATGGAACAAAAGCAGCATTGTGAGGATGTTTCAGTCAAGTGTTTGGTGTTGTTTCGCTGCAATAAAGCCGAGCTTCTGCATTGATTCATAACCATGGATGAAACATGCGTCCATCACTTCATATCCGAGACAAAGGAATAGTCAAAACAGTGGATTGAAAGGGGAGAATCGGCTCCAAAAAAGGCAAAGACAGTTCCATCTGCAGGCAAGGCCATGGCATCAGCTTAATGGGATGCGCGTGGGATAATTCATTGATTATCAACGAGCTAAAGTTCAAGTTGCTTTCTCATGCACCCCATTTGCCAGACTTAGCCCCCTCTGATTATTTTCTGTTTCCAAGTTGAAGAAATGGCTTGGTGGTAAAAGATTTGCCAACAATGAAGAGGTGGAATTTGCAGTTGATGGCTATTTTGCAGAAATCGATGGTTCTCACTATAAACAGGGTATCGAAGCTATTGAACACCGCTGGGAAAAGTGTATCGAGGTGAAAGGAGACTATGTAGAGAAATAAAGATTTTTTTTCCCCCAAAATTTTTTGCATTTTCTTTGTTAGGTCGGGTACTTCTGGGACAACCCTCATAAGTGATAAGTGTTTTAATTCCAACTCAAAATTTTCTCTATAACTACAATTATATTTCCCACAGCTACGGATGGAAGTAGTTCAGTCAACCTGTATGACTTTTGGACAACTGGGGGGACAAAGAGGTGTGCGCTACAACTGAGCACAAACAGGTTGGTTTGATTCATTGTCATTCGATGACTGTGTGGAAAACTAGATGGCAGAAAAGTTCTGATTGGGGATAGTTAAACTTCCCATTTTTCTATAGGGTAAGCTCTGTGAAGAGCAGAATATTTCATGTGTTTCTGCCTGTTCACATAACCATTGGAGAGCTACTTTCGACTTCTAAAACCTGTATGGAGGCAGATTTATGTAGATGAAAGACCACAGCAGGAAGAAGGGCATCTTTAGTACCCATGGCGTGTTTCCCTCATTTGTTGAAATTGCTAATGGAAGCGACTGAACTGAATTAAACCAAAAAATACTCTCTCAGAATTTTGAAGTGCAAAGACAAAGTCCCGCGCCAGCTTCCAAATGATATTTCCAACAATTCAACAGAATAGTATTGTATTACAGAAGACTAGAAACTTTTAGTCTGCCAACCATGAAATTGTGCCAAATATTAAACTGTTAAAACCAGACAGATACGTAGCTGAGGTTAATACATAGGAGAAAATTCTAATTATAAAAAACAGAACACATGCATGGAATTTTGACTTGCCACCAGAATATTTTCTCTTAAAGTTCATCTCTCAACCACAGGATGTCAGCACATACAACCAACCTACAACAATTAGCAGATCTAGCCAGTCAGATAAATTGCTGATGGAGACAAAATCATTTACTAATTCAACAGAAGTTGATAGGATTCTGTTCTGGAGATATTCAAGTCTCTTTGGCATGACAGTCTACCAAAGCCTAGACAGTGGAGGAAGAAGATGCAACATGTATAAAGTGAAGATGATCCTAAAGAATGCATTAACATTTCAAACAAAGGCACTAATTCAGATGCGGCAAGCAAAGGAAATGTTGCTGCACAAGAAAATGTACCTGAAAGTATTGGTTAAAATCAGAAGTGTTACACTCACATGACTTTCTCTATTCTTGTACATACTACTTTTACAAATGCTTATTGCTAATTTTCTTGTAGATGCAAGGGGAATTGGTAGGCTTTAAGCAATAGTCAAATATCTTAAGAGCTGGTTGCTATGTGGAGTATTCCATTCTCTTTGCATTACGAGGTAAAAAAAATGAATAACGAATTCCCATTTGAGAAAAATTATAAGTAGTGGAAAATTTAAGGGAATAACAAGCAATATCTTGAAAATGGTTCACTCAACAAAAAAAATGAATATGACACAAATTGTGTATTTTAACGCGATCTACATTTTTTGTGTTGTAAAATTTTGCCTGTCTCTTATGGTTTACCAGTTATGCAAAAGTTGTTCACAATGAAGAATGATATTCCCAGAAAATTTGAGATATACATTTCATTTGTCATAAAAATATCTTAAACATATGATATTTTAAGCAAAATCGTTAGTGCCATTTGTGAGAAAATTAAAATTTTTGAAAAATGTTCCATGTAAAGTGTAATCTGGGATGGAGGGATTTTCTTGAAAACCTTCGTGTCGCATCTCTGGAAGATACTGATCCTAAATACCAAGTTTGGTGTTTATCCGACTGTTCATTTCCACGGACATGTTTCCAAAAATGCTTTTTTTTTGGATTCAGGGGGTCTCAAAACATATTCTCAGTGAAATCTAGGTATCAAATTTTTGGGTGGAATACAATACTTCCCCTACTTACTATACGTAGTAGAGGAAGTAAAAAATGAATAATGAATTCCCATTTGAGAAAAAGTATAAGTATTGGAAAATTTAAGGGAATAACAAGCAATATCTCGAAAATGGTTCACTCAATAAAAAAAAATGTATATGACATAAACTGTGTATTTTAACGTGATCTACATTTTTTTGTATAGTAAAATTTTGTCTATCTCTTATGGTTTACCAGTTATGCAAAAGTCATTCACGATGAAGAATACTTTTGGAGACATTCCCAGAAAATTCAAGATATACATTTTATTTGTCATGAAAGTATCTTAAATATAGGATATTTTAATCCAAATCGTTAGAGCCATTTCTGAGAAAATTAAAATTTTGGAAAAATGTTCCATGTAAAGGGTAATCTGGAGTGGGGGGGGGTATTTTCCTGAAAACCTTCATGTCACATCTCTGGAAGATACTGAACCTAAATACTAAGTTTGGTGTTTATCTGACTGTTTGTTTTTGAGTTATGCTGTTCACAGACAGACACACACAAGGACATGTTTCCAAAAATGCTTTTTTTGGATTTAGGGGGCCTCAAAACATATATTTCCGGTGAAATCTTGGTATCAAATTTTTGAGTGGAATACAATACTTCCCCTACTTACTATACATAGTAGAGAAAGTAAAAATGGGAGGACATACAAAAACATTTTCCCCAAAAAGTTAAGTGAAATGAATATAAAATGACTTGCTGTTAGTGAAATTTTATTGTCGCTGTTTTGTAGGGATAGTTCTGTCAGTGGCTCCCATTTGACTTGACTTGCATAGTGTTGGTTGGGCTACAATTACCCTTAAAACTGTAACCTAAGGGTTTGATGTATTATCTCCTATCATCATTGTTTTAATTAAGTAGTCCTGTCCCTTTAATATCAACTAAGTTACAATACATTGCCCAACCATATGCACACTGCATCCTTGAATGTGTATAAGTATAAACTTACTGTATAAGTGATTGGAAGATAATCCTTTTTATACCATAAATGTATTCATTGACACATGTACGGAGAGTTGCCTCACTTAACCTTGGATGAACTTGAATCACCCTCCCACTCTGTCATTGGTCAAACTGCTTATGTTTATTATTGCATCAGCTCACTGTGAGTGTCAGCTGCCTGCTGGGCCAGTTTGAGGCAAAGTTTACTCGTATTGGCTTCAACAATCGCTGACTTGTGGCAGGGTACATTGTTGGGCTTTCCGATGTCGATTACAGCCTTTCAATGATGACAGTGGAAAGGTGCAAACAAAAAAGCCTTACCATAAGTAAGTTATGTGTGGGGCATATGACACAACTGCATAAAAATGGATTCCCACCTGAGGCTCAGTGTGCAAAAAAACTAGCAAGAAAAAGGCCACAACCAACACGGCCTAAAGCATTAGTAGCCAAGATGAGTGCAACAGAGACTCAAGAAAATCCACCAATCCAAAGAAGCATTTCCAGCAACATTGGAATATCCAAAGGGACCTTCTGTCGGATAATACACAGCAATTTGGATCTAGAACGGTGCCATAAATCATGTGGACACGCCTTGAAAGAGCGGCACATCAGAGAATGCTTCACCAATGCAAGAAATGAACACCACCTGGCAGGTGAAAAGTGGCAATGGGTTGTTTCTTTAGATGAAGCATGGTTTTATCCAGATGACACACACACAAAAAAAAAACCCTGAGCCATTTATTATACCTTTAAATGGGCCAAAAGGCTGCTTCAACTTCATTCGGGAGAACAAGGAAAAGTTTTCCAAGGGATTAATGGTGGTTGAAGGTTATTGCTCTTGGGGGAAACTCGGCATTCACAGAGTTGCCAACAATGTAAAACTTAATGCAGCCTACTATCAAAGGAATGTTATGGACCCAATTTTTGATGAAGAGATTCCTTGGTTGTATGGTGAGGATGCCCCAGATGTTTGGATCCACATGGATGAAGCATCCAGTCACACCTCTCGGTCTTCCCAGCATTACTACCACCCTACCACCGGAAAGCTATGGAAACGGGTATCAATGTGATACCATTTAAAAGGATCTCTGTGAAGTAACCAGATGCTTCGCCAATGGATTTTTGTGGATTTGGTCTGCTGAAACAGCACCTTGCTTCTCTGTGTCCCACCACAATTGAAGGACTCTGGAAAACCTGCCAGGAGGAGTGGATTAACATCCCCTTTCCTGTTCTTAGACGCAGCCTTCTTCAATGAAAATTGTGTTGCAGAGCCATAGTTAAAGCCCACTGAAATCACAATGAACACAATAGGTGGTGGCGAAAGGGAATCTTGCCATGAGAAAACATAAGCAAAAACGTTTGAGCTTAAGTGGGGCAACCCTCCGTAATAATGGTTTCTAATGGTTTATGTTGAGAAAACCTATACAAAACCTATTGCTGTAGCTGAATGGTGAAGTAAACATCACATTATTACTATTGTTATATTATTATACTGAAACCTGCTCCTACTTGCATATACTAGCGCACCTTTATTAAGGAGCATTCAACGAGCAGCAGAGTTAACCGTATGACAAAGGTTTTTAGGATGAAGTTTAAGGAGCAGATTAACGCATTTTGACATGCCATGGGATAAGAGCACCAACTTGAAGTTTCTCAAGCTACAGACAAATCAATCCCTAGAGTCTACAACAGGATATCCAACAACCAAACAGTAACAATGTAAGCAATGGACATGCGAAACATTCACCTTGTTCTATAGAGCGTAAGAGTGTGTGCAACTCTATTTTATTAGTTTTAACTAACTGAATGCTTCTTTGTAAAAGTCCCAACCATTCCATTACAAAAACTGTTGCTATTTTACCCATTTTACACTACATCACTCAGGAGTTCTTGAAAGTAGACTATGACATATTACAGTAAATACTTCTTACAAGGTGAGCTGATTAAGAATTGCAAGCACTGCTATGTATAGCCATCTTATAGTGTGCTTCAGCAGTGAGGCAGTGCCATAAATATTAAGCCTTATACAGTTATGCAGAAAGGGCAATACTGTGAATGTTATTAAAAAAAAATCAACAATGAGGAAATTTACCACTGGAACAGTACTATGATTTATTGTTCATCACTGAAGGGTATTGCCAATCAAGACAGATTTTGTTAATTTTGATTTTCCATTCAGAATTACACAGTTTTTATGCATACATTGATAGTTTAGGATAGTAGATGCTTTCTCCTGCAACTAGGTATGGAAATATTTGATCTTAATGTGTCAAGATTAGATTATTTATCTGACATCTATCACTTAATAATCCCCAAATTCTACTATACTGAACAGTGAACACTGAGTTATTTAATTGTACTTGCTTTTTTATTTACTTTGTTCTTGCATGATACTTTCTTTTGCAGATGTGACTTTAGTATCAGCAACAATCTGCAAATATTTTGGGGAATTTTAAAAGAATATTATATTGCAGACCCATGAGCTTACAGTAAGGTTACCAGACTTTTTACTTGAAATCTGGGGACATCTCCGCTCCAGACTAAGGTCATTAGACATTTGGCTCGACAGGATCTGCAGCCAGAGCTTAAAAGGAAAAAATGCGCACATGCAGCATTATCACACTTTAATAAAGTTGCAACTCACGATTCCATTATTATGCAATATTAAGCCATATGTGTCAACAATTGCCATTGTTATAATATAATTATGTAATTAGAAGGTTTAATTAACTTTATTAAAAGATAGATGATTAGTGTTTAAGGGAGTTCAACTTCTTGGTCATTAGCACCCTTTAAAAGCAGATCATGGAAAAGGCCACAGAAAAGGATCACTAAAAATACCATGGCAAAGACCAGAGATAAACATGAATATAAAAATCATAGCAAAAACCAGAGATAAAGATCAATATAAAAACATAGGAAACATTATAAAGAAATATTAATATGTAAAACTAAATGAGAGATATGAAATACCTGAAATCAAAATGAACTAAATCCGCATTTGGAAATCAACTTAAATATCCTATCAACCGCTAAGACCTCTGCAAGACTGTCCGGCAGTTGCAGTGTCCCGAAGATGTGCTAGAGCAATACACTCCAGCAACACGTGACGGACCGACAGACCTCGCTACAAAGCGGACAAGTAGGAGCAGGGTCACCCTTAAAAAGATAACTGTGTGTAAAATTGCAGTGGCCAGTATGCAACTGAGCAAACATCACAACGAGATACGCAACAGCAAGTTACCCAGTTTATCGGAATGTCCTTTACAACTCTAAGTTTATTTCCGTGGAGAGCTTTATTAAAAGATAAGCAAAGTATATTAATTATTGAGAATTATAAAATTGTGATACATAATCACAATACTGAAACACAAAATCATACATACTTTTCTGACAATCTTTTTAGCATGACTTTTCTGTAGGCCAGGTTTGCAGCAAATTCCTGACACGTCATCGAGAAGCGTGATGAAAGTCAACAATACTGAATTTTTTAACACACAACCTTGAACGATGGGACGTTCACATCATGTTCATGGCTAAAAAAAACCCTCTTCACAGATGCAATACTTCCTGGCAAAATGGAAGCAGTGATAAATTAAATGCATACAAATACTACACGCACAATTATCTCGCCATCTAGTGAGGAAATATGTGAATTGCATCTGCTGGCACCAATCTTAATTGCTATATATGAATTTCGGTTTAACATCTTTCATCTTTACAGCTTCATAATAATGAAATTGCATATGAAAAATCAGGGACGTCTGGTAACCTTAGCTTACAGGTCATCAAAACTACCCCTATTTCCATTTCTCCAACCTTTGAAGTGATAACACAGTGCTGTAAGCTGTAATAGAGGCTTGTATTACCTAGCTGCCTGCTTTTGTTTCCTGTTATATTGCAAGCCACAAGCATATTTCAGCCATAACACAACAGTTTCTACATCTGCTGGCTGAGATCACAAAATACTAGGAGATTTTGTTTTTATATTAGTTTTCATTCTGTAGAGTTGTCTTCTGAAGTTATGTTCACCATTTTTTCACTCACTTCCCACAGTTTGGAAGCAACTTCTGGATCCAGCTTCATTTTAGGTTCAAAGGAAGTGCAATTTCTATAGAACTTGCCAGATATTCCTTCCAACTCCTCAGCAGTGGCGCAGTGTAAGGTTGTTTGTGCTCCCTGCAACATAAAGGGGTCTTTAAGCATTTCTTTCTAAAAATCAAAGGCCAAATGTAAATTATTATTATTATTATTATTATTATTATTATTATTATTACAGCCCAGATGTTTGGCAAAATATTTTTTATTTTCTCTACCACGCACATAGGTAAATAAGGTACTGCATTCCACCCAAAAATTTTAATACTAACTGTTTACTGGAAATATGTTTTGAGGCCTCCCAAATCCAGAAAAGGCAGTTTTAGAAAAAGGTCTGTGTGTCTGTGATTGACATAAAAGTCAGATAAATACCAAAGTTGCAACACACAGATTTTCAAGGAATCCCCCCACCCCGACTACCCTGGAATATTTTTCAAAATGTTTTATACTTAAAGAATGGCTCTAACGATTTTGATTAAAACACCATATATTAAAGATATTTACATGACAAATTCAATGTATATCTTTAATTTTTGGGAATAGTCTGTGAAGTCCTTTTCTTTTGGAAGGAATTTTGTATAACTGATACATTAAGCGATGCATGATAACGCACTACACAAAAACAATGCACAATTTCAAATAACCTTTTTTATGATAGCCATTTCTGATATATCCATTATTAATGATACAAATTGTTCAATATTAAGTCATTCTTCTAAATCCTGTTGATTTTCAGCTGTTTCTCATGATGTCATGGAAAGAGTATGGAATTTTAAGGACTGTACGAGGGCGGATTGATAAGTCACTGATTTTTTAAAGAAAATAACAATTTTTTCCAAAGAATCAATTTTATTTCTCAACATAGTCTCCTTTCAATTCAATACACATTGTCCAACATTTCTCCAATTTTTTTAACCCTACCAAAAGTATTATTTTTCGAAGTCTGCAAAGTATGAGGTTGCTTCTGCCACGATGTGTTCACTGGACATGAATTTCTTCCCAGCGAGCCAATTTTTCAGGTTTGCGAAGAGGAAAAAGTTGTTTGGAGCCATATCTGGAGAATATGGTGGGTGAGGTAGCAGTTCATAGCCCAATTCCACAAATTTTGCAATGTCAATGGCTGACTTGTGTGGGGGTACACTATCCTGGTGAAAGAGAACCTATTTCTTCACCAAATGCAGTCATTTCTTAAACAATTCCTTGTGAAACTCATTCAGCATTGCAGCATAATATGAACCTGTGATCATTTTACCCTTTTGCAGGTAGTGGATGTGTATCATCCCTTGTAAATCCCAAAAGACAGCTGCCGACAAAATGGTTTTCAGTTTCTTTGGAGCAGGTTCACAGAAGGTAATCCACTGCTTTGATTGTTGTTTGGTTTCAGGTTGATAGTAATGGATCCAAGCTTCATCAACCATGATATAACACAGCAAAAACTCATTTGGTTTGCGCTGGAACATGTTCAAACATCTCTATGAAATGGTCACACGATTCTGCTTGTACTCAACTGCGAGCAGTTGTAACACCCATCTTGCTGACAGCTTTCTCATACCCAAAAATTCGTGCAGAATGTTATACACCCGTTCACTCAAGATGTTTACAGCCCTGGCTATCTCATGGATTTTCACTCGGCTGTCTTCCAAACACAATATCATGAACTTTGTTCACCATTTCTTCTGTTGTGACCTCAACTGTGTGTATAGCATCTCTTGTGCTCGTAATGGTCACCTTGAAATTCTATGAACCATGTCATGTGATGGAGCAGAGTCCCCATAATACTTGTTCAGCTTTTCTTCTGTTTCCTCCACCATCTTACCATGCACAAAGTAGTGCTTTATCAGAACACGAAATTCACTTTTCTCCATTTTCTAAAGAAGCAACACACATCCACTTATTTTAGACGCTCTCAGACTTATCAATCCGCCCTCGTATATAGTGTCCAGTTCTAAAACATTTGACTATCACTGTTTCCTTTGTATTTGTAAAGAAATGTGTAATGTAACTATTTCTGCAAAGGCTTATCTGGATTAAAATGAAGTAGATAGAATAGTAAGCTGTCATAAGAATAGTTTGTATACACACTAATAAATGATAGAGTATAGAGAAAGTTATGTGAATTTGTTTTTACTGGATGGTAATAAGTCAAAAGCTATTTATATTAATATTATAAAGAGAGACAATTTTTTGTGTCTGTAGGGTAATCTCAAAACCCACTCAACCAATTTTTATAATTCTTTCACCATTGAAAACTCCAAGTCTTTCTGACGGACATGGGACTATAAAGCACCTTCTAACTTTATTTCATAAATTAGTAAAAGATTAAGGGCTAGCTGTATGAACTTGGAATAAATTTTAGAATAGTTATTCTTGGAATACCCTATCAAGGGTATAAATGTGACGAGTTGTATGGTGCAGTTTTATTCCTTAGATAGCTATTTGACTGTTTACAGATTTAAAACTAATGTTGGCTACATTGTGAGTCATTCATGGCCAGCTTGATTTGTAATCACTGCCTTGTTTTGCTGAAACTTGTATAGCAATTTGCTTTGTTTTCACAATCTTCTAGTACCACCATTACCACTACTACTTATTCGAACTGTTTACAGTACTGTGAAATAATTATAAATTGTTCCAAGCATGTTTGGATGCAAAATTATGATTTTACAACTACATTATAGAAAATACACGCACAAACGCTGTGACTTTTTGAGATAGGATAAGGGTATTTGAGTGCATAACCTTACATTTTGTGTGAAGCTGTAACTTGTGTTGATATACCAGTTTATGGCATCTTTAGTTTTCTAAGCTCAAACCAGCAAATGCACTTACCCTGGCTTCTGTCATTGTATTCCTTAAAATAACTTTTTTATTCGAGTTCTGAAAACTTATATTTTAACTATTGCCAACGCCTCTGTCAACTTAAGATATAATTGGATCGCTGCACCGAGATCAAGTACCTAAACTATTTGCTACGCAGGTATTATTAACCAACAGAAATATTAGATGCTTCGTACAAGTAGGATATTAGGAAAAGCATTCCCATTACATCTCACATTTTTTTATGGCAATATTTAAATGCAACAACTAGATATTATCAATCAAAGCAATGACACCGCGCTTATTTTTCACTGGCCGTGTTCTCTATTCGAACCAAAACTTGTTTCTAATGTCATCCAGCTGCTTTCCGTTATACCCAGACAAATGACAGTGATAAAAGTGAATTTAGCTCTGCATTCGTTTGGGGTAAACCCACTTTATAAACATGCAAAAATCATGATTTTGCTCTCAAATAATTTGAACTTAATAATAATTAAAATATGGAAGCTCTGAAGACCTCTACCAATCTGGTCAACACCGGCACCAGCTCCCCACATCGCAAAGCTTGTGGTGTCATTACTTTCACCATTGTTAAACTTACACATAACCTCTAAATACTGAATATCACACCAGACATTCACACTTTGGCTATGTTACATTTTGAATTATGTTTTTGTACCTTATGGAGTAACCAGTCCTTTTTAATAACTTAACCTCACTCTTTACATCACTACACGTCATAGTAGTGAATTCCTATAATGTATTTTGTGTTTATCTTGGGTAGTATTTAACTTCACTGTTTCCATAAAACTAATATTTTGCTGATAATATTCTAGGTACCTGATACTGTTTTAAACAGTAACTTTAGTTTATCTATTTGTCTATAATATGTTCTAAATAACATCAAATTATCGCAGCGCGATATTCTTTCTCAACTTAAATCTCATTGCTGTCGATTCATTTATCGAACCACCTCTACAATTTACTATTTTATGATTTCTAGTTCTCAAAAACGTAAGGAAATTCATCATTTATACCAGACAAAAATTATGTCCAGTGCTCAAGCAGCAATTTTTATTATTTATACTCTATTCTTGGAATAACGGTTTATTCCTGCATAGTATCACAGAATAAGTTACTCCATGATTATTCTCTTGATAGGCTCTATTCCGATGTTGTACAACATAACCATAGAATAATGTTTAACAGAGGTTTATTCCGAGTTCGTACAACTGGCCCTAAAAAGGATTTACAAAGCTCTTGTACTTGAACAAGAACATGGTTGCAAAGAAGGCCTTGCCTTTTAGTTGAGAATGCCATGAACATTTATTTCAAGCAGTATACAGTAAGGAAGATGACCTATGATCATTCTTGAGCAGGATAACTCTTTGTACTGAATAGAACAAAAAATCTTAGTGCAGTCTTGCTGTTTATGTAGTAGTTTTTGAGAAAAAAAGCAAAAAATTGCTTAATATTAACTCTATTTTAAATTAAGATTTTATGAAACTTAAATACGTTTTCAAATATTTCTTAGAGTAGATCGAAACAGAAATATTTTCTGCATCTTTACATTTTTGATTCAAACAATTT
Source organism: Deroplatys truncata (assembly GCA_030765065.1). Classification (NCBI taxonomy): domain Eukaryota; kingdom Metazoa; phylum Arthropoda; class Insecta; order Mantodea; family Mantidae; genus Deroplatys; species Deroplatys truncata. The sequence goes on along the minus strand of CM060979.1, from coordinate 138,111,031 downwards.
GCAGTCTTACTATTATTATAAGCTTTCAAAATCTGTCTCAGTTGAATCTACATCATTAGCCATGAGACTATGAGAACAGAATGATAAGTCAGCGACTTTTTAAAGAAAATACATTTTTTTCTAAAATATCAATTTTATTTCTTAATATAGTCTCCTTTCAATTCAATACACGTTGTCCAATGTTTCTCCAATTTTTTTAATCCTTCCAAAAATATTATTTTTCAAAGTCTGCAAAATATGAGGTGGTTTCTGCCATGGTGTGTTCACTGGGCGTGAATTTCTTCCCAGCGAGCCAATTTTTCAGGTTTGCGAAGAGGAAGAAGATGCTCGGAGCCAAATCTGGAGAACATGGTGGGTGAGGTAGCAGTTTGTAGTAAAATTCCACAAATTTTGCGATGTCAATGGCTGACTTGTGTGCGAGTGCATTATCCTGGTGAAAGAGAACCTTTTTCTTCACCAAATGAGGTCATTTCTTTAACAATTCCTTGTGAAACTGATCCGCATTGCGGCATAATATGAACCTGTGATCGTTTTACCCTTTTCCAGGTAGTGGATGTCTATCACCCCTTGTGAATTCCAAAAGACAGCTGCCATATTTTTCCTGCCGACGGAATGGTTTTCGTTTTCTTTGGAGCAGGTTCACAGAAGGAAATCCACTGCTTTGATTGTTGTGTGGTTTCAGGTTGATAGTAATGGATCCAAGTTTCATCAACCGTGACATAACGCTGCAAAAGCTCATTTGGGTTGCACTGCAACATGTTCAAACATCCCTGTGAAATGGTCACATGATTCCGCTTGTTCTTAAGTGAGCAGTCGCGGCATCCATCCTGCTGACAGCTTTCTCATACCCAAAAATTCGTGCAGAATGTTATACACCCATTCACTTGAGATGTTTATGGTCTCGGCAGTCTTCCAACACAATATCATGAACTTTGTTCACCATTTCTTCTGTTGTGACCTCAACCGGCCGTCCTGTGCACACGGCATCTCTTGTGCTCAAACGGCTACATCAAAATTCTGTGAACCATGCCATGTGATGGAGCAGAGCCCCCATAATACTTGTTCAGCTTTCCTTTCGTTTCCTTCACCGCCTTACGACGCAAAAAGTAGTGCTTTATCAGAACACGAAATTCACTTTTCTCCATTTTCTACAAAGCAACACACATCTGCTTATTTTAGATGCTGTCAACAATGTTCTAAGAAACAAATGATGACGAATTTCTGCGATTATACCCAGAATAGATGTAAGACTTGGGTGTAAACAAGAAACCTGTGTTTAGAATGCCATTTCTCGTCAAAGTCATGGACTTATCAATTTGCTCTCGTAAGTAATATGACAACACTGAAATTAAAGAAACTAACTTTAGCTGTTTGTTTGTAAATCAACGCACTTCAATTGTTCTTTAGTGTGCTTATGGCTCGTTTTCAAAACAGCAGATTATCACCTACAAAATTGTTTACTTTACTAATGCCGAGTATGAAGTTCAGTATATATTCTGCACCAATATGGCATACTGATTCATATTTCAAACAACATTTACACACAAAAATGCGTTGCTGTAGTCAGCTGCCTGTCATCTTAGCAAAAGAAGGTATATTAACACAGAGAATAATGCTGCCTTGAAACAAGGACAGCAGGCTGTGAGAGCAGGAAACCTTTGTGTGAGGTGCCAGAAATCTTATTTTGAAACTTTTACGCACCGACACTTATACAACCTGTGGTAGCACAAACTAAAGAAAAACAAAAGGGAATTACAATACTCTGTGGATTCTTACAGGTAAAGAGAACATAGCCCTTCAAAGGTTGTGTTCAAAATGACTACCGGCAGCTTCAATACATGCTTCCAGTCTGTTATGGAAAGACTGCTGTACACGTTCTAGCATTTCAGCGGAAATTTCAGAGCAGACAGCAGTAATACGTCATTTCATATCATTTGGTATAATTGGTACATCCTTGTAGACAGTGTCTTTCAGCCTTCCCCACAGCAAAAAGTCTAAAGGGGTCAGATCCGGTGAACGGGCCGGCCAAGGTACAGGTCCTCTTCGTCCAATCCAACGATTTGGAAACAATCCGTTAAGACAAGCTGTAGTACTTCGTGCACTATGGGCTGGACAGCCATCATGTTGGTACCACAGGTTCCTCCTTGTCTGCAAAGGAACACCATCTAGTACCTGTGGCAGATGGTCTGTTAGAAGGCTGGGATACTTGTGCGAGTTCCTTCTATGAACAAAGGGCCTATGAGCGATGGTTCACTATCCCACACCACACGTTTAAACTCCATGGATGCTGACGTTCCACCTGACGAAGTCAACAGACCAATAGTGCATGTTTCTGTGGTTTACCTGGCCATGATTAGTAAATGTTGCCTCATCACTAAACAAGATACATGATGAATCTGGAGTATCATGTCTTAATGCCTATGTACAACAGTTAACACGATTCTCAAAATCGTTTCCTTCAGCTCTTGATGGAGATGTGATAGGGATGGAACCTATGTCGATGGAGAAATGACTGACATGCCACTTCCACGTGTGATTGTGCGGGAACTAATTTGCGGATCTACTGCAACAACAGCCAAAACATTAATTTCTGCCTCTTCTCCAGTCACTTGTTTGTATTACGTTTTCTAGGTGTTACAGTACCACTTTCACATAATTGGTTAAAGAGGTTGATAAATAATTGCCGAGATGGTTGACATCTATTGGGATACGTTTCCGCATACACCGTACAGGAACAAACTGCATTCTTCCTACACTCTCCATACACCATGAGCATGTCGACTTATTCTGCATTAGTAAACCCCATCTTCCACTCACGACTTACTGCTTGAACTGTCACAAACTAACTGACCAGAAAGTCGCAATGCAATCAATGAACAGAAAACACAGTGCAAGCAAACGTAACAATATCGTACCTACCAACTAAGCAGGTTGAATGGGACAAACAATTGTCAGGGTGGAAACTTTTCAAAATACGATTTCTCGTAAACCACTGCACTAGAATCCTGCAACAAATGCCACTGACATTCTAATTTACCCTACCTTTATTCTGTTGATGTAACTATGGATTGCTCCATTTAAAAAAATTGTATGTTTGCTCAAAAAATACACTTTCTCAGTATTATTAAAATCTGTTAATAGGCTAAATGTACGAGCCCCTGACTACCAATCAATGCTGTGAAAACTGCACATCAATAGCACTTTCCATTTCCAAAATATTTGTGGTGCAAGTTTTAGGCGATTCACCCTGTATAAACAGTAGACTTAATAATTACATAAAAAGCTCACACACAAGTCCTATGTTACATTTCTTGTATATTTCGAAAAATGGCAATAAAGCTGATTATTATCTGCGCAGGAAGAGTTAAAAGACTTTTGTTCCATAAAAACCAATATAAATGCATGCAATTGCTCACATCCATTTTTTGTCAGTGTTATAGGTACATCGCTAGGCAACAAGAGTGCATTATGATCACTTCTACTGTCTGATTGCATGACCACTTTGTAATCTGAAACTAAAACTTAAGCAACACACAGCTGATGTCAACCTCTTGACTAGAGTACATTATCATTCAATATTCAATTTGTAACATTGTTGTCATGCTTACATGAGTTGTTCTATTGTTTTTAAAGTGCATTTCACTGAAGAATTCTCAGATTTTGTTGATATACAAAATGCTCAAACCATCTTCAAATATTGGGTTGTCTCATAAGTTCATTCGTTTTGCTTGCAAGTTCCATCTATACTGCCTGAACCCTCTGTACACTCAAGTTATCCTAGTTGCCTAACCACCCCTACGACTTAGAGGTCAACAACCAGACTCGCTATTGGACATGTGAGTGTGTATTTGTGACTGATGTTGGATAGAACAGCGTGAAGTTGTGTTTACAAACTATGGAAAGCAAAAAAGAACATTTCCAATATCTTATGCTGTTTTACTATAGTAAGGGTAAAACCACCTCACAATGCTGGCAGAAAATTTGTGCTGTCTACGGGGAAGATACAGTAACGAATCCAGGATATCAAAAGTTGTTTAGTTGATTTCCAGCTGGAATTTCTCCCTAAAAGACAAACCTCGATCTGGACGGCCAATGGTTACGGATGTGGAAAGAATTCATGAAATGATAGTCAACAATTCACGAATGACAACTCGGGTGTTGATATTGGAGCTCAATTTAGCTCGTGCTACTATAGCCAGGAACCTGAAAAAACTGGATTATGTAAATATTTGCAATGTATGGGTTCCTCACAAACTGAGTGAAGCAAATGATTCAGCACGTTTCCATCTGTGACTTCTTATTGAGACACAATCAGAATAATCCTTTTCAGGAACAGCTGGTAACTGGGGATGAGAAGTGGATAGTGTACAACAGCATCCAAAAGAGTAAATCATGGCGCAAGAAAGGGCAGCCACCACTGTTGGTTCCTAAACCAGGACTGTATACAAGAAAGGTTATGCTATGCATTTGGTGGGATTGCAAAGGAATACTGTATTACGAACTTCTTCCGAATAATGAGACTATCAATTCTGAGAAATACTTTTCTCATTTGGATTGTCTCAAGGCAGCCATTGAAGAGAAAAGACTGGAATTGGGAAACAATGTAGTCTTAAACCACGACAATGCCAGACCATATACCTCCATGGTGACCCATCAAAAGTTGCATAATTTTGAGTGGCATGTGTTACCCCAACTGCCATGTTCTCCAGACATTGCTCGATCTGACTTTCATCTATTCCATTCCCTGCGGAATTTCCTGAAGGGCAAATGCCTCACTTCCCTGGAGGACTGCAGACTGAACCTTGAAGAGTTCATCAACCAGAAAACCCCCACATTTTGGAGCAATGGAATTTAAAAGCTTCCACAGAAATGGCAATATATTGCCGACAATAATGGTGTATACTGCAGGAAATAAATGTTTGTCTACAGAACCTAACTGCCGTAGTTATTTATTCTTTGAACTATCTTGTGTTTAAAGTTTGTAATCAGAAAGTTCGGCAACTATGCTGTCGTAGCTGTGCTGCGGGTGAGGTGTGTTCCCAGGAATTCTTAGTGATTGAAACATAACAAAAATGAACAAACTTATGAGACAACCCTAGACATATCCACGACACATCTTAGATGTTTCCTCACTGGATAACTGAGCTTTTGCAATATACATAGACATTCAGGTCAAATGACCCAGAAAGTAACAAACAAGACATTTAAAATGACAAAGTACATTTATTATTTAAAAAATTTGTGAATTTAAAAAATGTTCATAGGTGCAATTCTTGATCCATATCTCAAAGAATACATCTACTGAAACCATGACTTTGTTGCTCATTCTTGCAACACTTGTACAGAGTGGTCCATAACATTCTCTATGCCACTTGGCAGCAAGCGGGGCCCAATGCCAGCTTTTGTCATTCCTGGTGAACGGGATCTGCTACAGTCAGTCTCTCTCTTTCTCTGCCTTCAAGCACACAGCACATAGTCACATTGCAACTGATAGCTGCTGCTTGTTTACCTATGAACTGTTGACAGTGTATTGATGTATGTCTTAGTTCAAGACTGTGGCTTAATATGGCACCACAAAGGTTTATTTTAAAACAATAGGATTTGTCTAGTCAAGTGTTACCTTGGAAAGAGGAATTGTGAAAAAGTGTGATGACGTTTTGTTATGAAATTTCCTGGTATTTCTATTTCAAATAAGGCCACTATGTAAAACCTCATAAAAAGGTTTATAGAAACCAGTTTAGTTATGAATAAATTTGGGAAGAGAAACCCATGTTTACTTAAAGAAAAACTCAACAAGATACGAGGAAGGTTACAACACTTTCCTCGGAAATTTCTCCATACCTTTCACAAGAAATGGTAGTTTGAAAACCACAGCGCTTAGAGCCACTAAAATTCTTAAATTTGAGCCCTACAGAGTGACAATAATGTATGACTTACAGCCTAGTGTGACACACTGGCCCAAAGTTATCAAGAGGTCAGCGCTACCAAGTCAGAGATAAACAAAGATAAGCAACACTCTTGTCAGCATAAACATCGGAAGTGCTATCAGCAGATAACCAGAATTTTCTGGAAGTTTCTTCCCCCCTCCTCCAGAACATGTGTCGAAATAGTTTTAGAATGCTCTGTGGAAGATTCCGGTGTGACGAGGGTGTCATTCTCCAAGTTTCTGGCAACTGCTGTGAAGTGCAAACTGTGCTGCTGCAGAGCGAGAGATTGTAGAGGTCTTGTGTTTGATTCCCCTGCGAGTGAACCGCCTGGAAGAAGAGGCTATGTCACGAAAGAAGTGAAGTGATGGGAATTGAACTAGATAAAAACAAGGAACTACAGCGAGAACTTAGAGGAGTGACAGCTGAAACGTTGGACTGTGTATTATGGAGTGTTATCGGGTCAACTATTTTTCTTTTGGTTCAATTCGATCCCTTTGCTCTAAACTCCTGCATGAGCTTAGTTTCTCATTGTACCACGTGATGTAAGCCGTGACTTGTTTTGCTTTTGTTGTTTTTGGAGGCACTGCTTTCATTGACTGGTTGGATCTGGGGACTCGTGTTTTCAGGCTGGGAGTTGTGTCAGAGGGTCACTCAGGACAACTTTGTCTTGACTTGTGACTAGTGTTATGCCTCTTTGATTTTGGTTCTTCACTTGGTCATTCTAACTATGTAGTAGAAACTTGGCCAGTATGCTGACTACTTTATGATTTTCTTGAGCATTTTTAGGTTTATTTCAGAGCTCCCCTCTTCGGGATTTATTTCCTATTTAATTACAATTTTAAATGTGTTATGTTAATAATAAAGGGCACTCATTCTCATGAGATAGGACTTGAGCTCTTTAGTGTATATTATGTTATCTGTTTAAAAAAACTGCAAGATTATTCACAATGTGAATATTTGCAATTTGATGTACAGGTTGGGTAACAAGTGCACGTGCCCCTGTGAGTATCAGATATTATGCCGGTTGGTAGTATCAAATGTTATTATGCTATGTAGCTATGTTACTTCTTATCAATTATTGGGATTCATGGTTACATGTTTTTGCAGTTGAGTTTTAATTTGTAGCCATGGCAGATGTGAGGTCATAGTTACCTATTGAGGAGTGCTTAGTGACAAGTGTGTGAGTGCACGAACAACACACAGGGCAGACAATGAGACAGATTATCGGAACATTCCAAGAAAGATTTAATAAGGCTCCACTGCAAAAAGCACACTTCTGGATTGGCAGACGTGCTTTTGCTTTAGGCAGTGTTAAAGACAGACTGCAGAGTGGAAGGAAGAAGACACAAGAAGAAACATGTACCGGAGTCTCTGCTTCGATTGAACAATCTTCTATGAAGTTAACACGTAAATGTGCTTCGGAAATTGGTATACCAAGGAAACAATACGAGAGCATCTTTTCAACTGATGTTTGTAAACAAATTCTTGGACAGAGACCAGAATGAGCATGTTTTAGTATGCTGTGCTTTGTTAAGTCAATTTCCAAATGCAGTGAACCACGCCAGAGTTATGTTTTTAATAAATGTGCAATTTATCGCAGCTCACTTGCTAGAAATGTTGTCTTTTGGGCCACAGAGAACCCTCATTGCACAGTCGAGTTAGAAAGGAACCCGCCTCAAGTAATATGGGCAGCAATGACATCACAACATCTGCTTAGATCCTACTTTTTTTGAAGGGACTGTCAATGGTGCAAATCATTTACACATGTTACAAACATAGTTATTACCTCAGCTTGAGGAAAGGTTCCTAAATGAACACTTTCCAGGACGGGGGATAGGTTGTGGTTCATCAGCAACACCAGCTCCCTTGAAATGGCCACCAAGAAGTCCTGACCTCCCACACCTGACAACTCATTATGGGGCCATTAAGGCACATGCATCTGCACATCGTTATGCTACAAACGAAGAACTGCACAGTGCTGTTGAGGATGCATTTCGCACTATAACACCAGACATGCTCAAGAATATGTCAAGAAGAACATGGAACTGTGTTTACAGCATGATGGAGAACATGCAGATATATTGGACACTTAATACACAAGTATGTGTGCTAAAATAAATCAATTAGAATTCGATACTAGGAGGTACGGAGACTTCTCGCCCACCCTGTACAGTGCATTGTTATGAAAAGTATATTGGCAGAAACATATCTGATTATTAATTTCTTACAGAGCTTCAGCAAGTATATTATTCTCTCCTATAAAAAAATATGTTATTAAGAATTACTAAAATAACTATGGGGGAACTGGTAGCACATCACTGATGCAGAATGGTTTCATTTAAAATGCAAAAGTGAACATACAGGAGTATACAAAATCTTTATTCATTAAACTCCTTTACATAATGAGAAGGTTGGGGTATGATGCGCACTGCAATAGGATTATAATCCTATAATTATAGGGCCCATATTTTTTGGCCCTATCAATGGTGAAAGATGCAGAACACATATACTGTAGCATGTATATGTGTGCATTGTCACGTCGGACACATTATTGCTTTGTAGCCTCCCAGTCAGTAGCGTAGGGCAGTTATGTGTGTGTCTTCAGGGCGAGTGGTTGTATGTGCGTTTCCATGTGAGTGTGGAGCATCTCCCTCTTGGTTTATCTTTGCTGACAGGGCCTGTCGGTCACAGACCTATTCTACAGAGTTTCAGCTATTTCACTGTGTCGCCATGGTGAATGAGTGTTACAGTTAGCTGTATGAGTTTTTTCCATTTTTTCTTCAGCGGACGTGGTTAAGTGGTGGCAAAAGTTACCGGACAAAGCAGTTTTTTTTTTGCTCCATTCTCAAACAGTATGTCGTAATACTATGTGTACGTACAGAAGAGGAGTTATGAGCTGGGGGGGGGGGGGGTTCCTGTGGGTCTACTTCATTGTTAAGACAGAAACATTGTCCCTGTGGGGATTCATCAGGGCTTTATCTTTGTGTATTCAATTTTGTATGTTTATATTTTCTTTATATTCTTATTTTTTTTCTCTCTTTTCGGCGGGGATGCCTCATTATTGTGAGTGGGGGGGATGTAGCATGTATGTGTGTGCATTGTCATGCTGGACACATTACTGCTTTGTAGCATGACATTGTTGTGCACAATCATTTTGATTGGGAGTTTGAATTCCGTCTGGCGAGGCATCGACCTCCACCTCCTAGTCAGTAGTGTGGGTCAGTCTTGTGTGTGTCTTCAGGGCAAGTGGTTGTATGCGTGTTTCCGTATGAGTGTGAAGCATCTCTCTCCAATGTTTGTCATTTAATCAGCTGTGAACGATGTAGTGGCACCATGTCAATTATTTAATAAACCACAGGTAACGTGTTAAATGTGAATTTAAGTGTATTTTGTTATGAATATCCCACGCCTGCTTTAAATTTGTGCAGCTAAGTTCCTGGTCCTCTCGTTGCCACTGCAGTTATGCTCCCCAATGTTTATGCCGGGGTAACTAAATTTAATATCTAACTGCACAACCTATTTGGCCTCACCCCAGTATATAACAATATTTAACCAGTTTTTAGAACAGTTAACTGATATGTGTCGATGCTTATTTCCAGCAGGATTCAGCAACTGCCTATACAGGACATAAATCGTTGATTTTGAAAAAGAAAACATTTAAAGACAGGATTATTAGTGGCAGATTATGCTTATGATTTATAAGCATACAAAGACAATGCACATACTGTTAAAATACAGTAGTGTATGAGAAATCAGGAGAATTACAGTAGATTAACTTGCACATGTGAATGCTAATTTCCTTAGGAAATGCCGGGAATGTGTTGCAGCAGAGAACACAATTTTCAACACTTGTAGCCAAGGTCAGTAGTTAGGACAGTAGCAGATCCCGTTCACTGGGAATAATGACAAGAGCTGATGTCGTGTCTGCCTGCTGCCGAGTGGCATAGAGATGCTATAGGACACATTTATGAGACTGATAGCTATTACTGAATCAATAAATGAATTTTTGCAAACCACATTATCTAATTTTTCAATACCTTGTTTCAGTTACACATTATTACTGTGCGGTCCAAATCTCTTGACGTTTCATGACAACCAATATGGAGTGACTGTGCGATTGCCAAACTTCACTTTGTTTCGTCAGAACATTGCATGTTTGTTACAAATGCCATCACAATGTTCACTTAAAAACTACAAGAAAACAAGAAGCGACACAATAATGGAAATGTAATACACAAACAGAGAAAAGAAAACCATACCTTTCTATGCGTCTTTTGTTATTTAAGTGGCATAGTTAATGGCATATCTTATTTCCTTACACACACCTGAAACAGTTGGTGTACTTAATCACCACGCCTCAGCCGTAAGTTCTTGACATTTTGTGAAGTTAGGATTTTTGTGGTTTTCTTCATTTGCATACTTTTTAAAGAAACTACACGCACCGAAGACAACAGCCCTAATCTTACTACTATATCCACTGATGTTACTGGGCTTACTAAGCAACATTTTCATGTTAACTTTTAAGCACTAGGACAAAGCTGTAAGAACTGAGCAACTATAACACTGCTGAATTCACAAATGAGTCACTTAATCTTCCATTAAGCATGCTGTAAAAAGCACAGCAGCATTATTTTTGCTTGTCAAGTTTTAACAATGTTTTAACCTTGAACTATCGCATTAATGATGCAATGAATTGCACTGTTGAAGCTTCCTCGAGAATGTGATGACAGTTGCTGATTCTTTGCTTAAAGTTCTCAGTTGGCTTAATCTTTATATGACTTTTGTGTTGTTTTTGTAGTGCATTCCAAGTAACGAGGTGTTGAATGTTGTAAAAACACAACATGCTCTTCTCATGTAACGGATATGTGCTTGGTTCTAGAACTTGGCATTATGCACATTAGTTTTCCAATGGTAATATTCTGTGAAACAAAATCATACATGGCATTGTTTATTAAAAAATAACTTCATGTATGATTTTTGTAGAGCTGTGTCAGACGGCTTTAAAGTATTTTCATGACGAGTTTGTAAATGTATTAGAAAACCTCGTAGGATAACTATTTCGAAATTCATTTAGAACATGGAGAATTGCACATTATTAAGTGCTAATTATATCTATGACACAACAATACATAAAATAACTATGACAACAATGGATTTATTACTTTTACAAGCATAGCTATAACTAAAAATCTTGGTTTAAACATCAGGACAGATAACTATAAATTAATGGTTAACCACCTAGTGTAAAAATATGATTCTTTTTTGTACTTGTTCAGGAAAATGTTGCTTTTTATTCTAGCTACTTATTACTTTTCTGAAATATGAAATATGCACGTGTGCACATGTTGTTGATCTCATGTGTAGGATTTTGATCCATCTATTTTTCCCTAACTAGCCAATATAAATTGTCTATCTTCCCATCTGGTACACCTTTCCTCAATTCTGGGCATTCTAGTACGTGTTCTCCATTTAAAATCTTGTCAGCATTGCAAATCTTGCATGCTTTGTCATTCATAAAACCAAACCTATGTAGATGTTCTGCCAGACAGTCATGTCTAGTGGCTAATCTGAAATGAGCAATGGCTTCTTTCCTTGGAACACTTTTCATTTTTTGTGCTGTTTTTTTTATGTTGGAGTAATTTTTATTAGTAATTTCCTTTTGAATATTATGTTGGTATTTTTGTTCTATATTAATTTTGACATTTTTACTTTCTCTACTACGTATAGTAAGTAGGGGAAGTATTGCATTCCACCCAAAAATTCGATACCGAGATTTCACCGGAAATATATGTTTTGAGACCCACTGAATCCAAAAAAAGCATTTTTGGAAACATGTCCGTGTGTGTGTGTGTGTGTGTGTGTGTGTCTGTGAACAGCATAACTCAAAAACGAACAGTTGGATAAACACCAAACTTGGTATTTAGGTTCAGTATCTTCCAGAGATGCGACACGAAGGTTTTCAAGAAAATCCCCCCACCCCAGACTACCCTTTACATGGAACATTTTTCGAAAATTTTAATTTTCTCAAAAATGGCACTAACGATTTTGATGAAAATACCATATGTTTAAGATAATGTCATGAGAAATGAAATGTATATCTCGAATTTTCTGGGAATGTCTCCAAAAGTATTCTTCATTGTGAACGACTTTTGCATAACTGGTAAACCGTAAGAGATACAGAATTTTACTACACAAAAAATGTAGATCGTGTTAAAATACACAACTTATGTCATATACATTTCTTTTGTTGAGTGAACCATTTTCGAGATATTGCTTGTTATTTCCTTAAATATTTCAATACTTATACTCTTTCTCAAATTCGTTATTCATTTTTTTTATGTCCTGGACATGCAAAGAGAATGAAATGCGCCACATAGCAATCAGCGTTAAAATATTTGACTATCGCTTATAACCTACCATATTCCCCTTGCATCTACAAGAAAATTAGCAATAAGATTGACATCTCGATATCTCGATTAACATGAAGCATATGGAGAATAGGCGTTTGTAAAAATAGATTGTACAAGAGTAGAGAAAGTCATGTGAGTGTAACACATCAGATTTTTTAGTTTCATATCTAGTCCAGAAGACTTTATAAGTTTTGAGTATAACACTGCACCTTTTTGGCCAGAAAGTCTGCAGTCTCGCCACCATTCACTCCCACATGTGCTGGTATACACAGTAATATTATCTTTTGAAATTTTGTTTGGAGTAATCTATAATGAGATCTCACATCCTTAATATTATAAGATTTATCTGGACTATCATATCGTTCTATTGCTTGTATGGCAGAAACTGAGTCTGTGAGGACAACTACTTTTCTTTTATATCAGTCCTGTAGTATATATGTTTTAATGCTCATATTGCAACAACTTCCCTATCAAAATTTGTGGACTGTCTAGGCAATGTAAACTATTGTGAAAAGTATTTACAGTATATACCACTTCCCACATTATTTCTCAATTTATCTGCAGAACCATCTGTATAAATTCTAAGCCACTCTGTTTCCGGGAATTGATTATGTAGATGTTCAAGTGTAGCAATTCTGCATACTTCTGGTGAGTCTTCTTGTTTATTTAGTTGTTCTGTCAACTCTTTATTTGTTACTATCTTGATAAAATCTATTGGATTAGTTCTAGGAGGATGAGGAGTGCATTTTTCTGATAAATTTAGGAAAGTATAATTCTTCTTAAAAAGGATTTGTTTGTAATCTGTGTTTTTAGCTTGTATTCTCTAGGTAGTTGTTGAAACCATTGATGTTTGCTTGGGATTGTTTTCAATTTTACATATAATTGTGCAGCTTGTATTTCAATGTTGGCTTTCATTGGGTTATTATTTGTTCTAGCAAGAAGTGCACTAACTGGCATTGTTTTCACAGTTCCTGTTATCAATCTTAAACACTGATTTTGACATTGTAAAATATTGTGAAAAGTATTTACAGTATATACCACCTGCCACATTATTTCTCAATTTATCTGCAGAACCATCTCCATAAATTCTAAGCCACTCTGTTTCCGGGAATTGATTATGTAGATGTTTAATCATATTAATTTTATCTTCAGTTGCAGTTAATACAGGGTGAGCCATAAAACTACGAACCGACTGCGCAGTGTTTTTCCTGTCCGCGTCCTCGGCGCTTGTTGCCGTCTGTCAATATCATAGAAAGGCGCGGACGAAATCATACAACATTTTTAAAACTAATTTTAAAAACTTTACTTACCAACTTTATGAAAGGAGATGCTGAAACTGGCCAACGTCGTTGTCTATACATTTTTGGCACCTCTTTAGGAAACTATCCATCACTCGCCGTAGTTCACGTTGAGAAATGCTGGCAATTTTATGGCAGATATTTTGTTTTAATTCTTCCAGGGTGTGTGGGTTTGTCTTATACACCTTGTTTTAGGTTACCCCAGAGATAGAAATCGCAGGGGGGGGGTTAGGTTGGGGGACCGAGAGGGCCAAAAATCTCTACTAATAATTTTGTCCTCAAACACACTTTCAATTTTTCTCATCGAAATATTGGCTGTATAAGCTGTTGCACATTCTTGTTGAAAAAAGACAAAATCATGCTTTCGGGCTGTTAATTCTCTAAAAAAAAGGGGGGGCAAAATTGTATTCACATACGTATGATCTTCAACTGTTTTTCCGAAAAAAATTGGCGAATGGTGGGTAGTTTCCTAAAGAGGAGCCAAAAATGTATGGACGATGATGGTGGCCAGTTTCAGCATCTCCTTTCATAAAGTTGGTAAGTAAAGTCTTTAAAAGTAGTTTTAAAAATGTTGTATGGTTTCATCCGCGGCTTTCTATGATAGCGGCAGACAGCAACGAGCGCTGAGGACGCAGACAGGAAAAACACGGCGCAGGCAGTTTATAGTTTTTTGCTCTGCCTGTAGTAATTCACATCCATGTTTTAATACTGGTTTTATACAGAAGTGTGCGCACATATTGTAATTAGAAGTTTAACACTGGCAAGGTGTAGTGCTGCTATTCGTTAGTGCCGTATTAATGGACACGCCTCAAACGTCAAGGGATTTGGACCACATAATAAATGTCTAAATCATAAATTGTACTAGGAATTAATTCTACCTGCTTACTAACCTGATTTGCAGAACGCATGAACACTAGGGCAATGGGTGCAAAGAGTATGTACTGATACCATCTGATCTTGGAGTATCTGAATAGGTTAGTATACACAAATCCTGGACAAAGCATATACACGTCCACTCCTGTTCCAGCTGTTCTCTTGGCCAATTCCACTCCAAACAGCATGTTGGCCAATTTGGAGTTGCAATATGCAGGATTGATGTGACCTTTACTCCGGAAGCCTTTTTCGCCATTTAGGTTGTCAAATTCAATTTTTCCTTTTTCATGAAGCATGGAGGAAACAATCACAACTCTGAAATTACAAGAAATTCAAATACATAAAACATCATTAACAGACCTTTTTACTTTCTCTAGCACATGTCTTGTAGGTAGATGAACTACTTCATTCCACCCAACATTTCTGTATCAAGATTTCACCAGAAATATATGTTTTGAGTCCCCTGTTTTAAGAACTTCTAAGCTAGCATATAGCGCAAACTTTTAAATATCTGACTATCAATTCGATTTATCCTATCTCCCTTGTGCACACAATGAAACTATTTCTGCATATGTTTATCTTGATTAATATAAAAATACAAAAATAAGCTTTCGTTAGAATAGCTTGTATTTAAAAATACGACAGTGGGTAGAGAGGAGAACTGAATGTAACACATCAGATTTTTCTAACAACAAAGTTTTTAGGTACTCTCATATGGAACTTGTCTTAACTAGTAACTGTAGATTTTGTTTGAAGGCAAATGCTGATAGAAAATAGTAGTGCAAATACTATACCAAAATAATATGTTGCAGCAATTTCAACAAAATTTTAATGTTACATTCATATGACTTTCTCTCCTTCTATTGTTTATTAGTGGGTATGCAAACTATTCTATCTACTTCATTATAATCGAAATAAACCTTTTCAGAAATAGCTACATTAATATTTCGTTATAGATACAAAGAGAACAACGATAGTCAAATGTTTAAGAACTGGACGCTATACGCTGGCTTTAAAATTCCATACTATTTCCATGACATCGCGAGAAACAACTGAATGTTGACAAGACTTTAAAGAATGACCAAGTAATGAAAAATTGCAAACTATTAACAACAGATATCTCAGAAATGGCTTATGCCACAAAAAGTTATTTGAAATAAATTGTGTGTTTTAAGAAGATTTACATTTTCGTCTATTGCTTAATGTTTACCAGTTATACAATATACAAAACTTCTTCCAAATGAAGAGGACTTCACAGCCTATTCCTAGAAAATTCAAGATATACATTTCATTTGTCATGTAAACATTTTAATATATGGTATTTTAATCAGTCATTTTTAGAAAATAACAAATTTAAAAAAAAATGTTACGTATAATGGGTACTTGGGGATGGTAAGATTTTATTGAAAATCTTTGTGTTCCATCTTTGGAAGATACTGACTTAAATAGCAAGTCTAGTGTTTATTTGAAAATCTGATGTGTTGCCACTCACATGACTTTCTCTAGTCTTGTACAAATTATTTTTACAAATGCTTATTCTCCATCTACTTCATGTTAATCGAGATAAACATTTGCAGAAACTATCTTATTGCTAATTTTCTTATAGGTGCAAGGGAATATGGTAGGCCTTAAGCGATAGTCAAATGTTTTAAGAGCTGGTGCTATGTGGAGCATTCCATTCTCTTTGTATATCCCGGATATCAAAAAAATTTACAAAAGAATGATTCCCATTTGAGAAAAAGTATATGTATTGGGGAATTCAAACAAATAAGGAATATCTCGGAAATGGTTCACTACACAAAAGAAAGTGTAGGACATAAATTGTGTGTTTTAATGAGATGTACAATTTTTGGTAGTAAAATTTTGTCTATCTCTTATGGTTTACCAGTTATGCAAAAGTCATTCAGAAAGACAACTTTTGGGGACATTCCCAGAAAATTCAAAATATACATTTCATTTGGCATAAAAATATTTTAAGCATATGATATTTTAATCAACATATGATATTTTAATCAAAGTCGTTAAGAGCCATTTTTGAGAAAATAAAAATTTTCGAAAAATGTTCCAAGTAAAGAATTTTCCTGAAAATCTTTGATAGCATCCTTGGATTAATACCAAACTGGGTATTTGGGTTAGTATCTTCTGCCTTTTCGTTTGAGTTATGCTGTTCACAGACTGACATATATACACATGGACATTTCCAAAAATGCTTTATTTGGATTCAGGGCACCTCAAAACATGTATTTGTGGTGAAATCTTGGTATCTAATTTTTGGGTGGTATGTAATACTTCCCCTACTTAATATACATAGTAGAGAAAGTAAAAATACTATTTTTCCTTTTAGGTGGCCTCAAAACATATATTTCTGGTGAGATCTCAACATCAAATTTTTGGGTGGAATAATTACTCGACATTTCTCTGTGTTGCAGTTGTCATGCTTTATCTCTTTCCTTTTCGTCATGAGGTCTTCCTTTCAAAACCAGGACTTTCAATTAACCATGCAAAGCTGGGCCAACTGACTTGATAGTAGAAAGGTGTGTTGAGTTTTAGTAGTTACATTAAGAAAATACATGCCCTCACTTATTGGTGTTTTATTGTTCATAAGGGGACATTAGAATCACTGGCAGCTGCTGCACAAGAACACATCAACCAGGTTTGCCAGATATCTGAACAGAAGGACAAATGTGTATTTCATCGCTCCATGTGCAACTTACGACAATATTTACTAAGTGCTTTATACTTATCACTATTGCATACTAACCAATCGCTAAATTGTTACCAATTTTACCAAACGCTTCACCAATCCTTAACAAAACACAGTCCTTTATCTCTTTTTAACATGATCACATTTGCATTTCAAATCCCTATCCATTTCTACTATTAATTTACGTGCTGTTTTCCAACAAAATAACCATGTGTTTGTGTTCACTTCACAAGCTTCTAACAAACACCCTTCATTGTTGAAAGACGTCAATCAAAATGGAAAAGTAAGCTGCAGAGGAGTTGTTAATTATTAGCAAATATGAATGGTATTTGTTATTAGGGATCATATCTGCCAGGCTAACCAACCCCCCAAAATTGTCAAATTTGTAGACAATGGACCAATTTTAAGTGGGTCCATACCATTATAACAGGCTAAAACTTACCAGGAATTACTTTTTGCAGTATAAATAAATTTGGCAGTCGGGTTTACTAACTCCAGAGGTGAAAACATTAACTTTTTTTTTTTAAATATCGAACAATTTTATTACTGTCCTGGATAGGAACTGTCCGGGACATGGGACATTTAACACAAATCCAGGACTGCCCTGTAAAACAGGGATGTCTGGCAACCCTGATGTGAACACCCTAACTTTTGACACCTTCCAAATTTATTGGCTACTTTTTCTTTAAATGCTATTAAACGTAACATATATACAGTAATTTAAAATCTACCACACTACTCCTCCAAACTCTTAAGAGCAGTCGCTGGCATATCTTGACTTCTGCACACCTGGTATGGCGTAATTACCTTATGGGGCCAAATTCATACGGACCATGCACACATGAAGAGCACTAGCATGCAAAGCTTTTTTCTGCAACCTGTTTCCATTGTCACTATATTTTATGTCAATGCCAATGGCATGTGCTGACAATCTATGGTACGGAAGCAATAATAAAAAGAAAAAGTGGTTTTTATAGGGGCATACCTGTTATTTGTAGTGCAGCATGAAGAATGTTTTATTATTCAAATTTGTGCAGTTTGTATATTAAGCCCCACGCTTTGGGCGCCAATTTGAAGAATGAATTTATTTAGGTGCTTTATGTTTATCTGCCCCAAGTATGGGAGCCAATTTGAAGAAGTATGTTTCTTCAACTTGCAGATAGTAGGTTGCACAATTATTTGGAGGAGTTTGCTCCACAGTTGTACGCCAATTTGAAGAAAGTTATTTAGCGATGTTTTTGATGTGACATGTTTCTTGTAAGCCCCACGTTTTTGCGTCAATTTGCGGTAGGTTTTTGGTTACGTAAATATTATTAAGGTTACGTAATGAAGATATACTTTGATGTTGTTTGATTTTTAGATGCCAAACTTTATAGTGAAGAGGATGCTTGTTTTTATGTAATATTATTAAAGTTATTTGCCTCGGCTGCTTTCAGTTGCACTATAGAAACACAAGTTCTTGCAGGGTTGTGATAAGACTCAAATTATAAGACGCCACACAATTTACTTTTTAATTTTTTTACTTCTTATAAAGTGTTATATTTTGCACATTTTATAAACACAACACTTTATAAAATAAAACTGTGAGCACTTAATACATTTTTGGCGGAGAACAACAAATTTTATCACTTTTATACTTTACAACATTTTTACCCACGACTTTCACGTCTGCTCTGTCTAATATCTTGCCCGAGACTTTCACGTCTGCTCTGTACTACATCTTGCCCAAGACTGACTAGATTCAACGGTAAAAACCTTTAGCGTCGGTAATGCCATTCTCTTATTGGCTAAATCTAGTCCAATAGAATTTAAGTATTCAAACTAAAAATCTTTCTTTTCTTTTGATTGGCTAATTCCAAACTGTAAGCGAAATTACGTTATTACCGATCTTTTTCATAACCAGTACTTTTAAAACTCCAGACACATTGTCACAAAAGTTACATTATTGCCTCATTATTAACATCCTAAAACATAGTATTCTCACAGTTTTTGCACTATTAGAGTATATAAACATTTACATATCACTAATAAATATGTTTACAATAAAAATAAGTATTTACAATGACTTTACATATAATTTATATAATAATTATATACATATTGTTTTCTAGGTGGGCTGTTATTGAATTTAATTAATAAAAAATACAATTATATCATTTAGGCATTAAAATACTGCCTCAAGCAGGATTCTTCTTTCTTTGCAAAATCAGCAATGACGTATCATAAAATTTAGGTCTTCCATTCAAGCCTTTTAATTAATGCCTTTTCTACACTTAAAATGGCCAGATTAGAAGTCTGTCTTGACTGATTGTATTTCTGAGGAATGCCTTTGTTCTTTTAAGTGTAGAAAAGCTATGTTCAACGACAAAGTAGTGCTGGAATTATTATTGCAAGTTCACAAGAAGTTTAACACTTCTGAATAAGCCATTTCAAGATTATTCTCCCTGATGAAAATCAACAAGTCTTCAACACTGCATTTGTTCACACCTTCAGTCACATTATATATAACACTTAGTTCAGAGCATAAAGCCACCATGTCAAAGAAGGATCCATATGTGTGAATTAAAGAATCAAAAGCTTTTTACAGGAAGCGTGCTCTGCAGTTTTCTTCAAAGTTCTAAAAACTAAGTTTTCAAAAGTGCTGAACCTTGAATTTATTTGCTCTTGAATGTTGTCAATTATTTCATAAAAAAAGCCTGTGATAGCATGCTTTTAAGTCATCAGCATCATCAGACAAAGTCCTTTCCCTTTTGGTTCTGCAATATCTTGTGTGTTCATAACACGATCCCAAAATAAATCAAAACTATTCTGTCTTGTAGTTCTGAGGAAGTCCTTAAAATCATCAATTCAGTTAACACATAATCTAATATCGTTCGTTTTGGTTTGTAGCAGATTAAACAAATTTTCAGTAATGGGAAAACTTTGAGAATAAATTTGTAACTGTAAATTAAAGTTAAAATCCTTTTTCAGCAAATCCAAATATCCTTTGATGCGGTCTCAATTTCAGTAACCCAAACACCACCATCTTCTAAAATATTCTCATATAGGAATATAAGAGGTTGGCAATATTGATATACGGTCTGCACTAAGCTACTGTTGTAATTCCATCTTGTAGGAGTTGCTTTTGGAAGCCTTTTTGCCACCTTCTTGTCTAGTGGCAAACAGCGCTTAGATGCCTGTGAGAAGTAAGTTGACATGCCAGCTAATGTCAAGAAGAAAGTTTTACATTCTTTAATTTTGGATGCCGATTGTGACAAAACCAAATTTAATCTGTGGGCCATACAGTGGACAAACAATGCATTAGGAAAAGTTTGCTTCACCTTTGTTTACAATCCCCCCAAGTGTCCAGACACCACTGAGGCACCATCATAACTTTGACCTATTAGTTTATGGCCACAGCTACAAGAAATCTGTCTTCAACTGTTCTCCTTTAGTCATGAAGTGAATTATCTTAGACAATTGGCTCCTGTTTCTATTTGTAATTTTGTCTAAGACAATAGCAACCAAACAACTCTCATATTTGTTTTCTTCTTCTTCTGCCTTTCAAGGATTAGGCCTATGCACCTGTTCCAGCCTCAAAACAAACCACATTTGTTTTCTAATGTGGTCTAATATAAAAGTGGCAATAGAAGAGATCTATGAGCCTTTTCAAAATCTTGTGATTTTTTCGCATCATTTCATTGTGTTGCTGGTAGCATATTTTCATCCGTTCATCTAAAACATGGTCAATCCTTGGATTACTATTGGATGTCTTTAATTTCAGGATACAGTGCAAATGATTTTTGCAACTTGAGTGCCTTTTAATCACCTTGTGTATATTATTTAAATCAGAAAACCCTGCAATATTCCATACACTTTTTACTTTCTCTACTACATATAGTAAGTAGGGGAAGTATTGCATTCCACCCAAAAATTTGATACCAAGATTTCACTAGGAATCCAGGTTTTGAGGCACCCTGAACAATTAAAATAAAACAAGCACTTTTAGAAAAAGGTTTGTGTGTGTGTCAGTGAACAGCATAACTCAAAAACAAAAAGTCGGATAAACACCAAACTTTTTTGGGGGTTCGGTATCTTTCAAAGATGCAACAAGAAGATTTTCAAGAAACCCCCCCACCCCAGACTACCCTTTACATGGAACATTTTTCGAAAATTTATGGCTAACGATTTTGATTAAAATATCATATTTAATATATTTTCATGACAAACAAAATTGCAGTGTTAGTATTAATGTTTGTTTTCGAAAGATGCTACTGTTTATTTGCCGCACATATAAAAGACAATTTATCGCGGTCACTTCGTGTTATCTTTTGCTGAGCGCCTGTTAATGTATTTAATTTTGGGTTCACTGTCCTCCGGCTAGCTATGATTTCTCGGTCAAGCACTTATCTTGTACAGGTGTGTAAATGGAAAGGAGTTTTTATCCAAAGATAGCACTGATAAAAGAATTTGTTTTACACTTTTATTGTCGTAACACATTATTCACTTTCACATATTAATCTTGACAGTCGCCAAACTGAAACTGTTATAATAACTTCTTTACTGCCCATTATTAATTTGTGTACTTCAACTTTTTATGTAATTAACTTTACGACACGAGAGATTTGTCATAAATTTGCTACGTCTAACCTTGATGAACTGCATGCGATGCATACTCCATGAATGCCTCCGTTGAACTACGTGAAACTTGATTCTGACACTGAATTTATACTTCCTCGCCCCAATATGCCTAAAGATTATAACCGAGCTGCTATTGGTTAATAAAATGCGCCAACATTAGCGTCTATATTTATATCCAATGAAAATTACGAAAACATATGCTCTAGGAAAAATGTTCCAGCAAATTCTAAAAAAAACACGCCACTCTGACGTCATTTGCTCGTCTCTAATAATGATAAACAGCTCACCCCCTCGCTACATTATTGCACGCTATTATGGTCAGTTTCAGTAAGGCCGTATAAACCCACTTCTCAACAATGCTTACAATCAACAAACATCTCAAATCAATGTCACACAACAATGCATATTCACACTACAATCCCTCTGACATTTACATTTTTGTGATACAAATTACTGCGTCAAAATATATATCTTGAATTTTCTGGGAATGTTCCCAAAAGTCCTCTTCTTTCTAAATGGCTTTTGCATAACTGGTAAACCGTAAGAGATAGACAACATTTTTTTATGTAATACCAAGACTGGTCAAATGATACCGCTGCTCGAACAGGCTCGAGTAGTTCCCATACTACACATACCAATAACGTGTTGACATTACTCAAGCGCTGTGGTAATGATGTAACAATATGAGCCACAACATGCTCAGGAACTTGAGATGTCTCAAAGAGTATGCTAGTTGTATGAGGCACTCATTTGTTCCCTTCACAGAGTTATAAACATTCACCTGACTAAGAGGCAAGGCGTTTTAGATTTTATTGAAGCTATATACTAGTAAGTTTAAGCCAATTTGAGAAATAATTTTGCATATCGTTTGTTAATAGCTGAAATATTACATTCCTTCCTATTAAATTATGTCATAATCATACGTATAGCTTACGTCACATTCTAGGTATTTATACTGAGATGTCATACTTTCATTTCCAAACTACAGCTTTGGTGTTGCAAGGCCAGTGTAGCTCCCTGGCCTTCAAACACTACTTGCAATCCTTACTTCTCTTTGCTAACCTTATTACAATAACATTTAATTTATTTTATCTTACATACCCTCCCCCCTCTTCTTCCCTTTGACTTTCCTCATCCATTTCTCTTTCACGTTGTGTGAGTCGCTACACTCATTCCAAAGTATGCACACTTGCACCAACAAAAAAGCAACAATGTTAGCATTTGTATAATATATACTATATGCGCTGTGAGCTTTGTTTTTAATTGATTCAATACGTTAAGAGAGAAAAAAACTACAAATACGTCAGGTACTTAAATGTCAAAGTATTCAGAATAAAGTTTATGGAACTTAACTATGTTTATAAGTTTACTAATTCAATTAATGTAAACAATATGATTTGCTGATGGTAAAAAACTGGAGTATAGTTACATTTCTGAAATTATTACACTTAT
Organism: Deroplatys truncata; assembly: GCA_030765065.1. NCBI lineage: Eukaryota > Metazoa > Arthropoda > Insecta > Mantodea > Mantidae > Deroplatys > Deroplatys truncata. Next base: position 138,087,747 of record CM060979.1, on the reverse strand, counting down.
AAGTAACCTGGATTGGATTAATTAAAAAACGAGAGTAGATTGGGCAATGATTCTGGGTTTATACTATAGAGAATTAGTACTTGTAAAAAAGTACATGCACATTGATGATTTTTCACACATCATAAAAATAAAAAATAAAATTGACCTAGGCAGGATTTGAACGCGAGGTATTCAGTTCGTTAAGCCAGCACTTAACCATCTGAACTACCCAGATGTATGATAATTTTGACGTGATCAGTTATTGGAAACCAGTTAATTTAAGTAAACAAAGTAACTGACCCTTGCCAATATTATTATGTCTATCATACAATTTTAAACTTGATTGTTAATACAATTTTTCGTTATGTAGCCATTAAAGCACCAAAATGTATTTTGGATCTAAATTCACGGCATAAGTCCATTAGACATTTTGCTGCAGTATACTTTGGAGGTTCGCAAGCAAATAGTCGTAATAAATGCCGCTAGATCACAGGCATGCAAAAAATAGCAGCTCGAGCCTAACTCGAGAAGTGACGTCATCGTTTCGAGTTGCTCGAGCTGAGCTCAAAACATAACACTTGGGGCGGCGTGGCACCAACCTAGAGTAAGCTCTACTTTCGTAGTATTCAAGTCAACACTCTGCGACTTCCATACGAGAGTAAACTACTTCCGAAGCATTTTACTCATTTCAGATACTCCCAGATTAAATTACTTGCAGAAGTAAATGTCGGAGAGCACTGTCATGTAGTATGTCACTACGGAATTAAATAAAGCCATAAATATAGGTTAGAAGTTACTCTTACGACTTGGATGGAGTCGATGTTTTACTTTCTCTACTACATATAGTAAGTAGGGGGAAGTATTGTATTCCAACCAAAAATTTTGATACCGAGATTTCACCGGAAATACATGTTTTTGAGACCCCCTGAATCCAAAAAAAGCATTTTTCGAAACATGTCCATGTGTATGTCTGTGAACAGCATAACTCAGAAACGAACAATCGGATAAACAGCCAAACTTGGTATTTAGGTTCAGTATCTTCCAGAGATGTGACATGAAGGTTTTCAGGAAAATCGCCCCACCCCAGACTACCCTTTACATGGAAAATTTTAATTTTTTCAAAAATGGCTCTAACGATTTTGATTAAAAATATCATATGTTTAAGATATTTTCATGACAAAATGAAATGTAGTATCTTGAATTTTCTGGGAATGTCTCCAAAAGTGTTCTTCATTGTGAACGACTTTTGCATAACCGGTAACCCCTAAGAGATAGACAAAATTTTACTACACAAAAAATGTAGATCACGTTAATATACACAAGTTATGTTATAATATATAGTATATATAATATATTATATATATATATATATATTATATATATATATTATATATATATATATATATATATATATATATTTTTTTTTTTTGTTGAGTGAACCGTTTTCGAGATTATTGCTTGTTATTCCCTTAAATTTTCCAATACTTATACTTTTTTCTCAAATTCGTTATTCATTTTTTTTTGTCCTGGTAATTGCAAAGAGAATGGAAATACTCCACTTAGCAACCACCTCTTAAAATATTTGACTATCGCTTAAAGGCCTACCAATTCCCCTTGCATCTACAAGAAAATTAGCAATAAGATTAACATCTCGATATCTCGATTAACATGAAGCATGTGGAGAATAAGCGTTTGTAAAAATAGTTTGTACAAGAAGTAGAGAAAGTCATGTGAGTGTAACACATCAGATATTTTTTTATTTATGGACGCTCTTTAACTACTATGGTCCTTAGTGTCCCATTCTATATCGGGCGTGAAAGACCGGTAATTTTTGCTCAGAGGCCTCTTTATCAGCCTTGAGGTTTCTTTTACGTGCCGTAAATCTATGACACGGGACGACCGGCTTTACTTCCCTTCTGAAGGAAGCCATGCTAAGGATTTTTACGCCCGAAAAAATCCATCGCCCTCCGGCCGGGTTTGAACCCGCGACCTTGGGAACTAGAAGCTAGTATGGAGGACGACAACCTGTCGATTGAATAGAATACTGTATCGTATTGAAGGAAGATGTTGATCTATTACTTAGTTTACAATGATTATCTCGGTGAAGAAAA